>JAGRRH010000001.1:1226653-2453306 GCA_019154785.2 Nitzschia inconspicua | reverse complement strand
CAGTCAAAGTACACGTAATACGAAAGTAGCAATTTGGATAGTTGTAATTCGAGTGTAGTATCCAATTTAAACAAAATAGCATAGCAAAAATAGCATAGCAAATACTACAGTCACAGTACACGTAATACGAAAGTAGCAATTTGGATAGTGGTAATTCGAGTGTAGTATCCAATTTAAACAAAATAGCATAGCAAAAATAGCATAGCAACAATGGCAAGCAACTCGGTCAACATTTGAGGCAACTCGGTCAAAATTTGATATGTTGGATGAATCCGTTCGTTTTTTGATCCATTTTGTCTAAATAGTTGCGTTTTTCGGTTTAGTTTCTAGCCCCTCTATTTAACGCTTGGAAGGTGTCGTTATTTTTTTCTCTAATTAAATTTTTACAGGTAACTTAGCGTTAAAAAAGCTTAATTTTTTGCCTGTTATGTTATTCTTCGGTTATGAATACAAATCCATGTAGGTGCGCGACAAAATATGTCGTTTTTATGTCACGTGACCAAACGAGTGATGAATTGCAGGCTTTCATCATTCGTGACTGCGAAATTGCCACGATATTTAACGAAGCAAAAGTGCTGGAATCGTGCGCAAACACATGTAAAATGGCTTAAATATTTCGTTTCACTCATTTATATTCATGAAGAAAACGTTAATGCTCATGTCTCAGTTGGTTGCCGGCAATGCCATGTTTTTTCTAAGTGTCCCCTAAGTAAACTGAACATGCGCGAAAGTTGACTTTTTCCCGTGTGCCCCCCCCAAACCCCCCAGAGCTACGCTTTACCCGACCTCGTGGAACTCGATCGAATAACTGTAACGTACCGAGTTGTCCTTTCGTATATCTTCACTCGAACCACCTGGCTCATGTTTTTACCTAATTAACTGTAATAACTGTACAGAAAGCACAACAACCACCATCACCTCGTATCATATTACGTACGTGAGAAGCTCCAGCTCATATGCATAGAGCGTCCCAAAACACAAAATACCACAACTCTCTACCGGTACGCCCAGACCCTACCGGTAGCTTGACAAGCATCAAAAGCTTCACAAAGCCAAGGACCTTTACGGAAGTCAAAGTGTCGTTGACGACGAACTATCCTGCCCCAATTCCTCGCCTTTTGGTTTACTTGGAGTAATATTTTACCATTATAATACGATTGATCCTCAATGAACACGACAGCCACTCGACCTTTCCTGTCGATTCCCCTCTTTGGCAACAATAGACTGACTTCGACGTCTTCCCAGGCGATGCGGCGAAGGGTATCGTCTTCAACGACTCGTTGGCAAGCCAAACGGGAGAACCTACCACCACCACTCCCTCCATCCCCTTCCAAACCACCACAACAACAACCATTGGACCCGCTCAAGGCCAAACAACGATACCTGGAATCCAAAAAGCGTACCGAAGAGTTTTTGCAGGATCCTCAAAAGAAAATAACACAACTCCAAACGGAAATGAATCAAGTCAAGGAACGACTGGACAAGGAAGTGTACAACAAGTCGGCATGGCGACGTCTAACCGATCCTCTCAGGAGAAAACAGCATTCCCTCATCAACATGATTGCCGCTACCTTTGCCTATGTATTGGCCTTTCAGTTGCACTTGAAGAGACAGGCCAATCAAAAATTACAAGAAGAACTAGAAGAACAAGCCCAAACAACTGTCGCATTGAAAAAGTTGCTGCGATCACTGTTGGAGGACGGATACCTACAGGAGATGGCCGAGGCGGCCTCGGACGAAATGGCAATGATCCTAAGTAACACCAGAAGCTCCGTCTGGCCTTGGAGCTCGACAGAACAATCCTCATCGCAGCAGCTTTCTCCAGAACAGGTCGAAACCATAGTTCAAATTCTGCGAAGTAAACTTGAAGAGCGAATCGGCGACGAGGGCCTCGACGACGACGCCAAGAAAGAAATAAACATTGAACGGATATGGAAAGAGAATCAAGAAAAACTAGAAAGTGATGATAATGGTGACGATAATATGTCAGACTTGATAGCCTTGGCGCTTGAGAGTGAAGAGGAGGAGTCAAGAACCAGTGACAGAAGGAAACGACGAGTCTTTGACATGTAAAATACTAGGTTCGTAGAACACCTCAGATACTTCTCTTGGTACAACAAAATCGTTCGCTAATAACTTTTTCCAGTGGTTATTTTCCTTTCGTGGCGTTTCAAATAGTAGAGCTTTTCAAACCGCAGATTCTCCTTGCACTTCAAAGAACCCTTTTTCATTGATAACTAAGGTTATGGCTATTTTCGACTCTTAATAATACTACTACGTACGTACTTCAGTTCGTATGATAGTACCCAACTGGCCGCAACAAGCATCACATTCAACATAGTAGGACACGACTTCCATCATGATGCCATTTCACCAACCTCCCTTCATCATTAACCGATACGTCTAGGTCAACAAAACAGGAAGGCCGCTTCCATCGTTGCCCTATCACTGCGGCACATTCTTCACGATAAACCAGTCATTGTGACAGATAGGTCTGAATAAAGTTTGGTCCCCCCCCCGTGCCGGAACCAGGCAACGCCATCCAACAGGATAACAAAAATATTTTTCCCCCTACTTTTTGAATGGTGATATCGTTCTTTTGGATTGAAAAAAAAATCCGGCGGAAAGATCCCACAGCTCTGCCACGAACCTATACTAACCGACTTCACAAGAAGCTCAAAGTGACAAGAATACCAGAATTGGTTGGGGAAAATGAACATCTGGGGAAATGAATCCACCATAAAGTTTTTTCCCATCACAACGATGAAGGCACTTTTGGTAGCCCTCTTGATACTGCTACTTCGAGTACTGCAACTACTGCATTCTATAAGAAGAATACGAAGGCAAAAACATCCACAGAATTTATCGAGACCGAGTTTTTCTGGATCATGCAACAAACCACTCAAGACACTAGTCGTATTAGGGTCGGGCGGCCATACAACGGAAATGCTCCATTTGATTCGCAACTTGGATGCTACGAGGTACGCTCCCATGATCCTTATAGTTGCTAAAACGGACACGACCAGCGTACGAAGAGTGAAGGCCTACCCCCACAACCTACCATTTGATCGCGACACCGTTCCAACCTACATTATTCCTCGCAGCCGCGAAGTCGGCCAATCCTACTGTTCATCCATCCTCACAACATTGTACAGTTTTTGGTTTGCGTTCTGGCTAGTCGGAGCGCAAGTACAACCCGATTTAATACTAGTCAATGGACCAGGAACCTGCCTGCCTATTGCCTTGAGTGCCTTTTTCTTTCGCATCATGGGATGGAAAGCTTCCAAGACTATCTTTGTTGAATCCTTTTGCCGAGTAAGCAATCTGTCCTTGACTGGCAAATTACTGTTTCCTGTGACAGATCTCTTTGTGGTGTGCTGGGAAGAACTGGAGCAAAAGTTTCCATCGACCCATTTGGTGACGTCTTTTATCCCCAAGCGGAGTTAAAGTATCGTGAAAAAAACTTGTTTACATTGGTGTATGAGAACCTAATATCTTTCAACTCTTCGATGCTCCTCCCCCTCTTTCCACGACGCTAACTACATCGCAGTAGAGCCTACTACAGTATGACGAAGTGCTACTCTACTACCGGTACTTCGAAGCAGTACCGGTACATACGGTACTCCGACTTCGTGGAAAGAGGATGATGAGAATAATTTTTTCCGCTACTACATCTCCTCGCACGGAGACGCTCAAGCAAGGAGAACGGAAGGAATCGATTTTGAGCGTGCAATAATCAAAAACAAAAAATAGTTGATAAATGTAATGTAACAGTAAATACAAACACAATCGATAATAAATAACTTTTCTTCTTCAATTTTTAGGCCCGGCACGGCCATTTAAATTCAACGATAGACAAGTGCAACCTTCCCACTATAAGTTTTAAAAGTGTGTACTAGTAGTATAATTCGCCAGAGTGTCCCTCTCGGCTATAATCCTTGATAAATAACACAGAATGCTTTCCTGTTTTACTGCTGCTATAGTCTTCCAAAATGCCCTTAAGTCATAAAAACAAAATGCACTCGAACAGGAGAATCGCGGCATCGGAGCATCATTGATTATATTTGTTTTTCTGCGCATTTTTGAGGGGAAAGAAGCTCATGGTTCTTACAGCCATTTCTTTTTTGCAATTGACGACCGTTCGTCAGTCATCGCGTGGTTAAAATACCTACTTCAAGCGGTATTATTTTTCATCTCACTGACACAAACAACGTTTCTCGTTGTTATTACCGCACAGAAAAAAGAAGTAATTCCTTTACGATAGTACTCCGAGTAGAGACGAAAACATTGTTTCGACCACAGCTTCATACAAGCGACAATATGGAAATCGACAATCTTCACAAAGCTAAGCGTAGAGCTGGTAAACCGTCGTCAATGACCACAGCACGATTATCCGGTAACGAACTTTCGCCAACTTTTAGAGGTACACACAATGCACGACAGCATGATCATCGTATGACGTTCCATTCAGAAGTACGAGGCCATCCATCCGCTATGGCATCCTATATGTTGCAAGATCCCGTGGCTTATCGAAAGCCTTTCCATCACAACGGATACTTCCATGGAGGACCGCCATCCGAATCCAGCACCCAACATCTCAAACCGTCGAGAATGGACCGAAGCCTGGCATCTACTTCAAGACCAGATGCCGAGTACGGACGCCAATCAACTCGGTCAACTTCTGATCTTTCTCACTATCGCCTGCCCCATACTACCGTTCCGGCCAATGATCTGCCACCATATATGGTGGGAGGAGCTCGTGGACATTCTAGTGGTTTTCCACCCCAACATAAGGGATCCTCCTTCCCTTCTCCGTATTCCGCTTCTGTTTCAGACACCGCCATTGCGATTGATGCTGAAACAGGCCGGCCCGTAAGGATTTTCACTCATCATAGTGCAGGGTATAGTCATCTTGGTGGTGGCGGTGGTGCGTCCCAGGCCCATTTGTATCCGCCTGCTCCAACTCCATCCGATTTGTCATTGTATGGTGCCTCCTCGGGGGCAGTGCCCGGTCCGGCACCTTCGCACGAGCGTTTACGTCGACAAACACCGACGCTGACGGCGGCCGCAGGTGGCCACAATGCCTTTCTCGTCCACCGGCCAGGTGACGCGTTGCCGTTGTACATAACGGACCCACTGGCACCCACCACCGATCTCGGAAGACCTCCTTCCCCGACGCCCGATCCCTACTCTTTTTCCAGTCAAGTTCCAAGAGCACCAAGCTCTAGAATGGAGGAACTAGTGGCAAGAAGTCGTTTGGAAGAGCAATCTTCCGCTTCAGATATGCTCCATCGACGACAAGAGGAGCATCATATATATCATCCACACAGCGATCAGCGCAATCCTTCACATCACCCATTAATGGGCCACATGCCTTCGTCACAACTCACAAAACAATATCACCCATCGCAGCTGCAACATCAATCTGCCACCCGTCGCTCCTTACCTTTGCACAACGGCTCGTTGCCGCCTCAAGATTACGTTACGGAAACGAATCCGGTGCCTCAAGATTTGCCAGATCCAAGGCCCGGCGAATTTCCGGCTGTGCTATATTGTGAAGCGGATGAAGAACGCTTGACCAGCTATCAGTGTTTGTTACGGAAACAGCTGGAATTGTTCGAAGCAGATGAGGAGGATGTTCGGCACAGTACCCGGCAGGGGCGGACACAACCGATCAAGTTGGGCCAAGTGGGTATACGTTGTCGTCACTGCGCATGTTTGAAGTTGTCATCACGGATCAAAGGCGCATCGTATTACAGCCAAACCATTGAAGGGGTTTACCAGGTACGACGCAGGACTCCTCTGATTCAATTGTTTCCTTGTAGCGCTCTTTGAATAACTTGTGTGGTAATTTTCTCTGCCTTCTTCCAATAGATTGCTCAAAATATGAGTAAAGGTCACTTGTGCGACAAGTGCATGCAAGTTCCGAAAGATATTCGGCGCAAACTGAATATATACAGAACCGACTGTAGACGTGCCATCAAGGGCAAGGAATACTGGTCAGAACACATCCGGTCGCTGGGTGTATACGAAGATACAGAGGACTGTTGCCTTCGCCTTCGTCATCCCGATCGCAACAACCGCTATCGACGGGCGAAAAAAGGGGGAAATATTACTAGTTTAGTAGATATCAAGTCTAAAGAAGAGGAGAAAGTTGTTGCTTCCGACGTGTTACGAAGAGATGGCAAAGAGGCAGTCATGGCACGTATGGACGTAAATATCAAACCAAAAGAAGAGGACAGTGATGCTGATTCCGACACGGTAATGACGGGACTGGACGGGCACGACCCTGATGAAAGCGTCCGAAGCAACAAACAGGGGGGGAACAATACTGCCAAAGAAGTGGCCAAAGAGAAGAAGCCAGAAGAAGAGGCCGGAGTTGTTTCCACCGACGTGATAAGAAAGTTTCCGGGTGGGCGCCACCTGGACCTTTTCAGCGGTAACGCACTGGTGAACAACAGCAGAGTCGAATTTGCGGTCAAGACGACTCCAAATGGAAATGATCTAGTTCCAACATCGAGAGACGATGAAATCCAAGACTCGACGCCAAAAGTGGAGGGCTATGAGACCGTCGATTCTTCGGATGAGACAGAATCTGAGTTAGAAATGTGATTGTCACTTGTCACTCTTTGAATCGCCTCCCCCAAGCAGTCAGGAAAGGGTAGCTGAAAGTCCTGGCTGAAGAGAAACCTGTTAACCAGTAGGATGATACGTCGGCAGAGGACGTAGATGCAACTGTAGACGACAAATCTGCTGTGGAAGCAGACACAAAGAATGAAATGAAGGATCCAATGACGGATATCCCTGCGGAAAATATTTTTGACATTCAGCTACATCCGCAACAAACAATGCTTTCGAGGCAGGAGACGTCGCTCTTTCGAAGTATAATTCAGCAGGCATGAAAGAGAGAAATTGCAACTGCAAGATGGTCTTCTCTATCATCGTCGGAGGAAGCATAGTAATAGTAGTCCTAACACCGACACGGTCGCTTGTTGCTTCTCGGCGACAGGAGGGCATACACACTACGTACACACTGCGAAGAAGGAAGCAAAAGTTCGCTTGCATCGTTTTCTTCTGGTAGTACTACTACCCATATCCTGCGTTACTGTATTGGGAGACTACAATGGAGACATGTTGATTTTTTTATCACGAAAGTCTAAAGGTATAGCTACGGTACCTACCTACCGGTAGTAGAGTAGCTACTACCTACTGTAATAGACCTTCGTGTTTACTGTAACTGTAACAACAACGATGAAGGTATTTATGTGTAGCCATAAAAAAATAGATTGAAGTAATGGCTTCCACCATATATTCCGGAGTACCGTAATACCGTACCTCTAGGTACGGTAGTCTACTCGTAGTACGAACTCCGACGAAGTTGCTTGACTGTGAACTCGCCACCGAGAAACTTTTTTCAACACAAAGAAACAGTTAAAATAGTACTCCGAGTAGTAACTAAATAAACAGTAAAAACAACACAAAGAACACCTGCATCATGCCGGAGCTACAACACATGAGTCATTGTTATTACACCGGAGTGCCCAGTGTGAAGTAGACTGATATACTCGAACGAAGTAATAATATACTTACAGTTAACAGTAAATACACGTATAACAGTACACTTGAGTATTTCATATTTCAACATTATTTAGTTGAGCAAAAAGCTTACCTCTAGTTAGACGGCGATTTGAGTTTCCCGTGACGAATTCAGGCGAAGAGACCAGCCCATCTATTCGCGTAACTGCAGTTTCTAGTAGCTAGATAGCTAGAGCTGATGATCTTTTTACTTTACAGTGATCTCTACGACGTACATTGGTCCCGTGTGTAGGTATGAATATCAGACCCCTAGCACTCTGGTCGGCGCGACCCTATGCTTTGCATGACGCCGGCAAAAGTCAGCAATCCGCTTTGACGCCAACTCCAGCGTCTCTTCCGAGGCACTGAAGGCTACACGCACGGTGCCCGGAGCGCCAAAGGTGCTTCCTGGTAATACAAATACATTCTCTTCTTGCACAAGCCTCAATGCAAATTCCATATCATTTTGGATTGAATCGTCCAACCGCTCGCAAAACAGCGAGGCAAGTGCGTACATGGATCCTTGGGGAGGACCCACCTTCAAGCAAAAGCAATCATTCAAGCTCGAACACAACAGCATTCCCTGTCGTTCTAGAGCAACACGATGCTTCTCCTTCCAATCTGCCAGTCCCGGCGTAGTGGCGGAGAGCAAGGTCGGAATGGCCGCTTGAGTCAATCGAGAGACGCCATGCAAGGTCTGCGCCAAGCGATGAGCTCCTTCTTCGACCTGTCGCAGCGATCCATACACGTTGTCATGAAAGGTTACCCATCCAATTCTCCATCCGGGCACCATGAACTGCTTCGAAATCCCACTTGTGGTGATCACTGGAACGTGTCGACCCTGCCAAGCAGCCACTTGAGCTAGTGGATGATACTTATTGGATCCGAAAGTCATAGATCCATAAACTTCATCCGATACAATTGGCAAACGATGTTGAAAGGCAAAATTCACCAGCCGCTCCAAATGCTGTTTCGAAAAGACGGAACCGTGTGACGAGGGGTTGTTGACAACCAAGGCTCGCACCGTTTCCGCTTCTGACAACATGAGTTCGTGCAAGTGGTCCAGGTCACATTCCCATCCTTTCGTAGGATCAAGTCGGTAGTGTACAACGTGAGCCCCCAGGGAGGTAGCGATTTCTTCATAGAGTGGAAATCCTGGTTGCGGGACGAGGACCGTGGTACCAGGGTCAAGGAGCGACGAAAGCGCAAGCTCCAAGGCCCCAGAACAGCCGTTGGTGACAATGACATGATCTGGACTAAGTGGGCGTTCGGGGAAGGAATGGTGCATAGCAATTGCGCGTCGAGCTTCTGGTGTTCCGCTGGCATGCGTATACGCTGCGCTGTGAGGTTTGTACATAGAAGCCTGCACCACAGCTTCCATCGCTTTGGTACAAGGCGATAAATGCGGCATAGTGGGATCCGCAGTCTAAAAACGAAGACCAAAAGAATCAAACGGTTAGAATGGTTCATGGGCTACGCGATTAAGCTAATTCGGTGATATTTCAAAACAGTCTCACATCTACTCACCGCTAAGGAAATTGGGTTCTTTCCATCAGGCCTGTGGCATCCCAGCTGCATCATTTCGACGATAGGCTGTACCATATCTTTGACTGATTTCTTGGACTGCGAGGCTTTGGACGAAACAGGACAGATCCATGCATCGTCTCTTTTTTGCATTTTGACAGGCCGATGTTCCAGCTGAAAGACATCTAAGTTTGTGGGATCATGCTTGTACGGTGCGGTTGGAATAACGGAATTGGGGGATGGATGCTCATCTTGTGCTGGAAATTGTGAAGGTGGAAACGTCGAACGGTATATTGGATCAGTGATGGGCATGGTGGAAGCTATCTCTATCATGTTAAGTTTTCACGGAGGATAATGTATAATAAGACTTCGTAATGATAATAATGGAACACCAGAAGTACCGAAAGGGAGGAATCGGATTGACGTGAATCGAATCTCGTCGTTCCTGGCCTGTGCTCTTCGTGTTGACGCAATTTCGCAATTACACAAACAGATCATTAACTGTAAACTGTAAGGTAGTATCATCATACAGATGATGTTGTAAATGATGCAATGTGATCTCAATCATGCGACACACATCAACTCCTTCCCGCGCATAGTACTAGCAACAGTAGAAAACTACGTATCTCGACATTACGTAATGGGAGAGTATGAGCGCAAAACGGCTACTCGCCCGGCTTTCTTCGTGTTCTTCATGTCAATAAATGGTGTCTCCTCTTTGCAATTTCACCGAAGATTTGATTTAAAAGCTGATCGTCAGATAAGATTCTGACAGCGTCCTCGGTGACACTGAACGCGGTAGTACGGTGAAATTGTCTGACGTGTAAGTAGGAAAGCAGAACAGCTTCTCTCTTGTTGCAAGTTGCAAGGTACTACCTACCGGTAGGTACAGTAGTAGGGTACAAGTGGACCTCGTTACATGGAGATTGGCCATCTATCATACGTTGCAGCTACGTCGTCCATCATTAGTCATCCAGAATCTAGGTATACAATCACAACAACGGTCAAAGTGGTTGTATCATTTGCTTTACTTTATCCAGAACCTATCTTAAAGAATATGAATGAATCAACTTGAATGTTCCACCCGCGACCATGGTCATGACAGCGCCTCGATTAATCAACAACGTGCATGTCGAAGACAAAACTGTGCAATGCGATTGGCAGCAGCTTCTAAAATGGGCTCATCGCAACAGAAGACGACTCGAAAGATGTTTTGGCGCCCAAAGGCTGACCCAGGCAAGACGAAGACATTTTCTTCCTCCAACAATTTGGTACAAAAGTCAATATCGCATTGAACATCCAGGATGTGTAAATCGATGCAGACCATGGAATACATAGCACCTTGTGGTGCCAAGGTAGTCAAGCCATGACAACTGGACAGCTGCTGATGCAAGAAGTTAGCTTGTTTCTCCAACTTCCCCCGCAATGTCCTTTTCCATGCTTCCATTTCGGGAGACATCGCCAACAGTTTAGGAATCACAGATTGCACCAAGTGCGACGCTCCTAAAATCACTTGCGCCAATCGTTTAGCACCTGCTTCCACCTTTTGTAAGCTGCCGTGGGTATTATCGTGGAAAACCACCCATCCCACCCTCCAACCCGGTAGGAGATATTGCTTGGCTAACCCACTGGTTGTAATGACCGGTACTTGATGTTGTCGGGCTGCGACTTGGGCTAGAGGGAAAAACTTATGATTTCCAAATGTCAAATCGCCGTAGACTTCATCAGCAATGATAGGAAGCTGGTACTTGTCACAGAGAGCCACCAACTCTTCTAAGTGCTGCAGAGAAAATACTGCACCAGTTGGGTTGGAGGGATTGTTGACGACAATGCCTCGAATATCTACATCGCGTTTCCGCTGCAAGAGCAATGACTCTAAGTGTTCCAAGTTTATCTCCCAATTCCTCTCTGGAATCAGTTGATAGGGCAAAATGGACGCTCCGTGCGATTCGGCAATGACTTGGTATAGTGGGAACCCGGGTTGTGGCACCAATATACAGGTCCCTGGATCCAACAAGGAAGTCAATGCCAGTTCGAGCGCGCCCGAGCAGCCACTAGCAATTATCACATTTTCGGACGTGACTGATTGTAAACTAGAGGAATGGTACTCAGCAATGGCTTGACGAGCGGCTGGAAGACCACACGCGTTGACGTAGCCGGCAGCATGGGATTTTGTCAAGACCGCTTCTACTACCGCATCCAAAGCGATTTGACATGGCGGCAAGCTGTCGCCAACAGTAGGATCACCGAGCTAAAGAAACAAGAGAGTGTTTATCGCCCGTCAGTCTCATCTATGTCCCCGGTTACGAAAAAAAATGGCACGAAAACTCTTTACATGGAAACTCACCGCGAGAGAAATGTGGTCTTTGCCATCCTCCCTTTCAAGACCGGATTGAATGCTCTTGACGATGGGGTCAACAATAGCTCGAATGGGATTTTGGGTTCGTATCGACTTTTGAGAGGCGGGGCAAGGACGAGCCCAAGATTTAGTAGCAACGTTCTCTTCGTCCTTCTTTTCATCCCAACCATTTCCCTTACCTGCTGCCAAAGGCTTGGTCAAGTCAAGAGACTCAATCATTTCTACAGCAAGATCGGGCAAATCGGCAACTGCCTTGGGAGAAGAGCTAATAGATCTTGATGTCACGTTGGGTGTCGTATCAGACGTCGCCATGATATTGCTGCTATTCTTTGAGAAATGAGCAAAAGAACTTGGGCGTTGACCAAACGGGTTGCAGAATCAATGCACTATTTCTGTAGTATCGTGAATTACTTCGAGTACGTTGTAGTCGTTAAGCACCGCGAATGCTGCTTCGCCGCGTGACAACAATTGTTTCTGTGTCACGACGTAAATCTCGACAGATTTTGGTCTTGGGAGACGTTACATACATACTTTTCTCAACTCCTCGATGGCACTCATGAGAACTTCGGTAGTGACGAGTGACGAGGAGAAAATCATCGAATGTGTCGAACTTTCGAATATTCTTTCGACTCCAAGTCGTGTGGTGATGTCACGAGGTGCAAGTTGCCAGCGCATCTTTTGCAAAATAATTGATTTTAAGCAGTGTCTTTATAGCTCTTTAGAACAAATAAAATGTTTTCATTGTAAATCTAGAATCATTTGTGTTTAACTGGTAGCAAAAGACATCGACTGTACGAGTACACATGACTGAAAAATCGTTGAAAGATACCTTGAACGCGACAAATAAGTAGAGATAGGGATGTTTCACATTCACAGGTCAATGACATGATGACACCATGTGGCATTCGATTTCCTTTCTTCTTGGCATCGAGAATTCTTTTCATGTTGTTGCCATATTCAACAGTGAACTTGTCGACATGCTTCGTTTGACAAGAGGCTTCCGGCTACTGCTCCGATTGTGCTATAAAGTACCAACCGCCCTTTTGCTGTCTTCAAAAAGAGCACAGGTTTGAATAAAGGGCTTGTAGCCGTTCCTTGTTTTCCTCAGATCTGACGTAAACCGACGACGGATATCATGTTGCGAACACTTTGGCACCACCCGTCCCGACGATTCCTTTCCCGGGGAGGCACAAGGTCGCTATCATCTTTCTATAACGCGTCAACCGACGATCGTCCCTTTCAAAAAGTCTTGATTGCTAATCGAGGGGAAATTGCATGTCGGGTCATTCGAACGTGCCGGCAATTGCAAATCCCCACTGTGGCTCTATACAGCGACGCCGATGGACCCAACTCCTTGCATGCGAGCATGGCTGACGAAGCGTATCTCATTGGAACTGGCCCTCACCCCTCCGAGTCGTATTTGTTGCAAGATGAAGTTTTGGATATTGCCTTGCGATCTGGCGCACAAGGAATTCATCCAGGGTAAGAAAGCGATGGAGCTGCAAGTTTCTTGATGTTGTGTAATCTCGTCAACATGAATGCTTACAACGAAACCATTTTCTGCAGTTACGGGTTCTTGTCAGAAAATGCCATATTTTGTGAAAAAGTCAATGCAACAGACGGCCTCACTTTTATTGGACCACCAGTGCCAGCCATTACCGCCATGGGGAGCAAATCTCAATCCAAAGCCATTATGGAACAAGCAGGCGTGCCCACCACCCCTGGATTTTACGATGCCACCGAATCGACCGTACAAGATCCACAAGAATTGTTGCAGGAAGCTTTACAGATCGGATTCCCATTGTTGATCAAGGCAGTCATGGGAGGAGGTGGCAAGGGTATGCGACTGGTTTGGAAGGAAAGTGAATTTTTGGACAAGTTGGAGGCTTGTCAACGAGAATCCCAAAACAGTTTTGGGGATGCCAGAGTGCTGTTGGAAAAGTATCTTTTGAAACCGCGTCATGTAGAGGTCCAAGTGGTCGGGGATCATCATGGAAACTATATACACTTGTTCGAACGAGATTGCAGTTTGCAACGTAGACATCAAAAGATAATCGAAGAAGCACCCGCTTCGGATTTGCCTTCCGAGTTGAGAGAGCGATTCGGAGAAATGGGGAAACGTGCTGCCGAGGCAGTGGGATACTACAACGCTGGTACAGTCGAGTTTCTTTTAGATACGCAGGAGCCCGATCAGTTCTACTTTTGTGAGATGAATACCAGGCTGCAAGTGGAGCATCCCATCACCGAATTGATAACAGGTGTCGACTTAGTGGAATGGCAGTTGCGCATTGCAGCGGGAGAAATCTTGCCCATTTTGAATCAGGATGACATGCCATGTCACGGCCATGCTCTCGAAGCGCGTATCTACGCGGAAAATCCTGCTAGGAATTTTTTGCCCGCCACAGGAACGGTGTGGCATCACGCTCCACCAGCAGAATCCAACACTGGGATCAACGCCGAAGGTGTCCGCGTCGACACGGGCATTCGACAAGGCGCCGAAGTGGGTGTCTACTACGATCCAATGATTTGCAAATTGATCGTCCACGATCAAACGCGAGACAAAGCCCTGAAGAAGTTGGTTCGATCACTGCAGCAATACCAAATTGCTGGTGTGCCGACCAATATCGATTTCTTGATTCGTTGTGCACAGCATCACGGATTCCAAGAGGCAGGAGCAGTCAACACGGGATTCTTGGATGATTACATGGATGAAGTGCTTCCCGGTATTTCCGAAGACGGTGTAATGTCCGAAACTGAGGCGTTGCCTTCAGTGGCTGTCGCTCTGGGGGTGTTTGCGTCGTTGCTAAAGCTAGAAGGTCGCATTGGGATCGGAAATTTGGACCTGGAACGACGGCGTCAACCATCGCCGTGGAATTCCCTTTCAGGATCATGGATTAATGGAGGAAGTCTGCGGAGAAAGCTTGAATTGTCGGACGGAACAACCGCCAATTGTACGAGCTGCCGAGACGGGTCTTACCAAATCCAAATTCTGTCGGAGGACGGTCAAGAAAAGACGTCCTTTCATGTGAATGGAGTGTTCTCATCAAGTCAAGAATTGAAGGTAGTTGTCAATCATACCCATCGCATCACGTTGACGACCGCTCTTCACGAAGTGGAAGGTATCATTCAAGTCTGCATGTGGCCACAAACATCCGAACTCATACAACAAGGATCCTACTTTTGGCAAGTAATGGTGAAGAATCCCATGGTCCCATCGTCGCTCCATAATACTGCCTCATCGGTGGGTCATGGTATGATCAAAGCACCAATGCCTGGCAAGATCTCTCGCATTAACTTTGCCGTTGGTGACACAGTTGAGGCAGGAGATGTGCTTTTGCTGATGGAAGCTATGAAAATGGAGCATACCATTGTGTCACCCGTCGCCGGTGTCTTGCAGAGCATCACCTACAAAGTCGGTGATGTTGTCGTGGATGGAGCCACGCTTGCTGTTGTGGGAAGTGAGGACGATGAAGAGCCGGAAGCCGTCTAGTGACCAACATGGAAAGCAAGCAAAAGATTAGATCACAAATTCGATAAATAAGCATGCGCGAGAGGCACCGATCAACAGCTGGGGTTTTCCCAACGTAAACACAGCACTATTGATGTACTATGGAAGCCAATGATTCTATGGTAGTTTTATTTATTGCGTAGCGATCTCCCGTATAAAGTCTGATCCTTCAAAATGGGGCTTTGCTCTCGAAGGTCAGCGGCGAGTTGAAAACGGGATGTTGAAACGAGAGTTTTTGGGCATGTGCACACATATTCCTTTTGTCAAAGCACGAAGCAATGTCTCTTTGTAGCTCCAGGGTTGACGTTCCCATCTCCCCCGGTGAGGATTGCGGTTCCAAACCGCCGTTTGGTGCGGCGTCCCCATTTAGGCCATAAACTTTATCTCCGACAATGGGATGGCCAATTGCAGCACAGTGGACATTCAACTGATGCGTCCGTCCAGTAACACTGGTGAGTAGCAGCCTACTGACAGGCAAATCGGTGTCCAACAGCGTTTCTCGCGATATTACTTCATATCGTGTCTGACTTGGTTTGGGAGGCTCCAAAAGTTTTTTCCCAACAATGGCCGGATCTAGCCCCAACAAAGCCTGTTGATGATGATCTGTCGACACTCTCATGAAGGGTGGGTGTTCATAATCTCTCATCAACGGCAAGTCGATCGTTCCCGCATCCTTGGAAACGTGGCCACATACGAGCACTTCGTAGACTCGGGTGATTTGTCGTGTTCGAAACAAAGTATTGAGACCTCTCAATGCTTCCATCGTCTTGGCAAAAACTACAAGTCCCGACGTGTCCATTCCCAAGCGATGGACAACCATTTTATCCAAGGATGACTGTTTGTGAGAAACGTAGTCAAAGACGGCTTTGGCCATGGTGGGGATCCCTTCCTCGCTGGGGACACAAAGGACGCCGGACGGTTTGTCGACACAAACAATATGATCATCTTCAAAGATAATTTTCAAGTCCTACTAGTAGGTAATGCAGGTTTAAGTATGAATACAAAACAGAGGAAAAGCGTCAGCAAAGGGATGCCGCGACGGTCCAGTCCAGTCCAGCCTCAACAAAACAACAACGACAACAGCCGCAAACTATTGTTTTCTTCCTTGCTATGGTGTACGGTACTCGTACCTCACGTTTGACTTCTGCAGAATGGCGATCGCGTTCTCGGAGTCGCTCCAGCTGATGTAAATTTCTGGATCGGACTTCCTCACTGGATATTGATGGCACTGCCGAACCGTGCACTATTATTGTAGATCGAGAGTATGATTTCCTTGTTGTTGACGAGTCGGAAAGGACAAATGCCGATGCTGATAGTGAAGATACAGTTGCAGTAGTGATGATGGGTGCCATAACCATTGATGTGACTGCAGCGACAGCAATGGCACTGATGGTTCGTCGTCGAACAAATGACGCCATGGATCCATCTAAGGTATGATAGAAGGAATCGAAAGAACCTGGCTAACAGTAAGCAAGAAGTTGAAAGGTTTGTGGTAGATGGGCAGATGGGCAGATGTTGACGATAATTGCCGATGGAACGGCCGTGTCACCACACAGAGAGGGTTTGCAGAAATAACTGTAAAAATAAATGACTGTGATCAATCTTGAAATCATCACCCTCTCTTCCTTTCAACCCTCGAAACGGGGGAAACAAATAATCCCCACAAAACGAGTTCGAAAACCTTGGAACAACTCCCGGAAACTACACTGCCGAATGCCGAACATGATCATCTCTCTTGTGACTGTGAGCACAAGTCGTACACTGGACTACCGTGCGTGTCGGTGCTTCTATGATACACGAACAATCATAGTCAACATACTACGGTACTCTTAGTCGGATGTGGAAAGTACCTTATGCCTCCAGTATCAGCTTTCGACGAGCTGATTGACAAGCTACTACATCAACATATGGTATTGAACTCGTGGATTGTACTACATCTATTTCTCTTAAAAAGAAACGAATAGACGGAAGATCCTACTAGTGTATTTGTTTATATTTCTTTTAATGTTACGTATTATTATCACTTTCGTCGAAAGGATCATGCGGCCAGCACGTTTTTTGGCCTCCTCAATGCACTGTACCCACAGTGCAATATCAG
This sequence comes from Nitzschia inconspicua, assembly GCA_019154785.2. Lineage (NCBI taxonomy): Eukaryota > Bacillariophyta > Bacillariophyceae > Bacillariales > Bacillariaceae > Nitzschia > Nitzschia inconspicua. The sequence goes on along the minus strand of JAGRRH010000001.1, from coordinate 2,436,242 downwards.
TGACGTTTAACTGCTGGCAGGAGGACCATTGGGATCTTGGTACTTCATGGTTTCCACGTCAAAACCAGGCATTGGGAAACTGGTGGCAAACTTGTTGACACGTTCCTTGATGGATTGCAGTTCCGGGTCCGTTTCCAAAGCAGCAGCAAAGTCCTTGATCTTTGGTCCGCTCTTTTCTTGAATCTTCAAGGCGGCCTGCAGCACCTCGTGCAAGAATTCTGCAATTTGTTCAAAGTCTGACTCCACCATCTTTCGTGTGGTCAAGGCAGGGGCACCAATGCGGACACCACCTGGTGTCACTGCGGATCTGTCACCAGGGACGCAATTCTTGTTCAATGTGATGCAAACTGCGTCGCAGGCCTTTTCGTACTTGCTTCCAGTAATGTTTTGAGGCTTCAGATCCCACAAAACCAAGTGGTTCTCGGTACCACCAGACGCAATGGTGTATCCCAATGATGCCAACTTGTCAGCCAAGGCCTTGGCATTCTTCTTGACTTGCTGCGAGTAAACCTTGAATTCAGGAGTAGCAACCTCCTTGAGTTGGGTAGCAACAGCGGCAATTTGGTGTTCGTGAGGCCCACCTTGCAAGGCAGGGAAAACGGCTTGGTTGATACGGTTTTCAAAGCCACGTTCGTCCTTTCGGAAGAAAATCATACCAGCACGAGGTCCACGAAGCGATTTGTGTGTGGTGGTTGTGACAACATCGCAATATTCGAATGGAGACTTTTGTTCTCCGGTGGCGACCAAACCAGAAATGTGGGCCATGTCCATCATCAAAAGGGCTCCGTTGGCATCAGCAATTTCACGGAACTTGGCATAGTCCCAATCACGTGGATAGGCAGATCCACCAGCAATGATCAAAGCAGGCTTGAACAAACCGGCATCGCGATCCAGTTGTTCATAGTCGATATATCCGGTTTCGGGGTTGACACGGTATGGAAGGGATTCGAAGTAGACGGATGTGGCTGAGACAGCCTTGCGGGTTCCTTCCTTTTTAGAGTAAGTGTAAAATCCATGTGTCAAGTGACCACCACTGGGTAAATCCAAGCCCATAATACGATCATGGGGACGCAATAAAGCTGTGTAAACAGCAAAGTTGGCAGGGGATCCAGAGTAGGGCTGGACGTTGACACCCCACTTTTCCGGATCCAAACCGTAGGCCGCCAAGGCACGCTTTTGGCAAAGCTCTTCAACCTGGTCAATAACTTCGTTACCTCCGTAATATCTAGCATGGGGAAGACCTTCGGAGTATTTGTTGGTCAAAGGAGATCCCAAACATTCCATAACAGCCTTGGAAGTAAAGTTTTCAGAGGCAATCAACTCCAATGATCTCCATTGACGCGACTTTTCTTGCTCAATGAGATCAAACATCTCAGGGTCATGGTCCTTGAGGGGGACGAGTCCAGTGAATTCCTGTGGTTTCGGTCAAGCCAGAACGTAAAAATGGTTAGTATATCATGACGGCTTGTCGAATGCGAGAAAGGTCGACTCGTAACGGGTGGTGTGACTCGTCGTCATTTTCCTGACGATTTTTGCTTGTCGAATAGTTTTCATGTTGTCAATGGCATTACTCACCATATCCTTGAACGAAGTCATGTTGGCAATAGTAGTATCGGTAGAGGAGTACTTGTAGCTGCAACAATGAGAGTTAATGAGAAAGATTCTGTAACAAGCTTGCCAAAGAAAAATTATGTAGCTATTATGATGGATTAAGGATGGATCTTGAAAATACAATCGGTCGAAAGTAAAGTTGTCGTCGTCGGTCGGAGGCGTCGAAATAAATAGATGAGGCGAACGAACGTGAGACGCTACTCCAGAGAGTACGGTAGATGGAAACGACCGATGATTTGATGGAAACGACCGATGATTTGATGGCTTTGGTGCAACTTCATGTGGGCCGTGCTTCGCCGCGAAGCACGCGATGTCTATGAAAAGCAGGATAGATGGACGGACGAGGAAATGACGTGTCTGAGTTTCGCGGAACGTGACAACCTCAAAGAATTTCACGTTCTAAAGTTGGTGGCATTTGTTCGGGATTCACATGAGAACCCAGTCATGCTTCATTCGAAATGGTACTACGTTGTTCAAAACTCTACCGGTAGCGGTGTATGGTACCGTAATAGGGTACGGTAGTCTTACGACGTCTGTGCAGTTTTTACATGTCGTAAGAGAGATAAGCAATAACGTAGCCTAGATGGAGTGAGAAGGTTTATTCGAAAGCAGGTCACTGTAATCAGCTTGTAGGCATCTCGGCTGCATCCAAGCTGATGTGAACATTGTACAACCTCATCTATTTTCCACGTCTTTGCAAGAATATCAGTAACTAACTTGGCGAGGTCTTTTTCAAAATTCTACTAGTAGTATTTGAGCGTTATGGTGGATCATCCCACTCGCTCGACTACGTTTCTTTGAGAATATAGTTGGGACTGTCTTGAGGAATGTGCGAGCACAAGACACTGCCCCCTCCCGCATGATGTTCGTGCGACAATACCAAAGGTTCCGCCTTGTCCAAACATTCCATTGGACAATTGGCGGCCTTGCCAGAACACTGACACAAATATTGATCAATTTCCGGATACAAAGCACAACTCAAATGTGGATTGATATAGTCGTCGCACCAGGCTGCTACCAACGCGTTATTTTCACACCCGCGCATCTGATGGTACTCTTTCAAGATGTAATTGGGCGAATCGTGAGGCAAATGACGGCAAAGAATGCCATAGTGCGTTTTTTCGACAAGCTCAGAGCCCCCCACACATTCAGAGGGGCATTTGGACGGATCTTGCTTGCACTGACAGGCATACTGGTCGAAATTGGGGAGTACACCGCACTCAAGGTCATCAAAGACATGCGTATCACACCAAGCGGCGACGACGGCGTTGTTGTCGCACGGGGTGACGTCGCGCCGGTTAAAAACGCTTGGGATTTCCACTTGCTCAGCCATGGCGAAGCTTAGAAAGGTGGAAAGGGTCAAGATGCGAATCATTGTAACGATTGTGGCGACGAAGAGATGATTATTCCTTTGTTATTGCTGGGTAGGACGGCTGGTGAGGTAAATTGCGTTTCGATGGAATGTTGTTTGTTGATTTGTTGCTCTATGGATGAAAGGGAGGAAAAAGAAAAGGAGGTGGTTTTAATAAAGAGAGGAAAAGGAGGCAACAAGCATTAACTGTAAAGTTTGACAGCAGGCATCGCATCATCATCAATCACAGAAAGAAGGAATCGAATATCACAGTCACATCGCATCTTGTTTGACACGGAAGATCGACGCAGTTCTCATTTTGGTCCAGTACAAGAAAAGTGAAGGAAATCTCTCGACGTGCGCGCGCACACTTCTGACACTTCTGATTGGCATTCAAAATGGATCGAGCCGTTGCGGGACTGACCCCGCGGAAAGATGAACTTGAACATACCCACACTCTTGCTTGTCGTCACAGTAGTACCGTATCATATCATACGTAGTGGTGACTACGGGTAGTCTACCGTAGTCTCTTGTGAGAAAAATAATTGTTTTCTTTCTCGTCGAAAATCATACTACTGTAGTACCAATCTCTGCCACTCACTTCATCAACTAATCGTACAGTTGCCGCAAGAGACATCACCAACATAGGTTTCTCTCTTACATCGAAGCATCATGACTTCAGCTCTTGGTTTCGAAATCCCTTCGGATCCGACCATGTGGATCGTAACAGTTCTGGCTGGGGTGGCCATTTTCTTTACTTACAATTTCTTGTTTGCCTTCGGTCCCGACAAAACCAAAGATGGTCTCTCTTTTCCACCAGAACCTCCTGGGAAACACTGGCTGTGGGGTCATGCTCCATTGCTGCCCAACGACGGGACCCATTTTGACCTCAAATTCCTTGAAATGGCGCAGCAAATGAACAATGCCTCCGTCTTTACGGTCCAATTGCCCATTTTCAAGAGAATGATCATTGTGGCCGACCCCGATATTATTCATCACATCACCGTGTCGAAAAATTATCACAAATCGTGGACCTACAAGTTTCTAATTTTTGGCCCGCAATCAATTGTTCGCACACATGGTGACGAGTGGTTGGTGCAACGCAAGACCTTTGTTTTCGGCTTCACACCCACCTATCTCAAAGACATGGTAACTACCATGTGCAGCAAATTGGAACGCTATTTAAAAGTCCTAGATCAAGATGCGACTAATGCACGAACGCCGGCTTCGGACATGTTGCATCGAGCACAAATTTTTACCTCTGATGTCATTGTCCAAGTTGCACTGGGTGAAGATTGGGGCGATTCGTATGACGAAAAGAGTGATTTTTTGGAGAACATTGGCAACCCGTATCTAGCAGGATTTGGGAACAAACAAACATCTAAGCTCATGGAAGCACGCAGTTGGTTGAACGAAATGGCCTTCTTGTCCAATGCTTTGATGAGTCATCCCTTGACCTATATCTTTGGGTTTGCTGAAAGACAGCGTTTGAAGGAACTCACGAAGCAAGTCAATGAATTGTTTGGCGATGTGCTCGAACGACGCTTGAACGAATTCAAAACTGATGAGGGGAAGATGGACGTCCCTGCCGGAAAAGATATCTGCTCACTGGCCATTGCTACGATGAAAAAAGGATCGGGTGGGAAAACATTTAGTTTGACTCCCGAAGAAAAGATTAATGTCATTGAACAACTCAAGACTTTTTATTTTGCCGGAAATGATACCACCGCAACCACCATTGCCTGGGCCTCCTGGCTATTGTCCCAGCACCCTGAAGTAATGACCAAGTTAAGAAAGGAACTTGACCAGAAAAATATTTTCAAGGGATTCAAAAACGACAACGCCATCGAGGGACTCGCCAAAAATGGACCAACCTACGACCAACTCAATGATTGCCCTTACTTGGATGCCGTCATTAAAGAGACCTTGCGATTATATCCTCCAGCGTCTACCGGACGATATGTTGCCGATCCCGAGGAATCATACAACAATCAGTACAAGCTTGGGGGAGCTGTTTTGTACGTAAACCCTTTCATCATGCATCGCCTTCCGCAATACTGGGAGAATCCGAACGATTTCCAGCCCGATCGCTTCGTCGGCTTGACTTCGGACATGTACTCGCATAAATTCTTGCCCTTTTCCAAAGGGAAGCGGGATTGTCTTGGGAAGTATTTTGCCATGATTGAGGCCAAGTTAGCCGTGGCGGCCTTGGTCCAACGGTACGACATGACCTGCTATGACGAAAAGGAAACGGTTGGCACTCGCATAACGTCCTATCCCATTGGAGGAGCAAAGGTGTACTTGACCTTACGATCCTCTTCTGGAAAGTAAAATAAAATAAAATTATACTACGGTAGCCAGTCAAAACCGTGGAAAATTAACAATTACCACTGACATTGTTTGAAACTTGCTACTACTAACGTAGAGTATGTAGTGCGGTACGTGCTCCCGAGTCCCGGTGGTTCAGTCGGTAGTTTTGAAGTTGCAGAGACGTAGTACATACCCTTTGTGTGAAAGCAAAGTAAAAACAACCGACTCGTTGGACTTCAAAGATATTCGTTCGGTGTAGCATACCTTCTGGATTTGTTATCTTCAACCAGCTCATCATCATCTCCTACTACCAGTAGAGTAGTATTTCTCTTGCTTTCCATACCAACCCGAGTGTTTTCGATTGGAGATGAAAAACTTGTTTCGGTTGTCGATTGATGATAGAAACAAATAAAGATATGTATAAGTTGCCGTAGAAGCATCAAGAAACAACGACACTAAACCACTTACGCACACATTACTCTTTCCCGTATCTGCTTTTGAGATTTTCAAGCCTCGTTTATCAACAAGAATGCACCGACGACAAACGAGACTGATAGTGTTGGCCTTGTTGGAATATGTGGCTACAATATCACTTTTTCTCCCAGAATCATTGATTTCTGTACAATTGGCTGTGGCATTTTCGACGTTATCCCCCAGACGTCCAAGGAAGACGTTAGATGGTACATTACTTGTGAAGCAGCCGATCCTTAAGAGACCGCTGAGAAGACTGCGGCGAACAGAGACAAGGCTGAATGTTGTGACGGATTTTACTGCCAAAGATTCGTCGTCGTCGTCATCACCATCATCACCAAAGGGTTCCACAAGAAGACCTATCACCAACAAGAACAACATTGTCAAGACCTCTACAGGCAATGCCAAAACGACAAATACAAACGCTTCCACTGTTGTTCCTCCTACTCCCACCAACACATTCTTCGCCCCCTCCTCGTCGATAGACTCCTCCCCATCAACTAGTGACAATCTGGTCACAGGCGTTGTCGGCAACTGGGAGAGTTTGCACGGTAACTGGGTCTTGAGACCCTATGGTGGCGGATCTATGGATGAACCACCCCGCGCTGTCATTCATTTTTTGGGTGGCGCACTGGTTGGGGCCGCACCACAAATTACCTATCGCTATCTGTTGGAAAAGTTGGCAGACAAGGGATTTTTAATAGTAGCCACTCCGTACAACTTGTCCTTTGATCATTTGGCAACGTGCGACGAAATTTTGACCAAATTTGAAAACTTGGCACCGACCTTGGCACGACAATACGGTGCCTTGCCAGTTGTGGGAATTGGGCATTCTTGCGGGGCATTGTTGCACCTGTTGATTACCTGTCTCTTTCCCGATACCCCTCGTGCGGCCAACGCTCTGATAAGTTTCAACAACAAACCCGTGTCGGAAGCAGTACCGTTTTTTGAAGAATTTTTCGCGCCCTTCTTCACTTCCATAGCCGCACCGACAATGATGGATACGGAGAGTGGTACCAAGGCAGAGGGACCGAGCAGTAACGATTCGTTGGTGATTGGTCTAAAGTTGGCCATGGCCGCCACACAAGGACAACTGCCCTCCGATGAACTATTGCAAGAGGCGCAACGCGTCTTCACACCAACCCTCCCGCCTCCACTCGGCTTTCTACTTCCCAACGTTCCCGCACCACCATTTTTCCCATTCAACAATAACCAAAAGATTCAAATTCCGACGGAAATTCGTGAGGCTTATAGTCAATGGGCCGCACCCTCCGTGTCGCAGCTCAACGACGCTGGAGTACTTTCACTGATCCACGAAACGATTGTTAGTTTGGAGCAAATCCCCAAGCTGGTGGAGGAGGTAAGCCGCGGATACCTTAATGGCGTAAGTTGGATGTTGTTTTTTCCGGCCATTCTAAGTAGAATCGTCGCATGCAAGCGTTCGTCGACTCATTCATCTCTGTGATCATGCTTCATTCTTACAGGTCGCCGAGGGAGCGCGAGATTTCAACCCCACACCAGCTTTGGTTCGATCTGCCGCTGGAAAAGCGTATCGAGCCAGACGAACTCTCATTCTAGGTTACCAAGACGATCCGATCGACGAAAGCGATGAAGTGGAAGAGGTACTACGAGAAGCGCTGAGTATCACTCGAATGCGAAGGCCGATGGTGGAAATCGACGTCCAGCGCAAAACTCTGATGGGTGGTCACGAGGCACCACTTGTCGCTCCGCCGTTGGACGTGGCGGAACGAGCTGAAGATCTGTTAGGACCCGAGTCCTCGCAAGATGTTTTGGGATATCGAAGCGCTGCAGCGACAGCCGATGATCTGGTGCGATGGCTGGAAGAAGGAAATCTGTAGTGCCTTACTAGTCGTAATCAACACCGAATCAAGACAATCGATTCTAAGTTCCGTCAGAAGTTTCTCTCCGTTTCACCATTCCTGTCAGTATATTGGCGATAAAATACATAGTCTGGCCATTCTTTTTAAGGTTATCCAAAGAATCTAGGGGCATTTTGCAAATGTTTCGTACGATACGACGGTATTACAAAAGTTGTGTGATAGTTCTCTAGGATGATGATCGTGGTAACAGCAGATATCTACCTCTAGAAGGGCGATTGTGTGCTGAATTCGTGCACTTTCTTCGTTTTGGGATGAGTGAACTTGATGTATTTGGCGTGTACACAGGGCGGCATGTCGTTAGCATGGACAATCTCATTCAATAATCGCTGTTCCTCGGCAGTTGCTCGGTTCGGATTAGGAATCAACTTCTCCAGTTCCTCGTCCCGTAACCCGCCATTCGGCAGAGCTTCCCCATTTGTTCCGTACACATTATCGCCCACGATAGGATGTCCAAATGCCGCTAGATGTACATTCAGTTGATGGTATCGTCCGGAGATGCTTGTCAACGTGACGCGAGTGACGGGTTGACCACTCAAAAATTCCCTCGAGACTACTTCATACTTGGTCAGACTCTGCTTGGGTCCCTCCAAAATCTTTTTGCCAACCTCTTCTGGTGTCAAGTCGACCAACTTCCATTGATGCTGGTCGGTGGAAATTCGAACAAAGGGCGGTCGTTCATAATCCCGCATGATGGGCAAAGAAATCATCCCCTGGTCCTTCTCCACATGGCCCGCTACCAACGCTTCGTATCTCCGATCGACTTTGCGTTCGCGGAACAATCCATTCAACTCTCGCACGGCGGCTTTGTTTTTGGCCATAATGATCAATCCGGAAGTGTCCATGCCCAAACGATGCACCACCATGTGATCGGGAGATGGAAGATCCAACGTGGGAATATTGTCGTACACCGTTTTGGCGAGCGATGGAACCCCCTTATCTTTGCCGGGAACGGTTAATACACCAGAAGGTTTGTCGACAATCAAGATATTTTGATCCTCGTGTACAATTACCAAATCCTGTCGGAAACAATAAAACAAGATTAAGGATTTTTTGGTGAGATGTTCTGTAGACTTTTTCAATTGTTACGTGGTAAAATCGTTTTGAGTGACAATAATTTTTGAAATTTTCCCCCACTTACCTCTTTGGTGAGTTGCTTGGAGGTTTGATCCTTCAGTCGCATTTTTTCCAGTTGTCGTTCCAAACGAGCGTTGATAGCTTGTGGAGAGACATCTACTTGTTCTTCGTCCTCATCTTGTTGTACCGAAACAATTTCCACTCCCACCATGGGTGATTCCGCTTCCACCAATAATTCCTGTTCTTCCATCGTACTGTAGAGCACTTTATGTCCGATGGATGGAGCAGCTGTATGCTGTAAAGAGTGTCGACCGAACGTTTTTGTCGTTTCTTGCGATCTTGAAGCGAAGGAAGATCCTTCCGAAACGGCCGAGGCCAAGACAACGGTTGCCAAAGCGAATCTCATTTTCTAAGTTATTGTTGAATGCAGCAAAAGTCTAGAGTGGCTTGGATGATGTCGGTAAGGTTGGTCGTTTCTCTGGAAGAAATGGATTCGTTGTCGAGTAGCGACAACAACTGTAGCACCCATCACATCACTAAAAGAGAACGTTGCAGTAGGTGATTATTTTGGTGAAGTTGACATCGCAAAAATATCAAGTATGAATTGTGCGTGGTTGGATAAGCGCTCCGTCGTCCGTACGTCGACTTTTTACAATGAGGGAATGGGGATAGGATTCAGGATATTCATACTCGGAGTACCAGTTTATACGTCGACAGTACGTCCGTCGTAGTACCTAGTACTTCTTCGTATTTCGATAATGTGATGGTAGGACATAATCCATACTTACTGTAGTAATAGGTCTAGCTACGGTACCCGGGTAGTTTCATAGTCGTTTGAAACCGGAATGATGCCTCTCCTCTAGATTGGTGTTGTGTTGTTCTTACAAAGTCGTTGCGAGTACTATCCTCTCAACGCTAGTACTAAAAATGTACTTCTTTTTATTTACTTCGTATTCACTGTCAACTACCGGTACTACGCTCCGAGTACCCGTACCTCGTCGACAATCTCTTCTAATACCTAGAGGTCTCCCCTTTGAGGCTAGAAATGTTGCGATGTGGCGCTAGTGTTTTCACACTACTCAAAATGAAACATCGTCCAAAATTCAAGTGGCGCTTCAGCAACTTGAATGTTGCCTACCTCCCAAGATCATCATATTATATCTCACCAATACAAAGTTTTACTGGGTACTCCAGCTAGCACCAACCTCGCAGAATTGTTACTTGAATATTATCAACAACATCCATCTTCTAACTGCTTATTTACGTCATACGTAGTATCTAGGTACTGTAGCTAATTCCACCTCCATCTATGTATCGTAGCTACTAGCTAGTAGAGGGTAGCTCGACTTCAATAGCTGCTCTACTACCGTTCCTATGGTAGAGTACCGGTACCGGTAGTCTACGGTACGACGTACGACAAGCGTAGTAGAATCTCTCAACTGTTAATAAAAAGTAACGTTAAGTCCTTGTACGGTATCTCTTGCTTTTCGAAACTGCACCAAGACTGGAAATTAAATGAGGCCCTTCTCGGTTCCGTATGTACTTTTCGTCGAGCACATCTGAGACATGAAAGCAACATGCGACAAAGAACAACTGAGGATCACAAAGAACGCCATTCGCTTCTTTCTTTTCGCTCTCTTGTCATTGCTTTGATGAGGGTCGTAGAAGATGGAATCATAAATGGTGTATTCGCTTTACAATTCTTCGCGTTCAATCTTAATCGTCAATCGCACAAGTACGCACCGGATATTTGTGTGCGGCTTTCTTTCCGTTGTGAGGCAACAAGAATTCCACCTGGCGCTCTTTCAGTTGAAGCAAGAAAATGAGATGTTGCCCGTAAGTACGGACACAAGCTGGCAGTCACGTAGAAAGTCCCGTCTATGCTTGATGTCATTCATTTGCTTAAAGTCGTTAACAATTATCGGCCGGCCTAGCAAATTCTGATTTAGTGTACTTCACTACTTTTCGGGCAACAAGTATTTCCAGAAGTGGCACATCTATAACCACCAATCATCGATTTTGGTGACAGACGTCAAGAACCTTCAGCATTGTTTTGTCGAATGTCGCGAGTCCTTTTTATTACGTGTGAAATTTCCCATCGCTTTTTTTCCTACGTACGGCCAAAACGCTGTGTATCACTAAATAAACATGGCATGTTCTTTCCAGCTAATTTTCTCCGCACAACGCAAAAACACAAGGACAACTCATCAGAAATCCTCAACTTGTTTACTACTGCTATATTTTGCAACACTCACATCACTTCCATCAATTCGAAATTATTCTCCAACATTATCATGGACACCATACCGAAGCCCACTAGCTGGGTAGGTGGTAAAGAGGGGATACGGATGATCTCCACCGATTACTCCGTCGGTTCGTTGGGTGTTATTAGTACGGCACCAGCGTCTTTGCCCCCATCCGCGCCCACAACCGAACACTCCTCCCTCGTCAACTTTGCCTATCGTCTCGGTGCTGTTGTCAAGAACAATGACCCTAGTATTGTCGATCACAACGGTGTTCGTCAAGAAGCCAAGCTGTTGATGAGTTTGTCTTCTTCCACCAGTAACTATGATGATGTAGCATGTGATGATGCTGTTGCATCAAACAATGTGGCGAAGCAACAGCAAGTACAACAATCGTATCCTTCGTCGGGTCGTATCACTCCCCAAAGTGTAGCCTCCGCCAGTAGTGGAGGCTCACGCCGGGAAACCTTTTGTTTCACTTGTCCTGCCCTATCGCTTGAGGATAAGGACAGCGAATGTAATAACACCAATGCTAGCAATAGGGATTACGATGATAGGGAAGGAAATGACGATAGCAACTCGCAAGAAGATGAGTTCATGACGAATCAGTGTCCGGCTGTCATGATGGGCCGGACGCTCAAGGTTGACGACAAGGATGCAATGCGTCTATCGTCTGATGCCATGGCCCGAAACATTATGCAATCCTTCCAAAAGGCCATGCAATGGCGAATTCATTCATGGGTCGATTCTTTGTCGGCCGTGCTAGTCAAGAGGGAACAAGAATTGCTAGAATATCAACAGCAAGGTGATAACCAGAAGGTACTGGTTGATGCCTTGTATTATTCTGATGAAGCCCTTCTGGTGGCTGCCTTACGGCAGATCGAGTCCAAGATTCAAGTCCTCGAGACATCGACTGAGTTCAAGGTTTTGCACAAGATCACCAATCCCGCTGCCATGTCCAAGAAGCAGCGTCTCGACGAAGACGATCGTTCTGGTCTGGAAGAGGGCGAGTACGTGTACGACGTCGTTCATGTACTGGAACTGCAGTGTGCCCTTTCAATTTCCTCCCCGGCAGGCAATGTCCACATCGACTTAAATGTCCCCGGGACCATCAAAGGAACTTTTTTGAGTTCCGAAGACAACTACAACGAGGATCTGACCGATGTCAACATACATGTCAACACTGCCATGTTGGCAACCATGATTGAGCGCAGCAGTCGTATTGCTGTTCGATGCTCTGCCGAAGCCCTACTGAAAGGCGAGTGCATTGAGTGGGGGGAGAAAGAGGAGACGGTCAAGACGGAGGCGGCACCTTCTTCGACCTTCAACATACCATCGACCCTACCATCACCGAAGACGGTCTTTGTTTCTCCTCGTCAGACTACTGGCGCTATCACGACATCTCCGAAGCGTAAGCTTACAGAGGACGATATCCATCCCGTTTCAGGTCTGGTAGTCATTACTCCGGCCCGAGATGCATCATCCCCGTCAGACTTTGCCGACAGTGACAGTGATGGCGATTCAAAGCCCTCCAAGTTGCAAATTCCCGATAACTTCCAGCGCCGCGGTAAATCCCCCGGCAACGTCCTATTTCCTCAAGCCATCCGCAGCAGTGGCAAGGAGGATGGAAGTGGGAATGATTTGTCCTTCGCTAGTCGTCTCCCTCCCAAGAATGCCTACAAGATGCTTTCCAATGCGACAACTACCAGAGGCGTGGTGACTCCACTAAAGAATTCGCCTCCTGAATTCGAATGTCGCGAAAAGGGGCCCACTGTACCACTTTTGGAATTAGCGTCGGCGGCGGCCTTGGACTCGCCGAACTGATGGAGCTTGCTCTCTCATTGTGTAACCACCACCACACAAGAAGGAAGATACCTTTACTGCAACGAATCACACAACCCAAGTGTACTTTGTATTGTTTGCGGATGACCATCACGGTACATCCACCTATTATTTCATTAAAATCTGTCTCTCCCCGCGGAGAGCGCCGTTCACATCCAATTATTTGGCAACTGTTTTGCCAGAAAACGAATAGTGTTGTAATGTAGTGCCGTACCCGTTTCAAAAAAGAATAGTAATGCTCTAGCTAGGTTTGTTATATATCTATAGTTGCTTTCCTTTGCTTTCTCAAAAAAAGGTTCAATGGATCTATGACAGCTATATGAAATCAAGCATCATAAACTACGGTAGCTAGTAGATACTCCAAAGGAACGGTTCGCTGACGTACTCGAAATCAAGTTGTGATGATCGGTGGACGGTTCGAAAACTTTCGAGGGATAGATCCATTCAACGCTCCAGGTGCTCCGTGTCATTGGTGGAAGAAAATCCCATTACATTTTTGTCGACATCATTGTCACTATCGAGCTGCTCGCCGAAAACGTTTAGTTGTCACGCCATTATTAATCGCTGCTTGCCAGAAGGGAGGCATAGTCCGTACAGCCGGACAAAACAATTTCCTATCTAGCTAGTAGGTACCAAACTAGGTACATCGTTGTACTATCAATTCCCGTGGGTCAATCACCGTGGATTTTAGCGAAAAAGCGTATGAACGACTATCATACCGGTACGACGTAGCTATGATACCTACCGTAGTACGCAGTAAATACAGGTACCGTACTCCGAGTACCGGTACTTACTGTTAGTACCGTACGTCGTATTGTTGCTCCGAAGTACGACGTACATCACTCCGTCTGACGATTTTTTTTTCCTCTTCTATCCCCGACAGTACGTACGAAAGGAGTGTACGAAAATACCACAAAAGAAAAAACTTACAGTTAATTACAGATTCGCGCCATCTTCTCTACCGTAGCTACCGTATTTCCCGGAGTTTTGTCCTCCCCGGAATCCTGTCCATGTACATTTGTACCGTTCTCCGCTGTTTCGCCATTTATGGTATGTAGTCATCCACAGCCAAACTCCTCTTATTCTCAGCTTTCCATCGACATACATATTGCCTACCATGTCACACCATCCCAACGAACCGTTGGTCGAAATTGTAGGTGGTCGCTCTTGCGAACAGCACAATGTTTTGTGGGCTTAGGGTTGGGGTTAGGATTTTCCGTCACGCAGTTTTTGACGCCTGTCCGCCGCCCACAAATCCCCGGTGTTTTGTCTACATTGCCGAAAATTCTTGTACATTATTTGGTGAGGACAAAACTCCGGGAAATACGGTAGGTTATCGCTTGAAATGCTTGGCTTCGAACATCTGTCCGCATACCACGAATTCGAGCTTTCAGGGGCTATTTCCAAACGTTTGGTCATCGAGTCATCGAGACCTACAGCATTTTGAAAACTAATGACCTGATGTGAGAAAGTCCGAACCCATCCGTTTGAGTCCTCTATATGTTGTTGTAATACTAACTACCACTACAAATGATTTATTACCAACGTCGTCATCCTCCGCTTCGCTCCCGCAGACACAAAACGCAAAATTAATCTTTTCATTTTTCCCAAGGAACTTTTAACGTTTGATCATGTCTGCTTGGTTTAAGGATTTTGGTCGCCTTCGATTCGGTGATTAATGAATTGTGTGGTCATCATTCTTCTCGTGTGGTCATCATTCACTTTGTGTAACGCCGCTGTTCCTTTTCTCGTTTGAAGCCAGTGATTCCACACACGACGCCTCCACCTTCGCGATGAACCGCTCTCCTTCTGTACGGAGTACAATTTTGAAACGATATCAAAAAAATCCACCACGACGAACTTGTTCCTTCATAGATCGCATAAGACTTCGTAGCAACAAAGCAACGGTCGTGTCGAGTGCTTCCAACAAAAGCCTCCACTGTAAACTACAAACCAGCGAAGAAATCGCCAGAGACAAAATAATACTCTCCATCAAGAGTTTCTGGCTTCGGATCTTGTTCATTTCCTGATTGTCAAGCACCCCTTTCATTTACTGTCGAAACGTCAACCACAATAATGCCATCTTTTTCACTTTCGACGGCCAGTGTTGCAGTCGTATTTTTGTCGACTGTAACCATGCTATCGGCCGGTGGTGTTCAAACTAGCAAAGGTCCCGGATCCTTCTATTCTGGAGGTATGGTGTATGACCGCGCCGGCAATGTCTTGTATATGACAGGATTGCATTACAACAGGGCCATCGATGACGAAGACATGACCGGTAACAGTATTGATTCTGAATCGAACTGTTTCTTGGCGTCCATCGAAATGTCTGACGCTGGACAAGGCGAAACCTTTGCTCATTTCGACAAATGGGTCTCATGGGGCAATCCTGACGTCCTTGAAACCTGCAGCTCCATGACGATGCACAACCCCAGTCAACTGGTTGTCGTAGGAAGTACCGCTCCGGAGGGCTTTTTCCCCAACGCCGATCCCGCAGTGCTTCTCTCCGGAATTGTCTCTGTGGGATCCAAGGATTCCCTTCAGTTTTTGTCTGGCGCAACTATTAACTCACACTCCCAACCCGATTTGAAGCTTTTGTATCCCATGGCGGTTGTCAGCGATAGCAATAATAATGTGTACGTGGCTGCCTTGACGTCCACAGACAATGCCCTTTCGGAAACTTTGGGGGGCAACCCATCGCAGCCTAACTGGCAAAAATACACAAAATACGGATCAAACATGTACATGTCCATCATCAAGCTTAGCATTCGAGAAGGTCAACTCAAGGGCGTCCCAAAAGGCGAAATTGATATCGAAGAGCTCTGGACACAGGAGTTCCCTCTTGAGTTGGAAGAAGACAATGTCAATGCCAGCGTTTCCATTGGAGGGTTGATCTACAAGGTCGATTCCACCGGCCGCGAAATGATTGTCGTTTCCGGCAGCACGCGCGGTCGTGGAAGGGGGTACGGTTCTTCCGCTGGAGGCGAGGAGGATGGGTTCTTGACCATTCTGGATCCGGCAACGGGCGAGCTGTACTCGGAAATTACTGCCCAAATACGAGACGGGTCTCCTGCAGACGATATTATCACTGGCATTTGTGACGATCCCACCGACGCTACTTCCTTTTACATTGTTGGGGCGACCAAGGGATCCATTGGTCAGCAACAAGCAGATCTCTCGCTGATTGGGGAACCCAATGTTAACTCTCTTCAACCATTCATTCGGAAAATAAATCTCGAAAATCTCAGCGAGATTTGGACTCTGCAATGGGCTACGAAGCCTCCTCCTGAAAATGATCCATCGTCTGCCACCTTTGCTTATGCAAGTGATTGCGCTGTGGATGCAAATGGCGATGTTTTTGTCGCCGGTACAATTGATGCTAAAGCCAGTATGGTGCAGGGCCTGATGGAGCACTCTGCTCAAGGTGGCTCAGATGTTTGGGTTACCAAAATTTTCGGGGAGAGTGGGAGTGTCGACTGGATGAATCAGTTTGGAAGCAGTGGCGATGAAGAAATAGCTTGGTACGGGGGTATCGTGATTGACGCAGATGGCGATCCAATCATCATGGGCGATACAACCGGAAGCATGTTTCGTCAGCGAAGTTCCGACGATGACATTCAAACTGACATATTCGTCTTGTCCTTGGACGGACCAACTGGTGCTATCCGCAATAGCAATTTCATTGGTGGAACCTCAATGATTGTGGAAGTGCAGAACGAGGATGATATTACCACTCAAACCCGTTCACCAGAAACGGGGGATAATCCAATGGACGAACAAGAGGAGGAATTAGAACCCTTGCCAGAAGACCAACCACCACAGAATGAAGAATACCCGCCACAAGCTGATCAACCCGAAGACATTCCACCGGAAGTAACGCCTGACCACCAATATATTCCGGTAGCGTTGCAAATTCCTGGACCTGCCTATGCTGGTGGGATCATTTATGACAGCGCCACTAACTCTGTCATGCTTAGTGGTGCCACCTACAAGCTTTCGGATGGATCTATTAGCCCCAATTCAATGTGCTTTGTAGGTATGGTCGACCTAGACCACGCCGTCATTCACGTTGCCGACACTTATGGATCAAATGAGCTTAATGAAGCTTGCAGCTCTGTGGCATACGATTCTGAGAATGACATTGCTTACACCATCGGCGCTGCACAAAACGGTGAAGGAGCGTTTGCTCAAACCTCTGATTGGGACCTCCCCGTCCAAGATTCCATGGAAGCCGGTACCGTCATGCAACTGAACGGGCGGCTTCGTCTCATGGGAGGTCAACGACTGGCAGATTATGCTGTAGTCTACCCCACCACAATCGAAACGTATAGAAACTACGTTTACGTTGCGTCAATGGCTTCGGAAAATCCGTACGAAAACCGTCCGGAGGAAGGTGACTATCCTAACTTCACCACGGGAGGACCTTTGAAGTATGGTTCTGATTTCTTTCTTAAAATTGATCGATTCGCTGTCACTGACGTCCCTGATCAGTACCACGATCCTTTGCCAGCCACATTAGAACAGGATTGGGAAGCTCGATTCAATATCGAAGATAGAGGGACAATCGATGTCATGGCTATGGAATTGATTGGAAGTCAAGCTTTGATTGTTGTTGGAAGCACCAACGGTAGCGGTGGTCCATTCAAGGAGACTGATGCTAGTGATTATGATGGATGGATTTTGAAGATCGATCCAAACACTGGAGAGCTTTCTTCTGTTGGAGCTGCTGCATCGGCCCGAATCGACTCTATGAACAAGCAAGATGATTACATCTACGGCCTTTGCCAAGATCGTCATCCAACACGGAATATGGAATACTTTTACATCGTTGGTTCAACGGCCGGAAAGATCAGGAACCTTTCCGATGAAGAACAGCTACCAGAAGGGTCTACCCACGCATTTGTTGCTAGAGTAAACATGGACGACCTTTCGGCAGAATGGATCAAACACTTTACCATGTCGTCGCCTGACGATAGTTCCATGAAGTCGGAAGCCTTGGATTGTGCCGTCCATATTAATGAATCTGGTGAAAGCATTGTTTATGTGGGGGGAACAGTCCGCGATGGAGCCCTCATGGATGGTGCCAACATCAAAGAATCTCATGGAAAGGACGATATCTTTGTTGCAAGTGTCAATGGTGAATCTGGCTCCATCAACTGGATGTCACAAGTTGGCTCGGATGACCATGATGCGCTGGCTTACGGAAAGGGATTGGAAATCGATGCCTTTGGAAATGCCATTGTCTTTGGCGAGACACTTGGAACAATTTATGCTGAACATGGAGCCGGGGAGGGAGGAAAAGATTTGATCCTCTTTACAATCTCGCAAGATGGTGTTTACTTGGACCCACGAACGCGAGTTGCCAATCCTCCTGTGTATTATGGACCTACCAAGAGATCAAATGCCCCTGGTAACGGTGCTTTAGTAGCGTACGGCGTCATTGCCGGCCTCATCGCTGTGGCAGCGGTGGTATGCTTCTGCCAGGCGCGATACCTGAAAAAGAAGCGAGCCGTCACTGACAAAGCAGCTATTTTCAAGTACTTGCAAAAGTTTGATGTCGAAGATGTTGATCTTCGACGAAGTCCTCCCGGTGGATGGCACGGAACTTACCTTAACAAGCTGGCGTACGGTATCAATAAGGCCGCCGAGAGCACTACCGTAGAGGAGGATATTGGAAGCGAGGCTGCTCCGTTGACACATTCTAGTGTCGTTACGGACAGTCTCTTTATGGAATCCTCCTCAAGGCCGTCTTTGGGCTTGGCCGATGATCACGACGAGGGGGCCGAAGACAAGTCGGCTAGACCTGGCAGGGAAGTGGTATAATGCATTGATGATTAGATTTGTTGTCTCTGACAACTAAGGAATAGTCACACAGTTTCATTTTGAGCGTCGCTCTTTTTTTAAAAAATCTTTGTCCATTCAAAATTGTTATCTATGAGCTACAGACGGTCAGCGACGGGTGAAACACACGGTAAAACCATGGCTTTGAGTTGATTCGATAGGACCATCTGTTTTGGTTCTCCAGTCAAAATAGTTTGTGCCCGAGACAACGTTTCATGCGCTTTGTTGACTCCGACGGCTCTCTATCTGCAGTGTTTTGGAGCTATAGCGCGGACCCCTCTTTTTGTTGCCCAGTGTGGAATGTGATTCCCATCAACTCTCGCTTCGTTTTCGCATAAAGACGTTGTAACGCAATGTCACAATTGGATCAATTTCCCAAATTACCGATGCCAGATCGACATTCCAGTTGTAGGTATTCTCCGACGCATGCGTCTTCCAAAACGATTGAACCACTCCGCCCCCAATGTTGCAAGCTGATTCCCCAATTTGCACGTTCTCCACAATGATGGGAGCACCCGGCTTGGCAATACGGACCATTTCGCTCACCCACCGTCCCAGCCAGTCGGCTTGTCGTTGTTGTATAATTTGGTGTAGCTCATGTGCCATCCAGAAGGTCGATGAAGAATCGCTCTTGTCATCCTGGTTGTTTCTGACGGCTTCACAGAGTTGTGAATATTTACTGTTAGCATCTCGCTGGTCGGTTCCCAAGTCTAGTGGATCCAATAGCGGTTGCAAAGATCCCGTATACACCATGTCAAAAGCATGGGATGGTACGTGACTCAAGTTGGTAGAATCTGCCTGACATATTGTACTCGGTGAAAGATAACCAGGAGCCGTTTCGAGCAATTTTGTGGTTGTGACGACGTTGTCGAGATGCCAGTCGTTCCCAAACAGTGTCAATCCGGATATGTTAGTTTCTTGGAGTACTGTATCTACTGTCATGTATAGAGCCACACCAATTCCTGTTCCAGAGACATAAACGCTACTGCCATTTTGTAAATATGGCACAACATGGGACATCTTCCAAGGGTACAGTGCTGACTTGACTTTGTCATAGGTTTGATTGTTCCAGTCGGGTAGCGGAGTCGAAGATTGAAGCTTCTGTGCAACAAATTTGTCACGTTCTTGAACGACATCATGGGCAGCGTACGTTGAATCCAAAATGGGGCATTGCAGTTCGTTCCAAAAATTGTTGTCGATCGAACTGTCGAGTTTTTGCGTCGTATCGATATTGGTGACATAGTTGTAGTCTTCCGGCCTCAACCATAGTTCCATCGCGAGGTAGGTCGTCATTACACACAGAATCGATAAAACTCCCATCAACCGAAGGAACCAGCAGATACGATGACCATGATGGGCTTTCGATTCTTCGTCCGCGTGGATGCTGTCAATGTCGCTATGGCTATGCGTTGAACAGTCGTCACCATTTTCGTTGACCACTATCAAAGGTTTCTGTTCAACGTCTCGTCGCCGTAACTTGTTCATGGTATCAGATGTTGCTAGAGAATATAGCAGAACCAGGGCCGGCAGGCCATAGTGGCGCTACAACATACTTACTGGCAGAAGTTCTGTTCTACGGACGAATGCACTACCGTAATAATTGATCCGTTGCCACCACGAGTACAACGATGTCCAACAGAGCGAGATTGAGAGGGAGAGAGAGAGAGAGTAAAAAATGATTCATTGGACAAGAGATTCTTGAAAGGGACCATGCGGTCTCGCGCAAGGAGCTCTGTCACAGTGACGTCATTTTTTAACCTACATACTACTACCGTAGTAGTAGTACCACCACTACAGTGTGGTAGCAAAACCTTTTCACAGTCTCACAGTCAGCTACTTGGTGGTTGGTGGTGTGTCGTACGACGTATCCTGAAAAATTCAATAATGCGTCTCCCAATGAAATTTTGAAATCTTCCTGTGCGGATACGACGTACAAAAAATAACCAAAATGCCCTCTTTACAGTTAGCGACTTTATCATCGAAAGTAGCCTGGGTACGGCATCCAGGATCCATCATGAGATCATTTACAGTGTTCCTTCTGATGGCATGTTCCGTATTGGTGGAGTCGTTTTCTCCGAACAATGTTGGAGCGCAAAATCGAGAGTATCGAACATCCATCCGACATCGTTGTCACATTCTTCCACCCACATCACCTCGACATCTCGAGAGAAATGGAATCTTCGCCGCAACCGTAACGAACGATGTATCAAGCGAACCTTGGAATGCTAATGCACAACCACTATGGCTCGACAAAGGTTTGCTACTATCCTCCTTTACAGACGGACTTCGGTCGAATCGTGATTCCCAAGATTGGCTCTGCAACGCGTTGGTGGAACGGTTGTGGAAGGATTTCCAGCAACAATCGGAACGAGGCTTACTAGACTCCAACATATTTAGCCCTTGCAATGGTCCGGATCCAGATTTGTGGCAGCAACTAGAAGATGTTGACCTGCAAATCGAAGAACTATATTCCAAGAATGAAGGCAATTGTCATGCATCCTCGTGGAGAAGAAGCTTGGAAATGTTGCGATTGCAACAACGTCAGCAAAATCAAGATAATAATACTATCATAGAATTACGGCTTTTGTACATTCCCACGGCTCTGTATGCTTTGCGCAAGGACTCTACCAACTCGCCGGGAAAGCAACGTCAACGAGCCCGAGCCGATGGCAAGCAACGACGAAACGAAATAGTGGCCATGCTCCAAGACAACTTGGACGGTGTCGCCATTTCTGCAGTGACATTGGATTTTGACGATGGATCAGTCAAACAGGCCGAATGTACAATACAACAACATGACACCCTCAACTTTCCAACGGTACGTTAAACTTTTTGAAGGAAACGCATTGTTGTGTCATTTCCGCTCGACTTCTTTCACATTTTCACTTCATGCCTTTTTTCCCGTTCATGTCGCATCAAAACAGACGGGTAAGGAAGCCATCAACGATTGGAAACCACATTTGATCTACGTACAGGGTGGCAACACCTTTTGGTTGCATCACTGTATGGAAAAAGGCGACTGGGGAAAGGATTTGGTTGCAGCTTGTTGTGTTAGTGGTGACGCAACGACATCGTCGGGGGCAGTCTATTGTGGCGTCAGTGCCGGAGCCATTGTAGTCGGGAATTCCATGCAAACTGCGTGTTGGAAGGAATGGGACGACCCGTCGGTAGCGCCTGGTAAAGAATGCTACGACGATTGGAAGGATGTGATAGGTTTGGGTCTCGCAGGGTCGGTTTCCTTTTTTCCTCATATGGAAGATCAATGGCGAACCATGATAGATGGTCGTCTTCGCGAGTTGCCTCTGGCGAACCAATCAAGGAACGATGGTGACACAGCGCCATTATTATGCTGTCTCAGCGACGAGCAAGTTTGTTTCGTGGATGGCCAAACGAGGTCAATGCAATCAACAGGAACGCTACTTTCCAGTCTGCAACAAGCCAGCGCTTTATGAGGATACGTTCGTAGAGAACGACAAGAGAAAGCGATAAATTAAGGCCATGATGACGAACTCGTATGGTTTGCTCGTCACTCGTGAAGAAATCGAGCTTGTCGCAAAACCTTCGGTGCAGTCTGAATCACTGACCTTATCAACGTCGAAAGAGAAGCATTCAATTTCACTCCAGAAACCATGAGCGCATTTAATCGATGGAGGGATGATATGGAAATCAGTTGACGACTTTTTTACGAGGGTTGTACTTGTTACGTCTGTCGTTGAATTGAATCATTCACCTCATCGTGTTAGGAAATTAGGGAAGAGAAACTGCTTGCCTGCTCGCACAGCTTCTTGACGGCAACAAAGAGTAGCGGAATTCCACAAGTGACCTCCTACATTTAGTAAGGGTCGCTACCGCTGCCCGCAAGATTGATAGGAGCGGTGTCGTCAGATTGAAACGCGACTTTGAAAGGAAAAGTGAATTGATGATAATGTGCATTCTAGGTCCATATGACTTTTATTCATGACTCCCGAACAATGATTGCAAATGTTAATGATCGGTGGTCAGAGAGGGAGATAGTCGACAGAGGACTCCAATGGAAGAAAAAAATTTGAAGATGCTCTTCTGGAATTTGTGTCAATAAATGTTTCCTCTAAGTAAGGTATTGGATTGAGAAAACAGTAATAAGGCTTCTATAGAAAACGATTTCCAAGTTCGTTTTGGGGCGCCCATATGGAGTAGACATCAACATAATCTTGAAAATTTGCGGATAGTGAGGACAGGGTTTGTCCCATTTGGCGTGCATCGTCCAACTAGTCGATGCTTTCTCATTCGTTTGAACAAGATGAGACATCATGGTGGCTCCTACAGCAAAAGGAGGTTGACCTTGTGGAAATTTTGTAGTTCAGTAATGGATATTGTACAGATCGGCCTCAGCAATAATGGCGGAAATGCCGCCGCCAATCGATTCAAAAGCGATGACTTGGTAGGCCACAATTCGACGCCGTGTGTCAGGATACTGCTGAATGGACACTTCGCATTCGGAAATATGGACAAACTTTCGGGGCGAGGCTGTCATGAGAACATTCAATGCTCCCTGGCCCCCATTATGGATCCCAACGTTTACTTCCTTGAACGCTTCGACCAACGGCACTAACTTGTATCGAGCCTCGATTCCCCAATTTTCGCCAAGAACAACGGATTCCTTCATAAGAGTCTCTCGAACATTGGTTTCGTCGTAATCCTTGGCAAGTAGAAGGGTGGTACCACCGATGAGATCGTGTTCAACTTCCGGTACTTCTCCGTCCAAGAATGGAATGACTTCATAGAACAGTGGCGTTGCAACTTGGATTGCCTTTTCGATGGTCGATTCCAAGTTGCTACCCCACCATGTCCCAATAATTTGGTGCCCAGCTAAACTCCGGATGGCCTTGGTGCGATCGTCGACGTTGTGGAACCGGGAAAGTGACTCCTTCGCAACGAAGTCGTCACGAAAGGTCTTGCTGACACATCGGATCTTGGCGAGGGTTGAAAGGGAACAAAATGAGAGAACGTCAGGGAACAGTTCCATCGGCAGAAAAACAGTAACTTGGTCGGAGTTCTCGGAATCTTTGAAGGACTCGATCTCCATGGGGTCGTCACGGCTCGTGAATTCGGTTGTAGAACTCTCAAACAAATTTTCGACGTTTGAATCTCGACCTAAAGTGTCGATGCTGTGAGAACATGCCATTGTTTACAAGGTTGCGAGGTGGTACAATAGAAGTCGGTGGCAGACGGCAGACTGAAAATGACCATGGACTCAGACCTTCTTGTGACATCGAATGAATGGGAAGAAAACGTTCTCTCTTCGACAATCCATTGTCCATCGTGCTTCCTTCGAGATAATCATTATTCGAAAATGACATCCGATTCACCCTAACTTTATAGTATGTAAAATCACAACTGTAGACGAGAGGACGACTGCGCTTGATGACTTGAGACGAACTCTAACAGTAAGTAAAAAAGAAACTCTGATTGATCGAAGGTTGAAACCGTCACTTGTCCGGTTAGCTTTCTTGCTTTAGTTTCTCTTCACCGCCAATTTACAAACGATGTCAGAGAGGCCATTTGCGGAATTTTTTCTTGCGATTACTCGGGGTAGTAGCTGTGTCTAGCTACGAGCGATTTCCTTCCTTTAGTTCCTTGGGTCTTGGTCTCAGCAAAATAGGGCAATAACGAACAAAGACAAGCTTCCCCAGTACTTCCTCTCAACCAAACGTAGGGGACATGCAACAATGTAGAAACGAACATAGAAAGAGACCATCGCGATATGCACAACTGCTTTCTGCTGACACGTACGACGTGCAGTAGTTCATAGCAGCTTGGGGGGG
The DNA here is from genome assembly GCA_019154785.2 of Nitzschia inconspicua. Classification (NCBI taxonomy): domain Eukaryota; phylum Bacillariophyta; class Bacillariophyceae; order Bacillariales; family Bacillariaceae; genus Nitzschia; species Nitzschia inconspicua. The sequence goes on along the minus strand of JAGRRH010000001.1, from coordinate 2,411,794 downwards.
GGGGCGAAATCGTTGAAGCAACAAGCAAGCTGCGCCATGTAGTACGTAGTACTTCACTATGTCGTACCCACTAATAAGAGGCAGAGATTGTCGACTACCGTAGCCACTACTAATACGATACCAACTAGACTACCGGAGTACCTAATACTCTGTCGTAGCTACTACAGTAGCATGTCGGTTGACTGCATTGGTACCTATACTAACTGTACCTCGTAAGTACCCATACTAGATACTACTATCTACTACTCTAGCTAGCAGTAGTACGGTAGTGTCGTAAAGTATGATGAAAAACGGGTACCTACCTACGTTCGACTGTTGTGAGTATAAGCAAGTGGGCAGACATTTTGTCAATTTTCGAATTTGGGGCGGGAATGAAAAAAAAAACGTTTCTCTCTTCTTTCTACTCTCCCCGTCCTGAAATCCACCCTCGAATCTCCGCTTCAGCATCCCCTTCCCCATGGGTCTCTTCTTCTCTCACAGAACAGTCATCATCTCGCGGACACGAAGTTCCCGACAATGGCATCAATCGATCAAAGTCTTGGCGCCGGTATCACATCGTTTCCTGCAACTTTACCGACCGAGAACAACGACGAGAGTTGCGAGATACAATCCCCTATCTCGGTCAAGACAGAAGATACACCCCTTACACCCGAGGGAAGACGACGACAAGGTCTTACGAGACGATCTTTCGTTGCTGCCGAAAGTCTCTTTCACGCCATGGTGACACGAGCCTTTTCCATTGCGGGTGCTGACCACAACGATTATGATCCAGCCGCCATGGAAGACACTGATAACGACGACGCTGAGAATAATGGACATCCTACGGAGGACAACGATAACGACGACGAATATTTTGGCAAGAGGAGGGATGGTCCTTCACTGTGTCGTGGACGAAGTGCGTGTTGCATCGTTTCCTCGTTGATACTATTGGGAGTCTCAGTAACCCTGGGTGTCATGATGGCTACCCACAAGACATCTTCTTGGTCAATTCCACCGTATTCTTCGTCGAATGGATCCTGTGCGGCCGACAAGTATTCTGTACTATCCTTGAAAGAATCTGCTTCAGTGGAAGGGTTGAAGCATGGTGCAGTAGCCTCTGACCATCCAGTGTGTTCCCAAGTGGGGAGTGACATTTTGAAACAAGGAGGCAATGCCGTCGATGCAGCCGTGGCAACCGTCTTGTGTTTGGGTGTCGCTAACCCGGCTTCCAGTGGACTGGGAGGTGGAGCATTCATGTTGATTCACTCGAGCAGGGAAAACTTTGAAAGAAAAGATCCGGCAACCTTTCCCGAATTTATTGATGCTCGCGATGTAAGTTTGGCCGACGAACAAGGAACCTTCATGACGGAAGTGGTGGACTGCAGAGAAACGGCTCCTGAAAAGTCATCGACCGATATGTACAGTGGATTGCCAAACACTGCATCGGCAATTGGACCACTGGCGATTGCTATACCGGGCGAATTGCGAGGCATGGAGCTGGCACATGCCCGACACGGCAAACTTCCTTGGAAAGATGTGGTAGAACCAGCGCGGGTATTGGCGCAAAATGGTATTCCGGTAGGAGAACATTTGGCTAGCGACATCAAGGGCGTGGTCACGAAATTTCCAAAATACGGCGACTTCCCAGCCCTTCAAAGGCATCTCACACACAGCGGATCATCCGAAACATATCTAAAAGAAGGGGAATTGTTAAAAAATCCTAGTCTAGCCGAGACCCTACGGCAAGTCGCTGAACAAGGAGCGGATGCTCTCTACACCGATGCCAACGCTGAGAAACTAGTACAGGAAATTCAAGACGCCGGAGGAATATTAACGATCCGTGACATGGCCGGATATAAGGCTACACTGCGCTCGCCAGTCCATGCCGACGTAAGTGGTTTCACCGTCGTGGGAGTGCCTCCTCCCAGTTCGGGTGGAGCAGTTGTGATTGGAGCGGCACGATTTCTGGCCGGCTACAAGACGCCTCTAGCAGCAACTGCCGACTCCTTGTCCATGCATCGAATCGTGGAAGCGATGCGCCATGCATTTTCCATTCGCATGTCACTTAGTGATCCCCTTTACAATACTGGTGTAAACAACGATGCCGTGGCCGATCTTACAGCTGGCGATTACATGGAATCCTTACGTAGGATAACCAAAGATAACTCTACTCTAGGCCTATCACAATACGGCGGCGAAAAATGGGCTCAGCTGAATGATGACGATACCATGAAAGAAGCTCAAGATGCGCACGAAGGTGACCGAAGAAGAGATCTTTTACGACAACGCCGTCTCGCTCGACCATTCGGATATTTAGACGACAGCGGCACTTCCCACCTTTCCGTGGTCGACAAGGATGGCAATGCAGTCGCTTTGACATCGTCTATCAATGGAATTTTTGGTTCGTGGATCTTCAGTGAAGCCACCGGCGTCCTGCTCGGTAACACAATGGACGACTTTGGAGTTCCAGGGCGATCAAATTTCTATGGTCTGAAGCCATCTGAAGCTAATTTCATTTTACCAGGAAAGAAGGTGAGCATTGAAAAGAAAAAAGCCGTCTTGTTACGCCGTATTTTCCCATTTATTCTAAATCTCTTGTATTTGTCTTGTCTCCTTTCAGCCGCTGTCATCCATGAGTCCCACCATGGTATTTCGTCGACAAGAAGGCATGTACGCAGCCGAAACAATGGGTTGGGGCGATTTGGTGCTGACTCTCGGAGGATCGGGTGGTCCCAAGATCATCACGGCCGTCTTGCAAGTTCTATTGAACGTTTGTTTCCTGGGAATGCCTTTGTTCGAGGCCATGGCTCGACCTCGTGTACACGACCAGCTGGTTTATCACGATGCTGTCGTCACGGGGACTGAAAAGGACGTTCTGGAACAAGGACCGACTTTGGCAGTGAGCCAACGTACCAAAGATTCACTGATACAGCGTGGTCATAGCTTGTTAGACATCGACTATACAGGATGTGTCCAAGCGGTTTCGGTGGATCTCGATACTAAGACCCTTTCTGCTGTCAGTGACATTCGGAAGGGCGGATCACCTGCTGGGTATTAGATGCGCACACAATTTTCATATATTAGAATCCAGCAGTAGACGATCAAGCTATTGAGATACAGTAGTTGGACTAGCCATAACAGCACAACAGAATCAATAGGATGAGTACGCAGTGCTGGTCATAATGCCCTTCATCCCGGGATAAGAGTTTTCCGGTACTCTTGTTCTAACGTTTTTTCGTTGAAATTCACAGTTAGTAGTACTGCTCTCTACTACCTAGCCAGGGAGCTAATAGAGTAGCGGGCTTCTGGTTCCGAAAAAAAAAACAGACAATACTACTCGTGAAGGAGACCACCGAGCCACGCAAACTGCAAAGTAAAGTCAGCCATATTTACGTCGTAGAGAGATCTGATTGCTCCAAACGGTATCATTTGTGTGAGCACAAATACCGACGACCATTCCAAAGTAGAAGACAATGTGGAAGGAACAACCATACAATGTCTCCCTTAGCCAGCATCCTTATTATCTTCAATCGGATATTGAAAAAAAGCTGGTAGTCCAAGGAATTGCCAGGTGAAGAGAGGGGCCTGACCCAACAGCAATAACGGTGATGATAGATTTTATCGTGGATTCATTTCATATAAAAAATAACATCAAACATCAAGAGTCATATTCCATACCCTATCTCTAAAGAGTTTTCGGCCCCTTTTTTTTTTAAATCTTCTCGTTGTGAAGCTCTCAATTGGTTATTTGTGTTGCAGTCATTTTGGACCTTTATCGTTTGATAGGAACGTTTTATCAATGGCAACTTAGTCAGCGTGCTGAGCAAATGCAACAGCGCTCAGAGAGTTTTATGAAAGACCGGAAGGTGCTCTTGTTGTTGTTGCTCTTGTTGTTGTTTCTCGAATCGCCATCGACAAATGTTGTCGTTCTAGTAGACGAGAGTTGTTTCTTCGTGCAGAGCAACAATAAAACGTCACACGTGGTCGTTCCATGACGACTTGTACTAATCTTTTTCAAACGAAGATGAGTATTACATCAGCATGGAAATTCGGCATGCACCCGTTATTATTTGTAGAAGCTGGTGGGTGAACAGAGGCAGTGGCATCGGCTGGAGGAGCATTGGATGTAGCTAGGGAACTGCACTAATAATACCCACCTCCAGAGGAGACATGGGAGGGGTCAATTGCAATGACTGGAGAGTCAGAAGAAGTGGTTTCAGAGGACATGGTGGAGCATCGTTTGTTGTTGCTGATGTTCATTGTTGTTTTTGATGATGATGTTGATGATGGCATGATGTTTTTTTTCTTACAGTTATTTTGGTTGTTGCTTTGATGAGATTCGAAGATGATGATGGAAAGTTGAAAATGCTATGATACCAGCGTATTGACTGTTGAGTACCGGTATGTGTGTGTCATTTGAATATTATTTTTATCCAAGCCAGCCTCAAACTGGCCGAGTGGCGGACACTTGACTTGACAGTTTCACAGTTACTCGTATTAACAGTAACTTCACGTTATTGCCATGCGCTATTGACTGTGACTCCAACTTCGAAGTACATACGATTGAGTCAGACGACCACATAGGCCTATCTTTGAGTGTGAGTTGAGCAAATGCGATTCATGGTGCCAAAGTTGTAATGACAAGGAGTACGGTATTGACTGTGAGGCCCTGAGGACGACCGGAAAGCTGTCGATATCTGTAAAAGAAGAAGTTGAACTTGAAATTGATAACAGTTGTGAGTGATGACGTTCGAGGTTTCCATTATCTATTATCTGAAAAGCAGGAACACGTTAGAAATGCCCAGCGGTTGGGGGAAGAAGAACACTATCTCTGACTGTGAGTAATAGTAGACGACTACCTAGATTAGAAGTGCACAACATATTGCTGGTCCTCTAGGTAGCTAGAAAGTACCATGAAAGATAGATTTTCCGTAGGGAAAATGGAGCTGCATCAGTCAGCAGTTACCTGCTTATCATTGAGACATTCCAATTTGGCATTCCATCAGCTGTATTTAATAGTCCTGATTTTCTTCGATCGGATCCTTTCTCGATTGGTTCAATGGCTTCGCATTTTGTCGATTGGGATTCGGGAACGATCTACAACGTCATAAATAACAGAGAGTAAACAGGGGGATTCCTTTCATCATCATCATTATTTTATTATACGAGGATTAACTTCATTTCATCATCGATTGCAATTTCTACGGGGCTCACAAAACAAGAATCTCGATCAGAATCGTTATTTCTACAACTCAGCTGTACAATTTTTCAGATAAAAACCATCCTATCTCTTATTACGTGAGATAAGGAACGAATAGGCAAAAAGACAGATAATCAAAATCACCATCTTCGGAAGTTGCACATTGTCACAAAATCATCGACAAACATCCATTATCCAATGAAAATAAAAATCGTTTCTGCTTCTCCAGCAGAGCTGGAAGAAGGCAGAGCTGGTTCTTCCAGCCATGATGAGTCTTCTGACAACACAGGCTCGGAATTCGCTACCAGCTCCTCGTCTTACCAAAGTGGAGCAAAAAGTAAAGGAGGTGAATCACTTGGTCAAGGAGAAACAGCAGCTGTCAACCGATCCAAGTTTTTGGTATACCTGGCTCTATTGGGGGCAGCAGTCGCCGTGTCAACAGCAACATATTTACTATTGTCAAAAGAAGAACAAAATACCATGAGAATCGAGGTAAGCAATAAAATGAATCACTTGTTCACTTGTACTGCCATGGTTTTCTCAACTTTCTTCCCCATTCTGCAATTTCATATTTCAGTTTCAAGCACACTCCCAAGAAATTCTAAAACAAGCTAGTGCCAACTCTGTCAATATGTTTGAAGAAATCCATGGCATTTCCAAAGCCATCACTTCCCATGCTCTTGACAATGGAATGACATGGCCCAATGTGACCCTTCCACATTTTGATGTCCGAGCTAGTCCAACATTTTCCAAATTTGAAATGGTGGGGTTCGCCCCATTTGTGTCACTGGAAAACAAACAAGGCTGGGAAGCTTACTCAAAGGAGAATCAAGGATGGATCAAACAAGACTATTTTTATCGCAACTACGAAGAAGCTCCCCAGACCATCAATGAGCACATTCATCCCATCAGGGACACAGGGGAAGACCTTTGGTTTGATCGTCGACACCTTGTGGAGTACAACTACTCAGATCCTGCCACCTTTCAATATGAGATTCCACTTTGGCAAGTATCTCCTCCCCCAAATGACACTTTCATTGTCAACATGGACTTGGCATCACATCCTGTGGTTGCCCATCTTCTTTGGGACTCTCGTGTTAAGAAAGTGAAAGAATACTCAAGAGCTATTGATCTTGAATTTCTCCTGGAAAATGCAACAGCAGCCAAAGATGGTCATCCAAGAGGTATTGTGATTGAACCCATCTTTGATGACTTCCATGAGGATGCTGAGGTTGTTGGCTTTATGCTAGCAACTCTCAATTGGGACAACATCTTTGACAATGTTGTATTTGACAGTGTGGCACCAGTGGTGGTTGAAATCCATGCAGACTGCAGTTCTGGCTTTTCTTACCATTTGACAAAAGAAGGTGCAACATTTCTGGGAAAGAAAGTTAACATTCATGACAAGAAGTTTGACAATTTCAACAATTCAAAAGGCATCATGACCCCAGTGGAGTCCCGGGAAGGCTACCCACCAGTTATTCATTCTCACAGACCAACTGACACTGAGCATGATTTGTCTCATTGCACATACACCATGAGCGCCTATCCAACACTTGAATTTGAACAGATCTACAGCAGCACAAAACCAATTTGGTTTGCAACCATGGTTGCTAGTATCTTTGTCTGCACTGCCATGGTGTTCATTGTGTATGACATTTTGGTTCAGAAACGACAAAAAAAACTCATGTCATCTGCAAAGAGATCCAACGCAATTGTATCAAGTCTGTTTCCAAAGGAAGTACAAGAGAAACTTATGAATCAATTAGATGAAGAAAATGCTGGCAACATGAGACATGGCAGGCGTGGGGCTATGGCAGACTTTCTGGATGAAGCCAATCCAAAGGATGCTGATGTTGCACCAAGTGGCAGCCCCATTGCAGACATCTTCACAGATGCTACTGTCATGTTTGCTGATATTGCTGGATTTACGGCCTGGAGTTCCACAAGGGAGCCATCACAGGTGTTTGTCTTGCTGGAGTCCATCTATGCTGCATTTGATGCTTTTGCAAGAAAAAGAAAGGTCTTCAAAGTTGAGACAATTGGGGACTGTTATGTTGCTGGTGAGTCTTGCACTGTGGGTAGCATCAATTGTTATCATTTCTTCTTAATCTCACCTTATCAATACACTTTCAACAGTGACGGGGGTACCACATCCCCACAAAGATCATGCAGTTTTGATGGCTAAATTTGCAAGAGACTGTATGGCAGTTATGCATGATGTATTGGGTAGACTGGAAACTAACTTGGGTCCAGACACGGTAAGCACCACAAAAGCTCAACAACTGTCTTTGTTGATTATTGAATTTTGTTCTAAAATATTTGGCTGTCCTGGTTAGACGGAACTGGGAATTCGAATAGGCTTAAATTCAGGTCCAGTGACAGCTGGAGTACTACGAGGGGATCGGTGAGTCCACTTTTGCAAACTACTACCGCATACATTGCATCCTGGTTGGCTTGGGTCTCATCTGTGTTGACACAATTGCTGTAACCACTTGCAGCGCTCGCTTTCAGCTATTTGGAGATACAGGTAAGAATTGGCAATAAAGTCATGAAGAACATTCACCAGACCCCCACCTGACTTTTTCTACTTGTTCAGTGAACACTGCTTCACGCATTGAGACAACAGGACAGAAGAACCGAATCCATATCTCAGAGGAGACAGCAGCCTTGCTGAAAGCTGCTGGAAAAGAATGTTGGGTGGAGCCACGCAAAGATACTGTCCGAGCAAAGGGAAAAGGTAAGAGATTTCAATGTACTATTGTATATGACAGGCTGATTTATGATATCCCTTCATCTCAAACTCCCACTTTGCTTATAGGGGAACTCAAAACCTACTGGCTCAAGACCAGTAGTCACTCGGTTGGCACTGTTGAACTGCTGCATGACACAACTCACATCCAATCCGCACGTTGCTCAGAGGAAGAAGCCCTCAGACAGAAGCATGAGCGACTTGTCAAGTGGATCTCAGAGATTTTGGGAACTTTCCTAAAGCAAATCATTGCAAAAAGAAAGAAGCATGAGGAAGTCAATGGGGTGTCAATGAGAATGCCAGTATCAGGGATTGGTCAGAATCACAGTTTGTGTAATGGAGGCATCCTTGAAGAAGTACAAGATGTTATCAAGCTTCCAAAGTTTGATCCAAGGACTTGTGTTGCCAAGGGAGAGATAGAGGCTCTGGATCCCGCAATTGCAACAGAGCTATACCAGTACATTGATGCCATTGAGTCCATGTACTGTAACAATGTAAGTTTGATACATCATAACCATCCAAAAGCTGCAACCGTCCATTGTTGTTCCAACATAATTGTGCTTGTCCACCTTTGATCTGCAGCCTTTCCACAGTTTTGAGCATGCAGCTCATGTAACAATGAGTGTAATGAAGCTCCTTTCCCGCATTGTTGCACCTGAAAGTGACCCCCATTTCAGGGGTGGCAATGAAGCTTCTGCCTTGCATGACCACACCTATGGCATCACCTCTGACCCACTGACGCAGTTCTCAGTTGTCTTTTCTGCACTGATCCATGATTTCTATCATCCTGGGGTTGCCAACAAAGTGCTAATGAATGAAGATAGCAAGATTGCAGCCCTGTACAACAACAAGAGCATTGCAGAACAGAAGTCTGTTGATGGTGCTTGGCAATTACTGGTAAGGGTTTCCAAATGATACAAATGCAAAAGATGCCCTTCAACTTAGTTGAATTCTAATCTGATGTTTGTACCTTTTATTCTCCAGATGAGACCTACTTTTGAAAAGTTGAGGGGTGCAATCTACACCAACACTGATGAGTACAACCGCTTCCGCCAACTGGTAGTGAACTGTGTCATGGCCACTGATATTGTGGACAAGGATCTGAGTGCAATCAGGCGGGCAAGATGGGAGGTAGCTTTCACAGAGCAGGCAAACAATGACTTTTCAGAGCTTACTGTGAACAGGAGAGCTACCATTGTCATTGAACATTTGATCCAAGCATCAGATGTTGTGCATACTATGCAACACTGGGTGAGTTATAGTGAAAACATAACAAGCAGTGAAAATGGGTTGGATGGATGAGACACCTTTGCTTACAATTGCTATTTGTTTTCCTCCATCAACAGCATGTCTACTCTAAATGGAATGAGAAACTGTTCCATGAGATGTACAATGCATACCAGAAAGGAAGACTGGACACCAATCCTGCAGATAACTGGTATGAAGGGGAGATAGCATTCTTTGATTACTGTAAGTTGGGAAAAAGATGGAGAAATGAATGATGGGTGTCTTTCTTTATCTTTTTTCTTAAACATGTTTGTGATTTCGCTCATACAGACATTATTCCTCTGGCTAAGAAGCTGCATGAGTGTGGTGTGTTTGGAGTCTTTAGTGATGAATATCTGACTTACGCTCTAAAGAATCGCAGGGAATGGGAACAGAAAGGCAAGAGGATCGTGTCTGAGATGCTCTCAACCATTGCCAAGAAATCCCAGCCTTCAGTGGGATAAGTTGAGGAAATTCCACCAGTGATAATTTTTTTCAAGGTATTTACAGTTAGTAGGACTTCAAGAAGTTTGTACGACTAGACTTGTAGTTGTGGTGTAGGAAAAGAGAAAGAAGTACACAAAAAGTATAGAAACGCAACATGTGTGGGTCCATCAAACAACACTATTTTACAGTTAACATTTTGTTGTAGAATGATGACAGATTCAATCTTGACAAATTCTTCATATTGTCTTGGATCTACTTTTATGCTCCATTCAACCTCACATTTAACCTTTTATAGAGAAAGTTGGGAGAAATGATTAGATTTCGACTCATAACCACGTGAAAGGTCCAGCCAAGACAACCGCAAAATCTTTTGCTTTCAAAAGGAGGGTACAGGATGTAATTGATGAGTTTAGAAATGTTTATTTGGTCGTTGTTGATAAAATTTCTTCTGCTTCCGTTGAAAATATGGAATTACTGAATGAGAAAAATGAAAGAAACTTTGAACAAACCATTGCAACCATTTAGAGGAGTGCCTATTGTGTTATGTAGAGATTTTGCTCAGCTTTCACCTGTTGGGGGAATCCCCTATATAATGGAGACAACAGGGTTGTGTGGAGAGAATTTGTGAATGTTTCTATGGAATAATTAACTGTAAAAAACAATCATCGCTTCAATGGAGGTCCAAATTGGGGTAAGCTGTTGGGAAAATTTCGTGATATTGGTTTAACCACTGACAAAGTAGCTTTAATCAACAAACGCGTGGTTGGTACTCCAAACGGCCCAAAGGAAAGAGGTATTCCATTTGATGCTGTATATGCAACCAAAACAAATATTGATAGGATGGCAATCAACGATGCCATTTTTGCAAAAGCGCTTAGAACGAACATTCAAAGGATCCAAACAATGATCCAGAACCCAAAAATCTGTGACATTACCATCTCGCAATACGTCAACCTAATAAAGTGGTCCTTCAGTACAACGGTCCACTTACAGAGGACACCGCTGTCATCCCTTTTGGGGTTATACTGCATTTCCGACGAGGTCAATCTGGATCCGGTCGCGGAAATTTTTGTTGGAATAAATTGGACAAGGGGCCCATTTCACAGGGCTTTTATTACCGATTGTCATAGTTGCGGTTGGTGAACTGCTGGCTTGCTCGTGGCTTGGTTGGTTCTCCACCATCCAGGGAGTTTCCTTCCAGATCTATGTTGAAAACAATGTGTTTTCTACTGCTCATTGAACCATATAGCATCTGCGTATGCTGTTCCTCCGTAACCACATGGGGGTAAGTAGACACAGGTTGGGGCCTGGTGGAGGGGTTCGTGTGAGGCTGGAACAAAGAATCGTCAATCCCGGTTAGAGAGCGACGGCCAACAACCGGCAATGAAGGTAGTTGTGCGGGTGGGTTTGGAGAAAACTCCTCACAAAGTCTGGAGAACGCTTGGTTTCTGGGGGTGGGTTCCGATGAGTATGGGACGTCACCGCTGCCAGTATCCGGTGAAGAGGCAGAGTCGTCGGATGATGTGGGAAGCAAATCCATCGGAAGTTGGGAGAGGTTGAAGTCGGAACAAACACAAAAAAATCATCGATCGGGAAAAATTGACTTTGAGTTGAAAACCCAGCCCCATCCCTGAGGCCTGAGGCCAATCCATGGAGTCAACGCGCCCGAGCCCGAGACCGCAGTCTGTCTCGTGCGTTCGCCAAATTCATCCCCATATATACATAAAAGGGCCACGAGACTATGTTCACAGTTCCAGTATCGTCAACGTCTGTTTTTCGTGCGTTTTTCCACGAGACCGAAGCTTCATGATGATGAGATGTGAGACAGTGAATCCGATAGCACAGAGCACACAACATACCGTAACCAAAATTCGCGATAGGGGGATTTTTTGGCTACAACAGTACGACGGGTAAGAAGTCGTACGTACTATTACCTCTACTAGCTACTACGTAGTCCTCGGAGTACTACGTAGAAGAATCAGACAGCTTCACTGTCAATCATCCTTTTTCACAGTTCAATCTCATCTTCATCTTCAAATCTCCACAGTGTTTGCATTTTCTTACTTCGAGAGAGTGATCGTGTGTTCCTGTAGTGAGTTTGTTGGCGTTTGTGTGCAGACGCCAAACTAAGTTATGAGTGTCGAAGGAGGAGGAAATGAGCAATGTTTTGACACCGAGAAGAAATCGGACGGAATGGATGAACCAGCAGTACACGTGCCATCCGTGATGTCCTCCGAATCAACCACCCAGGATGAAGATCCTTCCACAGCAAATAAAAATAATTCCACTGCTTCACCCTCTCAAGCTGGTGAAATTGCGCCAAAAATGTCGAAAAATCAACTCAAACGAAAACGAAAGCTGGAAAAGTTGATGGAACAAAAGCGCCAAAAGAAGGAGCAACAAAAGTGTCTCAAATCGGCCAAAGCCAAAGCCGAAGGTCGCGATATCGAGGCCGAGCGACGCGATATGGAACAACGTCGCCTTTCTGGAGAGGGGTGGACAAAGCGACAGGAAAAATGGAGGGAGAATTTTGAAACACAAGGGGGGGAGTTCCAAGTTTGTTTGGACTGCTCCTTTGAGGATCAAATGACATACAAGGAACTCAATAGTCTGGCAAGTCAAATCCGCTACTGCTATGCTACCAACAGACGAGCCAAACATCCCGTGCGTGTGACAGTCACAAGCCTCCGGGGCAAGACGCAAGAAATATTACAAAACGTGGCGGGGTTGGATCGATGGGAGCATCGAGAATTTTATCAAACCGACAAGGATGTCCTCTCGGCATATTCGGACAAGGCACGGTTGGTGTATCTTACCAGCGATTCGACAAACATCTTGCAAACGCTAGAAGAAGACAAAATATACATTATCGGCGGCATCGTGGACCGGAATCGTCTCAAACGAGCTACCATCGATCGAGCAGAATCTCTTGGTATTGCCACTGCCAAGCTCCCGATCTCAGATCACCTCGACATTACTGCAACTAAGGTTCTGACTTGCAATCACGTATTTGACATTTTGGTGAAATGGAAGGAGTGCAACAAGGACTGGAAAAAAACATTACTTGAAGTCCTACCGAACCGAAAAGATGCCAAAGAAAAGAGTTGACAACTCGGCCCGTTTCAGGGGAAAGTCGTGGTTACGAGAAGTCACACAGCTTACTGAACAAACAACAATGTTTTCCAACATGGGAAAATTGGCTTTGCAATGTTTATGAGTAGCGGCAGTTACCCTAGCAGAAAGTATTAATTTGTAAAGACTAAATCGTCGAAATGGATCTGTTCAAGTATCCCTCTAACCGGGAAGAAATGTGTACCAAAGGCTCTCTACTACTCGTATGTGTACCTTTTCAAATTTGGATGTCATCATTGACATCCGACTTGTTGATTCATACTGGAACATGCCATTCTTTGTGAGGCATGGAGGGGGTACGGTAGAAGTAGATGACATTCTACATATTATGGTCGTTGATTCAGTCCTTGAAATGGCACAGTGCAGAAAAGATCGTCCGAAGTTCTGTAAAAGGTCTTTTGCTGTGCGATGGGAAATCGAATCCATCCTTTCTCGAGGCTGAAAGAGCTTTTCAGAAATTTGTTCGTTGCAATTCAGCTTTGGAGTCGCGCAGAAATAATGACCGCTACGTCAAGATTGGATTGTTTGTTCGAACATGTTTTGTTGAACAGACGATTGACACTTTCGCTACAAAGATTGGTACTGCATCTAGACACAGTCGTAGACACTCTAGTAGCCACCTACAAAATCACATCCGCGGATTTCTTTTGATAAAATAGTAGATATTGATTTTCAAGGACTCCAAGAATTCATGGTTGTAAGACGCATAACGGAAGCTTTGGGGTCATGCAAGGCCATCAACTATTTCTGGAATTACAAGCAACTATCCGGCTAAGAGAAGGACTCTTGGAGCGAAAAAGATGATTGTGGAAAGGAGAAAGACGGTACATGCATTGGCCCAGACTGACAACGACGCACCATGTCGAGAGAAGGTTGAAATTGTGAGCTCTACCCTGGCGGTCAGGGAAGAACACATCCATCTATGTAACAGCTTCCAATCCCTCTAGGTAGAGAATGTATCATGGATGGACTTGAGGACCAAGATTGTGTAAATGATGAATGAACAAGAAGGTCAAACAGTTTAGCCCCCCGAGTGGATCACCTTGTCGTGGTAGGGGGCTTCTCCTAGGTTTATCAGTGCCTGGGGAACTAAGAATCCACAGACGATCTATCAGTGCAAGGGAAGATATCGTTCCAGCAGTGGTACAAACTACTGCTCTCTTGTGTATGGCATCATGCAGAACTGGTGTCTGACCGGAAAGATTGTGTTTCTCTTATTTAATCGGAAGGAGGTTAAGAGAGAGGAGGAAGAATGCTTAATGCATTTTTCCTGATAGAGTTGTGATGGGCACTGACATTTTTGTGGAAGAAATGGCATCATAACTCAGCCGAGTGTCTAGGTAGTTCAGAGGGACGGCACTATTTCATTGGAAATATTGCTGGTGCTTGGCATGGAAGGCTTCTTTTACACGTACAATCCACCCTATTGGGTTGCAACAGGTAAAAGATATCAACACACCCAACACAATTTATGTGGTTAATTGCTGCCTTCCCATCATTGTTTGTGGAAGACCACCCCATATTGTATCTGACACTCACTAGTTTTGACTTTTCCTCATTCGTGAGGTTTTTTGCCTTTCCTGTACTGAGTGGTGGGCAACAGGGTACTGAGTGGACGGAAAGCTGTTGCATAATTTGCCCCGCAACCTTGGGGGCCAGGCGGGTGAGCCAACTTCTCAGATGCTGAATCGATCGTAGCTGTTAGTTGATAGCCTTCAAATAAAAATAGATTTTCTACTACTGTAATAAATTTCATATGCAACTCGCATTGCACGTCCCCCGGTGTGTAGGGACAATGCAACCACACATCTCTACCATTTTCTACTGGATGGGACCACGTACTGTTTGGAGTTTACCTGGTATCCCTCTACTGAATTTCACCGTAGCTCCTGCATAAAATGTAACTGAAGATTGCCTGTACCGTTGCCAATCCTAACAAAAGATGTAGGCGTATGCCAACTGCCCATTTCGAGAGAAATCTACTCCGAGTAAATCTGAGTTGAGTTGCGAATGGCAAGGTACTTTGAAATTAATGACGCCGGCCAAACAAAAGGTAATTGCCCACAAAACATTTAGAGAGATATTGCCTACTACATAGGAGTATTCCTGTCGTAGACCCGCGCAGGACAGTTTTCGAAAAATCATTAACTAACTGTAAATCACTAGTAGTTTTACGGAAATTCTCATCCATTTTAAATCGTCATTTGTTCTTTTGAATCATCGGAATGCAAAACAGGATGTTGTTACTGTGTGACCACTCATTTCTCTGCAAACATTAGGATGTTAACATAAAACTTTCTTCTTACGATTAATCCGTAGGTTACTTTCTACGCTGCACGACAATGTGTTCTACGTTAAACAGCAGATGCTGCTGCTGACGACAGTTGTGGACGATTCGCTGCGTACGACTCTTCGCAATTGCAATAGTTCGCCTTCCACAGATTTCGACATCATGGCATGAAAGAAGACGCAAAATGAGGAGTGCAAGCAGATTCCATGTTTTGATTCGTGACGGTGAAAACGACAAAAAGGGAACATGATTGCAAACCGTCACATCTGTAGTCTGTGGAGCAAGTCCCTTTTCATGTGTTTAGTCTGGAAATCAAACATGCGTCAAAAAGTTGACTTGCCTGCCTGATTTGCCACGGGCTGGATTTGATGGTGTAGATGGCTTGGCCCACCCTGCCTTTGAGCACTACAGTGCACTGCAGATACAGAATAACGATATCAAGGAAATGCTAGCAGAGATGCAGCAGCAATGTGAGTCATATGATTGTTTGGCCAATCTTATTTTCTGTGTAATTCTCACACTTCCACTATTGATTGCCACAGAACAACATCACAATGCTCACAAATTACTGCGCTGATCAGGTTCATCGCCTACAGTGTACCATTAGTAGAATGACCACTGTGCCTGCAAGACTGATCCAAGGCTACAATCATTCATGAATTCCAAAATTGCCTACGGCTATTCGGCCTTGACAACACCAAGTGGTGGTTCCCGGTATCTTGGTGGCCCCCCAAACTGGAGATTATTGGTTCTGACAGAAGGAGGGGAAAGTGCAAACAACGTAACATCCGACCTTGGGAGTGCAACCACGACAAGGGAGAAGATCAAGAATGGCAAGGGGCTCAGGAGTCGAATTTTTGTTTTTTAGCGTCCATTTTGAACCGTAATTGCTACGATGGACTATTCTCGGGACTTTAATTTTTTTCAATATTTTTTACATAGGAAAATGTAACGTTTTTTTACTTGCTATTTTCTCGGGTTGTTTGTTGTATGGTTGCATGTAGAGTTGTAACAAATGATCACTACCCCACTTCAGTAGTACTACGATAGGTACATCGTGTTGTCCCGTATAAAATGCAGTGATTTTCGAGTTTTTCGACGCGCACGCCGTTTCCCCTCGTTGCGCCTAGACGTACGACTACTCTCTACTCAAGCTACGACAGTAGAGAGCTAGTAGTAGAGTTCCTACCGGTAGTTTGTTTACAGTTAACTGTAAAATCATCCACGAATAGCCCAAGCGACTCTTTCTTGTGCAAATGCACCCTGCAAAATAATAATATATGCTGTTATTATTATTATCAGATATGTCGTTTGATCTAACTAATAAAACAATGTTTGGTCCTTCGTCTAAAGAAAAGACCGGTACTGTCAACTAACTAACGTAGCTAACTAGGTAGTTCTACTAGGTAGATAGGTAGAGTCATACGTTCTTGTCATCGCTCCTAACTGTAAGTCCGAAAATGCTTTTACAATTAACACTTTTATGAAGTCATTGGACATTCTGCGTTCGATCATGATGAAGTTGAAAATGTTAACAGTAGTAAGTCTCTTTCGTGGCCTTTACAGTTAATGGCGACTTAAGCACCGAGACAACTCACAGTCAAGTACTGATTTATTACTTCTTCATAACAGTAAGTACCGGTAGTCTAGTCTACCTGTGCCGTAGAACCTACTCCGAGTAGGACAATATGGTGCTACCGCACGTTATCTACTACTCCGAAGAATCCGGAAGTTTTATGCTCTCTCTGGTCTCTGGGATCGGATCCTGCGATCTACGGGTTCGGATTTTTATTTGATAGAGGCATCGCTTATCTTCATGTACTACCCCGCAAGAAGCAAAAAAAAATTGATGCTTCCCCGGCAAGGCTCACAATAATAATATGTAAAAATCACATTCAGCATCGTTCTACAGTGCCCAGTTTAGCTGCAAGAGCCTCCTAAAATACGTACAATACCATATCTGTTACTACCTGCGATAAACAGAAGAGCAATAATTTGGACACCCTTGTTTCAACGAATCACAACGCCATTTTGAACATTGTCACAAAATCATCGACAAATATCCATTATCAAATGAAAATAAAAATCGTTTCTGCTTCTCCAGCAGAGCTGGAAGAAGGCAGAGCTGGCTCTTCCAGCCATGATGAGTCTTCTGACAACACAGGTTCGGAATTCGCTACCAGCTCCTCGTCTTTCCAAAGTGGAATGATAAGTGAAGGGAGGGGATCACTTGGCCAAGGAGAAACAGCTGTCAACCGATCCAAGTGTTTGGTATACCTGGCTCTATTAGGGGCAGCAGGCGTGGTGTCAACAGCAACATATTTACTATTGTCAAAAGAAGAACAAAATAACATGAGAATTGAGGTAACCAATATATTATGTATCACTAGATCTTCTGTTCTTATGAAATGATTTCCTCAACATTCTTCCTCATTCTGCCCTATCATATTTCAGTTTCAAGCACATTCCAGAGAGATTCTAAAACAAGCTACCGCAAATTCTGTCAATATGTTTGAAGAAATCTATAGCATTTCCAAAGCCATCACTTCCCATGCTCTTGACAATGGAATGACATGGCCCAATGTGACCCTTCCACATTTTGATGTCCGAGCTAGTGCCACATTTTCCAAATTAGAGATGGTGGGGTTTGCCCCATTTGTGTCACTGGAAAACAAACAAGGCTGGGAAGCTTACTCAAAGGAGAATCAAGGATGGATCAAACAAGACTATTTTTATCGCAACTACGAAGAAGCTCCCCAAGCAATCATTGAGCACATTCATCCCATCAGGGACAAAGGGGAAGACATTTGGTTTGATCGTCGACACCTTGTGGAGTACAACTACTCAGATCCTGCCACCGTTCAATATGAGATTCCACTCTGGCAAGTATCTCCCCCCCCAAATGACACTTTCATTGTCAACATGGACTTGGCATCACATCCTGTGGTTGCACATCTACTTTGGGACTCTCGTGTCAAGAAGGTCAAACAATACTCAAGAGCCATTGATCTTGAGTTTCTCCTGGAAAATGCAACAGCAGCCAAAGATGGTCATCCAAGAGGTATTGTGATTGAACCCATCTTTGATGACTTCCATGAGGATGCTGAGGTTGTTGGCTTTATGCTAGCAACTCTCAATTGGGACAACATCTTTGACAATGTTGTATTTGACAGTGTGGCACCAGTGGTGGTTGAAATCCATGCAGACTGTAGTGCTGGCTTCTCTTACCGTTTGACAAAAGAAGGTGCAACATTTCTGGGAAAGAAAGTTAACATTCATGACAAGAAGTTTGACAATTTCAACAATTCAAAAGGCATCTTGACCCCAATGGAGTCCCGGGAAGGCTACCCACCAGTCATTCATTCTCATAGACCCACTGATGCGGAGCATGATTTGTCTCATTGCGCATACACCATGAACACTTATCCAACAGTGGAGTTTGAACAGACCTACCGCACCACACAACCGATTTGGTTTGCAACCATGGTTGCTAGTATCTTTGTCTGCACTGCCATGGTGTTCATTGCATATGACATTTTGGTTCAGAAACGACAAAAAAAACTCATATCATCTGCAAAGAGATCCAACGCAATTGTATCAAGTCTGTTTCCAAGGGAAGTACAAGAGAAACTTATGAATCAATTAGATGAAGAAAATGCTGGCAACATGAGACATGGCAGGCGTGGGGCTATGGCAGACTTTCTGGATGAAGCCAATCCAAAGGATGCTGATGTTGCACCAAGTGGCAGCCCCATTGCAGACATCTTCACAGATGCTACTGTTATGTTTGCTGATATTGCTGGATTTACTGCCTGGAGTTCCACAAGGGAGCCATCACAGGTGTTTGTCTTGCTGGAGTCCATCTATGCGGCATTTGATGCTTTTGCAAGAAAAAGAAAGGTCTTCAAAGTTGAGACAATTGGGGACTGTTATGTTGCTGGTGAGTCTTGTACTGTGGGGTAGCATCAATTGTTATCTTTTCTTCTCAAACTCACCTTATCACTACACTTTCAACAGTGACAGGGGTACCACATCCCCACAAAGATCATGCAGTTTTGATGGCTAAATTTGCAAGAGACTGTATGGCAGTTATGCATGATGTATTGGGGAGACTGGAAACTAACTTGGGTCCAGACACGGTAAGCACCACAAAAGCTCAACAGCTGTCATGGTTGATTATTGAATTTTGTTCTAAAATATTTGGCTGTCCTGGTTAGACGGAACTGGGAATTCGAATAGGCTTAAATTCAGGTCCAGTGACAGCTGGAGTACTACGAGGGGATCGGTGAGTCCAAACTTTTGCAAACTACTACCGCATACATTGCATCCTGGTTGGCTTGGGTCTCATTTGTGTTGACACAACTTCTGTATCACTTGCAGCGCTCGCTTTCAGCTATTTGGAGATACAGGTAAGACTTGGCAATAAAACTGTGAAGTCCTTCTTATTCACCAGACCCCCACCTGACTTTTTCTACTTGTTCAGTGAATACTGCTTCACGCATTGAGACAACAGGACAGAAGAACCGAATCCATATCTCAGAGGAGACAGCAGCCTTGCTGAAAGCTGCTGGAAAAGAATGTTGGGTGGAGCCACGCAAAGATACTGTCCGAGCAAAGGGAAAAGGTAAGAGATTTCAATGTACTATTGTATGTGACAGGCTGATTTATGATATCCCTTCATCTCAAACTCCCACTTTGCTTATAGGGGAACTCAAAACCTACTGGCTCAAGACCAGTAGTCACTCGGTTGGCACTGTTGAATTGATACATGACACTACTCACATCCAATCCGCACGTTGCTCAGAGGAAGAAGCCCTCAGACAGAAGCATGAGCGACTTGTCAAGTGGATCTCAGAGATTTTGGGAACTTTCCTAAAGCAAATCATTGCAAAAAGAAAGAAGCATGAGCAAGTCAACGGGGTGTCAATGAGAATGCCAGTATCAGGGATTGGTCAGAGTCACAGTTTGTCTAATGGAGGCATCCTTGAAGAAGTACAAGATGTTATCAAGCTTCCAAAGTTTGATCCAAGGACTTGTGTTGCCAAGGGAGAGACAGAGGCTCTGGATCCTGCAATTGCAACAGAGCTATACCAATACATTGATGCCATTGAGTCCATGTACTGTAACAATGTAAGTTTGATACATCACAACCATCCAAAATCTGCAACCGTCCATTGTTGTTCCAACATAATTGTGCTTGTCCACCTTTGATCTGCAGCCTTTCCACAGTTTTGAGCATGCAGCTCATGTAACAATGAGTGTAATGAAGCTCCTTTCCCGCATTGTTGCACCTGAAAGTGACCCCCATTTCAGAGGCGGCAATGAAGCTTCTGCCTTGCATGACCACACCTATGGCATCACCTCTGACCCACTGACCCAGTTCTCAGTTGTCTTCTCTGCACTGATCCATGATTTCTATCATCCTGGGGTTGCCAACAAAGTTCTAATGAATGAAGATAGCAAGATTGCAGCCCTGTACAACAACAAGAGCATTGCAGAACAGAAGTCTGTTGATGGTGCTTGGCAATTACTGGTAAGGGATTCAAAATGCTACAAATGAAAAAGATGCCCGTCAATTTAGTTGATTTCTAATCTGATGTTTGTGCCTCTATTCTCCAGATGAGACCTGCTTTTGAAAACTTGAGGGGTGCAATCTACTGCAACACTGATGAGTACAACCGCTTTCGCCAACTTGTAGTGAACTGTGTCATGGCCACTGATATTGTGGACAAGGATTTGAGTGCAATCAGGAGGGCAAGATGGGAGGTAGCTTTCACAGAACAGGCAAACAATGACTTTTCAGAGCTTACTGTGAACAGGAGAGCTACCATAGTCATTGAACATTTGATCCAAGCATCAGATGTTGTGCATACTATGCAACACTGGGTGAGTTATAGTGAAAACATAAGAAGCAGTGAAAATGGGTTGGATGGATGAGACACTTTTGCTTACAATTGCTATTTGTTTCCCTCCATCAACAGCATGTCTACTCTAAATGGAATGAGAAACTGTTCCAGGAGATGTACACTGCATACCAGAAAGGAAGACTGGACACCAATCCTGCAGATAACTGGTATGAAGGGGAGATAGCATTCTTTGATTACTGTAAGTTGGGGAAAAGATGGAGAAATGAATGATGGGTGTCTTTCTTTATCTTTTTTCTTAAACATGTTTTTGATTTTGCTCGTCCAGACATTATTCCTCTGGCTAAGAAGCTGCATGAGTGTGGTGTGTTTGGAGTCTTTAGTGATGAATATCTGACTTACGCTCTAAAGAATCGCAGGGAATGGGAACAGAAAGGCAAGAGGATCGTGTCTGAGATGCTCTCAACCATCGCCAAGAAATCCCAGCCTTCAGTGGGATAAGTTGTTTGCGTGGAGGAACCTCTACCCAGTGATGTTGATAAGTAGTACTTCGAAGTAGTACACTAATTAATCGTATGATTTTTCCAAGAAATTTGTACTACCGTAGTAGTTTTTTCGTTCTGGGTAACTGTAAATTGTCAGTAAATCACCGCCGTAGCAAACTGGGTTCTTCGGTACACTTCATAGCCAAATTCCGTCGGTTGGTGATGATGATTGGAAGCAAATGAAATAAAACTGTAATGAAAAATCAATTGTTCCGACGACATTAACTGTTACGTTCGTGCGTGTCGTTTCGATCTAATAATCTGGGCGCAAAAATGGATCTTGGGTGGGATTCTTACGACATACGACGCATGCATAATGTCGAAATTGACAGTGAAAACAATGGATGACACATTTGAACATGTCAAATTCAAAATGTCAACTGACAAAAGGACGTATGATACTTCGAAGTACTACGTAGTAATGATAACAAAATCGTCACTACCGTGCTGATAGTTACGACAGTAGTACTCCAGTTCGTAGAAATAAAAGTGACATGGCGAATTACATATATAATATATTATTATTAAACTTTTGTAGAATGGAGAAATAAAAATAATTTTACGTGACTGTGAGTCTGCAACACACCTTCTTCATGCTTCTCTTCCACTACAGGTTGATCCACAATTGCAACCTGCGCCCTGAATCATCATGGCGAAAATAACCAATCCCTTTACATCGGTCTCCAGAGGGGAGCAAGGGAAGTGCAATGTTGGGGCAGTCCTACCCATGCTCGCTGTTTTGTTTGTCCTTTGCAACTCTATCTTTTGGATACCCAACTTGCAAATTGCTCGCGAAACTCGTTTTTCCACACCGGTCGGCGACAATCCTGTATACCCTTCCTTCCGCAAAAAGGTTCATTCTCATAAGACTCAATTCATTGAAGAGACCGAGAACATGCAAATTTACACTGCTGCGTGGTGGCAGTCAGTGGAACGGTTTGTGGGGTGTCCCATCGATGAAATCAAGAGTTTAAAAGATGCGACTATTGTTCCGGTCAGGAGAAGTGGCAACGGCCAAGACGACTGTCACATGACAGTGGATTACTTGGATTTCATGGTGGAACATTTGAGTGGGTGGTACCAATGGTCAGAAAGCAATGAAGGCTTGGCATACGCAACGGGGCGAATGCAACTAGCGACGGAACAAATGGTTCAAAAACGTCACAAACAATCCACTATTTTTATGCAAACGACCTTGGCAGTCATACCGCTAGCCGCCAACTCAAAAAATCCAGCTCAGCTACGAACGCTACAAGAAGCCATGGCCACTACCATTACCTCCTTGCTCCAGAAGGGTATCGGTAGAGTCGTGATTGTTGGACACTTTGAAAATGATGCCATTCTGGCACGCAACGCTTTTTTGCAACTCCAAATGCTTTACGAACAAACTGAAAGTGTGGCCGAACAAATATATGACTCTACTTTGCCATTTCAAGTTGAATTGAAACGACAGGTCGACAATGAAACTATTGTTCAACAATTAGCCTTTGTGCACACCAAGGGGGACGGCAACCTTGTACCTAAGGCTGCTCTGAAGGGATTGCAGCTAGCACTCAAAGGAAAGGTCGATGACAACGGTCAAGTTCCGGAATTGTGGTTGGGTCCGAAATCCCCAACCAAACAACAATTCATGAGCGGCATACGTCATCCTTGGACATCCTGGAACTGGGAGTACATATACTTCACTGAACCCGACCAAGTTCTGAACGCTCGTCTGACGCCCAGCTTTACGAAAGCCATGGACAGGGACGGTATCATTCTGCCCCATCGATTACAACCCATCCCACATGTATCTGATTTGGTTGGATTGGTGGAATTGCAGCCTGCACCTGTGTACAAATTTATCGTCACGATGGATCCAGAAGTAGATGCCTGTTGCGATTTGGGCCCAAAAAGTAACACCGGCTTTGTCGCTGCGAAGAAGGAAGGTTGCACAGATTATTGGTGGAAATGTTTTTACGAAGATGGGGCCGAGCATATGCAACAGTACGACCTGATTCGTGCTACTACCGGAGTGGTGCATGTGGCGGCCGATGGACATGCTCGCCAGTGTCGTCCTATTAAGGGAGGACGTGGGACGTGTGTAGATGTGACCGATGTATGAAAGGATTTTGTATCATAATAAAGTTTTGCTGTACCCATTGCTGTATTCTATCCGTCCTATACTCCTGTCGCAGCTGGTTGCTGGCAATGCCAGGTTATTCCTACCCGTACGTTGTATGTTTAATGTCTTGTCTCAAAGTATTCTCTCTACTCTCTCTGAAATAGAGAAATAGAGCTACTACTCTTGCTAGCTATGATAGAGACGAGAGAATCGTGAACTGAAATTTGGTCTAACTGTAACTACTAGTAGGATCCACTTTTTTATGGATTCCCCTCCAAACTTCCCCTCCAACCATTCCGACTTTTGTTTCGAGTATTCACACGTCACAGTTCAGACAGACAAACGTTGCGATAAAACCCACCCTGACAGTAAAGTCTCTCATATTCGACGCACAAACAACTTTCTATGTAATCAACATCAAGTTGCTGCCTGATACATCACAACAGCTCCGGAGTCATGACGATGAAGATTCTCCAACGGCAGATAAAGATACGGCGAAGGATTCTAGTAGAGACTCGATCTCCTTCCGCGCCAGCTATCCAGACCTTCTCGCACCGACCATATCATAAATTACCAGTGACACACCAACCATCGTCTTCTTGGAAGGATCTTCAGGTGGGAGATATTGAACGGCCCACCTGGAACGACGAATGGAAACGCTTGGGTCTCGGCGCCAAGCTCGTCGACGACATGCCCTTTCCCTCCAACCTATTTTTTGTCCAGTTGGGCTTCGGTGCGGACCAACACGGCGAAAAAAGCAATGCCACCAAGGCATGCGTCCGTGCCGTCCGCAATGCCATTGAATTCAATTCCATTCCCGGGGTCATTCAACACATTCCTGGCGGTCGGCACGCAATGCTCATTCATGTCAAGTTGGGAGTTCCCAAAGGCGCGACTGTCGATAGACTTCAAGTGGCAAAGGTGTTTCCGTATGGCAGACTATTACCGATTCAAGTAGAGGTCGGTGGATTGGAATTTCATTCAGGACGTGTGGTAGAAGAGTTGGGGGATGACGACGATGTTGGTATTTGCTGTGTGGCATGTGTCTCAATAGGCTACAATGATGATGATGATGAATCCAAGCAAACGAGTCACAAGACCTTTAGTACCAAAGATGGATACTAGTAGCTAGAGAAAAAAAGGCGTTTTTTTTGGAACGGTTCTTTGCATCGTTATTCTATGAAAATCTATATTATACGTAGTACATTATTTCGAGGGTAGTATTTTGCCCGGGATGAGTCGACGAACGTCTTTAACCTGTCCAGTTCCTTGTTTTGGCATCATCTGCAGACTATTTGCCTTGATGTGATTCCAGTTCTATTCCAGAGGCTTCAACTGTGTCATCTCCTGCTGATGCGATATCGTAATCTACCGGCAGTTGGTGCTGGTGCATAGTGCCTGTATCCTGAGTACCTCTGCCGTCTTCCGAAGCGCAAATTTCTTGTTCCTCTCTGAAATGTCTCGCGAGTTCTTTTCGCTTTTGAGCATTCAACGACTTGGTGGGAAGCGTTGCTGCCATGAGCTTCATGGAATGGATCGCTCCCCCTTCACAACGGTTGCCTACATTAGTGACATATTCCGCTTTATTCGCTTCTGCGTCATGCTCCCATGCTTCTCCCTGCTCTTTGGCGGCCGCGCAGATTTTTTGAATTTGGCACAAAGATTCGTGGTTTAACTCAAAGCCAGAGTTCGGTTTCACTTGGCGACGAGCATTCAATGGATGTTCTCGAAGGGGATCGATTTGTCGGTTTGCCACTACATTGAAAACCATGTGCCCGAATCCATGAACACAAGAAAAGCCAATTTGCTTTCCATTTTCGAGTACGGTACTGTCGTGGACCCACCGACCACAAAAGTCATGGACGAGTTGTGTGGGAAATTCCATCATGTCGGGCATGTAATGCAACGCGTAGTACCACAAAAGTCCATGTTGAACGTGAAAGCTCATTTCCCAGGCGAATGGTAGCTCTTCTCGTTCGTGGATCTTATCTTGCAAATCAAAAAAGTCGGTACTCTCTTCTCCCGTCATGGGGTCCCACAATAATCGCCCGTCTTGAACCAATTTTTCTCCCAAAATGGACCCAACATAGTGGTAGAACCACCACATTCCATAGTGGGCACAGTTGTAGCCATGATTCTCGCTCCCCATACAAGCATCATCTTCTTCCAAATCGTACCACTCGTTCAGTTCTGGAGTGAAGACATCAAAGACCAACCCTTTGACGCCAATGGTATCGACGGCCTCCACCACCACATCGTAAAGGGGAGAAATATCTACCGTGTACTTTTCATAGTCTGTCAGTTCATTCCACAGTTTACCCTTGCTTTTCGCAATGGCCTTTTCGTTGGCTTCGTTCTGCATCTCCAGTAGTTGCGATGCCTCTACCACCGCATTGCGATAGTATTCGACCGTGTCCATCCAACCCAATTCCGCCAATCTTGTTGGCATGTGGTGGATCGTGTTGTACTCGTCACTTCGGATTTGTGATGACAAAACGGAACGATCCGAACTTACGATGGAGCTAGTAGAGCCATTGGCGACTGTCAAGATCACGACGACACCCAGTATGCAAAGACTCGAAATCCAGCGTTGCCGGGTGATAGTGGTCATCGGGAAAACAGTTGAAGAGCACCTGTCCATAGTATCCCACTGTGCCATGGTAGCAACAGATTATTATTGTAAGAACCTTCCTCTCTTGCTAGTTTTTAGCTGTTTTTGTTGTTTTGTTGCCTGTTGTTTAGCAATGATGATGCGGTTGCTCTGTCTGGTGTTTTGTAGCAGTAGAAACAACAACTTGTCCTGAAGGTCGAATGCTTCCCATTTCTTCCTTTTTTAGAGTGTTGTTGTTGTTTACAGTAATAAATTGTTCTTGCATGTTTTTCATGTGTATGGGTTGGTGTTATTTTCCTCTTTAATGATACGACAGTAGGCCTTTATCGTGTATAACGAAGTACCAGCGTCCTCACAAGCACGAGGTGATGAAATAAATGAGATAATAATATTTTGTGTGTATGAACTATGGTTCACCTCAATCCGAATTTTGTCGAGCAACGTATTATGTACTTTTTTTGGCGCCAGAATGTGAAAGTCAACGCTTAGAATTCTCAAGTCTTACTCCGATACGACGAACTCCGTTTGGATCCCGTGTAAAAAGTTCGTGACAAACTCCAAGTTCTTAGTAGTCGTAGTAGGGTTCGAGTTGTTGCCCGACAGCAGCATTCTCTCATCAGCTCATCAGGCCCATTCAATTAATAAAACAGTAAATGTAAGTCGTACATTCAACATTCGATTGCGCCCAAACAGTTTTCTCTACTCTCTACTAGTAGCTAGTAGAATGACTTCTTCTTGGGTCCACACCTTTTTCTACTTCACACTCGAATGGATTCTTCTCCATTTTCACTGTGATGAACTTTTGTTTTAGCACAAAGAGCATCTCTCTTCTTTATTACCCATCATCAAGAGCATTTCCCTTCCACAAAAAAAGACCATCTTTTCGGCATTGGCTTCGGCAACAAATCACATCTTATACTTCCGTGGAAGTTTTTTTTTGGAAATCGTTCCATAAAAAACAAAAGGAAATACTTGGTACTACACAACAATGGTTGGATCTACGATGCTACCGCGAGAGGAACGATTGGCCCATTTTTACTGGTCGAGCTCCAACCGTCAACAACCGTGTTTCTGTTTGGTCGACAAAGCCATGGTGGATCTGGACGTGATCAAATTGCATATTTCTCCCGAATTAATCGCGGCAATCTTTGGAGTCCGCCAGCCAGAGAGCATTCGAATCTATGACAAGGACAGTGGCACCATGTTGGCACTTCCCGACAAGGATGAGACCGCACATGCATGGTCATGGCCGGTCGAACCAAAACACGATTACGAAGTTCGAATTGATGTGGTAGACGAAAGAGACATTGAGAACGTAGAACCCGTAGTCCCCATTCATCGCATTTTTCCTTTGTTTCCGGGCGACAATGACGATGCCAAGAGTGAACGCATTGAACAGCTATCAGAGAATTTCTATTCGAAACTGTGGTCCGACCCGGACACTCCCGCAGGGTTGCGCGACTTGTTTTTCAGTCGCACCAGCAGTTATAAGATCCAAGCCTTTCGACAGTACGATTGGTTCCATGAAACCTTTGGGGGGCCGTCTATCATGGAAAATTGCGAGCGAGAAAAGCACCTGTGGCCCAAGGTCATGGCGAAGCATACCTCCAGTCGCATGTCGAGGGAGCATGCCATTTCGTGGTTGAACATTATGAATCGGGCCTTGGAGGAAGAGTTTCCCGACGAGTGGAAGTTGAGGTCAGCACTGGCCTTGTACTGGTTACACTTTTATGCCTTTTTCCCGTATTCCGACGAGGATCGTCGCGAGTTTCGTCGAGTGGTCATGCAGCCTCTGGAAACGATGCCGCAATAAAAGGGGCAAATCGTAGAGAAACTAACAGTAAACTTAACAAGATGGAAAAGCGAAGAGGGATCTGCCAATCCTCAAATTTTGTGTACACATGAAGGAAATAATATTATGTTCTGTTGACAAGCCTTGGCTGTATCTTGCTCGTCTGTTCCTTTCATCTGCGACTGCTTTCAGCAAGCACCATTATACCATAGAAGTTCAGAATCAAATCCAACAAGATAGTTTGGGAGCCATCATTGCCTTGCGAGGGTAGAAGAATCATCATCATTATCTGTAAATCGTAATACCAGTGGTATTGTTCCTCGACTACCGTATATTGGTTGTGGCTTTCATGTCTCGTAGTGTAAGTCGTCTCGTCCTTACCGGCAGGACTACAGCACTGCATCCTCTACCTAGAGGTAGTAACAGTAATCCACTACCCTGGTAGGTAGTAACGGTAATTCTCATGCTAGCTAGAGTACCTAGTCCGTTCGTACTTGTAAAGACGTACTACTGTAGCAGCAGGTTGACAAAGAATACGTATGATAGCTAGGACGAAGTACCGTAGTTTTATGCACTTCCCTTGCCTACACGCTTCTGGCTTGTCGTAGAGTGCTCCGGAGTATGTTCGTGTAAGAAAATACCTCCCGTAGATACATACGTCGCAGGGGATAGGGGAGTAAAATGCGTATCATACAACGGCACTTCGGACGAATCATACCCTACGTAGTACGGTAGTACGTTCCGGTACCAGTAGTTTCTTCGCACAATTCTTCTCGTATTTCTTGTACGAATCGACTGGCGATGCGCGAGCATCGGCACAAAAAGAGAACAAACCCACAACTTCTTCCGACTAACTCGTATCGCCATGTTCCTTTTAATCGATCTGTTCGAATGTCAACTGTCTTTCTGCTGAGATCCGTGATCATTTTTTTATACAGTTAACTTTTTCGACATTTAAAATATAAAAATGTTTTACTTTTTCTCCTCACAATAAGTGTATTGTTGTCATACTCCGACTGCTCCGAGTACAACCTACTGTCGTAACTATTTTTCGTTTTACGACGTACGACGGTATTACGCACAAGCAAGCAAATAGTCGTTGCGCCTTCACATACAAACATCCAAGCAACAGTGATATGGGTGACAAGTGACGGAATGCAAGCAACAAACTTATCAGGAGGACAGCATTTTGTATGAGAGAGAGAGACGTTTCTACTTCGACGGCCTGTTCCGACCTTCAATAGAAGCGGCGACACCAACTGTTAGTACGACGGGTAGTGTAACAATATTGACGACGACGCAACGTCCATCCCATCAAAACGTTTTCCATTTCCCTTCTTGTCCTCCTACTTGAAGGAAAAAACATATCAGATAATATTATTGTCAAACCGTTCCAATACCATGCCTCAGCCTAACCCTAACGACAGTGGACGACAACAAGAAGAAATCAATGCATTTGCCGCCATGGCGAATGGAGATTTTGATTTTGCCGCCGCCCTTGGCAATGCTGGCGAGAATGCGACCGGTACCTTTGACTTTAGCAGCAATCAAAAGAAAGATGATGCTGCGAATGACATCCAATCGTTTGGAGCATTGGCAAGAGGAGAAGCTTCCGTGGATGACGATGACAAGGCATCTTTTGGCAAGCTCGCACAGCAGCCCCTCAACTCAAGAACTTTCTCTAAATTTGATGCAATTGGTGCCTCCAACAGTTTAAAGAATGTCACCAATCCCCTCCGCGATTCCAATCTCGAAGCGGCCGCTCTTGCCTTGGATATGGAAGATCGACCCAGCGCCCTTAATAATCGACAACGCAGCGTTAGTGTCGCTGCAGCCGGTGCCAATTTTCCCGGCATCGCCGCCGCAAACTCGTTTGGGACGTTTGCCAACAACTCGGATAAAGGCGGTATCGGCGGTCCGGCCACCAAAAATGTCAAGATTGCCAATCAATCACCAATGCATACGCAGCGAGTGACATTGCCAAGGCCGCTGTTTTTCGGACCCAACTTGCCACCGCGAGTGGTTAAGGATGCCAAACAAATTGTCCGAAAAGCGCTGGCGGAGCAACGGGCCATTTTACAAGAGGGTGACAGCAACAACAATAAAAAACGCCCATCTGCCGGCATACGGGTGGGACAATTGCCACCGCCGGTACGAAATTTAGTGTCGGCAATTGAATGTTACGGCTATGGCATTGACATTGTGGAGGGAAATGAAGACGAAACAAAGGACGACGTCGTTGTGTATCAAGGATCGCCCTTTCTTTCGGTGTATTGTCCCAAATGGAGCGGTATGGAAGACCTACAAAGACCCGCCTTGTTGCAAACACGGTCTACCACCGAAAATACCAACTTGTCTGGCACCGATTATGGGGATGGAAGCACAAATGAAGGTTCGGAAGGCGAGGAGGACTTGAATGAATCGTTTCGTGCCGTAGCACGAGCCAGCGGATTTCTGACCGATACAGCCGAGTCGACTCAAGAACAGCAACCACTGTCGCACCAACAAGGCGCAGGACAACCGTCGTCTAGTTTCCCCTTTTCGGTTTTGGATGGTGATGACGATGGATTGGTAATACTCAACAAGAACCATACGGCCACCACCGGCACTATGACCACTGCTAATGCCTCTTCGTTAGGTAGTAGTAACATGTCTGAACGAGACATGTTTTCTCTATTTGCTCGCAGAGGAAGCAGTGATGAAAGCGGCAGCGGTACTGGTCCTACTACTCCGCGGGGAAGTGTCGCAAGTCCCGGAGTGGGTGGGGGGGCCAGTCATCGCGGAAGTTTGACCTTGGAACAATCTCTCAATAACAGCGGTGGCAATCTCAATGCTCCACCCATGACAGACCAGGAAATATTCACCCAATGGGTCCAGCAATCACCGGCCAATGTCGTCACCAACCCCAACTCGAACTCGACTGGTACAGTCAATTTCACCGAAACAGCTGGCAACAATAGTTTTTTTCGGGCCTCTTCCAATTTCATTGCACCTACGATGTCGGACGACAGCGACGACGACTCAGTAGTCGGTAGCGAAATGATAAAAAAGGTGGGAGTTAGCGAACACCTTCATGCGGCATTGGCATCCCTGGAAGAGCAAAACTCAAATGATGATGCAGGAGCAGGAAACGGAGGAGATGATGCAGCAGAGATGACCCATGTGCCACTCACCCAAGATGGCGGTCGCCCACTATCAAATCATGAGCTTCTGGACGGTCATGCGCCGTTGTTTGGCATAGATGACCCTCCGTTGCCATCCGAATCGGATCTGGGTAGCCATGAGACCAGAGAAGAACAGCAAAAAAGCAAAGAGCAGCGAAGGATCCAGACAATTATTGAAAAATGCTGCCCACAAAATGTATTCGGCCCGTTGGCATGCCCCAATCCTGCCACGAGTCCGGACGACAATCACAGCTGGAACTCCAAGTCCACCCCCTTGCAACGACATCTCTCTAACATGGACAGTAGCTCTAATATCGGCAGGGTCAAATCAGGCATGTCCACGGCATCTGGCAAAAGTAACACCAAGATGCAAGATGATTCCAGCGCTGCAACGACGTCTTCGGGAAAGAGTGGCAAGAGAGGCGTACCATTTCAAGAACTAGTAACTGCAAAAGTCTACGATCCGAGAACAAGATTTGGGTGGTGGAATAAAGGATCTGAGGAAGGCGAAGAAACCAAGGGAGATCCTGTGAACGTTGTTGAAACAAACAGTGATGACGAGGTGCCGGAAGAACCCCCTATTCAACTGCCGCCGTGGGAGCATGCTGCCAAAACCACCTTGATACGAACACCTTTAAGTCCTACTCCTGAGAAGTTGCACGAGCAAAATCGCCCCCTTTCCGAGCTTCACCCAGCAACATCATTGGCACAGGCTCTTCCATTTGTTTCCGACAGGCCGCCAAGTTACCGGTATCTGCAGGTAGACACGCAAACAGTGTCATTCCCTGCGCTTGGAGGAGAAGCTGAGCCACTATTTTGTTCGCTTGCCATATATCATGTCGAGACAGTAGCACAAACTGTGGCAGACAGAGGCATGTCTCCTGTACCAGACTTGCAACGCTGCGGAAAGGTCACCGAGACGTTGAACTTCGATGTTGTCAATGATCCCGATGTAGAAAGGCGATGCCGAGGCTCTCTTTGCCCATATTCCTCACGCAACGATGCAGAAATCACCGTGGGAACTCGTTGCGGTGTCTTTCCTCTTCCATCTAATCTTAGCGTTCACCATCTCTACGTCATCATGACCGTCAGCAAAGTGATCTCGGAAGGAACAGACTTTGAACCATATCTGCGGCCCAAGAGCAGTACTGGCGACAAATTCGATATTGAGACATTGAGGGCAAAAGCTGCAAAGGCCGCAGAAAATCATGGAAAGTTCCTAATTCCATTTGCATTTGGAGTTGCACCGTTGCTTCAAGTCTTCGGTGCCGACATTCTACGAATACCGAGCAGCAGGGCTGTACAGATCCCTCTTTTTCGCTTCAATGCAGGCCTCGGGGACAGACAGATTATTGACCATATAATGGTGATGCTGTACCCCAAAGCTGACCATCGAGCTTCAGGAGTTGGCGGTCCTGCACCTGTAACCAATGGTGGAACAGCGATGCTGGTGATGAGAAGTTTTGGTTACCTTGGTCTTCATGAAGTCGTGAGTAGTAAAAGCTCTCTTGCAAGGGATCGACTGGTCGACTTTACTGGCGAAATACAGCTACGCCGCCGCGAAGATGTCACTGGAGAAGAATCTACTGGAAGTTTTCAATCATCAGAATTGCCGCATACGCAAGTCCCATGGCGAAATCAATTTGTGGCCGAAGCAACAAAACACGGTGGAAGATGTTTGGAAGAATCAAGAAACAACACTATTGAAGTATCCACTTCGATTTTGTATGCGCAAGAGTTGGCTCCCCTGCCATTGCTTTCCACCCCGCTCGGACGACCCAGCATTTCGCCATCATTTCCGAAGTCGAGGGGTAGAGGTAACTCCAGCGGTGAGGACATCGAGCCGTACTTCCACACGACATTTTGCAACGAAATCGTCTGCAATCCAAGACTTTTGCATAACTGTCCGAAAGGCAACATCGTTGTAAAAGTTGAGATGAGAGAGATGGAGTGGAGTCCTGACCACAATGCATTCTTTGCACACACCCCATCTTGCGGGCCGGTTGTTCACAATCCCCGGCGCGGATCTTTTCTAATTCAGGGCGCTTATACATCGTGTAGTGTTCGATGTTCCGATCCTCATTTTTTGGATGAATTCAAGATGAAACTGCCACTTGTTCTTGAAAGCAATGGGCAGCGATCTCACTGCATCTTTTTTACAGTCTTTCGTCTATCATTTAGCTCAAGAAAGAAGTGGAGCAGACGCCTTCTGAGTACAAAAAGATCAAGCCGAAAGGTAGATGAGATTGCAGGAGTGCTCGTGGGGGAATCCGGTGAAGTTTCAAACGAAAGCAAAGATTGCCATTTGATTCAACTAGGCTGTGGAATTTTACCAGTCGAGAAACAGCAGGCTCTATTGGAAAATGGGAATCATGATGTCAAGATAGCGTTTTGTGCTCGGAAACTACTTCCATCATTCTGTGAAAAGGAGGGTATGAACCCTGATACAATACTTGTTTCTGAAAGTTTGGAAGGAAAACTTGATCAGGGGCCAAACGAGGACAATGCCACAGAAGAGGGCGGGAGCCAAGGTTCTGGACGTCATTTCCTTGACACGGCCTCTGCAGCAAGTCATTCTGAACGAGAAACCTTTTCAGATTCTGTTGATGAATCCAAAATGAAGGTTTCGAGGCGTCCATCCGCTATTTTGCTTCAAGTCCGGGTTTCTGTTCAGTCATCGCTACACTCTCAAAACCCAACATTGAATGAATTTTTGAGCCAGGATCCCGACGTTTCTCTCCCTTTGAAGGCAACAGGCAGTAAAATGGAGGCATTTCTACGGCAGGGAAAGGAAGAGATTGTGCGACGATTAAACGCCTCTCTTGCTAGTGCACCGTCGGAACATCACCAGTATGAAGCGAAACGACTCATGATTTCCACCGTTGACATCGCAAAGTCTGATATGTGTTCTGTCAGCGATATTTCTACCCATCTTCTTAGAGTCGCGAAGCAATTGTGGAAGATAACGATTGTAGGGACTGGAAATCACGATCTTGAATGGGCGAACCCAGCTTCCACTCTCCCGCTACGGGTGAATGCATTCGCAACTTTATTGCAAATTCTCGGTTCTTCGACCCTTTACATGTCGAAAAGAGGAGTCACACAACTTGACGGGAGCAGCAAGTGGAATTTCGTGGCCTTGGGGAGAGTCCTGTCATTACTCTTTGATGAAGAGAAGATGTTTGGAATACACGGGGAAGAAGCGATATCAGAAGATCTCTTGGCCAGATTCAGTGGATCGAGGCGTGAAGACACGAAGGTTCAAAACATCAAGAAAAGGAGTAAGCGACATGTGCGTTCAAATTTCGAGTTCTTCAATAACGGGGCCGCTGGAGGGGGTACCGAAAGCTTAGGCGCGGTTTCAGAGGGCGAAATGGTAAATTCGAGTCCCGATAGAAGAAGCAGTGCTTCTGACCTTGTGGCAGTGCCAAGACCAGAGAGTTCAGACGATGATTCGTCGCCCTTGCTAACTTTGGAGAGGAGAGATCGTCAAAATCTAGAGGATGATACACCAAAAGTGGATTCTCTTGCCGATTTCCGCTCAGCTCTGCATGCTGGGACACGTGATGGCGAATTCGACGATGGGATCCACAAAGGGCAATTTACCGGGAATACTGCAGCTGACTCATGGATTAAAGCCTTTGGAGGGTCATCAGGAGGGGCGAGCCGGAGGTGGATGACTGCTCCCTCCCCTGGTCTAGCAACCATTCGCGAAGATGGTGGAGTAGACGAGGAAGAAGACGAAGTTGATGGCGATACCGCGTCAAAACTAGTTGGTCCACTCGACCAACTGAGTTCCGAAATCCGACCTTCCAAAAACCCAGTGAGACAGTTTCGCGTACCAAAAAGATCGAAGAATTCTTCCTCCACCAGTGGTGAAAAACTGGATGAGGGAGCTGGAAATGATTCCAAGGGTCCGTTTCCACCATCCGGCGAAGAACTCGCCTTCACATTGACTCCTCCAAAGCTATTGTAAGTTTGCCTGTGTTTCTTCTTCCCTACGCCCAACGAATCTAACCGTGCTTTGCTGCCAATTCATAACTGTAAGACCGGTGCATTCACTGGACAAGAAAGAGGATTCCAGAGAAAAAGCCAAAAAGAGGGGCCAGACCTTGCCGACTACAGACGCTGACATGATAAATGCTGGGTCCTCGTTCCTCGATGCCATCGAGAAATCACTTGGCTTAAGGTGGGTAAAAAACATGTGTTGTGGGCAGTGCGACCGACAATCCTTCTTTTGCTAACACAGCCATCTGTTCACAGTGCCTTTGCTCAAGGAGGGGAAGAAGAAGAACGTGTATTCGGGAAGCATCACCGTAAAACAATTAGCCACAGTAGCATTGATTGGTCCATTCCAAACGACGACTTATCGACCTTGTTGATAGAGTCTCGTCATGGTAAGAAACCTGCCGTTCCAAGCGAATCTATTGAAAAATTCGATGAATCAATGGGGACACTGGAACAAGAAATGAATTTGTGTCTGAAACTACCAAGCTTCGTTGATCGATTAGCGGCTCTCGGGAATTCCGAAGTCAAGCATGGCCGTTGGTTTCCTTTTGCCTATGAGGTCATAATTATGCAATGGGTGGCAATATTACTGGAACAACAACCTTTAATGGATTCCAGCAGAGATCTTAGAAGTCACGATGCCAATACAGAAGTGAACGAAACTCTTGCCGAAGCATCCTCAAGAACGAGTGGTGCCATAATTGCATGCGCTCCTGTTCTTTTCGAAGTTATCAAGCAGAGCCTTGGGGCCAGAGTGGGCATGCTTGTTCGTCGTTTTGCTGGACGGACACGGCACTTCTACCCTCCATTAGTGACACTCGATGATTCAATGATGGCGAATCTCGAGCAGCTGATTGCTATCATTACCGATGCCTGTCTCGACAGCAGAAACTTTGATGCGTGGGAAACACTCCAAAATTGTGTCGACGTGAATGACTCCATCGTTTGCTTTCTACGTGACATGTTTGCGTTCATTGATCCGGCCTGCGTACATCGCCTTACAATGGTTTATTGGTCTCGATTGGTCGCGAGGGACGGGCGACAGTGGCAAGACAGAGATTCAAATATCGGGCTGCGAGTCTCATGGGAGATAACGAAGTTACAAATGAATGCTGTATCTGCATTTGTAAGATTTCATGACCTCATTCGCATCAACTCACCTCAAATGAACAATTGGAGTGATTGGTGGACATCAGCACCAGCATGGTCAATGGTTGCATTTTTTGACGAAGTTGTTGATCGGTATGAGAATTTTGGCCTTCCGTCTATTGTGACTGATCCTACGAGTCAATGTAGAACGGAATTTCCGAGAATGAGGCCGCATTGGCTTGTTGAGATCATTGTTGATATCTGCTTGGCTGGAATAGAACACGCCGAACAAAACATTCAAAGACGGTCGTCCTCACTGTTGTTAGAGATGTTTTGGTCCCAAGCCCAAAAAAGTCTGAGAGAGGGATATTGTCCGGTCGTTGCCAGCATGTATATAACATTTATTGAAAAGGTTGCGACAAGAACGAATTATTTGGCCACCTGCTTTTCTGCAAAAAGCCAAGTTCGCCAAGACTTGATTCTTTGTGTGGTGTTCGTGCTCCAAAGTGCACCTCATGGTCTCTTGCGAGCATTGTGGCGAAAGCTTTTCTCTCGTTCTCCTGGCAAAGGACAATTAGAGAAATATGGCGGCACAATTCCCAAGGCAACAGACCGAATTCGTGATGTAAATGAGAGCGAGTTGTCGGGGAAAAGCTTACGAATGGACGCAGCAGGGCCGGATATTTTCGATATGTTTGGCCTGTTGAATGTTTGTCTGTCCACAGTTGAGTACGAGGGATGCGACGAACATGCCGAAGTGGATGGAAGGAACGATACTGATGGCCCAATAGGATACTGGCGAAAGGAATTCCTTCTTACAAGAGGCCGCGATACAAACGATGCGGCTCGGCGCCGTCGGCTTATGTCTTACGGGAAACCTGCAAAAAATGAAAAAGATGGGTCGAGCGAAGAGAATGATTACGCGACTACAAGTTCAAGGAAATGGCTCTCGCATGATGCTTCCATCGTCTTGATTCGCACTGCCCAACAGATAGTGCGAGAGTTCAGATTTGTGTTGGAACCCACTGAGGGATCGCAGTCATTATTCAACCCGGCTCGTAGAAAAGCGCGAATCGACCAATCAAAAATGTATCGATCGAGCGTATCTTCTATGGATTCGAATGGTGTTTCAGGCAATGAAGCGGACATGAATTTTTCTTACACTGATACAGTTATTTTTGTGAGAGGGGCGACTTCAGTGTATCTGAATTCACTTGTTTTGAGGGAAAGCGATATTGCCCTCGTCAAGACGCTCAATGCTGCGGTCGAAATTATCAAAATATTTGGCATCAAGATATTCAACGAAGCTGTCGGAGAGACGCTTCAACATTGGTTGAGGATGATAACATTCCACTGTGGTTCAAGGCGTGCAGAAGTTCGAATCCCGGCCTCCGACTTCATGGAACTCATTTTGCGAAGTACATGGGACTGTTTTGGCAGTTTTTTTCGAATCATGATACCTTTGCTTGCTGTCCAGACGGAGGTAATGGAGCGCATTGTCGCAACAGCAATCGCAAGGCATTACAGAGACCAAAGAAAAATCGGGAAAGGCATCGATCTTTTCTCGAATGCGAGCGCCGAGGCCAGCCTCACACCACTGTGGCGAACGACTGATCGTTTGCACCACCAATCTGCCAGCCAAAACGTCGCCTTTAGGTATGTCAGCGTGTTCAACTCAAGAAGTGCTTTCGTAACAGTGATTCTTTCTTACAGCAATATACATATCATACCAGATCAAGCTTGGTTCGTCTTGCAGAGAAGCTAAAAAAGCTTCACAGAGCATACATTGCAGCCCATGCTCTATCTTTCCAGAGTAGGTCTCGAAATAGACAGCATATTGGAGATTCTGATCCCAACGCACCAAAGAGCATTGAATCCGAGACGCTGGTGCGAGCGAACCGCATCAGCGTTATTCGAGTTGTCAACACCTCAGCTGGCTACTCGAAGCAATTTCTTGGAATACACGGTGTGTCGCGGGAGCACGCATCTCTTGCACATCATGAGGCTGTTGAAGACGCTTTCCTTGATGCGGCGGATGTCTTCTCCCCAACTGAATTGCCAGATCACAGGGTAGCTTGGCTCCGGAAATTGGCCCAATTTCACGCGAGCCGTAACAAAAGCGCAGAAGAAGCTACGTGCCATTACATGATCTATTTTACATTAAATAGATCGTCGAGATTGAGTGGATCTCTATGGTCAAGCTCGCCCTTTTTGCCATGGATTGACAACATGTCTGACGGAATCCACTTAGAGGGTCCAGCAGGAGATCCCGATGATGGGTCGGAATTTGAGATGCCAGAGCTTGACTATGGTCATCAGATCGACAAAACCAACTCTTTCCGAAGAATTTTCTATAGAAACGAAAATTCGATACGTCTTAATGCCGGGGAATTAGAAGGAGATTCGAAGACTCCATTCTTTGGAGTTTCCTTGACATCTGAATACCTAAGAACAACACCTTGGATATCAATGAAGGAAATGGAAGCCAACATGCTCGAAGAGGCAGAAGCAGCTGGGGACTTATTCAAAAAGGCCGGTGTCATTGTAAGCAGTCGCTACATGTGGAGTCTTGCCGCCCAGTATTTTGCTGACAAGTATATGTACGGAAAACTGGCCCAGATCTACGAGCGCCTTGCCAGAACTATTGTTGTGCAAATCCCAACCATCGATAGTACACTTCAGCAAGAGGTCAACATCGGAATTCCAATTGGCAGATTCTACAGAGTGTGGTTTCATGGTGGAGCGCCAGACGAGCTGATTGGTGCAGAATTCGTGTACCGAACAGCAACGAACACCACGCTGTCAAAGTTTGGCAAGGAATTGCGAGATGTCATTCGCTGCATTATCCCAGAAAATACTCCAATCCACCTGGTACTTGATGGGAGATCGGAGGAGAGCCTTCAACCCAGCTTCAACAGGATGGGAGGCACACCACTGGAACCCGTGAGGGTCAAAGTAACCCCTCTCCGACCGGTGGTTGAAAATGCAATCAGAATCCGAGGTTTACCAGAGTGGTTCAAACTATACATCGAAGCTGCCTTTTCTGGCCAAACGAGTCGAAGTTGGCAAACAAATGGAAACATAAACCATCCGAGTAAGAAGGACCCTGTCAGGAGCCGCTATCATCACACGCGATCATACAGCGCCTATCACTCAAGCAGCGGTAGCATGTCGGTTCACAATACATCTTCTCGCAATGGATACTCCGGTAACGACCATCGTCATATTAAGGTCGATTCCGCATTGGAGGGAGAGCTTGTGGGTGCTGACAAATTCTGGTTCATCC
This sequence comes from Nitzschia inconspicua, assembly GCA_019154785.2. NCBI lineage: Eukaryota > Bacillariophyta > Bacillariophyceae > Bacillariales > Bacillariaceae > Nitzschia > Nitzschia inconspicua. The sequence goes on along the minus strand of JAGRRH010000001.1, from coordinate 2,372,265 downwards.
AGCCGATTAATAAAGAGAGATCTCAAGGATCTCGAGACTGGCTTAAGAGCTCAACCGGTGACTTTGCAGAGAAGACTCTTCGAGTTACTCAGCTTCAAGTGGGCCAATCTTTCCCAGCATGCGTCTCCCGGCAAACAGTCGTTCATCGCATTGTATTTACGCAAAGTCCTTTGGAGGCTGCTGTGGATAACATGTGCCAATGGTGTGCCGTGCTATTTCGTACAGCCATAGCCAGCAATGGCATTGCTGTCCTCGGTAAGTGATCGCTATTTAATCAAGTTGTTGAGAAATGCCGCAAATCTCAACTTTTTCGTCCCATAAACTTCGGTGTAAGGCGTGAGTGCTGACCCGGGGATTGGAATCGATGCTGCGAAGGTTGTTTCAGAATGCATGCATACAAGCAGAGTGAAGGAAATAGGTTTGCTTCTACGAAGGAAAAATGCTAATATTGAAGAGGAGGACGATGATGTCATGCAGAGTTACGATCGATTGAGCGATGACGAAATTAAAAAGTACCAGCTGAAGTTGGCACGATCGCTTGTTGTCTTCATGGAGCTCCTTCATCTTTTGATCTCCCGGAATCGTGATCTGCTTCTGGATGTTATTCAAACGAGGAAGAAAGCCGAAGGAGGACGACACAGCAGGGATATTTCAATGGGATCGTTTGGTCCATCGGCAAAGAATCGCACTATGGCTGCCGATGTTTCTCTACCTGGTACTCTTGGTGGCAGCGGCGACAGATCGCGACAAGGTGATCAAGGGCATCGCAGGAATGGGAGTGGAACTAACGAGAGTGTGGCATCCTCGCAAGACGACAGGTCTCGAGAAGACATGTCCACATCGAAGAGACTTTCAAATGCGGACGAATATGCTTCTGTCTATTCAAATAAAAGGCAGCAGAGTGTGGTAACAGTTAGCGAAGACTACTCTGGCAACACCATTATGAGCCTCAGGGACCCCGCAACGGAACGCGTTCGCACTGATTCTGCGATTGGTATTCAACGGGAGCTTCAATTGGCTTTTATCAACTTGGCGAAAGATCTATTTCCAATGATTTATGGTATCATGGAAAGCGATACTCCTCGCTGGCTCAAGCAATGTTGTCAGGACAACTATTTTTCGGCCTACACCTATCGAGGAGCCAAAATTCGTAAGTGCAGCCTATGGTCGTTTCGTTTCATTGACTGAGGCATCGTCACTAACGACAAACGGTCTTTTTCTTTTTGCAGCGATTGGAGAGGAGCTCACCTTCGAAGATGTAAACATCTCGAGCATTGGTTCGGACGACGTAGGATTTGGTGACCCCAAGTACTCACAGATCATGCGGTACGGAGGAACTACATCGGGTGAAAGATTGGGTCTCATTCCTAGCCTCTCTCGATCAGATCGTTCTCATAGCCAACAATCTTCGCATGGCCAACCGCCTCTCTCACCTGGTGGCAGTATAGGAAGTAGCTCGGTACATTCGAAGGGGTCCGACGCGGGAAGATCTGTGAGATCTGCATTCTCGGGAAGGTCATTAAAAGAGCTGAAACACCCCATTGAAAGATTGGCGTCCTGTTAAGATCATCCAAATCCGTGAATACTCTTGTCTGTTCCAACAGTGACCCATTAGTATAAGCCCTAAAAATGGGATGAAGAAGTGTTTGTTTCTGAAGAAAACTTATGTAAACTTTTTGGTGTAAGCTTGCACGGGCATGGCGACTCTACCTGGATAAGTAATCCTAGCCGAGCCGGTAACGAGTCTTGTCATATTCCATTGCCTGATCGGTCCATCGACATGAGACTGCGTTTTGGGATACCTCCGGCCGAAACTAATAGTTCAAGCAACACCAGTCCGATGCCGTCAACTGGCATCCTTTGCGGCTGTTGCGCAAAGTTCTATGGTCGTGATATTGGGCATAGCCATTATATCGTTAACACTTGGGGAACAGAGCATCTTGGATTTGGCTTTGGACGCTTCGTCCCGAGTAAAGAAGGAAACCATGGGCAGGTGCGTCCCTGTGGAGTTCCCGATCGTAAAGTAGTATTGTTAGTACTTGCAATATCAAGTGCTAGTCAACCGGCTGTGGGATAGCGATAGTATCGTAAGACTGGGACGAAGATCAAGCAAGAAGTGATCAGCAATGACGAGTGACATCGCGCTGGGGGGTTTGGAGCGTTTCATTCTGCAAAACTGTCTTGGCGAGTTAAGCAGGGTGTGAATCCTTCTGTTGCATGGACTAGGATTTTTCAAACTGCTACTAATAGTAACGAAGTTGCGGGGTGTTTCTCTTTTGGTTTATTGCTCATCGCTGTTTCTCTTTTCACAGAGAGCTCGCAATTGTTACTTTCGTACAGTGCTTGTCGCATCTATCTCACTTGTGTTGGAGGTTGGAGGGAAAGCTACCATATTGTCGGTTCATGAGTACTCTTCGAAGTAACTTCTTCTCTACTTTAGTTTATGCTTTAGGCCTTATGATTACAACATGAGTTCCATGTAAGGTTCGATGACAAATATACATCTTGCTGAGGAACGATTCCGGGTAAACAAATGGTTTTGACAGTAGGACCTATCAGGATTACAGCTCTTAGTTCGTGTGGCATTCACGACTTGGCTCGATTGGCCCAAGCCCCTTGTAAGGTCTTGTTCTTGGCAGGAGGAGCCAAGGATGGTACAGTGGGAGGGGCACCAAGACCGCCTTTTCCCATCCCGGGAACGGCTGGAAAATCGTTGAGTGACGGCCAAGCCGCAGGAACATTGGTATTCGATGCAGTTTTAGTTTCGTCAATGTAATTGTTCCGCAGGGAGGAACGATTCATGGCGCGTTGCACTTGTGGAGAGCTGTGGTGCCGCCAATCGGTAGAGGGTTTAGGAGGTGCTCCAGAGCTGCTGTTACTGCTGGGAGTGCTCACATTGCGAACCAAACACGGTTGTCTCGGAGTCGACCAGGATGCCCCGTTGGAATTCGGTTTGGGAGTTGGTGGCTCAGCAGCCGTAGATGAAATAGAAACACCACCAGGAGAAGGAGTCGCTTGGGTAGTTTGCAGTCGGGCTGCCCACGATCCCGGAGCCGGTAAAGTGCGAGGCGTAGTCGCATAAATAGGGCCTTGGGTCCAACCAGGCCGGGCAGTCGCCGAAGGTGGAGTAGCTCTTGCAAGTGTATCACGTCGATGGGGTGGCTGATAGGAATGTGGTGTTTGGAGTTTGTTGGGAGTTCTGCCATTTTGAACTGGAACAGGCGTAGTGGCGGATCGGTTCTCGCCAATCGAACCTCCGACGGCCAATCGCGGTTGATCAATTGGTTTGGGGGGATGCCGTTGTGGTGTCTTCATGGGCGTAGTCGAAGTTTGCGACGGCGTGGCTGAGGGAGTCGGAGGACATGGCGCAGGACTCTTTGGCGCGGTGGTTGTATTGGATGGGGTTGATTGATGTTGGGCTGGTTCGACGGCAGAAGGGAGGCCATGTTGTTTTAACTGGACAAGATCATGATTATTTTGCTCTGCTGAAAGTCCACCATTGACGCTGGGTGCAGGAGAGAGATCAGGAACGGAAGATGTAACCGACGCTGTTTCCGCGTCATCTTTCTTTTTCTTCTTTCTCTTTCTTGGCGGTCGCTTCTTCTTTTCAGGCTCTGGCTCCAGTTCAATATCCGTCTCACCCTTACTGGACGCAACCTCCGAGTCTGAAACACCGTCTTCCTCGGCGACTGAATTCCAGTAAAGTTCGAGTTCGTTGGCGTCTCTTTGAGGCAACACAAAGTCGTCTTGAATGAAGGAAAATCCTCGAAAGGTACCCGATTGTACTCGTCGTGGTTGATGATCATCTTTGGACATCTCTCGCACCGATCGTGGCAAAGGCATGTCGGTGAATTCATTGTGAAAGTGTCGTACATCCAAATCGTGATCGACGGTTAGTGCATATGGCGGAGGTACTTCTTTGTTTTCCAATTTGGTCCAATCAATCTTGGCAAAGAACGGGGCTTGTTTCAATCCAGCAATGCCACCCACTTCAAACATATTCGAACGAGCCGCACCCAGCCGAGCGTCGGGATTTCGATTCAACAGCCCCTTCAGTAGTTTGCAAGCCGCCGCCGTCGATCCTGGGGGCATTTTGACCTTTTCACTCATGATCTTCCGAAATAACTCTTTCGATCCCTGTTTGGAAGAGAACGGGGGCAATCCACTTAACATTTCGTATGCAATACACCCCAAACTCCAATAATCTGCCGCCTTTCCATACCCCTTGTTGGCTACCATTTCGGGTGCCATGTACTCTTGCGTCCCACAAATGGTGGTGGCCCTTTCCTGATCTTCCGTTCCATCTGTGTTGTTCCAATCTGACCCGAAATCCTTGGCCAGGCCAAAGTCGGTCAGGCAGATATGTCCATCATTTCCCAACAATATATTTTCTGGTTTGAGGTCACGATGAAGGATCCCCAATTGATGCAAATGATCCACGCCCAAAATCATTTCCGCCAAGTAAAAGGCGGCATCCTTTTCCAAGAAAATGCCCTCCTTGCCCAACTTTAAAAACAGCTCACCTCCGGCCAAAAAGTCCATGATGATGAACAGCTTTTCCTTGGTTTGGAAGGAGCAGTGCATCTTGACAACGAAGGGGTGACAAACCCGTTTTAGAATGTTGCGTTCGGCTTGGACGTTTTCAATGTATCCCGACTTGCGCTTCAAGACACGTTTGCTTATAACCTTCATGGCGAGGATCTGTGAGGATTGTTTGTTCTTGACTTGTAGGACCTTGCCGAACGCTCCCATTCCGATGACCTTGAGGAGTTCAAAGTCTTTGGGAGTGACGTACCGACTGTCATCTCCATCAGGGATGGTACCGTTTGTAAGTGTTGCGGCTGTACTGCCGTTTTGCAGTGTCAGAGAATCAGCAGTAGTAGCATTGGATATGTTGGCGACTTTTTCGGGAGAAACAACACCTCCGGTAGAAGTTTCGTCCGACTCTGCTTTGGACAGTGATACACTGTTGGCACGTTGTCGGGTCTCTTCCTTGAATACGAATATAGGATCCGTCACAACCATGGCTGGGTCATCCGCGGCCTCTACCGCTGCTACGGCTTCAGCTACGGCCTCGGCGACCGTTTCTCCTTGAAGTGCGCGGGCAGAATTCTCAAATTGTTCAAAGTCGGCATCGTCATTGTTCGTTCCTGACGGTGAGGATGGAAGAAAAATACCGATGTTGTTTTTGGTGTTTGTGTTGTTGTTGTTGTTATTATTCCCATGGCCATCGACCATGTCGACGGCATCCATCGCATTCACAGTCAGGGAGCCACGCTGTTCCAAGTCCACCATGATGCCAAAAAAGGAAAACGATCACGAAAGGAACGAGGCGATATGCTTCTTAATAATGGCACCGAATCTATGGTTGGAATGTTGAAATGCGCATGCACGTTACGTGCTTGAAAGGAATCTCCTCCACCTCTTCTTCCACGAGTAGACACAACAGAAAAAAAAAAACTATACAAGGCTGCAGGTACTTCTGGTGGTAATGGAAGGATATACTACTTCCTCTTCTTTCTTTTCGCACAACCAAAGACGAGAAAGATCATTCATTGACAACCAAAGTGATGGAACATGAAAGTACAGTAAAACGTGTTTCTATTAAAATAAATTTTACAGTTAGTACGACAGAGTCGTATTCCTCTCTTCAACCATGAATGAAAAACCAACACACACAAAAACAAAAAGGAATCTCTTTGTTCCGACGACGTGTTTTGTTGGCATGATTGATTGATGAACGACTGGTTCACAGTCAATCAATTTTGACCACGGAGGAAAAACATCAACCCTAATAATAACAGGTGTATGATAACAGCGCACCATTCCTTCAACCTCAACTACGGTACCGGTAGACTACTCTACGTTATTCAAGTACACCTAATAATGCACGTAGTACGACTACCGGTAGCCCAATAATTGATTGTATAAAATGAGGCCTGATTTACAACACTGGTACGAGTTCCAGCAAAATAAAGCGGATTGAATGACAATATGGTCCGAAAAAAGACTTGAGCTCGTAGCTACTTCGTTCAAGGCGGGGCACAGCGAGAGAACTCCTTTTTACTGGTGGGAAGGGAGTAGATGTTCATTTCAAAAATTTGACGTTTTATTACGTAGCAGCAGCAATTTAAATAAATCTAGGCACTCATAGCCCATGCGCTTGTGACTTTTGGCTGCATGCGAGTCTCTGTGTGTGACATGGCACGATCTTGGACCAGCGCCATGGGCGTACTACAAACCAAATCAGCAAAATTGCCAGACTTGTTGCGACGCAAACGGTCTGTCCTAGGTGCTGCCATGGGATCTCCGGCTCCCATGGACCTTGAAAAAACATCTTTTTCCTCGCCGACAAAACGGTCCAAGGCATCGCGTACCGCCCCTCGATCCGATTCAGCGACAGCAGAGTTGCGAAGCCGACGGCGAGATGCCGATTTGATGGAATGATTGCTTCCAGTGCCACCCAATGAGTCTGTCAGCGACTTGCCAACAGCGCGTCGACGAGCGGCACCAGACGACCTTGCCGATTTGATGGACCTAGCAGATTTGTTGGAGTGCTGGCTGCTGTCCAAACAATCGCTAGAAAGATTGGTGTTCTTTATACGGCGACGACTGGGTTGCTTGGTCAACCCAGACGTAGCACCGTTCTTGTCAGTACCGGAGAACGATTTGCTTGGTCGCATTCGAGCTCCATCGGAACCTCGAAGTTCCCTCGTAGCACCAACCGACTTGGCTCGTGAGCCCACGGAAGTAGACCGAGATCGGCGAATCTGGCTCACTCGTGACGTTGAAATGACGGGCCCAGCCCCCCCAGCGGAGGATACGTTGCTAGCGTCCGTTGAACCAGTTTTCAACAGAACTTCCTGGTTCTTCCGCCGGTTGCCTTGACCGGGAGATTTCGAACTGGTCCTAGGTATTCCATGCGCCCTTTTGCGGAAAGAAGTGCACGGATCTGTCATGCAATGTGGCGAAGATGGTGGCGGAGGAGGATTGGAGAGCTCCAAGGCCTTGTCATGACGGAAGGTTTTGAACACATCATCATGGGCACTTTCGGATTTTTCACTTTCACCGTTCAGTCGTTCCTCATACCATTCTTCGTCGTCTTGTTCAAGTTCTTCTTCTTCCGCCGTGATGCCGAACGAATCGAACGATCCAAAGCTGTCCGCCATGGAAACAGTTGCTGGATTCCCACAAGCCACGACTTGATGGTGGTGAGAAGGATCCAGCTGGTTCTCCAACAGCTTGCTTTCGAGATACGCAATACGATCGGCTTGGGCTTGATTCATTGTTTTGAAGTCCTCAATTTCTTCTTTCTGTTGGTCAATTGTAATGTGGAGATGCTTCACTTCCAGCTCAAGTTCATTTTGTTCCTGCAAAGCTCGGTTCTTGAAGGCACGTAGCTGGCACAACTCGGTTTGAATTTCGGCAAGTTCTTGAATGGAAAACCATGCTTTATAAAAAGACGCTTCGGTCCAGGCTTCTTCAACCTCTTCCACACGCGACTTCAGCAGCTGATTCTCACTAACCAAAGTTTGATTGGCTCCCTCAAGTTGTTCGACCATTTCTCGTAGTCGCTCTTTGGTCTTACTGCTGTCTCTTGAGAACATCGAACTTCCAAAAGTTGAAGCCATGGTAGACTTAGTATGACTAGAGGATGCCTCCGTAGTCCGAGTTCCTCGGCTCTTGGAATCATTGTACTTGTTCTTGCAGCTGAGCTTGGAGGCTCCCAACATGGACAATGTCAAAGAACCTTTGGAAATTTCAAGCATACGATTGGTACGTTTGGTTGTGTTCATTGAAATAATTGTAGAGATACCAATGGAATCGTCGTCCAAGTTGTTGTTGCAACTGTTGTTGTTCTTGCCAACGTTAAAGATATCTCCCCTCCTTGATCCTACCTTTTGGAAGCGCCGAAAGGGAAATCGTGAACTAGCTTTGGATATGATGTCTTGATTGAGCTGTCTTTGCTCTGCTGTGATGGGAGGCAGTTTGTCTCGTTGAAAGAAATCTTTCAAAGTAGGACCTGTGCTGGCATTATCTGCTGTTGATTCGTTGTGCTCTTTGTTTCCCTTGTTGCTCAAAGGTGTAGGAGGGTCGACGGGAGTGTTGCAACCCTTCATGTTAAAAGATTTTGATGGAGCGTTATCCGTAGCTAAGTATCCGATATCATCAAAGGGCGACGCCGCCTTGTTGATCTCATCTGAATTGATGGAAAGATGCGTCCAATCTTTGGAGACAATGGTTGATCCATCGTGAAGTTCGCACCAGGTGTCTTCCATGATGGGGTGTTGCTCTGCGCTGTAATTGGATGTTGTTAGGGACCGTAAATGCATCATGTTGTTTTCTGTTTTCGCAACTTTTTCCCGTTGTGTACTACTACGGTTTCATGAGGTTGGAAACTTGTTTCCAGAAAATTACTACATCATTATTATCACCTACCGGGCCCGTGTTTTTCAAAACCTTTTGCTGTTTTATTAATGAGCGTTTTCCGTCGTTGAAGTAACCCTCAAATAACAATTAAGCTTTAATGACTTCGCAGGAGTGCGATGGCATCTGGAATTTTTGCCGTTTCATAAGCCAGACAATTTCCGACTCACTGAAAAAAATAGTCATCGGCCTGTCCCTGACTTTTTACGATCAACCCCACCATCATGTTGCGGGTGTCGTGTCGAGAATTTCTACTACCGGTACGTATAATACCGGTAAGTGAAGTATCGCATGTCCTATGCGAAGGCCATTGCTGTTTTGAAGAGAAGAGAACGTGAAGAATTAATTGCGTGGCACAGAGCGATGGACAGGAGTTGGCATAGCGCCATAAATGGAATTTCCGCTACGGAGTATTGCCTGTGAAGTTCACAATACGACGTACCGGTAGTTGTGTTCGACTGATGAAAACAGTACGTGTAAACCTAATACAGCGTAAAGTTACCTATCCAAAAGCATACCAAAACATTATGAACTTCTACGTCGATCGCTCATCGAGCGATTGTTGTTTCATTCGTTCCAACGTCTGTCCTCCATACGTACAACGTTCGTCCTTTGTACGTGCGACTTTCATCACGACAACCCAATCCAGTACCAGTAAAAAATTACGACTGTGAAAACGGTCTCAACGAAATAATATCACTATCTCAAAGCGATAGCCATGAATTTTGTTTTGCTAGGGTTACGGGACAGCCTCTGTGTGCATGCTGTGAAAGGACGCTGATGAGATACTAAGGGAGTGCATGTAGTGGGCTTCACTCAGTGACCTACCCCATACCCTTATGGGGTTGGGTGCTTATGATGCTAGCTACTGTGCGACTGTCCCCCAGACGGAGACTGAGGAGGACGGAGTGCTAGGAAGGGGAAAGGGTGGGAAGGGTGGGTCAAAGATGACATGCACACAGGGATGCTGTCTGCAAGAGTTGTGAGTTTTGTGAGCAACTCCTGCAGCCCTGCACCCATGCGCCACAAAATTCGTGCGACTATCTCAAAGCGATAGCCATGAATTTTGTTTTGCTAGGGTTACGGGACAGCCTCTGTGTGCATGCTGTGGAAGGACGATGATGAGACACTAAGGGAGTGCATGTAGTGGGCTTCACTCAGTGACCTACCCCATACCTTTATGGGGTTGGGTGCTTATGATGCTAGCTACTGTACGACTGTCCCCCAGACGGAGACTGAGGAGGACAGAGTGCTAGGAAGAGGAAAGGGTGGGAAGGGTGGGTCAAAGATGACATGCACACAGGGATGCTGTCTGCAAGAGTTGTGAGTTTTGTGAGCAACTCCAGCAGCCCTGCACCCATGCGCCACAAAATTCGTGCGACTATCTCAAAGCGATAGCCATGAATTTTGTTTTGCTAGGGTTACGGGACAGCCTCTGTGTGCATGCTGTGGAAGGACGATGATGAGACACTAAGGGAGTGCATGTAGTGGGCTTCACTCAGTGACCTACCCCATACCCTTATGGGGTTGGGTGCTTATGATGCTAGCTACTGTAGGACTGTCCCCCATATGGACACATGGTTGAGCATGCGTGTGTGGCCCATGATGAAAGGAAGTGTGTAGCAAGCAAGCAGAAGCATAGGCAGGAGGTCACTGAGGAAGGCGGTCTCTTGGGTTTATGAAGTTAGGAGGCGGAGGGTTGGTTTGATTGCAGCGTTCAGAGTGAGTGGTGTGGAGGACATGTTTATAACCGGAAGGCCACGTTGTGTAGTTGAGAGGTGCTTGGAGGAGTAGAGGTAGTAAGGTGATGTTGGGTAGTGATGGTCGTTGCGACCGAGTGGAAAGGCAGCACTTCAAAGATGACATGCACACAGGGGAGCTGTCTGCAAGAGTTGTGAGTTTTGTGAGCAACTCCAGCAGCCCTGCACCCATGCGCCACAAAATTCGTGCGAGCACCAAAAGGAGCACCTACCGTAGCTAGCTACCGGTAGCTTGGAACCTACGATTGGATCACCTTTTCGTGGTAGGGGAGCTTAACCGCCCAAGTTTGTGGTGATCAAAGCCTACCGGTAGTAGGAATGAAGAATCCATAGACGATATACTATCAACTATCAAGCAATGCAGCGAAAGAGACGTACGGTCCCTTCAAGCCACCACTGCTATCGTATACATTGCATGCATCATACGAGACCGGAGTCCGACTGGAGAGATTGTGTTTCTGTCATTTTGTTGAGATGGTGCGAAACGACAGGAGGAAAACTGTCTGTGGATGATTTCTGATAGAGATGTGGACAATGATCTTTCTGCCATATAGATGGAATCACACCTCATCCAAGTTTCAAGTGTAGTATGAGGCGATATTATTCCATTGGAAGTACTACTGGTGCTTTACATGCCAGGTTTTTTTTGCACGTACTACAATTCGCCCTATTGGGTTGCAACAGGTACAATTGCTGTCTTCCCAGCATTGTTTTTGGAAGACCACGCCATATCTGACACTCACTGGTTTGGACTTTTCCTCACTCATGAGGTTGTTGCCTATCCAGTTCTGAGTTATAAATAGTGAGCAACAGTGCTGACTGTGAGTGAGTGGATGGAAAGCTGTTGCATGATTTGCTGCCTCCCACTGCCACCTGCTGTTGTCTCTTTGAGTACCTCTTCCTTGCAATGGTGGGTGCTAAATCCTTGGCAGCTGGTACATTGTGTAGCCATGAAATAGAAGCACTACTCTTAGAGTCGAGTATAATACGTTGTAGTACTTAAGTTTTTCTTTTGTTCGGATGTTGGTCTATGAATTATTAAGTCTACCTAGTATTACTTCTCTACTAGGTAGCTAAAGTACTAGTACTACGGTAGCTAGAGTACGTAGTAAAAATAATACGACTACTAGAGTACTAGACTACCTAGCTAGCTTCTAGCTACTAGTAGAGTACGGTAATGATGGCCATGCTTCTGCGTCTTCCGTCTTTCAGTTAACGACGTACCATCGCACCGTAGCTCTACAGTACGACTGTAATCAAACCTCGTATCGGTACTTACAGTTAGTTACCGGCATTACTATGGTACGACAAGTACGTATGAAAATAGAGTTTTAATCAAATGAACCTTAACCTTTTTATGTTCAACTTCGTTTGGGATGATGCGACCTGACTGTGAATTATTTACGAGCCAGCCGGATTGTTCGGTCTTGTCCATAGAATGGACATCCGTCATAAATATAAGTCGTGGTGAGAGTTAACAGTAAAAACATTAAAGCGCCGCCATCTTCCCGGACAGTGAGGAAACTAATAAGGCCGTGAGCTGTTCACTACCCCAAGTACGACTTCGTAAAGTTACGAGTGGTAAATACGTAAATGGGTACTAACGGTACTACTTGGGCGTACGACCAACACCAGTGAAAATCAACAACGATAAAATAATTCTGCATCTTCGCTCTTTCGTTCGACAACATCATCCTATTTCCATCGATCGCTTTGTCGATTGTGTAACTCTGTCCTTTGACTCATCCACTGGCGCAACTTTTCCACCGACAAAGCATTGGATAGCCAAGGGAGTCCGCAGCGACGGGACTAGTTGTCGAGAAAAAACAAATCCCCATCTCTGCATCATTCCACTTTTTGGGGAGGTCGTATTGAAGCGGCAACAACATCCACCGACACTGGGTGGAATGGCAACTGAAAATTCTATTCCTCTTTCGAAATGAATAGAAGTAGCACGCCATCCTTGTCGAGAAGGGGAGGCATACGGAGTCGCACAGATCTCGGACTCCGGCAAGAATCTTTTCATTTACAACAAGAGCAAGACGAAGACAGTAACCCTCACTGTTCATCGGCAGCCGGGGAACCTACATCCGAGTCCGCCGCTCTCTCACCATCTGCACTGACTGTGAATCCCAGCCGTCCAAGAACCAAACGGAGACACGGCTTTATTATTTCACGGCTTCAAGATATGATTTTTTTCTTCATAACACTGTTCCTCAATTCACGGCTGTTCTTTTATCTCATGTTTTTGGGGATGATCATCATCCTCCTTACATCTCAATGGTTCATTTTTAATACAGCGTCTTCCAATGATGCTACCGTCTCCTCAATATGGACATTACAAGACTTTATCGATGCAGGGTCCTCGCATTTTTTCTCTTTCTACGGCATTGATTTAGAAGACGAAGACGGTAATGGTGGTGCTGAGTCATCCTCTGGTGACGATGCCTATCCTTCGTTTTTGGACGGGGGCACCAACGGCTCCACACCGTATCGTACAGTGAAACAAAACAACGGAACCTTCTTCTCTGACACCCGATACGATTATCGAGTGTGTACCTCCCCCGAAAACCACGTCCCGTGGCCCTTGAAAGGAGATGTCCAGTCCAAAACCTCGAACATGACCTGTGGTGTAGAATCGTCGACACCCTTATCCGACTTTTTGCATGGCGAATTTTGGAAAAATTACATTCGGCCGCTGACACAACATTGTCTTGATCTTGTGGTCTTTGGGGTAGCCTTCGGTGGGGACTTTGTTAAAGATTTGGACGCGCCACATGTTCGCAAGCTGGTGAATGCAACCGATCTCTTGCAGAAACATGGACAATGCTTTTTCATTTTCACCTCCAAAGAGGATATCGAACGGAACAGAGAGCATCTGACTGATCAGAGAGCAAGATCTGGTCATTTGAATGATACAATCACAACCACGAACAGTTTCGACAACAGAGACGACTTTGAACTGAAATTCATTGGACACAACATTTTGATTCCGATACCTGACGAGGCGTTGCCATATCGCAATCCACGACGAAATGTCAAACTTCTCAAGTACATGGGACAGTATATGTTTCAAGAGGCTAAAACAATTATCTGGCAAGACGCAAAATTCTTTCGAGATGATTTTGTCAGCAAACAACCTAGAGACTATCGTTCCATCGTCGAAAATGCCTGCGTCACCACCATGGGCCTTCCTGTGCACAAAGGAACGGTCGGACTGGAAAACATTCGAGAAGGCATTTTGGTAAATGGACGGTATCGACCTCAATACGAGCATCACTGTAAAGCTATCATCACGGCGCTTATTGATCGGCCCAACGTCACCGACAGTGCCGACAACTTGATTCGGCAATGTGACGCATATTTGCAGCATGTGTATAAACAACAAGGTACTACAGAGACCATGAATCAAGGTCTGATTGACTCGGCATTTATCGTTTGGAACCAAAAGACGCAGGCCTGTCGAGACTTTAACGATGCTTTGCGTTGTACCATCATGGATCAAATCCAATGCCATTCGGACCGTGATCAGGTCAGTATCCCCTTTGCCATGTACAATATGGGATTAAAGGGTTGGTACAGACTTCATCCCGGCGAAGAGCTGCGAGCGGCCGACCCATGGTGGGACCCTCGTATTCATGACTTGGACTTTGTTTCGACGCTCGACGAATATGGTTCTGTGTCGGAAGTACTGCCACAACAGAAAGACGTCATGATTCGCGTCGTGCGGTCAGCGTGTCATTGGTATTTTTCTCAACTGGGTGATTGCCGAACGGGTCTATCTGAAGACAAACCTTCTATTGCCATTATGGTGGCAGGTGTTGCGAAGCGATTCATGTTCACTGGGTTGATTGAACACGTCATAAAGCCTCTTGTACAAAAGCAAAATACAAACGTGGACTATTATCTAATGTTGAGCGTGAAACACGGCCTATCGTATCGGACCGACGATGCCTACATGAGGTTTCAAACATTCGATCCGGCCTTTTCGAAGATGGTGGGAGTGAAAGACGCTGAAAAGGTAACGTACTATATGTACGACAGGATTCGTGACAACATCACCCATTCTGGTGCCAACGTAGGTGGCATTCACATTCAGCCGTCGCCCATGAAACTGGATCCACCGGAATTAAGGAAGAAGCAGTTGGAGAACAAACGAGCTCGACCAAAAGAAGACTCGTACTATCGTTTCCCTACCTTGGACCTGCGACCGGAGTACCGACGTCGCACAGCTATATCTAATCGCAATATGTTCAAACTGTATCTGGGATTACAGAAACTTTGGGAAAAGCATTTGATGACATCCGAACAATACATGGGCGTCAAGTACGATTACGTGATGATCTTACGAGAAGATGCTATGTGGCTAAGTGATTTCAATCTCCAGAATCTTATTGCTTCTAATCCAAATGCCGATGCATACGTTCCGTCATGTGATACGGGAAGTCCAAAGCTTGCCCCGATGGCTTTTTGCGATCACGGGATTGTGATGCGACGAGAAAAGGCTGCTGTTGTAGGCCGATACTTTCAGCAACTTCTGGAAATGGATCTCAACAAATGCCATGAGAGTGTGGAAGGAATTGCGCTCAATAACACTGGCTGCAACAGCGAGATGGTGTTCCGATGGATTCTGGAACAGAACAATGTCACTGTCCAAACTGTTCCGCAGTCGCTGTTGCCGTTTGAACGTTCCATGGTCATTAACTTGAAGCAAGGAAGAACGGAAACATGCATACACAAGTTTTGTCAAAGCAGGATCGATCCATTGAAAGTTCCAAGTAATCTGAGGATATGCAAAGACGTTCCTTTGCCAGAGTAGCTAAGATTTCTTAACGTTCAGATTCAAGTAACCCCATTGTTTTTTCTATTTTTTCAGTTCACAATCCTTCAACCCTTTGCTGCCTCGTTCGGAAAGTCGATTCGACTATGGACGATGCCGCGGCGATTTCACTCTCGTCGCCGCTTTTGCTTTTATCGTTGCTTTCCTCCTCCAAAACCAGGTATTCTTGTCGACAGGTGGGGCACAGACACTTCTTTTTGCCTCTTTTCTTCGCGTGAGAAAAGTATGCGGAAATGCAATCCTTGTGATACACATGGTGGCATTTTTCATTTGCTGACCACACTACCTCATCTCCACAGGAATAACTCTCTAGGCAAATGGCGCAACAGTTAGGTGCAGCAACTTCTTCCGTCGTGTTGTCGTTGAACCTTCGAGACACCACGATTTGGCCATCATAGTCTGCTGGACCCTCCTCCAGATCAATGTTGGATAATGTTTCTTCGTGGGAAGAATCACTGTCATCTCTCTCTAGAAGCTCAGGTGGTTGTTGTTGTGGAGGCGGTTCGTCTGGTCGAAAGCTTTCTTTCGTCAAGAAGGATGAATTTCCCAATTGATGAAATCGCTGCACAATTACTTTGTGATAATCTTCGACCGACATCTTCTTCTGCTGTTTGTTTCCCACTTCGGCGACCCGAGGAGAATTGTAGCTACGCGCTGCGTAAAAAGCCCACATGACTGCAAGGAACAAACATACTGAAACGTAATACAACGCATTGTTGCAATGTATGAGGAGCGATTTCATGAGAAAACACCTCAGACTGCCCGTTCATTAACGTACCCAAAAGAAGAATAAAAGTAATGGCTGTGCCTGACGCAGTATTCGTTGGAATCCTTCCCTGGGAGGAAAGCTCCACGTACTGTGGCGCTACCGTCGGGGCGGTTGTTGATTCGTTTTTTAAAGTATCTATCATGTTTTGTGGTCTTGTAGGAATGCTGTGCTTGTCACAAAAACTGTTCGCAGTTTGGTTTGTGATCGTCTCGTTCCACGAAGAGTCTTCATTCTAATGATTTTTTGATACTCTAATCCATAGAAAGATGAACTGTACTACGTAGTACGTACCTAGTAGTACCTCGGTAGATGGGTTCCTTCAGAAGCGGCGACGGAGTCGAATCAGCTACTTACAGTTGACAGTAAACTACTGTACTTTCAACTGTGTTCCTCAGTCCAATCGTTGGCGCATTCATTCGTGGACTTTGGGCAAGTACATAGTTGGTGCTGTTCACAGTCATAAACATACACTTCGGAATAACTGTAAATCGTTTCGAGAACACGATCGAACAGAGAAGTGCAGTGTCAAAATTACTCTTCGGTTCGTTTTACTTCGACTGGATTCCAAAAAACTGTATGACGTTCAATGTGAGAATCCCAATTCCTTTTACAGTTAACTATCGCCATGAGCATCTCATTCTTTTTTGTTGCAAATTGAAAAACCGCGACGTCATACCCTTCATCTCAGAATGCTGACTACGAGTACCTCTACCGTAGTACCATTGGCGTTATCGTAGAAGTTATACTTGCCGGTAGTTATTACTTCGAAGTCCTTCTTGTTTCAAATGGAGAAAATGAACAGCAACGATGAAAACAAAAAATGGAGATGTACAGAAGCGGTGCTCGAACCATGATGCGGAGAAAGTCATTGTGAAGTTTGTTTTAAAGAATTTTTGCCAAGCCAGAAAGCAGGTCTACGAAAAGAAGAAACAATGTTTCGTCACTTGAAGGGATAAGAAAGAGATAGCTACGAATCAGTTTCAGACTCATTGGTATCTCCAGAATCAGCTGTATGTTACGCTGCAACATTTCACCATCGGTTCAGGAAGAGAGATACTCCAAGCTTGAGAACGAAACCGTTGAATCTTTTGAAGAAGGAACCCCCCCCCCCCCCCCCCTCGACCAATTTTGTCGGCCTTGACTCTCAAATTCAAAAGCAGACCTTGTCCCAAAAGTTGCCAAAGCTACTGACATTGCATTACCTGGAGTCAAACCAAATATTGATCAGTTGCAACTGGAAATTGATGTAGCACCCAAACCAAGTATTCTTGTCGTCGAAGAATGGGCATTCTCAATGGCAGTGAGTAAGAGGAAAAAGATGACTGGCAGTAGTTGTTATTGTTGCAAGTGTGCAGAATGATATCAACAATCCTTGCTGCAAAAGTCAAACTTTAAATTCATGAAAATAGATGCAAAAAGAAGCCAGAACTTGTAGAGATAGAGTAGTACTTAAAGAACTTCTATTGTTATCTCATTCTTCGATGACTTGATTGTATTTCATTTGTTTCGAAAACTGTCAATTTTTTTTAACTGTAAATTCCTTTGCTTTAAGTTATTGAAAAAGTACCCAAGATGATTTGTGTACTGACAATAAAAGTAAGGAGACAAAACCATAGAGACAACTTGTTTTGTTTTGTAGGCTTCAGTTGGAGGGATTGAAAAAATGTGAAAATGTGAGGGAATACTATTGTACCAATACAGAGTAATATGATCAAAAGCATTTCGTTGTATGTTTCTGACCAGTCTCCTGATGGAAGTTGGCTTTTGACCAAAGTTCCTCCAACATGGTGATTGCTGAATGCCTCTTCTACATTTTCCCCATATAGGCTTTTGCCAAGCATGCAGGAGTTGAACTGCTCCTTTTGATTGTTGTAACCTTTGAGGTATTCAAACACTACTCCTACCGCCAGGACCTCTCTTCCCTCACCCACATATTCTCCTTCATTTTCAGGTTTGTTCATGTATGTCCTGATTTGTCTGCTGAAACGTGACACAGCATTCATAGGCCTTTCATCAGAGGACCACCACAGATCATACTCTTCGTTTTGGATTTGCGTCCATTCTGCTCCATCTTTGAAACAGCTTGGGCCTTCTTCAATGGCAGCAGCTGCTGCATCCACTGCATAGCGCCTTAATGTTCTTGCAATGTCTGTGGCAGGGAGCAAACCCCAGGAGGGAGATTCGTCATCATCATATTGGGTAGTAGCAGAAGCATTACCAATGATGTTAACAAGCTGCTGTTGGACAGTAACTCTTTTATCAATGGCCTCACAACTCACTGGTTCCCAGTTGACATAGATTGCCAAGGGACAGAGCTTTCTTTTGTTTGGAGATGTAACATTTGCCCCCTCCTTGATCCCAGTGATTGTGACTGTGTAAAGGTATTCCTTGATGCCCTGTGGAAAGAGGTCATGATGCTACAAAAATTTGGTTGGGATACAGTCTGTAGGAACATGGCAGCATTGCACCTGCATTACTGGAACCTACCCTTGTTGTGCCATGATTTTGACATGCAGGATTAAATGGTGGCTTTGTTAGACAACGGTGTGCAGCCTCTTGCGCAACTTCTTTTGTGTATGGAGATTGGTTGCCTGGTTCAGAGGGATGCCAGTTGTAGAGTGTCCATGAGAAGAACGGGAAGGCATCAATTCTACAAACACTTGTCACCAACACAGCCATCGCAAACAATGTGTAAATCCATGCCCCAACTTTCCAAGAACAGGGAATTTTTAGGAGTTGAGAATCCTTCGAAAGAGCCAGGGTAGACTTGAGGTCTGGTGAGGCGTTTGTTTTAGTAGCACACCAACCTCGGGTTCTAATCAAAGAACAATGATTGATTCTTGTAGTCATTTTTGCCCAAAGGAGCCTCCAATCTATGATTAGGAGGTAGGTCACTTCATTACTGATGAAATTTGGTTGCATCAGGGCAAAGACTCCAATATGGAAGGCATAAAAGCTTGCAATACCATATGGTCTCCACCCAGGGAAGAATAATACAGCAAATGCACCAATCTCTCCGATGATGGTTCCTATGGCCAAGAGTGTGATAAGAGACCTATTGTTGACGAAAATATCATGAACAAACTCCCAATGTGAATGCTCTGATTCCAGGCAATCGTACAATGTCTCTCCATCCATCCACTTGAAGCCCCAAGTAGAGAATTTGTGCATGCCAGCAAAGAAAATAGAGCAAACTGACATGAAGAGAACATACTTTCTGGCAGCACCTCCGGCTGACGGTCCGACCTTCAAAGCACTGGTAATCCTCAATGATTCCGGAGTTGGATAACTTTGTTGTTGCCCTTTCATTCGTAAATAGCACCTGTAGATCCAGTAGTCTACAGACCATGCATCAATAAGGTTGTTTTCTGCAAAGCACAAAGCCACCATGGCCATTCCAGCCAAGTAGTGCGAATGACTACTTTCTCCTACAAATCGAGAATTTCGGATTCCAAACAACATCCAAAACGAAATGGCCACCATGCATCTTGGTACTTTACCTCCCAATCCTATACTGGAGAGCACTAGACCACTCCAAAAGGCCCAAGTCAGGGAGGAACAAATCCAGTAGGGGTTCAGCTTGAGCAAGAATTCATTTCCTGGCTCTAAGAATATGTAATTGAAAAGTCCACCCTCTCTTTTGTATTCAAAGCCCAGGTTTCCAAAATGTGGAATGCTATCAACCAAGGTATCCACACAGGAATTGGAGTAAAACGTTTCCCGGGTAGGTCGACTGTGAAACAAAAAGTGTTTGGCATGGTAGGTGATGAGCCAGTACATGAAATAGAAAATCATGCGGAGTGGTCCATACAAGGGCGGTAAGTCGTTGTACCAATAATTGACGAGGGACTCTGTCAAAGGAGCCGACCATTTTTGGAGCGAGTGATACGATCGTTTGTCTCGGGATAACATGGTAGATCCGAACGGAAGGCCGGTTCGAGAATTGACGGAAACATTGTCGCATAGTTCGTCGTCCAAGGGCGTGCGAACCACTTCTTTATTGGCATCGAATCGGCAGTGCAAAGACGATGATACCGAAAGGGAAGTTTTCGAGCCTTCCGAAGAAGGGACCATGGTGGTACAAGATAAAGGGCTCCGTTGCTTTTGTGTTTAGGTTTGTTGCCAATCCGAAATTCGTCCGTTAAGTACAATCTCTCTTCAGTTGGCAGCTTGTTGGTTCGGTGTATTGTAGTGGTGCAACTTCGACTGTTTCTTCTCGGTGGCTCTGCACAATCTCTGCATGGTACAGTTGCGAAGATGTGTCCATGTCTCTATGTTCCAATGCATCAAACTGGAATCTCTTTTTCGTTAACAGTACTACCGGTAGACCTTACCGTACTCACAGTAAGTATGACATACGTTTTACTACGTACTCCGAGTAGTTCGGTAGACTGCCAGATTTGGCCGAACAAGAAACACATCTGTCGAGGTTGGCTACGGTATTCCGAGCACGTACAGCAGTACTCAAAGTACCGGTAGTACAAATCGAAGGGGCGACTACGGTCGAAGACAACCGTTATACGTACCATACTCCGAGTTAGGGTTACGGTAATTCCTGACCAGCATGTTCAGAAAATAATCCTTCACACTGTCAGTGATTTTAGAGTTACTGTGGTTTTCTTCTCTACAAGTATGACATACCATGTTCAATCTTTCTGGACAACACAAATCCTGGAATGTTTTTGTCCTGTCGATGACAAAAATGAACCGGTATCTCTCTTGCACAATGTTTACACTGTCACTCTTATTCATGCTTTTGGAGTCCGTTGTCAATGGATTGCAATTACCGCTCCATACTACTCCACCATCCACTAGAAGTGTTCGACGAACAGCGTCGATATACCCTGCAACCTCAATGCCATTGTTAACTCCCACCCTTCTTTGGAGCAAGCCTTTCGATGATGTCGCCGAAGGTGATGGCGATGATACAGTCACATTTCCCGCCAGAAAGGCTGCAATCCAAGACAATAAAACGGACAACGACTCAACAACACCATCCCAGACCGCTTTGGAAGACGACGCTGACTACACATCGTTTCAAGATATTGATTTTGCAGCAATGGATCCTCTGAATGGTATGACATTTGAAGATTACGAACGCTACTTAACCAGCCCCGACACACCGCAAGATGACCTGATTTGGGACGATTCCGTTCCTACCATCAATCAAATGTACGTGGTTGGCCGGGTCGGTAACACGCCAGAAGCCCGGTACTTGCCCGACAACAACGTGGTCGTATCGCTCAGTATCGCTCTGCCGAGGTATTACAATTACTGGGAGCGAGAAGATTTGCAAGTGGAATATGGTCAAGAAGAGACGGAATGGTACAATTTGGAGTGTTGGGGCCAATTAGGGGAATTTGTTATGAAAAATGTCGAAAAGGGAACTCGCGTTGGAGTAATTGGAGCGATCGATCAAGACTACTATCCCAACAAGTCGACGGGCATGGTAGGGTCGAACTGCAAGATATTGGTACAAGATTTGGATATTTTGGAAAGCAAAATGGAGGCAGAAAGTCGCAAGGAGGGTCAAAGAGGGCCGTCGATTTATGCATCGGATGACGATGACGACGATAATGACTTTGGACCGGGCAGTCTTCAAGGTGGAAGTGCTGGAGGCTTCTTCAGCCCCTTCTAGAATCAGAGCTTGGTTATATGATATATTAGTGGATAGAGCTCGATAGATATAGTTTAAGAAATTGATCTCAACAAAGTAATTCCTTAACCAATGAACATGACTCAGATATGTGAAATGCTGTTACTTTTCAACCCGTACGTTCTCTTCTTATACCGTTTTCTACTCCTACCAAACAATGTCTAATGATGTCCTTCTTCCTCTGCTTCCAGTCCAAGTTGAAAGTCCAAGTCAGCGAGGTTTACCCCTCCTTTGACCTTGGCCAGGATGCTTCCCACCTTGTCTTCGGCCTCGAGTTGTTCGATGTGAAAGGAATCCAAAAAGGCTTGACAGGCATATTCGCCACACTGCTCCGCCACTTTGGCCAATCGCAACAAATTTTGCGTATTGGTTTGTTCGGCTTCCAAAATACTCTCCCAAACTTGGACGGGATTCTGCCAATCAGCCTTGGGGGCATCCAATGACTTAAGAGAAATGGGAAATTTCCGCTTGTGTCCAAATTCCAAAATAGCCAAGCCATGGCCCCGTTCTTCACCCGATTCGTCCAACATCCAGGCCGCCATGCCTGCCATGTCGCGTTCGCGGAACCAAATGGAGGCGCTGAGGTAGAGTTGCGAGGCGGACAATTCCACTGACACTTGGTCACTCCAGAGTTGAATCAATTCTTGATGAGCGGGAGAGAAGTTATTGTTGAAGGATGCAGCGGCTGGAGATCCTCCAATAAATGCTGGCTTCATTTTTCCCGCCGACCCAGGAGGAGCTGAGGAATAAAGATCGGACATGCTGACCATGACACTCTCATCAGGAACTGGAAAGAAGTTGTCATGGGTCAAAACAGATGGAGCGTAATTTCCTGTGGAGGGAGTAACAGAAGCGCCCGCATTGGAAAGTTGCGAAAGGTAGTTTCCCTGCAGAGCAAGGACTCCTGTGGGAGCAAGAGCAGTGACTAAGAAAGCCAATTTCATTGTGTCAAAGAAAGGCACTAAAATGGTGTTGGTGTTACAATGAGTTGTCATCGCGTTTTTGTGGCTTGAAACGAATTCACGCAATGATGTTGTGATAACTGTAAATAGACAGAGAGACGAAAAGAAGATTCAAAGAGGGAATAGGTACGTCATCCCAAAACTCATCCAAGCTGGAAGAACTGATCGATTTTGATTTGCGGAGAGCTGTGTGTGGCTCACCTTCCTTTTGACAGACCCTGTGCGCGTATGCCAAGAAAAGGTGGTAATTTACCTGTTTCATTTAGACTGATTTGATTAGTCGTAATGGGTTCTCATCAGACATCACACAATCACACCATCATCCAAATCAAGAAGTCCTCGCTGAAGAAGCTAGGAAGCCGTCGTACAAAAAGGAAGCTACAGCGGAAGGAATGAGAACCCCCTTTACCTGCCTGACTGCCAGCAGGCTAGTAGCTAGAGTCTACTGCTTAATGATTGTCAACAAGGGGAAGATCTCTTTGCGCAACACACATACCGAACTAAGACTACTTGAACTTCAGATCACACTCCTCCCATCCCAACCTCCCAACTTCCGATCTGTCATTCAAATAATAACGAACAACGCCAAACTTTTTGTAACAAAATAAAACTGTAGATTATCACTCCTCGAACGATAACCTCATCATGGTGGATGCCTTGACACCCCAAACCGACTATGGGAATGACGATCCTATCTGGATTGATAATGCCTGGCTCGACACGGTCGTCGTGATTGGCCTCACATTGTTTATCCTTTGTTTGATGAATCTATCTAAGGCAAGTACACCATGCTGTGCTGTGGCAACAGTTTTTCCTACATCCACGCGTACCATGTCTGCTCATAAACTCATCTTTTTTACTTCGCTATAGGTTCCGACTTCCAAAATGGGCATGATTTACGGTATCCTAGGTATGGGCTGCCTCATTGCCGGATACTGGGCAGATGAAAGTTATACCTATGGTGAGGGACTTTGGTTAATTGCTGCCAGCATGGCTCCCGGCGCTATATTGGGTTTGTTGAGCGCAATGTCGGTGGAAATCACAGGATTGCCAGAATTGGTCGGGGCCTATAATGGCTTTGGTGGCTTGGCGGCAGCCTTGGAAGGAATTGGACTCTACCTAGGTGGGTTTCGTGCGTGCGAGAAATCTTACGAAAAAAAAACGAACATGCTCATAATTGTCATTTTTCCAATTGCAGATCCCATGGCCGAGTTTTTGGTGCGTGAAGGAAAAATCATGGCCCGCCAGACCAATGCCATGCTGTGGGTGCAGGCAATTGCTTTGATTTTCTCCATTGTGATTGGCATGATGACATTCACTGGTTCCATGATCGCCTGTCTCAAACTCCACGGAACGATTGCTTCCAAGCCACGTGTCGTTCCCTATCGCTGGGGAGTTACATTACTTTTGTTCGCGGCAATTATTGTGTTTGGAACTTTCAGTTTCACTGGAGGCCAAACTTGGAACGATCGCGGCCTGGGATTGGCTTTTATCTGCATCGTGACAGCGTTGTCGGGTATTTATGGAATTATTGCTGTAATGGCAATCGGTACGTATAGAGAGGAAGATTATTTGCAGATTTATGGTTCCACTTCAGTGCCACTCATCACATCATTTCTATCTGCAGGTGGAGGTGATATGCCTGTCTCCATTTCCTTCTTGAATAGTCTTTCTGGATTCTCGACTAGTATGGCAGGCTTCATGCTTTCTAACAAGGCACTTGTTGTAGCAGGGAGTTTTGTATTTTGCAGTGGGATCATTTTGACCCTTGTTATGTGCCAGTACGTCAAAATAGAAACGAGTACATGTTAGGTTTTGACGAGCTAAGCAACTCACATGCCCTTCTATTGTTCCCTTGCAGTGCCATGAATCGCAGCATAACCCACGTTTTGATCGGGGGATTCGGCGACGGAGCTGGTCCTGCTCATGAAGCGAAAAAGGTGGAAGGAACTGTGAAAGAGGTTAGTCCAGAGGATGTCATTGAGATGATGACAGATGCCAAATCCATAATCATTGTACCGGGTTACGGGATGGCAGTTGCAAAAGCCCAACATGCAATTGCCCAATTGACTACCAAACTTCGCTCTCGCGGTGTCAACGTCCGTTTCGCAATCCACCCGGTTGCTGGTCGTCTTCCAGGACACATGAACGTCTTGTTGGCTGAAGCACACGTACCCTACGATATCACCTTATCAATGGACGACATCAACAAGGATTTCCCAGAAACCGACTTGGCTCTTGTGTTGGGCGCTAACGACACAGTCAATCCAGCTGCCGAAACCGATCCAAGCTCCCCCATTGCCGGTATGCCGGTGCTTCAGGTCTGGAAAGCCAAGAAGAGTATTACTATGAAGCGATCTCTTCGCGTTGGTTATGCTGGGGTGGATAATCCTCTCTTTGTCAACGAAAACAACTATATGTTCTTAGGGGATGCAAAGCAGTCTCTTGAAAAATTACTAGCACTCCTCGGTGGTAAAGACGCAGACGCTAGTAAGAGAGGCGATGTTGAACAACCCATAGTGGCAAAGGAGATCAAGGTTGACCCATTCTTCTCTCAAATTACCGAGCTGAAGAGCAAGACCTTCTTAAAGGTCGGCGTGTGCAAAGAGATTGCAGAAGAACAGGAAAAACGAGTCGCGATTGTGCCTGAAATTGCAAAGAGACTTCTCAAGTCAGGAATCCAAGTTGTTGTCGAGTCATCTGCGGGAGATGGTGGTGGTTTTTATGATGCGGAATACATCAGCATGGGCTGCGACATTCTTGGCACTGCCCAACAAGTCTATGATGTGGTTGATGTCATCGTCAAGATTCGAGAGCCAGAAATACATCCTGTCACGAAAAAGCACGAGATTGAAATGCTTGCAAGTGGGAAGACTATGATCAGCTTTGTCGGACCTCGCACCGACCAAGGGAAGAAGCTCATGGACATTGCCAAGGGTGCCGGAGTCAATCTCTTGGCTGTCGATGCCATTCCACGCGTTTCTCGAGCCCAAAGCCTGGATGTGCTGAGTTCGCAAGCGAAAATTGCTGGCTATCGTGCTGTCGTCGAAGCCGCAAACATCTACCAACGTTTCCTCAATGGCGAAATCACTGCTGCAGGGAGTTTCGCAGCGTCTAAGGTACTGGTTGTAGGTGCTGGCGTTGCAGGTCTTGCTGCTGTATCAACCGCATCAAATATGGGAGCCATTGTCCGTGCCTTCGACACTCGGTTGGAATGCAAGGAGCAAGTGGAAAGTCTTGGAGGAGAATTTTTGGTCCTTGAGTTCAACGAAGATGGAGATGACGCTGGCACAGGCTATGCCAAGGTCATGAGCGACGCCTTCTATGAAAAGGAAATGGAAATGTTCCGCGAACAAGCCCATGAATGCAACATCATTATTACGACTGCTGCGATCCCCGGACGTCCGGCACCCAAGTTGATCATGAAGGATGCCGTTGACAATATGGCCCCTGGGAGTGTTATTGTCGACTTGGCTGGATCCACCGGCGGTAACTGTGAGTTGACCAAACCTGGCGAGACCTATGTCTACGACAATCGAGTCACCATAATCGGAACTACCGATTTGATTAGTCGCATGTCTTGGCAAGCTTCGAGCATGTATAGCAACAACATGGCAAACCTTCTGGATTTGCTTTGTCCAGTGCCTGCTGACAAAAATGGAAAGAAGAGTTTTGTCATCGACATGGAAGACCCAGTGGTACGAGGGATGACTTGTGTCTACAACAAAGAGATCTCTTGGCCGCCTCCGGATAGTGTTGGACGAACAAGTGCAGTCCAAAAGAACGAGGACGGCGAAAAAGCCGCTTCAGACGCCGTCAAGTCTCCGCCAAAGCCTTCCATCTTTTCAAAACGAGTCTTTGACCTCACTACCATTGGTGAGCTGGTTGGGATGGCATTTTTCTTTATCTTTATGGGCATTGTGGCAGCCTATGCGCCAGTTTCGTTTGTTGTTCAACTTCTTTACTTTATCCTTGCTGGCTTCTTGGGGTGAGTACTACCGGTAGATCCATTGCCGTATTCTCTGTTGAATTTCGTTTCTTCTTCTTTTGCACTGATGAAATTTATCTCCTCTCGTTGTGCAATGTAGATACTACCTCATTTGGGCGGTCGAACCCGCCTTGTTCAGTCCTCTCATGAGTACCAGCAACAGTTTGTCCGGTGTTGTCATTTTGGGTGGTATCCTCATGGTCAGTACACCGCGAGGCACGGCTACCAATGTTTTGGGATGTGTCGCAATTTCCGTTGCGGCCATCAACGTATTTGGAGGCTTTGCAGTGTCCTACCGCATGCTCCTCATGTTCAAAAAGGAAAAGCAATCGTAGAGTGCCAGCTACGAAGATCGGAGGATCCGTCGTCGAGAGAAAAATTTACTGTTTTAAAAGATCAACATCATATTGCACTGTGCTACGGATAATGTTGCATGGGCACCATGGTCAGGCCTGATAATATTAGAACAAAGACAATCCTCTCCGTATTACGTATTCCGAGTACCTACCGTAACTGATACCTACCTACTGTAGTACCGGTAGGTTCGGAGCTCTATCATAACGTGCATGATACGAAGTAATGATGATGCGTAGTACGGTAGAACGGTAGGTACCTATTAATAAAAAAGTCGGACTACCGGTACCTAGCTAAAACAGTAAGAACGTACTCCGAGTAAGAAAGAGTTTGACGTGCGATAGTACGTACCAGGGAGTACTAGCATACGCACTCACAGTCGGACGAGTCGAGTCGTTTTTGTTTCGTTACCGTTGCGGTAGCAGAACAGTATTGGAATTTGGTTTACCGTTACGACGATAGTAGAAGATGAAAAACTCGTTGTGCCATCGTGCGATTAATTACTACGTACGACTGTGAGGAGACTGCTTCGTATTCCTCCTTCCTCCGACGACAAAAACGGTGTTTACAGTTACTTCAGTATTGTGCACTTTGTGTTATTTGTGCTACTCCAGTAGGTCTTTCCGACCGACTTTTGATCTAACGACTTCTTCCAAATCCATCTAGCTACATTCATCCTATTCGACTCGTTGGCTTTAGCCGCTCCTTTAACCAGGTCGGTCATATTCTTGTTGTTGTCAACAAACGAGAACTTTCACGTGATCAAACCACCTTGCCCAGAAGGCAACGCACACTCACAGTCAAGCCGCTGCCGCCAAAAACTCATCAATTTGCATCATGGCCATCGACGAACCCTTTGAATACCTCACCTTTGGTGCGACATTTTCGAGGACATTTGGTCTCTTTTTCGACCGTCTCGATTTGTTTTGTGCTATTACGGGCATTGTTTTGGTCCCCTTTGTCATCCTGGTCTTGACGATGGGCATCTTCGCCTTTTCCGTTTTTGTTCGAGAAGAAGAAATTCCCGACTTTCATCCCAAACACATTCCCTTGATTGTATTTGTCGTCTTTCTGCAAGGTGTGGCTTACGAAGTGGCGACTGTCTTGGGACAAGGAGCCATCTCCAAGGCAGTGGCAATGATTTATGTTGGACAACAACCTACGTGGGTGGGATGTCTACGAGATTCTTTCAAGAGAACATGTACCTTGCTAGGATCCTCCATTTTGATTTATGGAACACTATTTGTTGCTTGTCTCCCACCATTGATTTTCTTGTTGGTGGTGACTACCAACCCTAACGTATTGACCATCATCTTGGCCGTGGTAACGTGCTCCGCATTCGTCGTCGTCGGTTCGTACGGATTTATTGGAGTTTCCATGACCAAGCCAGCAATAATGATCGAAGGTTTTACTAATCCCCTGCAAGGAGTCATGCGATCCTGGGAGCTGGCCAATGGATCACGATGCTACCTCATGTGCACTCTTTTTTGCTTGTGGCTCATGAGCGATTTGTTGACCCGCCTTTTACATAATATGTTCGTTATGGGAGATATCTTGGACGCTGTCTTTAGCATTGTGGGAATTATTGTTTCCGTGGTTCCACTATTGCTCTTTTTCCCATTGCACGCCATGTAAGTGTGGAATTTGGTTACAGTTAACGAAAATTTGGCTGGCATTGATCCCGCAACAAGCTAACGTTCTCATGTACCCCACAACAATCAAATTTTATCTATTTTGACAGCATGCAAACAGTTCTTTATTTGAATCTGCGTATCGGCAGAGAATCTATGAACCATCAAGTGCTAAGTGGAGACTTGGCGATTGACGCTGCTTCTCCCGCCTCGCGTTTTCGCAATGACGATCCAACGGCAGACATGGGGCAATCTATGGACTACCGACACGTACCTCTGGTGGATGCTGACGACAATCGACTGGACGAGAATTTGGCACCACTGCCACAGCAGAATCTTATTGTGTAGAGAGTTCTTGACCCTTGTCTCACGAGAATCCCATAAACATTGGATCGATTGGAGGAAATGAAACGGGAATTTGTGTCCATATTATAATTATTATATTTACTACGAACAATTTCATTGAGGGAATCTGGTATCTCACTAATAGAGGAGGAAAGAACTGCTACAAAAGCGATGGCTTGATTTTTTAAAATAATAAAATATATGCTTTTGTATTTACAGCTAATAATGATGGTCGGATCGGTCCACTTTTTGACTCCGTCTTTTTGAAACCTTACGGTGAATCGAGGGGGAGGGGGACCAGTTCCCCCCGGTCTCACTCCCATTTCGATGATGTCATCGACTTCTTTTCCTGATGATGATGAGATGAAAGTCGCAAGTCACACAGAGAGAGAGTATCATACATACGGATTTGATGAGATCTTGCAAGTTTTACACGTGTCGGGAAGGCTTCATCTTCCAGAAGTGTAGTAACATCGTCTTAACAGGAGACAATGTCGCTGCTCCACCGTCCTTTTCTTTTTTCCATAAGGTCGTCCTCGATTGGGTCATCATCAGCATTACGTCGTTGTCGAAGGACCTTTTTCGCCAGTTCCACTGATCACACACGGCTGTTGCAAGAGGCCGAAGTCCATTGCCTCGTCGAGGAGGATGACAATGACACTGGGATAAATAGACGGCAATACGTTTTGGTAGATTACGGTATGGATCTCGCCACTGTGAAAAAGGTTCCACAGTTGCATCTTGGACGTTTGTTTCTGGAAGGGAATACGATTTATGGTGCCAAGGTTGTCAACAGGACGTTGGGAGAATGTTCGGTCGTGTGTGGGAAGCTGTTGGAGGCGGCTTTGGAGGATGTCAGAAAACAACAAACGAGCAGCCGCGGGGATACGGAAATCAAGGCATTGGCGACATTACACGGCCTTTCTGACTATGTGATGAAGCAAACGGGGGACATTCCAACGACAATCGTAGACATTGCCCAAAACAAATCGGATTCCACCACAGACGCCCAAGCTTGGGAAACGATCTGTCACAACTTTGTCATGGAAGGGCTAAGTGGTGAGGCAAAGCTGTATCAGAAGTACAACGGGATATTCAGTCACATTGAACATCAAAGGGACACGAGTGACTATGCGAAAACTTGTGCTGGTTCGATGGCAGTCTTCCGATTTGCATAATGTGTCATTGCGCGTTGCACTGTAGGTTCAAGCTACAAAAGTCTTTTTCTTTTGACACTGGAGCAACCAATTTTCGAATGGATGCTCATGTACATGTCACTTTCAGTTATTACGTTATTACCATATACGTCGTAATTGTCAATTCTTAAGTGCTATACTCGTAAGACGTTTTTTCTGCCCCAACTACTTCAATAACGGCTACAGCAAAGCCATTCAACGTCACCAGCGGGCTCTGTATGGTATATTCTCGCCAGGGTCCATCGTGGCTCAACGCATCAACGACACTGACTTTGTGTGTGATATTACCACCAGATCTGTCCATAAACTCGATGAATGGCAAAGTAACTCGCCTTTTCTGGTCGGATTTGTTGACCAAAATCACGAGCTTGCAACCTTGCGCTGTGACTCTGGCCTGTGCGATCACATCGGAATTCCTCCCTCGTTGCTTTGGTGAAATGATGGACGTATAGACGATACTATCACCAGGTCCCACCTTTTCATTCATCATTTTCAATGCCCAATATCGTGGATTGCCACTTCCTGTCGTCCAATTGGTCATGCTGACACCGGGATACTGCCGGTCGGGAATACCCCACTCTGGAATGTCCGGACACCCGCAATATTGGGATGACCCTACTATATCCACACCACGCGACGACAATTTCAACAGTAATGCCGTATACACGGCAGCAGCCATGTTATAGTAAATGGGCGGCACGTCTGGAGCGCCTTTCTGGTTGTCATCATTCGGGATCACCCCCAGTTCATTGACAGCCAATTTAGTGGTGGGACTCAACTCGTCTCTCAAAGCAATGATTTGATCCACCTCGTCTTCAAAGTCGTCCACACGCTCCCACACTTCTTGGTAAGTAGAGACGTTGGTGCGACTGGAGAAACGACCGTAAAAGTGAAAACTGGCATAACCGTTGGCAACGGCATCTTGGACGTCGACTGCATGGTTGGATGGATTCAAAAAGGTCTTCCACCAATCCCACTCTCTATGCAGCGCGAGGGCCATACCAACGAACTCGATGGTATGGTCCGGATCGACTGCGTTGCGAATAGCACGGACAATGGCGTCGTAGAGGAGATTGTATTGGTGTGGGGTCAAGTGATGTTCTGCCTCGGGTTCGTTGAAGATTTCCCAATGTGTAACGCCACCATTTTCTTTGCCCAATCCAAACTTGGGTCCACCAGTGATCGTATTCCCCAATTCGTCCTGAAACTCACCAAGAACCATCCAGGAGGCCAATCTTGCATAATAGTCGGCGACCAATCGTGTCGTCGAAGGCATCCATGTTCCCCGGGCATACCTCCAATCGGATCTACTCGTGTCGTTGCTGTAACTCCAGTCAGTCGTATTGAACATCCATGCCGGTTGCGTAGAAAAGGTAATCACCAATCGTTGTCCGCCTTTGGTAACGACCGACTTCCACACGTCCAAAAATTGTTGTTGGAGTTCGTCGCTAAACTTCCACGAGGTGGTTCGCGTTTCAACGTCGGGAGGTTCCAGTTCGGCCACACCGACGACAGGATACGGATACCATGCGGCGTAACGGACCAAGTCAGCCTTCAAAGCGGCCAAATTATCAAACAAGGTCGGAGCGATGGGAGAGTATTTGGTATCCAAAATGGGGTTTGACACCACTTGTAAGGTGGCAGTGGTTTGAGAAATTGTAGTGACATTGTCGAAATTGACATGTACGATGTGATTGCCTTCTTCGTTTGGAGATACAACAACAACGGAACCTGAGGATACCGAAATGGTCACGGCGACAAAGAAAGACACGACAATCAACAACATCGTGGAGGCAAGTTTGGGACGGAACGTCAAAAAGAACTTTCAAATGGTAGATGGGATCGATCGGATCAGAACGGTTCCAGAAGAAATAATAACAACAAATACTGTAGTAACATAAATTGAGACACCAATACGATCATGATGTTGTTGTGTATTCCATGGATCTTTTATTTTAGCTCCAACCTTAAGCAAAGAATCCATTTCAGGAAGAACACAAAAGATCCGAACGAATCAAAACTAACAGTAAAAGAAACAGTAAAAACAAGCACACTCGTAAAGAAAAAAGAGCTGCAGCATCCAATCCATTACGACTAGGTAGTACGTCGTACATACATTGTCATCTCTTGCCTCTTCCCTTCAAGATGATGCGTTTTACCACTCTTTTCCAGACGATTCTGTTGGTTTGTACCGCGAGGTCATCCTTCTCAGGTACATTATCATGTTGTCGAAACGCCAAAGATTCGATACAAATCCGAACTATAGACGTGAAGCAACACGGTGTAGTGGGTGATGGCCAACATGACGATACTGCAACGATGCGACGAGTCCTCCAATCCCTAGACGGAGCTCTTCACGACGACATGTCATCTTGCTGTTGCCATAAGCTCCA
Organism: Nitzschia inconspicua; assembly: GCA_019154785.2. Lineage (NCBI taxonomy): Eukaryota > Bacillariophyta > Bacillariophyceae > Bacillariales > Bacillariaceae > Nitzschia > Nitzschia inconspicua. The sequence goes on along the minus strand of JAGRRH010000001.1, from coordinate 2,339,944 downwards.
CGTTATCATTCCCAAAGATGTGGTCGTCTTGTCGTATCCCCTCAATATCACCAGTTGTACCATCCTTCAAATCGATGGCGTTTTGCTGGCCATGCCATCGACGGAGCACTGGCCCATCTTGCCCCCCGTCAATATTTATGGAAACAGCGAAGACACCTATCACGGGGCACGCATCATCAATCAGTACCATCCCTTCGTCTATGCAGCCCATGCCAGTCACATTCGCATTACCGGACAGGGAACCATTCATGGTAACGGCCATTTTTGGTGGCAAATGTTTCAGAATGCTTCTGTTCCATTGCAATTAGGTGGCCGCCCCAACTTGATTCAAACGCTAGATTGTAATGATGTGGAAATAGACTCTATCACTTTGGTCGACTCGGCCTTTTGGACGGTCCATCCTATGCTCTCCCGCAACGTTCATATTCACCACGTGATTATCCGCGCACCGATGTATGCTCCCAACGTCGATGGCATCGATCCCGATTCTTGTCACAATGTGATGATAGAACACAACGATGTTGCCTGTGGCGACGACCACATTGCCATCAAGGCCGGGTTGTGTGGGTTGTCCAACGATCGGAACAGTATCAACAATTGTATGGACAAGGAATGGGAACACTCCCGGTCCGTACCTACACGCAACGTCACTGTTCGTCACAATGTGTTTCGCACTGGTATGGGCGTGGCGGTGGGCAGTGAATCCAGTGGTGGTATTCAAGACGTACATGTTTACAACAATACGATTGGCGTGTGCCAGAGTGGTCACGATGATCCACAGAAATCGTGTGGTTGGGGACCGGCCTTGCATTTGAAAACGACCATCACAAGAAGTGGATCGATCCAAAATGTGTACTTCGAAAACAACACAGTGTACAACAACAGCATGTTCATATTGGTGGAAACCAATTATCATGGTGAAAATCGACCACAAATACCAGACAGATATCCCAAGACGCTCGTCAAGGGCATTTACTTTCGGAACAATCGAGCGATTGGAACGGCCACTGCCGCTATTTTTCGTTGCGATGCCTTGGATCCATGTCATGAGATTCATGTCGTGAACAATTACATTGCTAATTCACGAAATGACGATCCATGGGGATGTGAATACATTCAATCGTACCACGTTGAAAACAACGTTCCTGAGGGATTGGACGATTGCATGGCCGCCAGCATGAATGGAACTGCTAGCAATGTCGTGACGAAAGTGAACTCTTCCAAGAAATTATGGTTACAACATCCACCGCTACAGAAAGAAGAAAGAATGGCTGCAATCGCACACAAATGAGAGATTGTTCCTACCGACTTTCTTCGATCGTCACCTATACGTTGATCTATTCGAGGTGTCTTCCGGCAACCTCTAATTTCTTCTTTACCCACAAGAAGCAAGTCATCATTTCTAATTATTCCCAGCAGATGCCACCGCAATGCTCTTGCAATGACGGCTTCAGCCATACCACCTACCGCCGGTCTGACGAGATCACTTACAGGACGAAGATGTGATTGCCTGTGCCGACGAACAGATTATTTTCACAACAACCGAAAGGTTCTGTTCGCCCCAGCACTTTAAATGTCTTGGCCTCAAGAGCTGTACCAACACCATTCTCCCACAAATATTTTCGAACCAACAAAATTTCTACTCCAGTACTCCTTAACAGGCTGGTCTGGTGAGCCAACTTCTTACATGCAGAAATAGACGGCAGCTAGTGAAAGGTGACAGTTTAAAAAAATGTTACGTTCTGCCGTAGATTTTTTCCTGCAGGGAAGTGCAGCGAGTAATTGGCAACAAATCATACTTGCGCTGTGCAACGGTAGGTGATTCCCATGCGGGATAAATGGAACCTGTGATGTCCAATGGCTCGTACATACGGTAGGGCAATCACATCGCGTCACGGTCACAAACATCTTCGAAACGGTGATGGCCGAATACTTGGGATCCCAAGCACAAAAATAATCATTAACCTGTTACCAGTTTAAATTGGATCCAGTCGGAAGGTCGAAACGATAGAGCCCTTATTTCAGTTAGCGAATTGTTCCTTCCCGTTTTTGTTGTCTCACATGGAAGTCGACAGAAAAAAACTTATGAAAGCGATAAAGAATCTGCTCCCTTTTCAGCTTTTTGTACAATTAAAAAACATTAGAGCTGCCATTATTGACATAGTTGGAGATTTATTTACTTTCATCAACTACGTCGACGGATATAGAAAAGCTGCACAGGGATATAGAAGAACGAGGCAACATCCATGGGACGGTAGAATATCCTCTTTTAGTATTGGTTATATTCAATATGTATTGTTTTCACTATATTTTCTTTCTTCGCATTTCATGGATTCAAATTTTGACTTTCGCCGCAAGGATTGATTGCGTCTGTTGCATAGCCAGTTCGATGCGTTGTTTTCGTGATCGAGCAACTAGGGCAATAGCCTCTGATCGTGTCAGTGCCACGCTGGGAGACAAATTTTCCTCTTGCCCACTGCCGTTGAGAATACTCATGGCCTTGTTCAACGATTCAACAGTTTTGTATTTCAAGCTTGGAGTGTCCCTCTCTGTACACATAGATTCCTCCGACTCATCGGTCTCTTCGGTGTCAGATGTATTTGCTACACTGCAGCATTTTATCACTGATTCATGTTCATTTGTAGGAACTGCTTCAATAGAAACGTCTTCATTGTCCTTCTGTTGCTGCAAGGTTGTGTCTTCTTCTTCTGGACCTACTTTCTTGCTTGGTAAAGCATTCTTTGCAATGACCTCATCTAGTTCAAGCAAGGCCCTTGTACAAGTCCATTTGTTTTCATCAGTGGAATCAACCCAATAGGTGGAAACAGATCCTTTTCCCTTCATCTCCACCATTCCACGAGCAGAGATCTTGAACTGGCCGGAGGCCTTCGATTTTAGTTCCATCATTGTAGATCTGGAACAGTGGACACGCCCTGCCTCACCAGTAGACTCGTGACAAGCGGTTGTGTTGACTGTGTCACCAAAGACACAATATCTGGGGTTAGTCACACCAACAATCCCAGAAGCAGCTTCCCCACTGTGAATGCCAATACGTAGATGGATGGGTTGCTTGTCAATAGGAGAAAGAACCTTACGACAGCAATGTTGGACAGCTATGGCAAAGTTGGCAACATTGATGGCGTGGTTTTCATCACTAGTAGGCAATCCAGAAGCGCATACATATGCATCACCCACAGTTTCAACCTTGAAAAGCTTGAACTTGCCGGCCAAAAAGTCCATGATCCCATACAATTGATTGAGCATGTCAATCACTTGCCATGGTGAAATCTCCTTACAAATGTTGGTGAAGCCAACAATGTCAGAGAAGAACATGGTGACAGAATTATGAATCATGGGCTTCACCTCTTGGCCTCGACGCAGCCCTTCTGCGGCATGGATTGGAAGCAAGGATTCTAACAACATCTTCTCAGTTTCCAACCGTTTACTCAATTTCTCCATTTGCAAGGCATTATTCATTTGGCGACTCAGATGTTCACGCAAAAAGACAGCATCAAGATATGCTCCATGTGCTGGAAGATCGCTGAGGGTGAGATTCATCGCTCGAAGCTCATCAAGGTTCTTGGCATCAGGACATAGGACCAGAAATGCATCCACTCCATCTGGACCAGCTGAAGGAATCCAGGTTCCCTTGAAGGCAATGTTATTATTTGGCATGGAGCTTAGGGTGCATTCTAAGATGAACTCCTGATCTTGAAGCTTTCTCAACCAACTTTGAGTCCACTTGGCAGGCTTTGGCTTGACAAATTCAAAGATGTCATCAATCTCATTATTGCACAGGTTGCTTTCCGAGGCACCCAGTACTTTAGGAAGTTCCTTGCCAACTTGTTGGATGCAAAAGTTGGAGTTGATAAGAACATGATATGGAAAGATGGTTTTGACAGCAGATGCTGACAGGCCACCACGTTCTACATAGCTTTGATGAGCAATGGTCATGGATCTCCCATAGTCAAGATTTTGACGGTTCCCCCTGAGTTGTCCTGACATGGAAGTTTTGCAACTAGACAGCTGGTCATACTCTTCTTGTTGTGGATGGTAAGTGCAATTCCCTGGTCTATCAGCTTCCTGTGAAACTTTTTTGGACCATGTGTGGATATCTTCTTCACTAGTTTGAGTTGTGCCTGAACAGAGCGACCCTCGACTTGTGGAGACTACCATTCCTGGGACATCATCCAGATTAATCTCCATGCCTGTCATGGGGCACTTCAATGGCATTGGGAAGTTTGTAGGATCATTCTTCAGGCCCTCCCTTCCACCCACCTTGGTGGTGAGCTTGTACATGTCTTCTGGGTCTTTTGTTTCAACAATCCAGCTTGTGAATCTCGATCCATCTACTCCTTGCGTGGTTACTTGAGTCATGATGATATCCAAGTCAAACTGAAATCTTGCGACTTCTCTCACCAGCCCCATAGCAAGAGGAGTGAGAAAGCTCCCGCGAGCCGAGTAGTAGAACAGTCGCAAAGATCCGTCGCTATTGTTTTCACACCAAAACTCTGGCATAGTCATGCTCTTTGGGAATGTATTTTGTAGATGTTGGTGGATAGCATTGATGTTGGACATCCAATCTCTCAGAGTACTGCCTTGGCAGCACAATAAGTTGTAATATCCTTCATCAATGATGTATGGGACAAAGAACTCTCCAAAGGCCTGCGAACATCTAGGTGTGAGTAAAAGATTACACCTTGATATAATGCAGACATTGAAAATGCCATTCACTTACCTCGTAAACTTGTGGCACTGTGAGACCTGATAGGTCGCTTGCTGCCTGCACCAGATCCGTGGTGGTTTTGAGTGGATATGATTCGAGTTTGAGAAAGCCACCATCCTTGATATCGCTTAAGCCTGCTTTCTCCTTCATCGCATGCCACGTTGCAAGATCGAACTTGTGCAGCACCAGCTTTTCCATGCAATCATTGATCCAGCCCAACATAGTGTTTCGTTTTGATGACGAGGAAGGGTAAGAATTTGTGTTTCAAGGGGGCACACTTTTTCGCAATGGAAACGAAATTAAAAACAACGATTTGTGACGTTTTGTTGTGTACGACTACTCTCTACTACTAGCTAGTAGAGTAATCAGAAAAAAAACAAAATAAATTTGGAGGCACATGGTAACTACCTAACTACCGGTTCTCACTGTAAGTAGTCGTATTCTTTCATATGTATTTATTGCCCTTTTTAACAACACATTGAAGTATCGTCACAATGAAAATGGCATTTCGGTGTGACTGGAGACTGTACGAATAGAGAGGAGAGTTCATCGAACACGAATGTCCCTTGTTCGGTAGGCCAGACGGCAAACGTCACAATAGTGTCCTCACAGTCTCGGTTGCAGATTTCATTGCCCTATTGACAAAACTGGCACTCCGGACAGTAGAATTTCAATAACTGTAAATATTTCGGTAGGATGAGAAAATCAACAATGGAGCGTTTTACTACCAGTAGTAGAGTTGCTAAAGGATTCTTCTTGGAAAAATGAATGCCATTGTCTGGATTGTTTGAGCGGAGCACAAGACAAAAAGTGTAACCACGTCAGAACATTACAACTATTCTCCTCTTGTTGCGAAGTTCGTCGTAATCAACAACACGTGTATAAATCGAGGATGGATTAGGGGACGAAGCGAATGGAGACATGTTCATCAGACACCACATAATATTAACATTGAAGTTTCATCTTTCTGAAAACGGTACTTCGGACAAGAGAAATTTGTTAAGGATACATAGTAATATTGAGTATTCGGCAAAATTGGTCCGAGAGAAGTATTACTACGGAGTAGAAATCGTAATTGTAATAAAGGTTTGATAGTAGTCTACTAACAGTGAGTAAAAACATAAAACCTACTGTAGGCTGCAGACAAATAATTACTTAAAGTAATTAACAGTGGATAATAGACTACTACTCCGAGTACCGCGTGCGAAATGAAGTGGCGACCAATTCACAGAGAGATGATGATGTTGTCATCTGTGGAATAATACTGCTTCAATTCGTACGGAGTACGATGTAATAAGTAGAGAAAGAGGACTTTGGCTATGATTCCGCTCTAGTATATTTCCTACAGTTTGCTGTATACACTAGAATGATCCTGTAGTACTGACTAACTGTAAAAACGCACCATCAGCGACAACAACCACCCTACCGCAAAAAGCCACGACACCAGCCACAACACACCGCGACCACAGAAACACGAACATACAAACAAAGACACAAACAAGTTGCATCTCCCCACATCGTCTCTTCTTGTCCTCCTTGACCAGATGAATATTCCTCCTCCCGTAGGAGGTTTTATACCATTTACCACCACCTCCCCGCAGTGACTAGCGGTCACTCCCTGCATTGCTTCATCCCTCTAGAGGGGCCTGGCGGGTGAGTGAACTTCTTAGATACGGAACTAGGTACGGTAGACGGTAGAACCGGTAGTTGGCATAGCCATTAGGTAGATTTTAATTACCGGACGCTGTACATACTCGTATGACGGGAGATACGTCGTAAGCAACATGTGGTATTAATAGTACTACTACTACGAAAGTGTTTCCTGTTGTTACAGATTGTAAAGTAAAAAGTTCTCGTATAACTTAGAAACGGCTATCATCGTACAGTGGTTAGTACCCCGCATTGTGGTTGCGGAAACCCTGGTTCGATTCCAGGTGATGGCAAAATTTTCTTTCACAAACTTTTTTTGCACGACACTTCCGGACGTGGATCAAAGCACTACCTTTTTTCCTCACAGTCAAATCGTGATGCAGTCACAGTCAATTGATACACTCTACGGAGTATTTTACTTGAAGTATACCTATATTTACGTAGTGCATAATACTTCGTACTACTGAGTTATCACAATCACCCCCACCCCAGTAACAGGCCACAGGCCACTCAAACACAAAAACATCGGTATTTACTTACAACTTCTCATCTGATCCTCTACTCCACCAGATGAATTTTCCTCCTCCAGTAGGAGGTTTTATACCGGTATTACCTCCCTGGAGTATCCTCGTGGTACTCCATGCATTGCCTCGGGGCCCGGCGGGTGATCCAACTAGTTAGAGACGGCACTACCGGTAGGCCGTAGCTAGTAGTTTGGATAGCCTTAAAATAGGGCTAGTAGCTAGCTAGCTAGAGTCGTAACGCAACTTTAAACAGTGATAATAATATAAACGACATAGTATGTAGATCTTAGTTTATTTTATTATTAGCAAGATAGATGAAGATTGTACAGTTGAAGATGACTTCTTGTACCATATATTTTTGTACCGTACATTGTGATCGAATTTTTTTAACTGTAAATTATTATACCATCATCACCTTTATTACAGTTAGCATTTATTACTACGTATATTTTAGAACTACAATATTACAATAATACACTACTAGCTAGTAGAGTCCTCCTTCAACAGCCACCGTCTCTCCAAGGAAGAGACCACGAACTGTCATTCAGCTTTCACAATCCCCTTGTTGAGAACTTTGAAAGCAAAGTACATTTTAAACTTGCACTGCGGTATATCCCCTCTCAGGGAAGCGTCAGTTCCTGGTTTAGGCCTACCTACAAAAAGTCGTACTCCGTACAACGTATTATTTACGACGTGCATAGACTACCGTAGTATTCACGTCATAGATACCCCCCTGAGTGGATCACCTTGTCATGGTAGGGGGGCTTAACCCAGGTTTGTCAGAGCCTGGGGAACTAGGAATCCACCGACAATCTATCAGTGCAACGGAAGAGATCATGACAGCGGTAGTACAAACTACTGCTGTCTTGTGCATGGCATCATGCAGAACCAGTGGCCAACCGGAAAGATTGTGTTTCTCTTATTTAGTCGGCAGGGGGCTAAGGGAGAGGAGGAAGAGTGCTAAATGCATGATTCCTGATAAAGTTGTGATGGGCACTGATATTTCTGTGGAAGAAATGGCATCATAACTCAGCCGAGTGTCAAGTGCAGAGGGACGGTACTATTTCATTGGAAATATTACTGGTGCTTGGCATGGAAGGCTTCTTTTACACGTACAATCCGCCCTATTGGGTTGCAACAGGTGAAAGATATCAACACACCCAACACAATTTATGTGGTTAATTGCTGCCTTCCCAGCATTTTTTTTGGAAGACCATGCCATATCTGACACTCACTGGCTTGGACTTTTCCTCATTCGTGAGGTTTGTTGCCTTTCCAGTACTGAGTGGTGGGCAACAGGGTACTGAGTGGAGGGAAAGCTGTTGCATAATCTGCCCCGCCCCCTTGGGGGCCAGGCGGGTGAGCCAACTTCTCAGATGCGGAACCAATTGTAGCTGGTAGTGGTATAGCCTTAAAATAGATTTTCTATTACTGTTAACTGGGATAAATGAACAAATAATGGCTAAGGGTTTTGAGTGAATAGATTTTTTGGTAGCTATTAATTAGACTTTGAAGCAGCTTCTGCAGGCCCCGCACATACATTGTTTTGCTCATCGTCCATCCCGGCAATGATGGAATAAATCTTCCTTTCGAGCTTCAAGACATGCATTTTTCTTCATCGAGTTGGGAGGCACTTATATGGAGGACTTTGCTGATTCAGATGACTAAAATCTTCTGAAAGTTGCCACATGATGGTATAGGATCACGAGACCTTCGTTTTGCAAGCCCAACAGAACGAATTTTACTGATAATGAGAATTGCAAGTTCGCGATACCCACCTGCCGTTTTTCCAGTTGTTGGACGGTGTCCTCAATATCCACAACGCTGCAGTACGAGCGAGCACCCTTGTGGAGCAGCTACTTGCTTATAAAATGATTCTTTGCTAGTCGCTAAGAAAGCCAAGACTGCCAATTTCAAACCAAGACTGTGGCTGGCTGTATTCGAGAACTTGGGACTGATTGCCGACATATTTTTTTGACTGACAACTTGTGCACGGTTGGTCTTTATTAGTTGTACTACTATTGTGAAATGAAACGTTCACAGTCATTAGTAAGAAGGAGAAGGAAAGTTCCGCCAGAAACATGATGCTGCCTTTCAAATCACACAGCATTTTGTCAGGAATAAAAGCTAGCTGACTGTCCAAAATTGTACTAGTCGAAGCGTGAGGGTGTGTTTTCGGTGCACCAACCCTACTAACAGTTTAGGAGCCTTGTTTGCTTCTAATTTGGTTTTTATCTTGGGCAGGTGCCGAACGGCCCGCTTCATATCAGGCCAGTTGCGCGCTCCGTAGCTATCTACTAAAGTACCCCGAGTACTACAGTAGTATTTCATTCCACGAAAGTGAAAAAATTTGAAGTTGTAGACTTACAGTAGACTACCGGCGAGCCGCCAATTTTCAATTTTGACCACCTTTCATCGCACTCCAATACTGTGAGCGGCATTACGGCAGTGCTTCATTCCTCGCACGAGACTAATTCAGTTTCAACTTCGGGATGGCGCGGAGTTCAAGCCATGCCACACTCGAAGACGGACTGGTCGACGAAGACGGCCGCCGCGAAGGGAGTTGGCGGGAACTCATAGTCACACAACGAAGCGACTACGGTACTTCGTCCCAAAGTACAGTACGACTAGTAGAGCTACGACTGTAGTGTTCATACAAACGTCGTTTTTTTTTCATTGATCGTGATCATGAAGTTCCTATCATAGTCTTCCAGCTGCACAAAATGACAATGAATACATTGTGTCCGCTACCGAACATGCAGCAGCATCGTCAACAACAAGGCAGCGTGTCATCGTCGTGGCAGATAGGCGGTTCGTACTTTCAACGCGGCAAGAGTGCAGACTGCAACAACAATCACAAACGGCCATGGCATCAATTTTCGCATTTTGATCCATCAATTTCGGCTACTAACACACCTCCGCAGCATCATACAGTCAGCATGACTGTGTCAGCGGAAGAAAAATATGACCGGAACTACATGGATTCCCCCATTGACATGAGCATCAGTCCACAACCTCAACCGGCCAGCAAACGACAACGCACCGTTTTGTACTCGATGGGACCAACGGATTCTCCATTTCTCCTTTCAAATTGGGACAATAGCAACAATCATGGGGAAATAACGCTGCAAAGCAGTAGTCAGGGCGGTGGTATCGCTAGGAATTACTCGCCACCGCTTATGATAACGGATAACAACAGAATGAACAACCTGAATGTGGACGAGGAAGAGAATGGAATGAATTTTTCCGCCCCAAGCAACAGTCCTCCTCCTCCTATTCCCTCCACATCTTTGCCCACCTTGGAATGGTGGAAAAGACCCCATCATCGTATCTCTGCTCCCATTCCTACTGTTCAAGAAGAAGATGGCTTCCTACAAAACAATTATCCTTTTTCACCCTCAACTCCAACGGAGAGCAACAATAGTTTGGCCCCTTGTCATGTTTGCCGAACTTTTTTTTCGCTACCAGCAACGCCCCAAGTAGATGACATTATGCCCACCAATTCAATCTTGAACTACTTTTCCAAGAAGCCACGGGCATCCACCTCCATGGAGACCATCGAGGAAGAACCCAAGGCTGCTGCAGCCAAGAATCCTGCGTCCTGTTCCTGTTGCGATCGCTTCTCTTGCAATGCCTGTCGTCACCACTGTGATATGTGTCACGCTAGCTTTTGCTCTTTTTGTGTCATTAGCGAAGAGCAGTTGCTTTACTGCTTGGATTGTCATCGAGATGTGGTGGGGGCAGTCAAGGCAACATATGCTAGAACACCTAAAGAGGATGAGAATGGAATGTATTGACGGAATGGTGTCTCATGTTCGTTGTTAGTTACATAAGAAAACAACAGCATGTCTAGAAAAGTCTTTCCTGCCCTACAATTTGCTAGAATACAAATTTCCCATTTTCCTACCAATCCACGTCGTACTTGATTAAAGCTCTTTCATCATTTGAATGAAGGGTGCAACAAGAACCTCCAATGAAAGTTGATACCTGTCAGATGTTTTTACAGAACTAATCCGATTCTGCATACTTGATTAAATTCAAATATGCTTGCAGCGTATTACTCACATTTGAAAAACTTTCTATTTTAGTTTTTGAGAAATGTGTTTGCTTTTGGAAGAATTGTCATGTTGGCCAGTTCTTGCAATTTATGAAAGACAACCTCAACTTTCTCGTTTGGATCTGCTGCTTCGACAAACAGAAGCATAGTGCTGACACATTCTTCCAACCGAACAGCACACTGTTTGGCAGACATGTCCCACAAAACTTGTCTTTTGAAACCACACCGCTTCAAAGTCGGGATTGGCACAATTCCAGTTGGGACCGTACGTATGAAGCCTTTTGGTGGGTTTTGGATTGGATGTTGTTGTTGTCGTTGTTGCATCGCCACTTGTGATTGCTGTTGTTGTTGTTGTTGTCGTCACCAACGACGGCGCTCCCTCGACAAAGGAATATGCCAAAATTCCGTCCAAATTGAATATTTTCCCCTTCCATTGTGGATACGTTTCTTGTAACCGTCGTGCTTCGCGCCCGGAACGATATCCCACAGTACAATAAACCGCTATTTGATCCTCATCGTTAGGATTGGGTTGAATTCGCAATTTGTGCAGTGGTATGGCTCCAGGAATCTTGCTCACAGCTTGTTCTTCGGCTGTGCGAACGTCAACAATCGTTAAATTGCTGCTTTCAGTGCCTTGCAGAATCTCCACAAGCTGTTCCGAAGTCATGGTCGGCACATCCGGAAATTGACCTTGATAATTCAGCACTTGCTGTCGACATTCTTCGTATCTACGTCGTCGTTCGATGTTGTCTGTCATCTTGTACGTAGTAGTAGTAGTAGTGGTTATTTCGACTCTGTACCAAGCACCCTACAATGTAAACAGACGATGCTGTTGTTTTGGTTGAGCAGCATTCTGGCCTCACGTTATTGACTGTGATCATCAGTCATGTCGTTCAACTTGGCGCTCTCCCTGTCTGTGGGAAGTTCATCGTCCCCTCGAAACGCCCCGAGTGAATTATCCCCCGATTAGTTTTAACACGACATTGCTTGGAGATCTATCCTCGAGATCTACTACGTATGATAGTATATCCTCTGGGCCTGAAGAAAAGATATCCTAAACCTCCTGCAAAATTACTGGCAATGAAGCTGTTAATACTTCTCCAAGAGTAGCAAAATCGTGATTACATCTCTTGGAACTATTTGCTTCAGCAGGTGCCTGAAGCTACACGGACGCACCAGCATACGCTAGCTAGCAGAAACAAGGCATCGGTTCCTGGCCGAGAAACAAGATTTGATAATGACAGGGAAAGATCTGATCTTGGCCGAAAAATATTTACTATAGAAATGGTGGAAGCTTCAGATCTCTATGGAGAAAGTGCAGATTCTGTCCAAGCTCTATGCGATCGATTACTGAGATGATGATCCCCGTCGAGATCCGATATTCTTGTAGTTGTCGTATGTAACTGGCTGTCCCTATTTCAGCTCTGGCTCTCGATCCCCTCCACAAAACGCTGTCGATGAATGGCAGGACCTAGTACTCGATTTGACGACATCGAACCGATGTATCCTGTTCCGAAAGGGGAAGAAGCACGTTCTTCCGACAAGATCATCAGCCAAAACATTCCTTCCTTTTTAGGAAGAGTGGTAGCAGCAAGTATTTGTAGGCAACACCGAAACACTACCTTCATGCACATAGACTCTAGTACTAATAAGTGTACGAAAGATGAGTACTAGCTAGTCGAAGTTACATGGAATAGCGCTCGGAAAACCAGTAGCTATGTACTAGTGTGTGCCATGATTGCGAAATCTACCTTTGTGGTAGGGCCATGAACTACGAATGACCAGCAACAGAAGTTTTGAGGAGCCTTTGTTCTAACTTCGTCCAATGCTAGATGGATCGTCGAAACAACTAGGTACCGGTAGATGGAGCGGCGAGCCGATGTCCGTTACGGCGTAGTAGTTCACAGTCGGGATCCATGGTGAGATGGCAAAAAAGTATGACTAGTATGTGGTATTACATTTAGAAATTGTATTGTGTCATGAGTGATATTGAAGATTGGCATGCTCAGTAACCGGACCGGAAGTTTGAGAAGCGACGTCGTTCCTTGATTCCTCGAACAAAATCTTCCCAGTGTGTAACTGCGGCATGTCCCCCGAACTCTTTGCTGACCTCGATCGCCTCTTCAAAGTACTGCACGCTAGTTCTTGGATCATTCAATTCGTAGAGGTGGTGCATACCAGCAGCTTGCTTGCTTGAAATGATTTCAAAGTAGTTCTTGTGGCCGACGGACAACGCCATAGCTTGGCTGTACTTAATTTTGGCCAAGCTCTCTTTCTTTGAAAGAGCTGCGCACTCTGCTTCTAAAAGCGTTGCTTTTCCAAGACAGCTGTCGGGATTTTGAACAGCTAATTTCTGAAGCTTCTTCATAATTTTTCTTCCTTTTTTCATCAAGGACTTTCGGGCTGATGCACTTTTTTCTTGTCGGACGCAGCCGAAAACACACAATCCTTCAATGTAAAAAGCAAACGATTCGAAGATGGATTTTTCAGTCGGAGGAAACAAAGCGTTCTTTTCCGTAAAGAGTTCCAGCGCTTTCTTATATTCCTGCATGGCAAAGTGGGCATATATCCTGGAGTAGTAGACCAAGCAGACGTTCAAAGTGTGTCCCTCTGCCACGGCTTCTTTTGTAGCATCCACAAGAAAATCACAACTTCCATCCAAGTCTCCTGTAGGATTGTTGTATACTTCAAATGCGTTCATGAGCGGGCGCATCGAAGACAGCTGAAATAAAGAACGACTGAGAAATCAACGAGAAGTCAGAAACGGGGCAACAGCTAGAAACACTTACATCGACATGCTGTGATTGTCCCTGAGCTTCGGTCACGTTCATAAACCTGCTAATTTCGTCGATCAATTCTTTAATGGTGAATCCGCCATCATCTAACATGAAGCAAATATGCAAGTGACCACAGAACATCGCAAATTCGACATCGCCAGATAGAAGCCCCAATTCGTGTCCCTCCCTCAGCATTTTGAGAGAATTTCTCCACGGTTGAACAGCAGGCTGAATACATCCGTAGACAAGTCCAAACACGCGCGATCGGAAAGAGTTGGCCTCAAATCTGTCAACAAGATCAAGAGCTAATTTTCCGAATCTTTGAGCTTCCTCGCCACGACCAGAAAACGCCAACAATGTACCATACCCTGCAAATGCAACTGCAGACATGGAACTTAAGCCAAATTCAAGAGACAATTTCATCATTTTGAGGACAACGAAAGGAAAAAGTTTACGGCGATGCAGAAAGGTATCAAGAAACAGCAAGTTCAAGACCTGCATTGCAGTCAGCTGCTTAATATCATTCATTACCGGCAATCGACGGAGCATTTCGTTGCTCTTTCCTCTGACCATGCGGTTGATTTTGGACATGCTCCATATCAAATTGAGTCTTCGAAGATCAGTGTGCAAATTAACGCCCATGTAGCGCAAGCTACTAATTCCCTTGTCAATCGCTTGATCAGGTTCGCCGCGAACCCCGAGAATGTGGATGCGAGTGATGTAAGATTGGCGTTTGTCCTCGCAGCTTCGACCATGCTCGTCGATCTCGTCCAAGAGCTCATCAACATGTTCGCTATCAGCCAATGCAAATTCCATCTCAGCCAAATAGTTGTATATCGCCATCGTCAGGTCATAAGCTTCTTCCCAATGATTGGGCCCAAGGAGATCTTTTGCATTGCGGAGAGCCCAGAGTGATGCATTGAAAGAAAAAGTCTCCGCAGACTTTTGTGCACAACGTACAAACAAGGCAGCGACCTCGTACTTCTTATCCTGGTCTTGCAGCAAGGATAGACCAGGCAGAAGCTGCATTCCGACGCAGAAAATCTTGTCGTCAAGCTCCTCGGGTGTAAGATATTTCATCAATCGCAATCCAATCTCCAAATGAAAAGCTGGTTTCAGATCGTGCCCAATCAAATTGTAGGCAGCCGCTTCGAAGGCATTGAATCGGAAGGTATAAGTCTTTTCCACTTTGTCAAATTTAAGTTTCCCCTTTTCGACAAGTTTCGTAAGAGGCTCTGCGGCGTCTTCTTGAAGGGCGGCCTCGATCATATTGTGTGTAGAATGTGATCCCAAACATGCTACCACCATTAGTACCTTCTGTTCTTCTCGGGGGTAGCATTCTAGCTTCTTAGTTACAAGATCGATTGGACAGGTGCTTACGTAAGCCTCTGCATTTTCCGGTTTAAAACTCCATGTGTTGGCTTCCTTATCATAATTCAGGAATCTCGGCTCTTCTTGGAGCATCTTGACGCTGCTTGCAACGAAGAAAGGGTTGCCACAGGATACTTGGTGCATGAATCCTGCCAATGAAGCGGATTGTGCCTCTGGCATGACAAAGGAGTCTTCGATAATCTCTGTCACAACCTCTGATTGGAAATTTTCTAGCTCTATGTTGGTAATGCGAACAGAGTTGTCTTCAATGTCTCGCAAAAACTTGGAAATAGAAGCATCGGGAGCTACGTCATTCCTGGTGATGCCAAGAAACATGAACGAATCATTCATATCGTCCAGGACCATACTTTTCAGATATTCAAAGGCGCACTCGCTCGACCATTGGAGGTTGTCCAACATCATGACCACGGGACGTTGCGGTCGCGATATTGCTCTCATTAATCGCATCATGGCAAAGTGAGAGTAGTTTTTCTGACTGGGATCATTGATCTCTCCCTCTTCGCGTTGACGGGGATACTCCAAATTGTCCGTGTGATCATCACCCATTAATTTTCTTAGGGCTGGAACGATGCGCATCAACGAAGGCAAGTCTTTAGCATCCACCATACTGTGGATGCGACTTCGTGCCATTTTCACTTCCGCATCTCCGTAGTCGAACACTTGTTGAACGTATTGTGCAAAGGAATCAACAAGTGGTTGCACAGGACCACGTTGTCCCAGCTTGTCAAAGATTCCGACACAAAAGAATCCTCCTTCCGCTTTGACTTTGCGAGAGAGAGAGTAAGTCAATGCCGTTTTGCCAGTTCCCACACCGCCAGAAATCAAAACATACTCCAGTTCCTGACGAGGCACTGTTTGTTGCACGATGCGAGAGTAGGTATCAAAAAGGGTTTCTTCTTCATACTGGCGTCCATAAAGCTTTTGGAGAGAAAACATCCCACTTCCAGACAAGTCGTCTTCATCCTGTTCCGGATTTTGGCCGTCTCGGACCAGCAAAACATTGCAACATTCATTTTCTATGATAGAGTCTGACAGTGGCACGTTGCCGACATCAATCGTCTCTGACCTTTGTGATTCGGAAAAGTCCCCAGCAGTAGCACCATCCTGTGAGTGGAATGAAGTTCGTTCCGTGGACGATGTGCTTGCGGAAGCGGCACTCTCCTGCCGCCATTTCAGGGGAAGTTCTATCGGGATGGCGGACGCACCTTGTACATCTCGTTGGTCTTGTGGTGATTGTAGTGAAGATTCCGAGAGGCCCACGACCATGCGTACGGCACGTTTCATGGGGATTTCCTCGTTTTCTTCATGATCAACCAAATAGCCGAGCTGGCTGTTGCTGTGGTGAAAATCGCTTTCAACAAAAGCAGAAAGCGCCTCGTTGGCCATCATCCCCGTGTTCTCAGAGGATGTTACTTGCTTTAGTTCCTCTACCTAGAAGTTGTTCGGGAGGACTCATAGTGTCATCGAGCATCTGTGTGCATTTACAGTTAGTGTATGTTGTGTATGATAGGGAAAAATGTTTGAAAGGCTACGTGAATTTATTATAATTTTTTATTGTCATCAAATCACTCGTGATGACAGCGATCATGCAAAAATATTAACAACTCTCTGTCGAAGTGGAAGTTTTTTGTAGTGGTGACATGCGAGGCAATGGTCATGTTTTTTGCAGTTACTCTCTATCAATGAAATCCTCCCAATAGCATTTTTACTTCGTGTTTATTTTGGTAGGACAAATGAACCATAGCAGTTTGGGGCTCCTTGTGAAGCCGGTGTAATCCTGTTATGGGCTATTGTAGAAATCTTGGGTCTGCGACCACAATCTAGCTTCTCCTCACGACTTACAATGCACATTAGAGTTTGAGTCTCTCAAAAGGAGTGTTCGAAGAACTTCTCGGCTCCCCTATGACGTACATAAATGTTGGGCTTCGACGCATGCTGTATTCCTGTATTTCAATCATAGTACTATTTCACAGTTATTAGTACGAGTAACGGTAGCAATCTTTACAGACGACTACGGTACTACCGTACTAGGTAGTGATGGGGATACGGTACTCACGGTACTATGATACCAGTTGAACTACCGGTAGGAGTACGTAATCGCGGAGTACGGTAGTGTTAAAAAGTACATTTCAGGTCGGCGGCAAGTTTTCAAAAAGGTGATGTTGCAAAGTTGTCATATATTCTGCTTCACAGTCAGTAAATCAGTTGGAGCGAAGTTTCGCTCCGAGGTTGAAGAGATGCCCAACTTGCCAACTTGACATCCATACGTCCCTAACCATGTATATATTTTGCTAGCTTTTCTTCTTTTGCATCGTAGACTCTTTTACATTGTCTTTCGGTATCCTGGATTGCAACACCACTCTCA
This sequence comes from Nitzschia inconspicua, assembly GCA_019154785.2. Lineage (NCBI taxonomy): Eukaryota > Bacillariophyta > Bacillariophyceae > Bacillariales > Bacillariaceae > Nitzschia > Nitzschia inconspicua. The sequence continues at coordinate 2,322,453 of JAGRRH010000001.1, read as the reverse complement.
GAACATTGACGTTAGCAAAAAAGTATGCCACAGAGCATGCCCAGACAATGCGGTGAACGGACATGCCTTGCATTTCCAAAAGGTACGCCGATCCCAACCAGGCGACAATAGACAATCCCAATAATGCCACGGCGACAAATACTTCTCGTGATTGAAGTTGTATTTGCCTGCTACACAATGGCAGCAGGCAGAGGTACCACGTAAAGTATTGCGCCGTAATAACCTTGTTGTGGCTGACAAAGAGATAGGTCTGCACGAAGAGCGTCAGCCCCAATTGATTGGGATTCGGACCCATACCGAGGCTACTGTATGCCAACAAGAAAGCTTGAGGCAGGAGAAGAATTTTGCCAATTCGTGAGAGCGACAACGTTGCCATAGCTGAGGACACGCTGGATGCCCGGGCCCGGGCCAGGTATATCCAGTACCAGTACATTGAATAATTGTGACGATGATCGATTCTGCCAAAATGATAAAGGAGACCTTCATGCAAGGCTTCGTTGCCATACAAGCGAACAGCCAACCATGTCAACCCCACAAAGGTGGCCGCAAATGTCAACAAAAAGAGCATGGGCAATGGCGACAGCAATCGCTGTATCCACAACATCGCTAGTCGAAAAAATTTGACTGGATGATTCCATGGAAAACGATTGGTTTTGTAGATGATTGTTTTGGAACGTGTTCGTGGCGGTGTTGCGAAGTAAGCCATGTAGGATAAGGAGTAAATGATGGGGTATAATTTGGAGTGAACCGCTATTCCATGACAAATGCCTGTCCAAAAGACTTGTTTTACGGTAGCAGCTGACGCATTACTATCAGCTGTTGTCTGTTTTGTCGATTCTGTTCGTTCATTAAGTGTAGCCACCCAAAAGGTTGCCAAAACGGGTAGCAAAACCATAAGGGATTCAGAAGATCCTCGCGTACAAATGTTGATAGCCAGCGGATTGTACAGCCACCACAAGGCATCTCCTAGTCCCACCTTCCAATTTTTGATATTATTGCCATCTTTTTTGGCTTGGGATTGTCGCAGCGACAAAATGATCCATCCACAAAGAGCATCCGCGACACAAAAAAGATAACGTCCGACTTCGCGATGCGGAAATTTGGCCAAAAGCCCCGCCAGAAACGGTGTGTAACGATAGGTGTGACGATCGTATGGAGATTGTCCTTGTTGAATGTACTTGGCGGCATCCGTAAATACCAAAAAATCGATATCTGTGTACGATACACCTGGGATAAGGCGGCCGTCATCCAATAGGAATGGCAAGATCCAGGCCAGAAAAAGTCGAAAGAAGAGCCCGGTCCATGGAGAATGTGCGGGATTGGAAAGAAAGGATAGAATCCTCCATGGAGGATCAGAGTTTTCTCTTGGCGGTGGTTGGGGCATCGAATCTTCGCGCTGGCCCGCTATGGTAACTAGGTAGTTGGCTGCCCAAAAGAAAAAAGTTTGCAATTGGTAGATTCTTTCTCCGAAGACGGAGCTGAAACTACACACTTCCAACAACAGGTTTCAGGCGCCCTGTTGATCTTCCTGCAGGGTACCGATTTGGCGCTCTACAAAAGAGAACCGATCGATCAGAAACCTTCAATCTCTAGCTAAAGTCGAGTAGTAGGAGCCCGACGTTTTTAACTGAAATAAAGATCGAGATGCTTGTCGACCCACGGCGAAGTCAAAGTGATTGTATTGCTCTATCGATAATCGAATAAGTACTCACAGTCATCACCAAGATACCATGATACCATGATACTGTTGTACGTAGTAGGATAGGACTTGTACCCTTATCCCTTAGAAAGTTACGTGACAGCTATCATACGAAGTCCGAGGTACCTAGGTAGTTGAAGTACTGTAGCAGTTACGTGAACACATAGTAGTGTCATTTGCGATTACTTTGTTACTGTTGTTAGTGAAGAATGTTTGGCACTTATAAATAATGCTGTAGTACAAAATATATCTAGTGGAAAAGGAAATGCACCTGTCTCTGCTTGGGGTCCACAGACACCGTTTTTGCCTTCTACAGCAGAGCTCGTTTGGTCATTTTCGAAACAAAAATTAAGAATCCAGAAACTGGGCGGCCATAGTCCAATCTCTGCTTAGGATCCGTACACTCCACTCTTGCAAACATCCTCCAAGGTCTGTAGTTCGATGCCATAATTATTGAAGCTCATGCTCAAGTCGCAACCGTTGTTGCCACGTGCCGGTTCTCCCATCAAATGCAATTTGAACGAGCCAAAGAAAGCACCTAAATCACCTTTTAATCCATTTTTCAACAATTCATCCTCTTGTTTTTTCGCTTCATTTGGATCCATGTATTCGATGGTAAATTCTTTTCCAAGAGCATCTCCTAGAATTTTGGTGGCATCGTTGAATGATTGAAAGTCACCTTGAATGCCGAGGGTCCCACCATTCGACAGCTCGGGATCCGCCAAGGCCTTCGCTAGAACGTATCCAATGTCCGATCGACGAGTCCATGTAACCTTGTCATTACCATCACCGATCCACGTGACCTTGGAATTTTCGAAATCGCAGAACAACTCGAAAATCAAATCCGAAAAGAATCCTGCAAAGACACTCAATGTTGGGAGACCTTCCTTCTCAGCAGCATCCAAAACAGCCTTTTTCCCTGCGAGGAAGGGAAACGCTGATCCCCAGCGCGTATAATCAACGCCAAACTGGGAGGGCACAAAGAGAGTGACACCGGCCTTTTTGGAAGCATGAATTATGCTGGTCTCAATTGGGATCATGTCGTTGCCACTCAAAGTCGAAACAACAACCTTTGCGCCTTGAACAACGGCTTCCAAGGCAGCAGGATCGGTCAAATCTTTCACTTCAACCAACGTCCATCCCATAGCTTGCAATTTCTTGGCCTTATCGCTAGAGGCGTCACGGACAACAGACCTTTTGGGTTCAAACCCTTCAGCTGTTACTAAGCCTTTTGCGACTTCCATTCCGAGGCCACCGGTGGCTCCAAACATCACTAGAGACGACATTCTTGTTTCTGTTGTGAGATTACTAGTTGCCAATGATTGATGTTGCTGCAGATTTTATGGGCTCTTCAGGATATCATCTTTTGTTACAGCTATTACTCTAGTCTGCGTAGCTAACTATTAATTCTATCAGATTCGATGCTTCGATTCGATTCTCATTGCTTCAAAGAAGTACCGGTATATGATTCGAATTTCGTCGTCGTTCCATGCAGCGAAAAGGTATCTTTTCGCTCCGGCAACCTTCCGACTCTAGTAGCTACCTAGAGTACCGTAGTCTACTACCCTTCGTACCAGCTACCGTAGAGTAGGTACCGTAGTAACTGTAAACCATTTTCGTACCGGTGTCGTACGACGTACGTATCACGTCGGCACGGCTGAAGCGTTTTCTCCTCCATTTTCTCTTTGTAGTATGGTTGTATCCTTTTAGCACTGTGTGGCAATGGTATCCAACTACCGGTAGGGAATTTGGTCCAAAGGTGATTGGCAGAAGGGAAACAAAACATGATAAGCGAGAAAATGAATGATACATTCCTTACCCTTGCAGTACCACAGACTTTATTGCAGTAACCATTATTAATACTTTACGTTACGATAGGTTATCACAAATTTTGTTCTTTGCCAAATCAAGCATTTTTCTGTCACGTTACTCCAAAGCGAAATTTTTTACTTTAAGTTGTGGTGAGTTGCCGTGTCATATTTAGATAGTGGAACCAGGGAACTTGATAGGGTCTGGCTTTCCAATGGCATGTACCTCAAATCCAATCTTTCGAAGTTCTTTGTGGTCCAAAAGAAGTCGCCCATCAAACAGGAAGGCGGGCTTGGCCATGGAATCGTAGATCTTCTTGTAGTCCAATGTCTTGAATTCATCCCATTCGGTCAAAATACAAACGGCGTGAGCTCCGTCACAGGCCGAATAAGCGTCGGTGGAGGTAGTGACAGCTTCATCCAATCCAGGAGTGTTGTCATGGTTGACACCGCATGTGTAGTCCATCTCGAGCCACATATCCCCACGTGTCACCTGAGGGTCGTATACATGAATCTTGGCATTTTCTTGCAAAAGGTCACGGACGACAAACATGGAGGGCGTCTCTCGCACATCACCAGTATCCTTCTTGAAGGCATATCCCAAGATGGCAATCTTCTTTCCCGTGACTGTGTTAAACATGGAGGCGACAATACCTTCCGAGAATCTCTTTTTTTGAAAGTCATTCATTTGAATAACTTGGCGCCAGTAGTCGGCACACGCTTGCAATCCGTAGGTTTCGCACAAGTAGACAAGGTTGAGGATATCCTTTTGGAAGCAAGATCCTCCAAATCCAACAGAAGGTTGCAAAAAGCGTTTTCCGATACGATCATCCATTCCCACGGCTCTGCTGATCTCGTTTACATCGGCACCAGTAGCTTCGCATAAGGCCGAAATGGAGTTGATAGAAGACACGCGTTGAGCCAAGAAAGCATTGGCCACGAGCTTGGACAATTCGGATGACCACAAATTGGTGGTCAAAATTTGCTCAAGTGGCACCCAGTTGGCATAAACACTGACTAACGTTTCAATTGCCTTGAGTCCCTCGGTAGTTTGAGGTCCACCAATCAAGACGCGGTCGGGATTCATAAGATCCTTAATGGCAGTGCCTTCAGCTAAGAATTCAGGATTGCTCAAGACTTGAAATTCGAATCCCTTTTCGTTCGCACGAAGAATACGTGAAATGGCCTCCGCTGTACGGACGGGGACCGTTGATTTCTCAACCACAATCTTGGATTGCTTGGCAATTTTGGCAATGTGTCGAGCACAAAGCTCACAATTTTTAATATTGGCAGCTGCACCGGCTCCAATACCCTTGGTTTTAGTGGGTGTGTTAACGGAAATGAAGATTACATCGGCTTCGTCAATCTCCTTATCCAAATCCGTCGAAAAGAACAAATTTCGGTGACGACATTCTTGGACGACTTCCAACAAACCAGGTTCATAGATTGGCAAATCATCCGTATTCCAAGCATCGATTTGCTTCTGAGAAATATCTCCAACAACCACGCGAATCTGGATGACAAACGAATTATTGTATAATAAGAAGAAATGTGCAGGATGAGATGACTGTTGGGTTGATGGTTAACGAGGTACACTCAAATTCTCTCTTGGCCCAATCAAGCGTATGCGCGATAACATAAAATGGTGTAATAGCGCTGACTTTTCCCATTCCTCACACCAACAGTGTAAATCTTCAAATGTTCTTTCATTTCCACTGATGAACAATGGTTTTACGACATACCTTGGGACATTGTTTCGCAATGACCGCCATGGTTGGTCCGCCGACGTAACCGGCGCCCATACAAAGAATCTTCAGATCCCATTCACCGCTCATTTTTGAAACTGGCTATACTGCGATATGTGTAAAGGTTGTAGAAAACAATAATTCTGACAGGAACTTGATTCCACTGACGAAGAAGAGGGAACAACAACACTTGATGGCAACTGCTGATGTCGGGGAGGGTGCATCAGATTCTTCTGTCCATCGATCGCATCGTCGACGCCAATGAGCTCGTGACTGACCAGAACTTGATTTCGGTTACTTGGTAACGACCGCAAGCTGCAACGGCATCGACGGATTGACAGTGATTCCCGGGAATATGGGTCTTTTGTCTCCATGAAAATGCCAATACCGGACGAAGTCCGGACGATTTTTTTTGAATCTCACCACGTTGCACGATTAGGGCCTCTGCCGAGGAGGGCGTCGAGTTCCGGCTTGGAGAAGTTTATTACAGTTTTATTATAATATTATAAATATTATTATAATAGGACTTCTTAACTCCATTATTATGAATACGTAGTACTATCAATACAGTAGTAGCGTAGTAGCACGTGTAGCCAGTACGGTAGTAGTGTAATACGAAGTAATTACGATGTTAAACGGTGAAAAAGGTACATTTTTAGAGAGTAGGTTTTGCCAAAGATGTTAACAGACACAGTACCAACAGCAACGCCGGATAAGCAGATAACAGGTAGTAGTTACGAAAGCGAAGAAGTGTCAAGATAGGGATGAAGATGGCAGAGTGAGAATCCTTGCTCTCTTATTTGTGGAAGGAAGCATAACTGTAGGACATTTAGACTGGATCCCCTCTGGGTCGGTGTTTGTGGTCATACGACAAGGGTCATTGGAGGTATGTTTGTCATGATGGGATGCACTGGGAGGGAGTTTCGTATCGTTCCGGAAACCGAACTCAGCAACAGCCATGTCAGAGTAAGTCCCATTTTCGTGACGAAAGAAGAAAAATTTCGCCTCATCTTTCCCAATATTATTGTAGAAATTGGTGTAATCAGGGCCTTGCCACATGGCACTTATGATGGTTTTGATGCTGTTACATGGTCTTCAGGTGTAGAAGGTTCTGTGACAAGAAGGTCACGGCCTTTCTGATAGGGCAGATAAATCTTGGTCATACCATTCAAAGCCCTTTGGCGTGAAGGGCTTTTGTCTGCTTCCATGCAGATTGAGATGCATTTAGAATGAAGCTGTTGAATGAGGGTGTCATTCTCACTTTTGATAAGACTAGTCTGGCAGCGATGAATGGATGAGCAGTCCATGGCCATGTGCAAAGTGTTCCTTCCCTGTCACGAGAGAGGAATCCTCTTTGGCAAGGGGTATCATTCTCATGGTCCTCTCTGGAGTGTACACCGTCAAGGACCGGCACCTGCCAATCCACTCCAAAGAAGCTTTTGTAGGTGCCGTTGTTTTCACTACTTTCCTTGTCGGATTGGATTTTCTTGTTGATGTCCCCCAAAAATCCAGCTTTTCCGATTGGTTCTTTGTGATGACATTGTTCCATCTTGAGGACAGCAACTGTGTTAGCTGCACCACAAAGAATGAATCAGCAGGCATAATATTGTGGCATCTGTTGTTGGTTGGAAGAACATAATTTTTTTTCAATTGGAGCTACATGTAATGATAGGAGTAGAAAGATGTAAGGAAAGTTGGAGGTTATAGGGTGTATGTGACAGAATAAGTGAATAAGTTACAAATTGAGACATGGTGGCGAAGGGAGTCTTGGAACTTCAGAGTAGTTGGTGTGAGAAATATTGGGTCTAATAATAGAGTTGGCGTTGTCGCAGAATTATTTGCGCTAGAATGAAAGTCGATTGTATGACTCGGGAAGGTTGTGTTCATCTTATTGTTTGATATCACCGAAGAGAAGTGCGTGCCGAATGCTTCATACGGAGTAGTAATGAAGTGTAGAAGTGACATGGGATTTTGACAGCAGAGAGAAGAATTTTTAAGTATGTCAGAGTGGGGATCGTGCGATCTGAATGTACATCCTTTAACCTGTTTTTAGTAGTGCCAACACAATACGATAGAATTTGATGGTAATGATATATTTTGTTGTGAAACAGAAGAGTTTCCTCCTGAGAAATCTCTTCGATGGAACAGCATTCAAAAGGTTGCTGCGTATAATTTGTTCCTTCCGGAATGTTGCTGATCTAAAGTTGAATGGGTGCTATCTGCAGAGGTTGACAGTGAAACCAGTTACAGGTATATGCAAGGACAGATATGATGTGGAAGAAGAAGACGGGGGTGATATCCTCAATGAGGCCATGGATCAATTTTTCCTTTCCAAATCATTGGAATTGGGTTATGATAATGAGTTTAGGGACAGTAGCGGGAGGTTTCAGTGTCAATCAATTTTAACAAGATGCCATGGAAGCCACAGATATGGCAAGAATCTGGTTGTTTGTCCAAATGTACAAAGCAGTGAGAGGTTCATTGTGGTTGAGGGAACTGAAACAAGGCCCAGCGAAACAAATGAAACAGATGTTTCAAAGTGCAAGCGACATTTGGATGTCAAAGCGTTGAATGAACTGGCACTAAAAGCTGTCACTAAAGATGTAGATAAGAATGGGAGAGCTATTGATATAGAAGTCAATGGTACATTGCAAAATGTACGTGAGTTTGCTGAACTTCACTTCTGCCACGATATGGAGCAGATGAGATCATTTGAAATAATCATTTGTGCATTTATTGACAAGCTGTATAAGGAGGCTGAAAAAAATTGCAACAGAAACCAACAAAAGTGAATGTCTACAGGATTATTCTCATAAAGAGTCAAAGAGGAGACGACGTGATGGCATTAGACGTCAAATAGGAAAAGTAATCAACAACAAACAGTTGATTGGGTTCTTGTCTGGTGCAGGCGGGACAGGGAAAAGTCTTGTTATAAAGACTGTATCAAGATATGCACAAAAATTATGTGAAGCACTTCATGTGAAGTTTGACAAAAGAAGCATTGTTGTCACTGCACTTACAGGTGCAGCTGCAGTCTCCATTCACAGAGAGACAACTGCAAAGGCTTTCTGAACTCGAAGAATTCAAACATGCTTACTTGGTCATTGTTGGTGAAATCTCCTTTGTATCAGTGGAGGATGTTGACGTATTAAACCAAAAAATGAAGCAAATATTGGACAATACAATGGCAACTTTTGGACGTGTACCAGTCGTCTTCTCTGGTGACTTCACTCAGTTATCACCAGTGGGGAAGATCCCTCTTTACAGACCAGATGAAGGTGCTGAATGGAGGCAATCGATCAATGTTTTTATGGAACTGAAAACTAATCACAGATTTGGTAAAGACCTGGTTTGGGGGAAACTGCTGGGAAGGTTTCGTGATCATGGTCCAACCACTGATGAAGTTGCTACAATAAATGCAAGAGTTGTTGGTGCTCGTAATGGTCCATTGGAAAAAAATGTTCCCTCAGATGCAGTATATGCAACGAAGACAAATGTTGATAGGATGGCCATAAATGATGCCATATTTGTAAAACATTTGGAAAAACCACACTCTACTGATCCAAACAGGCAGCCACCAATGCACACATTGTGTATTAAAGCTGGTAATCCAAGATTTCATCTAACAGGAACAAGGTAGGAATATCGTGTAATGGAGAACAAAGCACAAGACGTCATGTATGCAGCGGTAGGAGAGGCGCATGTATCAGACAAATGTAAAAAGTACCATTATCCCCTGCCATGTTTGTGAAACATTTGGAGAAAACACACTCTACTGATGCAAACAGGCAGCCACCAATGCACACATTGTGTATTAAAGCTGGTAATCCAAGATTTCATCTAACAGGAACAAGGAAGGAATATCGTGTAATGGAGAACAAAGCACAAGACGTCATGTATGCAGCGGTAGGAGAGGCGCATGTATCAGACAAATGTAAAAAGTACCATTATCCCCTGCCATGTTTGTGAAACATTTGGAGAAAACACACTCTACTGATGCAAACAGGCAGCCACCAATGCACACATTGTGTATTAAAGCTGGTAATCCAAGATTTCATCTAACAGGAACAAGGTAGGAATATCGTGTAATGGAGAACAAAGCACAAGACGTCATGTATGCAGCGGTAGGAGAGGCGCATGTATCAGACAAATGTAAAAAGTACCATTATCCCCTGCCATGTTTGTGAAACATTTGGAGAAAACACACTCTACTGATGCAAACAGGCAGCCACCAATGCACACATTGTGTATTAAAGCTGGTAATCCAAGATTTCATCTAACAGGAACAAGGAAGGAATATCGTGTAATGGAGAACAAAGCACAAGATGTCATGTATGCAGCTGTAGGAGAGGCGCATGTATCAGACAAATGTAAAAAGTACCACTCTTGAAGTTGTATCTTGGACGTCCATTATGCATTAATCAGAATGAGTATGTTTCAAGTTGCAAAACTATTTATGCTTCAGCTGGGTTTCCAGTACCGTCTTGGGCCAATCACCAAGAAAAGTATGAGAACTTCAAGAAAAAACAGTTTTGATCAATTCCCCATTAATTGTGCCAATGCAAGAACAGTTCACAAGTTGCAAGGGCGGTCGATAAAAAATCTGGCTGTAAGCGCATGGGATTATACTGGCAACTGGATTTATGTTTGTCTGTCTGTCCCGATGCAAAACTCTACACGGGCTATTTTTGCGTGAACCATTAAACCCAAACAAAACCAAAGGCATGTCAGCGGAGGTTAAGGCATTTATGAAGAGTATGAAATACGACCGTGTGCATCTTCACTGAGAAGATCTTTAGGAAAGCTTTTTGTAAAGCGGTCATCCAACATTTAAATCAACCGAATTAGGTTAGTTTTTGAATAGGCATATCTTCCCAAGATAATGTCTCCTACGTTTGTGTTTTCACACATAAATAGCTCAACTCTCAATCTGTAAGTTTATATGTAGCATTTTGAGGTACATAAGTTAGTTGGCCTAAAAAACGCCATGGAGTGAAAAGGATTTTTTATTTTTTTTCAGTAGCCGGTCACGGTTACTCTACATTTTCGTCAGTAGCTACTGAAATATGATGATCTAGCTATCAAGCTTCAAACATCAAGAACCCTTCAGTGCAAGAACAACATATTCCAACAGTTTTCATGGACACAGGGGCCTGGCAAATGTACTTCTGATAGCGATTTCCTCCGCCAAAAATCCATTTTTCAAATACTTCGTACGAGCGCGCGGTCGATTTGTCGTGGATTGTTGTCTTGCATCCTTTGCCTTGTCAGAGAGTACTAGCGTGATCTCTATTCTTGTGTCATGTGATCATTGAACATGAGGGCCATGGCTAGCTGTTATCGAATGGATTGAAGGAGTTCCAACGGTGCCTTGTCTCCGCATTCACACTGCCCTACGACGAAGCACACCGAAAAATCCACAAACGCAAAGACTCGTTGCTCCCATCGATGAGTGACTCATATTCCTTCCAACGATATGTTTGCATGGAGGAGGTTGTTTTGATTGTCGGTGTGTTGATAATAGGTGGTGAGTTTCAAATGGTTCCGTGTTGTATTTGATTTTTTCTATTCTCAAACAAACAAATTTTCCGACAGATTTTGTGGAACGCTTCCGAATGTGGTGAATCATTTTCTTCCATCAATTCGATCTGACCCAATGTTGTCGACAAACCAGAACCGAACGCGTTATATTGATTGAATACCCATACAAGTTTCGAAGAGATGTGTTTTTGTCCATCATCAAAACGTTCATTCCGTCGAATATCGGCACCTCGTCGAGCTTCGTTGTTTTGCCCTTGGACCGCTGGAACCTCCGTTGATGGAGCCTCCGTTGGTGTATTTTCTTCATCATTCCCTCAACACCAACAGCCTCTCCAGCTCGAGAACGCTTCTTTCACCATCTAGTGGTTGCAGATTGCACATCTCTACTTGGATAATCATGATACGAATACGTCGAACGACAAACAAATCACGTTGTTGTCGGTTTTCCCTTCTTTTCTCATTGCCAAGACAGCTTCAACCCCTTTCCTCTCTACAGTGCTCAGATTCTTGGTCTTGATAACGTTCGAAGGCTCAATATAGTTCAAGAGAGCACGGTAGATAGCGCTAAATCTCTACTTTCTTCACCATTGTGATGTTTCGTTGGATTACGTTGTATTTATGAGGGAGTAATTTTCGAGTACAAAAATCGCGTGGAATTGTACGCGCAAAAATTTCGGATCGTGCGGAATTGTGCTCTTTGATCCAAAAATTCAACTGCTCTTGAATCTTCCTTGGCCTGTCTGAGAGAAATCTTGTGTGATTCTTCTATTGTTAACAACTTTTACTGAGTTGAATCTATCGTGAAGAAGCGGTTCCTTATCGGTATTTCATTGGAGGTGATGATTTGCGGTAGTAATGGGGCATTTGAAAGTGTAACCTAATTCGGTTGATTAAAACGAATTCGGTTACACCTGGGCAATAACCGAAAGTGACAAATTTTCATTCATCTCAAGACTTCCTCTGAAGTAGATACGCTACTGCTAAAGTCGTTAGTATCATTCTGGTCGCAATAGCCACAACTTACTGTTAATTTTATTTCTTCTTCCAATCTACTGCACCAGCGCGCACCCTTCGTTCGTCGTATGGAAGTACTGTGTAAGTGATTTGATAGCGCGCACTTTATCTGGTAGTTGTAGTCTACCTAGTCAAAATAGACAAAGGGGTTGATCCATTCGTTCTGAAAGTTTATTCCATATTTCTGTTTGTTCGTCCAAATGACAAATGAACTTGATCGGGTTTAATTTTTAGTCCGTCCGGGTGAAGTTAAGAGGCGTGGCTGGCTCTGGTAACGCTTGGCAGGAAACGTTATTTTTTCTCCTGAGAAAATTTTTTGGAGGGTAAATGTCGTTAAAAAGGCATATGTAATTTTTGCTTTTATTGATATTCAAACATGATTATGAGGTATATAGGAATGCGGCAGCATCTGTCTGTGATTTTTCGCGTGATCAAAAAGGTGAGGGTGGGAAGGCTCGCACCATCCGGGACCGAAAAATTGCCACGATACCAAGGGGTGAAAATTTCCGTGGGTCGTGCGCAAACACATGTAAATTTTCCTAAATCAATTTTTTCACACATATCCATACATGTAGAAAATGTAAGTTCTTATGTCGCAGCGTGTTGCCGGCAATGCCAGGGTTTTCCTAAGTGTCGTCTAAGTAAACCGAACCTGCTCTAAAGGCCAGTTTTGAACGGATCACCCCTCCATACCTCCCCTCAGCTAAAGCTTTACCCGAACCGTACCGATTTTTAAACTGATTAAAAATCGTGGAACTCGATCGAATTCGACTTACGTACTCGTATCATAGAGTCGTACTACGTATCATAGAGGAGAGAGAGAGAGAGAGGACTACATACGGTACGTCTATTTTAAAAAAATGGATACGACGTGCGACTGCGGTAGTAAATACTACGTAGTAATAATAAAAAAATACTTCGTAGAGTACTTACAGCACTCCGAGCGGCTACGGGGGGTAATATCATAACAATAATGGAGACATCATATTTTTTCCAATTGCTAGTAGAGACTAGTTCTGCATGAAAAATGCTAAGTTCTATGACGATTACTGCAATCACCAGGTACAGTTGGCGAAAACAAGCCGGAACATGACATAGCATAGTCTAGCTAGCTTTCTAATCCACTGCAATCTCGATTTTACTCTGTCTTTTTAGTTGCTGTCAGCATTCCATATTCCATTAGACCACGCTTGAAACCGCGGTGCATCCGTTCCAAGCAGTACGCATCTCGGATGCATTTGAAATACGTCTTTGGCTTGAAAATCCATCCGCGTGGATCCTTGATTCCCTTGACTATCGTATGACGCCAAGTGGTGATAGTTTCGTTCACCCAGTTAGCGGTGGTAACCGAGTTCATCATGCCCGTTTCATCAATCAATTCAGCGTAAGCTTCTTTGGAGATGAAGTAAGGATGACTCCTGTTGAGAAAAAGCAACAAGCACAAAGTTAAATTTGGTGAATTCATACTCAACTTTTTGTTTTTCATAATCATTTTTTCTACTCCCATCACCAGACACACTCACCACTCCTCGTAGAGATACTGGAGATCTCGTTTGTCGCGCTTGTCAAAGGGGATTTCACGGTCGTCCCGCTGACACCATGTTGCCATGACAAATTTGCCACCAGGCTTGAGGACGCGCATCATTTGTTCAATGTACTTTTTCTTGTCAGGCATGTGCTCCCCACTTTCACATGCCCACACAATATCGAACGAATTGTCGGGGAAACTCATAGCCAAAGCATCTTCGACCATGAAGTTAACGTTCGGTGTATTTTGTTCCTTGGCAAGTTCGGTGGCTCGCTCGACTTGTTTGGGGCTAAGGGTGATGGCCGTCACCGTCGAATTGGGTCCCAAGGCACGCGCCAGATAGCGAGAAGTTCCACCAAATCCGCAACCCACATCCAACACCTTTGCGTTCCCATCGATGGCCGGGTCGATACCACCAAATTTCATCATTTCGTCGATGAATGCGAACTGTGCTTCTTGCAAAGGCTTATTGCGGTAGTTCACGTCGGGTCCGTAATATCCCAAGTGGATGTGTTCTCCCCAATAGTATTCCAAAATTCCCTCCTCTGCCCATTCGTCGTATTCTTGAGCAACCGTACCTTCTCCGTACGTGCGGGAAGGCTTATCGAGTACAAATTTGACCAGGCCAGTGCCGGCGAGGGCTGCGGAGGCGGCAACGACGCCAACTTTGATGGCAAGTTTGGGAACGATGGATGTGCTGACCATTGGAAGCTGTGTTGATGATGTTGATTGCGCATCAGCATGGTGGGTTCGTGCGGATTGTTGTATATGTGGAGCAAATCCAGAAACGTTCGTAGCGAGAAGGGCCGAAAAGACAATGGATGTAACGCGGCGGATCAACATTTTGTTAAAATTTTGTAGAAGATCTGGTGGACGACGGAGAAAATTTGTTTTTATTAGGATGGTGTGTCAGAATGCAATGTGCGATGCCAATCAAGTTGCTACAATCCAATTTGAATTTAATTAGACGGGAATTGAGTATCAACGGCAAGACTACTGCAGAGCACTGTGATCTCCACGATGCTGATGATTTTTTTCTGCGGATGACGATGTCGGAAACGTTGTTGTCGGAGATCTGACCGGATGTACAATTGGCCTCAGTCGATGAGATGGAAGCGATGAGTTGGTGTATCTTGAACGATTGTGGATTCAAAAGTGAATCAGAAATTAGGGTTTCAGGTTTTCGTCAAAACGGAAACTCGTTACAGTTAATACCGTACTGCTCTCTTCTACGGTAGCTACCGTAGCTACCTACGACGTACTAGAGAGGTACTACCGGTACTCTAGGTAGCTAGCTACCGTAGTACGATACATACCAATCGACTGTAAATGGAACTTCGAACTCCACTACGATAGCTAGGTAGCTACCTACGGTAGTAGAGGAAAAGTCCAAACCAGTGAGTGTCAGTCAGATATGGCGTGGTCTTCCAAAAACAATGCTGGGAAGGCAGCAATTAACCACATAAACTGTGTTGGGTGTGTTGATATCTTTCACCTGTTGCAACCCAATAGGGCGGATTGTACGTGTAAAAGAAGCCCTCCATGCCAAGCACCAGTAATATTTCCAATGAAATAGTACCGTCCCTCTGCACCACTTGACACTCGGCTGAGTTATGATGCCATTTCTTCCATAGAAAATGTCAGTGCACATCACAACTCTATCAGGAATCATGCATAAAGCATGCTTCCTCCTATCCCTTAGCCCCTTTCCGACTAACTGTAAATAAGAGAAACAAAACAAAATCTTTCCGGTCGGCCACCGGTTCTGCCTGATGCCATGCACAAGACAGCAGTAGTTTGCACTACCGCTGGGACGATCTCTTCCGTTGCACTGATAGATCGTCTGTGGATTCTTAGTTCCCCAGGCTCTGAGGACAACCCTGGGTTAAGCCCCCCTAGGTGATCCACTCAGGGGGGTGGTACCAGTACACAGTGAATTGATGAACATACTTATGATATCTGTGGTGCAAAAAGTAGCATTGATTGTTAAGAGGTACGACATATACTCCAAGTACGGTGGTTACGATTGTACGTATGAATCGTTGTCTCGATGAATGTTATCGATGTTGGAAGTCCCTCAGTCGACTCCCAGTCTCTGATAATGATAACTGTAACAATATGAATGCAAACTGCTAGAGTACTACGTAGTGGGGTACCTTTTTAGCAATATCAATTGAATACAAGCTTTCATTTTTTCGACACCTCGAAGATACAGCATAGTTTGACAAATATCACGATCAAGCTTTTATCATCGACGTTCCAACGGATGTGTATTACTTGGTGGCATCCAGTGGGTAGTTGCTAGTTATCAAATCCGCCGCTTCCACCAACGTCTGAATAACCTTGTCGATATCCTCCTTTGTGTGCAAGGTCGATACAGTCAACCGAATGCAGGGTGCAAGAACCGTCCGCATGTGGCTGCTGGAATCTTGTCCCGTGGCTACAATGGCCACTCCTCTTTGCAAACACTCTTGCATGATGCCGCTCATAATGGCAGCCTCGTATTCGGATTCCCGTTCCAGCTGCAAAACCACAATTGGGGATCGCGGATCGCTAGTTACCACCATCCTTTTGATAGGTGTGTTTTCGAGTTGTTCGTACATGTACCTGACATTAGCTTGTAGCGTGCGGACCAGTTCGGGTTCACTTTCCATCAGGCTCAAAGAAGCCATTGCCGCACTGGCAGTGAAGGGAGGTGCCGAGGCACTAAAACAGTATCCGGCACCCGACAGCCTTTGATGGTCCACCACTTCTTCGTTGCCCACTGTGACGCCACCAATAGAACCCAACGAGTTTTCCAAGGCAATGGTGATGATTTCGGCATCATGCATGGGTCGTTTGCCGTAAGCCTCCAAGGCACCGCGGCCCGTTTCACCAAGAGTACCGAACGAAAAGGACTCGTCCAAGATCAGTCGGTAGTGATATTTGTGTTTGAGCTCTACAATCTTGTCCAGTGGCGCAATCGTTCCCAAATTCTTGTACAGTCCTTCTACCACTATGAATCGACGTTGGGCATTCGGTTTGCGGCCTAGCTTCTTGTCGTTAGCCTGCAGTTCTTTCAAGACTCGCTCCAAGTCATCAACGTCGTTATGGCGGAACCAGTGGACGTTGGCTCGACTTAAATACACACCGGTGGATAATGGTTCGTACACACCTTCATCTACCACTAGTACATCCCCGCGTTTGGCAAAGGCTGCCACGGTACTGGAACATGTGGAGGCACCATCTGAATACATGATAGCTCCGTCAGTGTTTGTAAATTTTGATATGGAGTCTTCCAACTGCAAATGCGTGTCGATGGTGCCATAAAATCCACGAGGGCCGCATGAACCACAGCCATACTTACTCATGGCATCGGTAGACGCCTGCCGAATCTTAGTAGACATTTGCATCCCCAAAAAGTCAAAGTTGCAAAAGTTGATGACTTTGAATTCCTTTGCCTCCTGGCTGTTGCCATCTCTGCGACGTCCTTTTGAGTTATCCTTCGGAACCAAGTTAGGATTGTTGGTGGTGACGGTCAACCATTTGCCATCTTGTTTTTGCACCACGACTTGAAAGTCGTCCAGACCGCCCCTGTCTTCGATACTTTGTGTTTCTTGTTGTGGTGGCGCCAACGGCGCTCGCAGTTGATGCTTCCATTCCCAAAGCAACTCTTCCTCTTCGGCTTTGGTCAGTCGTTCCTTCATGTTGTTCTTGTAACCTTCAGTGTTTCGCGCCAAAAGGATAAATACAATGGTCACTAACAACGTCGTTTCTACAAAGACGTGCATAGGGTCTTTAACAACTAGATTCAGCCACCATTGTCGATACTGGTTGGGAAAGGCGGCTAGAAATTGCAACACCTCTCGCAAAGTTGGAAGAGATGTCGTGTCAGTGTGGTAACAGAGTCGGTAAAAAGTGTGGCCGGCCTTGAAGCCAAGTTCATGGACGGCTGGAAAAAGCATTTTTTCGTGGAATTATTCCTGTCCAATGCACTGATGACTGTGTGAGTTTGAATGGAGGTGGCGGTGCTTAATCAATGGTGCTTGTGATTGTGATTGATTGTCTTTTCTTCTTAACAATATAACAATATCAACCGTCCTGGCGATGGAGGAAGATGGAACGGAGGATTGTAACTGTAAATGAGTGAAGGCCGAAGTTATTTACAGTTAGAAATTCGATCTGTCTGCAATGACGAAGAATTCTACTCCGAGTACGACGTACGGTATTATGATACTACCGTACTGTTTTCTTCGTACATCAATCGATCCGGAACACAACCGTCCACAATCCTGATTCCACAACAAGGCTGGGGCACATTCTCACGTGCCTCGTACACCTCGTACTGACAGTGAAGCTTGAATGAAGCGTCTCACAGTCAAGAGTCTTTTCTTTAAGGGTTTATGTACGAATCGTACAATTGTATTAGGAGGTACATAGCTTGGTCGACATCTCGTAGCCTACTTTTGTGATACGAGGGTAGTATTAATACGTAGTACTCCGGTACGAAGTATTAAAACTGTCACTACGGTAGACTACTAGTCTACTACCCTCCGGTATTTTCTCATAGTGCCTCGTAATACCTCGAAGTACCTCGAAGTACCGGCGGTACTTCGTACACCGGTATTTTTTCTCCGTACTCTATTGTTTGACTATGGAGGCACAGTCAACACTACAAAGTAGTACGTACGTCGTACAACCAAGTTGCCAGCGACGTACTCGGAGTAGTATGATGCGAAGGAAGATAGTCGTATTTGGTACTAGAGGTGGATCGTCAAAATAGGCCTGATAGGTAGTAGCTACTATTATGAGATTATGCTGCTCCTGGTGGCGGCGGCCTGGCTGCTGGTGGATGCTGAACGGAAGCAGGCGAGAGAGCGAAGCAAAGCTTCCCGTCCTGCCTAGACATCTCATTCTTGACGCATTTAATTGGGCCAATCATGACGGATCATATTTGTAGACATTTTGAATGATAAAAGTAAATAACTACAATTTGGAAGAAGCAATAACACTTCAGAAGCCTCAGAGGCATGAATAAAAAACATGGTTGCATCATGCTGAACTTTGCTTGTATCTTGGCATCCTGACTGACCTGAGATCTCAATCATAGCTAGAAGCAGCAACCTTCGCCTTTTGCAACGTTTAAAAAAATATTATGGTCTCAAGATGGGAAATCCAAATCGAATGTTCTGGAAGACTCTCTCTTTTTGAAATGTGGCCACAGAGTTCTATAGTTTTGCCCAAATGGCACAAAGTGACATGAATTACATTGCAAACACAATATTATGTCGTAGATTTTCGCTTGTGTTATGCTGCACCACTGGATTAGTTTTGGAAGAGTTGCTTTTGTCTTTCATCATCAGTCTACCAATGCGTATTGTGACTACGGTAGTACCTAAGTTACCAGAAACTGAAATAAAAATTGAAGGATGAAATATAATAATTCTTGTGTTACATATAATATTGACTTCTTCCAAGCATAATCTTTGTCAACTTTTATGGAAAGAATATATTCAAAGCAGTGGGTGCCTTGAATGGTTGCTACTACTGCAGAATATAACAATCCAAACAAAAGCGAAAAACAGAAGCGAACCCGGTCAACGACTTTCTTCATACGTAACCAATCGAGCCATAAGATCCTTGGCATTACCCTGGATATCAAGTCCGCGTTCTTTCAGAGCTGAAAAAGGATCGAGGTCACAGGCAATAATTTCACACAACGATGAGCTACGAGAAATACATGATACGATGTGAAGCAGCGACGCAGGCAAACGTACCATCTTTCATTTGTGCAGGCTTCATCTTCTTGATTTCAATTTTACTGAGCTTGGGGATGTTCTTGTCTTTGGATTTTTTTTTCTTCTTTTTCCCTTCGTCCTCGCTGTCATCGTTCTCCTCTTCCTGTAACGCCGCAATCCGAGCTTTTTGTTCCATTTCCAAAGCCAATACGGCTTCTTGCTCAATTTTACGTTTGGCTTCCGCTTCCTCTCGTCGTCGGCGCACGGCCTCTAGTTTGGCCAAATTGCGGTTATGTTCTTCTTTAGTGGTCACTCGTACGGGTTCTGCTTCTGCCGCTGCTGCTGCTGCTTTGGGCTTGGCAGTTCCTTTACTGGGAGTGGCGCTGTCGTCGGCTGCTTCTTTCTTGTCGTCGGAACCGACTTCTTCGCCTTCGCCGTCCTCATCTTCTTCGGCACGACTTGCTTGCCGAGCAGCCTCAAATTCTTCGAGACGTTTGTTGCGAAGCTCAATTTCCTCGGCCGACTCGGCGTCCAATCGTCGGCCTCCACCACGTTTATCGAATTTCTTGTTGCGAGGCATGGTGCTATGTTACAATGATTTTTCTGTTGTTGGGCGACTAAAGGCTCCGGGGTAGAGTGACAGGTAAGGAGGGAACAAGGAGGGGATGATGTGTAACCACACAACACACTAACTGTAAGTAACGATGATAGAGACGTGGTGAAGGAAAAGGTTGACAGTGGGAGGTGTGCGTCCATCGCTCCTCTTGATGATGAGAGAGATGGTATGATATGATTTCGATGGCGGATGCGCAAATAAAAAGAAAGGGGGAGGGGAAGTCAGAACAGAGGTGTTGGAAGTTCGGAATGTAGCGGACAGACCACTTTCATGCTCGGCCGGCGCGCAAATTCAAATTCTTGTGTAGTGGCGCTGGTTTCCATTTTATCACTGATCGGTGCTACTAACAGTAAGTACTACGTTAGTATTACGTTGTATTACTACTACCGGTAGTCTATCGTAATCGAAGTGATTGCGACTATGTGTTGTTTGCTGTTGTGCTTGCGACCATTTGCCTCCCAGTTCGTTTGCTACTACTGCATTCTGCCCGGAATGCACCAAACAAAAAGCTCTCTTTCCTCATTCCAAGAACACAATCGCACATCACCATGACGGATGAGGCTCTTGAAGATTCCATTCCCTCAATGAGGCAAAGTGTCAGTGGTAATGTCAACATGACAAGTGATGACAGAAACAACACCACAGAACCAGAGGAAGAACAGCAAGATGTTCCTCCTCGCCTTATGATTACCAAAATGGTGTGTATTGTCCATTAAAATGGATGGTGTAATATAAGATGGCAGTTACTGGTACTCATAAAGCTTTTCTATTCCATTTCCCACTTTGTAGGTCCTAGAAAACTTCAAGTCCTATGCCGGTGTCAAAGAAATCGGTCCCTTTCACAAGTGCTTTTCCGCTGTGGTGGGGCCTAACGGTTCGGGAAAGTCAAACGTCATTGATGCCATGCTCTTTGTCTTTGGAAAACGAGCCAAGAAACTTCGTCTTAATAAGGTTTCCGAACTCATTCACAAGAGCGACAGCGTCAAGGACAATCCTCCTCAATATGCACGAGTCTCCGTCTACTTCAACGAAATTGTTGATACTGGAGATGGTGATGAAGACTATCGTATCATTCCCAACACTGATATGATCGTGACTCGAATTGCTAAAATGGACAACTCTTCCACCTATAAACTCAATGGCAAGAACTCGTCGTTCAAGGAGATTGCAAATTATTTGAATTCAAAGGGAATTGATTTGGACAACAATAGATTCCTTATTCTACAGGGAGAAGTCGAAATGATCAGTATGATGCCTCCCAAGGGAAAGACGGAGAACGACGAGGGATTGCTCGAGTATTTAGAAGATATCATTGGATCGTCAAAGTTTGTCGAGGCGACTAATATTGCGGCCGAAAAGGTGGATAGCCTGTCAGAAGTACGTCAAGAGAAGCTTAATCGAGTGAAGGCTGTAGAAAGGGAAAAAGATAATTTGGAAGGAGCCAAACAGGAAGCTGAGGCTCTACTCAAGGCGGAACGGGAAATTCGGCGCAAGCAAAGTATCTTGTATCAGATCAATGCAATGAAAGCGGACAAGGAAGTCACCAAGTATACCGATCAACAGACTGCCATATCGGAGCAGCTGCTAGTGGAACGGGAACGTGTTGCACAAGCACAAGAACGGATCAAGGAGATTGAAAGCAGCCTGAAAGAACAGCGCAAGGATTACGAATTGGCATTTGCTGAATTGACAAAGACGAAAGAGGAATTCTCCGCGTATGAACGACGAGATATCAAGTTGCGAGAAACTATCAAGCACGAAAGGTCCAACAAGAAGAAGCTGGAGGAAAAAATCAAGGTAGAGGAGAAAAAGGAAATCAAGGCTGCAGAAAAAAAGAGCAAAGCAGAGAATCGCATCCCTAAGTTGGAGGAAGAGATTGAGGCTCTCACCGAGACCAAAGCCGTAGAGGATGCCAAGATGGAGGAGATTGAAGAAGAAATCAAAGCCATTACACAAAAAATCAGACGTCAATTAGAAACTAAGACTACAGAATTAGCTCCCGTCAAGCAGGAACGTGCCGTATTACAGGCTTCGTTGGATACGGCAGTAACCGAGTTGAAAATTCTGACTGATTCCACTCATCGCGCAAAAGAACGATTGACTTCTGCAGAGACTGAGCTCGAAGAACTAGATGAAAAACAAGAGACCAAGCGGCGTTCTTTGAAAGATATGGAAAAGGAACTTTCGCAGGCCAAGCAAAGAAAGGTCGATTTGGAACAAGAAGATCGAGATATTGCCCTTCGAGAGGAAACTCTCACAAAGAAACATAAAGTATTGTTGGTAAGATGAATTGAATCTGGTGGCAATATGGAATTTTCAAAATAACTTCTCATTTGTTCCGCAATAATTTCTTTGATCTACAGACTCAAATAGAGGATGTTCAATCCGCCCTCCGGGCTTCTGGAGGCAGCACTTCTCGGTCGAAAGCAGTGCAAGGTATTCTGAATGCTACCAAAAATGGTGGGGAACTTTCCAAGGTAGGAGTGTTGGGTCGGCTTGGTGATTTAGCAACCATCAATGAGCAATACGATGTTGCCGTCTCCACTGCTTGTGGAATGTTGGATCATATCGTGGTGCAAACAACAGCTGGAGCGCAACGATGCTTGGAATTTCTTCGAAAGTACAACTTGGGACGTGCCAGTTTTATTCCTTTGGACAAGCAAAAGAAGGGAGCGCACGATAGAGTCGTTGAGACTCCGGAGGGCGCACCACGCTTGTTTGACCTAATCACTCCAACGAATTTTGCGGTCGCACCTGCCATGTATCTTGCAGTTGGGAACACTCTGGTTGCTCCTGATCTGGAGACGGCTACTCGATGGGCATACGACTTTTCCAAGCGTTGGCGTGTGGTCACCTTGGATGGTAAGCTCATTGAAACGGCCGGAACAATGTCTGGAGGAGGCAACAGATCCCGCCGGGGTGGGATGCGGCTTTCGGTAGGTAGAGAAGAGAGAAACGTGTCCAACTTCAGCCACAAGTTCACACTAACAACTTTGTTTGTATCATTCCTTAGAATTCTCGCTCCAAGATCGCGATCTCGGAAAACGATGACGAAGAGGGGCTAATCGAGACCATGGCGCGAGAAGCTGAAGGCATTCAGACCAAAATTTCGGGAGGCCGTCAACGACGAAAAGAAATTAAAGACGAATCGAGAAAGCTCAACATGACTATAAAATCTTTCGAGGTTGAACTTCCCAAACTTGCAATGGAGATTTCTGGCTGCGATACCACTCGTGAAGAGTTGACCAAACTGATCCCTCAGCTTCGTATCCAGTGTCAAGTTAGCGAAGAGGAATCTGAAAAGAGGGCCGAGCTCCAAGCGAAGATCGATCGGTGCAAGTCGGACATGACGTCATGTGTGACGTTGGCAAATAAGCTAGAAAAAGAAGTCTCAAAGCTTCAACAAGAAATAATGGAAGCCGGTGGACCAAGAATGAAGAAGCAAAAAGAGACCTGTGAGAAGATCTTAGCATCTCTCAATGATGCCGAAAAATCCCTCAATTCGTCTAAGGTCGAGATTTTATCCACAGAAAAGGCAATTGCCAAGGCTCAGAAGTCTCTCGAGTCGCTGACGAAGCAATTGGAAGATTGTGATGTTCTTTTAACTAAAAAGACTGAGGAAGTGGAAGCGCTCGAAGTCGAAGCATTGGCTGTAGTGCAGGCTTACGATGAAGTGAAGGAGATCGAAGAAACGAAAAGGAAGGCTCTTGAAAGTGCCACAAAGGAAGCGGAAGAGCTTAAAAAATCCCAATCAGAGCTACAATATGCCGAAATTGATTTGCTCGGAAAACTAGACTTGTTGAAAAAGCAGATTTCGGAGTCCTCCAAAAAGCTGGAGCACTGGAACAGTGAAATTCAACGCCTCCAAGCTGTCGAAGATGAAAATGAATTGGAAGATGATGAGGGTGAAGACGATGACTCTGAAACGAGTCAATCCCAGGAAGCATTAGTAGAGGAGGAGACAAAGTCAGAAGAAGACGTACAAATGAGAGATGCCGAAACTCAAAGAGATAACGAGGAGAAGCCAGAGTCAATTACTCTAGTCTCTTCGTCATCTTCAATGTCTTATTCGGCGCTTGAAAAAATCGATGTCGAAGATCTCAAAAACACTATTTCAACGCTTCAAAACGAGAGAAACATGCTTGCAAAGAACGCGAACATGGGTGCGATTGCTGAGTATCGAAAGAAGGAAAACGATTATCTCGCTAGAGTAGCAGAGCTCGATCAGATCACTGAAGAGCGCAATGCTGCTCGAAAGGATCACGAGGAGTTGCGAAGACAACGCCTCGAGATGTTTATGGAAGGTTTCGGCGTCATCACATTGAAGTTGAAAGAGATGTACCAGATGATTACTCTGGGCGGTGATGCGGAACTGGAGCTTGTCGACTCGCTGGATCCATTCTCGGAAGGCATTGTCTTTTCCGTTCGTCCACCAAAAAAGTCTTGGAAAAATATTAGCAACTTGTCCGGTGGTGAAAAGACCCTGTCGTCTTTGTCTTTGGTATTTGCTCTTCACCATTTTCGACCGACTCCTTTGTACGTCATGGACGAGATTGATGCTGCCTTAGATTTCAAGAACGTTTCTATTGTCGCCAATTATATCAAGGAAAGAACGAGAAATGCGCAATTTATTATCATTTCTCTCCGCAATAACATGTTTGAGCTGGCGGATCGACTTTGTGGAATTTACAAGGTTCGAAACATGACCAATAGTGTGACCATTAACCCCAAAGCTTTTGGTGCTGGAGCTGCTGCACCTCTCTCAGACGCCTCCAATGCTGCCAATAAATCAGCAGCTGGAATTGGGGAGAAGGTTGTGGGTCACAATTTATCGTCGCAGGATGCGTGGATGGCAACGACCTAGTTTCGATTGGTGGTTGAGAAAAGCTGCTTTTGGGATGAGGAAGTTCTGATGTGTCCAGATTAATACATAGGGTTAAACCTAGTTTCGATTGGTGGGTGAGAAAAGCTGCTTTTGGGATGAGGAAGTTCTGATGTGTCCAGATCAATACATAGGGTCAAGTCTCTCTAACTGGAAGAAATAAGAATAAGTCAATTTTAGTAGACTAGTATCGTGAAGATTTTTTCCCTGATACGTAATAGTTTCTGCCAAGAGAAACGGGCTCGCTAGCTATTCTACTACCGTACCTCTAGTAGAGAGGGAAGAAGTTCCGATACGACAGTTCAGTACGAATCGTACTACGGTACTGCCAAGAGAAACGGGCTCGCTAGCTATTCTACTACTACCGGTAGTCTACTCTACTACCTAGCTAGCTACTCCGAGTAGTAGAGAGGGAAGAAGTTCCGATACGACATTTCACTGTCAGTACGAGTCGTACTACGGTACTGCTGTAGTAAGGTACCGTAGCTACAAAAGAAACAACTTCTGACTGTGAAAAAGTTCTCGGCCCGCGCGTTTACAAGGCGGCAGCCTCGCAGACGGCATGGATCGTTTGGAATATTCGAAATTTGAAGGGAATGTCAAGACTTCGTAGACTACGACGTACCGGTACTCATGTAGTACCTGTACATAGAGTACAGTAGTACTACCTACGTACGACTGTATGTCATAGGGTACCGGTAGTCTACCGGTAGTTCGATGCAGTAATTTTTTCTTTCCAAGCAATTTTCATGCTCGGAGTATCATACTGTCGTAGTGTATTCGGACTGTTCCCGTAGACAGAAAACGACGTGTTTTGCGTCCAAAAAAGCATAACATTGTATCACACCGTCGGATTTCCATTCTTGGTCTGATTATACGTCGTGCATTATGATAGAGAAATCCATGGCAATCATACGTAATATCAGAAGTTTGAAGAGCACTTTGTCGCTCGGCTGTAGCGACACCAAAGAGTACAGTGCTGCTATGCGAGGCAACGGCAGCATACTCTCTGATGAGTCGCCTACCAAGAAGTCCCGTCCACAATTGCACAATTCGGCCGTGAAAAGGACCATGTCGACACAAGCGTTCTGCCTCTTTTCCGTATTTGGATGTGGAATATTGATCAGCCTTTATCGCACGACCCATTCCATCAGTAGTACTGCTTTGATGACCAAGCCGACATCACCGGCTCGACGATCCACGATGACGTTGGATGAGTACCCCTCTTGGCGAACGGAACGTCGCCCCCGAAATGACATTGCCGTATTTTACAACCTGTATGTCAATGCGTCAACTGATGAAGAGCTTATACATGTATCCAACATTATCGACGAACAGTTTGGCTCTTTGCAACCTTGGCATCGGCCCGTTTTTGT
Organism: Nitzschia inconspicua; assembly: GCA_019154785.2. Taxonomy (NCBI): domain Eukaryota; phylum Bacillariophyta; class Bacillariophyceae; order Bacillariales; family Bacillariaceae; genus Nitzschia; species Nitzschia inconspicua. The sequence continues at coordinate 2,296,527 of JAGRRH010000001.1, read as the reverse complement.
CCACTCCATCGGCCAAGAGTATCCCATTCCCAACACGACTCTTTTGCAGCATCACGAGCAGGCAACCGAAATGGTGACGCTCAGGTCACTTTGGGAATATTGCCGCGAAGAACGAAACATTAACGCCTCGGTGGTGTATTTACACAGCAAAGGCAGTTTTCATCCATCCGCCCTGAACGACCAGCTCCGCAAATTCAACACCCTAGGGGCCCTTTCAGATGACTGTTCCAACATGCCTCATACCTGCAATGTTTGCAGTTCCCGCTTCTCTCCCTTTCCACATCCCCACCCACCCGGCAATATGTGGCAAGCCAAGTGTTCGTATGTAAAACACTTGAACGATCCCGACCAATTCGAACGAGATATGGAAATTGTCAAGCATACCACCATTGGCAATATACCGGTACATCCATCGTGTTTGGGTGCGGAACGATTTGCTGCCGAGCATTGGATACACTCCCATCCCTTCGTCGAACCGTGTGATTTGTATATCAACAAACGTTACGGCTGGGGCTACGAAATGTTGGAGGAGTTTGTCGGACTACAGGATTTTCAATTGGTGGTCGGCCCAAGGTATCCACGATCCGATTGGAGGATAGGATGTCCCCATTCCGATTTGAATCATCGTCTCAATGAGTATAAAATATTGTACAACATGGTACCAAAGGATGATTGGTGGGGATGGGAATTTTGGATGGAAGAAGTCTGATGATCTTTTTCGTTTGCGACAATAAAAGAAGATCAGTCAGAGTTATCCATGGTTTTCTTTTCTCCTTCGGCAGGTCGACGTTCGACCTGGTTTCCCATTTGATGCGACAGCTTTCGTTATCTTCGTTCTAGAAAGACAACGACTGGAGTCACAGTAAAAAACTTTAGATACATTTACTAGCAAGTTATGCCATTATTTCAGATCATGAACAAGAAAAATGTCGTGTGTTTTTTATTCCAGCTCTACTGCCTAAAAATTAACAGTAAGATCATAGGGCAGACTCTAGTAGAATGACAATTGCACGGACGACAAGAGCTCGGCGTAACAGAAAACTGTGATTCTATGATTGTAGAATGTCCGCGAGTGGAATGGCACTTGTGCCAGTGAAGAGTAGTTTTGTTCTCAATCCTAGGTAATTGGCATACTGTCGTAGCCATAAAAAAGGCTATCGTAGAAATCGTGCTGACTGTGAGTATGATACTTCCTTCACATTCAGTTAGCTACTACGTAGTACACTCTCTACCGTAGCTAGCTACCAGTTGCTACAGTACCGTAGCTACCTACCTAGCTACGGTAGATACTTAGCAGCAGAACGAATGACAAAGGTTTGAAAGTTTGTTCGAAAGTGTTCCGATCATGAAGACGGAGAAGTTCGCCCACTTCGCCGTCCGAAAGATAATGATATATGAAAGAAATCATCATCAGATCGAACTTCGAACATCATGCTGTTTTTTCTCACAAAATAAAATCCCAAGCAATTACGAAACTACGCAGTACAACGTAAACATCATTTTACATCATGACTAATATTGCTCTCGCTGGAATGAAAGCCTTTGTTGCTGGAGCAACGGGTGAAGTTGGAAAAGGAGCTGCCCTTGCATTGGCCAAAGCAGGGGCTCAAGTTACGATTGCGGGCAGAAACAAAAGCAAGTTGGAAACGATTCAGTCCGATCATGCCGACCTGAATATCGATGTGATTGTGGCGGACTATTCCACTGTTAGCGGTGCAAAAGAGTTGGATAATACTCTGGGAGATACACAATTTGACGTCACTGTAGTATCTTCTGGACCTTGGTGGCCAGTCTATCAGTTGTCGACGACTGACGACTGGGCAGTGTTTGGAAAAGCCCTCAATGCCAATGTGGAGACGCATATGCTGTTGTACCGAGTCTTGGCTCCTCGTACCAAGTATCAGTTTGTGACCGTCAATGGTGCTGCTGCCAAAGGAGTCGCACAAACTGGTTTGACTGGAGTTGCAGCATATGCTGTAGAAGGCTTCGCCAAAGCCGCATATGCCGAATGCGAAGCAAATCACGATCTACCTCAATTTACGCATGCCATGATTTCATCTTCGGTGGGACATGGTCATATACGTGGCAATACCAACGATCCCGAAGAATTTGGGCGAGTATTTGTGGCTATGGCACTTGGGAAGCACAATACCGACAAACAGTCGGGCCTCATTCTGATTGATGATGCTATGCACCAAACACTGACTGAAAGGATGTGACGGTCTGACGCAGTCTTTCCGGATATCTGAATCCGATAAGTCAAATATCGCTGAAGTCTGTCATCAATCAGCGAAGCTTCATTTGGATATCATTCTAAATGATGTCGTCTTTGATTCGGATATCATTCAAGATGATGTCGTCTTCTTAGACGATCATCTCTTGATGATTGGCTACATTCAAGATGATGTCGTCTTCCCTAGACGATCTCTCTTGATGATTGGCTATCTTCCTTCGAGTTCTGTTGAACTTGAAGAAAGATCTTTGTATTTGCATCTTTGTCTTTTCTCAAACCAAAAACCAAAAGAAAAACTTCTCTTCTCGTACAAATTCATGTTTAGATTTCATCTTATAATTTCAAGTAATCAATCATTATTATCAATCATCATTCACACTCATCTTATTAATGTCAGGATGTTGCAAGGTCAGTCCTTTCCGAAGACTGAGAAGAAAGAGATGAAGACATTCACAAGATGAGTGTGAATGATGATTGATAATGATTGATTGCTTGAAATTATAACGGTTTCTTCTTTCCCATCTTCAGTGTTTCCATCACTGTTACTTGGAGACGACCCGGCGCAATAATGCGTTTCAAATCATCGCTAGATTGATGGCACTATCTACTATGCGACTACAAGAGAAATATTTTCCCTTTCCTGCATTTGGAACCGCTAGTCACACATTGAATCCCTCCATGCGAAACCTAGAAGAAAGTTCGTCTTGACTGACATAGCATCCCATGACAATTCTTGGATGGCTTGTTGAAGAGGAGAAACTTTTTCGGCCATGAAAACACCTCTTCTCATGAGAAATGGTGGAAAAGTATAGGGCTGCCGTGAGAAAAGTGTGGGGTTTCGATCCATACTCGTTTTTGCATACGCAACAAGCCCGCTCACCTGATTTGCCACTACCATTGTATCGCCCGGTCGAAGTTTCATGACCAGTCGATACTTATCCTGGGCTAACAATGAGTTCCATGCTAAATGAGCGTCGTGAAGTTTGTCGTAGAACGCATCAATCTCTTGTGAATCCTTTGTACCATCAGGGGGTAGATCAGGCAATCGATCCAAGTCATTGTGTCTGATTGAGACGATGCGCCCCCGGTCTACCTTAATGATAGGGCCCGATGCTCGTAGGTTCCATCCCGTCAGTTCGTCCTTGGAATGATAGGTGCGAATGGTCTTGCTCAGGATATCAAAAGCGTCTGGGTTTTGGGATCGCAATGCTTCGGCTACTGCAAATCCATCCCCAAACACACTTTCTCCCCCCTCCAAAGCTGGCTGCACCATGGTAAAGATTTGCAGGCCTGGAGGATCGGTCTGGTAGGTAAAATCCGTGTGTAAGGGCAGCCCATCAGAGCCATACGCCGAATCGGCCACCGAAGTTCCCTGAGGTTGGGCTCCCGAGGAAGTCGCCCAGACGCTGCCGTACAATGTCCGCATTGGCCCGTCGGTACCCGTTGTTAGCACCAGGTCCTTTTTACCAGCCTGATAGGTCGAGAGAATGGAATTGGAAGGCAACTTGATGTTCCCCCCGCCCAACGCAGCACCAATGGCCGCGATTCCGGCTCCGTCATCGTCCACTGGTGTTTCAGTGATCAGAAGAATACCATAGTAATACAAGGCTGCCAGACCCCGTGTCATACCAGCTCCACTTTGGTCCATAATCAGTGCATCAAAAGAAATGGACATGTCAACAGAACGTCGGACGTCGTCCTCGGACAGATCAGTCCAGCGTTTTCGATCGTCCATGTTCAATTGGTAGTTCCAACGACGGTAGAAATGTTCCAAGGTTGCCAAATCGTGAGTCGTCCGCACATTATCGCTCCATAGAATTTCACAGTGTGCATTGTCGCTTTGGATAGCGTACTCTTTCATCGTCACACGTGTACGGGAGGCTGCGGATGATTGTTCGGATTCCATTTTTTCAACTTCCAGTGGCTTTCCGGAAGACGAATCGTACGGAACATCGTTGCGTTGTTGTGTTACGGGATCGAATTTGGCACTGTCAAGATCTCGTAGAAACTGCCAAGGCAGTTTGGACAGAAACTCGTACTTGTGACTGTTTTCGGACGAAGATGACGACGACGACAACGGCAAGCGACGAACTTGTGGAAGATGATTTTGGATTCTGATCCTCCTTCTGCCCAAAGACCTTCCAGAGCAACGAGGAAAAATCGGTCGCAGCATACCTACCTACACACTCGCTATTGACACAACACTGATGATTCTGGCTGAACCAAACTGCACAATTGAAAATCTTACGGGAGTAGTTAACAGTAAGACAAAGGAAGGACAAGACGACCCAAAAAAAAATCATTTCATCAGAATCAGTGATGAAAACAAAAAACCAACCCGGATCATCTCCCCTCATGAAATGGGTTCACACCACCAAAACGTATGTTCACACCTTTAACTTACAGTTACTGCAGACGTTATATGAAGTACGATAGTATGGTACTTACCTACCGATAGTCGTACGTCGTATCATATGATACGAGTACGACAGTACCGGTATGCATACGGTTACCGGTAGTCGTACTGATCGAAGTTTCTGGGCTTTTTTTTTACTGTCGTATTGTGTTAACTTTCTTTCTCACTGTCAACTTCAGCAGTCACTTCGATACTACTGCATATTCACAAAAGAATTGCGGAATCTTTGGCCAGAATAGTAGCAAGAGCAATATGAGGAGGAATGTGTTGATAGGGAATAGTATTGTCGTAACAGCTGCTTGGAGTGCAGTTGCATTTGCTCCTCTCGTTCCAACTCGGACTGATTATCCGTCACTCCACCGACGGATTTCGTTTGTTGCAATGAAAGGTGACGACGGCAATATTGATGACGATGCTGATGCTTTTGATACCACCGAAACCACTGACAGGGATGATCGAGAAAAAGTGTTACAGTCGCTCGGACTTGATCCCCGAAACAACGACGCCTTGTTGGAATATTCCATCGATTCGTTTCTCCGGGGTGATTACGACCGACCTTTTGCCGACGATGCTGTGGCGCCACTGCCAGGATTGTCGCCAAAAGCCACGGTCGAACAGGCATTTCACGCATTGCGCCAACTGGATGACCCCGAACCGTCGCATGGGGCGGCCTGCTTTTTGCGTTTTTGCATTCCCCTTCGACGGGGCGAACGATGGTCGCCTTCTACCAGTGACCAAGTCGGAACGGCATGGAAGGAATTGCTGCGAGGATCGTTGACACCGACCATGTTTGCGAGACGTTTGCGAGCGTCGCAAGACTTCTCGACACTACTGGATTGGAACAAGATGGATGTGACCGAGGGGGCGGTGACCGGAAAGGAAGATTTTGCGTTTGAAGATACGGTGGCCTTTGTGAATGCAGCACTTTACTTTGGAGGGGTGGATGAAAAGGAAAAGAACAGCAGCAGCAGCAGCAACACTAACAATAGTACCTTCAGTGAGACACCACCACCCCCTGAATTGTTACAGATCAAGCTGAGTCGAGTGGGCGGCGTGTGGCTAATTGAGTCGGTTCAACGTATTCCCAAAAGTCTGTTTCAGAATTCGGTCGTGCAGGATGAAGAAATAAAACCCATCGAAAACAACCAGACAAAGCCTAGGAAACACCGCAAAACAAGAAAATAAAAAGTTGGAAAAGATTCCTTACATTATTCTACTACATTGCTAGCAAACGAAAGCCTGGAAAGGGTGCCAAGATCGAGGCACACAACAAAAATGACAGCAGCCACAACGTCAAACGTTTGCCGTCGACTTCTGTCACGTCGTCCCGTGGAGGAATTTCTTGTCGCCTCTGTAACAGTACAACAAGAAACGTCCACGACATGAAAATCGAAGATGCCCCCGACAATACCATCGACACCATCAACAAGAGGGAAAACACAGAAATTACTGCCCCTTGCCGTTGCCCCATGGCCGCGAAACATGCCCGTCCTCCATCTAGGCGAAAAATGGGTAACAGATTCAATGCATTGTAAATGAGCCCTGATGCTCCCACGACAAATAACGGGTGCATGGGTACTGGCTGTGCAAGAGGCAGCATCATAGTCTTGGGAGCCAGCCATGATAAAATGGACCCAAGAAGAAAACTTGATTTCATTTTGGCCACCGACATGACGGGGAATTGTGCGAGTTGAAACGGCGATGCTCGGACGGTGAGTAGGGCCCCACCAATGACCAATGCCAAAGATGCAGCCAGGGCTGAGAGAGGCCCGCTGAGAGCGAAATCGAGAAGAGCAGCTCTATTCTTTGGGAACGAACGTAACGGCGTGATGCAACCAAAAAAAGGGAACAATGTCAAATGAAAGGATGGTATGGGTACTGGAGGACCAATTTTGATTTGTTTCCTTTTTGCGACCAAGTAATGTGCTACTTCGTGTATTGTTTGAAGTAGGACGGTGCCCAGCGCCACAGGAATGCATGTGTAGAGGGCTGTCAAGTCTCGTCTCTTCACCAAAGCATCGAAAAAGTTTGGATTCAATGCATGCATAGAGATGGAATAGTAAAAGATAGAAAGCGCCGTCAATGGATAAGAGACCTGTTTACCTACCGTTTTGATCCAACTTTTCTTGACTGTGAGTAAGCTTTCATCAGGGGTAACTGATTTTGAAACAGCCAATAGAACTGGCTTAGGCTCCTCCTCCATTGCGGCCATGGCAGGCCGTGTCCCTTGCATCCTTGGTTCTGCATCCAAGTCTGCCATTAAGAAAAGTTGAACTCGATCTCCAAGTCCCACCGCTTCCAGACGATCTTGAAGTTCCGCGAAAACTTCGGCTGTGGTATTATCAAAGTAGGAAGCCTTACTACTATCTGAGGAGGTTATCTTTCCTAAATTCATTCGGATATTCCCTCGAAATAAGGCAGCCCCTGGTACAGATTCGGTTTTTGTCAAGAAGAATCGACTTCCCAATAGTACCTCCTTTTCAATAAGCTTGATTTCCGTCGGGCCGATGGTCGAAACGTTTGTTGCCACAATATACGGCAGCAGAGTCGACGGCACCCATATGGGAATTGGGGCGATTTCACCCGTTGTACTGTTTTGCAACAAAAGCTTCTTTTCGACCAATTCCTGAATCTCAGACTCTTGCAGACCAAACGTTTGACGTATATATTCTTCAACGGTGCCATTTGTCACCGCACTGACCACCTTGCTGATATCAGCCGCCAAAAGCCGATTTTGCTTGAGGTCTTGAATTTTGCGGAGCTCCTTAATGCGCGTTCGGATGGCTATCTCCAATCGGCCGTCACCTTTCGATACAGTTGATGAACGACTGTTACTACCAGATGTGGACATGGAATCCGACGAAGACATGGAAAACGTCAATTGGTCTTGCAGAGCTGCCGTGCCATCATCTAAAATGTTGGTCGCTTGGGTCAGTGCCTCCAAATAATCACCAAATTGTTCCGATGAGTTTTCAGTTTGTATGACAATATCATAACTATCGGTTGGGAACGGGGGGATGGTTTCCACTGTCACTACTTGCCCCGCAGCTTGGGCTTGCAAATTGAACAGCCGATCCACAACGGCCAAGATTTGTTCCTGGGAGTAGCGACCATTCTGCAATCGATCCGCCACCACACGTGCATCGGGAATCAGTGTTGTTGATGTCAAGGAATCGGTTGTTTGATTGCGTTTCACGTTGCTGCTTGTGGCCAATTCACCTTTAGAGGCGAAGAGTTTAGTTGAAAACAAAGTGGCGATAATCCCATCGATTTCTGCGAGTTTGGCCTTTTGACGTTTTGAATTGGTTTCCTGTAACGCTGCTTCCATAGCTTGTGCCTCGGCTCGTACGGCTTGTGCCTTGGCACGAAGCTCTTCTGCTTTGGCTATCAATTCGCTTTGGGTTTGGTTAGCAAAACTAACGTCCTCTTCTTCTTCTTCTTCTTCTTCTTCAACATTCAACGATGCTGCCGACGCGTTGGTGGAGGCCCACAAACGTGAGAAGGATTGAAATTGCGTCAAAAGGATCCGTGGAACAACAAAGGAGTATACATTTTTCTGATAATCTCCGTTACTGTCATCGTATTGGAGTTTTGGGGCAACCCTTGGCTTTGCAACAAGTGAATGATGCTCGTTCCTTCGATGTCGACATCGAAGTTGCGGTGGTTGACGCCACTGAAATCCATGAATCGTCCATAGAAACAGTACCAGCAACAGCAAGACAGCCTTACGAACGTATTTATTCATGAGAGAAGATTTGAAAATCACTCTTAGACAGTGGCGATGTCGTGCAATGTTAGTAGCCAGGCTTGTAGCAGAAAGTTGTGGCAGCATCCCCAAAACACATAGATTATTGATCAGATACTTCGAGTATTTGATATGATCCACGCTGACCGATGCTGTTGTCAAGAGTCAAGAAGTTTGGATCATTTCTGCTTACGCGCGCCAGCATGATTATTGTTTCGAGATTCTTCCGTCGAGCCAAACAAACGCACTGACTGTGTTGAGAGGCGCAACTGATAGAGTTACTACGGTACTACTGTAGTACGTTATTATTACTTGCAATTTCGAGCTAGCTAGAGTAAATCAATTAAAAAAGTCCCCCTCCTGCCCTACAAATTAATCATTGTAGAACTTTCATTGCAACAACTGGACGGCTCGTTGGTAGCCTCCCTCGTATCAGAATCGATTTCAATCTTTTGTTCCCCTCCTCTACCATGGTCCACATCCATGTGGTTAGAGACTTCCCCCCTTGCTTCTTGCGTCAATGTCAAGTCATCTTCCTTGTTGGTATCGTACAGCTTGAGTCCATGTTCTATATCTTTCAGTTCGTACTCTTCGCAGTCACCGTCGTCGTACCTGACAAAGTACCACAACTTTGCTTCATCCGTGATGTACTCCACTGTCCCAAAAAAGATGGCCTCCGTCAGTTTACCCTTGTTGTTTGGGTCTTCCACAGCGAATTCCTTAGCCACACGCATTCCAATGTACCGTTTCGGATTCTCAATGACGACTCGGCTGGCCATTTTTTGTCGTTTGGCTTCTCGCTCTTCTTCGGTGTAACAACCAAGAAACTGAGGCAACTCTCCTTGGGCGATATACGTCTCCAATTCCAATTTGCGGTTTCTCAAGGCAAGGCTTTTATCTAGCATGATTTCTTGTACAGATTTAGATGTCACTTTTCTTTGTTCCAACCCGTCTCTGTCTAAATCCTCTTTGCCTTCGTCTTCCCCGACCACATCGTACAAGACCAGACCATCTACCATGGTTGTAATTCATAAGTTGCCAAAAAACAAAAAAAAACAGACAGACAGTGAGACGGAAACATTGCAACACCCCCAAAGATTCTCTTCTCAAACGCATTCTTACACATACCGTAGAACTCCCGGAGTGACAGCATTTGTTGCTTGGCAGTCATGTCATGACGGATCAAAAAGGTGTACGATGACAGGGCGGACGGATCTTCGGTTGTCGGTGGATCCGAATCGACGCATATGACGGTGCCTATGGAAATACCATTCTTTCCCGTTCTGGATCGTACAGCGACTCGCAATCCCATCAATTTGGAACGTAACTCTTCATAGGGATTTATCGGACGTTCCGTACATTTTCGATATAGCAAGTCGCCGATCCCATAATGAGCAAAGTTTTTCGAGTACACAATCTTGACGTGTTCGGGTAGGGACTGCAGTTTCGGTTCCGTTTCGATGATATGCGCTGCATCCTGTTGTAAGAGCAATCGAAACAGATCCCCGTCGCCTCCGGTGATAACGACGTAGACATCCTTTTGTTCCTTGTTACTTTCGGTATCAACCGTTTCCACCAAAAATTGTTGAATGATATTCCGTAATTGACAGGCTATTTCGGAGCATGCCGTCGTCATCATGGCGACAGTGGTTTCCTTGGCGAAGGTTGGTAGTGGCTGTTTGTTGTTCATGGCAGTTTCTATGGCCTGTTGAAAGTCTTTGTGGTCGATGTTGGGGAGCGCTCCCGTGTGTTCGTGTAAGGATTGCAACCGTACCTTGATACCGGGACTGATGCCCCCTCCCAGTATACGTCCGTTCTTGTCCAATGCCGCATACGTCATGGCGGTGCCACCGTCCATGGTCAAGACGGGACAACCAAAGGTGATCTTGGCGCCGTACAGGACGGCCGTCCGGTCGACGCCCATGGTTTCGTACAAGCCTTGGTCAAAGGAAAAGAAATCCGTGTTTCGGAGTTTGTGAATTCGGACCGGTACATGTCGAAACATGAAAAGGAGTTTTCGTTCGGCATCGGGATTGCTGGATACGACGTAAATGCTCAGTACGGAGTGTTTGCGTTTGGCGGCGGCGGAGGCGGCCACGTTGTTGACTTGCTGGGAGACGGAACAACCCAGATTGACCTTGTTTCCCAAGATGAGTGTATGTGCTTGAGGTGGGATGTGAGCCATCAACAGATCGCAGGGATCTTCCTTTTGATAGTTTTCTTCGTCTTCGTCGGAATGGGGTGTACTGTGAAACGGCAGATAGATCATAGACGACAAAAAAAAGAAAGGAAACGTGTAATATCCGAATGAGAAACGATTCGGTGATGAAACGAAGTTAAATATTGGACATTGGATATTGAACAATGAAACAGATTGCTGAAGCAAATGATGCAACAACTCCTTCTTTTTTTGGTGTACAATACACACTATACCACTATACTGTATACTGTACATATATATACTGTACTTACTTCCAAAAGAGACTGGGAACAAATTTGTGTGTCACTCCCAAGTGCAAGGCCCAATGATAATTGGAATTTCCACAAACAACGGTCAAGAGCATGTCTTCAAAGGGAGATGGTGCATTTCGGCTCCAGTCGTCGGCCGCTGGCGGTATCGACTTTAACTTGAGAACATTACTGTTGTTGTTGCTGTTGCTGCTCATGATGTTGCTGTTGTTGTTGTTGTTGGTGGTGGTACGGCTGCTTCCGCAGTTGCTGCTGCTGCCATTGTTGTTGTTGTTGCTGCTCATGGGATTCTTTGTCTTCTCTACTAACTGTAAGTATTACCCCCTCCAAAAAATAAAAGTCATCAAGTGTCGGATTGTTGTTTTCGCAACAACACACAATGAAAAAGGCACGTTATCAATCAAACCTGAACTCGGAACAACAACAAACATGCAATATGTGGGAAACAAAGACGGAAGAAAACGTGATACAACAATACGAAGATCGATCGATAACAAGGCCCCGACACTAATAAACTCTCTAGCTAGCTAGGTAGTAGTGTAACAGGACACTCTGATCTCTTGATCGGGGATCACAACAGCAGGAACCTTGCTGTATGTTGTTGTGTTGTCATTGATGTGATTTACTATGTACTACAGTATGTAGTAGTACGGTGTAGTAGTTGATGTTACTTCGTATTATAATAGCTTTGTAGCGTAGTATTGTACGACATGAAGTACCGTAGTCGTTGGAAAGTTTGAGTCGATGGAATCAACTTTGACTCGTTTGACTGATTTTGAAGCTGTTTGGACGTTTGGACTCTATGATACCGTCGTACGCGCGTGTACCACGTCGACAAAATAATACTACCGTACTCCGGGTACAGTGTACGTCGTAGTCTACTTCGAAGTACCGTAGTTAAAATAAGACTGGGGGGTGGGGGGGTATCATAAAAACCCGCTTCACAAGTCTGGCCGTCGTCCGCAATTTTATCCCCAACCCTAAGCTTGTATTTAAGCATTATGGCAAAATCAACGATCTTTCTCTCTGTTTCATCTCTACTGTCGTATCTATTAAAGTCTTGTAGCCGTTGGAAAGCGTTTATGATGTCCTAAAAGAGTACCGGTAGAAATCCGGGGTAGCAAAAAAATTGTCGTAAACGAAACGGGACACGAAAATTTGGTCGCCATTATTTTTTTTCCTACTCTCAACTTTTTTTTTCGCTCATCACTCATCGCTGAAATCATTGTGTTACACTCGTTGTTGCACTTCTCCTGTCTCCTGATCTAAGTTTAAATTGCTCCCAAAAGACAATGGCACCCAACAACAGAAACACAGATGTTGCCACTGAAAAAAAAGGCAGGGACGGAGCAAGTTTTTCAGTGCTCCAACCTTCATTCAGGAGAAGAAGAAAAATCTGCTCGAGCCTTTCATGATCATGAATGAAAAGCTCGTGGAGAGAGGATGCTGTGTCAACAAGTCCACCTGCAAAGTAATGAAATGCCACTGCCTTCAAATTCTATCTGATGAAGTCTGTATTTGCCACCGTTCATGACAATGCGTCGTTGTTATGGCAAATTTTGCCTTGAGAAAAGAGGGATGCGTGTCATCACGACCAACAATGGAAACACGAGTGTTGTGCCTGCTACTCCTAATGGAGAAACCAAGAGAGTGCCATCCTGGTCTGGATATTGCACTTCCTGGAAGGACAATTATCGTAACCTAAGGATTAGGAAGCCAACCCAAGACATCTGCAATTATTGCTACAAGATCTACAACTTTCACAAGTTTTGATCTACTACTAAAGAGTCGTCAGTTGCAGAAGAGGGAAAGGAACCAGAAAATCTCGAGGGACTTGTTGAAGATCGGGTCCACCAATACGAGGAGGAGGATGGTGTTGACTTCGACCAATTTGGCAACCACGGTACCGATCCTCACGCCCCGATAACTGTGACTAAAGATGTTGAGGAAATGGAACTTAAACTCCTCGAGGCAGCGATGCATGTAAGGAAGGCAAAGAGCAATGAGGACGCTAGTGAACCAAAACATCGCACTTGCGAGAAAAGACCGAAAAGAAGAAGTTCCTCATTCCGAAAGAGTGTACACTCTAATTGCTGACTTTTGCCAGAACATGGAGCTGCCTCATTTTGGAGCAGAGCAGCCAGGTGAAACATACTGCTTGACGCCAGCCAAGCTAGAAGGTTTTGGGGTTGCGGACGTTTCGCACATTGGAGATGATGGAAAGGAAGCAGACCATCTATATTTCCACTGTTACCTAGAAGGGGATGGAGCCAAAGGTGGCACAAATGTAGCATCAATGATTAGGAAGACCCTCCATCACAATTTTCAGTTCCTTGGCTCTCAATGCAGTACCACTTTCATCCGTGCGTATTATTTTGGTCTGATGGAGGGTCTTCATAATCATTGATGCTACATTTGTGCCACCTTAGGCCCCGAAACTAATAAACTCTCTAGCCAGCTAGGTAGTAGTGTAGCAGGATACTCTGATCCCCGATGCAGGAACCTTTCTGTATGTTGTGTTGTCATTGATCTTTGGAAGCAGATGTTATGATACTATAATATGTAGTACTGTAGTACCGGTAGTTGATGTTGTTGTTTACTAATGTATAGCTTTGTAGTAGTGTATTATATCGTACGACATGAAGTAGTCGTAGTCGTTGGAAAATTTGAGTCGATAGAATCAACTTTGACTCGTTTGACTGATTTTGAAGGCATCATCTGTTTGGACGTTTGGACTCAACCGTCGTACGCGCGTGTACCACGTCGACAAAATAATCCTCGAATAATAGAGTAATAATATTATTATTATAATGTTCTGATTTTTTCTATCCATCACATACGGTACATACGTCGTATGCATGCATGGTATTACGTAGTATCTTCTCTGTTTTTCATGTTTCGAGAGTGACGATGCAGGATGATGATGAGATGAAATCTGATGACTGTGAAGAAGCATCATCGTCGACCTTGCTTCCTCTTTCTATTGTGCCAGTACAAACTTCTTGCAGGTATTATATTATAGCCGCAGTTGATGTAAATCGCGGCATTTGTTAGTTTGGGACAACAACGAACAGCAGAGAGAGAGAGAGAGAGAGTCTCCCTGCATTCATACCTACGATCACACCTCAAAATGAAGACAACAACCATACAACAAACGACGACGACAAGAACAAGAACAATGATGATACGTCACTTTTATGCTGTACCAGTACCCATCCACAACGTCAAAAGACGACCGACTGTACTCGTAACGATTCTTCTCCTTGTCGTTGCTATTGTGTCTACCGATCGATCGAATGTTCATGGATACGCTCTTTCGGGAAGACGATGCCAGTCAAAGCAACGACATTCAGTATGGTCAAGATCCAGACAACACAATAAATTCAACGTACAACAATCACTACTGTCACCGCGGAACGTAGTGCCGGTACTACCTCTTGTGGCGAGAACACGACAACAACAAACGACACATGTTGTTATCGTTTATGATTCGTCTCTGTTTTCGATTTCAGGCGACCATGACATCAACGTTGCACCAAATAACAACAGCAACAACAACAATAGCAATACCAACAATTCTCTACTAATCACATCATCACCCGTTGAACCACTGACGGAATCCATCAATGACAAAGAGATCCGAAACGCTACTCTATCAACAACAACAGTGTCGTCGTCATCATCATCATCATCATTATTGAAACCGACAATAACAGAGAAAACATCGTCGTCGTCGTCGTCGTCGTCGTCTACGGATTCCACTTCTTTTGCAACTGACGGCGTCTTACCGTCGTATCGTCGTTTAATCGTCTTTACAGCCACTACCATATTGATTTGGTTGTCGGAACCGTTGTTAAGTTTGGTCGATACTACTATTGTTGGTCTCACCTCACCGGCAAAGACGGCAGTGGCACAAATCGCTGCTCTTGGTCCAGCAACCACCCTTTACGATTCCGCCATTTACATGACGTACTTCTTGGCCATTGCCACCACCAACCAACTGGCGCCCCGGTTGGCTCGCAAAGACTACAAGGGATTGCGACAATCCACGTCGCATCTCATGGGATTGGCCGTCTTGTTTGGAACAATCGTAACGGCTATGACATTCGGACTCGGACGAACCATCATTTCGCAAATGGTGGGAAGTTCCATCACCGATGCCAGTATCGTACCATTGGCCGCCAATTATGCCAAAATACGAGCAGCCGTGGCACCGTTATGCGTCGTCGACTTTGTCGCACAATCCTTCTGCTTGACCATTTTGGATACCAAGACGCCAGCGATGGCCGTGGCAGTCGCATCCTTGGTCAATATCGTCGGTGACTTGATCTTGTCGCCCCTCTTCGGCATTCAAGGAGCGGCGTTGGCCACGGCAATGGCAACCACCACCTCATGCCTCATTCTGGTTCGAAAAGTACGAAAGGTACTGGCAGAATGGAAACGGAAGCAACAGGTCCAACAAGCCAAGGAAGACTTTTTCCAACAATCGTCGACACTAGCCGATATTGATTTGTTCACGGTAGACAACAGCAGTAATACCGACACTGTTCCCTTCTTTTCCTTACCCAACAAAACGGCCATGATCGACCTGCTCAAGTTGGCCGGACCCATCTTCTTTGTCATGATGAGCAAGATTGCCAGCTACAGCGTCTTGACGGTCCGAGCGACTAGCTTTGGTGTCTTGCCCCTAGCAACGCACAATATCATGATGCGAGTCTTTTTCTTCTTTGCATGCTTCGGAGATTCGCTCAGCCAAGCGGCCCAGACGTTTTACCCACAAGTTTCCAAAAACATGCGACGGAAATTTCTCAAACGCCTGTTCTATCTGGCAACAGCAATCGGACTGAGCAACCTTCAATTCTCACAACTCATTCTGAAGCAGTTCGGTTGCTTCTTGACCAAAAACTCTAGCATTATCCAGATGATGGGCCAATATTCTCCCTTCGTTGGATTGGCAGTCTTACTGCATCCATTCATCATGTTCCTAGAGGGCACGGTGCTGGCCAAGAGAGATTTGGTATTCATGGTGGTCATGTATGTTGCTACAGGGTTGATGCATTTCGGACACGTCTTTTCGCCCGCCGCAGCATCCTTCATGGGTTTGTGGAGAGCCCTGTTCGTCTTTCAATTCATCCGATTGGTACAATTTGGTTTGCGGGTGTGGGACACAACCAGAAGAGAACGTAACAGTTTTGAAGCAACGTCGTCAACAAAAGCCGTTGCGGCAACAGTAACGGAATTATAGTAGCGAATCTATCTTCGAATCCACCGTCGTATTGACTTTTACGAACCCTAAGCTCTACTAGGCATGACCGCAAAACAACCAAGCATGGAAAGAAAGAAAGTTATAAGATGCCATACTTGTGTGAAGCTTTTTGTTTTCATTTTTTACTTCGTAGCTACGATGTGGCCTTTTTGTGCCTCTAATTTTTGTGCAATCTCCGGCACGTGTTCCTTCAGCTTTCCCTCCAACATTCGAACCCAATAATCGTCAATCTTGTGATTGACGTAGCAATTGAACTTCCAACCCTCGTCTCCAGTTTCCAAATTCACTCCCGTCATGTTTTCTGGAAACGGCGTACCCAACCGGCACGTCGCTTGACCGTCGGATGCGGCCGAACAGGCCGATTCCCAAAATACCGTGTCTTGGGTTGCCACAGCCTTGGTGTGAAGCATAAGAGCCTCCTTGACTTCGTCACCAAATCTTGACAGCGGATCGGGAAACGGATTTCTAGGATTCCACGGCCTTCCGAGCTTTTGCATGTCATCCTTGTTCAACACTGACAAGCCCGTGACAGTCGAGTAGTGCTGTCGTTTTGTTTTTGTTTGTTCGGGCAGAAAGGGGGGGGGAGAGAGAGAGAGCAAGAGTTGTAAGCAAAATGTTCTTGTTTTGTTTTGTTTTGTTTGATTTTGCTCCAATTGCTTGGTTTTTGGCTACGTACAATAAAATGGTGCTTGACATAGTCAGGACGATAAATTTGCTTCTCGGCAGGCATTTGTTCCGTCTTTTGTCCGGGCTTTTGTCTATCACAATTGTAGGCTTGCAACATTGTTTGATTCATGGGTATCCTCAATTGAAAACAGTCTTGATCTCTTCCACAATTTCTGGCGCCGTGCATCCTGGTAAGATTTGGATCTCTTTGGATTGAAAGGCCAAAAAAGAGAAGCTATTAGAAACCAGTTTCCGAAAACACCCAAATTTTGTTTGCACATGCGCTAATACGTACTCGATGAATCTCCGCCTTGGCCAGGCTCTCCAGGAACCAAATGATACAATCTTTTTCCCTTCTTCATCCAACTTGTCTAGCAATGGATGTATTCTCGTCAAATTGCCCATAGGAACAAGGTATTCATCAATGTCAAACTTTTACAAGCAGAGGGGTGAGCAACTCGAACTTGGTGTAGAGATCAACGTAAGCAGCACCAGCATTTACGATACTAGTCAGACCTACCTGTGCAATCCAATCCGTGTGCGGCCCGAATCGTAAACGGCACGACGCTTCCGCTGCATACTGAGAGGACCTCTCACCGACACTGTCCACGTTGTTTTTGTTATTGTTGCATACCTTGGCTGGCCATTTGATCAGCGTTACATCATCGGGAAAGAGATCGGCAATGGGTTGAAGGGAAGAATCTGTGGAAAAGGCTGCTGAGTTGTCATACAAATAGAAATGCTCCACTCCGATTAGTTTGTTGTACGTGATCCACTCCAACAACCTCCTCTGTCCGTCATTAATGGCAAATCGATTACCTCGGGTGGCATATCCCGTGCTTGCCCAGAGGCAAGACACCAATCGATGTTGCTTGATTGGCTCTTTCACTTCCGACGACGCCAGTGCCACTGCTTTGCTATCCTCCTGCTGTTTACCATAGGTCAGCAACGTAGGTTTACATATGGGAATGTTCTCCCAGCGACCGGAATCCTCCACTCGCGGTAGGATGTGATTATCCCCGTATTCAACCAGGGCATCGAATGTACCAGTAGAAAATTCCTTGTAATAGGGTGGCAAGAATTCATTGGGTGGTCCATACCTTGGTGGAGTCCGGATAGGGACAATGTCCACGAATAGCGTGGCATAATCGTTTATGACCGAGGCTCCCGTTCGAATAGTTTCGACCAAGCTTTCGGGGACGGGGCATTGAAACAAGAGTTGAGAAGTGTGGATTTGCTTGTTGTCTCGGCCATCTTTATGGAACATCTGTCTCATCTTCTTGCGGTACGAGGCCCACTCGTAGCTAAAGTTGAAAATGGACAGTGTCTCTTCCCCATCGGAGAATCGACAGATGAAACGGGTGGCCATTCCATCCTCGTCGGCATCCTCGTGACCCGTAAGTTGGTATCTCGGTTCTTCATTACTATTGTCGTCTTTAATTCTCTTGACGGCGACATGCTGGAAGAGTGCAACTTGTGGTGCCATGTGGGCGGCAATTTTCTTCTCCTTTTCCGTGGTACCAGTGCGACATCGACGCTTGTTCTGTGCCACAAATTGGATAAACTTGCCATCGTGAGTGGGGAACACATCGTGAAGCCAGGGAAGATATGGATCGTCATCGGGAAAGTTGTCGGCTGGGATTTGTTCCATCAACCGACTGCAGGAGTTGACTTCCTTGAATATAACAGGTGATAGTTCTTCTTTTGTTGTCGTCCGTATTGGCAAGGGTTTGGTCTTCCACAGCTCTTGATCGACATGTTCTAAATACGCCGTCATGACTCGTTTGGGAGGTGTCTCATCCTGAATGTCGTTTCCTACGGCAGCAGCATTACCAACATCAACGTCCCTTATGACTTCTGGCTTGACTCCGTGTCCAAATTCTGGTTCGGGAGAGTATGGAATGTTTCGATCCCCCCATTCGTCGCGACTGTAGACTCTGGGTGGCTTTCGGTTGGGATCGTTTCGGAGAATTTCTTTACGATTCGACCGGAGGCCATTGGAAATATTGTTGTTGTTGTTGTTGTTGTGACTTCCATCATCATCGTTCATGACGCCGTTACTGTTGTTGCTTTTGGTATCGGTGGTGTATTTGGCCAGTAGTACCATGACTGAAACATACACCAATATCAGCACTCCCATCACATAGGCGACCAACATGGAAATCGAAACGCTGCCCTTGTTCTTGTTGTTGGTGTTACTATTCAGTCGACTGCCATTGTTCTTGGTGGTTATTTTTCGCATAGGCTGTGATCGCGAGGGCCGTTGCGATAGTGACACCATGGTGAAGAGCGACTGAACCAAAGAATAGTATATGCTCGGCAACTTCGATGGCATGAATCCCACACTACGGTGGGTGGATTATGTGGAGATGAAAGGAAAAAGCTTTTTCGAATTACAGGTCATTTCATTTTGTGGCGTGATGCCCGATCTGTTGATTGGAGATTTTTTGACTCCTTCGAATGTACTATCAGTTCGACACCATACCGCACTCCGTTTCGTACTACGAGTACGTAGTACCTTTTTTCTTCGACGAGGTTCGAAGGTGACGTCATGAAAATCGCAGTTTTCCAATTCCAGTTAACTGTAAAAAATTCTCGTCTCGAATTCGCTACGTTCCAACCAAAACACCCTTTCCAGTTACACCATGTCACATTTCACTGCGTTCTGGAATATCCTCGTCTTCGCGTGGACGACTACTTTCATAGCAAATACAGGATAGGACTGGAAACCATGATGAGATCTGCACCTGCTCAGAGAATTGTGGATACCTCTAACCGAGTCCTCTCTCAGAGTTTTCTATGTCTGAAATTCTCAACCTCAGCGGCCGCCTCCATTTCCGAAGATAACGAAACGTCAATATCATCCACACAGTTTCCCTCCACTCCCCCCTTGTTGCAATTTTCAAAGGCGCGCCTTTCCTATATTTCCACCAACGACAACCCCTATTCAAGATTCGCAACGGAACCGTTTTCCTGGTCGATTCATCCACCGAATTTGACACACGACAACCCGCTGGATCGACAAGGGGGATACGCCCTGCTGGGAAGGAACGGAACCGCCAAGAGTTTGTTGGGATTATCGTTAATGGCCACTACCCAAACTGTAAATCTACGGGAACGACTCGACGAACAACAGCAGCAGCAACAACAACGACGAAACACGCAAAATCCCTATCTCATCGAAGGCGATTTGTCGATACCGTCAGGGTCCCGATGGCATTCCCGGGCCGTCGCTCATGTTTCGTTTCATTCGCACCAAGAGCTGCTGGAAGAACGAGACGAAAAGACGGGAGAGCACTTGACAGCTTTCAAGGCCATTGCAACTGCTGGTGGGGCGCCAGGAAAACTCAACCCCGCTGCTCAATTTCTGGTGGTACGATTTGGGTTGTATCCCCTACTGCACCGCACCGTCAACACATTATCAACGGGAGAAATTCGCAAGGTCTTGTTGATCCGAGCACTCTCACAGCGACCCAAACTGCTGGTCTTGGACAATGCGTTTGATGGATTGGATGTACCCAGTCGCAACATTTTGAAAGATTTGGTTTCTCGAACCTTGCGGGGCTTTACTCAGGATATTTTAGTCCAGGGGGTGTCGTCCAAGGCCACAGCACGGACTCAAATTGTATTAATGACGCATCGAGCGGAAGAAATCGTGGACGAAATTGATACCGTGGCGTGGTTTGAACGGCCTATGAAAACCGAACAGGTTCCCAACTTGCAATTCCAAATGCTGAAACGACACCACCACGACGGTAGGGAACCCATTTCCCCCGTAGATTCACTCTACCAGGCACTGGGAATGAATGTCTCTACGGATTTTTCAACCGACCAAAGATTCGGTTTCTTGAATTGGCAAGATCCAACACTCCCAGATGCAGACGTCATCAAATGTTGGTGGAATCAAGACCATTTAATGGACAGAAATACAGCTGACAACGTAGTCGTCAAGGCCGACGGATTGACCATCCGACGCGGCGATGCCACACTGCTATATAATCTGGACTGGACCGTTCGTCAAGGTGAACGATGGATTGTAGGAGGTGGCAATGGCGCTGGAAAATCGACCTTGAGTCGTCTCTTGGCCAATCCTGAGTTTTTGAAAGACGACGTGTTCAATGACTCGTCGTTGCAAATCATGCCAAAATCGAGTAAAAACAATCGTCGAAGCAATGCTGTTGGATGGGTATCAACCGAAACTCATTTGAACCATCACCAAGGTCCACAAAAGAACTCGTTGATGACAACTAGAGATTTTTTTGAAGCAGAGACTGCTGGATCGTCATTTGAACACGTCATTTTACCGGTAATTGCTTGGCTGGAAATAGCTAGTACAGCTACAGAGCAGGAAGACTTCTTGAGTCAACCGTTTCATCATTTATCACAAGGCCAACAAAAAATGGCTTTACTTGCCGCTGCAATTGCCAAGCGACCGCCACTCTTGGTGTTGGATGAGCCCTGTCAGGGTTTGGATTTGATGGCACGACAACGACTACTGCAAGTTGTTGAACGGATCTGTGTGGCCACTGACATGTCCTTGATTTACATCACCCATCACTTGGAAGAAGAAAAGATCCCCAGCATTTCTCACGCCTTGCACCTGAAAGATCGCCGGGCTGTTTTTCAAGGACCAATTGATGACTATAGTCCTGATGACTTTTACGCTTCCTCAAGTGAAAGCTAAAATTCTACCACTGAATATTGGGTTTCCACTTGCCATTGTAGCTCTACGACTTAACTGTAAGTAGCTAGCTAGAGGGGTCCGTAAAGCAACGACCTAACTATTGTTCCTTCTCATGCCGTCGATCGTCGATAGGTATTTCTGTCGTGACGGACAGACGTTTTTTTTTTCCACGAGAAGGTATCTTTCTGGACTATGCGATGGATGCAAAATGCCAACCTGCCGACAAGCCGATAGGAATACTCTACTACTGTTACTACTAACTGGAGTAGCTAGCTATACAAACAATGGACGTATCGACCGACCGATTTGATTTTCCTACAAGTAAGCAAATCCTTCCGCTCGATACACTCAGTAGAGTTTTCAGAGGGCTGTGTAGCCTAAATTGACGGACCGAAACGAACATTATTGACGATGTTGAGTGCAAGAACCAAGCGCTCATGGGAGCGAAAAGCTCAACAAGTTTCACGTCACAATGATTCATCTCCACCCTCCTCCCAAATGGAAATCAAAATAGGAACCATAATTTCTAAAGAGTTTTCTCCGGGAGAGTGGTTCTATGGTCAAGTTGCTTCTTGGCCACCAGAAACCGTAGTGGACGAGAACGGCAATAAACTGCCTCAAAAAGAATGCAAGGTTGTTTACGAAGATGAGGATGAAGAAACACTTCCCACTTCTGTCATTCAAGCCTTGATAACTCCACAACAAAAACCCTATAACGGAATGAAAATTTTCAAGCGACGCAAAACTAGTCCCATTGCGATGAAAACAGTCGGCAAAGTCAAAGATGGCCCTTATTACAAGATTGTGTACGATGACGACGATAACAATACGGAATTTTTGAAAGAGGAGGTGATTCAACAGTGTGCGTTGAAAGTGCCTTTTGATGAAAAAGCCAATGGGACAAGTGATGAGGAGGAAAAAGCAAAACCCCATCCAGACTTAAAGTTGAAAGCTACCGAAAGGTCCTCTTGCCCAGGTGCTCATAAATGCAAACAAACATTAGAGTGGACAATGGGCATATCAAAAGAAGAAATTGAGAGAGTTTGGCAATTTATGAAAGCTCCGTATGATATCAACACAGCTATACAGATGATTCACTTCGCCAAAGACAAGCCCGAAAATGAGGAATTGCTCACAGAAGATGTTCAGTTTCATCCACAGATTGGTACAGCGCTAAGAAAAAATGTTCATGGCTGTACATATTATGGTCGCATAACCAGAGGACCTTACAGAGGATCCCACCCTGTGACAGGCAAGACTACGGAACTTTGGGATACAATTTATTCATACACTGAAGAAGATGATTGCGAAGAATTTGGCATTGATTGGCAAGAACTTCTTGAATGTCGGGCTAGCCGTCCCATGCAATCACCAAAAATTTTTGGCCGTCCATTGTACTTCCTTGAGATTTTTTCTGGATGTGGTATTATGACACAGAAGTTTCAGGAGAGAAAGTGGATTGTCAAGAGCATTGATAAATCTCCTTCTTCAAATGCAGTTCATAAGGTCGACATCATGGATATAGATTTCGACCAGCATATTGGAATGCTTCCTGATTTTGTTGTATTTGCGCCAGATTGCTCTACCTATTCTAACCTCTCAGGTGAGTAATCCAATCCTTTGAATCCTTCGTGCATCTTTCGCAACAGTACTAATCGAAATGTTGTTTCATCAGGAGGAATTCATCGAAAGCCGTTACAGGAAGAATACGCTGTATCTACAAAAGCTCTAGAACACGATGACTACTTGGCAAGGACATGGTTTCTAATAAAGTGGTTCCTATATAGAAAGCCCCACATGATTTTCTTGATCGAAAACCCCAGAGCTTCCCTACGTAACATGCCGTTGATGAAGTACAAACTGGAGAAGGGAGACGGTCTTCCATTTGGACAACGTGCCTATCGTGCGGAGGTAAATTATTGTGCGTTTGGTCGTGATGACATGAAGCCCACTGACCTGTGGACAAATGTAAGTACAAAGGAACAAAAACAGAAAAAAGAAACACGTTTCGTTGGGGGGAACCTCATCTACATTTTCTTTCCATTTTTTAGGATATCGGTTTGCATAATCGTCTCAACAAGTTCAAGTGCCGATGCCCAGGGCGTCATGCAACTGGTGCTCGTGGCAACACCAAAAGGATGAATGTAGCGAAGTTTCCAGAGAAGCTTGCCGAGCTAGTGTCAGAGTATGCACATTCCAAGTTTGTGATGGAGGAAGTCCATGATTTGAATGAACCAACAGTGACGGAGCAAGACAAGATAGAATTCACCAAAGGTATCAAAGGCACAAACTAGCACGAAGACATACAGAAAAAAAAAACGAAAGATAAAAGTAGAATGCAGTTGTATTCAAAGTTCTACATTCTAAAGTTTAAGGAGGATTTTCGAAAGCAAATGCTTCTGCTTTCCAATTTTGGGCAAAATTTTGAACAGTTCCAGCCTAAGCGGAAAGGGCAACGCCGCTGTTTCGTCGTGGCATTTTCTTGGATAATGTCACCGCTGACGAGTGTGAAAGTTCCGGCTTGGAATCAACTTCCGGCGATGTTGCTGATGGCGGTGATATTGGTAGGGGTTCACCGTTGTCTCTCTCGGCGCGCAGTCTCTGGAGACCCCGTCCATCTCTCATACGCTGCAACGCAGCGTCGAACGAGGGTCTGTCGGAAGCCGATCCTGTATACATTGCTGGAAAGGACGATATCCTTCTATTGGACCGCGAATCGTTGAGTGATGGGACCGATAGTCTGTCGACATTAGATAAAAGGCGTTTCGAGGTGTCGTTACAACATCGATTGGAGATGCGAGGTGTAGACGGCATTCGATCGAAAGGATTGGAAATCAAACATTGATTATACCGAGAGAAGGGCGTCTCAAAAGCTAACGATTCGGGTTGACAGTCAACCATGGTGTTCAGAAACGAAGAGCAGACAATAATGAATGAGATAATAGCAACAAAATGGGAGGATTATTTTATTATGAGTGTCTTGCTTCGCTTGAAACGACGATGTGGCGGGGTGAAAAAGGAAGGAATTCTGGCCTCACTGTCAATGTGTGAGGTCTCACAGTCAAGGAGAGGAGCGAAATGGCGTTCGACACGCCCAAAGAAAACATGAATACCCACAATAAGAAAATACATTGGATACAATAAACCAACAATACATATAGCCACTACGCATTGATAATTCATGAAAGCTCTATTTTCTTTTTCTTATATGTAATATATCGATATGTGCAAAATAATGATTGTTGTGTTGTTAATTACCCCCGTTCTTGTCAAAGTTGTGCGAAACAGTCACAATAATTATGGTGTTCTCTCTATTCGTAATGAATCTTCTTGTGTTGACTGACTGTGAGAAGAAGAATCAAGGAGTCGAAGCGCCACTGCGGTTCGTTTCTACCTGGCGAAATTCGGCTAAGCTGCTCTGAGTGTTCGGCCTCATTCTTCATATTCTAGCAGCGTGTCGAGTGAGTCGATAGACATGTTTAGAGTTGAGTCGATATAGTCGATATAGTCGAATAGATAGTGATAGAATGGGAGTTTGAGGGTGCAGATGTTTGAAAATGGGTCCTCATTCGCGATCAATTTACTATAGTGAAAAGAATCAAAATTCATCCTCCGGCATCCTCGGGCTATCATTCCAAAAAGCTAGACCGATGAATATTTGATAAAGTCCAAACATTTATGTAATAATCTCTTACCAAGCGCGAACCACTGTAAAGTAATTAACTGCAACTGTAAACGCAATTCGACTATTTAAGCTGCTCTAACGGCCCTGCTCTTGTTCTGGTATGTTGACGGTGTTTCGACTACTACGGTTCGAATGTCTACTGCTACCGTAAGCTGTTCTTAATAATAATGGCCGTGCTTTGCTATGCGATGTTGACCCTCGTTGACGGTGTTTCGACTACGGTTCGACTGTCTACTGCTACCGTAAGCTGTTGTTAATAATGGCCGTGCGTTGCTATGCTATGTTGACAGTGTGTCGACTACGGTAGGAGCTACCAGTAGTGAGTCGACAGACTTGGAAGTTGACAATACAGATATACATTAATAATGCGTCAATCTTTGTGACCACTTTACTGTGTATTATATACTAAAAAGAAAAGAAATAAAAATCCTTTTCATTCATCTTCTTACTTTTACAGAAGGAAGTGGTTTCACGGTGTTTCGACTACTACGGTTCGACTGTCTACTGCTACCGTAAGCTGTTGTTAATAATGGCCGTGCGTTGCTATGCTATGTTGACAGTGTGTCGACTACGGTAGGAGCTACCAGTAGTGAGTCGACAGACTTGGAAGTTGACAATACAGATTTACATTAATAATGCGTCAATCTTTGTGACCACTTTACTGTGTATTATATACTAAAAAGAAAAGAAGTAAAAATCCTTTTCATTCATCTTCTTACTTTTACAGAAGGAAGTGGTTTCACGGTGTTTCGACTACTACGGTTTGACTGTCTACTGCTACCGTAAGCTGTTCTTAATAATGGCCGTGCTTTGCTATGCTATGTTGACAGTGTGTCGACTACGGTAGGAGCTACAATTCGACTATCTAAGCTGCTCTAACGGCCCTGCTCTTGCTCTGGTATGTTGACGGTATTTCGACTACGGTTTGACTGTCTACTGCTACCGTAAGCTGTTCTTAATAATGGCCGTGCTTTGCTATGCTATGTTGACAGTGTGTCGACTACGGTAGGAGCTACCAGTATTGAGTCGACAGACTTGGAAGTTGACAATACAGATTTACATTGATAATGCGTCAATCTTTGTGACCACTTTACTGTGTATTATATACTAAAATGAAAAGAAATAAAAATCCTTTTCATTCATCTTCTTACTTTTACAGAAGGAAGTGGTTTCTTCTCCCGAATTCGTTCCATAAAGACGCGTACCTCTTCAGACATTCCACGGCATTTCTCATGGTCTAGAGGTTATCGCAAATACAAGCCATTCAATTCACGGACTCTTGATAAAGCAACATATATCCAATTGCCTGTGTAGTCCCAACTATTGATTAAGAGTTTGTCGATCGAACGACCCTGTAACTTCTGAATCGTTCGCGCGTTCGCACAGTTGATAGGAAACTGACGCATTTTCATTGATCTCCACATACGAATAGTTCCTTCGTTAATATCTGGATAAATAGGGATCGGAAACGAAGTTTTGGCAGTGATATTTTGTGGCTTCAAAAACGTAAATCGAATCTCGTCTGGAGTTTTCATCAATCCATCTAAAATTTTGAGCTTGATACTCTCCAACTGAGAGACATGTGCACACTAAAACATGGTATCCATCAATAAGAATTTTTTCCAAAGATTCGATCGTCACACCTGTTTTAAATATCACCCCTTCGAGGGTGTGCAGTCGACCAAGCTGCAGAATAAAAATATTATGAAACTTACGTAGCATTAAAAGTATTGAAGGGAAATAAATGTAAATGACATTTTAGAGCGCGGAGGAAATTGCTGTTGAATAGTGCAGGAAGATCCGGTGAAAAAGACCACGATGCTTCCGCTCCGTTAAATAAATGAGATGGATGGCTCGCACGACCACCCTAACAAGACTGACTGGTGACGGTTTGTTTCAACTCCATTAGGGTTGCCAAACGTCTACGACTCGTAGACCTTTTTCCAAAAGTCGTAGACCTTTTTCCAAAAAGGTCTCGGATTGTTTTCTCTTGTAGTTTTCACCACCCGGACATGACTGTTTAAGAGCGTTCGCCTCCCGAACTTCTCTGATAGTCTTCTTTAAGGTCTTGACATTGCAAATAAATCGATTTTGAGAGTATTGACCAAAATGTTATCGATACAACTGGGCTTCAGGCATATCCATGTACATTTCATTGTTATTCTGCAAAAAGCTCCTTCACAAAAGCCTTAGCTTTGCTTTTTCGCCAAGACTCTACTTCACTACTGCTGCCGTTTCGACTTGTCATTCTCTTGTATTGTTTTGCACGAAGGGTACAAGTTTGATGATCAAACAAAAATAAACAAATAGTAGAAAAACGACCAAAGTACTGTAGTTCGTACGGTAATTTGTACGAGTAGTGGTCCTTCTCACCGTTTAATACGTAGTACTACGTAGTAGTACCTAGCTACGTACTACGGTAGTGTTTACCTCCACTTTTGATTATCTCGTTCATGACGTCCTGCAATGTTATCCAAATCCGATTGAGTTCATTCGGTGGATAGTTCTTGTAAGTTTCTTCCACCATTTCAATCAACTTGATTGCATTCGTTGGAGATGTCTAGTAGTATCTCGACTGTAATTCCTCGCGACACCCGCAACAAACACGCCATGAACACTACCTTTTTCAGCTGTTTCGTCATCGCCACTCGCTTTTTTCGTGTTGTCGCCATTTTAAAAGTTGTTCATTGTACTTCGAAAAACAAAAAGTGTTATTGTGTCATTTTCCAGATCCCTGTAGTTGCTGAGAACCGTAAAGGAAAAGAGGAAATTTGCACGACTTGCTGATTTTGAATGCCTCAACGGAGTCAAAGACTTAAGAATTCTTAATATAAATAATATATACATCGATAGATAGCTTATTCTGAGATCTTTCTTATGGTTTAAACCATATGTCATAAGTACGTTGTGGGCGGGATTTTTGGAGAGTTCCGACCCTTTCACCAAACTCAACTTCCTCATCTGTTTCTGCAAATGCACCTTCAACAGTGTTGGAGCCATCCTTGAATTCTATTGGCACCTTTTTTGCCAAGTACGAGTTCATGAGCTCAATTTCACTTTTAGCTCGCTCCATTGCATCCTGGATCCTCCTGTTTCTCTCCCAGTGTTGATGATACTTTTTTAATTGTACTGGAAGTTTTGGAAATATACCTTGCCCATTGACATGCGCGATCCACAAGTGTGACATCCTGTTTTCATCAAATTTTTGCAAGTCATTGAGCATTAGCTGGCTGAAGAGCCGGTACTCAACACGTCTCATGACTGGCAAAAATGGCAAGGGAACCCCCACGAGTTGCAGCTAAACTTGACATCCCTACTAAGTTTTGGATTGTAATCATCGGCTTCTTGGAGCTGCTGAACCCTATTCAGAAGTTTATCATGTAGATCGCTGGTATGCAATAGAACTGTAACGAAGCTCTCATCAGTTTCCAAACAATCACTTACACACGTCCATCCCGGGTAAAGCAATTTCCCAGTGTTCTGTCCCACCAGCTTCTGGAGTACGTCAATCTTCCAAGTGTCATAATGTCCAACCTTGGGAAAATCTCGGTATACCTGCTGAGCCATGTCAAGGTTATGTCGGTGCCTGCGCTCACTTATTTGGGCATCTCCCATTTCAATACCAGCCTTGTGCCTGAAAGTTGTATTGTACTGTCGGTGTACACACTCAACAAGGTTGGTACCCTGGCAGCACCTAAGCAATGGTATCCCATGAGAGGGATCCCACTCCAGAAAGGCTTCCATGAGTGCACACCCGTCATTAACTGACTTTTTAAAAAGTCACTTATAATCTTCGATTCGGCAGACATCCGTCTCTACTTGAGCAAACAAAACCGAATAACGACTACGACAGACCTTTTAAAGCCACAATTAAAGGTTTCTTGGTTCGTCAGTTCCTATTTCAGCGATACTGATGACCTTTTAAACGGCAATTAGGATTTCCTGATTCGCCAGACGGCCGTCGTTAACTGACTTTTTAGAAAGTCGCTTAATGTCTTCGATTCGGCAGACATCCGTCTCTACTTGAGCAAGCAAAACCAAATAACGACTGCGACAGACATTTTAAAGCCACAATTATTTCCTATTTCATCGATACTGACCTTCTAAACGGCAATTAGGGTTTCCCGATCCGCCAGACGGCCGTCGTTAGCTGGCTTTTTAAAAAGTTACAACACGTCTTCGATTCGGCAGACATCCGTCTCTACTTGAGCAAACAAAACCAAATAACGACTGCGACAGACCTTTTACAAACCTCAATTAGGGCCTCCGCTTTAAAAGGTCTCACGACAATGATTTGAGAGCCCTTTTTTTTATCAAAAAACATTAAATAACTGTAAAACAGTAAAATTATTTTCAATAATAATTCTGCAGCTTGGTCGACTGCACACCCTGTGCCACAATCGTACGGAGTCCTACCGAGTTTTACGTACAGGAAATGGTATGGTAGCGTCTACTTCGTACGAAGTATTATTTATTTTTTCTTCTTCCTGCTTGAAGAAAGACCTTTGAAAGCGTGTGACCTCTTTTGTGGAGTTGTATCATAAAATCCCCCTTCCCATGACTACCGGACTATGTATGTACCGTACCTTCGTATGCTAATCCGTATACGTACGGACCCTGTACTATGACACAGTACGGTACCTGTTCCTTCGCACTCTACTACGGTAGTAAACTACCGTACTCATCACAGTCATAATAGGTACGTCAAATACTACGTACCGGTACTACCGTAGTATCCCTCCGTATCATACTCGTACTTCAAGGAATGATACGACGTATGATAGAAAAAAAGAGAAAAAAAAAATGGAAAAATGCAACATGGTCCACTGTCAATTCAAAACAGTGTCTTCCCATCTCCTTCATCGTCTGCCGTCGTTTTCAAATTGCAACCAGAAAGTCTCATGAAGACCACACTCTCTCGAACTCTTGAAATACTTCTCTCTCTGCTGATACGGATTTCCGTCGTCGAGAAGACGCTAGTTACTGCTGGATACGCTCCCAATGACGCTCCCAAGCTCCCCGAAGGTGTACGTGAGATATCAGTATCGTTGATGCTTAGTTCCGGACTTCAATGAGATTGTATCAATCACTAAAGTGAATCGTTACACAGTGCACATCTTTTGAATTGTTGCCCTTAGGTGACTGCCGCAAAGTTTTCGTAGGATTCTGTTTTCTGCCTCTGCTCTCTCTCACTCCTTCAATACGACACATGTGTTTTCATAATATATTATCACGTTTACTCAGTTTTGCAAGCATGGAGATATTACCGCCACAACAGGCGAGTGCATGTGCCACTGGCAACACAAGGATGGATGCAAAGGTGCGGGTTGTCAGTACCAAATGGGACTATCCTTCTACCACTATTCCTGCAACGATTGCGAATGTGTTCCGGAGCCGTGATTTCCCTATCCGCCACTGAAAAATGTCCCAGCAGACTCTCGGGTGGGACGTTGCTTGTACATTATGATTCTAGACATCGGCACACAATGTTCTTCCATATTTAAAAAAAATGGATCAGCAGTTGGTCTTCGTCGAATCAAACAATGCCGATTCCACTAACTTCTTTCACAATCAGCCATACAGTGTTTGTAATGAGATGTAGATCTTACACTACGCGGGGCACTAGTAGTCAGAAATGCCGTCATTAAAAATCCCTTTCTATTGACAATGGGATATCGTTAACGTTTTCAGTTGTGGAAGATTCGTCCTCTTCTTCGTATGAACAAGGCGTGGTTGTACTAGCAAAGCACACACTGTGTGCAATATACTCCGAGTAGCAAGGAAAGCGGTGGTGGATGGTATAGTTGAGGTCGGATACTGCGTAAGATATGTGAATGCCAAGAGGCGGGATAGATGTCGCTGATGTGGAATGAAAAGAATGTTTCTGAATGTGCTCGTAGAAACTGTAGCAGGATAGCATAGCAAATAGGTGGTAAAGTCTCAAAAGCTCCAATCTTCCTCGTCGTCCGCTTCCGCTTCTTGAACCTCGGCCAATGGTGCCAATGTGAAGGAGGAACCTTTTTTGAGTGACGAGCGGGGAGGAGGGACGTGGCAGCAGGACGGAATGAAGGAAGACTCGTCGGCTAACTCATCTTGAAAGTCGGCAAAGTGACCCCATTCATCTTTGCCGAGCGATGTCTCTGTACAATCAGGAGTGACAAGTTTCAATGGAGTCAACAACTCTTTGGTCTGCTCATCCCCAACATCTTGTACCTCTTGTTCCTTCATGGTTTCTTGGACTGATGGGATGTCTTTGTTGGATGGAAAGTCATATTTGTGATAAGCCACTCGTCGCTCCAGTGGTTCTTCGAATTGAAATGAATTGGCACGAAGTACCTCCCAAGTATATCCCACAATACTCTGTATTCCCCGAAACAGATTCCGCACTTGACGTTCCATGTTGACCACCAAGAGAAGAAGAGATATGTATCCCCAGAACACATCCTCGATGATTGATTCGCCGCGTTTCTGATTATCTTTTAACATAGTGGGTTGGGGTGTCGCTGCAGCAGCGTCGTTGTTGCTGTACATGGTTTCGGCTTTATTCCAAGTTGACGAGGAGAGAAGTGATTGCCGGGATGTATTTTGCTCTTTGCTAGAGTTAAGATCCAAGAGCGCTTGCGTGGCGGCTCCATTGGTGACGAAACTCCTTTGTCTCAACGTCGAGCCTCGATCTTTGCGGTAGGCGCCGGTGGCACTATCGTACTCACTCAGATCAAAGGTCGATCGTCGTAGACCGTTGTGAAAGGAGCCAGGAGGAGATATCATAGCACACGAGGAGACATCTGAAACCATGGAAGACACGGTGGAGCTGCCCATCAAGGATTGCTTGCTGCAATTGTTGCGACGGATCGAATTGCAGTGGACCATGGATTGAAGTTTCCCTTCCTCGTTTAGGACAATCCCGTCGTGTTGCGGACTGTAATAGACCAAGTCTTGCATCTTGTCACTATTCGGGTTTCTATGTTTGTCGGAGGATCAAAGTAGAGTTTGGAGATGACAGCAAACACCAGTCATTCCGATCGGAAGGAAGAGAGCTATCCTGTGTATTGTTTATGGGATGAACGAAGTTTGCGTTCCTAAAATGTTGTATTGGGGAGCAGAACAAAAGGAATGCATTGCACTCAGTAGTTTCATGTTTCACATACTAAACAGTACTGTGCTCTCCAAAACTCTCGCATGGTTCGTACCGTTGGTGCATTTTCTTACCGCTACAACAAGTCCCAATTATTACTACGTCGAATGCAACTTTCGTGATGGCATTGAACCTTTTGTCACACGAAGTTGAATATTTTGGTTGGATAGATTCATCTCACACTCGATTTCGTCAGAGGACGATGAATTACGTCATGGAACTCTACTTAATGGGAACAGCCAAACCTTCGAAAGACGTTGAAAAATGTGGTATGTGGATGCAACTGGGGATTCGTGCAAATACAAAACAAATCTGTGCGTCACAAACAACGTACTACTGAAAGAAACGGAAGAAAGAGTGGTTCGCGTATAATCTATGGAGCAAGGTGTCAGAATTCACAGTCAGAATGACACTCGCCTATTCGCCTAACTGTAAATACGAAGGAAGTACAACTTACAGTTAATTAATACTTCGTACGTAGTAGTAGACTAGTAGTATTTTTTTACTTTGACAACTTTTTGCTTGCGTAAATTGTTACGAAATTCAATCGATTCGATTGGCCGGCTTTTTCAAACGCCCGCGATAGTGTCACTCTTAAAATTCAAAATTCCTCTGACAGTGAACTGTCGATTCAACTACTGTAGACAAAATAAGATGATGATAATATTGTGCAAACTTGATGGACATCAATCTTCTCCTATCAATGCTGCGTAGCTACATTTTCGTGTTTCACGCACTGAATTTGAAATTGAAGCAAATCTTTCAGAAAAATATAATAGCAAAAATTGACTCTCGTCAATGTGCTCCTTTATGGCCCATCGAGTCAGGCTATGCCCTAAACGCAAATGGAGCATCTATTTTCAGAAATAATAAAATGATGTGCTTCACAGGATACGGGATTTACTCAAAGGGGTTGCGAACCATGTAACAAAACAGACATTGATCTGCCCAGGATCCACTCCAAAGGCTGCGATACATCAGAAGAAATGGAGGCAGATTCGACCCTAGGCCGCTCTCTTCAGAAATAGCTAACTTAGCTAAAAATAAAGTTGCCTACTAGTCGTAGTGTTTCTGGAGATCCACAGAATGCGAAAAAAAAACGACTGACGATCAAGCACTGCGGTTTGGCTTTTGGATTGTTAATCAGCTTTTACAAATTTGCCACAGCGTGGCGCGTATCTTTTGTTCGATTGACGTACCACGTTTCACTCGTTTGCCCTTGCATGGGGTTTCTCCCCTTTTTTGCTTTCACTAATCGCCTGCGACAAGCCGCGGTCTACACTGTTTTGACGACGTAGTGTGGCACGACGCTGGGTGAACTTCGAGCGGGCAACGATGCTAGCAGCTTTGTAAGCTTCTGGGTTATTCGTTGATCGTAAGGCTTCCCAAGCAGCGTTGCCGCCAAGATTTTCACGTCCGAGCGTTTCTCTACGCGGAAGTTTACCTTCTTCTGGGTGCTGTTGTTCCTCCGCCTTCATTCTTGTCAAGGTGCGGTTTAAGCTTGTGGCGTGGCGTTTCAATGCAACATCTGTCGGAATTTGCTGCATGGAAACAACAGTCTTCTTGGTGGTAGTCCGACGGGGGAATGCCTGGTCCTCCTCCAATTCTTCATCGTCGCCTTCTCCTCCTCCCAATGTGATTTTCGAGTTCTCTCGATCCATGTGAATGTCCAAGGTGATGCGACGCATAATAGCAGGTTTCTGAAAAGGGAGTTCATGATCCTGAGAAAGAACAGCAGCTTCAGCCACCGCATCCAGCAGAATTCGTTCTTCTTTCTGTTCCTGCTCAATATGCAATTTGGCGGCTTCCTCTTCCGACTTCTTAATAAGAAAGGAAGGCTTTTCAACCTTACGACCAAACAAAGCAGCCATGAGATCACTCCAAGCATAGTTCTTCAATAAAAATAGGGGCATGTCGACGCGAGAGTCGTGTTCCATTTGCTCATCGAATTCGGTAGCATTTTTGAAAGCATAGTGGTTGATGTGATGCTCCGTGGCCCAAGCTACCCATCGAGCATGAATACCAAAAACAAGCCGGACCAACAAAGAGACGGGTGGAACGTTCCCCTTGAAATATTCTCCATGATGGTACACCATGGTGCGACCATCCGGCAAGGTCTCAAATCCGAAGTTGGTGACCATATCCCACATAGTCCAACCCAAAAACACGTCCTTGAAGCGCTCTCGTTTGTTGAACCATTGTCCAGCGCGAGTCAAATCAGCGGGTCCGTCCGTCTTCTTCGTAACATTGTTTTCGTCGTCGTCGTCATCGTCATCATCGTTTAGGGCCGAACTTTCACTGTCAGAAAACACCATGCTGACCAACATTTCACCTGGAAGTCCTGTCGTGTGAACCGTTCCATCTTCGTCGAAGTATCCTCCTCTCATCATTAATGTGCCCATGAATGGCATGACACAGTAAATGTCCTTTCGTGTTGGAGGAATACAGAAGGAGAGAAAGGTTTCGCACCAAATAATAGAGAAAAGAGTCCAGAAAGAGCACAAAAGATTGAATTTGCACCTTGATGAGCAATCTCGTCCTCACAATACTGTTTTCGTTCTTAACAAAAGCGCTGTCGCCTCCATACCCTGCCCCCCCCCCCCCTCTAGTGACTCTTCCACCGTTGCTACGGATGAACATACCATAAAATTTTCGCTGCCGTAAAAATCTGCTAGGTCGTCGGGATCCGCATCCACAATGAATCGATAGTCGTAAAAGTCTTGTTCGTTTCCGTAATAGTATTGACCGACAGCACAGGCAGCTGCAGTGACACCCAACCAAGGTAAGTATCGGCGACTGGCCGTGGCTTTAAGTTGCGTCAACCCGCTTTGCATGATTTCCGGATCTCGAGTCCATGCAACAAACGTTCGATTCGCTGCTTGGCGTGATGCCGGAACCAAACTTCGGCTGCCGCGGAGACCAGAAGCTAGTCGTTTTGCGGTGCTACTGGTAGCTATCCGGCTGAACATTGTCTTGGGCACGTATACTTGGCTTGTTTCATAAGAAGTGTTCCACGAACTTGTGGGTTGGTCTATTTTTTTTGTGAGGACGAGAGCTATCGTCTTTGAATAGAGAGAGGTGATGTCGATGACTCACACCGTCTTCAGAAAGGAAGAGAAAGAACAATCCAACGGCAAAAAAGCCGGTACTGTAGAACCCGTACTCGTTATGTCGAAGTACGAGTACCGGGTACCGGGTGACGAATTGATTTTGTGACAGTGAATGAAATGCGTTCCGACGGTTGGAGTGCGAGTTGACGTCATCGTCCTGAGTCCTGAGTCTCGACAACGTATGATACGGCTCTATCATATTCTACTACGGTAGCTACTGTATGAAGTACGTACCGTAGGTACTACTTTGTACTACTGTAGTACGTAGTAAGTCGTACTACATAGAGTTACAACGTTGTAGTTATTACTATGTGTCGTAAACATCATGAATCTTCCTTGTGATCGAGAATTGACTCTGCCAGTCCATTACAATGAAATGCAAAAAGTTCGTTCGTCGAAGCATTCAGAGCCCTGGGATTCCCACTGTAGCATTTTGATCTCTATGAGAGGGTATTTCGACACTCACAGTCAAGCCGTTTCCAACCGTTTAATCATTATTCTTCTACCCTTGGCATGTCTAAGGTATGCCATCTCCTCGTCAAAAGAAGCATCAAATCTGTCTCGGCGGGATCAGTGACTTGAACCATGCCAACATGAATAACATAATCGTTGATTTTTTGGGATCTCGGCGATTAGCTGATTTCGGCAGTAACGTTGCTTGATCAACTCTTCGGGCCGCTTCCGGTCGTTGTCATCCATGGCACCTTCGTATTGCAAATGCGTGCATTCGTCCCATCACTTTTCCATCACCAAACCATCAACCATCCGTTGTTGGATTGCGCGATCAATGGATTCTGTTGGACTGACTGTGAAGACGATTACCTAAACAGCTCTGGTAGAGTTGGATGCGGAGCGCAACAAGAGCCGCTGACTCTTGCGGTGCGCCCATTTTTCAGGTGCACAGGATCCCCTTCATGCACGCGTGGAGGAAATGCAACTTGCGGAAAGCGCAATGCTGCACAATCTCATTTTCCAACTTGTGGTCAGCTGATGTCTGAAAAAATTTTGGATTCGGATATGGGATCACAACGGAAGTAGCTCCATACAACTTATGGCAATACCAAGCTGATAATCATCGAATAACAATGCTTAAAGAGCTATCAATGCTGTCAGGCTGTCATTTACTACTAATAGTCTTTGTTTCTAAATGGCGATGTTCGCGGACGAGCTCCGAAACCACCAGCCTCGATCGACCAAACTCCTGGCAGTGAGGAAGCACAACGTTTGATGGTGCCCCACGCGGTCCTGTGTTGACAAGTATACCCTTCGCAACAGTCATCGTCGGTTTGACATCTGTGAGCTGCTCTGCTGCAAGTGGGTCGCCGATTTGGAAAAATTGAGAATATACTGTTAAGCACGTTTGATTCCATGATATCATCCACGGCTCTTTCACCGCTTTCGTAGGCATTGGGTGCTGACATGCCCTCGTTGGTGGCTTCTCCGGCAAAGAAGACTTTGGAGGCGACCGGTTCTGCCATAATATCTTGGTTGGCATACGTGTCAACACCCGCACGATGATAGTGGTACGTTCCTCTTGTGAATGGATCTGATTTCCATCTTGTAATAAGGTAGTTAGTGGGTTCGGGAACGTTGATGGGAGGAGGGAACATTCGTCGTATATTTTTCATTACGTGTTCCACTGTTTCGGCATCCGTCTTAGTTTCCCAGTAGTCTGCCTTCGCTCCACCGATCCACGCTGTCATTATGTGATTTTTGCGGTTCCCGTTGTGGTTCTGGTCATTGATGAAGTAAGTCCATTCCATCGAATCTTCGTCTTCCTCAGTGATGAGTTGCAACTCCAATTTATCTGAAGGCCACCAAGAGACATCTTTTGTTTCCTCATCCCAATATAGGATGCATTTGTTGATATTTCCCATTCCCATTTCTTTTATTGCTTTCTCCTTTCTTGGCGGGAGCAAAGGGGTGAATCGAAGGTCACCAGACTTCAGGACACCTAGAGAAACAGTGCACACAACCGCACGGGTATAGTAAGTCATCGTCTCATTTGTACTGCGATCAAGTGCTGAGACTCTGACGACTTCGTTCCTGTTGGTTGCAGAATAGTCCACTTCAAGGACTTGTTTGTTTACTTGGATGTGATCAGCGAATGGCGCTGCAAAATATTCCAAGGCTCGTGAAAAGCCTCCATTGGGAACGGCCACAAAATCGATCCTGAATTCTGGCATTAGGTGCCCATCCAAATATTCGGAATCAGCATCCCTAAAGTAGGAACCATATTCACTGTGAATAGTCCCACAGACGATTCCCTTGATGGCTTGTTTCGCAACTTCGTCAAGTTCGGGATAATCTTCCATGTACCAAGCCAGAATTTGTTGCATAGTAACATCGTGGGTGGCGTATTGCTTTGCGTAATCCTCAAAGGCTTCATATTCTTGACGCAACCAAATTCCATCTTCTGATTCATTTTCGATCAATCCTCCATAGGGCTCGTAGTACAGTCCCATATTGCTGAAACTAAAGTAGGATGGCGCTTCATTTGAAACAAGCCCAGCATCCTTAAAGATTCGGGTAATAATTGTGTCTTCCCACACCCACGCACTACCCAGCTCGGTAGAAAGGTCTGGTTCGAGAGCCCCCATTTTCGTTCGACTACGACCACCGATGGCATCTCGCGCTTCCAACACGCAAAAGTGTTTTATGGAATGCACTGAGTGGAGTTTATTGGCCGCCGCCAGTCCAGACCATCCCGCTCCAATTACCAAGACATCCAAAGGGTCAAACTCGTTTGTTCCTTTGCTCGTGGCAATTCCACAACCATTGGCATCGATGGAGGTGGCAAAGAAGATAACAGCGATCGTTGTGATCACCGACAAGATACGATTTAGCACCATCATTGTATATTTCGAGCTACCGGTAGGTAGATGGGGATGGATGGAGTCACTTGCGACTGTGTGATATTCTTGAAAATTATTCTTCTGTTTCACGTCGACGTCAAAAAAATATCAAAGCAAGCGAAGGCACATCCTCTCAATCCGGGACATCCCCATTCCGATTTTTAGAAAACGATAGAAAGATCCGAGTCCACAGTCAACGCATCCGTAAGTGGAGAGTCTTCTTCGGATTCTTTTGATCGTCACATTCCTTCTGGGTCGTGCACTGTTAATTAATTAATCAGCATTTCTTTTTCAGGAACTTTATTCCTTCATCACCACTGATATTTTGGAGAAAAACATGCTATTCATCATCTGTATTTTTGAAATTCAAATTTTTTTGCCACAACCCGCAACATTCAAATACGATGATTCCAAGTCCGAGAAGTTGGAAGTTGGCACACACACAATCGCATGGCCGACGGCCGACGGAGCAACAACCCTTCCGATTTTCCATACGTCGTACACAACTTCTCTTACAGTTAGGTATTTTACTGTTACTACGCAGTACTGCGTCGTACGTAACTACTACCGTACGGTACCGGTATTTATATGTATCATAATAGTGTATTATGCAACTCAGATTTTGAAGTATGCAAGACGAAACACTCCACACCAGAAGACCAGGTTTTCGAGAGGAGCAAAAATGACCACAATGGCCGTTCTCAATGTCTGTGCGAAAGATTAAAAAACATCTGGACAACGAGAGTCAATGAGAAATTTCATCGTTCAGCTTTTTCAGAGGATTCTTGGCAAACAAGAAGAAAGATTTGAAGAATCCCTTCCTCGCAGTCAGCAGATGCTCTCAAAGGGACGTCATTACGATTCGATTTGAAATGGATGCTCCACTAACGATACTCATTTATGACCAATAATCATCCTCATCGCCACCAGGGGGGTCGTAATCAGCATCCGAGTCCCACTCTTTGTCATACTCTTCCAATCCATCATCCGCTGCGTGCAATCCAACTGGAGACCCCCACGCATCATCAATCGCAGCTGCAGCCATTGCTCTCGATCGTGCGATTCGCGCTGCTTCAAACGCACGTACTTGCGCTTCACGGATCACTTCCACTGCGTCCAAGTAATTCTCTGCCATTTCAGATATTTTGTCGTCAAAGCCCGCTTCACCATGCAAAGCTGAAACAATGTCTTCTTCCAAAACTTCATTCATCCTCATGTCAAAGATCAAATTAAAGGACAAACAGCTTCTCCTCGATTCTTGCAGAACCGCCGCCAAAGCTTCTGTCGCTCTAGTATCAAGACAACAGTGTCTCAAGCCCAGCTGAATATGGAGCGATTTGTCAGCATTTGCAGGATTGTTCTTCATCTTCGAGTCTTCCATCTCTTGTTCGCCCTCGGTAATGAAAGCTTCAGCGAGAGCAATTCCTCCACATTTATTTTTGGAATCGTTGTCCTCTTCGTCGGCTTTCCCCATTCGCTCTTCTTCCTCATCATCACTTTCGAGTGTGTCAATACCATTGCTTCCTTCGCCCAACCCAAGATCTTTCAATCCCTTTTGAACCGTTTTGCCAATGAAGTTCATGTAAGCCGTGGTGGTTTCCGTCGCCTTGGTTTTCAGTGCACTCGCCGAGTACTTGTTGCCAGGTTTGGATTTCTTGCGCAGTATTCCAAGAGGATTGCCACTCAAATCAATTGCCAAACGCCGTATCCTTTCCTCTCCATTTTGGTTCGCCAGATTTCGTATGGCCTTGCCGAAATAACCGGCGCCATCAGCGTGTAGATGACAACTACGCAAGATCATATTCTCAACACAGCCTTCTTGAAACGCTCGTGAGAGTTCCTTGGCGCCTCTGTCCCCGATCCCTTTGTTGTTGCTCAAATTTAAGGTTGTGAGTTTACCGGGAATATTATCACTGTTCTTTTCCAACAATGCTCGAGCCAAAGATGCCGCTCCTTCATCTGTAATGAAGTTGTTACTGAGGTCCAAATGCTTGACACAGAGTGGATGGCTTTTCAAAGCAACTGCCAGCGCCTCGGCTCCAGCGTCTGAGATGGAGCATGCTGACAAATCAAGCGTTTCCAAAACTGTCGGATCATCATCTTCTTCTATTGTGCCGTCCTCTTGAGACTGGGAGCTATCGTCCACTTCTCCTTGGTCCACTTCTCCTTGGTCTTTCCTCTTCCGTCGTCGTTTCTGAGATGATACTGTCCGAATAGCCGCAGCCAAAGCTGCGACACCGCCATCTCCGATCGCTTCGTTGCAAGCCAAGTTCAAACAAAGAGAGGTCGGTTTTGCCAATCGACCAGTCTCGACATTTTCTGTGAGGGATCGATCTACTATTCCCTTTGCAATCGCACGACATGTCGCCGGACTTAATCCACAGAGTTCCAAATTTAGAGTGGACGGGCAGCAGTGATGACAGACCAGTTGCTGAAGAGCCTTGTGGAAGGTTTTGACGGTACGGCTACTGCCCCCACCCAAGTAGTTCCAGCCAAGATCCAGGGTTTGGACAAGAAAGGGTGGCTTTGGCGCACGACCTTCGAATGTTTTTTTGCTTGTGTCGGCAGTAACGTTTTCGACAGATTCAATTTGGCCGATCGTTGCAGTACTGATCCCATCTAGGATGGAAGTGGCGTCACCAGAGGCATCAATGCCACCCACACTTTGTTGCTCGTTTATCGCTGTAGTGTTGGAGGATGCCGGAGCTTCTTGATGGCCGGCCTTTTCGTCGTCATTTTTATCGATAGATTCCGTTTCGTTGCAAAGGCCCAGCAAATATTGCAAAATTTCCGTGCCTTCTTTGGACGTCCATTGGTTTCTCTTTGCTGTCAATCTCAAAAAGATCGGTTTCGTAAATTTGGTTGCCGGGGATAGGGCCGCCTCCAGAACTTCTGTAAAGTTTTTCTCCATCAAGGAAGAGGTCAAATCCAAGTGTATTGTCGTTTCTTCTCCGTTTAGTTGAATTCTTTGAAAATAGCAATGTTTGATAGCCGCGGCCATGGAAGATGATTTTGTCCGAAACAAATACGATAGATCCAACGTGACAGCAGTAATTGTTGTTGTTGTTCCAAGGCACAGCATGAGCAATAACGAAACGACCGACACGTGCCACCTGGAACAATCGCGACAACGGAGATGTGTCGTCATCGTCACGGAGGCCGCAAATATCGAGCAGTTCGATGTTCTTTTGGCGTCGGATCCGGTCTACTATACTCAAAACGCAGCGTACTTCTAGCTAGGGTGGGATTGTGGGATCTGTCTTGTCACAGTTTTTATGACTCTGATGGAGGAGGATGTCTCATCAAGTCTCACAGCTACGAAGAGACGGAGGGGCGGGGATGCGTTGGAATGTTGAATGTTGTGAAGATTTCCACGTGGAAGCTGCGAATCTTTGAAAGATACCTTTCCAGTCACGCACAGCATCCTTGACAGCATCCTTGATTCCGCATCCCGGAAGTTGACTCACCCTTGGCCCCAGCCCCAAGGGGCGGCGAAAATCATGCAACGGTTCACTCTATGTGCTCTACTAGTCGTAATTCTAACATCCTGTATTCAATCATCAATCGAACTGGCAAGTTAGATCGCAGTAATGATCGACACAGAGACCTTTCCTTTTGTTCTCATCTTGGTCCAGCTTCGAAGGCACACCTTTTCATTGTCGTCCCGAGGCTCGAGATGCTTTCACCGAATGAATCGCATGATGAATGATGCTACAAACGTAGCATCAAAGCTGGTTGAAGATGATGGGTTGATGGTTCCTTCTATGTCTTCCAAGGGACACGTCACTCGCCACGAAATATTGTAGTCACACCGGTTGCTGACATCTGGAAATGCAACCGCTGCAATGTTGCTCCTCACAGAAAATCGATCTAACTATCCGGACAGTCTCGGCCATTCCCGTAAATCGATCAACGTAGCTACGAGGATCTCCTCTGTCGCACACCGGAAAAAGATTTTGCTACTTTTGGAGAAGGCGCTGGAATTTGATCTATTTTTTACACTCTGCGAATGTTGGCCATTGACAAAAGGATTAACAATTTGCGTTCATCTTTGTTTGCAGCAGTCACTTTACCTGGATCATGGTCGTGACGATCTTTTTCCTTGTACAATGTGCTGCGAAAACACGATGTGAAGACTTTTCCTTTCTTCTAATGTCTGCCCGTCGAATGCAGACGCTCCGCAATATGGAGGAGGAAGTACCAGCATCGGGATACAATCTGGCGGCGAAAATGTACCAGATCATGTTCTGTGATGTGAGCAATCTTCCTTACACCATCATATCATGGCCAGATACCCGAGCATTTTGAAATTGTAAAAGAATCCTATTTGTTTCTATAGTTTTTATAGGTTGTGTGTTTTCTATTTCTTGTCCGTGCAGTAGCAGCACCTACATCCTTAGGATTACATACCTCCATCTCCTACTTGTTTGCCTTCTCGCTGCTTTTCGGCGGCACGATGAAGGATGGCACCAATTTCGGTACCTTCCAAGTGGGTGTTGGTCATACGCTGATTCTTTCGTTCGTAGTAGCGACGTTTTTTTGGTTTGCCGTCATTGTCGACGTTGGCTCGTTTTTGAAGTCGTGGACGGCGCATTTCTTCGCCAGGGTCTAGGAGTTTATGTTCCACCAGCATCGCCTTGAGTTGGGCATCGTTGTTGGGTATTTTGCTTCGCGTCTTGATGTACAGTTCTCGTACGTCTTTGGTACAACCATGTCGTCTCGCGTGCGTGTACAAGGAAAGGTAAGGATCTAAAGCTGCTTCTTTGGCTTTCTTGGCCGCCTCCTGTTGCTGTCGATGGGCATCCGCGGCTGATGACCCGCCAGTAGCACCTCCTTTGAGCGGCCGCCGTCGTGTCGCAGCATTTCCAGTCCCGAACGACGCTGCGAGGGCGACGGGATTGGATGCATGGGCGTTACTCCCCAAGAGTTGAGATGCCACGCCACCTCCG
This sequence comes from Nitzschia inconspicua, assembly GCA_019154785.2. NCBI lineage: Eukaryota > Bacillariophyta > Bacillariophyceae > Bacillariales > Bacillariaceae > Nitzschia > Nitzschia inconspicua. The sequence goes on along the minus strand of JAGRRH010000001.1, from coordinate 2,253,314 downwards.
CCAGCACGTCCATGAGCCACTTTAAGGAGACGTTCTCGTGCTTCTTTGGCTTTTTGTAGATTTATAATAGCTGAAGGCGGTAGGGAAGCATCGGCCGGTATCGTCTTTTCGGTGAAGGGCCGAATATATCCGTCCAGTTCATTTCGTTTGGATAGCGGTTCCCGCATTACGACAGATAAAGGAGCCTGCGCTCTTGCCGGTTGATCCTTGAGTGATCCTTCTTTGACTGCACTCGAAACACGAAACCAGGTCCCTCCGATCTGTATTGCCTCACCCCTCCAAATTTGTGACAGGGGATCGGAATCCGTTTCGACTAGATATATGGGAAGGTATTTTTGCGGTTTGAGTTGCGAATCTTTTGTAGATGATGTCTGTGATGTCTGCTCGGTCTTTTTCTCTTCCTCTTCTTCCTTGTTCTCGGATCCATTTTTTCTATTGACATCTTCCATTTTCACAGCCGGTTCATCCTCCTGTTTGGTACCCAACTTTTTGTTTCCATTGGTTATTGAGGCTGGTGACAACTTGGAATCGCCATTCATCGCTGGTGGAGTGACATTGCCACCGGAATTGTCACTGCCTTTGACTGTCGTCTCCTCTGACTTCTTTTCCCCTTGGTTTGTGTCTTGTTCATCGGTTTCTTCCGCTTTCACAGACTCTCTTTTGGGCGACGGTAGCGTAATGATGCCATCGAGTTCTACAAAGAAGGGTTCACCACGAGGAAATAAAATCTTGTCCTTGTCTTCGTTATTCGACAAGGCCAACACATCGCCAGCACAAATCAACGCGTCCAAATCGTCCTCGACGCCATCGTATGCATCTTGCAAATCTTTGACGCCGATCCCATTCTTGCTGCGATTGATCTGTGCCAAGAGTGTTTTACGATCCCTGACGTGATTGTATTTGGCTTGATAGGCATACGTTGCGATTCGTAGAGAAGGATTTTCGGGATCGGGAACATGTTCGACGGCAATTTTGGGATTACGTTGCAACATTTCGGCCACGGCAATGTCAGTTTCCAAGTCTATCCCCGTTCGTTGGTAGATGACACTTGGCGGCATCCATCCGGAACTGCGATGGGCTTTTAAAAAGTGCATGACATCAAATTGCTTTTCTAGGTCGGGTTTATGAGCTGCGGCAGCAGCCAAGACGTGTGGGTCGGTCCAAGAAGAAGTGGATTCTTCCAGTCCAACCGTCAGAGACGAATCCACTGCCGAGGCGGTGCGGTTGTTATTGGTACCATCATGGCCGAGTGTGTGTTCCGTCCTCAAAAAGTCTAGACCATAGCGGTTGGATTGTGACATTATTGTGTTTGTGTTGGAGTTTTAGTATGATTGTATCGGTCGGGTGTGTTTGAAAATGTAAGAAAAAGCAAAACGAAGAAAGGTCGTCTGATGTGGGAGGCGATCGGAAAACGCGTCTCTTTCTCTCTCTCTCTCCCTCTCGTTGCAGAGAAGATTTGGAGAAAAGTCACGGGATTCCTTAAAATAATTTCATTGAAGAAATAATGAGAAAATGGGAGAAGTGTATTGTATTGTCGAGCGTTTGATCGATGAAGAGAAAAAAAGAGAGTAGGTGGTGGCTGCGACAAGTTGCAATAGAAAAACAATCGCAGGTTGTGAAGAAAAAAAGTTACGTCGAAGTATTTTATTTGGAAAAAACTGATCGGCGGCTCTACGTTTTTTACTAACGTACGTAGTACCGGTGGTACGAGCCCGCGTTCACACTACCCGTACCTACTGTAGCTGCCGGTAGTACCAGACGATACCGAAGTACCAACCCGTATCATAGACTACCGGACGTATCGTACTCTTGTCACAGTCGCACGAGCGGCCTGAGATGGATGACCGATCTTTTGACTCATTTGACACGTACTTAGTCGTATTGGTCCAAAGATTACACTACTACCTAGCTACTCGGAGTAGTAGAGTACGGTAGAGTGAATAACATCATCCGATCGGCATTCACAGTCAACATCCATGTATACGGTAAACATCATTCCAAGTACGAAGTAGTAGTACTTCAGAACTTCAGCAGGCCTTACGATTCATTTTATCCTTTGCTTCCACTACTGCTGTACGAGTAGTCGAGGAACCCCACATCAATCCTTTCGACCACATGCTGTTGAAACAATTTGACACTAACTGTAAAAATGGAATCCCGTCTTCACAGAAAGAAACAGATCCATATCCTTGTAGCAGTGCCGACTCCAGAAAGCAACAATCAAACGAACGACAGCACCGTGATGACACCACAAAATCAAAATCAGATTGTGACGGCAGAAGACATTCACGATGGCGATACTGGCAAGAGAGGATACGTTTGTCCCTTTTGTCAATGGCATTGTCATGTGGAACCTTCTCCAATCACCAGAGTGGACGCTTTCATCCATCACTTGGCGCGTTTTCACAGCGATACATTCGCTTTCGACTTTTCCAATGCCAGCACTGCGAGTACGAACAACGACAATGATGCAACAATTACAGACACACAACAACAACAAAAACAACAACAACCAGAACCAACGCCCACCATGATTTCTGCCACGGTTCGCAACGAACACTACCAACCAGGATGTATCAAAAATCCTCAACAAATTTTTTTGCACTCTCGGTCTAACATTCCCTTTGCTCAGGGACAGTACGATCGTGATTCCGATGCCGAATCGACGTACAGCTGGGACCTGGCGGTTCGCCAACAAGACCTCGAACGCTTCGACGGAGAACAGTGGACGACACCGGGAGAAGCAACATTGTTTTCGCTGTGGAACACCTTTGTATTGCGATACATTCATCGACCCGAACACGAACGACGACGACGACGACGACGACGACAAGATCAACCACCACAAACAGCACTAAACCAAGCAAACGACCAAGGCAGCAGCAACCAGTGGAAACCGGAATGGTGCATTCGATTTTTGAGGCAACACAAACGGCAGTTGCGAGGGTTGGAACGGGAAGTTTACTTGTTGTTCATTCGATTGTGGGAATGTCGAAAGATATCGGGAAGACAGTTTCAAAGGTTAGTTCACCTGCATGAACTCGAGATTGTTGGGAAGGGCGGCACGAAGCGAGACAAAAAACAAAAGGGGACCGGAAAAGGCTGACGCAAAAAATCATTGACAGTGAATGATGCTGCTAATGAAATCACGAGCAGTCATGGGTATGGGAGAGAACAAGAATGTCTTCGGCTCTTTTTTGTGAGCCAAATAATATAATATCATTATTTTATGGTACAGTGTGAGAGTTTTGATTTTTCTTCGTTGCTTTTAACGACGTACTACTAGCTAGTCGTAACAGTAAATATATTGTACCGGTAGTACCTACCTACGACTAGTAGAGTAGGGTATTCGTACGCAGTTCAGAAACATACACAGTAGGGGGAGGGGCTGCTCCCCCGACTCTCGAGGCGTTCGGATTTGACAACGAAAAAAACGTATCTTCGGAGGTGAAGCGAACTATCATACGAAGCCGAAGAACGAAGAACAGAACCGCCACAACCTGTGGCAAGAACAAAAATACATACCACAAATTCACCGACAACCTTTTCTGTCCTCATTGACTGTAAATCACCACCAAAACATTATTACAGTTACAACTATACAACGTACAGCCAGGAACGTCCTATCAATCGGACTCAACACGATGCGCTCAAAACAACACTCGTTGCGAGGAATAGGTGCCTTGGGGCTTACTGTCCTCTTGTCTCATTCATCCTTGGTGCTGTCCTTCTCGCTACGACAACTGTCAGGGACAGCGACTCGAATCCCAGGTGTTCATCTAAAAGCATCGGTAGTGGCATCTCCGCCTTCCTCACCGATTCTGCAGGACGACTTTGACGATGTCGCAAAACCCCGTGGTGCCAAGAATGACTGGGAAGTGCACAAGTTCGGGGGCGCCTCCCTCGCCACAGCCGAATTGTACCGCACCGTTGGTGATTTGTTGATTCGAGAATCGGAGGGTCGCGAGCATGGAACCATCCCCACCATGGCGATTGTGTCGGCCCGTGGTGGCATGACAGATCTGCTGGTCAAAGTCGTCGATTCGGCGCTTTTGAATTTTGAACAAGCCATTGTGGCATTGCAAGAGGCAGTAGAGAGTCAAGTATCCCTCCTGAAGGAGCTGGCCCCTCCCGAAATCACTGACCCCATTGAAGCACGATTTCGTAGCGACGGTCAGGACATTCTGAGTGTCGTGCAGTCGCTGCGAATGCTTCATACGGTACCAGCTGTCACTATGGAAGTCGTGACGGGTGAGTGAGTGCTGCAATGATAAAGATTGGCCGTTCGACACATGATTCGGTTCTACTTTGAAGACTAACCATCTTGCAATCATGCTTTGAGCAGGTTTTGGTGAAATTTGGAGCGCTCAAACCCTCCATGCGTACCTTCAAACGCAAAATGTACCTTGCGAATGGATCGATGCCCGAGATATTCTCGTGGTCAAGTCGGACAGCTCTGGGTTGGGTGAAAAGGGAGCCGCGTCGACAGGTGGTGTCACGCCACTCTATGAGATAACGACGGAACGATTATCCCATTGGTGGAACAATGAAGGGCGAAACGCGGGATTTTTGGATTTGTCGTACGAGAAGGGACAAGTTCCGATTGTGATAGTGACGGGATTTGTGGCCCAGACCATCGAGGGCGTTCCAACTACATTAAAGCGATCAGGATCGGATTATTCGGCAACGATTTTCGCAAAGTTGGTCAATGCAGGACGAGTTACCATGTGGAAGAACACGGATGGGGTTTATACAGCAGATCCTCGCCGCGTTCCAGAGGCGTTTCCCATTGCTTCTTTGAAATACGATGAAGCAATGGAACTGGCTTATTTTGGAGCGCAAGTGCTCCATCCATCAGCGATGGAACCTTGTATCGACAAAAAGATCCCCGTATATGTACGCAATATTTTTAACCCCGACTTTGAAGGGACAATCATTCAAGGTAGATGTGCGACGCTCAAGGACTCATTTGACTCAAAAATCATGAATTGGAGATCCAAGAGTGGTTTCGTCCCAATCAAAGGTATAACATCGGTTGACAAAATTGCCCTGGTGTCTTTGGAAGGAGCATCAATTGGCGGAGCCAATGTCGCGGAGCGATTTATGGGTGCCATGGCTGACAACGATATCAAAGTCTTGATCATCACACAAGCTAGCAGTGAGTCTTCCATCACTGTTGCAGTTCCGGAAAACGAGGGGCAACGCGCATTACAGGTTCTTGAAAACGTCTTTGAACTAGAGTTGTCCCGTTCCAAGATCAATTCTTTGTCTGTAGCCACAGGCATGTCTATTGTTGCGATTGTTGGGGAGGGGATGGCAATGACCTCAGGTGTTTCGGCGACCTTCATGGTAAGCATCGTTTTGGCGGTAGAGATTTGGTTCGGGAAGTGTTTCCGATATCTCACACCAATCTTGTTGTCCCCCAGACATCTCTTTCCAGCGCCAATGTGAACATCCGTCTCATTGCACAGGGATCATCAGAACGTCAAATTGCGGTCGTTGTTGCCGCGGAGGACACAACCAGTGCACTCAGGGCAGCTCATATGGCCTTCACACTATCAGAAACAACGGCAACCATTACTCTGTTGGGATGTACGGGGAATATCGGTTCGGCGCTAGTTCGACAGCTGCAAGAGCAAAAAACACGTCTTGCACAGGAATTTGGTGTCTCCATGTGCATCAACATTGCTGCTAATTCAAAAAAGATGGTGGTCGGCGAAAACTCTCAATGCTTGGATGTTGATAATCTCTCCTCCCTCATCAAAAGCGACGAAGCGTTGGCATTCGATCTGGACAAAATCACCAACCTCATGATGGCCGATGTTCATCCTTTACGTATTGTTATCGATTGTACCAACAGCGAGGCAGTTTCTGAGTACTACGAACGATGGCTCTCCTCTGGAATCAATATTATTAGTCCAAGTAGGAAAGTCGCCGCAGGAAATTTGGAACGCTACAAATGTGTTCGAGCTGCCGAAAAAGCAAATTCCGTCAGTTGGTTATACGAAAGTAGCGTTGGATCAGCGCTGCCGATTTGCACGACTTTGCAAGACCTGTACGAAACTGGTGACAAGGTCAAGAGCATTACTGGCTGTGTTAGTGGAACTATGGCTTATGTTCTTTCTTCATTCTCGGAAGATGTGCCCTTTTCAGAAGCGTTGCGCGCCGCCGTAGAAAAGCGAATCACTGAGAATGACGTTTGGGAAGATCTCAGTGGCATGGATATGGCACAGAAGGTCGTTATTTTGGCACGATCAATGGGTATGAATGTGAACCTGGAAGATGTCGAGGTGGAATTTCTCATTCCCGAGGAATTCTTGAAAAAGGAATACCCAGTCGACTGGAATGAAATGACCGCAGCACAATTGGAGGATATCAAGTGCATGGATGCTCTAATGTTGGAACGTTTGAAGGCAGCCACTGCTGAGGGCCGACGGCTGCGATACAAATTTCTGATCGACAAGGAAACTGGAAAGTGCAAGTGCTCTTTAGTGAATACTGAAACAACTGATCCATTGTATCGCCTCAAGTTGTACGAAAACCTCGTGGCCTTTGAAACGAGTCGCTATGAGACGTCGCCCCTCATAGTGAAGGGTGCTGCTGCTGGTCCAGATTTAGCTTCCGCGGGAATCTTTGCCGATCTCCTTCGCCTTACACGAAGCTTTTCATCGAATCAGGGATAGAATTTGACTAATGATAGATAGAAGTGTAGTGGAAAATGGCCGTTTGAAAATTTTAACAGATGGTCGTCAGAGCGACGATCCTATTTTTTCAAAGTTTTTGTCGTTGTGGAAGATGGAAATAATACGTAAAATGGATGGATTTGAATGGTACAATTGTGGCTGGCCCATTCAAACTTCTGCGACGACAAATACGTCTGAAGTGTCAAAAGGAGTAGGATCTTGTTCCGGAGGAAGGTTCTGGACATCCACCATTTCCACCGAACAGTTTGTAGGAATGATCATCTCGTCCTGAAGAAAGAAGGGGGATACATCCTGGGAACAGTCAAATTCATCCAAAACTGAATCGAGCTCGTCGTCCGGAAGGAAGGGAATGATGTCATCCTCCTCATAGCTGGAAAGATCGATCAAGTAGTCGTTGTCGGGATCCTCCACAGATAACAAGGAAGCAACGTCGGATTCGTCCATGTCTTCGTCCACCAAATGGAATCGGCTACCTTCAAAGGGATCTCCGACGGACACATCACCCGTGATGATGTCGTTGTAGTGTTTGGTATGCGACAATTCGAGTGCCTTGTTGATTTTCTCGAACGTTGTTTCCATAGGCACGGACGGAAGAGAGTCATCAATAGCAGCACTTTCGCCCTGAGGAGAAACACATTCTGTTGTTGACGGATTGCTGACACGTCGCGGAACGGAGACTGCGGACTTGTGTTTGAATGTAGCCCCAGCCAAAACCCCGTCAAAAGGAGAGACAGTTCGTGGAGTATGCTTCTTGAATCGAGACTTGGAGGAGGTCTTAGAAGGACGAGTTGGTGTTGGAAGGACGGCAACGACGGCAGGAGGAGAGTTACCGACGTTCATTTCTTTCTTGGGAGTAATCAATAGATGTTTGGATACTCTCATCTTCTTGTTGGGAGGAACTGCAACAGACTGTGTATGATGTCTCCCATTGGATGCTCTCTTACTACTCTTATCACTCTTTTCGACCGCTCGTTTCAAGTGCATTAATAAAGATCGTTGTCCCTTCTTGAAGAAATCATGCCTCCACATGACACCGCCGGTCTCCGAGTTTTGGACTTGATTGCTGCGCTTGAATCCCCAATAAGACATCTGGCGATCAAAAGAACGCAACTTGTCATGACCAAAGTATTGAGGAAGGAGCTCGGAAGCGAACTGCATGTGGTTGTGGATGGCAAACTCGTCTCCTTCTTCCGTAAAGGATATGATGTCGTCATATCCGGCGGTTTCAGAGTCGATTAGTAGATCATAGAGCTTGTAAGGAAAGGTGTAGGACTTAGAATAGATTCTGTTACCAGTAGGAAGGACGAAAGGTTTTGCTTCTTGTTTTGAAGAAGCACTGAGAAAGGATACCTTGGCCTCAACACGACCTTTGTGGACTGCTTGTTTGGGAAAGATCTTCTTTTTCTTGGTAAGGCAAGTCTTGCCTTTGATGATCTTCATAGGAGGAGGAGCGACCACAACGTCGCTCTTTCGTACAATCGGTGGTGTATCTTCTTTGGATTTGGCAATCGTGCGATTCTTTGCCGTGCGGTTCTTGGCGGCAGCCACAGGACCAGTGAAGGAAAAGTCAGATGTGTTTCTTTTGTTGGAATTCATGATGTTTTCCGAGGAGGATGAGAGATTGATCAGCCGAATTACAACAGAGTAAATTGAGTGGAAGGTTGAACAATCTTATTTTTTGTGGTAAAAGTTGGAGAAAGCAAGATGATTGATGAAATGATGAGAGGATTTCCCCCTATCGATGGAGACGACAACGTTGATTTTCCGCTGAGATTCTACCTTTGAAGTGTGGAAACGCAAAAAGGCCCAATAGACCTTCAACAGCTTTTTGGAAAATGTCATTCGTTAAATGCTTTCACGCTTGAGAGTTCAAAGTGTTAATGAAAAAAAGAGAAGAAAAAAATTGAATAGGGGATCGATGAACAATTTATAATTGAGAAGATGATGTGTAATATCTATTAACAGTAAATACTCCACTCACTGTCAAAAGCGTCCTTCAAATGACTTTCCAGCTGTTTTCAATACACGCGAAGAGACGACGTAGACGAATTATTATAACGTTAGTAGGACGTCCTACTCCCAGTACGACAATCAATGTACCGGTAGGCTCCGTTAGATTGGTACATTCGGTCCGAAAGACATCCTACTACTCCGAGTACTTGCTAGCTAGTGGGTACTTGGAAGTATATTTAAACCGAGTCTTCTTCCTGATGACGAGCACCACGTGTGCTTTAAGGACGTCCGATTTTGGTTTGTACACGTAATCGTGAATCTGTAACAGCCTCACTGTTTATCTCTAATTCTGACAAGTGGGATCGGGTCATTACCAAGAGCTCGCAAGACAAGACCCTGACATAAAATAATCCTAGCTAGTGGTAATGTAGCAGTTCCACACGTATTAGTAATGATTGTGTCGACCTTGGTGAGAAGATACTACGGTAGTCGTAATGAGAAGGATATTTTGAAGGCTGAGGGAGATACCGGCCTTTGAAAAAAAGCGAATAGGAGGAAGTAGGGTTATTTCGCAATACTCACGCGCGAGGGTGAGCTACAAACCAGCCAGGGTGATGGCCGTCTCCAATCTCTGAAACTTGCTAACTTGTTTCAACACGCGGAAATTGTCAACTGGTAATCCTATGAGGTCTCCGATCTTCATTGCTGGCAAAGAGAGATCAGCGTCCCTTTGACATTTTCAGACTGGCGATATTGTCAACATTGGGATCTGTGTGGATGAACGATCATCGATGCCCAGGAAATTCAAGAGATGGGCGCCTTACCATTAATGAGCCATACGTAAAGGGATCGCAACATAATATTAGAGACTGCGATAATACAAAAATGTATACCGTACAATAGATAGGTACACTTAGTTGGGGGTCAGTGGTTGTGATTCGGGATCGACTAGGTGCATTTGTCGGTTCAAAGACTGTATCTTTCGGTCGATAGCTTCGACATCCTTCTTGGCCAAGTCAATGACGGACTGAATATCTTTTTCATGCTCTGACAAGTTGGAAATGGCATTCGACAAAGCGCCCTTGATACCTCGTTCCTTTTGATCGGATGGTTTGACGGCATGGAATATTTCAAGGCCAAATTCTTCTTTGCGAATCTTGATTTCACGGTCAATCAACGCCTGTTGTGCTCGTAGCTTGGTATCCATTCCAGCATCGGCCACCGCCTTGCCAGCTTTGTTCAGCTTTTCTCCCACGGTCGTATCGGGCATGGTATGGGCTCCTTTTACTTCCAACACATCTCGTTTTCGTTGTAATTCCTCTTTGTGAGCCAACCTGCCAGCAATGTCATCACGCGCCCGTTCAAAAGCTGCTTTCAATTCTTCTTGGTTTCCTTTGAATAGTGTTCCAGCCGCGACACCCAACAATTTTTGCTTATCGTTGGCCAAGACATTGTACAAATCGATCCCAAATTTTTTTTGCCGGGCCTTAGACTCTCGTTCGGCCAACGTAATGTCGGCACGGAGTTTGGTCTTTTGACCCGACTTCTTGACTTTTTCCCACCAGCTCATTGGAATGGAACACTATTTTATGATCACTTTGACAAATTGATGAAACGCTTGTTGTGTTTTAAACGGTTTCCCGGTAACTCTTAGTGGTTGTTGCCGTTGAAAGCAGGAGTTGACGTCACTTGTCTTTTCTTGAAGGTGCCGTTTTCTCTGCGGAAAATAAACTTATTCAACCTGGGAGACCGTCAGTTGCCGCCGATTCACAGTCAATAATAATTCAAGGAAGTCAAAGTCCACTATCTCAGGGTTGTTGTTGCTGGAGCCTGCTGCAGGAAAAGTCCTACTAGCTACCGGTAGTAGTCACACCCACCCAGCTGTGTTTTATTCTTCATGCTGCAAGCACGCACAGTGAAATTGACTGTGAAAATCCACGCGAGCGATGGAAAGTCCCTTCACGGGATTCCCTTTACACGACTTCATCGGTTGAAGGCAAGATTGTTGACCGATAGTACGCTACGACATTCCAGATTCCAGTTAGGTACCGTAGGTACTGTAGTACTGCATATTAGTACGGTGGTATCGTACTACCGGCATTGTTACAAGTTGTACAGCTGTCGTCGTATCATAGCGTTGCTTGCCTCTACGACAGTCGCAACGAAGTACTGTACTGCAGTATTTACCGAACGTAAAGGTGCGGTACCTAGTCGAGCTGTGGTTTACCGGTACTTGTATTTACAGTTAACCCGATACTCCATCCGGAGTAACTAAACAAATGGTCTTTAGAATAAAATGAACAAACATTCGGAGGAAATTGGTCCCGCGAAAACTCGGGTTCGGTAAAACCCTCCCATACGTTAAGGTTGATGTTACGAGATACAAGATTACTGTTAACAGTAAACGTCCAGTTGCTCCGATGCCTTTGACGCGTTCGACTCGAAACTTCCCATCTATCGCATTGATGTCCTACGACTGGCTAGAGTAGCAAGGCAGAAAATCGGTTAACAGTAACCGTAGGAATCCCGCAATACCAACCTCGTGCATGTTGTAGAACTAGCGAAGGAATATGAACAAGATTTGCATCTCAAAGATTGTTCACAATAGCAGCCGGTCACACCCCGCCCCTAGATAGCTTGGCAGTATTATTATAGATCGTTGTCCGTCATGGTGGCAAAGATGGAATCAATGATTTCTGAGGTAATCGGCTCCAAGAGTGCGTCCGACACAATCATGGGGGCATCGTTTGCAAAGGCATCCATGGCATTTAAGCCGACGTGTTCTTCGCGGTGAGAAGGGCTGCTACTGTTACGCTGGCCAACCGGAAAGGGTTTACCTTGCGCTTTTGCAACTTGCTCCTCAGCGCTCTTCTTCTGAGGACTGCTGTAATCAACATAGTGAAACCTACGACCCGCAAAAGATATCGGATCTCCATCGTTCAGATGATCAATGGAGAATCCCTTGAATTTATTGGTGGAGGATTGCACAGGCGATTCTGTCAAGCAAATGGCGCTTGGTTCAAATTTGATTCGTTCATCGGTGCTAGAATGTGATTGCGGTGCAACATCATATGAGTTTTCCATAGAAGATAATTGAGGGTCAAGCGACGACAAAAGCACATTGTCATAGGATGTACTACGAGCGACTGATTGTGGATGATGAAGATGATGCTGAAGGAAAGGATGTATTATACCCTGCATGGCCAAAGGAGGTTGGTGAATTTGTTGCTGTTGCTGCGACTGCCACTCCTCGTAGGATCTCCCAGGATCTGAACTCGTAAAGTTGGTGGGCGAAGGTGTCGTTGGTGACGCCGTGGCTGCGTATACGTGTCGGCTCATATACGTAAGTAGTTGCTTATTTCCGCGGATGAAACAAGGGTGCATGAAAGCACCGCGGTAAGGACCTTCCATTATCCGGTGAAAATGCCACATGTTCAATTGCCGACGAAACGAACGGTACTTCGTTTGTCCGAAGAATTTGGGAAGAATTTCAACGAGCTTATCAGGGTCATGAACCATGATGGCAGTACCGTTGCGAGCCCAGCAGATGGCGGATTCGAGGTCATTTTCTGAAACATATTCCAGCAGATCGTACAACTTTCCCGGAAATTGACTCTCCGATCCACCACGATTCCGGCGAAGTCTCCTTCGAGTGCCTGTAGTGCACATATTGTTGCTGTAAACGCTAGCAGTACTAGTACCAGCGGTTCTGCTGGTGCTTGAGGTACAAAAACTGATATTTTGTGATGCTGCAGGCGCACCATTTCCTTCTGGATCCATTTGGTGACCGAAATTGTGAGATCAAAAAGATTTGATGAGGGTAGCTTTGTTGGGGCAGCTCATCCTGAATTTTCGATCCTCGGGATTATGCCTTGCGATTGGTAACGAACATCTCGGAATCATTCCTTTTTATTGTCCTCTCAAAGTTCTTAAATGTCTCCGGTCTCCAAACACCATTGGGTTTGTGCGTGGATTCTCGTTTGATCTCGAATGAATTACGTTCCGACATGGAGGACGATTATCAATTCTTCACAACAATAAACAACCCCGATGTTTGCATTTTCAATTGTCCTTCATTTTTCGTTCCCATTTCGATAGTTCAAGATCCGATATCTCACTTTTCATAAGTAATCATTCAACAGATGTTGCACAAAACTACTAGGGACGAATCTAAAGACACAAACCATGTTCGTCAAAAAGTTAGTTGCGCCAAATGATAAGTCCTTGTCACAACTGTGAGAAAGTCCGCGGTTCTAACGTCCGACATATTAATCCCGAAATTCAATGCTGCACAGGGGTTACTCCAAGCTCAAGTTGACTTTCGGAGACCCGGATTTTTAACATTGACATGGATAGGGACGTTGGTCAGAAGAGTCGAATATCGCTCGAAATGTTTCTGCGCAGGATTGGCAGTCCTGTTTTGGAAGTTATCGGAAAATTTCAGAAAAACCGTCCACTCGAATTCTAGAAGCGATGTCAATGAAACGCACAAATTAATTTTTCCGCTGTGCATATTGCCTACGGTACTACTGTAGTGTCGGTACGTCGTATTACGGTAGGTACATCTTTACCGGTACTACTAGAGTTTACAGTTATTAGTACCGGTAGTAGTACCGATTGTTGATCCCCGTCCGGAACCCGGATATCACTGACCGTTACAAGCCGGCATCCTCGGCCGTTACTGCCGGCATCGCCAACTGTCATTCATCCGCAACTCGCCAAACTCGTCGACGAGCATCCAAGAGATCCCATAGACAACAGACATCCTCATAAATTTACTCCGAGTATGTAGCTCATCGTTTACAACCAACACTACATCAATACCGATTTTGTTCTCGGTTGAAAGCGATAGTACAGCGTACGACAATAGTTTACCTAGGTATCTAAATACCGTAGTACGTAGTAAAGTACTTCAAAGCAATACCTTCATTTGATACACTAACAGTAACAACAGTTATTACTGTTAATACGTATCATACAGTGTATCTGTATCATAGTATGTCGCGTGCTTGTCGGGGTACCATACCGTACGATTTAAAAAAAAAATTCAAAATGTGACACGACTTTTATAATACGCACATTCAACATTGTGTTGTAATAAAATTGAATAGTATTTTATGAATATAAAAATTCAATTAGCAGCAGTACTACGACTTCAGTAGTCCATGGAGAAGAAAGAAAGTGTCAACTTCACACCTCAGCACTTCCGTAGGAGTTGGACCGACTGGATTGCCCTTGACCAGAATTGTGCTGGGATAGGATCTGGCCACTGCCGAATCGACGTCGCTTCCAGGACCCGTCGACGAAACGACGACAAAAGGAGGAGGCATCCCTGATGCCAACAAATCCAATATCGGCAATAGCTTGGAGACCCTCTCGCTCTTGTTTCCAAAATTTCTGTTCTTTCGTTTGCACTGCGTACTTGATACGTCGTAAGCATTTCCGTTTCTGCCACACTATTAATCTCATTATCGTTAGAAGGCAACCAGGCCACTTGGACCACCCGAAATAGTGCACAGTCAGTATCATGAACTTTGAAGCAATCGGATTTCTGGCAGCTTCTGTGCCGGAGGACTCCGATTTCTCGATCGACAATATACCATTTGGCATCGGAACGTACACTTCTATTACAGGGAGGACGTATCGTTTTCGATGCATGACTGTTATAGGAAACTATGCGGCCGATCTTGCCATTCTCCAAGATGCTGGTGCCTTTGATGACATCAGGGGGTTGAATGAAAACGTTTTTTCCCAAAGGACACTCAATGCCTTTATGGACCATTCCCCAAAAATATGGTCCCAAGTTCGAAAGCGACTTCAAGAAATCTTCATCGGAACGAATGCATTGCTGCAATCCAACGAGACTTTGCAAAAGGCTGTTTTGCATGACGTAAAGAAATTGGAGATGTCCTTGCCTGTCGAAATTGGAAATTACACCGACTTTTATTCTTCCCGAGAACATGCAACCAACGTTGGTACCATGTTTCGAGGCAAGGACAATGCCCTCAATCCCAATTGGTTGCATTTACCGGTTGGTTACCATGGCCGTGCTTCAACGGTCTTTTGCAGCGGCCAGGACATTGTACGGCCGTGCGGGCAACTTCAAAAGGACCCAAATGATCCCACACAAGGCAGTGTCTTTGGACCTTGCAAGCTGCTTGACTTTGAGCTGGAGGTGGCATTTTTTGTCGGCAACACCAAAGACGACAACTATATCACCGGCAGTCCGTTGACCATGGAACAAGCCAAACAACGAATCTTTGGTTTTGTGTTAATGAACGACTGGTCGGCACGTGACATTCAGAAATGGGAATACGTTCCCTTGGGTCCCTTCACCTCCAAAAACTTTGCTACCACCATTTCCCCGTGGATTGTCACGTATGAAGCGCTTCAAGCCTTTCAAGGTCCCACATCGGCAGTGAAACAGGACAACCCGCTACCTCTGAAATATCTTCAAGATCCCGATTATTCATCGTTTGATATTCGATTGAGCGTGTCCATACAATCCAACTCAATGACGAGTGCGTATCAAGTTTGTGAATCGAGCTTTCAGAATTTATACTGGAATGCCGCCCAGCAACTGGTGCATCATTCCGTTACGGGATGTTTGATGCGAACGGGTGACCTACTGGGCAGTGGTACTATCTCTGGTACACCGGAAGATTCCTTCGGAAGCATGTTGGAACTGAGTTGGAAAGGTAGCAAGTTAGTCGCGTTGAGCCAGGATGGGACCGGCGAGAGCCGATTTTTTTTGAGTGACAATGATTCGGTTATCATGAAAGGAACGTGTACCAAGCCAAATCATGGTAGAGTAGGTTTTGGAGAATGCCGAGGAACAGTTTTGGCTGCTGGATCGAAAGCTCAAGTGAGACATCTTGGGGGCGCCTCCTTACCGCAGTACGAAAGCTTCAAAGTGTACGCGAAGAAATCACCTATTGCATGGCCAATGGAGATTGTGTTGAAAGCGAAGAAGGTGCCCTACCGTTTTGAACCAGCATCTGAAGAAATACCAATCCTAGAATTCAAAGAAGTTGTTTCAGGAAAGATCCACTCAGTTGCTGGAGCATTGGGCGCTGCTCGATTCTTAGACGATCATTTCTCTTCATCTAAGTCGTTATTTCCTAACGATCCTATCGATGAGGCATATGCGTTGGAAATCGTGCAAATCATTCTAACACGGATGTCTTTGCCTGAAATCATTAATGACTCCGAAAAATTAAAAAAGGCACTCCTGGAGGGTTTGAAGAACGTTAGAAGGATGATCATGCGGTTAAAGGACTTCGGCCATGGCGGTCAATTTGTAATTGGCGGCTACTCACCGACTATTGTCGAGTGCTTCTTGATCCCGTATCTTGACTATGTAAAGAGCGTCGATGTGGATTTGTGCGTAGAATTTCCCGAACTGTTTCTCATCGACTCACTATGTCACAAGCACCCTTGGTTTCAAAGGTAAACAGGCTTCTTCGATTCCGTACGTGCAAAGAAAGAAGCAATGGAAGCGTTGCTTCAATGTCATGCAACAAGTTAAGAGGCTGACTCTCGGCACAAGTTCAGCAGATTTTCCTCTAGGTGGAACTGCATTATTCCATCTACTACGAATTTCTCTAGAATGCTAACAACTAGCACGCGGCTGTTTAGTAAAGGAATTCTTTTAATTTTGCTACCATGGCATCTCTTCGTAAGTGTATCCATGCAAAATATGTCCCCTTCAAGTTGCGTGGAAACACTCTTCATAAGTCATCGAAGTGAGCAAAAAGCATTTCGATGGTCTCAGGTGTTGCTGGTGTCTCCATACCTGGTGCTATGGCATCAACTGGAACATATTTGTTTCTGTTGTCCTTTATACTTGAAGCCTGCGTATAATGCCCCTCTAATGAGTATTCTGTTCTTGGCGGGATTTCGCCGTAAATCACTTTTTTCAGGCAATCGGAAAACAAGCTCCAATCTTCTTCTTCATCCTGCTGCAATCGGTTGTTAATAAAACTCTGTTCTCTCGTGGGTGGCGTTTCTAATGTGCATGAGCTTTGTTTGGAAATCACATCAATGCAGGCTATCGTGCAAGTTTTGTTATCTCTAGCCCGTGGCTTGTTATCACATCCGTCTGCCAACTCGGTGGATTTTATCAAGTCTTGGTGTTGACCCCCCTCAGCCCACTTCAAAGTGTCGGGATCGAGATTTGGAGAGAGCCGATTCATGACCAGTTGGTTGGGCTTTTCATTCAGAATGAATTGAGATATTTGAGAGGCAGTTTGGCGATAACTACTGGGACTAACATTGTCCTTGTTTGAAAATGCAAAGGCTTGTTCATACATTTCTGCCGATGGCAAATGGTGTCGACTCATGGCTCCACAAAGAGCCCTGTTGCCTCGCTGAAAGCATGGATGCATGAAGGCACCTTTGAAGGGACCGACCAGAACTCTTTCAAAATGCCACATCTGAAAAAAAGAAAGAATTTAGATTTGCTTCGTATACGGATGCTAAACGAGCCATTTATTAGGTTTTCGAACTCACGTTGAGCTGCCTTCGAAAGGACCGAAATTTTGTTTGCCCAAAGAAGATTGGAAGGATCTGAAGCAAATGCTGTTGGTTGTGCACCATGAAGGCCTTTCCTTGATTGACCCAGCTAATGATCCATTCAAGCCCGCTGGATTCTGCGTAAGTTAACAAATCATGAAGCTTCCCAGGAAACTGCTTTGAAGCGCATACACGAGACACAACTCTCTTTTCTTCTGATTCAGGCGTCTGCATTGTGTCACACTATTGTACATTGTACCACAAGCCAAAACGTGTATGATTCGATTTGTGCAAACGATGTGGGAAGTGATGGGAGGAAAGAGGTGACGAGTCCTCCTGAAAAGCGAGATTCATTTTTTGTTCTTTCGGCAGACGTCTGCATTCGTTTCCCTGTGTTCGGGATGAGGAGAGACAATTGTTTTGGTCATGGAGCGTCAGTTTGCATTTGAACCAGTGGAACACTTCTGCTGGTTGTATGATACATCGAACGAACAGAAGATGATCACGAAGAACAAGAGTCAAAACTTCACATGTTCCTCAGGGGATTTCGGGATCGATACCTTTTCTGTAGGAAAATATGAAATGCCTTTTTCAATTTTATGTCATTTTATTTGTCGAAATTTCGAGTTCCCTGGTTAATCATCAGATTTTTATGACCCCCAAGCATTTCCAAGGATGACCCTGAACACATACTATTCGTACACACATCAAAGATTCCTTCGGCAGTTGATATTGTTTGAAACGTATCACGTCACGTGTATTGCTTTCAGGTTCATTATGCAGAGAAACTGCCTTCCGTAGTGCAACCGCAAATAAAAAAGAATCAAGTTACTGGTACATCTATCTACCGGTAGTAGAGCTACTAGTACTTTAGCAGAAGTCGTGCGTACTACTGTCTACGGAATGGCAACATAATTAGGACAGAATAGCCGTTTTTAGAAGTATACGCGCTCTGTATGTGCACTATTAGTATTGTAGTTTTTCACCTTTTCGCCGTAGGGGAGCACTACACATCTCAGCCCAGAAGAAGGAATTCATACTACGGTAGATGATCTATCTACACCAACTAGCAGCTGTCACCCAAAAGCTATGGCAAATCATGCAACGACTTTCCATTCACTCAGTCCTCTGTTGCCCACCACCCAGAACTGGAATGGTGAAAAACCTCGTGAAGAATGAGTCAAAATCCAAAGAATCAGCCATCCAGTGATTGTTAGATATGGCGTGGTCTTCCAATAACAATGCGAGGAACAAGGCAGCAATAGCCACCTTAATACGTTGGGTGTGCTGATATCTTCTACCTGTTACAACCCAATATGATGGATTGTTGGTCGTGTAATAGAAACCTTCCGTGTCATGCACAGTTCATAGTATGTCCAATAAAATGGTACTGCATCCTCATGCACTTGACACTCAGCTAAGTTATGATGCCATTTCTTCCACAGAAATACCAGTACCCACCACAACTCTGAGAAATCATGCAAAGGCTTTTTTTCCTCCTCCCCCTTTTAGCCCCCTTCCCGACTAAATACGTAGTATGAGAAAAACAACTAATCTCGACTCAGCCATTCATCACCTGTCTGCTTCCAAACTTTTCTATACTTTGTGCTCACGACTTTATACAAGATATACCAAGATGATCCAGCCTACCCAGCTTTTACTGATCTACGGTAGTATTTGTCTATCTTCAAAAATCAGTACTTCATAATTTCATCAACTGCGGCAGAATCGAAATGTAAATCATCGATGTTGCATATTATTCTCACAACCTCTTGTATAGAACACGACGTCACGTACCATTTCGCCTTTTGAGTCTCGTCCTTCGAATTGATAACCCACTCTCCTTTTACTATAGTGCATCCTTCGCTGTTTGACAGTAGGATTCTACGGGTTGTTTTGCAGTTACATGCAGATTTCCTGGCGGTGCAGTGGGAGTGTATTGTGCCTCACGAAGCCACAGCTGCGAAATCCACTTTTCTGTCTCCGAGTGCATCGGGACGATTTCTCCACAATGCAACGTGCGGATATCGAATGGCGTGTTCGGTATTCCACCTGCTGCGGGAAAGAACATCAGAGCGGATCCTTTTCGAGGTTGCCTTGAAATGGAGAAAACAAAGAAGTTGTAAAGTTAGGTGACCGTAAGTCAATCACACACACAAACACACAAAAAACGATGTCTCGATGAGTACACGTAAAAATAATGGAAGAATGGGTGGCGGTGGTGGCGGCGGCGGTGTCCATGTTGTGCTACGTCCCACTACACACTCGTTTGGAAGTGTGGATTGTTTGAAAGACACTAGTACGAAATAACAGCGCCACGCCTGCACTTACACACGCAAGGGACTGCCATCCAGGCCTTTGAGATCCCTAAAGATGGTCGCTCCTCCTTCGTTCAAGTCCTTCAAATACACCAACAGGGTTGCCAAACGTTGTCCGCCCTGTTCGGGAGTGGATTGGGTTGGTGCCAGCGCGTCAAGGTGCCAGGTGAATTTTTCGTTCCGACGATATCGTACGGTTTGCGGTTCCTCCCACTGTTCCAACGTATCGAGTCCGACCAATCGGGTTGCCTTGGCCATGAGTTCGGGCACGTTTTTGTAATGATGAAACCACGTGGTACTGGTACGTTGGGATTTGGCAGCATCATCTTTCCCCACTGTCTTGGACCGCGTTTGAAACTTCTCCAAGTGCGGCGCATCTTCCCCGGAAACATCATCATTTGTCGTCGTCGGCGGAGACAGAGACATGTCAACGTAGCGATCGCATTCCTCGTCGGTAAAAAAGTCGTCAATTGCCAAAACCAGAGGATCGATATGTAGAACACGTAGCTTTTCAAAAGGCGGTAACGTCGATAAATCAATTTTTGAATCGATCGCATCACTCTTGTCGTTATATTTTGCGCTAGTCTTTGATGGATCTAACTTGCCTCCAGTCGCTGCCGATATCAGATCAGCAAAGTCCGTGTCTGACATGGGTGAAACCTTGGTGGTTGCATTCGAAATCTTGGACGGCGTAATGGGTGACGCTGAGAAGAGATCTCCAAACGAGAGATCCTTGTTGTTGTTTTCTTCTTGCACTGATGGCAACGTATCGTAGTTGAAGTTAGGAAAACCATATATTTGATCCAAACGTTCGTAAATCTCGACAGGAAGAAATCCGGCTTCTTGTTGCAGGCCAGCCGGAGCTTCTATCAATGTGCCGGCCACTTGTGGATCCAGCGCTGGAAAGACGGAATAGTCTCCCGCGCCGTCTTCATTGGTGGTAGGTCTTGCACCGGTTGATTCTGTCGTGACTTTTCCAAATCCACCTCGTGTAGTGCCGCTTACAGAACCATTCTTTCCTTTTTTGCTCTTTTTGGTTTTGGCAAAAAGAGCCAAGTCGACGAATCGGTTGTCAAAAATGGTCGGGTGGAGGTACGTGGTTTGTTGTCGATGCCGGGCGAACAGAGGACAACAGCTGTTGTGAAACGCTACCACCCTTTGGTACTGCAGAAAGGCGAGGAGGAGGGTGATTGTTGTACATCGATTTGTTATTGTCATAGCAGCTGCCTATATTATTATTATTATTATATTATTTTGTCAAATATTTCAAATGGAATGCTGTGTGAGAGAACGCTCTGTTTGTTACAGTTTACCGGTAGTTCTGGCTCGTTCGAGACGCCGCGGCAGTACGGTTAGCTCGTACGCTCGCACCACTTCATAGCACTGTGATGAACGTCGCCTTGATAACCGAAAGGAATGAAAACCCGCGAGCAAGCCGCAAGCCGCGAGGTATCTTTCTATCATCATACTCTGTCACCGTCAATTCCGATCATCTTCTTCCGCACGGTTTAGTTGTTAGAAACACTAAAACCGATCTTTCGCGAGAACACCGTCCATCATCAGTTCGTCGTGGGGTTCAAAAGCTCCAATATTTGCTAACTGCAGTACAACAGTAGTACACTCATGGCCACGTGCAAGAATACTACAGAAACCATCAATGACAACAGAATCAACACAATCAACAACCATGGAACAAATCCCAAAAAAGTACACCAAAGAGTATTTGGAACGGCGTATCCAAGCCTTGCGGCAAAAGATCGCCACGGCGATTCCATCCAAGGATTTGGTCGACCCAGATGATATCTTTTCTTCAATGTTGAAATCCTATGAATGGTCCAAGGAATCGTTACAAGCCTGTACGGCTGTTTTGGAAGGTCTACAAAAGGGTGAAGAAGACCACCCGCACAAGAACAATCCTGTTTCAGTAGATCCGACTTCACTCATTGATGCTGCCAAGCACGCTGTCGACACCGCTCAGAAGACAGTCAATAATCTCTCCCAGACTGCCACCAATGTGGGTTGCAACGCCGTTACATCGAGTGGATTGTTGAAGATTCTACGCACCAACAAGGATCTACAGCAATGGTTGTTTGAATGCACAGTATTAGTCCAATCCACACCCACGAAGCTAGCAGCGTGGTGCGCCGAGGATCCCGACCAACATCATGCCTTGTTGGACGTTTTCTTGGCCGATATTGGGTGCATGAAAGCCTTCCTGTTAGCGGGAGGCCCGGTACATGGCAACTTCGGACCCGCTCTTGTTATTTGTGGGAAGTTGCACCTCCAAATTAAGCAAAAGGGGGAGGAGGAGGAGAACCCGAAGCGGAGCAAACTGTTGGAGCGTCTCGCTTTGGCGGTGGCTTTGGAGCACGCCTCTCCGATTCCCATCTGGAAACACGAGAACACGGATCAAGTCAATCCAGTACAACGTTTTTGGCATTATGCCGACGCACATTTGGATGGAGCGCTGGATGCGACGTTTGACCAGCTCTCTGTTTGGGAAATGCGCATGGTCGTGGATTCCAATGCCACCCACGAAGACTTAACGTGGGCACGGGAGTATCTGAAAGCTTATCGTCCCGATGAAATTTTAACTGTCGACGAACACTGGCGCTATGCATTGGCTGTCAGGTCTGACGTTGGCTATCGACAGCCCGACCATGATTTCACCAACTACAAGGACCTATTGAGTGCAGGGGGCAAGTGTGGGGCTCGAGCCTGGTTCGGACGGTTCATTTGCAAGGCATGGGGGATACCCACATGGGGTATTCGCCAACCAGGGCATGCTGCCATGACACGATGGACCACTGATGGATGGTGTATATGTTTGGGTGCTGCCAAGTGGGACATTTCGTGGTGGGATGAATCGCGTTTCGGTGGCGAAAAGACGTTGTCCTCACGATACGGCCCTGATTTTCTGGAAGAAGCAATGGCTAGAAAGGCTGGCAGCACCGTCCTTGGCCAATCCTATGAAGATGTCGTGATGCTGGAATGCCTAGCAGAGTCCTTTGGTGAGACCATAGAAAGTGATTATGCATCGGGAAAGTTCTGGCGATCCCTCGCTCTAGCGAAGCGAAAACGCTTGGCTCAATCATTGAGTAGTCGTTCAATTTGTGAGAAGAAGAGCGTCTATGCGACGACTGTGAGCAATTGTTCTTTTCACGAAGGGGCCACTGTGGACGAAAATAGCACAGTCGTCATACCCGCTGCTTCCTTCGTGAAGAAATCTAGCGGAGTGTCTCTGATGGACAGCTTTTGGGGTGGGACACAAATTCATTTCGTGAAACAACAAGACGCTATGGTCGAATACGATGTGCCATCTTCAATTAAAGAAGGGGTGTTTAGTTTGTCGCTCAAGATTGTCAACGTCCACCGGGATCAAGTTCCTATAGAAATCTGTGTTGATGATTCGAGCTTGAGTAGCTCAAACGATCCGGAAGATTTTGAGGTCATACCCGGGACCGAGCCGCAACAGTTGCAAATACCATACACGATTGGAAGATGGGAAACGACAAAAGAGCAAATAAACGTCAACTTGAGCCCGGGCAAAAAAATATTGTTATCGAGAAAGGCACCCTGCTGGGGACTCACAATGAAAGAAATTGTCCTCACACCACTATGATCGATTTTTGCATTCCAATCAAATTTTATGAACTACTTCAAAGTTTCCAATACTTCTCATCTACATACTAGAGTAGCTACCGTAGAGTGTACCTACGGTAGTTTTTTTTGGTGAAGTGTTTTCATGTTCGTACTGTACATAGTATGATACGAAGTACGTCGGAGGTTGAAGGTGCAAGGCCCATTATCAATTACGCATCATGTGTATCCCTACTACCGTAATACTACGTAACTGTAATAACTGTAACTGTAAGCACATTCAACTTGGAAGACGGAAGACACGTCATCTCGACGCCAGAACCTTCGACTTCGTTTCCTTTTTTGTTTTCGGAGCCCTCATCATTTTTTTCTCTGACTCGGTCGTTTTCTCACTGTCATCGGCAACTTCGTTCGAAACATCTACGACGACGTATTCACGTATTCACAGTCACAACAAGAACAACCATTCAAAACAGCTTCAGCACAACCATAACAACAGTCAAACGAGAAAACTCACAGTCAAATTAGAATACCACCATCTTGTTGTCATGCTTGGTATTAAATTGAAACTGAGACCGGAACTCCTCTTCATTGTTCTACTGTCGAGTTTCCCATTCTCCACAGCACTTCTGACGCCCGAGTTTCTATCCAACACCGCTCAGTCAACCCTTCGTGCCTCCGACGGACGGGATCTTTTGCTGCCACCACCCGGCGACAAAATTACCTTGCCCCATTCCCAGCACACCTCCTTCGTTCTTGTTCCAGGAGCCTTGGTAAAACCGGAACAGTACCGTGATTTGGCCCATGCGATCCAACAATCCTCTGAACAGGCCGTGTGGATTTCTATTCCCGCCGTCCAACCCGTCGCAAATCCTCTCAACATTGGAAAGACGGTCCAGGACGCCTTTGCGCGACTGAAACGCTTTGGCTTTCCCGGCACCAAAACCTTTGTCGGCGGCCACAGTTTGGGAGGAGCCTTCTTGCCGGAAATGTTGGACCAAATACCCGTGGGGCAAGTAGAAGGGTTGATCCACTTGGGATGCATCTTGTCGCGCAAGGCCGAAAGTGATAAACGGATACAACAATTGCCGCACATGGTGCTGGCGGGAGAATTGGATGGGCTGGTGCGTGCCTCACGAGTGGCCGAAGATTATCATCGTTACGTAGTTCGAAAGCAACAATCTACCGGCGATGATTCGACCAAGGCCATGTTGGACCATGCCGTGGTGTTAGTACCGGGAATGAACCACTTTGGATTCGTGTCTGGAGAACCACCATTTATGGACGAATTTCGAGATTTGCGTGGAGAGCTGTCTCATGAAGCGGCGGTGCAGCAAGTTGCTTCGTCGGTATCGGAATTCATCGATTACCATCGTACTCAAAAGATAGAACGCGCAACGCCACTACTTTCCAAAATGAATGAGACCATCGCTTACGTCCAGCCAATATTGGCGGCCATGGAACTGGAAGGAAGTTTTCATTTGGGCAAAACTCCATGCCATTTGTGTGATGAATCGGATGATCCGGTCGGTTGTTGCGATGATTGCGTGGAAGGCTCTCCCTGGGCAGCCATGGTGCAAAGAGAGTTGGCTCCAGAAGGGATTGAATACGGGCGAGTCTCAGACGAATTTCATCAGAGCTGGTGGATCAATCCATTTCATGATCCGCCATTTTATCATCCCAGTATTGAATCGGGTAGTGCCAAAACTGACAATTTGCTTGTGAATGCCACATCAACAGTCGTGACATTATCAACGGAGCGTAGCATGGTGCTGAATATGGAAACGGTGAGCGAACCTGTCTACGAAAAGTCTGACATGTACCTCTTTGATGCTGGATTCTTTTCCAACGCTGCGTTAGAGCTGAGGTGCAAGTTCAACTCCCGTCAAGCCATTTTAGAAGCAGCCGGAAAAAACGTTCCGTTTGAGTCGGAATGCGGTACATGCAGCAAAATGAATGAGCGGACGATTGAATGGGCATTGGAACAGGTTCCGGAATCGGTCAAGAGGCGATACTTGGAACGCGGAACCAAGTTGGTGGCAGGAAAAGATATCGAGCACAGTGTTGGTCCTTCTTGGATTTGGTCATACATGGACTATCGGCGAGTCGACGATCGAACAATAGAATTGGATTCCCACATAATGTCGACCCCATTGGACCATCCGGTGCCGGCTTCGGGTGGTAAGCTCTATTGTAAGTTGTTGAGTCCAGCCAAGGCATTGGACTGGATTTATACCGACTCGCTGCGGCCTGCTACGGAGCTGAGTACTTTTTACCATGAAAACCTAGCGTCACCGGCCAATTTTTTGAAGTACGCCGCTCGTGAAACACCTAAGCGCATGTTGGAAGTTGCAGACCCTCTGTTTCTGCCGAAGACCGTTGTTCGAGCAGGGTTGGGAGGGCTGTCATTCGCATCCGCATTTAGCAAGAGAAGATGAAGTATTATTAGCTTAAAGAATTTATTAGTACTTCTGTGTTCAATTTTGAAACTTCGATCTTGGTCTTCTGGGTAAAAGTTATACTGACCTGTGAAGAAAGATACTACTACTACCACAATGAAAAGGAATCCGGAAGACGTACTCTCTCTCTCTAGTAGAGCTAGGTAGTAGAGTAGAGTACCGGTAGTATAATAGCTACTACGTAGTACTAACAGTCATCGACAGCATAACTTATATAAATGTCTGTAACTTTTTCCGTTCATGTCCGTTGCAAAATATTACTTATACAAATCTGTAGATCTCAGAGCGAGCTTTCGATTCATGTGCATAATATCATTTCATAAGACACCCGTGACTCGTGAATCACGAGTCGTTATCGCCAACAAAAATTCACTTCAAATAATTTGACCATGAGCGGCAGCGACGACGATTTCATCCCAATGGAGGCACCTGTTGACTCCCCTCCTGCGCATAATCTTCGAAGACGTCCTTAGGAACATACCTCCGAAGTGGTCCCGCCGCGATCCGCCAAGAAATCGAGATATGAGCCCAAAACCACACAGACTCGAATTCCTACAAACCTCTAGTACATTTTAGCCTTGAAGAAGTCTCTGTCAAAGAAGCTCAGAGGGACAGATATAACCAAGAGCTTGTCCCTTAGGGTATGTAAAGCGGTATTTCTGATGCTAGAGAACTATCTCCTCGAAAAACGCAAGAATTCGACCAAAAATGGCAGGAAGGTCAAGCCAACAAAAATCCAAGCCCGTATCTGTGAACTTTTTGGGATATCACCACCAACATACTGCGCTATCCTTTCCAACTACCCCAAGGATCGAACTGCATATGATTCTGGAAAGTTGAGGGATGGAAGGAGTGGTAACAAGTCGGCAAAAGAGACTCGGATCCCCGACACATTTGGGGTCCAGATCCGGTTTCGAGAATTCATTCGGGGCAAGCGTGCCAAGCGAGAAAGAGTCACAGCAACACAAGTTTTAGATTATCTTGTTTCTGCTAATATTATTAGTGTTGAGACGGGGGGGGGTGGAGTGATGATACCAAAGGCATGTGCAACCAATGGCATTTGCAACGGCGTAAAGAAGCGTCCAAAGATGGCAAGGGCGGCGTGGGTCGCCAATACAACAATGAAACAATCCTGCAGCTTGTTCACCAGAGGCTGCTGGCGCAATTTGATCATTCGCAAACATCAGGACATCATTCTATAGCAGGGATGATGAAAAAATGTGCAGAAACTACGACCAGGTTGACAGCGAAGACGACGACGAAGGTGACCAGAGGACGATGACAGCGAGATATCCGATGGTACTATTTTGGAGAAAGCACCACCTGAAGATGTGGAAGAGCCTTGGACTGAAATGGAAGAGGTTTAACCTTTATAGTCTAGATTTATTACTTGTGGAACGTGTATTTTATGATGAAAAAGGGGCGATTTACTACTGGGCCCCTCTCTACGAAAAATAATTGCGCGGAAAAACCGATTACACCGTTACATTCCCCTTGTTGAGGGCATTCGAATGGTAGTTTGTTTACTGTGTAAAAATTTATATAAAAGTTATGCTGTCGACGACTGTAACAACATGTTGACGTCACCATTCACCCTTAAAGGATTACCTTCCGCACTTCATGAAATACGACTTCACAGTCATTCTTTGTTCACTCTTTTTATTTTATTCTGGATCGAGACCAACTACTTGCAGTAAGCCAAGGAAACTTGCAACAGCATCACCTATTCAAGCCTTCCGTAGCGGAGCTTCATCATGATATTATGTTCCTTTCTGAGTTTTATTGCGGCCCTATCGCTGCTTTTTAGAGTGTCCCTTTGCTTCCATCCACAGATTTCAAAAAAATGCAAAATTCAAGAAGCACGTTCCGTTCCAAGATGGCATTCCTCTACATCTTTCACACAGCTGGATGCCACTATCAAGGATGGCGACGTCACAACGGCAGCATCCTATCCCGTGAAGGTCTTTTACGAAAATCAATCCATCACCATTTCGGTTCGTGAGGATGAAACGATATTGGCCGCACTCGAACGACACCAAATTTCCGACCGATTATCGCTTCCAAATCACATGGTGCCGTCCGATTGTCGCCGTGGCAACTGCTTAACCTGCACCGGCACGCATACCAATAACTCCAATCTCGACAGCGTAGTGACGGACGACGGGTTGTCTCCGCATATGTCGCGGTGGATGCGCCACAAGGGATTCCTGTTGACTTGTAGTTCTGTCGTGGTTGGTGAGGGACTGGAGTTGCGATTGGGTGAGAACGGTCTGGCCTGGGAAGAAATGTATAAGACGCGGTTGGAGACAGATCAAGCACGAGTATTGGGATGGGCAGCCATGGCTAGAACTAAGCGACAAAGTGATGAGAGGAATCTACCCAGGTGGACCAAGGAGACCGAAGGTGTGCTCAGAGAACGAATAGAGTGAGCGTAGTAGTAGTTGGATTATTTCTCCCGTTGACAGTTCGTCGTAATATAATATTTTTAGATCATAGAGGAATGAAACCTAAAAATTATGCATCGTAACAGTTTCTTCAAACAATAGGATCATTGGTGAAGCTATCAACAGTTGCCGCTGGCCATCTAGTCCATAAAATGTGATTGATTTTCGGACCGAGTTTGAGTTCAATGATTCGTTTCTCCCGTTTGTTCAAACGATGGTACGACGTCCAGCCTTCAGCTTTCGGTTTTTGGTCCAAGTCAACATCATCATCGTCACCCATATGAAAGCGCCACATCTGACGTTTGTTAGGATATAGCTTTTCATCTTCGGGGTGGATTCGCACTCGTTCCAAATCCGCCGTCTGGACGACATCCTCCGACAGTTCAGATTGGACGTGATGATACTGCTCTGCACTAACGCTGTCCACGAGATTCCAACGACTGCGTTCCGATAACATTCTGTTTGGTGTTGGTGGCTTTGCATTCAGCTTTGTTTCCATTCTGGAAAGCTGTTGTTGCAACTTGGAGGATCGTTGGGTTGGAGGCCCGGTGATGACGCGAAGTTTGGTCTTGTGCGATGAAAGATACCAGGTGTTCCAGTGAGAAAGATGAAGTGATGAGTAAGCTTTGTCAATTTTGGCAGCAACCTTTATGTCCATGTCTCTCTCTTCCTCCATGAAGAGCACAGAATAGCAGGTCGGTCCCTTAATGACCCAAACTGGCCGTTCTGGTCGGGACAATGCCAAACTCACTTCGGAGCTTCCAGTAAGCAAGCCAATGCCAATCCCTTTTGGGGCGCAATCGCCCCAACTTCCAGACAGTTCGCCAGAGAGCATTAGACGAACGAGCCCATCAAAAACGCATTCAGTCCCGGGTGGGGTAAGTTTTGAAATCAACTTTGATGGATCATTACGAATGTTCAATGGAACAGGCTTTCCCTCAAACAGTTGTTCTTGTCTTTCCTCGCATCTGCACCTAATCAAGGTATATTTGGAGCGACCAGCTGAGGTCTTCTGTTGCGCATCCTGGCTCGAAGCAACAGGTTGCTTGATTTCAGCTTTTTGGTGCTCGCGACACTTCGTCATCTGCCGTTTGATAGTTTGAGTCCCATGAATTCGAATAAGTGTTTCCAAGAAAAGAGCAATCCCTCCTTTCGACGTGAAAGACCTGATGGCACTCAAAACATACAACCGAATGTCTTGAATATTAGTCCAAGAAGTCTTGATGGGGATTTGACGTGTTGAAGGGCCATCCGGTGTTCGAGGTACTAGAGCCACAACGAGATCTTCCTCCCAAGTGCAGGTTGGGACAAGGTTCATGCGAGCCGTCAGCAGTTTGACCTTTTCTAATTCCTCGAGTGACGGATTTGTAGCACTACTAATTCTTTTTCGCATCAGTCGCAATGCTACTTGCTTCCGCTTACGGGACACGTCAGCGGCAACATAGAGCAACGATGAAAGAGCATCAGTCAGTCGATCATCAAACTCTTTCTTCTTTTCTTCCTTCGAAAGCTTGAACCAAGGTTTCTTTGTTGTCGTGCAATTTACAACATTGCCTTGGATGGATGCTCCTGTGTACAAAAGCGACGTCACAATCGACAAGATGGCCGTGATACCCATGCAATGAATCGGAGGAGGGAGGGAATCTCTTCGTGATCCCGAGTTGCGCTGTCTCCATGCAAGTAGTTCGATGTCTTCTTCCTTCGGCATTTTGACCACTAACCCGGTACCACAGTCCGAGAGATGAAACCCGTCATTCAACCAGGTGTAGGGTATGCCCCCTCCTTCGGTTTCTTCTCCGTCAGCTTCTTCACTTTCATTATCGTCTTGCTCAACATTGATGGGATTTCCCCTTCCGGTCCCGTCGTTATTGTTTCCATTGCGATCAGGTGCATTGTTGTTTTCTGTATTTGACGCTCCTGAGGATGACGCGTCTGTGCTCCCCCACAAGAGCTCCAAGGCCGAAGTTGTTTGAGGTTGAAACCAGTCACCATCGCTGATGTAGTCTTCTGTATTTTCAGTTAATGAAAGATCCTCGTCGACCTTTTCTCTACGCTTTTTTACAGCATCGGGAGATTCTTTGTAGTTCAGCACCTTTTTGGAAATAGCTGCCGCTGCTTCCCGAATCCTTCGTTCAACGGCCGAGGGATGCGATTGGCGTCCCGGGTTGGCTCGCACAGTGCGCCCGAAACGCACACGAGCAAATCTACGCGGAAGTTCGTCATCCGACACGGAAATAGAGCCGTCGTTGTTGTTGGCTTCGTTGACTATAAAAACATCGCCATCGGCAGGTGCTTGATTTTCCTCATTATCATTATTGGCATTTGAACCATCCTCATCCTCATCTTCATCACCGGATCCAGACTCGTTATTAGTATCTTCCATTTCTTCGTCGGGATCTTGACGACTCCTATGATTTTCTTCCCGTGAATCATTGTTTCCTGCTTTGTCTGCGGCCCGAAAATCAGGATCCAAACTTCTTCGCATTCTTCGAGCCGTTGCTTCTTCCGCTCGACGGTTTTCCCGACTTCGTCTTCCACCCCGAGCGGGTGGTTTACTATCATCATTGTCGTCATCTCCTTCCGATTCATCCCTCTCTTGAGCTGACTCGGATGCCCCCCTTGACTTGGATTTATCAGCTTTGGCTGCCTGGCCTCTCTTTTTACGATTCTTTGAATTACTGTTACTGGATGCTCCTTTTTCATCTCCATGTTGAGGCTCTTCTTGTGGATCTGCTGCGGGAGCAGCGGCAGCAGCAGCAGCATGGTGAATATCATCATTGTTGACAGTGGCAAAATAATCGTCCCAGTACAAGTTCACAGCCAAGGCCAAGTTTCCGGCTGCTGCTTCCAAAACGTTTGCCGCCTTTTGCATATCAATAGATGGAGGAAGTCCTGGGCCTTCTCCAGGTTGTTCTTGAGGAGCTCCTTGGGCCAGCATGCGACAAAAGGCTTCCAAAATGTTATCGCCTCCTTCACCACCACTACCAACGCCACTGTCATCGTCTGGGCCATGGCCACGGCCACGGCTTTTACGCTTTCTACTGGCAGATATTTCTGTTTCCTCCAACCCGTTCAATGGATCAGAGGGAAAGTCATTCGCGGGTGCTGCAGCCGCGGCAGTCTTGGATCGACTGGTGCGTGATTGTTGTTGTTGTTGCTGCTTCGTCGACGATCCGTCGGACGACATGAATGCACGTTTTCGTTTGCTGCCCGAGCTAACTGTAATTTCTG
This sequence comes from Nitzschia inconspicua, assembly GCA_019154785.2. Taxonomy (NCBI): domain Eukaryota; phylum Bacillariophyta; class Bacillariophyceae; order Bacillariales; family Bacillariaceae; genus Nitzschia; species Nitzschia inconspicua. The sequence continues at coordinate 2,222,091 of JAGRRH010000001.1, read as the reverse complement.
CTTCTTTGGCATCGCTGTTGTTTTCAGAACTGGACGCCGCAGTACTGTTCTTATCCTTATATCTGGCGCTGCGCAGAATTCGACGTCCCTGCCCAGCAGAAGCAGCGGCAGCAGCAGCAGCAACCGCCGCTGGTGCATCCTCGGGAGCAGCAACAGCATCATCCGTTTCATTGTTGGAGTCTTCCTCGTAGCTACCTGCGGCGTCGTCTTGGTTCGCCGCTGCACGGCGCTCACTAGAGCGACGGACGTTCTTCGAGGGTCTAGTAGAGCGTGTCATGGTTAGACTGCTTTGGAGGTTGATTAATAACAACGATTGCGGATTTGAATTGACTGTGACTTGTCTCACACACTGTCAATGCACGGCCTCCGCAGTAGTCTACTCGTACGTCGTACTCGTATTATATTTTTCATTTTTCGCTTTGACTTTTACTACCGTAGTCTACGTAGTACTACAAGACGTTTCGTTCGTCCTGTCGTACAGTACAATTATTACGGTACCAGGTACTTCTACTGTGGTATCCCCATCATCTTATTTACAGTTACTGTTATTATTTCTACGGCACGACGACAAGTTTTAAGGTACGGTAGACTACGGTGCTACGGTAGTACCGGTACCATTACCTCTGCCCCGTTTACGAGAGAGCATAAACAGCGTCTGGCCATCTGCCGCCTTTGAAAAACAAGGATTCTATTCCACGTGGCACCTTTGTGGGTATGGATGCAGCTCTCAGCCTATCACATCAGCCTAACTGTCATCTCAAAAACAAGTTTTTTCGGTTCCCAACACGAAAACGACAATACAACCACATCTCCACTTTCTACTGCATCATTCACACACACAAAAAGAGAATGAGGATACGTCTCGCCCGATGCTTCGTTGTCGTGCCTGCGCTCTGGATTGTTCGTACAGCAACAGCACTATCGAGGACGGTTCATCCGAAATTGTTGGTCTCCCCTTCTTCAAACAACCCCTCGCAACCGACCACTTTGCCTGATGGATCTCCCCTATCGTGGTCGTTCGACCAACTAGCGGAAACCTTGGGTGGGTCTGGGAAAGCCAAGGCATGTTGGGAATGTTTTCGTTTGGGGGTTGATCCTCTATGGTATTACAGCACCAGAAGTGACGCTTCCTCCAACGAAAAGCATCTGTCGAATGACATGGAGCCATTCGTCATACCCTTCGAACTCTCAGACAACAAACAAACGAATGATATTCGATGGACACGACAACAAGTAGAAGACCACGTATCTGAGATGGCATCTCGTGGTTCTCCCACAAAGTTGAGCAGCGACACATTGAAAAAACTTCAATCCGCCATGGGGGGAGGCAGTATTGAAACGTCTATTGCAAAACTCGCCAACCTGACTACCAGCTCGGACGGAACGACAAAGATGTTGTTGGAACTTGAACAAGACGGAATGTTGGTGGAGACTGTCATTATTCCGTGGGACGACCGACACAAATCTACTGTTTGCGTTTCTTCTCAAGTTGGCTGTCGTCAAGCCTGCACCTTTTGTTCGACAGGCCGGATGGGACTGTTACGGAGTCTCTCGTCCGCAGAGATTCTAGCACAGCTTTATTGGGGCAACAAAATTTGTCGGCTGTACGATATTTACGGCATTGACAATTGTGTTTTCATGGGCATGGGAGAGCCGGCCGACAACGCGGATGCCGTTGTACGGGCCGCATCTGTTATGGTCGACCAAAGTTTGTTCAAACTGGCACCGCGACGTGTCACTATTTCGACCGTCGCTCCCAACCCGGGAGTTTTCGCGCAACTGGGAGTAGCCCCCGTTGTCTTGGCATGGAGTGTGCATTCAAGTCGTGATGAATTGCGCCGGCAGCTAGTTCCAACTACCCAACACACCATGGAGGAGTTGCGACAGGGGTTGACGAGAGCGTTACAAGGTCGTTCCAAGAGATTACAGAACATCATGTTGGAAGTCACCTTGTTGGACCAAATCAATGATTCAACAGAAGACGCAGAACATTTGGCTCAGTTTTGTCGTCCGCTGCTGGAAGAAGTCAGGGGCCTCAAATTGGTAGTAAATTTGATTCCGTGGAACGATATTTCGGCAACTTTTGGCCCCGCTTCTCGTTATCGTAAGCCTCAAATGGACCGTGTGATGGCATATCAAAAAGTTCTAATGGAAAATGAGATCTTATCGTACATTCGAACTACTCGTGGGGACGAAGAAGAAGCCGCATGCGGTATGCTGTCTACCAAAAGTGTGAGAGCGTAATGTACAATATTTTGGGAGATCCAATATGTTAACTGTAAGAGGGAATCCATTTTAGGCGTTTCTTAAGTACCCATTCAAGTCATTCAAGTCAGTTCGAGGGACGATGTGTCGTTGGCAAAACCTCTTTCTTCGTCTTCGATTATGTCGTCCCAAACGGTCTCTATCAAAATTTGCTGGTGTTGGTTGGTTCTCTCCTCGTAGTCCATTGTCTCCACCACTTCTTCTTGCTGTGGGCTGTTCATAACGTCGTTACCAATCGAATTTGTTACATTTTCTTCATCCCGTCCTCTCTTCTTTATCTTTGAATTTATTTCAGCCACCACCGCGGCATAGCTTCCCAAAGCGTTGCAGAAAATTGGGTCCATTGGCGCGAGGGCCCTTCGATCCCTTTGGTCGGACACTGGCTCCGGAATAGATCGTGTTTCGCTGGAGTGTTCAGACGGTAAAATGGTGTCCTCTTCCCACTGAAACGAGCCCTTGGTGTCACCGTTGGCACTATTGGAATGACAGGATTCACCAATCTCGTCTTGATCCACTTCTTCCTTCTTGAGCCCAAACATTGCGAGAAGCCAGCCCAAGAAGAAGAGGCAACTAGCGACAACATTTGCCAAGCTTCCAAGGAGCCAGGGACAATCGAAAAACTCATCGCACCAGCTCATGGAGGCGACAACAGCAGAAGCCTGCACCCCGGTAGCAACGAGTAGGAAGAACGATGTTGGATTCTTGTTGACCCCAATCATAGCAAAAATCCACGCCACTATAGCCATGACGGGACCAAGAACAAGGCATATCTGTGCTGTGAATAACCAAGAGTAGTCATTGCCAAGGAATAATGGGTTGTACTGTGCACATTGCCCGTGTCGAGGGTCCTCGAAGTCGCTGGCATCATCGCCTCCGATTTGATAGCGAAAGAGACCGATACTTGATACGTCAGTGTTGTTCAGAGGTAGAAAGCTCCAGTCATTTCGAGCGACGTCTGCGGGAGTAAAGACGAACCATCGGCATGATAGAGTTGCATAGAAAGCGCAAAAGAGGCCGAATGTGACAAACATGGTAATGACGAGCTTGAGAAGGACATTCTTCTTGTTATACGGTGAAGAACTTAACATCTTGAGAAATCTTTGGGATATGATGGAACGTGCAGGCTGAGATTTGAGATAGAATGTTGCAATGTTGTGCTACTTTTGAAGGAATAAAAGCATCCGTTGCACAAACAAAAAACCGACCATATTTTTTAAAACCTCCCTCGACCAACCTCAAAAAGCAACCATACACGGATATTGACAACTTTCACGACAGAAATTCGTCTCCTGGAACTACGGGTACTCCGAATAGTAGTGTCATTCTACTGCCGGGTCGAGTATTCGTAGTCTAGTATGACGTGCGAAGTTTTAAAACCACACCTCTTCGCCGATTGGAAACTAGCAAGAAAACCACAACAACATGTGACTAGTAATAGTAAGTCTCTCAATGTGTTACGACTAAGTGACTTACAGTTAACTGTAAATGTAAGTTTTCTCTCACACGTAAAAAGTAAAAAGTAATCAACCCCGAAGTTCACACTCACTGTCAACAGTTGTAACCGTATGATACCGGTAGTCTACCACCGGTAGTCGTATGATACGCAGTAGCATGACTACTGGAAGTCTACTTGTACACCTACTCCGGTACTAAGGTAGTCTACAGGTACCTACGGTAGGTACCTACCTACGGTATTCGTACTGTATCATAGAGGTGGATGCACTGAAAATGTGAAAATGTATTATATTGACAGTAACTGTAAATACCGATTCAACGTCTGCCCAATGACTTTTTTTTTTTGGTTTTCTTGCATGAGGCCTGAAAAGTGAAAAGAGCAACCGATGAGCTCTGGGGACGATAATCTTGTCTTTGTCAAGATTGGAAATGCCATTATCCTCTTTTCTCGAAAAACATCCGGACTTTGTCCTGAAGCTAAAGATCAAGGCCGCTGATGGTAAGATAAACGCCAAAGGGAAAAATTTTTGGATGTTGTCAAGTTCCTTGTGATGATGTTGTCTTTGTTGACACTTGACACTCTCGCCCAAGTGCCGTTGAAGCGTGTGTGGTGTGCACCACAGTGGTCCGTAAAATATCCGTGATATAGAAGCAAAATTTTAACAATATCTTCGGACGACATCTTTTCCATTCCTTGCAGGCCAGACCCAAATTCGTCGCGTCCGTTTACCCCGCATCACAGACGGTGAAGGAAACGTGTCGTACGAAGAACTGGTAGGCTTTGTCGCTGCTTCTAGCGTTCCTGAGGCACAATCCTCCGAGAGTAGTCGATACAATGTCTCTTTGACCTACCATGATGTCGATGGTACGTAAGAAGCGCTACGTTCAACGGGGCAGCTGTCTCTCCTGTTGTATGTCTTGATGAGAATATTGCTTTTTCTGACACGATCAAATTTCTTTCTTCTCGCCCCCCTCTTCTTTTTAGGCGACTCGGTCACCATTGGATCTTCTGAGGAACTGGTTGATGCCTGTGAACAATACGTCGGCCAAAAGTTACTACGAATTGACACCAGCTCACAGCCCAACACAACGGTGGCGCCGGAAGAGTTGATTGACAACAACACATGTGATAGAGGACGAAGTCGTCAGTCGACCAGTTCGGTAGCAGAAGGGAGTCCTCCACAGCATCTCTATGACCCTCGAACAGGTGCTGGTCGGTCGGGTATCGAAGCTCATCTCACTCCAACGAAACGCAAGCGGAAGGTGAAGGGAGTCGTTATGGAGAAGCAGTTTCATCAAGGATGGTGTGTAGTGTGTGCTAGTAAGTATAAAGGGAAAAGAAGAAAGGGCTTCAAGACCTCTTTCCTATGCAGCCGATGCAATGATGAGGCATCAGAGGCCGGGGCTGCCGAATCACAAGTGTGGCTTTGCCACTCAAAATATGGCCGGAACTGTTTTGCTGAGCATATGGCTGCATGCCATTGCTCTTAATACTTACTAGCTAGCATCCACTACTAGTATCTACATGTCTCCAATTTTGCAGTCTTTTTATTGCTACAGTAGTTAGCTTCATCAAAGGTAGCTCGGATAGTTGGATTCTGTATGATGATTTTGTGACGCGAACGGTCCGTCCAACCCTCGGTTGAGGCATTATTAGGCATTTTCCAGCGTAGACTACCGGTAGCTATCATACGGTAGTGTCTACCGGTAGTGTCTGCCGTAGAGACTACCGGTAGTAGGTACCCCCTACCGAGCGACGACATTACTACGTACCGCAGGTTACTACGAGTACGGTGAAAAGTTATGATTCGGCTCCACAGCACTATTGCCCAAAGCACACATACTGAATTCCGGAGCATTACTGCCCGGAGTACCGGTAGATTGAAGATACCTACCGTAGTATTTTATATAATAATAAAATATAAAATAATAATATTATTATTCACAGTCAAGCTCAAGTTTTTCGGCATGGCGTTTCTGAAACCGAGATCTCATGGCGTTTTCTGAAACGAGTTCTCATTTTTGGCGCACAATCGATCATGAAACATCGCTAGGTAGCAACATTGCTCATAAATGGTACCGCCAACGACTCGACTTGCAACAAGCAACAAACATCATCCGTCCCTTTCCTGCACCATGTCACATTCCAAGCACCTTGGAATCGGGGCCATTGTCTCCTTTCAATCAAAGTTTATGCATCCACACATCCTTCGAGATGAGCATTTTCAAGACAAACCCTCGAGCCATCGACTTGTCAATGCCGTCGTCATACGACGGCAGCAAAAAATGATCAATCACAAAGATACACTGTGTGTTATCATCCATCACGATGACTTTGTCGACGAAGATGGTAACTTACAAGACCTGTGGTGCGCTGAGAGTCACGTCAAAGTGCACAAGGAAGGTGATCCCGCGAAGTTCTTCCACGAATCCATCGGCCAGGGTTGCAAAGAGGACGGCGAGGACGTAGATGATGTGGAAAATCAAGAACAAAGCAAGAACCATGACCATGGCAAGCGCATGTCAATCGACCCTAATGGTTTTGACGATCCGTTGCGACCTCGAGAGGGACGCGATTTGATGTGGCGGAATGTGAACATGACCTTGAGGACGAGGAATAAAAAGATCGAAGCCGAAAAGAAAATTCTCGACAGCGTCTGGGGGGATGTTCCGTCTAAACAAGTAACAGCCATCATGGGACCTTCAGGTACGCTGTGGTTACAGTATTTTGCATTTTAGGCTCCATTTATTTAACTAATCGTGCATGTTGCGTGGGTTGTGTTTAGGTTCTGGAAAAACATCCCTGTTGAACATCTTGGCCGGGCGTGCATCGTCGAATGGCAATATCAAGATAGATGCAGACATTCGTCTCAACAATTATGTTGTGGATCCAACCAGAATTGAAGTTCGCAACAATATAGCTTTTGTGGCACAAGATGATTCCCTCCAAGTCACCTCAACCCCTCGAGAGGCCATTCGATTTTCTGCCAAGATGCGGTTGCCCAGAACAATGACGGGTGAAGCACTGGACAACCTCACTGAAATAATGCTGGAAGAGCTTGGACTCGTGAGCTGTGCGGATGTGTTGGTAGGAGGTGCCTTGTTGAAGGGAATCTCGGGAGGAGAACGAAAACGAACTTCAGTTGGAGTTGAGTTGGTCACACACCCAGCTCTTGTGTTTTTGGATGAGGTAAGTAGTGCGGAGACGACTGCTAAGCTGTGTGTATGTGTCTTCTTGTCTCTCGGCTGACTTTGTTCGCTTCCCGGTCTCAACATTTAAAGCCCACAAGCGGCCTTGATAGCCACAATGCTCTTCAACTTTGCCAGCTTTTGAAGCGAGTTGCTCAAGCAGGATCCTCCATCTTGTTCACCATTCACCAGCCTTCTTCCGAGATCTTCAGTTCATTTGACCGCTTGATACTCCTCAATCAGGGTCGGGTAATGTACCAAGGTTTGACTGCTGATGTCCCTGCCCATTTTGAAGAACGAGGTTTTCCGTGTCCACAACACTACAATCCAGCTGACCACGTCATGCATATTGCTCTGGAAAATTCCATTGTGAAACTTCAGAATTCTGGCTTCTTTCCCAACGACACTCGAAAGATTGGAGATCCATTCAAGGTAGACGAGGATGCGAACAGAGATCCTCTTGGTATAACCATAAGTAGTCGTGGTGAAGAAAAGCAAGATCCGCCTCCTGGATTGGTTGATCAGACATACGAGCTGTTTAAGAGGGAAATCAAAAACCTTGTACGCAACACCCATACACTCAGAACTCGGACTGTGATGACAGTGGTCATTTCATTGACGATTGGATGTCTCTTCTGGCAGGTAGCAGACAACGACTTTTCCGAATTCATCAATGCTCAATCAACCTTTGGAGCTCTATTGATGTCACTGACGGCTAATATATTTTCAACGGCCCTCCCAAGTCTCGTAGCATTTCCGGAGGAAAGACCCGTGTTCCTTCGCGAATATTCAACCAACTATTATTCTGTGGTATCCTACTTCGTATCTCGATTGACCGTTGAGCTTACCGTGAATGCAGTACAAGTAACAGTGTCGACCATCACTACCTACTTTATGGTTGGTTTCCACCTGGATTATTGGGTTCTTTGGTACGTACAGAGGCGTTTTGACCTTGGATGTTTTGCGTTTTGCAAGCAACCGTCTCACTTATTTTATCTCTCGCAACTTGAAGGACGGCTGTCTACTTACTTGCCTGTGCATCGTCTGCTCTTGGTGTTATGGTGGGAAGTGCAACTGAATCAGCCAGCACTGCCATCGAGCTCCTACCTGCGGTCTTTATGCCTCAGATTCTGTTTTCGGGGTTCTTTGTTCCTCCAGCATTGATTCCAAACTGGCTATCTTGGTTGGTGTATATTATGCCTCTTACATATGGAGTCAGAATTTTGCTTGCTGGAGAATTTGGTGGAGACCGCTGTGACAATGTCGAGACGTTTCCAGATGGTACTAACTCTTGCACGAGAATTCTAGGCAACTCGGGATCAAATCCTGATGACGTTTGGTGGTATTACCTCGTCTTGCTGGGACTTTTCATTGTCTTCCGACTATTCGCTCTTTTTGTACTCAAGAAGAAGGCATCCAAATTCTACTAGCGACGATCTTTGCGAAGCTCTGTGTGATTTTTTTTTCTCATTCCACTTTAAGTTCATCGAAATGGGATGCGAAAGTAAGTCTTTTGTTTTGTGTTGTGGTAACAACAGTAATCCATAGTATTATTATAGGATGTACTTGTGTTAAATCACGGATGTTGTTCAAAACAATAGATAAAACACTGAGTGTGAGTCGTAAAGCTCGACGAGTTGCTGTCGAGTCGATAATTCATTTCGGCCGTGGTGGAGTAACATGCGCCAGCAGTTGTGGAGATCCGAAGTCTTGTTGAACAGAATTCCCTTTCAGTAGGACCACAGTAATAACTTCTCCTGGTTGTCTGGTCATCACTTGATAGCACTCTACAGTATTATGTCTAGCTACTAATGTGAAAGTCCAAAACATTACAGAGACTAAGAGTCGTATAATACGTAGTCGTACTGCTGGAGGTAGTAGAACAATGTCGTACTGTACTACGAACTTACAGTTACAGTGAACGTATCTACGGTAGTACTATGCCGGACCGGGCGGTACCTTGAACCTACCCTCGCCCTTGTAGGTCTTACGTTACTCCAGTACTACCGGTAGTTACGGGTATCATGTGCGGGGAAGTTCTCCTACGGTAAAAAACGTTTTAGATTTTCAATTCTTTCATTTTTGTTACTCTCTTCACAGATCGCAGGATGGACTACTATTATTTTTTTGCTGGTCATTTCCTATCACAGGACCCAGTTAATCCAATGGCCAGAGGAGCGATACATACGACAGCTGAGAAGTGCCTTATGGATCGAACCGTTTCAGAAAATGTGGCAAGGACTCTTCATCGATCAGAGAAACTGAATTCGAACTAACAGTAAGAAAAAGTCAAGTAACGCGTGCAACGACAAACACCGAATAACATTCCACACATCATCAGTAGCTTCGGGTATGCACGTCAATCATTGCACGGCAGACAATAACTAGATTCATTTGGTGCAATCGGAACCAACTGCAAAAGACAATCTGTGACCCGTTTGGGCGCCTTCTACGACACATATTGTATCGGGACGCTCGATACCCTTGTGTTTTTGGCTCGACGGTTTTCGATTTGCTGTTAGCAACCAAATCACGCCGTTAACTCAAAGAAAACTTTCATTGTAGTGATTCAACATACTCAAAAAGAAACACCATGACTTCCCATGATCAAGGTCAGATTGCGTTGTGGGATACCGACCAAGTCGCCACGTTGGAAGCCAATATGGATGACATAACAGGAGAACATTTGTCGCACGTCATGGAAATGTTGATGAATAACGGGGCGTTGGATGTATGGGCCACGCCAATCATTATGAAGAAAGGACGACCCGCACATACGCTTCACTGCCTGTGCCACAACGACGAAGCATCCATGGACAAATTCATCAAGCTGATTTTCCAACATTCAACCACTCTAGGCATCCGTATCTATCCGTCCATTCAACGCGCCAAACTAGAACGTTTCATGCTGAGGGTGGATACAGCTCATAGCGAACATCCTATTAAGGTAAAAATCTCCAAATTCAGGACAAGCGATGAGATTGTTTCGGCCAAGGCGGAATTCGATGATTGCAAAAGGATCATGCTTGAAACTGGCGTACCTGTGAACGTGGTGGCAGAAGAAGCAATACACGCCGCAAAACAACTATGGCATGACAGATAATTCAATAATGTATTTTCTTTTCCATGTTAATAGTTGTTCCATCTTTTTCCTCATCGAGAAACGAGCAACAAAGACTTGGAGTTTCGCAAGAGTGTCCACAAAGGAAAGCAACGGATTGGGATGAGAAAAGGATAAAAACTTCAGCGTCGAGAAGATTTTCTCAGATCTTCTTTTACATGCTGTAATCCGCATGCATTGTTTTGTCGTACGTTTGACGGCCTCATACTTCTGTTTTCATAAAAAATCTTGACCACACAGGCTCGGTATTTTCAATGTAGTCGCTGTCGAAAAGTGTCAAAATACGCATCATTGATTGGAAATCTTTTACATCTATCTTTTTGAACAATGAAATGGTAGACTTGAGGCCTGAGTCAGAACGGTAAAAAAGTAACGAATATATTTTGAACTTACTTTTACTCCTCTCTACTGCTGTGACTACAGTAGCTAGCTAGCTAGTAGCTCTAGAGATAGGAGAGAGAAAAATCATGTCGCTTCGTTTGACGGCGATTTGAGTTTCCCTTTTTGGAAGACTGAAAGAGGCTCTTCCAAACAACCTTGCAACTCTCATCAACAGTCCGTATCTTCCGTAAAATCGCTCTTCTTCAGCTTTTCGAAGATTGGTTCGTGCTGTTCAGATTACTACTTCTTTTAGATCGCATACTACTCGTTTACCTGCAGCAGTAACAACAACACCTTGAGTGCCTCGGCAGGTCCACTTATTTTCAGAAGAGCAATTGAAACTTTAACCAATGATAGTGGGAGGAAAAGACGATACCATCCCTATCTCCGATGACGGTGCCCGTCAAATCCTTTCACAACTGGTTCGTTTGGGATATTTTCACTGTCGAGAAGAAGATGAAATCAACAACTACCAAGATGATAACAGTGATGATGATTTGGACTCATTTCGCAAGTGGAAATCCAGTCATGAGGGCGGCAACTCAACTCCGTATTCTTGGGATGGATACTGTCAAGTGATCGCCACGACTCAGAAAGATGTGTATTTCACCCACAAGGGTCTGGCGAAGGAATTGACGCAGCAGCTGGACGGAAACATCCACCAAGGAAGAGCTACTCTCCCAAGTTTGTGCCGTGACTTGAATGTGGACTGCGAGACAGTATTTCTGTCGACTTTCCAGCAACAGCAACCCTCGACTTCAGTGTCATCTTCGATTTGGGATGTCCTCCCAACATCCGTCACTGTCTTGACACAAGGGGGTGATCTGGAACTTGTCTCGGAAAGCTATTGGGAGCGAACGGCGAAAGAGGTCGCCTCTCGAGTTCAAGCCCAGGGGAATTGCAAGGTCGTGGAATTGTCTAGTGATTGGAAAATTCCCCTGGACGTGTTTGTGGATCGTGTCGTCATGACGAATATTCCGTCCAACATTTCTTATTTGGAGAACACTAAGACACTTGTCTCCACAGGCTTTTTGCAACAGACTCGGCAACAAGTGTTCGATTATTTTCGCAACTTAAAGGAGCCAATCAATATTGTCGCTGCCTGTCAAAACAACGGATGGGAATCGGAGCAAGTTCTAGAATGGATGCGAAATGCAGACGTTGACGAGATTGATGGGGAAGTTCACATCGACAAGAATTCGCGTCAAACGGCAATGTATGTGCCACAATCATATCGACAACAACAGGAGCAGAGCGTGGTGGACTTTTTGACCGCCAACGGCTTCGTAACTCTTGACCGAGCTCCCAACAGGCACATGTTAACAGCCTTGGTACAGGATAGGTTCCCAGACGCCTTTGTGATTGGAGATTACGACGTCATCATTCTTGATACAGTGTTGGAAGAAGGTCGAGCGGGTATTTCCGAGTACTTGACATCGTCGAGCACCGAAATCTTGGATTTGCAAGAATATTTACCAACAGAGTTGCTGCAGTCACATATCACTCCAACCATTCTTTCCAAGATTGGTTTTGACGAAAGTCAAGCTGTTGCGATCGTGACAAACGATCAAGCAATCATCGTGAGGAATAAGCTTATTCAAGAAATTGAAGAGAAGCATCTTACGCAGCTAGTCCAAGATTTTGCCAATTCCAAAGCGGAGGAGTTGATTCGCTCGAAGAACGCCCATGTCGATGAGGAGATCGGTGATCACTCAACAAAAAACAAGAGAGGAGGGAAGAGCAAATCGAATCGCGGTCGTGGAGATAAGCAAAAGACGACGGATGACAACAATTGCATGGTTTTGCTAAGTGACGTAGCCAAGGCTGTTCTCGATGCTTATCCGAAGTTGCAAACGGGAGGTCCACTACCAGCTTCGATTGGGTGGGAAGAGGAACTAGATGACGAAGGAGAAAGTAGCAATAGCCTGGTGATCGAATTCTGTAGAAAGGCTTTCTATACTCCCACCTTCCAAAAGAAATGTAAGCAAGCGGTCGATGCCGAACTCAAGCGATTGCAATCTGAGAGGATATCCAAAGCAACTCTGAGTCGAAAGGATGCAGCCGCTAAGTTTCGAAGTGTCGAAGCGGCCTTTGAGGAGGCCTTTGTTACTCTATGCTATCTCGTCCAGGCTCAATCCAAGTTTCTTACCTTTGCTTCTAGCTCGGAAGCATTTGATAAGGAGTGCATGGAGATACTCAAGTCGGAGTTTCTACAGGGTCCGTGTGCCGATTTGACAAGTCGGATTACCCAACAATGCATCTTTAAGAACGAGCAAGATGACTTGTTTACTTTTGATCATCCAGAGGACTTGAATATCAAGAAGGCGCAGACTGAAAATGGGCTTCCGGACTACTGCTCCAGCGTGGACACTGCAGCGCGACGATACCCTCGAACATTTTTGTCCTGTCCGCCACCACGAGACCCGCTCCCAGTTCTTCGAGAGAGCTTTTCTGGCACCACTGGCGTGGCGCTATCTAGGCTATGGATTTTATGCGGAGGAGAGTGCTACCAAGGTGGGATCATTCAGGTGGCGGACGAGGACGAGACCGAAGAGGTGCTCCACGTTCGTCCCGGAAATGTTGATGGATTCCTATCCCATGTGGAAGAAAACTCCTTGAGCTTGTGTGGATTGCCGTTTAAGAAGCTCGACAAGAAGAGTGAAAAGAATTTGTTGTTCTCTCGGAAACAACAAGTCGCATCTCTGCTGTCTCTATCGTCCGATCCAACCACCATTTTAGAGTATACGATAATGATTTTGTTCCAGCAAGTACGACAGTTGGTCGTTTCGGGATCCCTTCTGCGAGGTCCAATCTTGACTGCTCTGTCCGAAGAACGCAAGATTCCAGAAGCGGTCGCAACCGCACTCCAAATCCTAAATCAAGCGATTGAATCTGGTGGCGATGCCGTCTCCGATGAAGCCCTACTGTCTCTTATTAAAGATTGCGGTACGTGCAAGGATATCGCAAAGCATGATATTGGTCCGTTGGAAGCCCATCTATCATCGCTGTGATTGACTGTGAGTACATTAATCGAAGGGACCATTGGTGGAACATTCCACAGACATACTTTTTTTTTATTACCGTACTACTTATTACGTACGTCGTAATACCGTTCTCTATGATACCACTCGGAGTACGACTGTAGTATTTACTACTCCGTATTACTATTTTTACTACTCGGTAGCAGGCCTCCCTATTTTCGGTGGGCACCGAAAATACCTCAAATAGCTATTTTCGGTGCATTTTCAAACCTCAAATTCGGTGCACATTCGGTGCACGCTATAAAATGCCTTAAATGTCAATGTTTTGTCTATCTTCTACTAGTAGTTTTATTCCATTATGTCTCTGAGCTTCTTATACTGCTTGCAATGCAGTATTGATTCAAGGGAGAAGTCACTTAGGCTTTGCGAGTTGGGATCCTTCCTCCAATTGATCAAGGAGAAGTCGGACTCAACACTGCTTGTACTTGAGCATAATCATGCAATGGCCCCACAAAACATTCTCAATTGTTCAAACTCACTTCCAAGTTGACTCCAACACTTTTCAAATGATTGAACAGCACAAGATGCTTGGGCATCAAGCAGCATTTGTGAAAATCCACTTTGCTCCTTAAATGCTGGACGCAACTTACAAAACTGAGTGTTTTCCACCTCTGCCTCTGAAAATTTGTGCCCAAGTCGAATTCTTTGATCTTCCAAACAAGACACAAAGTCTCTCGAAAGTACTCCACACAATTCAAGGGGCAGCACAGGAGGTCAGTGATCTCCTGAGTGAGTGTCACGCTCAGCGCACACCTTAGATATTCCACTGACCAATTGCAGCAAGAAATTTGCAATTGTTGATATAATGCAGTCATGTGCCTCCTTATCTGCATCACTGCTGCTTGATCTTAACCCATCCATAGTTAACTGGACAAAACTTCCTACATCATCAATGAAACTCGTAACCTCCTGTCTCAGAACACAATAGTTGTTTAAGTGAAATCCATGTAATGGATCATTGTTAACAGCAGCCAAGAATGAAATGGATTCCTCATCTGTCATAGGGCCTTTGATGTAGCAGCGTTCCTTGATGTCCTGTTTGAGAGCAGCCAGTAACTGTCTCTGCTCGCATACAAGAGTTCTTGTCCCTTGCATTGCTGAAAAGGTTTTTTCTATGCGCTCCACTAAGCCTTGAATTATGATGACAACTAGCCACCATTCCATCGAGGGTGTACAGGCTGGTTTCTTTTCAAAGAAGTGTTGAAACAGTCTGATACGGTTTGCTTAGGGTTAGTCACCTCACTTGTAGATGGATCCCTTGTTGATACTTCAAGGCCGTTTTTCACTATCCATTCCAAGTTGAATTTCTTGGCTTTACCTTTGCGTTTTGATTCCGCCATTGTTCGATGTGCTGTAAAGGGTAACAAGTAACAAGTACTGTCGTAAACAAGGTACCGGTAATTATCTCTTGTGTTCGGCGTTAGCAGTAAGGAGTGGTTCTATGATACGTTCTACGGTGGTGTTTCTGCGCTACAAAACACGGTAATTTGTTACGGTTTCGTCTGGCCTTTGTACGTGAGACTTCAATCAGCACCGAAAATAAGCGATTTTCCCAAAAACTTAAATTCGGTGTTTGCACCGAAAACAAGCTCGTGCACCGAAAATAGGGAGGCCTGCTCGGTAGCTACTAGCTAGCTAGGGTAGCTACGGTAGGTACCATAGGGATCCTCTAACTCCTAAGCCGCCAAAGTCCTGAGACGGCCTAAGCCGGCCTAATAACGAGATCTGATTGGTTGAGAACGTGTCATTCGTACGAGCATGCACACCCAGGCCCCTCCCCTAAGTAATTTTATTTTATATTCGTTAACGAATATTAGAATTTCCATCATTTGCGTCTGTCTGTTCTTCTTGATGCCTCTGTCAAATTACCGTACCGTAAATTGCACGAGTACTACGTTAGTAGCAATTGTCCTTGGTTTATCACCATGCATACAGGTACTACCTACCATACCTACCGTAGCAGTTAGCTGTCTTTGCGTTATTTTCTATTTCCACATCTCCCAATCTCACAGCGCCGAAGCACGCGGTACAAGAACGGAGATTGATTTTTTCGCGCAACACCAGTAGCAGCAAGATCGACACGTAAAAGCACCAATTGTTTTGTATTATGGGATTCCCAAATTGCAGCCAAAATAGTGTCCGTACGTCGCTCGTAGAAGTCTGTCCATCGGTCCAGCATTGCTAACCGGCAGGCTCTCTATCAGGCTGGCTCGTTTGTCAGGCTGGCTCGTTTGTCGCCAGCCAGCAGGCCCATGCAAGATTTTTTTGTCTTCCCAACTTCAAAACTTCCGATTTTCAACCCTCATCATAATAATTTTCATTTCACAGTCAAGTTATTGTCTTGCAAAAGACATACGGAGTAGTTTTTTGTTGGAACTATTAATGCATAGTTCTTGTCTTGTAACTTTGTCAAAATGACGACTCAGCTACAAATGTCACCAACCCGATCGTTCCTTTGTTTGGAATTATAGCCTGTTGTTTGGAAACCTATCTGAAACGAGCGGTAAAAAAATAATAACGATGCACGATCTTTGTGCGAACTGCTAAAACAGAATATTCAGCGTTGTGGAATGTGAATTGTTGATCCATGACTTCGACGACACAAACAATCTACGAAATGACAAGGACAGAAACAGCTATGGCGGGATTATCGTTTGATGCAACAACGATGATAGAGACTACAAAGATGGAAACACAAATGGACACATATACGCCGTGACTAGGCAAGTATCCATGAGCATGTCTCCCTTACGCTGTCACTCGCAGCACCAACGCGATTACGCAATGGAAGGAGTGGAGGACTTGACAAACATGTTTGATTTGATGATGACAGAAGAGTTTATGAGGGATCACAGATCACAGCAAATGTGACCGCAACGTCGACAGCATTTATGTTAATTCATGGACTTCCTCATGGTTATATCGAAGACGACAACAATGCAATAGTGACGCAGGAGAAGAACCTAAATGAAGTAACGCGGGTCCAGAAAAAGAGTGGTAATGAAAGGATTACTATTATCAAGGGATCACGAGACAGAAGAGGCGTAACTTCATGGGACAACGAGGAATGTATCTTTTAACTTGAGTGCCATATAACCGAAATGTTTCACCATCCTCACCTATCACAGCAACATGCAACAACTTGAGGTCAAAGAAACGTACACAATACGCAACGGACGGAGAATTCCATGCCAAAAAGAGATCGAAAAAGAGTGGGGAAAGTGCTTGGTAAAGATTTTTCTACGCATCCTCTGGTACAATATCTACACAACGCAGCAACCAACTTTGCATGGACTTCAAAGTTTTTCAACTCGGAAAGGTGTTGAACGTATCTTCTGGTACGATTTCTACACAACGCAGCAACAATTTTCCATGTTGAGGAACTACCTAAGTCGTAAATTAAAAGTATGGCGCGGACTAATTCAGACTTATTTTTGGGATTTTTAAATTTCTGGCGCATGACCAAAACGCGCCTGCCGGGTACCAATGCTAGGAACGACAGTCAGACTATTGCGGATGACGTACAGACACTATTTTGGCTGCGATTTGAGCACCCCACTATCAATTTTACGCGCAACACCAGTAGCACCAATTGTTTTATTATATTATATCAACAGTCCAAAATCCTTTTTTTTACAGTTAAATGATTTATCAGCCCAGTCTCATGGGCTTGTACCATAGTTGTACAAATGTTGCGATAGCCCCTGGACAGGTTTCTGCAGGCAGGACAGGATGTGCTTCTTCCTTCTTCTGGCAGTGCAGTTTGTTAAAATCCACTGGGCAACCTTGTTGACTGGATAATATGAAGGACAATGTTCCCCCACGGGCGTGCCTCCTTCGCCCCAAATAAACACTTCCAACACATTGCGAGATGAGTCCTGTCTCGTGGCTCTGTAGAAACACTTCCGGACCACGACATGAACCGCCTAAAGAGGTATGTTGCGCCCTGGCTGCATCCATTCTTTGATAGTTTCCCTCACAGAACCACATGGTTCTTCCACCACGCAAAACATAGGATCCCCCAAACCATCCGTGAACTCCGCCAAGTTGTCAGACCTGATCAAAGTTGCTTTAGCTTCGCTGATCTTGGGACATGTAACAACTCTGTGCCCTGGTTTTAGACACAGGGAGCATAGGGCTTCTCTCTTCCTGGCTTCCTTCATCATATCCATCGTTCTCTCATTTCGACTTCGGTATCTTCTACCTCCGTTTGCCCCGGGTGGTTTTGAATTTTTGAGAGTAGCTGCTGCCCCAGGCTCATATTGGTTCTCCCCGTCTTTGTCAACGTCTAGATGTGAGATTCCGCGGGATGCCTGAGCAAACATATCTTGAGGGGCCATAGTTCTCCCGAAGAGGTGAAGATATGAATGCAGTGTATCCAATATTGGCTGGGAATAAACTTGCTCCACGTTCCCAACAGCAACATCCTTAAGTTTGAGAGCTGTGCCGACCAGTAGATCTTTCGTGGTGGGGTCCCTAACCTTGTTAATGCAATGGGCTAAGTCCTGAAATATTTGGTACAGCTCTCTGAGATTATATTTCCCAGATTGCGCAACTCTATAGGGCACAGTGTCTGCCCTGGACACAGCATGCACTTCTTGAGAAGTAGCTGGATCCTCTCTGCGCGACGCTTCCTCACGAGCGAAGCTGCAAGCTTCCTCATCATCTGACATCTCTTCCTCGTCGCCCGAGACATCCACGTCGCCAAAGACACAATATCTCATAGACAAATCATCGTCTCCCTCAGGTGGGTGATCTAGCCCCAGTTGCTGTTCTGCTGATGACTCTCTACTACGGGGTGATTTTCCAAGGGCAGTGCGCTGGTGCCAGCGGGCGCCCCATTTTTCCTTGCAGAAACCACCCTGCAGTAGAAGCAGATGGGAGCACTGAGTAGTTCCACCCGTGGCCACCCAGGCAGCACAGGTGCATGCCTCTGTGTCGGCTGGGAGTGTCAACGGGGACGATCCATCACTGTACGCATAGTGATGTGATCCATCTTGATTCTTCCTGTGATGCAGTCTCTGCGAATGCCTGGTGGCTTTTTCATATAACTCAAGCCCCCAGGAACTCAATCCCTTCAAAGCCTCTCTCGTTGCCACGTCTGTGCTTTGGACGGCCAGTGCCTGACACTGTACGTGGCGAACTGAAATGCAGTGGTTCCTCTCAGATGAAATGCTGAGATGCCTTTCCATGAGACTCTCAATCAATGTGACAGGCTCCATCACCAAGCTGCCAATCCGTGCTACAATGGAAGCATGATTCGCCTCAGCAGGGGCGTTGCCCTGAAAGTTCAAGTGACTGGCGAACTTTTGGATGATGTGATTAGCAAACAAATGTCTCTTGGAATGAATGTGTCTCTCCAGATACTTGGCGTGCTTTTGGTCTGGGTGAGTACGAAGTTTGGCCCTGGCACTCTCCAGGGCTTGCTCGTACGCGGATAAACTGGTAGACTTCACCATCGACATTAGGTCCTCTTTCAGGTGCGAAAATAGGTTCAAACCAAACGATTTCGGCCACGATCCAATTTCCAGGCTAAGGAGGTGGTGGTGGTCAAGAATTACATGGCACGTATCTTCAATACCAAGTTTTGTAAGAATGTTTTCGGCTGCAAATATGCCAAGAACTCCGGGGATAGGTGATGCTGCTGCGGTGGATGAGGTTCTTGTTTTTGCTAGTCATGGGCTTGTTGTTGTGGATGTCGGTTCACTGATGAAGCACTTGATCAGCAAAGATCGGGATGGCGGGTAAAAGACTGGTTATTGTCATTTGAGACGCAGGTTGGAGAATACTTGAAGCATTTTCTTTATGATCTCTGCAGTTGATGAGGCCTGATGTAACGGAGTTGGTGACGATGGAGGGAAAAGAGACAGTGAGGGCGCTTAACGTTTCTTTGGTCTCGTTGCGACCAACCTAGTTCAGTTCGAATATTTTAGCCAGCCCGGCCAACGCGGCTTAGGCCGTCTCAGGACTTTAGGGGCTTAGGGATTAGGCGATCTGGGTACCATACTCCGGAGTAGTACGATAGAGAGAGAGAGTTCGATGAACAAAAAATTGAAAGATGATGATCGAGGCAAGATATTGAAAGATTCCATCCGATCTTTGTTTTCTTCAACGCCGAAGCGCCAGACGCGCGCCTGCAAATCCACGACACGACAGGAATCTTCAATCTTGCTTTGTTGCATCTGACCGGAGCGAACGTGGGGTCATGGATTGACTGTGATCACAACGTTTTGGTTCGGACGGTTCTCTTTCCTCTTTCTTGCAACCAGTAGTAGTACATCGCCTCCCGAAAAGAGTTCATCATCAACGCCTCCTCTGCCTGTGTTTTCTGAGTCTTCCTCTGTCGAACTGGAGATTGACTGTGAAGATTCTCCTTTGGATCTTTTTGAAACAATGCCACGGTTGCGTAAAGACAACAAAGAAAACGATGCGGAGACGTCTTCGGAAGTCGCACTACTACTAGATCCTTCCGTTGTTGATGACGGTCTGACATTTCCTCGGCCTCGAGGATTGCACAAACGATCCAGATCTCGAAATTTTTTAGGTCGTTCTTCTTCGGCATGGGGTAAAGTCCAACCATCCAGTCCGAGCCGAAGCAACAACAACAACAACAACAACAACAAGAAGCTTAGGTCGGATATCCCTCGAAAACAAGAAAACCGTTCCATCACCACAAGAAGTCATGCGAAAGATGTAGATATTGTGGTACGCCCCATGAACATGGCTGACATTGCCGACATTTACCATTTGGGCAATGCCATCTTCACTGCGTCCGACTTTCCAAATCTTTTTCGAACTTGGGACGATTATACCGTGGTACAAAACTTTGAAAGCTCTCCCGAGTTTTGTTTTGTGGCTGAAGCCATTCAACAAAATATCGACACGGAAGAGGATGATTCATCACCCAAGTCCAACAACAACAATAAGGAAACGGTAAATACCAGCACAAAGGAAGTAGTCGCCTTCCTCTTGGGTGACTCTCTCACCAAGCGAACCTGTGGAACGAGAGGCTACATTCAGGTAAAAATCGGAATACGTTCCTCGATCTTGTTGATTTTGTGGATTTTGGGTTGGGCAGGACTCACGGCATTCAGTGTCTTTTCTTCTTTTGTTACCATTCATTTATTTTTATTTATTTTTAGTGGGTAGCTGTTGACCCACCGTTCCGTCGACAGGGTATTGCAAAATCCTTGCTCGCTGCTTACGTCGATGCCGCTAACGATCAGAATATTTCTCTCCTCTTGGCAGATACTCCGGCCGATAATCACCAGGCCATTCAAATGTTTGCAGGTGTTGGCCTCTCTCAAAGAATGGATCACGTGTATCTCACGTGCCGCTTGGACTTGAGTCGTATTCAACAGCAACACGTCGATGAGGATGGATCCTTTTCCTTTTCGTACACCGCAAAGCGAAAAAAGATCACAATTCGAAACATGGAAGTTGAAGATCTTCATCCCGTCTACGCTATCGGAGAAAAAGTTTTTACCAAGGAATTTTCCAACATTCACAACTTTTGGGACGAGCACACGGTCATGTCGTCCTATTTGTCGGATCCCGAGTTTTGTGTGGTGGCCACAGTGCGAGAAAAACTCGATAATGAAGAGGAAGGAAACTCTGCATATTCAGAACGAGTGGTCGGATTCGCTTTCGGCACAACCATCGAAAAGCCGAGATCCTCTTGGAAGTACGGTTGGTTGGTGTGGCTTGGATGTGATCCGGATTTCCAAGGCATGGGGTTGGCGACGCAGCTGTACAACACTATGGCCGAACTTTTTGCATTGGAAAAGGTCAACATGATCATGATTGATACCCAAGCTAGCAACGATGGCGCGTTGGCCTTTTTCCGGAAACAAGGATTTGGACAAGATGAAGAGCACGTGTACTTATCCAATACCAAGTCATGAAGGCAGGGCACTTGAGAGCTCGTCATGATATCAAATACTAGAATATAGAGTTCGAAAAATAGCAACTCCAATATCAAATAGAATATAGAGGTCGAAAAATAATAACTCCAGTAGAGAGTAGCGTCTACCAACATCAAAGAGTATTTGCAACCATCATCTCTTCTGTGAATTTACTGCTATGATACTTTGACCGTGCCCACAGTAGAAAAGTAGTGGGAGAGTTTCCTCAAGAAAATCTCATCACGGGATCTGCCATGCCACAGAGAGTAGCATCTGCCAAACATCAAAGAGTATTTCTTACCATCTCTTTTTGTGAATTTACTGTTATGATGCTTTGACCGCGCCTACGGTGGAAATGTAGTGGGCGAGTTTCCTCAAGGAAATCTCGTCACGGGATCTCCCATGCCACATGGACCGTAAAAGTTCCCCATTGAGGTAGAACCGAACCACTAAATCGTCATCTTTGTGACCAGTCTTTTCGAGCAGCTCAATCTTCAACACGCTACCGTATTCGGGCCACGCGGACGGCTGCTCCAAATGAAAGGCACACAACAACCCGATCAATGAAGAATCGTGACAACTGAAAATAATCAAGGGTGGCTCATTTTCAAATTCCTTCATGCCTTGAACAATGGTATGGGTGAAATGATGCATAGACAGGTACGCCAATCGTGGATTGCGTAACGATTCGAACCACTTCCAGGCACAATAGGCAGAGGTCGCCTCTTGATCCTCAACAGTAATGGACTCTGGCAACAAGTTTCGCACCTGCAGGCACTTGGTCATTTCCGATAGCTGCGCCCACGACAAGGTGCGCATAGAGTTGCTACCATTGTTCGTCTCTTCTCCTACTCCATAGGATACCTTAAATGCATCGTCTCCCAATAGGGGCAACAAACTCTGCGTGCATCGGATGGCCAAGGGACGCATCTCGGCTTCGCGCTCCAAAACGTGCGGCCGGGTGGCCAGTTCGAGCTCCAATGACTCTTGTTCCTTCGAGCGTCGAGGTTGGGGGTCAGGAATCATCCAGCTGGTGGTATGACGGCAGTCGATGTCTATTGGTTCGGAAGGTCCGTCGGGAAAGAATCCAACGAGCAACCCTTGGACGCTCTGAATTGTCCGGGCAAAGTCTGTGGAATAGATTTTAATGTCACGGGGCGAAAGCTGGAACGGTTGAAAGGAAATTCTGGCCTTGGGAGACCATACTGTCCCTTGTTCCAATTGTTCTTTCAATTGACTGCCCACATCAATCATTTGCAACAGGCCCATTTTTGTCAGTTTTCCAAAGGGTCCACGTCCCTGAGCGACATGTTGATTGCCCGTACTTTCATGATGCAACACATTGGTACCTTTAGAGATTTTTTCAAGCATTTCTGGTGGTACCAGGGTGGAAGCCCAGTACGATTCATCCTTCAAAGGTGTAATGGGTGTTCGATCCCCATGGCGATGGATAATTTGAACTTGGACCGTCCGATATTCCGCAGTCGATAATCCAGAATTGTGTGATGAAGGATCTTTATCATCACGACTTGTCGCTGCAGTTTCGATGTCACCACCCCGTAAAAATGTCGTCCACCGCCGGTTGGTATTGCTGGGTAATAGAAAACTTGGCGACGTATCTTTGCTCGATGTCGACTTGGACGTTGCCAAAATGATGTGCAGTATCGAAAACAATGCTGCCAAAAAGAGAAGAATCGACGGCAAATGCTGACGACCGCAAGTTGCTATTGCACTACGTCGGAACAAGCGGCGACACGCAAACCGAAAAGGCATCTTTCTGATAGTCTCCGACGGAATCAGGCTGGAAGTGATGGCTTTTATGAGAACCTTGGAATTGATGAAGAGATCGGCGACTGATGAATTACATGGATTCATGAAACGAAGATATTATTATTATGATGATGATTACGACAGTAACTGTGAAGTACTGGAACGGTACGGTAGTCTACGGTAGCTACGGTAGGTAGTACGGTAGTCCACGTTGTAGAAAGGTTTTGTTTTCATTTTTTGTGGATCATACGTACGGTCGGATGGAAATTCAGAGCTACTACTAGCTACCTCTACCGTAGTCGCATGACAGTACGGTAGTACTGCCGGTACCGTACTACGGAACTACCCAAGGAGCAAGGAGTATCATAGAGAACGACACCATGAATTGCCGCAAGGTTGACGCGTTGTAAGTTTCCATGACCAGATTCTGGAAGTTGACGCCTGATTTTTGGAGCGTTTTACTACCGTGTTAGAGATGGAATGTCTTAGTTTCCAATAAAAAGTCTTACGCCGTTGTGCGAAAATTACGAGACTATTGTTTAAGGATTGTCGTTGTAGTTGACTTCCACGGCAACTCAATAGGATTGTATACTCCCGTCGCTTCGTCCGCCAAGTCAGGATCAAATTCGTCGCGATTCAGCTTGTTTTCTTCCTCCACCCTGGTCCGCGCTGCCAGAAGGGCCGTTTGATCCGGCAAATAGGTGACAAATTCAGTAATTTGTTGTCGCGTATCTTGCAGCGCTTGAAGCAGAAAAGACCGTTGATCGCTCGTCATAGGCTGTTGCTGTTGTTCAACATTGTTGACTGGGAAATCGTAGACAAAGGATATGGCCTCTTGTAGCGACTCCGCCGCTTGATTCCCGGCGGATGTCGCCGCCACAATGTTGTCGGCCGGGATATACCGCGACACGAAGTTGACTTGATCTTGAATGCGATAGCTGCGCTCTACCAATCTCAAGGTGAGTTTCATTTTGGCAATCGGTGGACGTTTGCGTTGAATGTAGCGTTCTTGTAGTAAAGTGGCTTCTTGGACGCGGCACAGTAAGTAGAGGGATTCTTTGAGCGGATCCGTGTCAGGAGTATAGGCGTGGGCAGGAGGAGTGCTGTTGTCTCCAAGTATCAGTGTAGATGATAGGATCGTAAGACCCCACCGAAGAATTTCTCGGCGAGATAGGCCACATAGTATGCCCTCTGCTGGTAACAGGACATCGTTGGAATGTGTTGCTCGGCAGACAGGACGAACGGAAGATGACGACAATGCATCTGCCGTTTTTGCTAAAAAACAGAGCCATACGACTACAGGTAAAAACAGCCGCATTGCACCACTGTACTTGCAAATTATATCTGTTGCTCAGAGTGAGGAGCGGCTCCCAAGTAGAGATTTTGCTTCGAACGGAAATGCTTGAGGTGTAGGTAACACTTTCTTGTGGTTTGATTGGATGTGTTTGTCGGATGATGCCAACAACATATCATCGTTTGTGAGAAAATTATTTTTGGTCGAAGTTGTTCGAATTAGAAATTTTCTACTAGTCAAACGAGTCACATCACCAGGAAGTACTCCGAGTAGTATGATAGTGGAGCTCATCATCAGCAACTATCATACCTAGCTATGCATAGGTACTCGTACGTCGTAAACAAGATTGCTACTACGTCGTACTCGGAGTAGTACCTAGCTACCGGTACCTAGCTCTACCGGGTAGTAGATAGACTGCGACGTTCGAAGTATTATTTTCCGGAGTGGTAGTCCAGGATGTTACTTCGAAGTAATAATGTTTTTTCCTACAGTGTCGGCTAATAAGGATTTCAATTCCACGGAGTAGTTTCCACTCCATCCTGGTCAGGGTACTACGTTCTCTCACGGGAAAGTGTGCCGTATTGAGGTGATGAAAAAGAATGATGTTCAACGTAGGACGCGGGATGACTTCAAGGACACGAAAGCAATACCACCAACTTCCACGTACTTGTATAAAATGCGGCGATGTTAAGATGCTCATGAGTTTCCGCCAAAGGTTTCGTTTCTTTTCGTAGTCCCTCGAATTTCTACAAAAGTCGAAAGATCAAATTGGAATGCACATTCCAAAAGACCGTCTTTGTCTTCATGCAACAGTGGTGCTCTCTCGTCACGAATAAATATGCATCAGATCCGAGAGTTCAGCAAAACTTTTATATTGGATTGTGTTTCATAGTGTTGTTATTCCGTCCCAATAAACACATAATTTTCAGCTCGTCATTGGCCGACAACTGCCCGAATCGAGACGCTGAACTTTCAAGGATGTTGATTTGTTGCGGTCGAGCTAAAATTGTTTGTTAGGGCCGTGACTTCAGAACTCGTACTGGCAGTTCTCTCGTGCTCTTCCAACGCCAAATCGTCGTCGTCGATGGTCGGCAGTTGAATGACCGCATTGGGTGGCTGCATCATGGACTGTTTGGTTGTTATCATATGTGGTGAATAACGGTTGTTCAGTAAAAGCAGCGCACCGTACAGTTGCCACAACCACCGCAGCCCAAACACCAAGGCTGTCAACAGTGCCATTGGTCTCCAAAACCAAATCGTATCTTGGCTGCGTAACCCACACGCCTCGCTGAATCCCCAAATGGCTCCACCGCCACCCAAGACTTCAAGAATGAATTTGGCAAGAAACGTGCATAGAATGTCGTCCCATGGTTGATGCCAATTACAGTGCCTTGGTGAGGCTCGCGGTATTTGCGTTCGTTGTCTCATGGCTGATCACGACGCTGGGAGTGTATGAATCCGAGGGGGTAATAAAGATTTGAGTCGTCTTGCTTTGTTTGGAATGAATGATGATGATGTACTCGTACCGGCAACAAGAGTGTACTTCGTACTGTACTACAGGTACATACGAAGATACCTACCGCAGTACTGTCGACTGTCGTACTACTCCGAGTACCGTACTACGCATCTACCCGGTACTGACTGTGAACAACCAGCTTACCGGTACCTAACTGTAAATACCGTGTACTGTTTGCATTCGCTATTAATACTTCCTTGTTTGCAGCTAAACTGTAACAAGCAAACTACCTACCGGCCTACCGGTAGTACACCATCGACAGCGTAATTTGAAATTATTATGGAATCTATTTTCTTTACGAAATATCATGCCCCAGCAGCAACAGGTGTCAAATCTCGAACGACACATCATCAAGTTGATGTTTGTCGCGGTAATTGTTACTGTCCAATCGATCAAGAATTCGACGCAATCGTGGCTTCTGTTGCTTTCCTTTCAAGTGTGATTTCAAGATTAAAAGTTTTTCCCTTGTCTGATCAAGCTGCCGAGCCAATGCTAACGTTGTTTCTTTGTGACTACAACAGGTTCTGATCGCTCCAGCACAACATGACCACTTTCGAAACGCAGATGCTAGCTCCATCTTAGATCGATTTTCCATCACGCAACTCATCAGGCGGGCTCCCGCCAATTTGCTGTGAATGCGATCAGAAGACATACTCGACAGAGTAGTGCTGAATAGTATCCGTTTTATTGGTTTGGGAGGTGGCGTGATTGGGATGGGCGGGGGAGCTTGGCGGCTAGATTTCCATTGATGAAACTCGCTTTGTCGGACCTTCAGTTCTACTGACGTGTTGTAGGCCAACGCTGCCATATCTTCCAGGCGAGTTCGAACTTCGTCAATGTACTCATTTGCTGCTCCGATCCCAGCTAGGTCAAGGGATGCCAAACAGCTAGAAGGACGGATAAGCAGGTCTTCAACAGAGTTCAATGTCGAAGACAGCTCGAGCGCTTCAGACTCGGTTTTGCATGCGAGACGCATCACTTCATTCATGAAGTTGGAAAGCACGTTCTCAGATAGCTTAAGGTCGTCCAAAACCTCAATCTGTTTTCGGAAAGCTTCCTTAAGAGCTTTCACATGACTCACCATTTCTTCTGACATCCCCCAATCGTTGTTTCGCTCGAGTAGTCCCTTTTGTACTTGTAAATGGTCGACAGTTTGGGCCAACAAATCAGATGGTTCCCGCAACCGTGCAAGTCGAGAATCGCGATCTGCAATCTCCTTTTTCAAGGTGTCAACCTCCAAAATCTTCTCTGCTATTTCTTCGACTCTTTCGTCGCATTCACAACGGAGCTTTTCTAACAACTCTTCGAGGTCAACAATTTGTCTTTCCTGTTGCTTTGCTTCTATGACGCGACGCTCAACCTCCTCCTTCAGTTCCTTGTTTTCGCTGCGATAAGCTTCTAGGAAAGTTATCTTGGCACAAAGACTCCGGTTCTTGTCCATCAATTGGTTGGTCTCCAAGGCAAGGGCTGAAGCCCTTGTCTCCGCTCCTTGTAGTCTCTCCTCGGAGACCTTCAATTCAAGTTCTAGCCTCCCGATCCTATTTAAGTATTCGGATTCCAGTTGAAGTTTCGAGGCCTCAACGCCTGCGTAGTTGCATTTCGTTTTTTCGAGCTCTGTCTCTGACTCAACGCACATGGTATGCATCTCATGCAGCCGCTTTTCCTGATCAATGTTTCGATCGTGCAGAGCTTTGGTCTTCGACCTCTCTGACTCCAAAGCACCACTAAACTTGGAAAGCGCAACAATCACACCCTTTTGCTCTTCTTCGAGAAAAATTATTTTTTCCTTGAGATCAGAAATTGTCTGATCTTTTGCTTGAATCTCAGACCGTAGGGAGAGGATTTGTGCATCGCGCTCTTGCAATGTCGATGATATCTCGAATCTTTCTCTGGCCGCGATTTGACGAGCAGCATTTTTTTCTTGATGCAGCTTTGCGACAGATCGGCGCAACTCCACAAGATGAAGCTGATCAATCGAACGGCTTTCTTCAATTGTCAGCTTCTCCATCTCGACGTGTTCGGCTTTTGCACACAATTGCTCAAGCCTCCAATAAAGAGTGTTCACTGATTCTGCCTTCGCCTGCAGATTGTGTTTGAGCGTCTGGTTGTTTTGTGACTCTGAACGTAACTTGTGTTCAAGGATGTTAATTCTCCGACCTGAATCTGTTACAGCCGCCTCCGCTGCAGAGACAGTTGCACGCAAAGACTTCACCACGTCACGCAATGTGACGTTCGCAGCTTTCGTTTCTAATAGATCAGCTGTCAAACCCTCATTGGCGTCCTTGGCACTGCGTAACTCAACCGACAAATAACCCATCTCTTTCTTCATATTTTCCTCCGTCGAACATTTCTCCGCCATATCCAACTGAAGTTTTTGATTCTGTTCAATCAAAGAATCTCTCAATTGTTTTAACTGTTCGATATAAGAAGCACTGGTGGCAATCTTCAAATCTCTGTCTTTGATACCCTCTTGTAACTGTTGTAAGTGAGACGACAACGTCTCAATTTGACAAAGAAGCTCACCAACAGACTTTCCAGCAAGAACAATTTTTTCTACCTCCTTTCTCATGCTATCCAACTCAAGCTCTAGTGATGAGATCCTATTTTTGCTTCCGGTAACTTGGGCTACGGCCGACTCTCGCTCGCTTTCTAGGATACGAGCCTCTTCCCGTTGCGTTTTTGACTCCAAATACAGCACGATGTGGTCGGCGCGGAGTTTCAAGATGGTCTTCTGAAGTGAAAGTACAAAATTTTCCTTGTCGTTGGTGTTTCTTCTTTGATATTCTTGCATGGATATTAATCGCGCACTAAGACTTTCAATGTTTTTCAGGAGGTCAGTTTTCTCTACCGTTACGATCTTCTGAATACGCCGTTTCCGAAGGTGAATTGCAACGCAAGAAGCCCGAGTAGCCAAGACAAGCTTTTGGAGAGCCAGTACTTGATGCTGGTGGTCAGTTTTCAAAGCAAGAAGTTGCATCTCATGAGCCGAGACGCAATTTTGTAGAATTTCCTTTTCGCGTTTCAACGACTTAGATGTGACTTCATTATCGGCCAATTTTTCGGCGAGGTCATTCACAGTTTCGTGAAGAGCGTCAACATCGCTATTTCGCTCGTCAATCAGTGCCGACAGAGAATCCATTTCGTGGGAAATGGAACTTAGCTCAAATTCCAAAGTGCTTTTTCCATCCTCATTGCATGTATTATTCTCACCAGGAGAACCACTTGAGTCCCGAGTTTTAAGCATTCTGGGAGACCCGTGACTACTCTTGAGTCTTATTACCTCCTTTCTGAGACAGGAACTCAACCCAGAAAATTTCTCTCGAAGTCCATGAGTTGATTGATGAGCGAGTTCCAACGAGTCGAATGCCGACTCAGCACAACATTCAGCTTTCGACAGCCTTTTTTCCAGATACACTATTCTGTTGCTTTTTTCTTCCACTTCATCGCGCAATGATTTTGCTTCAGCTACCATATCTGTCAATCTCAAAATTTCATTCCTGGACGCCTCTAGATCGTCCGATAAAAAAGATAGTTCTCGATCCTTCTGCATATATTGTTCACGTAGATTTGTAATTTCAGTTGCAGCACTATTCAGCTTCTGAGTCTGAGCTAAAACTTCGACTTCTCTCAGTCTCAAACATTCCTGCAGAAACAAGATACGTCCGTGGGATCTTTCAGCTTCGGCTGATGCATCGTGGTAAAGAACCTCAAGACGTCGAACTCGGTGATCGTGTGCCTCCAGCAAAGTAGAAACGGTTTTAGCATTTTCTAGCTGAACTTGAAGACTTGCGATTACGGCATTTGCTTGGAGTAAGTGTCTGGCGAGCTTGGAACGGATATTCTCCGACTTGCAAAGTGCACGTTCTTTCTCAGCAGCTTGACTGCCAGATTTCTTTATCTGGAGATTCATTTCCATCTTCGCATCGGCAGCGTTTGCCATAGCTAGCTCCTTTTCACTTCTCTCCTTTTCCAAACATATAGTTGAAAGTCTGATATCTTCCTGCAGTTTTTCTACCAGGGATGTCAAAGAAGCCGTCTCTTCCCGTAGATCTGATGCTTTGGTTATCTCGATCTCTAGCTGCTTCGTCTTTTTCTCAAGATCAACCAGCAAAAATTCATTCTCTCTACTAAGGATGTTGCTCCTTTCCGTAGCCTCTCTCAAAGCGTTAGATAGGTGTGATTCTGTTTTCTCTTTTTCGTTGCCTAAATTATCGAGGCACTGCTGAAGAGTTAGAACTGCAACATTACGTTCAGAGAGGTCGCCTTCGAGCTTGGTAATTTTTGCCCCAAGATTGGCGTTAATCATGTCGAGTTTAGTACATTGAGCTTCACTGAAGTCAATCATTTTCTTGTGGGAAGCAACTTCCGACTGCAGTTCAATTATTCGATCAGCCAAATTGACATTTTCAGCTTTTAGATCCTTCAAACTTCGAGTCCGCAGTGAAATTTCTTCCTCAAGATCATTCATTCTAGATTCTGCACAGGACAATAACTCGTCCTTTGATTGAAGCTCAGCCGTGAAATCTTGAAGATCTTCCCAATACGACCTAGACGACTTCTCTGTTTCAATTGTGGCAAGCCTAAGTTTTTCACGAAGTTGATTGGATTCAAGGACCGCATCGTCATGCTCCCTTAATTTCGCCTTCAGATCTGCTACATCTTTTCGAGCAGTTGCTAACGCTTCTGTGAGGTAAGCAACGCCTTCACGGTGCACGTTCCAAACTTGTTCATTATCCAGTTTCAACGACTCGATTTGGGTCAACAGTTGTCGCTCGATTTTGACCCAGTCCTTTTGCTTGCTTTCGAAATTATCAACTTTCACTTCAGTCTCCTTTCGAAGATCCTCTATATTCTTTGTATAATTGTCAATTCTTTGCTCGTTCAGCAATGCCAGAGATTTCGCTTTCGCTTCAAATTCTGTTTTCATGAGACCAATTTCTTCATTGAGATTCTCAAAATTTTCTTTTATTTTCTTCAGCTCGTCTTCTTTCCATTTTAGAGTGGCCTCAAAGACTTCCGTTTGCTGCTTGTGCACCTTTTCGGAATGTTCCATATCATGTTTTAACTGCTTTACTTGCTCTTCGAGAGGGGCATGTTTTACTTGCTGGGTGATCAATTCTTTCTCAAGCTGACGAACAAGGACTGACGCACTAGACAGATTTTCATCTTTTCTTTCAAGTTCCTTTCTCGCAAGTTCAATTTCGTGTGAGAGTTCAGCGACATCCTTTTCCGATGCTATCCGGGTTGATTGGAGTTTCATCTCACTTTCCTTTGCTGATTCCCGAAGGACCTTCAATTCATCCTCCATGGCTTGTATTTTTAAGCGGAAATCGCGTTCCGATGCTACTAGGGTTGACTGAAGCTTCATCTCACTTTCCTTAGCCGATTCCCGAGGGGCTTTTAATTCATCTTCCATGGCCTGCATTTTTGAACGGAAATCGCGTTCGAGAATAGATTTCTCTGAGACAGCTCTTTCATACTTTGCACGAATGGAATCCTCTTCGTCCTTTGACTTCGAAAGCTTCTGAGCAAAGATGCTTAAGGCTCTGTCAGCAGAAGAGGCCTTCGTTCTAAGAGATTCAAGATCGCTCTTCGCTTTCTGATATTTTTTCTCTATGGCATCTTTAGTAGATCGCACTTCTTCCATCTTTTTAAGCAACCTTTTCTCGGAACCTGCTATATCGTCGCATCGGTCGGATACACCGGCCACCTTTTTTTTTGTTGTTGTCAGCTCATCAATGGTAGAGGTCAGTTCTTGTTGCAGCTTTGTTTGTTTCCTCAAATGCTCCTGTTCATTTCTTTCTTTTGCTTTTGACAAATCAAGGATGGTCGATCTTTGTTCTTCCACCTCCTGGACAAGAGATTTCACTCTTTTACTCAAAGCAACAGAAGAATTGATTTCTTTTGTTTGAATGTTCTCAACCTGACTCTTAAGTTCCGCATTTTCCTTCTGCACCATCGCAAAGTCGATTTGTGCTTGTCGAATCTTTTCTTTCGACAATTGAACAAAATCTTTGACTATATGCATAGCTCTGCAATATTCATCTCGTTCCATACAAACAATATCCTTGGAACCTCTCTCATCATGGAGATGTTGCTCGAGACAGCGTACTTTTATTTGTAAATTTACCATTTGTTTGTTTTGCCGCGTAAGTTCAACGAGTGAAGACACTTTAATTTGTTTGAGTTCGTTTTGCAACGCATCGACTTGATCTTGTTTCTCTTCGACATCAGCAGCGGTGAAGAACTCGCCGGTTTCGATCTTCTCCATGAGCGTTGCATGTATTGAAGAGGTCTCTTCTTTTGCTTGGTGAAAATCTTTCGACGTCTCGGCCAATTTTTTCTCTAATGTTTGCTTTTCTTCAAGTAAATTTTGAACGTCCATATTTGTGGAAGTGATCTCTTCCGTCAGACTTTCGTTTTCGCTCTGAAGACATGAGACGATGGAGCGAACAGTAACAAGATCATTCTGCTTTTCATGCACCGACAGTGAGAGTTGCTTGGCCAGTGAAAAAACTTCGGCTTGTTCCTTCTCAAACACTTTTAATTTATCCGTCAACTCTCGATTCTTGATATCCGACTTTTCAAGCATGGACTGGGTCATTCCAAATTGTTTCTTAACACTAAGTTCTTGGGCAGTTAATCCTAGGAGCTGCTCTTCAAGCTTCATGATTTTGCTGGCAGCTGCTACACGACCTTCCTTCTCCTCATGAAGTTCAGCTTTCAAATTTGCCACTTGACGTTGAAGGCTCTTGATTTCGGCATCGCGAACGGAAATCAACTGAATTTTCTCCCCGACGGAATGCTCTAGTTCTTGAATAGAATCACAGGCCTCATTAAAGCGAAGTACAGTGTCACCTTTTTCCGATTCCAGAGCAACGATCTTTCTTTCCAGTTCCTTCACCATAGTCTTCGACATATCCAACTCCATGGTTCGAGAAACGGCTTCGTCATGGAGCTTTAGGTTTGCATTCTGAAGACCGTCGACTTTTTTCCGGAGAGCTGACTTGCTGCTCTGAAGCTCTCGGATTTTGAGCTCGTTGCGTTCGCAGGTCTGAACGTAGAGTTCCTTGAGCTCTCGCTCCGTCTTGGAATATTCCATCCGAGCCGCTTGAAGACGTTGTTCGAAGTCGGCTCTGAGCAAACTTCGATCTAGCATTTCTTGTTGATTCTGTAGCTGCGACTTGACGCTGTCAGTAATTCTGTCTCCTTTTGTTGGTGAATATGACAGCTCTTGACGAGGGGTTGCTGGATCGAGGTCATCCTCATCGATGATGGTCGATTCTTCGTATCCAGAGGCCGTTGTTGTTTCGAGAGATTTTGAGCTGCTGCTGACGTACGGAGATTCTGGCACGAGAGCACCGGTGTATCCGTCAAAGAATAGAAACTGATCTGCCAGAGGTTGTGGAGCTAACTCGATCAAATGAGATTTGTTCGAAGACTTGGTGGTTTGTTCGCTCATTGGGCTCCGGGACCGTGTTATAGAGTCTGCCTCGTTCGAATTGCTATCCTCATCACTGCAACCTAAAGTGCTTCCTTGGTCATCGACCAAGGCAAAGTCGTTGATGGGAATAATGACGGGACCATCCGTCGTCGACTTCTGCCGGGAGCTGCTGGAAGATATTCTACTCAAATCATCCATCGATTTGGACAGCAAGACCATGTCTGATGGAGACTTGACTAATTCATTGTTGATGCTATTGGATCGCGCGGGTGACAGGAGGACCTCATCTTCTGGTACAGATGGGGGGATATGGGGTGGGGCATGATTCGCCAGTAATTTGGCGGGAGTGAATCGGCTGCTTTGTGATATGGTCGGTTTGCTTGACATTGGCTTTCGAGTTGGAATGAACCCTAGCGTTGTGGTCCTCTTGGAATGGTCGCCCCTTTCTGTTATTCCCATTATGGACTCATCCCAAACCGATTTGATAGTCAGAATACGCTTAACATGCGTGTGCTTCAACAAATTTAGAATTTCTTCATACGTAGTGGCAGCCTCGAGTGTCCCTTCTGCCTCAACCTTGAGGACCCAGTCGCCCGGTTGGATCTTGCCTGATCGACGCGCTTGCCCAGGATTCTTGGGTCCCCCATCCACGAACCGAACGACACGACACCCATAGACTGGGTCTTCATTAACAGGTTCCAGTTGCATTCCTACCGGTCCTGGGACGAAAACAACGGATTTTTCGTTGGAGGGATGAATTACCGACTCCGTTGCAAGTGTTGACTGGGGAGTGCGACGGACCCGAACGACCTTTTTGAGACTGCCGGATACCGATCCGTCTTGCTGATACTTGTGTTTGCTATCTGGTGTCTTTTGGAGGTTGCTGTGGAGTGGTGTCCCAAACTTGCGTGTCGTTGAGGATCGACGAGGCTTTTCAATTACAACGATACGAAACAAAATTTTAGCGATCTTTAGAACAAAAGCATGTTCAAAAGAATCTTTGTATTTTCTTATGGCATCAAACCATCTAGACTTACCGTCGTATCCAGGGCAAGGGCGTCGTTTTCTTTCCCTCCAAAGAGTCTCATCTTGGACTTCGAATGAAAAGCACTTTGGGAGCGTGGCTCAAAGGTTGTGGCTGATTTTCTTTGGATCCGTTTCTCTCTCTCCCTCTTTGGCAAAGTCTCGTTGAGAAGGTGACTCTGCCCTTTTGTCGTGGCTGCTACTGCAATCGATGGATGGAGCGACAGGGTCTTGGGCTACTGTTGCAGGGGGCGATTGGAGAGTGTGGGGAGCCGATACGACATTGACTGCCGGTACTAACTGTAAAAGTCGTTAATATGTACCGGTATGTACGTAGTACTACATAGTAATAATTGATGACACCGGTACTCTGAGTGCACACCGAAGTTGACGCTGGAGTGATTTTCTTCTGCCCGTTGTTGTGTAAGCGGCCACTACTTATGCCCTCAAAATTTCAAATTGAGATGAGCGCGCCACTCCAAGTGACTCGTTCGATTGCAAATAACCCGAACAACTACCGGTATGTACGATCGTACTACGGTAGGTACGGTACTCATCAGAGTACTACGCACAACGCAGCCGGCAAGTACCGTACTACGTGTGCGGTGTTACACGTACGGTAGTGATGATGTACTCGGAGTACGGTACCGGTACTTCGTATCCAATACTAGTAGGTACGTAGTAGTAGGTTTTGCGCGTTTCGCAAATGATGTTACGACTTTTACCACCGTAGACGTACTATTAGTGCCAGCTACCGCCTACCTACCTACCTAGTTCTGGATCTAACTGTAAGAAGTTGATTCGCCAACCCAGCCACTACTCTAGTGAGGGGCAAAATAATGCATGAGTAACCGGAGGCCACTCCTGGGAAATGCTTTGTGGTGTATGAACAAAACTACAGCGAGAGGAGAAAAATTCCATCTGGTAAAAGTGAAGGGATCACATGAGTGGGTTCGCAATCATCGTGCTTTTTTGGTGTTGCTGTTGTTAACACTGGTGATGGTGGAGTGACGGTATTGTTGTTGGTAGTGTCATGGTTGTAGCTGCATTCCCTATCGGAAGGAATTTCATCGATCGGACGCGGACAGCTCAAATTTTGTACCGGCGTTTGGCATCACGCTCGACCATACTAAGTAGGTCTCTGTAGG
Organism: Nitzschia inconspicua; assembly: GCA_019154785.2. Classification (NCBI taxonomy): domain Eukaryota; phylum Bacillariophyta; class Bacillariophyceae; order Bacillariales; family Bacillariaceae; genus Nitzschia; species Nitzschia inconspicua. The sequence goes on along the minus strand of JAGRRH010000001.1, from coordinate 2,186,540 downwards.
TGTCAACCCCGTCTTCAAAGTTCTTGACCTCTTTCTCTGTGTTGAAATGGACTTTAAGTCTGGGAAAAGATAAGGGCGCTGAGCTTGGAGGGAGCACTGGTGTTTGAGTTCGTAAAGGTTTCTGCTGGGCCTTCCCGTTGTGTCGTTCGTGTGTTGTGGAATTAGCATCTTTTTTTCATACGTGGCTAAAGTTCCTGATTTCCGGATCATTTCAACGGGTGTGTTTCCCAATCAAGCTAATGACGTTACTGTACCAGGGGATGTCATTGTTTCTGTGTTGAGCGTTGATGCCAATTCGGTTTAAGTTTGGAGTTGGAGTGAGGTCCAGTGGTGACCACCTGCCTAGTAGTGTTCTATGTTTACCTGGCTATGAAGAAGGTTGGGGGTTTTGTCTGGCACTCGGTGTTCTGAAACAGGAGTGCAAGTATCGTATTTCAATTTGACAGACGATTGAAATAGGAGATGCAAAGCTTCCTATTCTGGAATGCTGATTCTCCACCCACTCATTGAGCCAGTCAAGGCATAATCATCGAATGAATCTCTTTGGGTGAAAGATGAGGAAGGAAAATCTGGAATGAGACCCAGCAGGAATATACTCGAAATGTCTGGACAAACACAGGGTTTGTAACTTCATTTTCGCATCACGATCCCAGACACCAATCAGTCGAGCAGCGAAGCATCGAAAAAATCCTACCTACTGCTCACTCGCTGCTCTAGGTGACCTGCAATTGCATCGAATACTTCGGTGTCGATCGATGTACTTTTGCAGCCACTGGCTCATGCCTCACATGACCGATGCTTCCATCACTACTTATCGGGTAAGAGATCTTTTGGCTTATAGCGATGGCGCATCGATTCCTTACATCACTTGGATCAACGCTTGAAAGACAAGAAATTCTTGACGCATCTTTAATTTATGCTTGTGAACGAAATTTCGGGCCGAAAGGCCAGTGGCAAATTTGACAGCACTGTGGTGCATGTTTATTTATGCACTATTCTCTTGTTGTGTCATCCTCGTCCAATGAACGGTTGTGTCGTCGGTATCACTGTCATTTCTAAAACGTTTGCAGCGGATGGTAGCGTGGCCATGGTTAACACACATTTTGCCACGTCCTCTGCTTGTAAGAATCCTTCCGTCTTACCCCGAATTTCCACGTCTTCGGATGATAATAGTTCGCTTACTACGTTGCCGGGATGTATTATGCCAACCGCTATTCCCTTGTTGCGACCGTCCAACGCCAAACTTTGTGTCAATCCCTGAATGGCGAATTTGGACGTCGTGTAGGCGGCCGAGTTGGGCCGTGGACTGCTCGCCGAGATACTTCCAATGTTGATGATTCGACCCCCGCCTATCATACGCTTCATCGCTTCCCGGGAACACATAAAGGCCCCGACTACATTGACACTCAGTACTTTTTGAAGATCGTCAAACGTTAAGTCAGTGGTGGGTTTCGCCACATTGATCCCAGCATTATTGATGACGATGTCGATTCGACCACAGACCCTGTCAATTTCCGAGAACAACTGCATAATGCATTCTTCCTTGGAAATGTCGGTGCTAACAATGTGAACGGTGTCAATAGAAGTTGTTGGTGGCGCGGATGCCAATAGCTCTTGTTTGGCTTTTTGGAGTTGAGTCATCCTCCGTGCTGCCAAGACAACTGTAGCTCCCTCTGACAAGAGTACCTTGCTAATAGCCTTGCCAATGGTCCCTGCAGTTGGACAACGCAAAAATAGGAATCATATCAGAACAGCTGATCTTGATTCTTGGTCAATGAATCCATGCTACAACATGGATCATCATCAGCATGCCATGAATATCTCTGATGAACATGTCTCAACAACTCACCACTACCACCAGTAACCAAGGCGATTTTCCCCGCCAACGACTGTGGCATCCTTGCTTGAGGATAATGTATAAAGTTGTAATTGAAAACACACCTGCGTTGGTCTACCTAGCCGGAGTTGCGGCACGGACAAAATTGGACCTTGCTGGAGATCGGAGATTAGATACTAATAATAATAATACTACGTATTATTGTAATATTATTATCACGATTACTCACTGTGATTTCTTCACGTTCATCTAACACATGTACGGAGTATGATAGTACCGGTACATACTAGGTAGTCTACTCCGAGGGTACGTATGCTAGTACCGTGGTACTACAGTTTCACTGTCAATGGCAATCACCCAGTCAATTACGACGTATACGTTACGTCGTATCCAACACATCACGACTGAAAAGAAGAGAAATGTAAATGATGATAATCCAGATTATAGGAATTTACATTTCTAGTGAAAAGATGAAAAACACAAAGATGAAAGATGGCAACGAGAATCAAGAGATGAAATCTGACCGAATGACGTAAGAGGTGACGTAAGAGGTGGATCTGAAGTAAAGAGGTAAAGGGATCGTGAATCAAAGATATCACGGGACTGACTCTCAACTGACACCGATACACCTCGACACTCCCTCTCAAGCGTAGATGCAGAAGGACTGAGACAATCACCACCAGAAAAACTGCTACCAACAGATGGCATGGAAGCAGAAAAAGAAAGGTAGTGAAAGATGGTAGAACTGTAGCGTGATAGGAAAAAGTCCTGCTGTAGCAAGCTTGCAGTGAAGCAAAAGCAAGAAAAAGAAGCAGGGCAGGCCAAAAGGGCATAGGCACACAGGGGGCAACTATCGCAAGAGGAGGGTAGACCAAAGAAGCAGATATGTCATGGGGGCAAAGGGAATCGTTGACTGCAGTAGCAAGAAGCATGGGGTAGGTGATCCCAGAAAACAGAGGATCGTCAAATGGCCAAAAACATGGCGGTTCTTGGAGGAGCAATGCTGAAAGAGAAGGTTGACGTGAACATTCTCGCAAAGAGGATAGAATAAAACCAAAAGAAAGTTCCTGCCAATGAGCAGAGACAGGACCCAAGAACAGCAGTAGAGGAGGAAGCAAAGAATGCTCCCTCTGGAACAGAAGCTGAGTGAGGGGCAAGTAGGGGCTGAAAAATGAAGAATGCTCTTTTGGAGGGATGAATCTTAAAGGAGATAGCCATGGAGGAGCAACAGTAGGAACATGCTCCCTCTGTAGCACAAGTCCAGCAGTGGACGGCCAAGGAGGAGCAACAAGGAGATGCTCCCTCTGGGACCAGAGAGTAGCAAGCAAGGATGGGAGGCAGGGATGGAAAGAAGAAGCTGGGGCGGGATGCGGAGAGCTGGATGCAGGAAGCCATTTCCAATGGGAGAAGACTAATAAAAGGAGTGCAAGGGCAACTCGTAGCATGGAGTCGAGATCAAAAGTAGGACAGGGCCGCAGATGGGGCCAGGAAGGGGGGAGATCAATGACAAGCTTAGCAGAAGTGAGAGGCTGAAGTGATGCAAATGTAGAAACTCTCGAGGGCTGAAGTGACCAAAGGATGGCAACGTGGACAGGAGTAGCAGGCTGAAGGGCTGAAGGGACAGAAACTCTTGAGGGCGAAGACTGCCAAAGGATGGCAAGTGGGACAAGAGTAGCAGGCTGAAGAATATCCGGGTGCGCATGTCCATACAAAGCAAGCAGAAAGCAAAGGATAGGTGCAAGAGAACAAGCACCGTAATAAACTGGTGCAGGCAAGAGATGCTGTAGGCAAAGGACTGGTGCAGGAGAACAAGCACCACCACATGGGATAGACTTGGGGGAGGGAAAGTGGAGGTAAGGTGGTAGAAGTGATCGATCATGCAAGGTGTAGGCAGAACCCAAAGTCCGGACGGAGGGACAAAGGTGGAAGAACATGAGGTACTCAGAGAGAAGCAGGGGCAAGGCGCTGGCAACACTCAGAGTCCAGACGGGGGGACAATGGTGGCAGCACATGAAACAGTCAAAGAGAAACAGGAGCGAAACAGAAAACAGACCGATGAATGGGAGAACAGTGTCCAGAGGCGACCAAGGACCAGGAGAAAACCAAGAGGAAAAACACCAGGGCGGAGCAGGAGCCAAAGGGAAAACAAAGGAGTAATCCCAGGGCGGAGCAAAAGGAGGCCATGGAAGGAAGGCAAGGGAAGGACAAAGGTTCATAGTTGGGTGGCAAGAAATATCAGAGGAAACTGCGGAGGAGCACAGAAGAAGAGGCCCGGTATGGAAAGGACAGTGTGCAAGGGCAGACTGACCAAACTCAGAAGGCAACTCAAAAGGCTGGTAGGCAGAAACAGAGTAGTCAGAAGAAGGGCAGGAAGAGGAAGCAAGAGTGGTGGGATCATGAAAACACAAAACTGGAGCAGCAGTAGCAGCAGCTGTATCAACAAGAGAAGGTGCATCTGTGGCAGTAGACGCCGGAGGCTGGGACGTAGAATGAGGAGCCGATAGGGCAGGGCCAGACTCAATGGAGGAGTCAGCAGACGGCTGTAGATGGTGTGCAAGAACAGTGGATGTGAACGAGGACACAGATGCAAGTGCAGCTCGAAGATCACCACTAGTTTGGGAGGCAAGGATGTTGGAGGCAAACAAGGACACTGCTTCGAGTGCGGCTCGTAGATCTCCATCGCCAGTAGGGGGGATGGCAGATAAAGCAAAGGGGACGTCGCAGCCAATGGAGGCATGAACGTCATCGCCATAGGTGGATGCAGTAGAGACTCGAAGTGTGGAACCATGAGAACACATGGTCGGAGCTGGAGCAGGAGAGTCAGTGGGAGCAGAGGGAGCAGTGAAGGAGGCGGCTTCGAGTGCAGCTGGAAGGTCCGAGAGGGTGGCAGCTTCTAGGACGGCGTGAAGATTAGAAACCATAGGACGGAGACCGTCAAGAGCAGAGGCGTCTTCAAACTCGTCATCAGTATCAGACTCAACACCGGAGATTAGGGCCGAAGGTCCTCGATGGTCTTCCGAGTACGGGTGAGTCATGTTCGCAATTCTTCGCCTATCGATGAAACCGGGCCGGCTGTCAGAGTCAGGGCACAACTCCTTCAGCACAAGCTTTCTGTCAATCGAAGTCGGGGACAAAGATCAGAAAGGTTGAGCGGTGCCCGGCCCAACTTGATTCCGATACTTGGTCTACACAGAAAGCGTTCGCGAGACGCTTAACTGCTGCAGGCAGGGTGTGGAGCAACACCGAGAAGAACAAAAGATCAAGCGTAATGCTTGGGCTCGTAACCTGAAAAGAAGAGAAATGTAAATGATGATAATCCAGATTATAGGAATTTACATTTCTAGTGAAAAGATGAAAAACACAAAGATGAAAGATATGGCAACGAGAATCAAGAGATGAAATCTGACCGAATGACGTAAGAGGTGACGTAAGAGGTGGATCTGAAGTAAAGAGGTAAAGGGATCGTGAATCAAAGATATCACGGGACTGACTCTCAACTGACACCGATACACCTCGACAACGACCTCAGAGTCAGCGCAAATCTTGGATCATTACGACAGTAATCGTCACAGCAATTCTTCTTATTACGACAGCAGGGGAAACCGCTCTGCTAACCAAAGCGTTCCACTTTCCACGCTCCGTGCGCTTCACAAATGAATGTATAACCGGAACCTAGTTGGAAACCTCGCTGTATGCTATCGAGATTCACTCGACATGACAACGACAAGATCTTTGGCAGCAGGGCTTTTCCTGGTCGCTATCCGTGCCCATCACCATTCGACGTCTGCGTTCCTGATGAGTTCCACGGGAAGCACGCATCATAATCGCATGCCCCTTCAATTACAAATGATGTTCGAAAACTCCATTGCCACGGAAAAAGTGGATCGCAACGTATACAATTTGGACGTCAACCGCATCGCTGAAGAATGGACGGCAGAAGTCGTTCCTGGCAGTTCTTTGCGGGAAGCCGGCGTATATTTGGGTGCCAAATCATCCAAAGAACTCATGATCGATATTATTTCGGTTGAATTGACACGTCGAAAGGGTGAGGGACTTGGATTGAAATTAATTGAAATTGCCGGTGGACGAGAGGATGGTTTGGGCATTACCCTGGTGGATGGGATCGTAGAGGGCGGTATTGCCGATGGATCGGAAGTCATGGTGGGCGATTCGATAACAGGCATTGCCGTTGTCAAAAAGACAATTTCCAGCATCGATTCGTCGCTCTCGGAGCAAGAAGTTATAAACCAAGTGGAAACAGAGTGTTTGGGCTACGACAAGACTGTCGAAGCTATTTTGAGCTTGCCCCCAATTGAAAGCGACGAAGAAAAGATAATATTGACCCTAAAGAGATTGCGCCGTAAACCGAAAGTGACGATCAATCTACAGTACCCTCCATCGCAAGGAGAAGACGATGTCACGTTGGAACTATTTGCTGGAGAGAACTTGCGACGAGCTATGTTGACACGTGGAGTCAAGCTGAACGATCCGCTCAGTCGACGCTTCGACTCGGGAGGCACTGGTGATTGTGGAGGCGAAGCAACGTGCTCCACTTGTGTGGTTAGTGTCATAGAAGGAAGAGAGTTGTTTAATCCGCAAAAGACTCAAGAAAAGCAAATGCTCGTCAAAAATCCACGATGGAGGTTGGCTTGCAAGGCGATTGTGGGATATGGAGACAGAGAAGGCACCATGACAGTGAGAGTGAATCCTCGACAATGGGACGACTATCGAAAATCCGATACGACTTCATTGCAATGATCGGAGAATTGGAAGCTTCAAATACCTAGGTAGATGGTAAGCAATGAAACAATCGTCAGAAAGAATTAATGATATCTCCGAATTTTTTGATCTCTGATTGTGGAGGACAGCATCTTGATTGGGCCCTGTCGACATATTTTTTGATTACTTGGCAACAACTGTCGCGTTGGTACTGTCCCCAGCATTGTTGGCAGCACTTGACCTATTGGATAGGAATTGTCTTATCTTCTCTCGTTCGTATCGTTCGCCTAGCTCCCGACAAAATATTTCCAAATCTTCAACAGTCACCTCGCCAGAACCGGTGGCGTCAGCAAACTCATGGACAAACTCGGCTAAAGTGAGCTCTCTCGGATCTACAGATATACCAGCAAGATCAGACAACGCATCTTGAATTTCTTCCACACTAATGATGCCATCTCCATCAGCATCCAAAGTCTCCAACCTCAATTCTGCGTTACATACTGATTCACACTCGGGATCTTCCATCTTCTTTTTCTCGTACATCTCTGCATCACAATCTTCATCCAATTTTTCTCCCAGTGAATCCCAAATCCTCTGCCACAAGTTCCCAGCAAAGTAAGACATGAGCTCCGCTTGTATGTTGACATAATTACCCTTGGGTGGCAGCAGTTCTGGATGAGCTTTGTAGTACTCTGTCCAAGGAGGAGATTGGCCATTTGTCAGATCACTGATTTTTGTGGCCACACGATATATCTTATCATGGTCAATTGGCTTTCCAGCTACTTGAGTCAACACTGGAGGAGACTGTGTAAAGTCTTCAAATATCCCATTGTCATATTGCATCCATCCAGGAATTGGATCACCTGAATGAGTTGCAGAAATTCCCTCTGCAAGGAGCCAACCAGGCATATCCACCACGCTTATGACTTCGTCACTCTTGATTTCAGCTTCAAGGCCTTCTAAAGAGAAATAGGACCCCACTTCATAGTCTTGTCCACCACGGATATTTCCACCCATGAGAAGCACTGTATCGACCCTTTGATCCAAGTTTCGACTCAAGTTCAAAGATGATCTCAACAGTGAGCAAATGTAAAGACCCATTGTGCAGACACTTCCTCTAGCATTGGTGGAGCTAAGAGGCTCAAATACAGGAGGGACCTTTGCAAGTTCTGTCTTCTTCAATGGCTCCAATACATCATAGGCTCTCTCGCATTGCTCATAAAGAACTGGATCAGGCATCCAGTCATCGGTCTTAACAAATCTAGCCTTGACCTGTGGCATGTTACTTTCTGCCTCCTTGTCTGGCCATATCATTTCCAATACTGTTGCATACACCGCATCCATGCCTGGTTTTAAGAGTCTTGTACCATCCACAACCTCGTCGACGCGATGGTGATCATGTCCACTAAGAATGACTGGGAAATCAAAAGTTTTACATGTGATGTGATCATCAGGAACATACAAGTGTTGGAGAGGAATGATAGTGTCACATTTGTATTCTGAGTCAGGACCCATTAGTTTCTTTTGTAGTCTAGTCAATGTCTCCCAGGGATCATCAATAGTGGCTCCACCAAATGCTCCACCCTTGAAGTGTTCATAAAGCTTGGGATCATTTGACAACACTGCCACAAGGCCAACTTTTCTTATATTACTTCCGTCTGGTGAACACACCTCTACAATGTCAAATTCTTCTTGTGCGTCCATGGCATCATGGTCAAGCATATTACTGTTTAGCCATTTACCAACGAATGATCTCACATGTTTGCACGTTGTTTTGTGAGGAATGTCAGCCTCATGGTTGCCCCAAGTAATGTAGTCCTGCATTTTTGTGAAGCACCAAAGGCGGATTTTACATGTTGATAAATTCGCAATTGGGAAAGAGTCCAAGTGAGAAAGAAAGATGCATTGTCTTCCAGGAATCCTATGACATTTTTGCTGATAAACGTAACGAAAACGTACCAAAGGGATTGCATTCAATGCATTCATCATTCCTTGGCCCCTATCCACAGAAGAGAGCAAATAGGGACTTAAGAAATCACCGGTGATCATGCAGATCACCTTCGACCCGTCGGATTTGGCTCTTGTCTCTTCGACCAGCGTTTTCACCGACGCCAAATGCTCCAATGTATAAACATCGGTGATTTGAATCACCGTCAAACGTGCCTCTTCGGGCTTGCAAGGGGTTGGTTCCCATGCGTCCGACGAAGAAATTTTGTCGTCTTGCCCCGATTTTCGACCACCACTGGCACGGGCGGCGGCATGCAATGTCGTCGGTCTCGATAAAATGACTTTATCACTCCGAAGTTTCGATTGTTGGGGCGCAAGCAGGCTAAAGGCGTCAGCCGTTGGGATACTGCACCCGAGAAACAGAGCAGCCTGTAGAACTAACAGACTCGTGGCTTTCCGTGACAGAATCATAGTCAATTGTTCCGTCAGATACAAGTTGTAAGAATGCGATTCGATTTATATTCGGTGGTAGAAGTGTGGTTTTGTTTCTCGTTCTTCCGATGATGTATTTCTGTTATGTTTCGAATGCTTTCTTATTTCTTCCGTAATTTGAGAACGTACTGATGGAGTCTTGCGTGTCTTTTTACTTCAAGTGCTGATTAGCAATGCGTTTTATGGATGGAACTTTGTCCGCTCATGTCGAGCAAGATGAGAAGTACTATGGAGCACGGAGCAACGTGGTCGAAAAGATGAACAAGGATGACTGGACTGTTAGTCTGTCTACCTGATGATAGTATTATTATAATATATTATGCGTTGTAATTCGTACTACCGGTACTCGGAGTAAACACGAAGGTATCATACATCGTCCTAAAAATGTACGACATTCTGCTTTGTATCTTACGACTCTCTACTACCGGTATCTTTAAGTACCTGTACACAAATAAACACATTTTATTACTACGACACTACGACACGACGACAGTTTGTGGGGTGGTGCGAGAACATGGCGAATCGAGAGACAGAAAAAGAATTCTAAAGTCCACCACGTCACAACTCCCTACTACCGGTAGGTAGATTCGGGTAGTAGTGGCGTGAGCAGCTGCATGCATAGTGCTGGTGGAAATGTTATCTATCATACACCGGTTCGGTTGTATTCCTGGATCCTGTAGATTTGTTCCGAGTAGAAAGCCAATAGGCATCCCATGCTCTCGATGACAAATCCAGTTCTTGACTTGACACAAGCATGGTCCAGGGGATTTTCATATCCCCAGCCACAGGCAAAATCAGCATCAACATAAATTTTGGTATTGAAGTGTTGACCAAAGTGGTTGGCTTACTAAGAATCAAACCTTTTAGAGGTGGTCTTGAGATACTGTCCAATCCATTCTATAGCTTCGTCATGACTTGGTTTGGGGAAATTTGTGAATTGAGCACATTGAACAACGGCAAAGGAAAGATCAGGTCTTGAGTTTGCAGGAGGATAACACAGCATTCCAATAATGGAGGCATAATTGAATGTCCCGTTTGGGGGGCCGCCATCAGGATCAGCGGTTAAAACTCCCAGATGATACGGAATTTGCTTAGGATGCAAGTGAGTAATGTGCAACTCATCAATGATACTTGAAATAAATTCTTCTTGTAATAATAGGACAATAGAACTTTGGGATGACCATCAACTAAGGCTACAAGGAATCCAGGGACGTCACTTTCTTCTTCGAGGTCCATATTGAGGTAACGTAGACCTTTCACGATATCATCCAGATCTTTCTGAGAACAAGTGTTGGGTAGAGTATTCTCAACATAAATAGGGCAAATGCAATTGCCAGAGACAAACAGATATGGGTCAGCAAAGTTTGCTTGTGTCCAGAAATAGGACAGGGCAAACAACCATAATATAATTTGACAAATTAGGCAGGTCCCATGCTTGGACTTGCATACTGTGAATAGCTCAAGGCTGCAGAAGTGCGGTCTTACTTCAAGGCTTTGCTTAGATGCATTGTTTGCCATCATTAAAAGAAGTCCAGTTCATACAATCTGATCCAAATGAACTCAGCAAACCATATGACCTCGTTACTGTAATCGTTCCTATTTCTAGCTGCTCTCCCACTGATTTCTAGGGTCTAGGTAGTAATGTTCCTTGTTCTTGCTTCAATGTGTTTTTACCAGGTTTCTCAGAGAAATGGTAGTATTGGTGAACAAACCCCTCCCAGGAATGATGATGACATACTTTGTAACATTCTAAAGCAAATATTAAGGATTGTGGCCAAGGACACAGTAAGTTTGGAAGAGATGTTTTAAAAGTGTTAAAACATATCAATAATCCATTTATTACTGTAGTTGTAGAATGTTACTCTAGTAGAGTAGTATTACCAGTTACAACTAGAGTAGTACTTCAGTAGTATTTGATGCAGTTTCACCAGTCACACCTACCTGGTAGAGCAGTACTTCAATAGTATTTGATGCATACTACCAGTAGCAGCAAATATATTTGCATAATATTGTCAGAAAACATACAACATATTCAATGTTACACTACCGGTAGCTAATACTACGTAGTAGTAATCATTTCATAATAATGTGCATCATACACCCCCTCTCTCAAACACAAGCAAGGAGGTAGTATCCCAGTTGACTGTGATGAGTTGTTGGTACCGCTGTCGTAGGAATTCCCACTACGGGAAACTCAAATCGCCGTCAAGATTAGCGTCTGTCCGTCGCATGCACTATTCTACCCGGCAGGCGCGCGCCAAAATTTAAATCACAAAAAATGAGTTCTTATTTAGTCCGCGCCATAATTTAATTACGACTTAGTTAGCTCCGATAAAGGACTTCCACGAACCAAATCCGTGGAAAGAACTCCAGTAGGTTGTTGCGTTGTGTAGGAATTGTAGGAGTCGATGCGTGGAAAATACTTCTGATGTTTTCAAAAACCCAAGACCATGGAAAGTTGGTTGCTGCGTTGTGTAGGAATTGTACGAGAGGGCGCGTACAAAATCAATGGATGTCTCAGAACTCTCCAGCACTTTTTTCCTCTTTTCCACCCTTTTGTTGGATCTTCCCGTCAACGCATACCCACAACTGCGTTTGTGATGTTCGTTCCCAGATGCAATGTCGCTTTTCATTTTGCAAATCACTTCTTGTAGATCATTTTGCGAATCACTTCTTGTAGATGATCCTTGAGTAGTTCTAAATGACTGCTGCGCTGCCCAGCAAGGTTGAGAGCTGTCCGAAATAATTCCGTGACATGTGCATCTGCTGCGTTCTTCTACTGTCGCAGAGAAGTTACCGCAATTTGTTGCGAGACTTTTAAATTGTGAATGGTGTCTGCGATGTGGCACTCAACCTCAAAGATGGGTTCTTGTTAATCGTTCGTCCCACGAAGTGCCGCCAATACCGTCCTGCGAATCTCTGGAAATGGTACTCCTTTCACTGCCACCTTTTTCTGGACCATGTCAATTCATGTAAGTGCTTTCCCTGGGTCGCCAGTGTGTTGTTGTCGTTTTGGATTGATAGCCATAATTCCGGTTGTTGGGAGAGGAATTCCATTCCCTCAATGTTTATGACTTCGCCGTTTTTGTAGTCTCTTGTCTCTTCCAAACTCATCCGCCATCATTGAATCAAACACCGCTGTCCAGTCCTCTGCGCCGTCACTAGAGTGAGTCCATGGAACTTGGCAGAAAACATGTACTCATTTCCCTCTTTCAAACATTTGCAAAGATTGTGCTTTGGAGGATCACCAATCTTGGTCTCATCGACTTTCTCAAACAATAGTTTACAATCCCAATCGCAGCAGCGATCGTACAGCATTTGGAGTTCATGATGGAGACGGGAGGAACGTTGTAACTGTGTTTCCGTGGGGACAATTGTCGTCGTCGTCATTGTAATCGTCTCTAGTTTGTGATACAGTGTGCCGAACCAAAAAAATGAAAATGTTTGAAGTTCAAAAAAAAATCGGAAGTACTACATGTTTTATACGTACAAACTGGTAACTGTAAAGTTTTTTGGAAAGAGAGAATCAAACTCTGGTGTGCCCGGCAGACTCCAAGGAGCCGGCCGGAAAGCGCGCCGGCCAAAGAGGGCTTTCGGCGGGCAGGCGCTGAAAGCGATGGACAGACGCTAATCTTGACGGCGATTTGAGTTTCCCACCGGTACTTCGTACTTTACTCGGAGTAGGTACCTAGTAACTTTAAGTATTAGGCCACGGTACGATGTGCACTTTATATATTTAAAATCCACGCCCGTTGTACTTTTCTTCGCCTATTGGCTTTGGTACGTGGATTTTCCTCCAACAGAGGCGGCAGTCACTATGGAGTGTACGTCAGTCTCATCATCACGTATGACTTTCTCCTCCACGCAGATCTTGTGTAGGCAAGTTTGATAGAGTTAGGGAGCGGGTAATTCGAAAACGCGTCGAGTTCGAGTCCTAACGGCAGCGCTGGCTCTTGCCCCCCTCCTGTACCCACGCAGTAACTGTTCTAAGTACGTACAACCATGTAGAAGAAGCTCCCGTCCCACTCCCGAACAACACCACCTGATGATTCACTTCCTTCCACTATTTCGCACCGAAGTACTTTTAACAAAGTATTTGGGGTCATCGACCCCAGTTTGTTAAACTACTCTTTGAACTTGGAGGCGCTCTTGAGCTTGCTCAATCACCTCACGGATGGTCTTAGCATTTCACACACCGCCAGGTACCGTCCACACTCTCTCTTTTTGAATTCTCAAAATGTGGCGTTAAGATTCTTGCAGAGTGACTATTGATTGCTTTAACACGATGCATGTGACTTGAATAGCCGAAATGCTGATGGTGATCCACACCAGCTTTGATGCTTGATCAATTCAGGAGTCTCACTGCGTGAAGCTGGCCATGGATTGAAATTGATGAAAAAGATGGGTTAGTATTGATTTACTTTATACGTTGTACATAATCTTTTTTCTCAACTTGATGCGATGGCTGGATTTACAATTATACAAAGAGCCTGTGATATTCCCTCAACGTTTCCACTTCGAATTAACCACATGGGACATCGAAATAATAGGAAAAGAATACTTTTGTTTTCACGCTAGTTATGATAACGGATTAAATGATGGAACTAGAGGACAAGGATCCGGTGGGATCGTTCACATACATCCACCCCCAAAAGACGAATTGTCCTACCAAAACCAACGCTACCACTACCAACGCCCAAATGGCTGTGACTGGCAACTCTCCATTCTGGCTAAGTTCTCGTTTCGGCACTCCAATATTGAATTCTTTGCCTAGCAGCTGCTTGGCAATGATGCTTGCTTCTTCCTCCTTTTGACTCCCCGCACTTGGAGGTACGATACGGACGACGCCCGGGACGAGATTTCGCAAGGCCTCTTCTCTCAGCACCGCGCGTTCGTATTGCTCAAGCAACAATTGAATGTCTTCCTTTTTGACATTATCGTATCCCGCCAATTCTTTTGATTTCAGATCTCGTAATCGTTGTAATGCAGTGTTTCGGTCTTGCACGGCTTCTTCCACTTGATTGGTGCGTTGAATCAAGGCGGAAAAGATAACTGTGATGAAAATAAAGGAGCCCAACGCTGGAACATTGAGTATAGGTTCAAAGGGTATGAATGAATCAGTGGCAGGATCAATGGCCAAAGAAAGAGAACGTAGGCGAAGCGATGAAATTGGAGAAGCTGGTTGGAAAGATGGCTGATATGAGCTTTCAAGCATCCAGCACAGACGATTCTCAATGCATACACTTCCCCATGATGTTTCTCCCCGTTCGCGAATCGTCCTCCTCTGCAGGAATGCAGCGGAATTGAATGATGAAGAATGTGCCATACGACGATGCTTTGGACTTTCAAGAATACGGTAATACTATTATCTTCGTTCCCCTCGGAATGATGTTGTGGTCATGCATTTTAGAGTACGATTCAAGTCGTACTAGCTAGAAATAGAGTACCGGTACAGTACTCGAAGTACGGTAGTTCTTAAGGCAGACTATTAGGTACGTACAAAGTGCGACGACGTAGAATTTCGAGAAAACAAGTGCGTGGGGAGGAAACTGTCGATTGAGATGCGCCGAAATTGATCAAAAAAATTTGAAAAATAATAATAAAATATTTTGATTATTGATTTTGATAAGATATTTGATATTTATTTTATATTTTATTTTATTTTATGCGCATTTTAATAACAACACTGTCTTCAAGCAAAGATCCACATTGACTGTGAATACAGTTGAAAGAAGTACAAAACTGAGGTAGTTGAAGAGCTCCTTCACACCCACAGCGTGTATGTTGCCTCCTTCCAGGCGATGATGGCAGTCTTCATCCTACTACGGAGTAGTGAGTTCAATAAACAAACAGGAATCGTTTTGAAATAGTTCCACTGGAAAGTGGGCTCACGCCAATGAAAAGCAGATTTTGCGAGTCCTGTTAATGTTTACCGGCAGGTACAGCTACTCGGATGCTAAAACGGGCTGTTCGGGAGTCGGAAGAGAGTGTCTCCTCTGGCGGACATTTGGTGTTGTAAAAATTCCTGCAAGGAAAAGCATAGAACATTCTCCGTGAAAGGCGGGCTTGATTTTCTCCGAAATATGTCGATCTAATCAACTGACTCCTTGGCGGCACAAAAGATTTCAACGGTGGGCAAATCGAATGCTAAATAATCTGGAGAAGGAACGGAAACTCAAGGACAGAACGCTTCCTATGTGCCTCGCCTCGCAAGGATCCAATTGGTGATCCTGATGTTTTGACATTTCCTTACAATGACCGGTTAGGGTTGGGTGTGGGATGGAGATTCATGGTTCGTTGTCTACGACAGTAAGATAGATCCATCACATGCCAATATGTGGGATGTGACGGTGTGACTATGCTTCCTGGAGCACGGGAGACAATCTCTTCGAATGAAAAAATCAATTTCAGTCGGCATAGCCTTTCGCGGCCCCATTCCTGTTTTCATTAAGATATTATTTTTCGAAGGAAGTGGGTTGAGGTGGTTGCGCCTCTTCTTAATGCTCAAAGCACTCAATTGGGTAGCATTGAAGAAGAAGGGTAGTTACAATGTACCGGCCGTCACTTTGAAGTGCTTCAGTGGCGACTACGACTAGTATATTTAACGGAGTTGATTGTATTCTTCGGGCATGCTGACAAACGTATTTTCAGAGTGTCGAACATCGAAGCGTAACGTTACGCATTCGTTTCCCCAAGGTCCAAGCAGCCTTCTTGACCGATATCTGGAAGACTTCCAGTCAAAGCTTTTTCTCCCTGAATACATGTGCGATTAATTTGAGCTTCTGATCTAGCCACAATTCGCATTTCAATGTGCTTTTTTGGTGTCGGGTCCTGTGCTTTTGCGCAGACGATTCGACCAAAAGATACTGCGACCAAACTTCGAGCTTGGCGATACCCCAGCCTTCACCCCAGGGACCTTAGATAACTTTAGGACACTTCAGATTTAAATTTCTTTTCAAAGAGCAGAAAAGGTAATATTCAGAGATGTAACATGAAAATAGTTGAATACCGTCGCCGGCACAATGGCTTACAAGTGACCCCACCCAAATCGGCTTCGTTCCAGATCACTGCTCCCACATTCGATACTCTCTCCACACACGCGAACATTCTTCGTGAACAATGGCGTGTCGTCGTGCCAGGGCATCCACATCTTTGTCGTAACCTCCTCCAACTGTGAGAATCAAATGAAGTATTTCAGATACAAGCAGTGAGAGAGAAGCCGTTGTGTGTCAGTTGTCTTCTACCGTCCAATTGCTCCAACGTACCTACAGCAGCCACGGGGATTCCTAATGATACACATTTTTCTACAACGAATCGGTCCCTTAAACGTATTCCATTTTCGGTCAAACTCAATCGGCCAAGCTTATCATGTTCGTATACATCAACGCCACCATCATACAACACAAAATCCGGTTCTACCTCCACCAGAGCTGTCTCCACACATCGCTTCAATATCTCCATGTATTCGCTGTCTCCGCATTTGTCTCTAAGTCCGATGTCATAAGTGCTGTTGGCCTTATCTTGAGGATAGTTGGAGGCACAATGTATGCTCAGCGTTGCAAGTCGATCGTCGCCCCACAAAGTCGAAAATTTGGCTGTACCATCCCCTTGATGAACATCACAATCAATCACCAGCACACGATTAATGCCAGGTGTAGAGCCGCCATGAAGGCGCTTGTCAGTCAAAAAGTTGGCCGTCACGGCTAAATCGTTTAAAATTGTGTATCCTGCTCCACCTAAGGGGTGGGCATGATGTGTTCCACCCGCTAAATTAGCTGCAACTCCAAAATGAAAGGCAAGTTGAGCAGTCAATACTGTGCCGGCCACTTCCAAAACCGTCCTTTGAATTAGTTCGGGTCTTGCGGTTTGCTCTCGAAATCCAATGCGCCGAGCTTCTTCTGTCGTCAACATCCCGTTCAAAAATCGATGCACAAAATCAGGATCAATAATGGAACACAGCCATTCTTCCACGGGAATGTCATCAAAATCCAAGGGACGAAAAAAGTCTTCTTCGTTTTGCACCAACAGTCGAGGAGTGTCGTCCACCAAATGGGTGGTGGATTTCAGTATGTGCGCTATCCGAGCAAATTTATCCATTGGGAAGGTGTGGTTTTCGGGCCATCCCGGGAACGAGTATTGCTCGTGATAAACAATGGGACACGCAAGTTTGTTCTGAAATGGATCGAGTCCAAATCGCGATGTTTTGAGACCGAACGACTCCAAATAGCATGAATTTTCCATGGGAAAATGACGGCTTTGCGGCGTTGGAACAGATAACGTCGAGTCACTCCCCGAAAACGAGGAATGGAAGGACATGGATCCTAGTCGAGGATAACATCGTAAGATTGTCGAAACTGGCTTGTAAAGAAACGCCGAGGATCGTTGCATTGTCAACCACAGCATCAATGAACTCGTCCGTAGCGACAACAATCGATATGGCATTTTCTTGGATCTGTTGATCGATGAGGCCATCCTTCTGTTGTCATGTACTACCCGTAAGCCCGTGGTACTCTTTTTGTTTCGATTCGCTAAAATAACGCGGTAAATAACGCGGTAACTGTAAATGTACACGTAACGGAGAAGCGAAGATCAAAGATACGAAAAAAAAAACATCCAAGCAGAAGGCACTCTTCACTGAGCGACAATGGCGTCAAGTGGACATATCAAGCCCCGGAGAGCACGGACGCTTACTAAAATGGCAAAGGACAATGACAAGAAGGCTGGATTGATCACTGGATGGATGAAATCACCACAAGGAAAAGAGGTTTGGAGAAGGAGACAGCTTCCCTCTCCGTGATGATCAACTCTTCAACAATGCAACTCAGAAGGAACTCTTTGATCAGATGAGCAATTGAGCTTGTGAAAATATCTTGGGAAAGGGCAACAGGAATGCTGACCAATACTTGAATGTGGAGATGTCCAAGTAGTAACAGAGCCGTATCAACCTATCCTACAAGCATGTCTTGATAGGCTATATGTACTATGATGTTCAAGGAGAAGGACCCAAGCAGAAGATTGCTAAGAGCAGGATCAACATGGTAGAAGGCAATGTCAACAGCTATGCCCATTGCCTGAATGGTCCAAAGAAACTGTCCGCCATGAACAAATGAATCAGTTGATTGCTTCTGTAGCCACCTCATTGCTGATCAACATAGGGAGAGGAAGAGAGGAAGGAAGCGGCTGTTGCCAAGGTCGAACAGAGGAAAGAAAATCAGGCTGAATTTGGCTGCTGCAGAGACAATGAAGAGAGATGAACTCATGGCTGGTTTGGAAGATACCGTGGCCAAGTTTGTTAGTGGAGAGTAGACTGCTCCAGCTGGCTCTGAGGATAGAGATGCAGAAGAACCAGCTTATCAACATACTCAAGTACTTCTTTGAAGTCAAACCAAAAGGTCTTGCAGCAATGGGCAAGAGCAAGCTTGTTGCCCATGTTACGAAGCTCTACGATCCATCTCACAGTGCCTAAAGAGTACTGCTTTACTGTGCAAAATGTTTAATTTGGAAAATTACTAGTAAAAGCTAGTGATGTAGTCTCAGGTAAGCTGCCTTTCGGGCCCCTTTGGGGGCTATCACATCAATTTTAGCATGGCCTCCATATGTCAATAGTCAAGATGATAACACTAGAATGCAATAGCTCATAAGATAAAGCTCATAGTTCTCTATCAGATGAACCATAAACAGGTGTTACAGACTGCATGTTATGATGTTATCAAGAACTTAGACGTAATGTTTTTCATAGTCCTCTCATTGCGACTGTGGTATCTTCTACTTCCGGTTGTCTAGGTAATGAAGGATTAGCTAGGCCTCATTCTGGTCAATCAAATCCTAATAGCAATTCCTGAAATTGAATGAAGGCTTCAGTTAGGAATTCAGGAGGTTGATGGTAGTCCAAATCCTCTGCTGTTGACAGCAACTCAGCTTCTTCATGTGCCGTCACTGTGTCAGAAGCAAGGTCAATATCTCCCTTAGCTAGCATCCTTTTGATCTGCCTGACCAAGCCTCTCAGCATTCCAGCTGAGATTCTCTGCGCGGTAGCCATAATAGTGAGGATAGATTCAATCCTGGACTCATTAACAGCAACATTCATGGCCCCAGCCTTCCTTTTCTAAATGTTTAGTTGACTACTGCTAGGGAAGCATCCATTGCTATCATGGTAACAAATGGAGCCATTAAATCTAACTGATTTGTCTGTTTTCTTTTCCTTGTAGTTGACAAATGTGTAAGAGCCCTGGAAGCTGCAGCCAACTCTGGTGTTGTTCCTCTTCCTCTCCTTCCCAGTTGCAGTTTCATGTTTCATCTTTACCCTTTATGACGTGTAGCATTTAGACTCAGCACATTGGCTGCAGCAAAACTTGGTGCCAATGGAGGTGGTGGAAAATCCGCTCTTGTGAGCAAACTTTCTCAGTGACTCTCTGAGCTCTTCAAGGAAAGTAAAGGTAGCACCAACACGCATAGATTATGCCTCTTCTGCAATTAATTCAATAACTCCTAGCTGCTCTTCAGTATAGGAGTTGTCTGCTGGAACCACTGGGGATGGAAAATTTGCTCCAGGAGCAGCAGGAGCAGCAGGGGTGAATTGGTCATTGGCTGTAGCAATAGCTGTAGCAGCATTGGCTGTAGGAGGAGCTGGTAGGTGAGCTGTGGGAGACTGAGCAATGGTATTGGCTGGAGGAGCATTGGCTGTAGCTAGCAGGGGGGGGGGGGGGGGGGGCTGTAGAAGTATTAACCCCCACTATAGAAGGCATGGGAGGGGTGAATTGCAGGGACTGGGGGGCTAGAGAGCCAGGAGAAGGGGTTTCACGGCCTTTGGAGGTCATGGTGTAGTCTTAGTTGTTGTTTTTTATTATGACAACGACGATGACAACGATGAAGAGGATGTTGAAATGCAGCCAAAGCAAACGCAAGCTCAGAGTTTACTAATTTTTAGTCTAATTGTTATGTCATTTGAATAGTCTAGCCAAACAGCCTGACAAGACTTACCCAAGGCTTCAATTGGCTAGGTAGGAGTTGGTTGACATCGTGGAGAGATGACGTTGTCAGTTGTCAGAGGACAGGTACTTGTGTACGCCTTCACACTGTAGCAAATAATACAGTAGATAGTAGGAAGTTACTCGGAGTACGGGGAGTCTCCTACCGTAGACTACGGTACCACACTATTGGTACTCTTAGTACTAGTAGCTCTACTACCTAGCTAGAGAGGAGTTTCTAGATGATTCACATCATCTCTTTCATTTACAGTCATACTACAATAATAGGATCTTGAGCTTCAAAAAGAGATTGAAAATTCAACCCGACGGAGTACAGTGTACGACAGTACTACTAACTGTACGACTTAGTAAATAAAGAGGAGGAAGAATGCTTGTAGTTAATGTATGATTCTTGATAGAGTTGTGATGGGCACTGGCATTTCTGTGGAAGAAATGGCATCAAAACTCAGCCGAGTGTCATGACAAATGCAGAGGGACAGTACTACTATTTCATTGGAAATATTACTGGTGCTTGGCATGGAAGGTTTCTTTTATACGTGCAATCCGCTCTATTGGGTTGCAACAGGTGAAAGATTTCACAGTCAATACACCAACACAATTTATGTGGTTGATTGCTGCCTTCCCAGCATTGTTCTTGGAACTATATCTGACACTCACTGGTTTGGACTTTTCCTCAATCGTGAGGTTTTTTGCCTTTCCAGTACTGAGTGGTGGGCAACAGGGTACTGACTGTGAGTGGAGGGAAAGTTGTTCCATAATATGAAGAGAGAGGAAGAACATCGGGCTTTTACATCGGAAGTCGGAAGTCATAGAGGGCACAATTCTGGCTTTCATGCAGAAAAAGATCTATCACGGGCCTTGTAAAAGATCGTGCTTTGATTTACGAAGTACGAAGTATGATTTTTTTGTTGAAAGACTCCTACGTATGAGAGTTCAGAGTACCGGTACTCACAGTCAGGGGGCTATGGAGGGCAACTTCCGCTAAATACCTGTTGTTACAGTTAGCACGAAGACGATTCACTTCTCCCCACTCCCCACCACAAAAGCGAACCTTCATTAGAAGGTGGAGAGTAGTGTCTCCATCCTTTCATATCTCATGGAAGCCTTCCTTGAAACTTGCTAGGACCTGTTTTTGGGATTTAGCGTACTCTATTCCTCCGACCTCCGTACATTATTCCACAAGCGAAAAAATATCCGTTGGCCCTTTAACAGTTACGACTCTAGTAGCTAGCTACTTCGTAGTAGTACAGTGTGAAATTGAAAAAACACGACTTGTTTATATCTCAGTGACGGATGACGTCAAAATCCCCCTGTCGGATATTGATGATTGCTAAAAACAGATTCTGGAGTATTTTACACAATACGACGTAGAGCTGATGTGGGATGATAGGACTTCGTATGTCATCAGTACCTACTAGCTAGAGGATTCGCATGAATGAAACCGGAGCGTCTCCATTTGAACAATCATTTTTGGAATGACCAAAACTAGATCCTGAATAACCTGAGAATTTGTGCTTTTTAAAAAGATAAAAAAGTTCCATCTGGACAATGGTTTCGATTCGCTATGTGCAATAGCCCAAGTCACAATGACTGACATATTTGAGATTGCATCTTCATTAGGACCAAAGGATATCTCAGACACCAACGGTGAAGTTCAAAACTTTTCAAGTTTCACTGGTTTAGTTCTTTCGATCTTGACTCGACAACCGCAACCCATCCAAAACCTCTACTCATGCAAACCATTTTTAGGAATAAATTTCCACTCCCAAACCAAGGAGGAGCAAACTTAATCGTTTCTCACCAGACGTCAAGGTCACCATTTCAACAGAAATCACTCTCTTCTGGAAAGCACACAATACAATAGACAACGCCATAAAACAACACCGCTTATCTGCAACGAATAACGAATTACTACGTAGTACAACATCTACCATCGATTCAAAAATTCGCATCATTAATATAATGAAGCTCTTGACATCGTCTGCTTTCTTGGCTCTCGGAGTAGCCTCGACCGTGTTGGTAAGTTCATCTGGTGATCCCACTGCAGCAATACAAAAGAAAAACAATCTTGCCAGCAACGTTCGCACCCATGATTGAGCGACCTCTGCCAGTCAGTTCTCCTGATCCATACTTGTCGCCTCTTCATGATCAACTTACCGTTTCTATAATCAACAGGCTGCCAACACCAATATCCGCAGTGCCTCCAAACCACGCAGACGTCGACTTCAACAGAAAGACCCTTGTACACTAATTTACCAAGAGACTCAATTTTACGATGAAGAGCCCGATCCTACTCGGGATGATGAAAGCGCTGGAGGTCGCCTTCTCAAAAAGGCCAGTGCCACTAAGGAAAAGAAGGAGTGGGTATGCGAACTCTCTAAAGCTGATGCTGCAGATGCCGAGTCGAACATCGTCCGTATCGAAGGCATTGACGATGCATTCATTGAAGCAAACGGTATTGAGAGTGGTGATAATACTATCCTTTTTGAAGGCGACACCATCGAAGGCGACGCGATGTTTGTTGCAAACTCCCTCAACTCAGTTATCATTGGAGAAAGCGAGCAAAAGAAGGCGAAGAACTCCAAAAGTGGCAAATCCGACGGTCGGCGTAAACTTTCCACTGGTGCTCGAACTGTCTTAGTGGTCCGCGTAAACAATTCCAATGACGGAAGGAAGACTAGTGCCAGTGCCTCGCAACTTGCAGACGACATTTTTGATGACGCCGTCTCTCTCAAGACACAGTATGCTGCTTGCTCAAATAATCAACTCACCTTCAACAAGGCCACTGGAAATAACATCGTAAACGGTGTGATATCTGTCAACTTGAATTCCAATGTCAACGGGGTCAATTCGGCTACTGTCCGAACGAACATGCAAAATGCCGCCAACAACCTTGCCGGATTTGATGTCAGAAATGCTTTTGACCACGTAATGTTCTGTATTCCTCCTGGCTCCACCGATGATGGGAAAAACGGATGGTAAGTATTGAACGGCATCATCTCCAGAATCCTATGTTCTACCAACAACTTCTCATAGTTTTTCTCTGGTTTTCCATTTAGGTTTGCCTACGCCGGAGTTGGTTCCTGGTACAGTGTCTACAACGACAACGCCTGTACGTACGTCTCGGCTCAAATGCATGGTACGATCCAACAAAAATATCCCCAACAAGTCTTTCTGGCGTCTTTTATTCGCACTCCTCACCCGTTTCTTGTCTTATTCTCACTTTGATTTCGTAGAACTTGGGCACAACTTCTATCTTGCTCACTCGAACGAAGATGGAATCACATATCGTGATCAAACGGGAATGATGGGTATTAGTTACGCCGAGGATGACACACGGATGTGTTTTAATCCTGCGAAGTCTTGGCAGCTTGGTTGGTATGCAGATTGTCAAAAGAATCTCAACCCTGCCGTCGAAGCACCTTATCAAACCACTTTGATAGGAACTGCTGGGTACAAAGACTCGAAGGACAATGGTATGACAAATGAAAACGTTGTCGTCCGCATTAGTAATGCGGAGACTTCAGGCGGAATCATGTTCGACTATTACATCGGTTATAATGCTCAGTTCGGCATCAACGCTGATACCAAGGAAGGTCAAAATCAAGTAACAGTCACCAAGAGAGAAGCCGGAACAGACTACAAAACTTCTGACCTTTCGGCAAAACTAAACGTTGGTGGTAAATACACTATCAGCAACTTCCGGGGAACCAGCAATACACTTGTTATTGAGTTTAAGGCCCGTACTGATGGACTTCGAAAAGCTGTTGTAGAAGTCTACTTTGATGGTCTCCAAGGAACATTTCCAACGCAAGCACCCACAGAGCCTTGTGCTCCTGGAGAGGCTTTTTTTGAACTTGACCTCAAGCTTGATTACTGGGCTCCTCAAGACAATTCTTGGACCTTAGTCCATGACCAATCTTCAGGTCAAGTTGGGTCCGGAAATAATTATGGTAGAAATGCGCAATCCTATTACTCTGTCTGCCTCAACTCGGGCACAGCCTACACCTGGACTCTGAATGATAACTTTGGAGATGCCATCTGTTGTTCCGCTGGTAATGGAGAGTTTGTTGGCTATGTCAATGGGGCAGAGATTTTCAGAGGAGGTTCCGCACAAGATTTTGTGGACAAGAAGGCTGTGAGGAAATTCACCACTCCAACACGCCCCCCTTCCACCCCTGTACCTCTACCCATCCCTAATCCCACTCCCAACCCAACAAGAGCCCCTACTCGTAGTCCAACACCAATACCAACTAAGCTCCCAACTTCTCCCCCGCAGCCAAGTCCTACACCATCTCCCACACTTGTTCCGGGAGGTAGCAGTTGTGCCAGTGGCAAGACATTGTTTGAGCTTGATTTTCAATTTGACTATTGGGCTCCTGAGGACAATTCTTGGACTGTGACAGATGGAAAGGGAGTTATTGTAATGTCTGGAAGTAGCTATCAAAGAAACGCTGTGGATTCCCAGTCCATGTGTATCAACAATGGTGAACAATACACTTTCACACTTTTGGATGTTTGGGGTGACTCCATCTGTTGCCAACATGGACAAGGTTACTTTCGTGGAAAGTTGGCAGGTACAGATGCCTTTGGAGGAGGTGAAGGCTTTGGACAAAGTGTTGAACACAAGTTCACTGCTTCCAATATCTTATCTGCTCCTACTCGAGCCCCAACTCGCGCTCCAACTCCGGCTCCAACTCGAGCCCCAACTCGCGCCCCAACTCGAGCCCCAACTCGAGCCCCAACTCGCGCTCCAACTCAAGCCCCAACCAGGGCACCAACTCGAGCCCCAACCAGGGCTCCTACACGGGCTCCTACACAGCCCCCAACCAGGGCTCCTACACCTAGTCCAACACCCACCTTGGGATCTAATGGAAGTTGCCCCACTGGAAAGAAGCAACTTGTGCTTGAGCTGTTGTTTGACTACTGGGCGCCAGATGATAACTCATGGACGTTGAAAACAGGAACAACAACTGTGGACTCTGGAAGCAACTATGCTAGGAATGCAGCAGATACCAGAACACTGTGTTTGGACAATGGAAAGACATATACATTCACTCTCCTAGATACATGGGGTGACTCTATCTGCTGCAGCCATGGCAATGGGTACTATAAGGGAACGCTTGCTGGAAAGCAGATCTTCTCTGGTGGAGAAGGCTTTGGTAAAGAAGCACAGGCAACATTCATAGTGTAATTCTTTTACTGATGCGTATTGCAACCTTGTAACATATTATACTGAACGTTGTGTTACAGTGTGATGGTCTCTTCCATAAATTATTCACTACTTTCTTTAGAGCAGTACAATGTATTGCTACAGCAATGGTAACTATACTAAAGTCATTCATAGAATTCTATAAGGTATGATAACGTATTAACGGACGCTACTAGGTAGTCACTTTGCAATGCACCGTCTTTGACGTTAGTCATATTACTCGTTGTTGGCTTTCTTGGTACGTCATTGTCATTGGAACATCTGTCACTTTGTCGTCTAGAAAAGCCAGAGAATGCCGCGATGGTCCGTTTGAGGGAGAAAGGATAGCTAGACTTGGGTCCTTCTTTAATAATTCAAAAATTACACTGCATTCGGGTCGGTCTGACGCTGCAGCTTGTTGGAACGGATACAACCCTGTCAAGGGGTCGATTCTGGATATTGCCTCGGGATATGCTGCCAAGATGCTTTTGATCCCTTCGTTCCATGGCTTCCCAGTCGCCACGGCAAGGTGCAAAGGAAGTCGACCCCGACACGAACCAAATCGACCTTCGATGCGAGCAGCGCTAGGGTCGGCCGTGACCAATATATCCAATACAGACGGTTGCCCCGAATCTACGCGATCAGCATCATCCATATCATGATCGCTATCGGTGTCGCTGTCGCCGTAAACTCTATCTTCAAGCATGAAACCTTCATCTGACAAGTCTCTTACTTTGTAGATCGGAGCTTTGGACGCAATAAGGAGCGGTGTCATTCCCATTTCGTCGAGTTCCACCAGTTGTTTTGGATACAAAATAGTGGCCATTTTAATGACGGGACGGGGACAGTCGACAGCCGCCACAGCATGGACGGGACGAAAGGTGTAGTTTGGCGGGAGATCTTCGAATGGCAGACCACTGTTGACGGTCCCATTTTGGCATGACAATGGAAAAGATGGTGGCGATGTCGGGCCACGGAGAGATCCCAAATGTGAACAACGCAATAGCAGTTCCGTCTTTTGCCACGTCTCGCCTAGTTCTCCAGTTAAATCCGACGGCCCTTGGAACCTATCTAGGACGTCATCCCCTAACATGACAAAACAACGAACCCATAATCGTAACAACGGAGTCAATCCTTCGTAATCTCGCTCGTGAACTACTGCTGGGTTTGCCTCGAGCAATACCCGCAAGGTTTCCATGGGTGCACCACATCGACAAGCCGCGTGCAAAGGCGTATCGCCATCAATGTCCCTCATGGAGGTTTGAGTGTCCACGCCACCCTGTAACAAGACCTGCACCACTTCGACTGAGGCATGATGACTGCTGCATGTGATGTGTAATGGATTCATACTACTCGTCCCTACCATCAACGATGCTTCTGGAAAAGCTTGAACCAACGCCGCTACCACCTCGGCTGGAGCATCGTGATCACATGCAACATGCAAGGGGGTTCGTCCTTGAACTCCGACAGCTTTGCATTCGTCTGGATGACTGGCAATACGTTCCAAGGTTCCATTCCATTCATATGTTTGCACCAAGCCCAATAAAATAGAATCAGGCTCGACATCGTCATCATCGTCTCCCCATTGTTCCCCTTCGCTACTGTATTCCACATAGGCATCCATGATCATTATAAAAATAATAATAATCCTTTTTGTCGTTGTTGATTCACACAACAACAAATGAAAAATTAATAATATATATCGAGAGACAGGAAAGGAAAGGATGGTCTTCAAACACAGTTATGGCTGTTGTCTTGTGTTTCTCTACCGTAGCTAGTACTACGGTATTCGTAGTAGATAGCAAATTGAGATGGGTGCTTACTACAGAAATGAAACAGGAATAAAAAGTTCGAATCTCTCTTTTTTGCAAGCAATTGGACAAGTTTCCTGGAGAGAAAGAGAAACGAAAGTGGGACAAGAGAAACGAGGGATTCACTGTCATTCAACGACTTGCCGTCGTACTACAGTATCATAGCTGTTGGATTCTCTGTCAGTCAGCTACGATGGTATAGTGTAGAGTCCACCGTACTGGATTGCGAAGTTGAGTACAGTAGCACTGTAGCAGAGTACGGAAGCTACTACGTCGTACTGTTGCAGTACCAGCTACCGGTAGGGGTACCTTCTGCTTGATGACTAGGTACCGGTACGTCGTACAAATTACCGTAGTATACCGTACCGTAGTCTAGCGGTCTACCGTTACTGTTACTTCACAGCTTCACAGTCAGTAAAAAGTGAGAAAGTGCCACGACCTTGAAGGGACCGGCGAGTGCAGTAAAAAAAATAGACGACGTCGTCGTCTTTGTCCTGCCATACGAAGACTTCGTGCTGGAGACTGGAGTACCGTAATAACAAAAAACTACCGTAGCAGTCTACCGGTAGAAAGACACACATATATTTTATTATGTAAAAAAATAATGACTCACAGTCACTCGTTTCACGGCGAAATCATGATGATGTTATGTCTGATGTCTTTCATCCGGACAAGCAACGTGGCACATCTGCAGCACGGGTCTCGGATTTCTTTCTTGACCGAGAAGGGACATTTGAAATTCTCTGAATTTGTGTTTCAAATACTAAGTCATAGTAGAAATGCTCCCTCCTTGCATTCAATATGTCATAGCGACCAAAATTTCACTAATTCTAATTTACGCTTCCGTTTCCTGTTCGACGAAGTACGGTACGGCAGGCGTACGGAGTAAGGAGTTCGGACGATACATAAGTAAAACTTGATATACCAACTGTAATCGGGTACGGAGTAGGGTATCAGGCCTTAAAGTCACACTCGGAGGGTACCTACCCCCTACCGGTAGAGGTAAGTCGTACTACGTAGTACGACGTGCGGTACTTCCGGAGGGGTACCGGTAGATAGTATTGAAGACATGACTCTACCGTGTACCGGTAGTAGAGGGTAGTAGACAAACAAACGACGAAGTGAAGACACCAATTTGTTGGTCGTGATGGTCAAAACAACATTCAGCGGTCTTTCCATCGATCGTCCTCGGATCTCCTCATTCGCCTTTTTGGACGGCCCAACCAATCGTTCGAAACGCCACTCGGAAATTTTTGTTGGCCATCCTTTGTTTCATCGTCTGTCTGTATATCACAAACAGCTGCTCTCTTTGACAGGAGCGAACGACGCTCCACTTCCATGGTGCTTGTTTTTGGTGTTGTGTGTTCTGTTTTGTGTTGTGTTGTGTTGTGTTGTGTTGTGTTGAGGTGCTGACATCCACCGCAAACATACACACATCTTTCACTACCAACAACATACTATAGTGGTGCAGCTGCTGTAGAGGCGTGTGAGTGAGAGAGAGAGAGTCTGCGTGGTTTCTCGGACGAGGTCAGTCAAGGTGTGGACTGCGGGCAGTTACCATCAGTACAGTGAACGCAGACATTGTATTCGCGCACAGCAATAAGGTCGATCGATGTGAAGTTTATTAAGGGTTCGGAGTATTTGTGGGCGGATGGATTTTTGGGGGGGCGATGTGCTCTGTTTGGCTGTATTGTCGTGTTGACAATTCTCGAAATCTTATGATGTTCATCCTCTCACACTGAAGTCTTGTTTGTAATGATCAATCTTTTTCTTCTTAGAAACTGATCGAGAGAAGTAGGAGAGACAATGGCGGAAGAAGGAAAGAAGGAAGAGCCGACGGCTGCCGCTCCGGCCCCAGCTGAAGGTGGAGGTGCAGCCCCGAAGGGCGACCGCCCTCGTCGTAGCCGCGGCCCTCCTCGTGAAAAGACGTGTTACAACTGCGGAAAGGGTGGACACATTGCCCGTGATTGCCAAAATCCTCGTTTGGAAGGAGAAGCTCGACAAGTTATCAACAAAGCTCGTGCTCAGTATCGTCGCTGTTTCAACTGCGGGAAGGTAGGACACATTTCTAGTGATTGTACCAAACCCGCCGGAAACAAAGCTTGCTACAACTGTGGTGAAGAAGGTCACGTTTCTCGTGATTGCCCCAAGCCACGAGACAGCTAGGTGCTGGTGCAAGCTGAAGGTCAGAACTGTGCAAACAGAAGCGCAGAAACTTATTTATATATATACTTTATATTCTTATTGATGATGATTGGAAAGGAGAGACTCGGACAAAGAGTACCGGTTACATGATGCAAAGCGAACAGGAAAAGGATGATGAGAGAGCGGTTCCCCCAACTATTACATGATTTTGTGTAAGTCTTCCAAAAAGTTTTGTGATTTTCACCAAGGAGAGATTCCATAGGATGGCACTCAAAAACATATGTTAGAGCGACCCCTCATGGTCGAAACTACTATTTTTCAAATCCTGACGGAGGCAGCAGCTACACTTGCAATGGACTGAGCTTTGTGGTGTGTTCAATTGATTCATTTCTCACAAATGTCATTCTTACCCCCTTCAATGCAGATGTTTGGCTGTGAGACCATACCAAAAGTGTCAGGGAAACAGCTTGTCACAGTTGTTACCTTCGATTCAAGTCTTATGGAAATGTTCCGAACATACACAGTACCATAAAAGTTATAATCCATATTTGTTGACAGACCTCAACCCACTGTGCCGTAATATTTCGAAGGTGTTTGTCATTTCTTCAGAATGTAACAATATCAATCTACCGTAGCTACCTCAGAGAATACGATTGATAATGAAATCTATTTCATGGCTATGCCAACTACTAGCTACCGGCAGTTCCGTATCTAAGAAGTTGACTCACCAGCCGGGCCCCGAAGGGCGAGGCACTGCAGAGAGTGACCAGAGATCGCTCCAGGGATGTAGTAATGGTAATAAAACCTCCTACGTGAGGAGGAAAAGTTCATCTGGGTGAAGAGGAGGTGGTGTGAGATGGGAAAGGGCATATTTATGCGTTTGTATGTATGTTTGTTTGTCGATTGGTATTATGGTGGTTGGGGTGCTGTGGTTGTCGGGTTGTTTGATGTGGAGGTTGTTCTTGCTGTGGTGGTTGGTGGGATGTGATTCTGTGGGGAGGGAAATAGGTGGTGATGGGGCGAGTTGTCAGTGTGGGCGTACGTTGTCTCGGTGCCATCGTTGGTGTCGGGTCGCGTGGAGGTACAGTCCTGATAAGATGAAAAACATCGTCAATTTGGCGGAGGCGGCGGTCTGAATTATTCCGTCGATGTCTGATGTTTTGCATGATCATCGGTTGATATGTTTCCAGCCAGTTTTCAAGGCTGCGTGCGTCGGTATCTCTGCGAAAATGGTCCTCTACTGTGGGGTAGAAATAATGTCGCTGGGCTTGGAGGGAGCACCTGGGTTTGAGGTCATATAGGTCCCGAATGCTCCGGTGAGCTGTTTCTAGTCGTCGCTGAGCCTTGTCCTCGGCATCTTTACCATGTCTAGTGCTGTTTCGTGTCTTCCATTCTTTGTAGCAGTGATCCCACATGAGACGGATAATGTTGCTAGACCACGAGAGACCATGGTTTTTCTTCTTTACTTCAATGTGATTCCGTTGCAAGTACTGCAACTGGAGAGTAGTCCAGTGCCTGGACCATCGGCCGAGGAGGAAGTTGTCCCGCCCTATCGTAGTTTGACTGTGGAGTAGATGGGCGATCCGTTCGGGTACTCTGTGGGCTGGGATTGGTGTGCCTTGGAGCCAATGGTTCAGGCCCCACAGAAGGAGGTCAAGAAGGGCTGGATCTGAATCCACTGATTCACATCTGTGCCGAAGGGATGTCTTAAGGGCCGCATGCCATTTGCAATGCTCTGGGTTGGGACATGTGAGGAAGTGTTTAGAGTCTTCAACAGGCTCATCGCAGGATGGACAAGCACTGGGGTACTTGACCGGGTTGTATCTGGATACTAACTTTCCCACAGGGAGCCAGCCATGCAGAAACTTGACTAGGAATATGTGTGGACCATCTTTGAACGTGTTAACAGAGCGTTCGTGGCTCTGCCAATCTATGTCTGCAAATGCTGCTTCCGACATTCCAGTCTTCTGCTTGATGTATGTCTTCAGTTCTTTGGTGCGACAATGATCTCTGATATGCTTGCGGTGTTTGGAGGCAACTGTTTGTCCATCGTAGATGAGGTGACAGTTGGTACCTTCGATCATTGGAGCCTGGATGTTCTTGTGCGAGGATAAACGTTGGTAGCTTCCAGCCAGTTTGTCAGCCTGGACATTGAGTTTCGCGGGCCGACTTAATTTATCTAGGGCTACCTGTGTGTCTTGATGGCCCTTGATGTGGTGGAATGTTATCTGCGGGAGGAGTTTGACAAGTCGTACGACCGCTTGCAGAACATCCCAACTGGCTTTAAGGGCGTCGTTGGGAAATTGCGGGCGAGATTGTTCACGGGCTTTATTAACATTTTTAACCAAGGCTTCGTTGTCACAGTATACTTGCATTGGTGCTAGGGTCAAGTCGTAGTATTCTTTGAGCAGGAACAGAAACTGAAGAATGGAGCATTTCCCATATGCTTTGGCACGGTAGGAGTCCATTGGCGATCCGTAGGCGGGGCCACTTCCCTCTATGATGGTGGTACCATTTTTCAGGTTCATGGACCATCCGAAGGTGCCTTGGTTGTTGGCTACAGAGCCGTCGCACGCCGATGAAGGGTGGTGCTGGCTCTCCCGGAGCTTCGATGCAATCTCTTCATAGGAGAGCTTGGATTCTAGGTTGCCAAGCATGTCTCGGCTCCAGTCCGGTTGTGAGTCCAGGAAGTCTTGGAAGCATGCCGGAGTTGGAGGTCTCGATTCCTCTAGAACATTATGCTGGCGCCTTGGGACATAAAACCCATAGTGGCCTTCGAAGCACTCAACCGGGTAGCATAACGGGGGCAGAGTAGTTATTACCCTTTGGACAGTGGGCCTGAATCGTTTACGGTGACGGTTGTACCTGTGCTGGCTATAACCCGCTGATGTACGGACAAATAGTCGTTTCTTGGTTGGATCGTAGTAGTATGGCCATACTCTGCGCAATTTCTCGTGAGGGTGCAGCCACTTTCCCAAGGTGCTGTAAAGAGAGCCCGTTTGTGTGTCACACCGTAAGTTGCATGCGCGTTTCCATTGGTTCCAGGGATGTGCACTGTCCGGGCGGTGTTGTGTGATTTCAAGTTCGGCGCTTGTACTGGATGTGACGGTTGTTTCGCCATGGATGAAAGCACGGTCCATGTGAGTCCCTCCTGCTGTTCCTAGGTGAGTTATAGTATGGACCTGGAGGTAAAGTCGGCAATAATTGATTTGTCGTATTTGGGCAGGGGTGAAGATGTGGCTGGAGAGAACAAAAGTCATTGACTCGCTGTTTTGGAATGCAGTACTTCTCCTGAAGCTCGAACTTAGAGTTTGTGGCTGTCAGGTATGCCCTGACAGAGGGGAAGAATACTGTTTCTAAGTATAGAAGGGGATCGGCAGGGTTTTCCAAGACCGAGTAGGATGTCCCACTTAATCTCTGAGTCCATACCAGAGCAATACGCAGATGATCATTAGTTCCTAAAGGGGTCCTGAGGTGCTTGAGGGTAAGTTCCACTTGGCGGGCTTTCGCGATCGCATTCTCTGTGATTGCCTGCAGGCTCTGTTTGTAGCCTCCTGCTGGGGATTTGTAGCATCCCAAAGTTTTCCGAGATGTTGTAGGCCGGAGGTATTTGATAGGAACTGTTGTGCCGTGTGGTCCGGGCTCTTGCACTTTGACACTGAGTTGGTCCGTGGCAAAGGACTGGAGGACAGGTGCGCCTCTTGGGGTGAACTGGTAATGGGCTAGGTGGAACATACATTTACGGACTTCCAGAGCCCCTCCCGAGCTGTCCAGGAGGTCATTCCATGTTTGGGTGTCTTGCTGACCTTTATGAAGGAGATTTTCAACTTTCTGGAATGAATTCGTGAAGTCGTTGATACAGTTTGCCGAGTCATCGACAAAGCCTACCATGTACATTTGGGTCTGAATTGATCCATCCGGGGATAGGAACGTTGCACCGTTGGCTTTGGTGGTGTGGGCATAAAAAAGTCGGCTGGAGATGAGTACCCAGATGACTGGACTGTTGGCGCATCCCTGGCCATTTCCTAGGCTTCCTCGGAGAGCCCTAGCTTCGTCTTGAGAATGTATTGGGCGTCTTCAAGGAACTTAGCGTGGAGGAAACAAAGGGCTCGGTGTTGGCCGAAACTCCTCCCGGCCAAGTTGGCAATGTTTGGGATAATCCGGTCGTAGCAGCTAGTGGCATTGAAGTCCATGCGCAAGAGAGACCGACGGCTTGCGCGCGAGATCTCCCATTGGAGTTCTTCGAGGAAGACGGGGGTTGTACTCCGAGTAGCATCTCTGCCTGGGAGGCCTCCGAATTGCCATGGGTTTAGGAGGTTGTTGTCGATGCAGTGGTGTGTCAGTTGCCGCCATTTCACTCCCAGGAGGAGATTAAAATCGGCTTCACAGAGGTGTATGACTCTGAGCCTGGTGTTCCCGGGCTCTTTTTGAATCATGAATGTGGCGACTTTGGACCATCTGTTATAGCAGTAGGAGTGCTTGATGGCGTACTTGACTAGCTGTAATTGCCCCTGGACGAGGTCGTTCCTTAGATCTTCGCATAGAGGAGGTTTATCTGGGTCTTCGTAATCATAGTTCTCTGGAACGGGGAAAGGCTTGATGATGGCTTTGTAGTGGCCAAGGTGCATGCCACTTGGAATGGTTGAAGTGTTTTCATTCCAAACTTTCATTTTTCCTTCCCATTCGGCCTCAGTGATCTGTGAGCTACCTCAGAGAATACTATGATTTGACCCTGTCTCTTGTAGACATCTATTACGACACCCAGGCCTTGGTGGATTATGTCAACGAAGCCCGCATACAATTACGTCACCAATATCCAAATGATGTGGTCAAATGAAGCGGGATGTGATGCAGGATGTTGTCTGCCTGGATAAGTCACAAAGCACACAGTTCTACCATGTCAAAGGGCATCGCTACATACAGATCACCATAGACAAGTTGACCAGGGCCGTCAAACTCAAAAATTCATGTTGACAAACCTGTTGGAATTTATCAACAACACTCCTCCCGCAAGCATGTTCTAACTCCAATGATTCAAGGTGGCGCATCACGGTCATAAAATTATGTCTAACCGCTACAAGCACATCTGAGACTATTGCCAAATCAGGAACTCGAGGAGTACATAACAGAAGTCAGAAGCCACATTGATAGAAATTGACTGGCAGAGCCTCGAACGCTCTGTAAACATGTTCAAGGACAGTCCCCATATAACCCTAGTCAAATTTATATATGGATGGCTCCCAGTGGGGAAAGTTGTATCCAGTTACGAGCTAGTCAAGTATCCAAGTGCATGCCTATCTCATGATGTGCCCATTGAAGATTCTCAGCACTTTCTTATGGGTTCTGACACAAAACCCCCAAAATGGCATGTTGCCCTCAAAACAGCAGTCCGGCAACAATGTGAGTCCCTGAATACAGACCTAGTTCTCCTGGACCTCCTTCTATGGGGCTTGAATCATTAGCTCCAAGACATCCCCATTCCAGAGCACCAATGAGTACCAGAGAGAATCAAGCACCTACTTCACAGTCAGGCTAATATAGGTTGGCACCACTGGTGGTCTGTACATTGGACCTCCCCCCACTTGCAGTATCTATTGCAAAACAACATTGAAATGTAGACTAAAAAACATGGCCTCTCTTGGTCCCATAGCATCATCTGCTTCAAATGGGAGCACTGCTACAAGTAATGGGACACGAGAAATAAAGCCAGGCGTGGTAAGGACACTGGCACTACGGTAGTAGATCCCACTTAAAACAAGAAAAGACCCATCAGATTCTCGGTGCACTATGATCTTCTTCATTCCGATGTCCAATGTCCACAATGGAAACATACAAAAATGTAAATGCAACAGTGGCATGAATCCTACTATTTTTGCACCTGCATTGCTAGCTTTTTTCACAAATCGATCCCCAAAATATTGCAAAAAGAAAAGACAAACACCGACGTAGAGAAGTGACCATTCATTTGGGAGGCAATCACCACTATGGAAGACTAAATAAAAACTACTCTAGCTAGAGCTAGACTACAGGTCGGTAGTTGTATGACTACCTTAGCACCAGTAATCAAGAAAGTACTACGCATTCTAGTAGAATTTTTTCCGACGTATAACATACTCGGAGTGTATTTACAATAATATTATTATTCTACTAGTCTACTATTATTAGTCGTATTTTAAAATCGTGCAAAAAGGGGGAGGGGGAAGCACAAAGGATTTTTGGACAAGACGTTGACTCACTCGACTTGTTGTTTCAACTACCATAGTACGTTGCGCATCTTACTGTCGTACGTCGTAGAATTCCACCACTCTACCGGTAGGTACTAAAAATACTGTCAAACAAGCCGCATTATTCACAGTCACAGAAAGATTACGACGAAGTACAACTGTTCGACTTCCTTTTTTACATTTACTCTACCTCTAGTAGTCGTAGGTCGATGGAAGATCTTCACCTGTCACATAATATCATCTCCACGAGACATCACCGATTTGAACGGCCTTCAAATTCTTAGAGATCAAGAAAAGAACAGACTGCGCACCAGGATTATCATGAGTGAAGATGGTCCAAAACGTCAACGTCCCAACGTGCTAATAACCGGAACGCCCGGAGTTGGAAAAACGTCCACAGCTAGTTTGATTTCGGTACGATAATTGGAACAACTGATTCCATGAGTGATATGAGTGCGGATCTCACTTTGTGAAGGCTATCGCCTCATTCATGTATCATTTGTATGTTCTTGCGACGGATGTTGTGCTTGGTGCATTCTGATGCAATTTTATGGCAGGAAAGAGTAGGTCTGCAACACGTAAATGTTGGGGAGTTGATTGTTCAGCATCAGTGTTACGAAGGTCGGGACGAGGACCTGGACACGAATGTTCTGGACGAAGACAAGCTGCTAGACGTCATGGAAGTAATTTTGGACAAGGCTGCCGAAGATGGCACGGGAATCGTGGCGGACTTTCACATGTGCGAGATCTTCCCCGAGCGGTGGTTTGATTTGGTTCTCGTATTGCGTGCTTCGACCGATGTTCTCTTTGACCGACTGACCAAGCGTGGCTACAACGAAAAGAAACGATCGGAAAATATGGAAGCAGAAATCATGCAAGTGATATTAGATGAGGCTCGTGAGTCCTATGCCCCAGAAATTGTTCACGAGGTTCCGTCAAATACATTGGATGATATGGAAACTAATGGAAAGAGGGTTGCAGAATGGTGCAAGCATTGGGAGAAGAACAATGCCTAGCATCGAAAATGAAAATGAAATTGAGATTATTATTTTTACGCCCCTATAGGACGAAGTGATGAACCCTGCAGCTTTCCTGCTGAGGAATGTCTCCCCTCTGACTGTAGTAAACTGTACAAGCAAATCATCATGAAGCTTCTCTTGGTTTCAGATTGAAGTCCAAAATCAGTATTTGAATACCAACGATGGTAGTGTTGCAGCAAGAGTAATAGAATTTTATACCAAGAAAATAACTTCATGAGAAAAAAGAATGACCAGAAAAGCACAACATTCGTCAGGAGTAGCTAGAGGACACTCCAGAGATCGCGTCGCACTTTGGAGGGCAGGCATGAGCCAATATATCAGATGCATAACACGTTGCAATTAGATTTTACAAGTAGCACTTCAGTCTTCTGTTGCACCTCAATATACACTAGTAGGACAATTAGTCCGACTTAGTATTTGATAATAATTGTAAAAGATGTAACCATCACTTCACTGTAGTTCTGCGTACCTCATACCTGTCAACCTTGCTTTATTGCCATTAAAAGATGAGGAGTTTATTTCCTCAACAACAAAAGTCTGTCTTTTGTCAAGTATGGTGGCAGAAACCACCAAGTGCACCTAGCCTCTTGGCAATTGAACTGTAGCCAAAATATAGTACTAAGTAGTCCCTATGAAGCACCAAGTAATGATCAGTATGATCTTGAAGTCTCACATATCACTGGGAGACCCCTGCTCAAAGGCAGCTGTGTTGCTGCTTTTCCTAGAACTCACTCAGATGTTCGGAATCAGGAGAGATAGACCTCCTTCATTTATGGTGGTTTAGTTGACAATAGTTTGACAAACACCTGCCTTGATGCCTTCCTGTTTGATTAGGAAGTGGCGAATGCACTTTGAACAGGACAGGTTGAGGATTGTGATGGGGATAGTATATCAATACCCAAGACTCTCGTTCTATCAGACTCTGGTTCTATCACCGGTATGATGTGGCAGCAAAACTTGTTCATCTCATGTCTGGGAATAAAGCCGGAGTACTGGACACAGGCCACCCACGGTCTATGCATTAGGATTCCTGGGCAGGTGAGAAGGGAAATAATTTGTTCCCACCGACTGACTTTGCAGATGAAAATGAGTGGACTTGCACCAATCATTTGCTGGGATCAGGTGAGGACACTGCAAGAATATTTTGCCGAGCAAGAAAGCAGGTCCAAAAAGAAAATGCGCAACATTGCAACAACAGAATGACAAGGTAGAGATCGTTACATTAGTATTTACTGTGAACCAGTTGCCATGAAATGTATTTGAATGGACAATAAAAAATAATGGTGTCGAATAAAGAACTTTTGTTTTTCAAGTTTGGAATGCTGCTCACGGTTAAGATAAGCATCCTAAACGGGTAAGAGGAGAAATTGAAGGGCGGCTGCTGTCTATTACTAGAACCAAACAGACACGGTTGAATGGACACCGTTGCTTGATTCTGAAAATGACGTATTGTACTGGCTGTGCAACAGATCCAAATAAACAAGCATCGTAAAGGAATCCATGCAAGGAAAGAAAAAACTGCAACAAATAAAGCAGAACTCAAGTTATGAAAACAAAACTACCGGTAGTGCTATTTGTATTGCTCTGCTAGTTCTTCTTTATAGGTTGTATCTGCAGCCTTCCTACAGAGACATCCTCAAATATGTCCACAGTAGCAGCTCCAAATGGATCTGCCTTCACGGTTTCTGTTTTCCTAATTTTCAAATCGGCTCCTGACGTGAGAATAACTTGACCGTTTTCGCGTTTGTGGTTGATTTTCGCAAAAAGCTTGAAAGGTGGAATAGACTCTTTCTCGTCGCCAGGAAGTTGTATCTCGTCGACTTCCATTTGAAGCAACAAGAATGGGTACAACGGTTCTTTGAACAGCCCCCAAATCCAAAGGCTGTCTTTTCGATCTTCCGGATCTTCGGACAGGATCCATCGTGATTTCGCGAGAGATAATTGACGTGGTTGCAGTTCCTCATCATTTTTGTCGTCCTTATCTTCTGCTTCTAGCCGTAGCGTACCTTGAGGAGGCTCGTACCCCTCGTCTTCGATGAACTGTGCTCGGACAACAAATATTTGGTCCGTTTTTCTCCCGTTAGAAGTGGGAAGATTTTGAAGTACAAGCCTCAAATTCCATGTTGTGGCTTCAGTCAGGGTCGCTGCTGTCTCTGATGAAGATGCCTTTAAGTAGAATACTTTTCGTTGTCCATAACAGCTTGTCCTCGACAACTTGCATATGGGAGCAGCAGAATACTGACTAATATATGTCGGATGGAAACAAGATGACAGCCGTATGGTACAGGCCTGCCATAGAAATAGCAGCGACAGGATCCACATCATGTTCGACGTAATGCTTTGTACGACAGTAAGTCGCACTCGTCCAGAGGAGGAAATTGGAAGTTGGAAATAAAATCAACTTCGTATTCCGTATCATATTCGAATACTCGAATTAAAAAATATTGCCATCAAATACGAAATACGACCTGTCCCTGCTACGTCGTACAACCACCGGCACGATCGTACCACGTTTTCCCGGTTATGATGCACGACAGTAGACCTGGCCTACTGCAGAGCGGAATCGGTTCGGCGGCGGTTGGATATCAATCACATAGAGGATGTAGGATGATTATTATTTCATTTACTGTTACGTACGAGTAGTAGTCTACCGGTAGTATTTTTTTTTCTTGCGACTGTTCGACCGAGCCCAGTTGGGTAAAAACTACCATTTACCGGTACTAATAGCTACGGAGTTATTATACTCGGAGTAGTAAATAATTGTGTCGTTCGCAGTATCAACTTTTCTAGTCCTGAATAGGTTGCCTCGCTTGTTTAGCTGCCAATTACCAGCTGCCATCAATTCCACATCCAAGAAGTTAGCTAACCCGCCTGCCCTCCAATGGGGTGAGCAAATCATGCAACAGCTTCTTTCCATACACTCAGCGCTCTGTTGTTGTTGTCGTTCTCCTGCACTGATGCCAAAGCCTCCCTGCCATGCAACTAGCCATTAATCTATGCACACTGTTCCTCCTCCTCGAGTCGGTCGTCGCCGTGACACTTCGGTATTCCACACACATATTTCGACTCCAAGGTTGTGGTGGCTGTAAATAATAATGTTCTGTAACTGCAAACTGACAATGCTTGATACATAGTAGTAGTAGTACTTGGAAAATATAGAATGCTTCGATTATACGAGTGGTGCTCAAAATTGTAGAACAATTTCTGAACAATTTCTGGGTTGTAGTCTTGCAACAATTGATGGTATTCTCCATGCCACATGAATTACTGGTTGGCTTGATCGATCGAAAATATAAAATTGCTAGTACAACACATCTAAACAGGAAAAGAGTCACTATCGATCTCGAAGTCATCGAAATCGAAGTCCGTGCCGAGCAAGCCAGCTTCAAGCATAGAAATCGAAGAAATGGAGCACCTCGATATGGTTGATTGATGGTCTTGACGCAAAGGTTGGAGAGCTGCGGGTGGTAACTCCCTGTCATTAGTTACCTCTTTTGATAGCCAGTCAAGAACAAGGAAAGAAGAACGGCTTTTCATAGATGCAGCTTGTTTTTGCCTGTACGTTGGTTTTGACTTTGACCAGTATTTGGAGCCTGACGGTTGGGTTGCTGAACGAGCCGAAGAGGGAAAGGAGGTAGATTCTGATTGTGGGTGAGTGGCGCCCAAAGATCTCACCAAGGTTTGAATGGTTTCAAGATCAATGTGATCTATGTCTTCCAAATCCTCCTGGACATGAGCTGTAGGAGCGATCTGCATGTGAGAAGCTAGACAAGAAACAGGCCCCATGGTGCCAGCCGTTGGAGAGCTGCTATTGCATGGTGAGACGACATTTCGGTCTTTCCCCTGGATATCGTGGTCTTCATCAGGGATGAAGTTTGCTTGGATGAAACTTTCGTTCCTTGTTATCTTGTTGCACTTCTTGGTACGAACACTTGCATCCCGGAGAGCTTGTGACGTCTTAATACAAGCTTCCTTATCGCTGACTGTCTTCCACCCTTTGTCGGAAGTTGAGTCTTTACGTAGGAATTTAGCCCCAGATCTTCGCATAGCTTCCACAATAGAAAGAGCCAAGAACTGGCGATGTTGGGGCTTTTTCATATCTTCATACAGATCCTTGTGGTGAAAGATCAATCGGCGGAACAGGCGGTTGCCGGGATGGCTGTAGGATTTGCCTCCTCGTCCGAAGAGGATATCTTGCTCCCCTACCTGCAGGATGGTTTCTTCTTCCTGGTTGCCTTCATTTGCTTCCATGCATGCTGCAGGCGTAGAATTTCTCATCTTCATCTGATTACTTTATTTACTAAATAATTTAGTGGATATGTTGTGTGCTTGCCCTGTGAGAGGGTGTGAAAACATCGTGTTGTGAGAGCCAGCAACAATCGACAAAATGAAGAACACATTCAAGCCTTGCAAGCGACTCAAAGAAAGTATTCTAACTTAAATGGAAAACAACGATATTTCACAATAGTGCACGGCGACCAAGACGACACTTCTGAAGGCTGAGTCGAACGATCCAGTGTGTTCTTTGCGGCACTGGAAATCTTTTGCACGTCTGGAAACATTAAGAGAATCGGCATATATTGCTCTCAATCTTAAAAATCATGTACACTGGTGAATTTTGTTGTTGGGTCACATTAAATCCCTCGTTCCCTTGTCAAAAGAAACTGTTCTTTTTTCCATTTCGAAATATCCTTCTTGCACGTCTGGAATGAATAAAGGAAAATCAAAAGGGCATAGGATCATGATGGAATGTTCGTTGTTGTTTCGAGAGCGGGCAAGACCCTCTGAGTCCCACAGATCATCCATTGTGATCTAGCTACCGGTAGTGAATGGTTTACGCCATCTTCACTACGACTACCAGATTACCTCAATTATTAGTCGCATGACAGTTCCTCCTTTAATAGGGATGAGGTGGCGTAATCAGAACATTCCCGATTTAATGGTACTCTGCTGCGAGTACGACAGTGCTTGACTCCAGTGAAGGAATACGGTACTCAAGTACTTCGAGCAAGATGTTGTATGCATCTACGGTAGGCAATTGGCTGCTTAAATCTTTGGCAATATCGATACGACGTACGACGTACTAGCTAGTATTATAGTGTATTACGGAAATAGAATCAGATCTTGATGATGATGATGAAAATAACAATAGGCAATTAGGGGACACGACCGTCAGTTGACTTATTCCGCTGTACTTACTGTTAGTAACCGATTCCACGTCCGAGAAGTTGGCTCACCCGCCTTGCACCTAATGGGGCGGGGAAAATTATGCACAAGCATCCTGGTTTGCGGGTCTTGGTTGCCCGTGAGAGGTTTCAAGAGCGCTAGCGCTTTCTTGGGTCTGCGGGAGGCAACTTCTGTGTCGCTTTGTGCTGTGAGCGAGGATCCGTCGGTTTTTGCTGGGATAAATGGGGAGGGGGAGGAACAGGGCGAAAGGAAGCTCTTGATGAAGCAGGAGGAGGGGGTGGGGGTTGAATCAGGAGACCAGTTGGGCCACTGTAATGAGGAGTTGGTAGTCCGTTATGGAGCAAGGGAGAAGTTGATGGCCTCGAAAAACATCTTTGCATAATCGATGATGAATAGTCATCATGATTGGCAGGCTGTACTGAGTGCTGAAGTGGCGGAAAAGGCCCAACTGGATTGTGAATGTTGGAACCACAGATTCCATTTGAAAAGTTGGAAGGGACGCTTGGCAGCATTGATGCGCCTCCCTCAAGCTTCCAGTCACGGATTGGTGGAAAGGTTGTTTTTTCATTAAATCTACCGAGGATAGGGACGTATACGACAGCATTGGTGTCCCGAGCATGATCCACGAGATCTTTCCAGTATGGGTTGACGACAATTGACTTGCATCGAGCAATCACAAAAAGAAAGTGCTTGGCTCGCGTCAGGGCGACATTCATCCGTCGGACATCACTGAGAAAGCCAACGCCGTGGCTTCCAGCAGCTCGAACAGCTGAAAATATCACAATTTTCGCTTCCCTCCCTTGAAACGCATCGACTGTATTAACCTCAATTAACTTGGCAAATTCTTTGCCGAGCACGTCACCAAAGCATCTCCGCAACAAACCTGCTTGTTGAGCATAAGGAGTGATAACAGCAACTCGATCTTGAGCAACATAGTCATTCGTAAGTTGTTTGAGCGACATGTAGAGGTGCATGGCAAGATGTGCCTCCGCCGAGTTTGAAAGGCTGGTTCCGCCACGTTCTTCTTTCGAGTCCAGATCGAGAACTGTGAACGGTTGAAAAACGGGAATTTGCGATGTGATCATTTGCAACAACGGATTCCCGTAACTTCGACTTTGTACGTTGG
Organism: Nitzschia inconspicua; assembly: GCA_019154785.2. Lineage (NCBI taxonomy): Eukaryota > Bacillariophyta > Bacillariophyceae > Bacillariales > Bacillariaceae > Nitzschia > Nitzschia inconspicua. The sequence continues at coordinate 2,143,833 of JAGRRH010000001.1, read as the reverse complement.
GGCCGTCCAGCAGAGCCCCTTTATAAAATATATGTCGCGGGAAATGCGAAATCTTAGGGTGCATTCGATACTGTTCGTTCAGCATGTGGACTTCTTCTCCAGCTTCCTCGAGCCGCTGGAAAAGACTACGATCGTACTTTGTAGTCTTTCCAGAGACGTTGAAGATCGTAGCAGGTAATTGTTGTGGATCCCCGACCATGACGCAATGTCGTGACCCAAGTTGAAGAGCAGATAACGTCGCAGGTTCAACGCTTTGAGCTGCCTCGTCAACAACGACGACTTCGAATTTGTCGATGCCTTCGTTCAATGACCTACTCCCAGAAGTACCAAGGGTTGTCATGACAATGTGGACAGAATTCAGAACATGCATTTCCAAGCCTTGTCGAACTTCAAAATCACTTGCTCCATTTCCCATTGATCCTTTTATCAATATCGCTTGCTCGAGATTGCTCTTGATATTGAAATAGGACTCGACAAGTTTCACCGTTCGTGACATGAAAGCTCGGTACTCGGGCATCGAATGAGAAGCGTATTGGGTCTCGCCTGGTTCCGGCGGAGGAGGACAGTCATACGTCGTCATCTTTTCTTTGTGATTGACAAAGTAAACACGACCTGTGTCATCGAAGGTCGCTTCGTCGACACGAATCTCCCAATCTCTGGACAGGGGCCATGATGATGCATTGGCAATGGCGTGTATTCGCTTTCTGCATTTGACAATATCAGTTGTAATTCTTTGCAATTCCATTCGAAACCCGGATATTGAGCGTTCCAACTCTCCAGCGTCCGTGTTCTCTGACAGAATTTGGTCAACTTTGGTTTCTAAAGCAACATCCTTTACCGCCCTAGATTGTCCTACCCCCACACGAATCATTGATGGATTGTATCGTTGTCCACTGCCGTCAATAAAACCGTCTTCCATGATCTTCAAAATGACATTGTCCACAGCAGCGTTGGAGGGTGCACAAACAAGAAGCCGTGGTTTGTGAACACGAGCCGTTTCAAGAGCGGCAGATCTACTTCCCGTTTGCAATGCAACAATCTTGCGCACTTCATCGTAATATTTATTGAATTGTCGAATGTGCAAAGCATTCAGAATATTCACGAGAGTCGTGGTTTTACCCGTACCTGCAGGAGGGATCAACTGTGTGAGATTCAAGGGTCGTGAAAGAAAGCCATTTGAAAAGTATCAGGGAATCGTGGGTCTTACCTGGGGGGCCCTTGATCAATGTGAATCCTCCATCACCATAGCCTTGCGAAGATGCTGAAATGGCCATGAGTTGGGACGGATTGAATTTTTTTTGTATATATTGCGTAAAACCTATTCCGAGCGCCTCGACGCCACCCATCTTCTTCAAAAGCTCCGACTTATGGTTTGGATCGGAAATATCGATATGCTTCTTGGATTGCAGGGATTTCTTCGCGTAGCTGTAGTCTTTTGATTCTTCGAGGTGCTTCCCCAATAGGAATTTGCTAAGGGGATTGAGATCTACATTGCAGAGAGCCGTGTACTCTCGCAGGGCAGTGACATTGCTACCGATACGAAGAAAATACATCTCTTTAGCCCCTATTTGTGCCCATCGACGCTTGGAGACCTTGAGTATTAGGCCATCGACGCAATTTCGATGTGATTGAGTATGCCCGACGACACAAGCTCTGTGATAAGCTTCTTGATCAAAAGAACTCAAGTTGCCGTTGTTGTTAAAACGTTGGCGTCCACGAAGAAGATTCTCGACCAGATCTTTCTTGTCAAGTGCTACCAGGCAACAAATGTCATGTGGGAAGAACTGCATTTTGCTACCGTCGCCCCGATTCTTGGTTTTGATCATGACCTGGCATGCATCAGCGATTTCAGTGATTGCTGAATGGATGTGACGGTCATGCCGATTACCAGTCTTCCATGTCGTATCAACGTCCACCAAAAGAAAGGGAGAATTGCGAGGACTCATTTGCCCGCATTCGGTCAGGGTTTCAGATAGAAGTTGGGATCGGCACTCATCCAAACACAGCGGAGACCAAATCGCCATGTAGTGACGAGTGTTGATGAATGTATCAGGTACTGGTCGTCGAAGGTCTTGTATTCGCTCAGAGTTCTTGTTGCCATTGTTGCTCTCTTCGAGTTGTTGCTTTGCCAAGTCTGTTACAATGTCCCAACTCCGAATGTTCTTCCAGAAGTCTTCTGGGGTAATGTTGACAGCAAAAGCTGCCGTATCTAGGGGATCATCCTTCTTGGATACTACATTCTGCATCAAGCTCTTAAGTCGGTTGTTGGTTCTATTTGCTTTCCCTGCTTCTTTCTCCGTCGGCTTTGATTTTTTGGATGGAGGTTCCTTAACATTTGCCTCTTCTGCTAGCTTGGCTTTCGCGCGAGCCATGGCCATTGCAGCCGCAGGTGACGGACGTTTATAGGATTTATGAATTCCCAAAACTTTCTTATCATCCGATGAAGACGATGTCCCTTTGGTTGACAATGGTTGTTCTTTCGTGCGATATTCCGAAAAATCAATGACAGATGACGGTACAGGTGCGACTTTTCGTCTGTCTACTGGTCGAGCATGCTGTTGGTGAAGTAGCGCTGGGTTCTTGCTGAATGTCAAGCCTCCAGCCTTGATTGTTAATGGAGTCGAATCAGAATCAGCGGATCTGGCTGCATTGGTTTTGAAGGAGGACGACGGCGACGATGACAAGGATCCAGCTGTTTGGCTTGGAAGTCGTTTTGCCGCCATGGCTGCCGCCAGTTGTTTCTGTCGTTCTAGTACGTCTTTCTCTTTTTGACTAGGCATAGTAAAAGTTTGGATAGTTTTTTAAAATGCCTTACTTTCGATCTAAGCGCTGTTAAGAAATAACACCATCGATGAACCGTGCGTCGGAGATGGTAAATGCTACTTGTTGGTATTGAGGCGAGCGTACAAGGGTGGAAGCTAAACATGGCAGGTTTACGACGTTCGAACGTACAGTACTACTGCACCTACCGTTACGTACCGTAGATCCAACTCCGTAGCACTCGAGACTCGAGACTCGAGACATCACTTACAGTTAAAAGGGGTTTGGGGCAATCAATAAAAAGATTATGATGTGATATTACTACTACTGTCAAACTTCTCCCCAATATACATAAACTTCGATCCGATAGAATGACACTCACATGAAATCTACTACTCCGAGTACGACGCACTAAGTAGAACTACCTCCTACTACCGGAAGTTCATTTATTGTATCACCCTCCACCCTCCAATCACCATCATATGAGTAAAACGAAGTAATTCCGTATCACTCTGTTTGAAACAAAACAGCAAACAACACACCGGGCAAACCATTCATACATGCTAACAATTAGATGAAAGGTAGAAGCAGGATAGAATATATACGGCTCGTTTGTCTGATTTTGTCATTCCCTTCCATCTTTAGTCTCGTCGGTGTACAAAATATGGACCACGACAAGCAGGCAAAGCAAGATGTCCCAATGTCGGACATCTCAACATATCCTTCCCCGACGATCGATCCTTCGCTAGTAATACAATGCAAGTTGTGTTCTTTGTCGTTCGCATCCCGCAACAAGCTGTTCGAACATTTGTACGAACAACACGGACATTCTCGTGAGGGCAGCCCGACCTTGCCGTTTGCCAGCGCACAGAGTCGCACCGCCGCCTCAGTGGAAGCACGCTCCAAGCTGCAGAATCTCGACCACGAGGCGTATTATCGGCTACAGTGCAGACAGGGAGATTTAATGTCTCTAGAAGACTTCGAGGTATCTTTGCAGTACTTTCGAAAGCCATTGCCAGTGGCATTCCGTCTCGTTTCCGAGACCACCGGTAGATCGGATGATTTTCGCCTCCAATACGTCAGGCACTTGCGAGATCTGGGGGGGAGGGAAGTCTCTCATCAACGTACCGACAAGAATGAGAATGTTCCATCACAAATACTAAAACGATCGCCGTACTTCGATCCATCAACGGTTCTGGTTGCAGCTGTCCCGACCAGAGAGTGGAGTGAGGCTGCGCAACAAGCCTTGAGTGATGCACAAGATGTCGGCGCGGTAAATCGACAAGAACTTTGCAGCATGGTCCCCCCAATATTGTTGCTGATGGATACAATTGAAGAAAAGGGAAAGGATGGCGGGGGGATTGTACCGCAAAAGAACAATGAAAAAGTGGAAAAAGACCATTTTACTATCTTGGACTTAGCTGCTGCTCCTGGCTCCAAGACCTTACAACTCATGGATGCACTATACACTAAAGGGACCGCAGTATGTGATCGTACAATGCTTGTCGCTAATGATCCAAATAGAAAACGGTTGTTGACGTTGGCTCGTCGTTCCCGATTGGCTCCAGGGAGATCATGTCTCGTACTCAATGCGAGTGATGGTCGTTACTTTCCTTCCCTTAGAAAATGGGGTGGTTACAAACTCAAATTCAATCGAATTCTGGCAGACGTTCCGTGTTCTGGCGACGGTACGCTTCGAAAGCTGTCATCTAAGGAATGGGCGAAATGGAATGTACTGAATCATCTCCGATTGCACAAGCTACAAGTCCGATTACTGGTTCGCGCCTTGCAGCTGGTCAAGAAGGGTGGACGGGTAGTTTATTCGACGTGCTCTTTGGATCCAATTGAAAACGAAGCAGTCGTTACAAGTGCTATTGCACAGGTTGGTGGACCAGGGGCTTACAAGGTTGTTCCGATACCTTCTAATTTTGCTTTGGGGCCTGAAATGACAACACAAGCAATGCAATATTCTCGTGGCGCAACGCGCTGGGTTGTTCCACATCCAAAATTCACGCACCAAAACCAGGTGTGCTATCACCGGTTTGACGAGATACCTGAGGAAATCAGAACGAAACACATCCTGCCTTCAATGTTTTCTCCTAGCGGCCGTTCTTTGGAGAGAAACGAGTTATCGGAAGAAGAAACAGCACCGGTGGTTTATTCCCCCATGATGGATGGGATGTCACAAGTGCAGACACCTGTTGTTAAATCTTCTCAGACTGTTCAACCCGAAATTCGTCTTCAATTTTTTGGTTATAATCAGCATGACGACGAGAAACCGGCATCTGAAGAGCTCAGTTCACACATAAGTGAACGGGATGAATTTTCTTTCACAAGAGATGAGATATCGGCTTACGAAGCAATGTTGCCAAATTGCTGTCGCATCCTACCACATCAACTGGATTCTGGAGGTTTTTTCTGCGCAGTAATTGAAAGATCCAGCCCCTCATTTTATGCAATCTGCTGTCCAAAGCAAAAAGGCAGAAGCGAGAGCGAAATAACAAACGTGTTTCATGGTAAAGTATATCGGGGTGTGGAGTCTCCCCAACAACTCCAGAAATTGATTGCTTCAGAAAATGCAAAAGGTGACGTGTTTTTTTTTGAAGGTCATTCGACATTAGAAGGAGCTACAAAATGGCTGCTCCAACACGGAGCCTACATTAAGGGTCGCAGCGACATGGCTTTGCCTTTTCCGGAACTTGTTACTCTGCAAAACAACAACCACGGCTTTCAGAAAAAGACGAAAATTGGGAACAACGACTGTGAACACCGACAACCACTGTACAGTCCATTGTTTCAAAAGGCAAACCCCAAACTTTTGAACGAATTCTGCGACTTTTATGGTCTACCCCACAGCTCTGATAAAAGGCTAAAAAAAGGAGCAGATAATTATTTTCCCTTTGAGGACATAGTCATTATTGGTGGAGGGACCAGGGCCGCTGCCGTTACAACGTGCGATTTGATTGACAACAGCATCAAACCATCCAAAAACGGAAGTGAAGAGACGGACATCCGACAATCTAAATATTTTCGACTGGTTCTCGTTTCAAAGGAAACCCAATCTTTGTATGCTGGGGCTGCAAAATTTAATCCAATGGAGGTAGGTTTGACCCTATGTTGGATTCCTATCCCTAATGCAGCATCTAATGCTTCGCAGTCGAGTACCGCCAAGGCCCGCACACATTCCCCCGGTGCAACGCCTCTCCCACGAAACGAGCGCAGTGGAAGATATGGTCTTGCAGACGAAGCAGTCGAAGTTGTAGGAAGACATGCTACGAAGCGTATTTTTGACCTGTCCAGAGAGCACACGGTTCGTCTTCTATCGGAATCATTTCTGCATGACTTAAACGATGTCATTCCGAGTACCATGCAAGAAGGTGGCATCATTGCTCGCTATTCTTCAGACACACTTGAAGGCTGTCGACTTCTCTTTCTCTCTTGCAAGTTGTCTGTTCACAATAAAATCTCAATATTAGAGCTTCTCATGGAAGAAAGAACTGCAAAGAGTTGGTTGCGCCTCCTGACCCAAGAATACTAGTATGCAGCCCCCAAATATCTTTTGTTGGCTTATTCATATGATATCAATGTGGTGATCAAGCCCCATCGAAAGCCGCAGCTAGCACATTATTTTCTCGATGGCAATTTTGGTTTGGAACAAGCGACAAAGTCAGTAGACGTTAGGGTTTCGGCCAAAATAAGAGATCCAGACTTGAAACTAACTCGAAAATAATACTACTAATACTTGGACGTACTACCGGTAGAGACCTACTACCTGTATGATGATGTGATTTGCTGGCTGTGAGGTACCGTACTACCTACTAGAGGTAGACTAGAGGTACCTTACTGTTAAACCGGTACACTGTTAATACAAGCAAGAACTACTACCATCGTCGTATTTTACACATCGATTGCTCACATTGATTGATTTCGAGATGGATGGTGTGAAAAATACAAAAAATATACTAATAACTGTAAATGTAGATTTTCGTCCCTCTACTAGTAGCCGATCTTAGCCGTAAACATAGTTTACCTTTGTCAACCTTTGAAACTCCCTCATAACTTCTTCATCCTTGCATCACCTGCGACTAGTAGTCGCCATGGGGGGCTTTTCCGAGACGGATAGAACGGACCAAATTGTTTCGGTCAGGCGACAACAACAACTGCAACAGCAGCAACAACGGCAACGTCACTCTCGCAACGTTGGCCAAGACATTAAGCAAATCCAAGACGTATGGAATATATACTCCTTTGGTGAGGATCTCGACATAATATTGATGCATGCGACCCAGCGGAATAGTCGGATGTTTCGAAGAATGGACGTTCCCATGGCTAAGCAACAAATAGAAGTTACCGAGCGGAAATTGATTCAAATTACACCTGGCTTCTCTCAAAGGAGGACATACTCCACTCTGAACATCTTTTTTTTAATTCTAATTCTAATTGGGATCCCAAAGAACACATTTGGACTCACGACGACCCAAGGTAGCTTTAGCAACGCACCGGTGATGAAGAGGATGTATTCTATCATCAGTGCAACAAAATATTTTACGTCGAAGCGCCCTTCATACCAACATCATATTTCATGCACTTCCCAGAGATGTCGATACATGGCCCTTTATGCTACAACTGACGAAGACGCGGATAACAACTCATTTTTGCGAGAGGTAGAGCTCGGCGAAGTGGACAGTGAGGTCCTGGAGAAAATTGAACAAGAGCAGCCGTCCGAATGGATGGTGATGCAACAGGTACGTCGTACTCCGAGATCGTGTGTAGGGACCGGTGTTGGACGAAACGTGAATTGGAGCAGGATCCCACTAAAGGCCCCTTTTTTCTCGCCCATTCCTCGTCTGGACCAGCTGTTGGGAATCAACACTTTTTCCTACGTATTGGCAGGGTTGATTGTCTTCTTCTTGAGCATGAATATTCTATTAGGTCCAGGATGGCTTGGAAATACCATTGGCATTCAGGGAACGGGATCCTTTGAAGAAGTATCACCTTCTCTCCCTGGAACAATTGATTTGAACAGGCCGGAATTCAAGCTCTAGAATGACGTGATAAATAATGAGAGTAGAATTGCTAAATCCATTGCGTCGTATTCCTGATGTAGCGATTTTCTTGGTCCCACGATGAGCTTTGATGTTAAAACCAAGAGGTTCTGCAGTATGAGATGATATTTCTGCCTTTTGTAACTATGGCGAAAGGAATTTTGCTTTGAAAAAAATGTTGCTTTGCGAACGTTTCATTACAAGATTTTATGGGTTGTGGAATGCAAACCAGCTAGGAAACAGAAGGAATTTCCAAGGCAAGCACTCTCAATTACCAGAAGCAGAATAGTGACTTTGTAATATTGTCTTTCTTACATCAAAATACATCCGTCATCCGTGGAGGGTTTTCCTTGGGCATCCCGACCCAGCACATCCAGTTTTTCCATACCTTGTCTGGCCTTTTGCACTTGAGATCGTGCAAATTCAAGAGAATTAGCACCCCAATCTTCAGGGATATCTCCTGCCGGTATGAGCAAGATCTGCTCGAATCGAATTTTCCAATTAGTGGACTTTTGGCAGGTGTTGCAAGGCCACATCTCACTACCGACGCTAGTCGCTGTCAGCTGTGATCGATACATTACAGAATGGATTGTTTGGGGTTGAAGGCAATTTTCACACTCGTAGATCAGCGGAGCTTCCCGGCCCAGAAAGCAGGCATCACAAATAACCGAATCCTCCGCAATAAGGATCTCCTTCATTTCTAAGCAAGTTTGACAAATCCCACTTGATTCGATTGTGCGAACATCCATCGGGGCCACAGTCGAGTTAAGTGAATTTACGGAAAGCCACGTTCGACATCTTGGGCACCGTCCTACCCTTGATTCCCCAAACTTGGTGCCTATAGTAAGCACAAGCATACATGCCATGCAAACTTTGAAATTATCGTTTCCTTCGGCAGTTTTACAACAAGGCAAACGGCAAAAGGTGAGTTGTCGTGCCGATTGTACCGTGGATATGGAGCGACAAGACAAGTTGCCAATGTCACATGCATCATTGCAGATGGAACACTCCTGTATTTGGGCATCTATATTTGTTTTCCTCTCGGTAGCCCTTTCTGATTCGGCAGCCACGTCAACGAGAGATCGTTCACTCTTTCCTTTCCGCGTCTCAACAAAGTCAATTGAGGTTGGCACAGTTGTGTCCATTGGTATGACCACGCCATCGCACAAGTCACGGAGGCTGTCATGGGGCCGCCCACAGAGGACCGGTGGATTCATACTATTGGGAGTATTTTCCACGGCACTTCGATTACCTTCCTCTCCTATATTTTGTGAAAGAATTAATGTGGTACCTGCTTCACTCAAACCGTGTTCATGGGCCTCTTGAAGCTGACGAGCTGCTTGGTCTCTCAATCTCTCTTCGAACGCGTATTGCTCTCGAATACCATCCAGGCAGCCAACGCATTCATCCATCGATTCCAAGACAATGTCACATTGTGTGGTACGCATAGCAGTTATGGCTGTTTCGGTCGCAATGATTTCACGACCTTGTTCCTTCTTTTCGCCCCCATCTACAAGACTATGTGCGATTCCGTCTGCGTTTCCACCAAGTACCACTTTTTGCAAGTTGTATAGTTGCGGCGGATTCATTATGGAAGATGACTTATCGTTTGTGGCTTCGATCATTTGGAAAGTCGAGACGGCTTAAACTACGTACGGACAGGTGATGATTAACACACGAACCACTTCGTCTTCTAACTCCAAGAAGTCCACACAACTCTTGTTTGCTTGTAGCTAGACGCGACGAGACTAGACTAGACGAATATTTGCAGGTCAGAGTGTCTCTAATCTTTAAGTTAGGGAATGACATTCACCAATCCACATCCATTCCAACGCTTCTTTCGCTGGCAAGCAAAATAGCGTAAAAATCAAAATTACAAAATCAGTAAGGGCCCAAACGGACGCGCAAGTGAAGCACGAACGGAAAAGAAGTGAGGTAGTGAAGATCAACAGGCGCGCTGTACAGCGCCAGTCGTACTGTACTGCGTATAGTACTACGGTAGGTACCTACCAGTAGTAGAAAGGAAAACTCACTTCTCCCAGTACGACAGTTGGGCCTGGTCTACTCTCTACCGGTAGAGAGTAGTGCTTGTATGATAGGGGGTTTTGCTCTCTATTGTAAAATAACGTACTCGGAGTAGCATTTTTATAAGGAAATCTGCCATCCTACTAGCCAATCGCCAAACGTGTAATTTCAACGAATGGCTAGTAGTATGGCAAAACAGAAATTGCAGTTCAAACTTTGTAATAGCCACCATTTTTGCGATTCTGACCGCCAATGATTTCCAAGACTCAATCTCCAAGAGAAACGTAACTGCCGACGACATCCAAAAACAAAATTCAATAGCAAAACAAAAGTTAACAAGAAATTCCATCTTCAGATAATTCATCTCAGATAATTCATAATTTTCCTTCTCGTTACAAACACAACAACTGCTGTTCCTAGTGTACATCGTTCCCAATGCAACCAATGCCATTTGTTAACGAACCCGTGCGCGGAAAACCCTTGCCCCTGACCATGGAGGACCTCCAAGGTCTCAACCCTGGCCAATTGTTGTCCACCTCTCTCGTGGACTACGTCTTGCAGACATCATTGATTGGTAAGGTACCCAACCATGTACTCATTGGATGTTCCAACTGTTGGAGGTACTTCCTACGCCAAGAGCGGCTACAGGTTCATTTCCGCAGCAGCTTGCCATCATTCGGACTTTTTTGTCGTGGACATCACAGAGTTCCAACATTTCTGAATCCGCAAATGATATGTTCGAGCATGATAGGAACGGAATTTGGTTGGAAGCAATTGATGGGATCTTGAAAAAATGTCCCTTCGTCCAAACATTACGTGAAAAGTATGAGGGAACGACCATTGTAGTGGAGACGGTTTATGCACAGGTCGTTGACCGTTGGGAAAAATGTGTCAGATGCAGGGTCGTGGAGTCTGGAGGCGATGGTCAAAAGAATTCCGTCCACCAGATCATTGAAGGGAACGCAGGCTCTAAGGAAAGCTTCGCGCTAAATTGGGTGGATGGAGTGTACGAGTGTGGTGGGTGGTGGGTGGCAGACGCATGGGGTACCATGTGTCCATGGGATGGCATACTTCAGATGGCGAAATCATTGGACGTTGGAAAAGGTAGTTGATCAATATGTGGAAAATTGTCACACGTATGGGCATGAATTGCTGCAACTTTATAGTCAAAGCTTTATTACTAAACTTAACCCTTTTTGTGAAAATTTCCGTTGTAGTAGCCATTAGATATTGCCATCGGCTAGTACTACGTAGTTTCGTTTTTAAGAGTGGTCCGTAACGTGTAATCATCATTGCTGCTAGCTAGCTAGGTAGTAGTAGTGCGATTTTTTAGCGGGAGTATCTTTTTTGGCGAGTGGCTAACTGTTAGAGACTGGGTAAAATCGCATTTTCCCCCCTTTTTAAAAGAAATTAGATCAGTCTCGCAAGAATATAGGGATGAGGATGTGTAAGAACTTGTGCAAAAAGTCAAAAGAGTCAGCCTGCACGCGTGGTGCGTGGCGTCATTGTAAATTGTCGAACGCCTCACGATGTTACACGAGAGGTATGAAATCAGACATCGCTACCGGTACTGCGATGCTGCAAGAACCATTTCACAAGAGCCTTGGCAACAATCTACTACGGAGTAGACTACCGTAGTACGACACATAGGTTTGTTATCATTGCAAGGAGACCATAACATACGGAAAAGACAACTCTGTTATTGTCTTCAGTCAGAGGTATACTGTTGTAGCGGCCTAGTTTTGCAGGCACAAGCAATCGTTTCAAAATAAGAACAATGGTGTTGGTAACTCCATCCCCCGACGGCGGTGAGGTGAATCCGGATGGGACCAAAAAGAAGAAATTGACAAGTTTGGAAAAGAGTGATGGTCGACGTCTGGTGGAGTACTTGGTGGTGTGTTCTTCGTTGCCTCGTGATCCACCAGCAGAGGGAGAGGACATGAATAACACTGCAGAGGGTGGCGAATGGAATCTTTCTACCAGTTTTGATAACGAAGATATCGAAGTCTTGCACGGCTTCAAGCCTGTCATTACAGCTCGGTACCCATTGTACGATCATGAAGACAACCCTCTGCATGAGAACGTGACGTTCTTTTGCCACCCATCCGGCGCCATACAACTCAAGAAAGAGGCATTCATGCCCAAGGTGCGTAGCGATAGCATCTCAACCTGTGTCATTTCTTTATTTTCTCATTTCATCTGCCAATCGTTTGGTTTCGTGTTTCAGATTCATTATTTTGTTGCGACGGGAGGAACTGGAAAGAAAATGTATGGAACCTGCTTGACCCTGTGGGAGCCTTACAAAATCCCCGGGAGAAAGAAGAAACCAGATAGTGAAGACGATGCTGCCAGCACACATCATGATGTCTTTTTGCCGAAGTGTGTGGTATTGCTATCGACGTATCCCTACTTGATGGCGTTTCGCGAATATCTGACACAACTCAATCGTTTGTCCAAAATTGGAGAAATGACGTTACCGATTGAACGATATATTACCAACATTTGTTGCGAAATACCTGCTCCTCCACCCGGATCTTTTGAAGTCCAAACAACGATTCTTGATTCCATCATCAAAATTTGGTCTCCTCCGCATAATCAACCCATAGCGTGGGTCAGCCTTCCATTTTCTCATCTTTTCGAGTGTTTGGATGTAGACAATATCATTTTGGTGTGGCATTGCTTGGTTCTGGAACGACAAGTTTTACTTACATCTACGCAGCTTTCTATCTTGACGACTTGTTCCGAAATCCTCTTGTCCATGTTGTTCCCAATGCGTTGGTCCCATGCCTACATCCCGCTCTTGCCAAGTTTCTTGATTCCCATTCTCTCCGCCCCCATGCCTTTTTTATGCGGGATCAACAAAGCCTCTCTCGCTGACGCATTATACGATTTGAGCCGAGAGTGTGTGGTAGTAGACCTGGACAAGAACTTGGTGACTATGGGCCCCGATACAGAACCTCTTCCGCCACTCCCTCCTCAGCAAGCTGCCTGTCTTCGAAATCAGTTGGAAGACAATGCTGGGATGGTGTTCCGCGAGGCTAGATCTTTGACGAAGAACGATGATTACTCTGACAGTGGTTCACGGTTACCGACCCATACCAAACAAATGGCAGAAGCAATGTGGGAGGGGAAACTATTCCTGCTCGACGAAGCATTCCACCTGATGTTCACTCCAGAAGAATCTAGAAAGAATTTGTTGAACGGCAATGATGCATCCGGGATGGATTGGGGTGACAGAGACGCACATGACCAGGCTCGCATAATGGCATCTGGCGAGAAAACGTCACTCCGAAAGCAGTCGGAATGGGACGCAGTCCAAGAATCTTTTCTTGATACGTTTGTCTATCTTTTGCGGAACTATCGCAAATATTTGGTATTCCCTTCGAAACACAACGAAGGCTCCTACGGTGGGGCCGGATTCAGGTCTAAGGAGTTTATTGAATCTCAAAGGTTGGACATGAGAGAATTTCTCGAGCAATTCATTGGTACTCAAATGTTCGACAACTTCGTAACGAAACGTTTGTATGGAAGCGGCGAATCGGACGTGGCTTTTTTCGACCTAGCCGTTGATCGATTCTTGAAAAGTGCTGGGTTGTTGTCGAATGTTGATGTCGGCGGAAGATTGCTGAAGGCTGCTGGGTATCAAAAGGGCTCGGGAGCCAACTCCGGCTCACTCTCAAATATGTTTAGCTATCAAAAGAACACCGAACCAATGCTCCAAAGCGCTCGTGTACACCGCAAACTCAAAACTATCGTTCCTCCGGAACCGTGCCAAGAGGATCTACCTCCAATCGATCAACTGTCGGGTATCGTCTCTATGGCGGAGTCAGCAGCAGCTTCAGATGATGCAAGTGTGGGCTCGGCCAGTACTTCTTCCCGCGCGAGTGCCTCTGCTGCAGCGTCTCGTTCGAGCAACGTTTACAAGAGTGTTCAAGACAAAGCTGCGGAGATTTTAGGCAAAAACAAACTACGCTATACGTACGAAACGTTTCCGTCGGAATTTCGTGAAGAATTCTTCTCCACACCTCGACCATTGCCAGCTGCCGTAATTGCGGAGTTTGACCGACAAAAGAAGGACGCGGCACAGTTTCGAAGAAAGAAACCAGTGCTGCAAGCAAAGGATACCAGAAAGCACATTCAGCGTGCTCACTCGACGATGGATCCAGTAGGTACCACTACATGATTTTTCCTGTATGATGTGACATGGCTCTAACCAATTCTCTCTTTTTGTCTCGCGAAGGAAACACCTCCATCTGCTGAAGTTGCCACCTTCACAGTTTTTTTCATGGCGTTCACAGCGATTGTTGGAAAGGAATTAATGGAAATACATTATGAAGCGGACAAGGAAGGAAAGCTGATTTTATCCACGTATGTACCCACTACTGAATGCGATGACGAAACCGGAACCAGCACTGATGATGTCTCTGAACTATCGGAAGAGGAAAAGGAAGGAGTGGCAGAGATGAAGACTGCCCGCCCGCCCTTGGGAGGTATGTTTGATGACTCTGATAACAATGTGGCGGGTCCCGATGGGAGAAACCCCAGTCAAGACAGTAGTGCAAATCAAGCCGATGGCAAACTATCAGAAGTCATGAAGCCTTCCGCATTTGCTAAGGCGGAGTACAAGACTCCGGAAAAGCCCAAAGGAACAGATAAGGCGGAACCAAGGAAGCGTTTCCGCGATTCTTTAAATGCGCTTCAAATTGAAGAAGCAAAAGCCACAGGAAGGGCGCAACTCGGACTTGCATTCGAAATGCTGACCATGATGAAGAAGCGGGCTTTGAAGGCGGACCCGGAAGCGTATCAGTGCCTCATCGATGCTTGCGGACGAGTTGGTGACACGAAGAGAGCGACCGAACTACTTGCTAAGATGCATGAAGATGGGATTGTTGCTGATGGAACTGTATATGCTTGTTTGGTATCTGCTTTTTCTGCGGACACAGCATGGCGAAACGGAACAAAAGAGGAGGATCTTCCTGGTACGTGACGTACAACCCCGTTGCCTGTTTTTCGTGTCACTGCTGTGTACTGATTTTCGTTTTATCCGTTTTTGTATTGTAGAATGGGCAAACAGCACGGCTGTAGAAATGGATTGGAATAGGCTGCAGAAACGAACCTTCTTGGATCGATTGCGTGGACGAGGAGACGATGAATCGGAAGATGAAGCAAACGAGCACGATGCTGTTGGAGCGTCGATGCAAAGATTCCGAAGGTTCATTGCTCAGCGACAGGGAAAGAAGAGATTGACGCCTAAGGTGGAAGAGAGTCGAGTAGAGTTTTATGTGACCGAAAGTGTTGAAAGACAAATTGAACTCGGCGAAAACTTATTAGAGATCGTTGTCCCGGATATTTCAGTCGATACGGATAATGAAACGTGCCCCAGGTGCAACTTTTTGCTTTCTGATGACGACGTAGTTGCTGGGTGGACGCCAGGCGATAGCAATGACTATACGACCTCCTGTCCGAACTGTACTCAAAGATTTGTTCCTCATTTCTGTGTCCAGAGTTCTTCGCCATCTTTTGTTGGATCTCGCGGTCCAGCTTCCCCACTGATGTGCGAACGTCTGTCCCCGTGGGTTCTTCAGAAAGAAATTCGTTCCGTGATGAGTGATCGAGAGGGTATAGAGAACCTACTCGATCCCGCTTGGAGACAAGAAGAGTACAAGAATGCTGTTCTTTGGTGGAACTTGGTCCTCTCGTCCATGCGATATCGGTTTCCATTTTCCTTCCTTTTGCAAGGCAGTTTCGAACAGAACTTGATTGCTCCAATGCCAGAAGACGATCATTAACTAGCACAAATGAAGAATCAAAAGATGATTGACGGGTTGGTCATACTTAGTGAAGTTTTTTCCCCGTAGCGGTGAACATTTTCAGTCACTAGAGAGTAGAAGCATGAACAACACGACGTCCGCATTACGTTGTATATTGAGACGGTAAACACTACCAATGGCTACAGCTTTGAGAAACCGTGGTTGTAAATTATTAAGAACTTGCCTGACCGATAAACCGTTCACATTGAAACCCTTAAATTTTCGAACTGGCAGTGACCTCTGTCACCCCATCCACGAATAATCCTCTCTGAAAGAAGACATGGTGCATATTGGAAACAACAATGTGACCTTCACACGCACTCTCCAAGTTTATGATTCCGTACATTAGTCTATGCTTTGATCTGGATTAGTATGCGGACATGGATCAAATGTCAAATTATTCATGAAGATTGTCCAACAAGCGCAAGCCGACAGCTGTAGAACGAAACAGGGAAGTTGCCACTAGGAATGTTGGTTCAGTTCAATGCTGAAAGGTACATCTCCTAGATCTGATGAAACAAGTTCGAGTGCAAGGTGTAAATTTGGCAATCGAAATCTCAACCCCCGCATCGGTAGATATCCTTACCATTTTCATTTGTGATTGGGATCGTTCACCTTTTCTTGCTCGAAAGTAAAAAAATTGTCGCTGTGATACTGACGCATCAAGTCGAGGATTATTCTTTGGTATCCCTCATTGAAAAAGTGATCGTCCAGAAGTCGCCGATTCACCTCGATCTCGTCGAAGAATGTTGCCGGTGTGACGGATCCAGTAACTCCGTATCCGTCTCGATAAAAATGAATGATTTTTCCGGGCGGAAAGAGTACAACTTCCATACGCTTCTTCCCCTTCTCGCCAACTTTTGGCGGGGTGGGTAGCAACTTATTCAGATTGTCCAAAATATTCTCCTTCGTTTTATCGTCCACCAAGGAGGGAAGGAACCTCTGTAGTTCATCCACCGTTTGTTGAAAGTCCTGCCTGGCATATGGAGTAACATCAAGCTCGGTAACGTCCATCAACGTATTCACCATCGATGCCATGCTCATCCTTGGAATACAGTCACTATCCGCCACAACTGTTGTCACAAACTCTTCGGCTTTTTGCGAGACATCTTTTGATAATAGTGCCGGGCATCCGAACCCAACAACTTCTACTTTGATCGTCGGGTCATCGTTCCATTCAATGCCGGCGACTGTACGGACAGAAAGAGTCAGGAAATCTTCAAAAGAGAGGAATGCGGAACATTGATACACGATATACAACCACTTACTCGTTGCTGCAGCGGCTCCCAGCGAATGGCCCACTAGAGTGAGACGCACCTTCTTTTTCCCTGTAAGTTCTCTCAATTTGTCAAGAAGTTCAGTATGTTCTTGAACAAGCCACTTTCCGCTCTCCAGAATTCCGGAATGGGCAAGGCCTCCTCGATATGGTTCTGCATCACAAAGCAAATCCGTAATGACGTCAGTAATGCTTTTCGTGCCGCATACAACAACCAAAATTTCCAATTCGTTGCTCCATCTGGACTGATCCCTTTTAATTGCAACGAAGTGTGCAGGCTTGTTTGGTTTGCTCACAGAAGAGCAGTAGACCAACTCCGAATTGTAATTCTTCTTCAAGGTATGTCTGATCACCTCGATGTCATCTTCGTATCCTAGTTTTGCTAAAAGCATCTTCTCGTAACAGTCGTCCATTTCTGACATGTCTATACCAGGAAAGAAACGATGTTTACGTCGCTTCCAAGAGGGGTTCTTAAGCTCATCTTGTCGCTCGATATAGTACATCATGTTTGTCAAGTACAGTGGAGGAGGCCCTTCTTCTCCGAAAAAAGCTCCTAGTTTGGTTTCCAGCATTTTCGCACACTTCTTGGCGACACTGAAAACTTCTGCAACATCTGCTTGATCCTGAACCTCACCACGTCCTCTCATATCTCGTACTTGCTGTATCACATCATCCATAGAGTCATTCGAGCCACTTAAAAGCTTCATCAATGTTTGCCCCATACCTTGCACCGTGTCTCCAGATTTCTTACCCACAGCTGGAGACAAGGGATTATTTTGTTCTATTCCAAAAAAGTTTTGAATCGAGTTGAAAAGGCCGTCGGATTTCCCTGTCGTCATGGAAACACTGGTGGTGGACTGCTTTTTGTCGGTTTCTTCAGTGTTGTCTTGAGATTCCAGCAGCTGATCCTTCCACTCGTCGCCTACTTTGCCGAGTTTTCCCATTATGTCAAAAGATTCATTGGACGAATGCCCTTCACTCGTTTCGGGATCTGGCGTATTCTTTTTCGCTTCTAGATTGGTCTTTTTAGCGCCAATAACTCGTTGCCAGGCTGAAAAATTGCTCTTGCCCGATGGTCCGCAGCATTGATATATAGCACCAACGACCAACCCACCAGGCACACCCAGACGACCAAGTCGCTGGGCATAGTTCGACGACGCATGCGGGTGTCTGCTCAATTGACTCAATAGACGACGCATTGCACAAAAAATATGAATGGTTAGAGAATGGTGGTTGGGGTGCAAGAACAGCCAAAATACTTGTTCCATTCATGGTGACATGTTCCGAACTTTGAATAGAAGAGATCTTCGTTGATTGTGAGAACATCGTCGTAAGGAGATTTGGGGATGATTACTGGCAGTGAAAATGTTGACGAATTTCAGAGGGCGAAGCCAAAGGGCAAACGTCAACAAAAACGGGTTATGAGCCCAAAAATTTGTTGACGTTTACGAATTTTGGAGATAAAAAAATTACAACAATAACCCTCTAAGACTACCTAGCACGACTACTAGTAGTCATTGAAACGACGTCGGAAGTTCACAGTCAGTTGTGCTGGAGGGATAGAGGATTTGAGGGGCGACATCAGAAAAGGGAGAAATCCTGTAGTTTCAACGTAGGAGGAAATATATTATGGTATGCACCATGCATCCCCCTTTTCAAACTCATTCTGTAGTTGCTCTCTACTACGGAGTAGCTAGTACTGTCGTTGAGGGCCAATGAAAACACTCTTCACTCTATGGAAGCCGTGTTGCTATTCATTATTCCAAGCTCTACTACCGTAGTAGCTACTAGAGAGTCGTAAATACTCCGTAGTTCGGTAGCAAAATAATCATAGTACTACCGTAGATCTGAAGATACATCAAAAGGTGAAGAGTTGATGATACAGCAGCTATAGCAAACTCAATAATGAAGTAGGTTGCCAAAGTTGCTCCTCCGACACAGCACAAGCACAATTCCTGCACATACACTAAAAAGTAAAGAAGAAGTTCTATCTATTACTTAGTAGACGTTCTCCAGGAGAAGATTTTACATCTAACCTTGGGTAAATCTTTCAGTCTTGGCTACTCCGCCAATCAGGCAGCCTGGCTTGGCTTCCTTCTTGGCACTGCCATCAAGCTGAGGGATATTGACAATTGGAATTGGAAACAAGTTCATACTCAGTCATTACTGGATGCCCTTCATGGCTATCTTAGACTCTTCAGCAGCAATAGCCCCACAAGAAATGTATTCCCAGTCATCTCAGGGATATTCCAAGCAAGACTTTGCAGAATGAAGGCGCCATAGCAGCTATGAAGGGTTTGACTTCCGGGGGATTACAGTTTTGCAAAAAAGCTGCCAATCATGTTAAGAAACTCTGTCGCAGTAGGAGTCCTGATGGATCACATCATTTTGCCTACAGTGATGAATTGTTGCATTTGCCACTTCTAGCTACCGCAGAGGAGTGTTTGTGTCCTACATTGGTGGCCACTGGAGGAACTACTCAGTGTTCCCATCTACTTCTCGTTCAGGGTTGTTTCTCCAAACAAAAGTGAAGCATATCTTGGCACTAGAGAATGGCCTTTGGAACATCCCATAGCAGGGGTTCTTCTGAAAAGCAGCAGCGACTGGACGACCACCCCCAAGAACATGACTATGGATCAGATGAAGTATTCCAACAAGAGACAAGCCATGTGCACACTAAGTTTGTATCTGGACACAGGGTTGGCAGATGTTTAAGATCAAGGAAATTGGAGCAACTTTCATCAGGCATGAGAAGGTGGCAGGCTTTTCAGCTTGTTTGAGTAATCCTAGGTACTATTTGGTGAAGGTACCCAGTGGAGATAGGAAGGGAACTATCAAGGCTTGGATGGAAAGAGGTGGCCCCTTATCGCCTGAAGCTGCTCATGTTGTGGTCAAGAAGTGTTTCTACAGTGCCAAGAGGTAGGAGTCATTTCACCAAAATGTTGCCCAAGTGTTTGCCTAGGGGAAGCAGGCTGCAGGCCCATGGATAAATACTCCCCTGCTTACTACTTCTCTGTCCAAGAGGAGGTTGCCCAGTGGATTGTAACACACTGCACTGGCAACAACAGGAAGCAACATATCCTGTCCTGTCTGCTGACACCCCTCCAGGAAGTATCTGCACAGACATATCCTGACTATGCATGGAAGTCTTGGCTTCTTCTACTACCTCTCTAGAGCTAGTAGACTACTACTGAAACACAACAAAAAGAAAATTACAGTTACTTCTACTACGTCGTACTACTACTACGTATTATAGTGCATTTCGTACGTACTGTCGTAAGAATCAACTCTCTACGGTAGTACAAAACTAATAATATATCACTTTGTCCGAACACAATAAATGTTGGGTGCCCCTTCTACTCGGAGTATGTCATAGTCCAGAGAGCAGAAACAAACAGTTTCTGATGACTCATCCCTTCAAAAGCACATTTCACTACCTTTTTTGATGAAAAAGAAAAATGAAAATGCACACAGATATAATGTGTCCTTGGAGACGCTTTTTAAGTTTATTGGTTGGATAAGAATTTTCTGTTCTTCTATTCTGCCACGCGTAACTTTTATTGATGACGTAGGATCGGTCAGAGTATCAGGGAAAAAAGCTCTCTCGGACGGCGTGTCGACCGTTTCAGGTGCTAATAGAAATTAGTGATCCAAGTCAAAATGGGACACAGCCATAGTTCGAGTACAAATCAAAATGAAATCTTTGTTTTTTCTTGACAGGAATTGAGGTTCCCCCGTTTGCGTGGAAGTGATACGATTCAAGGACCCTCGTTTCAGGGTTCTTCATTGTTCGTGACGCGAAACAACACGGTTGCATAACAGACCAGTTTTTTCACGCGATAGCCCGCGTTGTTGTTCTCATAAAAAATACTTCAGTCAGTCGGATAGACTACGATTGAAACATATATTATTGAAACCTGTGTTGCCTTCAATCTCTTCTTCTGAAAACTCGTCGCTCGCAGAAGAAAAATTAACGCTCTTATCTCCGCTACTAGTAGAGAGACAACCAAATACAATCACCGTTTTTCATTCGTATTCACTGACAATGTCAACAGTACCAGCGACAGTATACAGTATGGATCCTGCAAAGGTCACTAAGAAGCGTACCGCTAGATCCCCTACTAAGAAGATGGCCGAGAATGCACCGATCTTCCTCCGAAAGTAAGTTAATGAAGTGTTTTCTCATAAGCGTTCTTGTCGTGATTTGATTGTCTTTTGCATTCACAAGTAATCTATGTATTATGATCATGTATCGCGTATCGTTGAGTGTATGCATGGTAGTTCTCGTGTAACTTGGCTGGCAGCAACGACCGGTTCAATGGGTCATCCATTCACAGGTGTCAGTCAATCCATGCACGACTTGAATCGAAGAGTAGTGCCATTGGTTGTTGTTCCGTGATCTTACCCACTTTTGACTTCATGTTTTTTCTACTCAGAACCTATGAAATGATCAATACCTGTGATCCAGAGATTGCAACTTGGTCCGAGGATGGCATGTCTTTTGTCGTGAAAGACCCCGACACCTTTGCCTCGGAAGTAATTGGGTTATTCTTCAAGCACAACAATTTCTCCTCCTTTGTTCGCCAGCTGAACTTCTACGGCTTTAGAAAAATCAAATGTGATTCCTTGCGTATCAAGGACGAAGCTAATGATGTCGAGTCAAGGTACTGGAAATTTCGTCATGACAAGTTCCAAAGAGGGCGGCCCGATTTACTGGCCCAAATCAAGAAAAGTAGTCATGTGGAACCTGCCGAAAAGCACGAAGTTGATGCGCTCAAAGCCGAAGTGAAATCTTTGAAGAATCAAATAACAACGATGCACAAGGACATGGAACGAATGGCTACCCTTGTAGGTAATCTGATCCAAAACCAACTGCCGCAACAAGTTCAAAATCTTTGTGAAGATAACATAACTGAAGAAACGAATCCATCCAAAAAACGTCGTGTTGCTGCCGTCAAATATCCTCCCCATCCTCTAGTGACGTCCCCTCCATCGCCTGTTACTTCCAGGATTGCCGCCCCATCCTTGCCTGGCCCAGTGACGTCAGTTTCAGAACAAAAAAACGCTGGATCCACAGATGGGATGCCTCTTCCACCAACACTTCCTCCAAGTTCAAAGTTTGGCTACAAGGATGAGTCTATTGGATCACTTTCCCTCACTCCCTACGATGAAGACATCCTCAACACTCTGTTGGCCTTCGACGATGACTTGGTCGTAGAGGACGAGAAGACCGAAGACATTCCAGACCCTGCCATTTCGACTTCCAACATGAGCGAGGTGGCAGCTTCGACGACTGAGGTCGATCCTGCATTGGTTGAACAGTTGCGCCATTCCTTGAGCTCATTGCCTAAGAATCTACAGGAGTTGTTTGTGGAACGACTGGTCAAGGTCATTGCCAGCCCAGAAACTTTCCAAAGCCAAGTTGAGGCTGTGAATGCGCTTGCCATGGCAGCTGCCGAAGAATCAAAACAACGTATTGGAGCGATGGAAAACGGCGGCAATTTCGGGACATTCGATGCTCAATCTATGGAACTTGCCACTGCCGCCCTCGGCACTTTCCTAGCACGGTACGGTTCTGCAGTCCCCGACTGCACCACGGAATTTTCATCCATGAGACTGTGATCACACTTCATTGCATGGAACTTTGCCTTGTGTGGTGGTGTTCAGATAGCAACGACAAAATTTGGAAAAAAAATTACTTGGAGTACAACAGTAGTGTTACACATCACTGTTACTTTCTGTCCGACGAACTTGACATTGTACGTATTCAATTATTGTTTCTGCATCGGTTCTTCTCACCCTGAGCATCCACTACATGTGTTCCCTTACGTAGGAAATTGTACACACGAAGCGAAACAAAAGCACCAATAAAAAGTACTAACATTTTTGAGAGAAATTTCTTTTTTAGTGCAGCGTAGAGGATCATAGTTCGTCTATAACTCCATTTTTTTCCAAGTTCAGCCTGTACTTCTTCCCATTCGTTGTCAAAACGGTTCCATACTCTCCCGGCCCTTCCACGTGCTTCGAAGCTTGCAAGTTACACCAGGAAAAAGGACACGCAGGTTCTCGCATAGAAGTGCCCACAACTTCTAGTTTTGGAAATGTGACATTCGGAACAACATCAGCCCATGTAGGAGGAATCGCGTAATGTGAATCCAAATCATGGTTTTCCCTGGACCACCCCTCCTTTGGAAAAAAGTGAACGAACAATGAAGTGTACCAGCTGCCATAAAAGACTGTAGGACGCCCATGAAAATTCTTTGCGGATTCGTAGAGAAGAATATCACCAGGCTGAAGCACGGCAGCCTGTGTATTGCCATCATAATCCTCGATTACAATTGGCCATGGATCCGAGTCATCGGAGCTGGCAATGTGGTAGATGCAAGAAATGACATGAGTTTGCGTCCTATCTATGTGCATCCAGAGACTGGATTCGTTCCGATACAGGCGAAAGCCGTAAGCGATTGATGGAATGAGTTCCATACCCGACCAAGCTTCCAATATTGGTTTCAATTCTTGCAATGCTCGATGTGTCAAATCTGGCCTGTCGATGAACAAGGGCCGGTTAGGTCCGCCGATCACATTAATCTCTCCTTCTTCTCTGGCAGCAGGGAGACCGTCAAACACAGCTTGTCGTAGATCATCGGTCAAACTCTGTGGTGCTTGACTCAATCCCCAGCCATATTCTGTGAAGTTTGGAACGGTCACAGCGGAAGATATCGTTTGGATCCATCCGTCCCATTTCATCTGCGCATCTGTCAGTGCTTGGACTTGGGTGAATCGCTGATCCATCAATCGCTTCCATCCTTCTGTATCCGGCACGTAGTGTGGAAAGGGGAACTTATGCCCCCTCTTGATGTATTCGGCTTGTCGTTCATCTTCGGTATATGCAGGTCTGCGTAGGCTGCCTTGAACGGACACATCTGCTGCCAGGAACAGCAGGAGGAACAAGAAAGTGGATAAGGGAGATAGCACAGAAGTCCTAGCGACAAACCGCATCTGTCTTCTCCGCGAGTTGGACCTGCTGGTGGAATGCTGATGCTGTGGCATGGTGATGGTCGTTGTGGAAGGTTGCTGTCGTACTACCTAGGTTCTGCTGCTATTGGAATCATTCGTCGTGGTAGTATCACTACGGTAGGTATGATACCCGAAATGTCACGCTGTCACGAATGCATTCATTGTCACGACAGCACGATCCACTCTCGACTCCGGAGTATTACGTTAAGACCTACCGTACTGTAGTATCATACGGAGTACAACTGTAGCTAGTATACGTCATACGTACTGTGGTGTTAAATTAGGACCTCTGCCTCTCTATCATAGTAGTAAGGCGGCGTCGAGTTCCGGCGTGGGTTGTTTGGACAAGTTGGTGTCTTCATGTAATACTTCGAAGTATTCACTGTTAACAGTAAGTGAAGAGATTTAACTTGTACTAGCTAGAGTATGTAAGGTCAAAATACGCTTACGGATATATTACTAACATTAAAGTAACAACATCTTTTGCTGCGTCCATGCAGCAGTCGGAAATGAAGTTGGTGAATGAGGGTGTCATTTTCATAGTTCATAAGACCAGGCTGGGCAGCGATGAAGGGATGAGCAGTCCATGACCATGTACGAAGTGTCACTTCCCTGTCACGAGAGAGGAATCCTCTTTGGCAAGGGGCATCATCCTCATGGTCTTCTCGGAAATGTATACCGTACAGCAGGATTGGCACTTGCCATTCTGCCCCAAAGAAGCCTTTGTAGGTGCCGTTGTTTTCACTCTTTTCCTGGTCGGATTAGATTTTCTTGTTGATTTCCTCTGAAAAACCAGCTTTTCTGATTCGTTCTTTGGGATGACATTGTTCCATCTTGAGGACAACAATTATGTTAGCTGGGCCACAAAGGATGAAGTGCGAGGAATTGGGATATGATAATGAGTTCAGGGACGGTAGGGGGAGGTTCCAGTGTCAATTAAATATTAACATTAACAAGATGCCATGGAAGCCATAGGTGTGGCAAGAATTTGGTTGTTAGTCCAAATGGACAAACCAGCGAGAGGTTCATTGTGGTTGAGGCAAGTGAAACAAGGTCCAGCGAGACACATGAACAGATTTTTCAAAATGCAACCGAAAGGATTATTTGAATGCCAAAGTGTTGAATGAACTGGCACTAAAAGTTGTCACTAGAGCTGTAGACAAGAACGGGAGAGCTGTTGATATGGGAGTCAATAGTACATTGGTAAATGTGCCTTAATTTGCTGAACTTCACTTATGCCATGATATGGAGCAGAGGAGATCATTCGAAATAATCATTTGTGCATTTATTGACAATGTGAATAAGGAGGCTGAAAAAACTGCAACAGAAACCAATGAAAGTAAATGTTTACAGGATTGTTCTCGTAGAGAGTCAAAGAGCAGACGACGTGATGGCATTAGACGTCAAATAGGAAAAGTGATCAACAACAAACAGTTGATTGGTTCTTGTCTGGTGCACGTGGGACAGGGAAAAGTATTGTTATAAAGACTGTATCTAGATATGCACAAAAATTATGTGAAGTACTTGATGTGAAGTTTGACAGAAGAAGCATTGTTGTCACTGCACTTACAGGTGCAGCTGTTTCAATTAACGGAGAGACAACTGTACATTTTTTCGTTCAAAAGAGAAGTAAGAAATGAACTTGAATAATTCAAACATGCTTACTTGGGCATTGTTGATGAAATTTCCTTTGCATCAGTGGAGGACGTTGACGTACTAAACCAAAAAATGAAGCAAATATTGAACAATACAATGGCACCTTTTGGAGGTTTGCCACCAGTCGTCTTCTCTGGTGACTTCACTCAGTTATCGCAAGTGGGGGGATCCCTCTTTACAAACCAGATGAAGGTGCTGAATGGAGGCAATCGATCAATGTTTTTATGGAACTGAAAACTAATCACAGGTTTGGTAAAGTTACATCCACAAAATCTCATCTCTGAACGCCACGGGCCAATACCAAAGACGATACAAACAATGAAACGAAAAAGTCAAAACGTCCTCCCTCAACCACAGCCACCGTCTCTCCAAGGAAGAGACCACGAACTGTCATTCAGCTTTCACAATCCCTTGTTGAGAACTTTTAAAGCAAAGTTCATTTTAAACTTATACTGCAGTATGTCCCCTCAGGGAAGCGTCAGTTCCTGGTTTATGCCTACCTCTCCGTACAACGTATTAACTGTAAGTCGTATTATGACGTTCCTACCGGTAGTAGACTACCGTAGTACTATTCACGTCATAGATAGGTACCGTAGTACCATCGTTCTCTGGAGTACTATGATATGATACCGGGGTGGTCGTGTGTCGTGTGTCGTGTGTCGTCTGTTCATTCTATTCTGACTGTGAATCCACCCACCTCGCATGCTCGCATGTCGCATGCCGGGATTCGACGCTCGCCTCACCAGAGAGACTCGTATGATAAAGTACCGGTAACTCGTACTACCGGTAGTCGTTTTAATCAACATCATGTTTATTCTACTACGGTACGTATACCGGTATTCAACTGCTATAACATACAGCTTTGAAGATGATCAACTGCAGATTTCCTTTCTCCGTTATATCACGATACTTACAGTTAACAGTCAACTGTTATTACAGTTAGTTTAGAGCTGCGAAGCCTTCGACACAAATACGCCGTAGTCATAATCAGCCATGCATGTTACAGTACCATGAGCAGCCCGAACAAAAAGAAAACTTACTATGATATTTTGGAGGTTGATCCCACAGTAACTGCATGCGAGATTCGAAAGGCCTACTTGAAAAAGGCACTGCAATGCCATCCCGACAAGAATCCCACCGATCCAGAACTCTCCAAGACCAAGTTTATAGAAATCGGAATTGCCTATGAAACGCTGAGTGATGAAGTTAAGCGACGTCAATATGACGAGAAGCTGCGGTCTGGTCAAGGTGCTTATGCGTCGACCAATCATTCCCACAATGACCATGCTGACTTTGACAACTTTTCATCCTGCTCTGAAAAAAGTTACGACAATTATCGGGACATTTTTGATGCGACGGTCGCGGGATTGAGCGAAGAAGAGCTTGCGGCAGCAGTTGGGGCTGTAGCATTAGTGGCCGGGTTGGTCGGGAGCATGATTGGCAGCCGCATGTTGAGTAGTAATGGTGGTGGCGCAGTAAGAGGTTCTGTTAGTGGAGGGAGTAGTCTCTTAAGCGTGGCGGGGTCCATGATTGGGTCTGCTGTAGCAACTGAGATTTCAGTGTCATCCGTGCGGGCATTACACCAAGAAAGTGTGCAAAGAATTGCTTACAAGGAAGAGTGCCAACGTGCAGCGGCAAGAGGAGGAGCTATTCCGGATCCTCCTCGCAGTGCCAACTTTGGTAATTTGCTGAAACAAAGTTTTGATTCGGTCCTGAAGTCAACTTCTACAGTGGGAGACAACAATAATGCAAGAAATGGAATGGGAACCAATCACGAACATGTCCTCAGAGATGTCTGGAAAATGGTTGCAGAGAGCGTTAGAGCTCCTACCAAGAATAACGACTCTTTCCGAACGCACAAATAAACATTGAAGTGTTTAATCTCTACCAAGTATTCAACTAGTGCAATGTGGTCAGCGTTGTTGTCGCCAATCACTTTCACTACCTCCTCTGAATTCACATAGGATAATAAGAGGAGAGCCTTTGAACTATTTTAAAACAGGTCCATTAGTCGCAATGTTTGAGTTTCATGGCTTCATGATGCAGTGCTGCAAATTGACACTGGTTCAAAATAACTTACGCTTTGTATTCGTCCAATGTTTCGATGGACTTCATGAAGGAATATAGCCAACTTCTGATTCTTTTGGCTATTTCTTTGGCTTCCTCGCTTCTGCCGAGAGAACCTACATGCTGCTTCCATCCTTGGTGAATGATGTGCCAACCACAACGGCGGCAAGGCTTGCACAAGAATCCGTTGAAAGGTAACGTTGCTGTCCATTTCTGCACTTTCAGTGCAGCAACAGCGACATCTATTTCATGTAAAGAGGTGGTTTGTATTAGCCATGGTAATGGCAAATGACTCGCAATGGCAAAAACGACGTATATTGATAAGCAATGGCAGTGGCGGGCGAATCGCAATGGCAAAATCGTTTTGCGATGTATAATGACAGGGAATGACAGTAGCAACGGCGGTAGACTGGATTTGCGATGTACAAACAATGTATAACGGCAAGCAATGGCGGTGGCAATGGCGGCCGCATCGCAATGGCAATCGATTTCACGATGGTCTAGTCTACTTGAGTAAAATATTTGAATGTCTATTGGCAAGTCGGCAGGGCAAGTCGGCAGGGCGAGTCGGCAGGGTTATTGACGCTGACGTCATGTGGTTCAATTCGACCCGTTTCTGCTTTTCACGCTTCAATACAACTTGAAATTTTGCCATTGCTTCGACATTTCGACGAATGAGCCAATTGGTTGGAAAACAGCAAAACTGCATGCCTAAACTCCATTAAATTGCTGTCTCGATCCCAAATAATTGTCTTGATCTTGTGCTTTGAAACCTGATAAAAGCGATGTCGCGTAGAAGTACTAAGTGGAAGTCACTTGGTCACTACAATCCACCATGAAGGACTCTTAGCCACAAGATAGTGAGTATCTTCTCCGTGGACCAGGATTTTCTACGAAGTGGGAGTCAAGTGAATGCTGACTAGGAAAAGAATCTCACAACTCATAACAATAGACAAAATTGTTTACAAGTAACGCAAGATTCAGGATGTCAGCAACCGGCGCACCAAGAGCCTCACTTAACATGGAACAGAAGATGAGTTTGTACCATCTCAGCCACAGCTGCAGCCAACATCTTTTCTTTGGAATGGTTCCAAAGAAGCTGACAAGGGCGAGGGAGACAGTTCCTGATCAGTGAGGAAGGATACAGACAACATCATTCCAGTGGAGCGTCGAAAACAAACTTCTGCTACGACGACTAGTAATTACTCTAAAGTATTCCATGTGTGATTCACCATGAAGACTTTCACCATTTCCTCACCTGGCCTGAATCACGTTTGGATGTGCTCAAAACAGCAGTCCGGCAACGCTGTGAGGCTCTGAACACTTAAATAATTGGCACCAAGAAACCGCTTTCCCAATATTCCAGTGCACTGAATACGAGCTAGAATCCAACACCTTCTTCACAGCCAGGCAGGCACAGGTCAGGTTGGCAACATCTCATCCTAGGACAGTGGTCCAATGGTCCAAACATTGAACCTTGCTTCAGCTCCAGTTCCTCAGCCGCGGCAACATGGATGCTCAACCCAGAAATCATGGACTCTCATGATTCAGCATCATCATTTGATTACTATTATGGGAATACTCCTACAAGGAAACAAGAAACCTTGCCAAATATGGAAAAGATACGGAAACAAGAGACCGACTACGCAAAGAAAAGGTCCTACGGGAAATTGGTGCTGTACAGTCTGAAGCCCAAGTGCTCCCTCCAAGCCTAATGCCTGGATCTTCACCTAACAGTGGAAAACACTTCAACAAATACTTCGTAGCTGGAAAACTGGGTTATCACATACCTACCCATGATTGAACAGAATGCAAAACTCCGACATGATATTATGCATCATCGCCCTCCCATCATATTGGCAAAAGCGTCTGTCCCACAGGGACTACAGCCAGCTCCAAAAACAACATTACAGACAACAATATAACAACACACAGCCACGAAGGACTCTCACACCAACGACAAAGACAAAAAATTACACCCTCACTCATCTGATCCTTCACTCTACCAGATGGAATTTTTCTCCTCTCAGAGGATTTTTTATATGCCACAAGAACCATCTCCCAAGAGTGCCCTCCTCCGGCTGCTCCCTGCATTGCCTCGTGGGCGGGTGAGTCAACTACTCAGTTACAGAGCTTTCGGTAGTTGGTAGCTAGCTAGTACCGGTATTTGGCATAGAGCCATAAAAAGAATTTATTCTATTTACTCTATCATAATCAATTACTTCGAACTCTAGCTAGAGACTACGTACTTCCATAGCACCGGCTTTCCAACCCGCAGCGAAGGCCGGGCTTCGCTAAAAAGAATTTTCAATCCAGAAAATGACGAGAAAATACCCAAACTCAAATTTGCGCGTTGTGATGATTCTCCACTGCCACGTCCCTCACCTTCTTGGGTTTTCCTGTTTCCGTCATCCTCACGACAACAACACTACCGTACTCTCATCTCTACTAGCAATAAAATAATACGGTGTATCATCATCCACGTAGTATGCAAAAACAAAACCATCACGGATCAGACTTGTCTTCTCAGTGAGCAGTTTGTCGGCAATTCCACTTGAAGCAGAACAGTGTTAAGATGGGGCAGGCGTCGTCAGCACCTGCATCTGAAGTACCAGCCGTAAGTAATTTACTCTTCAGTGCAAAATAACATGTGATTGAATTGCTCGTATGATACAGTTATTACAGACAAGCAGGCGCACGGTCTCACTCCAACGTTTCTGTATTTGGATGGCTATTTTCGGCAAAGCCAAAGAAAAAGCTCGGCATCAAAACGGGAAAACCTATTTGTTGTTGTTGCCCTGACACCAAGAAAGCACGGGACGAATGTGTTGTCTTCAAGGGCGAGGAAGATCCAGACTGCAAAAAGCTAATCGAGGCTCACAAAATGTGCCTACGAGACGAGGGTTTTGACGTGAAGTAGGCATAAAATGGCAAAAATAGTAACTTAAGAAATAAAAGCGGCATAATCAGCAATATCGTTTGCAGTCAAGACATGCATGTAGCGGCACATAATAAAAGCACTTCCGTTTTGGTCCCAAATCACACGATTTAACCAGCCACTAATTGATAATAGAAGTCCTCAAACTTCTTCAATTTGTTTAGAAGACCCAGAATCTGTGAGCAACCCTTGCTGTTGGTTCCCAGTTGATACCATGGCCGCTGAGGTACCCGGAAAGCTCGCAATTGTTGTTTTCTTAAATTCCACTAACACAGGATATAGCTTTGTCAACGCATTGGAGAGGTCAGATTCCTTCTTGGCACCAGTAATCACAATCTTTCCGGAAACAAATATAAGAAAAACTACTCGAGGACTGACCAATCGGTAAATTAGCCCTGGAAAGAGTTCTGGTTCGTATGAGGCAAAAGCGCTGTGAGCATACACCAATCCCTCCAATCTGATCGGAAAGCCAACATCCGTCGTTCCACAAATATTTTGAACCTTGAAATCCATGAAGTCTTTTGGCTGAAATCCAATACGTTCGATGATGTAGTGGAACTTTTTTGATGCCAGTGTGGCATCATGGGTTGACTTAATGCCCGTCACGCAAATTTTCCCTGACCCAAATATTAAAGCTGTAGCTCTTGGTTCCCTCAATCTCATGACAACAGCGCCAAATCTGAAATAAAAAGTTGTTGCAATAGGGCGTGAGAGGAGTTTTCAAGAAGGAATAGATGCGCGTGCATTGTCTAAGAAAGAAATTTACAAACAAGTGCTCACCTACGTGGATTGAACTCGGTGTTTCGACATTTTAGTGCAATCTTTTTCAAATCCAAACGAACGCCTAAATTCGCAGTCGCAGTAATATTTTGAATTCGGATTAACAGTGTGCCACCTGAAAGACCATCCGCTGCTTCAATGACGGATCCAGCAGCGCTCGGCCGATGTGGATTTTGAGGATTGTTCACAATTGCCAAACTTGCAGCTGCCATTCGTTGTCCTTCTCCTTTTCCTTCGATTCCATTAAACGCCTCACTGGACATATCTTGTGATGCCATTCTTGTCTATGTATGACGGAGTAAAACTAAACAAGAGCAAGTGCAGGGGGAGAGATATGCGATGGCGTGTCTACCCGTGTATGATTGATACCCGAAGTAGTTGACGTTTCTTTCGCTCTACAATAATTTTATTAATCATTCGCTGTTTTTATCGATCGATCGATGATTATTTTTTGATGATTTTCTCGTACGGAGTACCTACCCTCACTCAGCTACGTACTACTGTACGTAATGACTGTGAGAACGGAGTCGTACGTACTCCGGAGTACTATCATACGTATCGGGGGAATTGCAATATCACCATACCCCGATAACTTTCTCCACCTTTTTTTCACCACTCCAAAACTATTTTTCACCACCAGGGCACTTATATATCACCAGACCCAACTTGCGCGCATTGTTATTTCACCAGGCACAAACATATCACCAGACCCAACTTCCCCAAATTCTTATTTCTGCCTTATCTCGACTAAAGGATGAACGTCTTTAGTAAGAGGCAGATACAAAATTGTGAACTATTAGAATGGATGATCAATTGAGGATCACGGGATGAATCAATTGTTCATGGATTGTTATCTATCACTAAGCGATTGCCAGGATCGCTATTCTGTAATCGTAATCGCTAGTCTGCAGATTCCCTGTCCGTAGTCCGTTAACTCAAGATATTGGACCTCGTGTCCTCTGAGGACCCAGATAGCGCAATTTCACCTGGGCACAAACTTATATCACCAGCAGACCCAACTTTCCCAACTTCTTATTTCACCATTGCCACCGTTGCGATTTGTTAGACGATCACTACTACCAGCCGTCTCTCTTTAGTTGCAGCTATCTATCTTCGTTGCGGCCGTCTCTTAGCTGCATCTACGCTCCGTCTCATTGCTCTCAGTATGTTTGCGTAGTGCATGTAATATTACGTTAGTTCAAATTTGTTGCTTTCCATATTAGACTCTACAATTCTACCTTCATGAAAGATCAAGATCTGCATTGCCCCTTCCGTCCCTCTTCAAGCATGTTCTCACGTTGTGCCCTGTTTTCTTGCACCTGCTACACCGAATGTTGGCAAATTTGAAACTTATGTGCCCAGCTGTCATTGCAAAGGAAAAATATTCAGTTTCATCAATTCAGAGGAGAAGGAGAAGTTTGGATCACAATTGCAGAGGCTGATCACCAATGCCTTCCCCTGTGATGAGGGCTTGGAACAGTGAGTGTGGGAAGCTTTAGGGAGGTGATGACACGAAAGATGCTCAACCTTAGATGCCAGAACACAACAAAAATCACGCAGAGGAAATTTCAAGGTAACTGGTCTCTTGCCTCTTGCTGTTGGCACTTGATGGATGGTGATGTTGGCTAATCCACACTGCTGCTGTTTGTATGTATTTCATTCTACATGCTGCCTATTTTACATCTGCTGCATCTATTGTCTTGTAATTCTTCAACAGGTTTTTAAGGACAGAATGTATCACTCCTCCAAAAACTGAGGAAGTAGCAGGAGATTTGGATGAACCTGTGACAGGATGGAGCCTGAGGAAAAGTCACAAGGACAAGTTGCATGGTCAATTCAATCACTGTAATGGGTACTGTCCACTTGGGTTGATGCAACTTTGGAAGCTTACATTATCTTGACTTACGACAGTATGTGAATGGGTTTGCAATTTAAAGTGGCAAGTAATAAGTCGTATTGTCCACCTCACTTTGTGCCCGTTTTCGTTGTGAGTTTCGTAACCCTAGCAACTGGTATCCACACTAACCCCATTCACGCTGGAGACAGTTGAAAGAACAGTTGCTAGTACTCCATCGAGTACCACTGATCAAATCTAAGTGCAAATACTTCAACCAAATACATGTGTATGATACGCATGCTATCGGATGAGGAATATGAATTCACCATACAAAACTGGTTTTGTAGTAAGGAATACGGAATGGCAGTAGAAAAGATACAGAAATAGAATACGAGTTATGAATTACAATTTGCAGGCCTAGAAATACAGAAGGCTTATAATACATGTGGTATCAATATACAGAAATGGAATACGGGTTGTGGACTACAATTTGAGGCCCTTTTACTGTTAACTGTAAATGCAAAAATCACAAAAGGAATACAAAGGGGAACAAAAGCTTTGCATTACTCCCTCCTCTGATAAGAGTGCTCAGTGGATGGAAAGCTGTTGCATGATTTGTCCCCCCTTCTTGGGGTACAGGCGGGGGTGAGCCAATTTCTCGGATGCGAAGTGCAAAGTCGATACCAGCTGGTATAGCCTTGAAATAGAATTTCTTTTCTATCAACAATTGGGTTCTATTACTATTAGTGCGAAACGTCGGACTTTCAATTGTTTATACCAAGAGCGTTTGTGACTTCAAAACCAAGCAATCCATAAGCAACAGTTGCTACCCCTCTTCATCATCTCCATGGTCGTGCAATCTGTGACTATTCCATTGTCGCATATTTGCCCAAAATCCAGAGATATTTCGCATACTAGTAATCACCTTGATAATTCTTGTGAACCATCCATAGCACAGAGGGTTGGAGCTTTTGAACTCAACTTTTTGTAGAATGATCTCGAAAAATAAATCACTTCTCGGAGGGATGATAGGAAAATGTCCTCGATCGCCGTACGCGTACAAATGCGGCACTGTCACTTCATAAACAACGTCGTTCGATGGTACCATTCGTTGTACAGCAGTTTCCAATCCACGTAGCACATGTCCCTTTCCAATCTCAAATTCCAGAGGAGGGCAAATTTCTGATCGATCTTTCAGTACGGATGCACAAACGGGCCCCTGCTGTTGATCTGTCGCCAAGCATTTCGTGCATTGGACCAGCTTACGCGTCCGCCTATGACCATCATCTTTAGACTGCAACAAGTAACAACGGTACTGGATTGTACATGTATCGCCTATATCGGGATAGTAGCGATCCACACATTTCTTTCGCAATGTGGATGCCGAAGAGGTTGATGGGAATGGTCCTGTGGCACAATAATCAAAAGAAGATGCTTCGTGTGAAAGCTCTCTCTCTCGCTCAGGTCGGGGTCCAAAATAGTGTCACAACGGTTGCCTTCTTGAGATAGAATCCGTCTCTTTCGAATCAATATTCCTGCTCCTTCTTTGTTGGGGGCTAATGAAGGTTCGGTTTGAGAGGGTTCCATTCTTCCACAACCATTGATCTGTGGTTGTAGTAGAGAGTGGTCGCGGTTCCTCCGAATCACCACACCTTCAACATTGTCGTTCCAACACGACTGTCTGTGTTGTTTCTAGAGTGTAGGAAAGTACTCAGTCTCTGTCGCAGCGAAAATGTCAACCAAAAAAGGTAGGAGGTAGTAGTCTAGTAGCTACTACCGGTAGCTCTACTCTAGCTAGAGAGAAAGGGAGAGAAGAGTCGAGACCTTCTTCAGAGGGGCGTCGAGGCGACGTGTGGTTCTGTCGACAGTTTACTTCGTCTGTACCAGATTTGACTGTGAAGATAGGTACTCCGAGTACTACGTACCGTACTCCCTCAATCCTATCATATCGGTAGACTTCAAATTGCGTTACTACTCGGAGTACGGTAGTCTACTTGATACTATCGTACCAACCATCCAAATATCAGGCCGAAAGATTTTTTCACTATTTTTTCGTCAAACCTCTGCTGCTGTTTGTCAACTTCACAGCCAGGTATCATACAGGTATGTAGTGTACTTGGTACTGGAGTGTTTACCGGTAGTCCTTTTAGTAAGTCGTACATCAAACAATTTATGTCTACTCCATTCGTTCAGGACCAACACCATCATTTTGTGAAAATGTCATTCTTGACATATGTACCATCAAACTGACTTGTCTGCCGCTAGCTAGGTAGTTACCTCTATTCCGGAGTAGGAACTGGAAACATAGTGCTAATAAATCACTGTGGCGAAACAGGAACGTTCTCCCTTTCAGCGAACGATCTAGATGTTCTGCCGCCGGCTTTCCCTTCAAACCAGCCCGTCAAAACGCTCTATTTTTCACAGTTGATTGTTGTTGCGACTCGAGAGTTCCGGACGCTGATAAGAATCATATCAAAGCAGATAGTATTGCAGACGGAAATAGTCGTTGATTCAACGATTGTCTTCACGAAAGATCCAGCTTTTCATATGGCCCTTGATCGTGATGTCAGACGTGATTGGCTTCGGAAGGGAACTTTTACGTTTGTGGAATACAGATTTGATGAAATAAACTTGAATTTGGGATGCCAAAGTCATCGCGTAGAAGAGGGACGCATGTCTCGATCATTCGTATTTACAGTTAAGCAGGTTGATGTGGCCGCGCAAGCAGTGCAATTCACGCAAAGGCCCTCATTTGAATATGACCAGCGAAGCGTACCAGAAGATTTCCTTGATGAGTTTCTCGTGGCAGCTGAAGAATCACGCATTAATTATCTCAAGAGAAAGGGAAGGAGCACAAAATCCGCTGCTTCGCTTCTGTCTCGCCTAATGCCATTTGTAATGATTCTGCTCGTGTTGTTGTCCCATGTGTCTTGCGACGATAGTATCGCAACCATGAACAGAACCGAGAATCAAGCCTTAAAATCTGACCAGAATGCTCTGCAAGAGTTGGTTGTTCTCGATGTTGAGCAAAACAGCAATAGGGAGAGCGACCCAGGCAAAAGCGACTTCAGAAACGATTCGCACGAGGGCATGGGACCTCCCAGCAGCTCGACTACAGAAACTTTTGTGGTTGTCGAGAATAAGAAAGTTCCTGTTGTGACGACATTGTTTGAAACCGAGTTGGAAAGAAACGAAGTTTTTCATCAAGCCGTTGCGATGGAATGTCTTCATGATCCTTCTTATCTAGACCAGAGTCACACAATCGTTCCCATAAAGGAGGTGCCAAGCAAAGCGTCAATAGAAAGTGGGGGTGGTACTCGAGCAGGAGCAGAATGTCCCGGTGATGGCATAACTACTCTCATTTCATGTAGGGATCCTCAGTGGATTGATTCGACATATCCCAGGGAGGCAGAACGTTTGGACAGAATTGCTCAACCTCAGCGTCTGTTGGATGGCGAGAACGTTAATGATATACAAGTAAACGGTGAATCTGGAAGCTGTGGTCCAGGAGCATTGGAAGGCACAATCTGGGAAAGTAGCTCGGACACTAAAGCAGGAGGAGTATACTTGGAGTCTGAAAATTGGGGTGATAATAAGAGTGTACAATGTAGTGCTGGTGAAACAATATCTGTGTATGTGAATGATGGAATATCTACGAATGACGAAGGTGATGTTGTCCTTGGCCTGGATGTTGAAGAGGCACCGGTGGACGATACTCGAAAAGGCCAAGCTGCCTCAGTTACAAAAGATTTGAACCCTTTTTCGGATGAAGAAAACTATGAAACCGAGGATGACATTGGTTTTGAAGGATATTTGCTGAAGCCGGTGCCAATAGAATCGTCTGTTAGCACAAAAAGTAATGGGAACAGAGGGAACCCCCCGAAAGGATCGCTTGCCAGCTTTTATGAATCAGCAAGCAATTTCACCTCCATGAAATCTTTTGCTCATCAGCTCGAAGAACAAAAAGAATGGTCAACATCTTCTCAAACAATAGACTTAGCAAATGAGAGAGAGGTACACTACCAAGGTGAGCCTTGGGGATACTACCGACCCACTCGACGCATTCCGGACAGAGATCTTCTACTTTTGCTATTTGAGGATGCGAAGCAGGAGGAAAAGGATGATCCTCGTAATTCAACAAAGCGTCCTGAACCATCAAAAGGATGGGAAAAGGATCTGTTGTCTGATGATTGTCACGCGCATGATGGTTCGGACATGTCAGGGGAGGAGACTGTAAGAAAAGACGGATGGAATGGCTTTGAAGAAAGATTTGTCGCCCTTTATGATCCTATAGTATCTGAAGCATCCGATGCTAACTCTCATTTTGTCGAAGGTCTGGACGATATTGAGAAGTTTTTCGAGGGTGTTGATCCACCAGATGAACTGGATGTTGGTGCATCGGGATTAAGCATACAAGAAGTCCTCGTCGGAAAGGGCCGGCAGCTACTCTTGAAAAAAATACTCCAGTTTTCCCATGCTTCAAGAACAACTTGGAAACGTTTAGTTCATAGGTTTGGCAAGCTTTTCACCCGAAGCCAAGAGGAGCAATACAGATCCAATTTCGAAAGCCATCCCTTTCCGGCATTAAAACAACTGGCAGGAATGCCAATAAAAGCCTGGCAGATGTCCAAGATTGGTATAGAAAAGTTCGTCAATCTGGTTGATAGGATGTTGGACAACTTTGATCACGATGATAACGAGGAAGGGGTCGACTTGGGTTTTGCATCTCCATTGTCCACAACAATTGTCTGATCCCAATTTTGAGAATGTTGAGAGGTAAGATGTTGAGAGTTATTGCATCAATTGTTTTGAAAAGATGAAACAAAGAGATATCGGATTCCCCTTCTTGACGCAGAATTGTCCCTGCGCTTGATGATTTTTCTCCAAACACAATGTTCTGATCAAGACCAATAGCAGGAATGTCCTTGCAACACGAGGATGACGAGGGGCTCAAGAAGCCTATAATGCGACTTGAGCAGTTTTGCGATGAAGCTGTCAAATAGTCATAGTTACTCCGACTCGATGTTGCCATGAACCTCTGGTTGACGACCTCCCTGTCTTTTTTGTTGATCGCTGAACTCACTGTCCGTCTTGTTTTTCAACTCTTTCAACAGAATGTCCAAATAAAATAAGGTAAGCTTTCTTGCGTGTTTGAAACGAGCGGATGGCCCGTCGAAATGATTTACCGTCTTGGATGGATGCCGCCCCAGGCTGATTTTTGGTGACAGAAAAACATTCAAGTAAATTATTCAACATGATCGAGATACAAAGCACATCCGGTTTTGTCAACAAGATGTCAGCAGCGTCCACAAAATTTTGTTTTCTCATTGGCCAAGACATCCATTCCACTTTTCCGTTTGATTATTAGACGCCTTTTGTCCTTTCGCTCTCTTTCGCTCTTCATGGTAAGTTGCCAGGCACACCAAACAAAGAAATCGTGTTTCATTGGTTCGTTATGATGATATGCTACCCAGCTCACTACGAGACACAAAATGTGTCGATGTAGAAATCGTTGATTTCCTGTTATTTTTTCTGAGCTTCGGACCACTGCTGCCAAGAAGCAGTCTCCCTCCCCACCTGATACAGCCTAACGTTTTGTGTTGTCTTCTCTCTGGTCACAGGATTAAAATCTTCTGTAACAGGTCACGTATCATTCAGACGAAGCCAAAACATTTTGCTGACTGGAATCGACTCGACGGAGATGCGGTAGTTTTTCTAAATGCAATGAATACGACGTATCTCATATCAACGATCATCCTAGTAAATCATTGTTTGGTTTTCTAATCAGTGTGTCAAATTTTCGTCTAGAAAACGTCAATTGTTCCATTCACAGTCGACTTTACTTACTAGAGTCATATCAAATCCAGCCGTTCTGCCGCGTCCAAAAACGAAGCCTTTTCTAGAATTGGGAGATGCGTTGTGGCGTTTTTTTTGCGTCAAGACCGCCTGAAGAAATGCTGGAGGGAATCGCAGGGTCGATTTCTACGCTATCATCACTGAAAATGGCAGTGTCCCCAGATGTTTCATATGGGTTGAAAATTCGTTGTTGGTGCTCCGTCCGAGAGCCACGAGATCCCTTGGATCCAACATGGGATGGTGGATTTGATCGGAACCATGGGCATACTAAAGGCTGTTTGCATGATGCGATAAAATCGGGAGAGATATCGTCACTACTTGTGAAGCAGTCTCGTAAATTGTCTCCCTTGGGTGGCGCTTGCAGCTCCACCGCAGGATGGAATCTGTTGGGACCCATTGCAGATGCAACTCCGTCAGTGGGTTGCGTCACTGGACTAGCGGAGGAGTCATTACCAGTAATAATTTTCGTTTCTTTCCTCGCCTCGTCTGAAATCGAGCGTTTGTGTCCGAAATGTCCTCGGATCTGGTCCTGTTCCTTCTTGCGGTGGCAACGCGCTTCTGACAGCGTACCTCGGACATGACGAGGGGGTAGCTTTGGTTTAAGCTTGGGAGGGATGTTGATGATCCGCTTGGCTCTTTCGACCTTTTGCTGCTCCGTCAGCCAATACTGACGAGAAACGCTAGTCAATGCATTGACTGAATCTGATACCTCGGGTAATTTCGGTACATTGTGTCCTTTTTGAGGAGGGGCATTTTCAAAAAGGCCCTCCAAGCTTCTCACACCCCGCGATGGTTTAAGTGTAAACATTGGCGCCGGAACATCACTATCTCGTTTCGAGATGCATGTCATCATTCTCTTGGCTGGGCTTGGGGTTACACAACTGGAACGAGAGGATCCACTAGCACTTGATGCAAAGCTTGAAAAGGAGCAACCCTTAAACGGAAAAGAGCGTTTAGGTGTTGCAATTATTTCTTGCTGCATCGTGGAAAAGGCGCCCTCCATAAGATCGTTGATGGGATCTTTTCGGGTTTGCAAGCCATAACGACGGAGACTAACCTCACCTGTACTTACAGCGGGCACTTGGATCAGAATACTTTTCACTGAAGTATCACGACTTGATGGATCGAAGAGATTCTCCATCATCGTACACATAGATTCTGACTCTGTTTTGGTAAGCTGCGGAGGCGCAAGTTCGAAACAAGTTGATGCGACCCCATGAATTTGACAGTGGACGGCCATGAACATCTCCCGGAGTTCATAATCACCGATGTGATGTTCCTCTTCTTCGTCACTGTTACGTTCGACGCACTCTTTAAAGACGACTTTCTTCGACAAAATATTTTTCCCGGCTCCAGGAAGCGAAGATAGAAAGGCCGACAGCGTCCCCGGTGGGGGTGCTTGTGACACCAAGTCTTGGCACGCTGTTTTGCGTGCTCGAATGGATCGTTCCTCTACTAATGCCTGGTGTTCCCATTTCAACGGGAAGAAAGCCGTCTTGTTACGTTGTAGACGCGGAGGAGCTACCGCATCCGAAACTGAAGGTGGAAGTGGCTCCTCTTCTGCAACACTCATGGCAAAGAAACTTGCCTTCTCCAAGTTGCGATCGTAACCTTGTTCTTGAAAGAAGGCTGTCTTCGTGGACTGACAGGCTTGGCTACCACGATAGTTCACCCGTCCTGGTAGTGGTAGATCTTCTTGGAGAGTCTCTGGCTGACGCGACGTGCTGTTGTGGGACGATACTGTTGTATCGGTTGCTTGGAGTGATAGTGTTGGAGAAAGATCCTTTCTTAGCATTTGTGGGCGGATACGTTTATTGGTTGGGCGGCGATTCCTATGAACGATGCGGACGCAATCATTGACCGCCTTCGCTCCTCCATTTGAAAGGGAGTTCGAATGAACTTGTTGCTGCGCTGGGCCTCTATTGACGTCACACATATTGGGTTCTGTTGGATGGGATCGGTCTTCTGCATCGAAACCATGAACCTCCTCCGTGGCTCTTCCAGATGATTGCATGCTCCTACGGAT
Organism: Nitzschia inconspicua; assembly: GCA_019154785.2. Taxonomy (NCBI): domain Eukaryota; phylum Bacillariophyta; class Bacillariophyceae; order Bacillariales; family Bacillariaceae; genus Nitzschia; species Nitzschia inconspicua. Next base: position 2,102,740 of record JAGRRH010000001.1, on the reverse strand, counting down.
ACTGTGAGGCGTACAAGTATTAGCCAGAGGAAGCTAGATTATGGAGACGGTCACACAATGATGTTGAAGAGTTCCGCTGTAAAAGCATTGAAAATTGGAGTCAATGAACCGGCAAAGAGTGATTCCATGGAAAGACAAGCAAGAAAGTGGAATATCGTTGGCCTGCTACAGAGCTAGGGTTAAGCGGTGGTCCGCCGGAACTGTGATCACCCGATCACCCAGGTTCTCACAGTCAACGTATCATACCTGCTACAGAAGGACGCGCGAAAATGCACTACCGGTAACTGTAAAGTGGCGTACGGATCACTCGCGCGTAAAACGTCTGAAATCCTACCGTTTTAATTTACAGTTGTACTTCGTATTTACTGTTAGAAAAACAATGTTTTTGTACTATTTTGTATCATACTCTATGGCAGAGTCGATTTTGTACTATGAAATAGGGGAAACTGCAATCTCGACACCCAAGCACACGTTGGATATTCCCCTGACCAACTGCAGCGAGAAATCTGCAATTGTCATGTGCCTCCTTAATTCATCAATGTTTATCTTGAGATTAGAGTCTCGATGATTTCGGCATCAATCATGAATTGGAATTTTTCAATGATGCGAGCTTTCATACTCTATTCCGCAGCAGATGCGGCTGGACAAAAGATCGCATGTTGACAACTTCGGCAGACTCTTTTTCCACAAAAAAATGCGCTTTTCTTCCACTGGCAAGCTTGTGCACTCATTCCATTTCACTGGATGTTGCTGCTTCAAGTGACGACTGAAATTGTCGGATTGCCCTGGGTAGCTGAAATACTTTGCACCATTCATAGTCCTTCCATCTTCATCTTCACTGCCAAAGGTCTGGCAGAAGGAGCAAAGCACGGTTGTCACCTCACTTGTAGACAGATCCCTTGTTGGTTGAAACTTCAAGGCCATATTTCAATATCCATTCCTCCAAGTTGAATTTCTTGGTTTTACCTTTACGTTGTGATTCCGCCATTGTGTAATGTGCTGTAGAAGCAGTGTATTACTGTTAGTAGCGAAGTACCGTAATTGTCTTTTGTGTTATTAAACTTCTGGAACCTGTAATTTTTCTGCGATACGGTACGCGGTACTACAGTAGTTTGAGTGCTTTACAGTTAGTTAAGGTTTCGTCTGGCCTTTGTACGTGAGACTTCAATCAGCACCGAAAATAAGCCGAAAACTCAACAGTAAATTCGGCTCTCAGATCATGAAACTGTCCGCTTTCAAAATGGACGACCTATTGACTTTTGGATAGTCAAGTATCTGATTTTGATTGATCATCACATAACGACGATTAGTTCCTGTCGTTATTTGATTTTGGTTGGTCAAATAATGATGTATGAATGCCGAACTCAAATACTTAAGGAAGTTATTTAAAAGTCCATCAACAGTCGTTATGTAAAATGGAAAGATAATTAATGAGCTGTACTTAACTTCCAAACGATAAATACGACTACCGGTAGTAGTGGGAAAGACCGTAATAAAATGACACCAGTCGCTGTGTTTCTCGATGTTGGATCGAAACAATGACAACATCCTTCTACAACTACGACTTATCACTTATCCCCTCCTGTCTACTCTACCAGCTAACGGTAGACAGTCGACATTTGTTGCCAGCGGATCAAAGTAACAACAACGGGAACTTTCTACGACGTACCCCATCCCATACTGTGTTGTTACCTTCTGAGGGGTGTTGCATATGTGAGAACCTTCGTCGAACAAGCACGCCGACGAAGTTGTCATGGGATGACCGAAAGGCCGAAAACGATTTCTAAAAGGAAAAGTCAAAGATGACTGCAAAAACAGCACAATCGCCAGCTTCACAACGACAAGATACAAAAAGAGGCTGAAGCAAGAGATAGGGTATGGATGTTGAAAACGATTCAAATGGACATCGATTTCCTCCCTCTGTCGCTAATGATTTTTTTGCTACCAGAACCGTCCAATTCGTCGCGCTCATCTGCTGACGACAAAACAAGCGATTGTAAAAATCATTCAGATACTGACATTCTTCGAGTTAACCAAGGTGCGGTTGACGCCAGAGAAGGTAAAAGCAGTGTCTTTGATTGTGACATGTCGTGATGAATGCCGACTCTTCAGCATACTGTTGCTAACAGTAAATGACCTAGAAAAATTTGATGACAATAGGATGGCACAGTTGTGGATTGAGCATGTTAATGGATGTGATATTTTTCCCAAGCTTCCAGTACAATTGAAAAAGTATCATCGATATTGGGACAGAAACAGGAGGATCCAGGATATAATGGATAGAGCCAAAAGTGATATTGATGCAACATAAACATGACTTGAGAGCCGTAAATTCGGTGATTGCACCAAAAACAGAGAGGCCTGCTAAAGAGTAGTTACTGCCACTACTCCTGTTACTACTATTGAACACATTAGTACTGAAATCTAATTATAGTAGTGATAGTTATATGGTTCAAGAAAGGTCAAGCTCTGCTGGGTGTTGTTTTTCAATTTGCTCTCTTGCAAGACATGTTTTAATGTTGTGACCTCTCTTCTTGCATATGCTACAAACAATGAATGATTTGTCTGCATCATCGGAAAAACAAGATCGTTTCCTGAACCGTTTCGTTACATCCAAAGAAACAGGAACAATGTTTTCCTTCAATATTTCACTGTTTTTGTATTTGTAATGTTCGCTTACATGATTGTCCATGATGTATTGCATTGTTTGCATCTCAAACAGCCTGTAGTAGGCCCTGCATCAATGCAGAGATCTCCATGCTCCTGCCGCTTTCCACATTCACATGTCTGCTCCCTCACATCCAACAATCGATTTGACTCGGGCTGAGACGCTCCCTGGATGGACAGAAAACATCAAACAGACCACTACCCTTCACAACCTCCCTCACTTGGAAGCCGGCACAGTTTTCCATCTACGTTCAAGTATTCCTGGAGCATTCTCCATAACACCCTCCCTACAATAGTGCTTCTCGCAAAGCATGCAGATCTTGTTCATCATTTTTCTGACAATAGTGTTGGTACACTCCAGCCAGCTCCCACTTCTTGCCTCTCCAACCATTGAGTTTGCAGACTCTGACATGTTTGTTGTCACGATGCCGAACCTGGGTGGAGAGGTTGGGTCATTCACCCAAGCGATGCTCCTCCACTGATTGGCTGGAATGACCTCCAAATAGGCACGCCCATGGACGGAAATTCCATTAATTTGTCAGCAATTTGTCAGACTCTCGTTTGGAGAATGTGGCAGACAGAGCATAGACATGCTTTGCTACCTGTTTCCCAACTGCCTTTTCAACATTCCTTACTATGTGGATAGAGCAAAAGCAATGTTGATTGTCTGGAAACAACTGCTGCAATGCCTGGATGAGTCCCTTTTGCCTGTCAGAAATGAAAGTGAAGTAGCAGAACTTGCAACGATTGTTTGGGTGCTGCATTTTCAGCAAAGGAACGGCCTGAACCAGCAGCTCCAGGAACCACTTCCATCCATCTGCATTCTCGCTATCCTTAATAATGGCTAAGGACACTGGATAGATGTCATCACATGCAGTCTGCACTGAAGGAATGTACAGGGTTCTTCTCCATTGTGACTTCAGGTGGATCCCATCAAGAGAAAGGACAGGCCTCACATGCAGCAAAGAGTGCGTCATGATACCAGGACAGATGCCTACTCGTAGGCGTTGCAAACACTTGTCGGCATCACTCTCAGCTTTGACAGCGGAGTCTTCATTTCGCAACTGGAAATGATGCAAATATGACATGATAAGTCTATAAGGGGCCTGATGTTTCTCTCTTTGGACTTTTGTCACTGGACGGTTGATGGCATGATATGACTGGTTGTATGAGGCTCTCACCCGTTGGGCGTTGGCAGTTGCCTTCATCACATCCTTTGATACTGGCTTGCCATCGTTCACCTCAATGACGTAGTCCACATTATCTTCCAATTTGTCATTTACTATTTTTTTGGGTGCACGGCCATTCGTTTTTGGGGGAATAGGTGGGCCACAGGATTGGACAATTCCTGTTTCAAGATAATTGGCAGAGTACCCCTTTCTCTGCCAAGTTTGGCCCTGAAACAACAGCCCGCATGAGAGGAACAAAAATAAAGCCTCGATCCAGTGCCTTGTGACCTTGCAATGATTAGTCTGACCCTGGAAGATTCCTCGTATTCATCAAGAATGGCCAGGTCAACTTTGGACATATCTTCAAATTCCTTGGGTACTTCAATGAATAGAGATGTGAAATAATTGTCCCTATGTCTTGTTGGTTCGGGTTGCGAATCAGCCCTAAGTTGGGGATCAGGTGGCACATTGTCTAGTTCAGGATGGAGAGACTTGTCAGGATTATCTGGCACAATATGGATGTCATTGTCATGAAGATCTTCAAGCAACCAAAGGAAAACATCATCATGACAGGTCTTTTCGGAGAGGAGGGGGAAAGGAACATAGGAAGGAAGAGGAAAGAAGTTCCCTTGGGTTGGGAACATCTGATCGAATATCAGTGAGGGTAAACACTGTATGGAGAGACTCCCTGAGCTTGGAAATGTGGTGCTGCTTGAAAATGTCAACTTCCACATCTAACCCCTTGAGCAGGTGGAGGACACATCCAAATGTAAACAACCCAGAGTCAAATCCATTCTGTTGCAAGGGACACGCTCTGTAGACAGCCTTCTCCACAATGTGGTCAGGGCTGGCAAGCAGCACTTCACACTTGGGGTCTCCAAACAAACAAAAGGTAACAATGAATTGCTGAAATTGTCGGAGGTACTTGGCAGGAGGAGAATTACAGTGTACTGAATTGTTGCAGCGGCAATCTTTGATCAAAGAGTCTTATAATCTTCAGGACAACAAAATGGCAGTCAATGGAGAAGGGAGAGTGGTTCTCAAATTTGTTGTCCTTGAAATGTTGACACCTCTGCTGAACATTCTCTACCCTCTTCGCAACATTGGGATCAGAAGGAGCAATAGCTATCTTCACGTTGACTTGATCAAAGAAATGTAGGGAGTTGGCAAAACCAACAAGTGTGGTATCATGCAAGCCACTTGGCTGTAGTGACCGTTGTGCGAGATAATCCACCAAAGCAGTGGACAGGTAGTTGTCACCTGATAAGGGTGCAACTGCTTCAGCATTCACAAGAAGAGCACAAAAAGACGTTGTCGAAACAACAAAAGGAGAACTTAACGGTGTCGAAATAATAGTGCCATAGCATTTTCATTGCTGTCGTGCAGAGGAGCATCCGCGATTTGGTAAAATTATTACCTGTTTCTCTCCAAGACTCTTGATTCTTGGATACCAGTGGAGCAGCATGGTAACCCACTAGTACTGCAAGCAAAGAACCTTCATCAACTAATGCAAGAAAAGACGTTGTCTATCAGAGGAATGCCGCTTCCGTGTGCGGGTGATGCACCAGAGGCTTTAGAGACAGCTCACGAGATAGAGATTCATCTCCCGGATCAAATCAGGAAATTGCAAATGTCCCAGCAGAATGCAGCAACTTTGATGGTCGCACACAAAGACACATGCAATGAGCAGACGTTGGACTTGCTACGTGCGTGTCAGAAACTCGCAGGTAACATGAAGGAGCGTCAGAAAATACTCGTAAATTCACTTGAGCAGGCTCATGGCTTACTAAGTGCAGTTGTTGCATCACTGCCAGAAAACCACAAGCTAAATGGAGGAACAATTATGATGCTTCCGTCAATAAACGGTTCTCCCGTCTGAAGATCATTGTGGACACCATAGTTAAGACTGTTGCAGAGTCTTCCGATCCAAATGTGACTACCAACAGTGTCATAGAGCTGTTCGAGGAGCAATTTCAAGCCAAAAAGCGAAGCCCTTCAGTCTTGATAACATGGTTGGAACAGGAAGGTTACAAGGACTCCAAAAAAAGAAAGTTGTCGTAAATGTTTCGTCATATTTGATGAATTAAAACAATATATTTAAATGTTTAAAGCGTATGTTCCCCTTGACGGTCTTACTCTTTCTTGAGAGAATGAATGAACGATTCCACTTCTTCAGCGGCAGTTTCTTTGGGTTTCATCGCTTCAATGGTGGCTGCCACAGCGACGACATGTCGTAGCAAGCGGATTTTTAAATCTTAACCGGGATGCACGTTCGTGTCATCGCCTAACTTTATTTGGCCGTGATCATGCTGGTCGTAGTCCTTAATGCACCTAAAACCCTACCCATTACTCTTCTCAATGCAACTCTAGGATTTGCTATCAACCCTGCCATGTTCTTCCAACTGTAGGATTTGCTATCAACCTTGCCATGTTCTTCCACGATTCCGGTGGCTGAGGCAATAGGGCTGCTGTTGTCGTAGTTTTGTTCCGTCGGTTTTCTTCTTCTCCCTCGTCTCGTCTGCACCTCCGGTGTCGCCGTACGGTCGTCTTTTCCCAGACTGGCGGTTGTCGCAAGCACGCATGGTCAACTTTGTTGCACCTGGAAGATCCGGTGAAAAAGACCACGATGGTTCCAGACCGTTGAAAAATGAGATGGATGACTCGCGCTACGGTTCAAACAAGACCCATAGGGTTTAAGCTAGTGTTTCTCGATTAGGGGATAGACTCTCTCTTGAGTTTTAGTCGAATTTTAGTCGAAAAAGGTCTACGACTCGTGGGCGTTTTTGGAAAAAGGTCTACGCGTTTTTGGAAAAAGGTCTACGACTCGTGGGCGTTTTTGAAATTTGGGGGGTCGCGTTTTCCTTTTGGGGACTGTTGATCCCACAACGGATTTCTCTCATAAACACTACCGAGTACGTAGCTACTATTACGTAGTACTGCGTATTAAACGGTAAGAAGGACCACTACTCGTACAAATTACCGTACGAACTACAGTACTTCGGTAGTTGTAGACTACTTGTTTATTTTTGTTTGATCATGTCATCACTTGTACCCTTCGTGCAAAACAATACAAGAGAATGACAAGTCGAAACGGTAGCAGTAGTGAAGTAGAGTCTTGGCGAAAAAGCAAAGCTAAGGCTTTTGTGAAGGAGCTTTTGGAGAATAATGAAATGTACATGGATATGCCTGAAGCCCAGTTGTATCGATTGTATCCACAACATTTTGGTCAGTACTCTCAAAATCGATTTATTTACCAAGCCAGTACGATAGCCGCGAACTTGCTGAATTCAAGAACAGGGCCCGTGCACGTCACGAGAACTTCAATGCTTGCATAAAATCTTTCAACGTTCTATCAAACTTCACTGTCAACCTCTCTATCATGTCTACTGGATGCCCACCATTCATACTGTTCCGGCAGTCTTGGATATTCATCAGAAAAATTGTTCATGCTTTTTTGACAATTTCCCATCTTGATACACCTTTCTCCACCTCTCCAGATAGCACCCATTCAACTTTAGATCAGCAACATTCCGGAATGGAACAAATAATATGCAGCAACCTTTTGCATGCTGTTCCATCGAAGAAAGTTTCTCTGGAGGAATCTCTTCTGTTTTGAAACAAAATAAATCATTACCATCAAATTCTTTTGTATTCACAAAGACAAGGTAACTGATCACAGGTATGTGCTCCATACTCAACTGCCTTACTTTCAAGTGATTGTTGTTGGGGTGAGGTACTGCCCATTCTAAACTTGCTGTTATCGGTTTACAGGCAACATATTGTGATTCAAAGTCGTAAACACACGCCTCCTCTAATTCCTTGGGGCGGCACACGTAATTTAAAGTCATCAAACAGAACAATCCTCATCTTCTGAAATGTTGAGATCTTGGATGGCTTTGAAGAAACTACCAATGTCAACATATGAAAAATCATGCGAGAAATGGAATCTGGACCCATTTCTGATGAGATATGATGCCATAGGTGCAGCCACTTTATATGAACCTTGAGAGCTGTGCCAATCATACCTTTGAAACCAACTGAAGACGCCTCTTCTTCCAATTCTACATCCGACAATCCCTTCTTTTCTGCCATCTGCTGTTGCATGTTCTTCACCATGTGCTTTGCTGCATCTGCAAAATGTTTGTTATCCTCTCTTTCTGTATTTTTGGAGATGCAACATGTGCAGTACATCACACTGCCGCCATCTACACCTGTGATGACATTGGTATTACATCCAAATAGAATACTAGCAAATTCACTGTGAACATTGACATATGCATCTGCATGTGCCCTTTTTGGGACACAAATTGACAGTGATCGAGAAATATCATTTCCTCTCCAGGGGAACCAACTGGTGACTTTATCATCAAGCATCACCAATGTCTCAGTTAAAGGAAAGACTGGAAGTTTCATTCTACACTCAGATCCCTTTTTGAAATATGATGGAGAATGATCACTTTTAGTTAGGTTTCTCAACGCTGCCACGATGAAGTTCAACCTTGCAGAAGGTGTGAATCTCTCCATGTTAATCTGTGACTCACATTTTGGGGGAAGCATTGAATGAATAACTTCAATTTCCATCAGGACACGACACTTGGTTAAATATCTTGATGACGACCAGAAAATTTCATCTTCACCATCTAATGTGTCTCCATAGTACTGTTTCAAACGTTGCGACGTTAGATCTTCACTTGACAAGCTCGCCTTTCAAACAGTACAGTATAATATTTTTTGGCTCCTCATGATATTTCCCCTTCCTTTGTTTGCAATTGTCATAGATCTTGTGTTGTACTTTTTTGATACCCTTCCGTTCCTTCCACAGTATTGCTACAGTCATCGTGACATACTTTTGGGACCAATCTAGGACTAAAACCATGCAATCGAGTGCACATCACTCTATCTGCATACTTTGACACCTGCCTCACATATTCTTCATGCCCTTTTGCTGTTCCTAGTCCACTTCTCAATTTGCTCCACCCTTTAATCCAAAGTAAAAAGATGTGGATGCAGAGTCTTTCTTCCTTGCTCCTCAACTGCATATGTCCATCCATCTAAATCCCCAAAGAAACCATACCCTGGTTTATTGATATTTTTGTTAAGATCCCAGCCTAGTATATGTTCAACCGTTACTCCGATTACATTCTCGAAATCAACGGCACACAACCCTGGATGATCAAAACGTATGTGTTTGCTTTCACTTATAAACTTACGGAGTGTTTCCTCATCTAACACAAAATTGGGTTGGGTTTCACTACCTTTTTCACCCTTAAACATCACTCTTATCCTGAAATTGATGCCATCTTCAGAAGTGACAATGAACATTACAGATGGTAAACCTGACATTGCAGTCATTGTAAACATTCTTTGTTGAGCCTTTCTTGCTGCTGCAGCACAGTGCGATATAGAACCTGTCACAGCTTGCATTCTTCTGAGGAAAATATCTGAGGATGATTGCCAAATACTTTATCAGTGTACCTTGCCATTGCACCAGCAATATCATTACAGGAAATTTGACAAAACATTTCCCTTTCTTCTTCTCTTGTTTTCAAATAAGATGCCCTGATCAAACGCTGTCGTTCTAACATATTGTACAATATGCACCCCAAGTAGCTTGGTGAAAATTTCGTTTTGATCGGCAACATAAATTCGTTGAATATCCAGTATCAAGCCTGGGTTCATCATTGGCATCTCTTGACCCTACTCCATATGGAAAGAGTAGAAGAAAAGCCAGCAAAAGATTATCACCCTGGTAATCTTGCAAAATATTTCTTGTGGGTCTGGAAATTAATGATATCTCTTTGCAGTTTTCCTTGGATAAGAGATGTTTTACTGTCAACTCCTTTAACTCCCCTGAGTTTTCGCCTCCCCAGTTGAGTGGTGGGGCACATTGTTGTCTGGAAAAACTGCAAATACTTCGTAAGCATCTTCAACATTGTTGTTTCCTGATGCAACACTTTCGCTTTCATCCACAATGCAAGGTGTTGTATTTATACATATTTCTGCATCAACATCTGCATACAGTCGATTGTATGTTTTCAGCCACAACAGAGCACAAACTACCAACAACCAACTTCTCAAGTTCCAAGACTCCCTTCCCTTGTCTTATCTGTCGCCACCATGTCTCGATTTGTAAATTATTCACTTCTACTGTCACATATGCACATACGCCCTATAACCTCCAACTTCCCTTACATCTCTTTCTTCTCCTATCATTAAGAACAGATGCCACAATAACCATGATTATGCCTGCTGATTCATTCTTTGTGGTCCAGCTAACATAGTTGCTGTCCTCAAGATGGAACAATGTCATCAAAAAGAACCAGTCGGAAAAGCTGGATTTTTGGAGGACATCAACAAGAAAATCCAATCCGACAAGGAAAGTAGTGAAACAACGGCACCTACGAAAGCTTCTTTGGAGTGGATTGGCAAGTGCCGGTCATTGACGGTGTACACTTCAGAGAGGACCATGAGGATGATACCCCTTGCCAAAGAGGATTCCTCTCTCGTGACTGGGAAGGAACACTTCGCACTTTGCACATGGACTGCTCATCCCTTCATCGCTGCCCAGACTGGTCTTATCAACAGTGAGAATGACACCCTCATCCAACAGCTTCATTCTAAATGCATCTCAATCTGTATGGAAGCAGACGGAAGCCCTTCACGCCAAAGGGCTTTGATTGGTATGACGAAGAATTATCTGCCCTTTCGGAAATGCCTTGTCACAGAACCTTATACACCTGCAGAGCATGTCCTGACAGATCAAAGCATCAAAAATCAAAACCATCATAAGTGCCATGTGGCAAGGGCATGATTACACCAATTTCTACCATGATATTGGGGAATATGAGGCGAAATTTTTCTCCTCTCGTCACGAAAACGGGACTTACTCTGACATGGCTGTTGCTGAGTTCGGTTTCCCGAACGATACGAAACTCCCTACCAGTGCATCCCATCACAAACTTACCTCCAATGACCCTTCTTGTATCACCACAAACACCAATGCAGAGGGGATCCAGTCTTAACGTCCTGCAGTTATACTTCCTTCCCCAAATAAGAGAGCAAGGATTCTTACTCTGCCATCTTCATCCCTATCTTGACAGTTCTTCACTTTCGTTCCCTACTACCTGTTATCTGCTTATCAGTTGTTGCTGCGTTGGTATTGTATCCGTTAACATCTTTTAGCAAAACCTACTCTCTAAATGTACCTTTTTTACCCTTTAACATCAATGTTACTCCTGAAGATGGCATGCCATATCTCTTCGCTTTCAACTTACTTCCAGTTAACTGTAAAACAAATACGAAGTACTACCGGTAGTACCTATGTTTTTACAGTTAATTACTTCGTATTACACTACTACTGGCTAAGTCGTACACGTACTACTACTGTATTATTATTACTACGTATTTACACTTATAATATATATATTATATTTTATAATAAAGTTGCTAGTCCTACGTCCTACTACTTAGTACTAGCTACGGTAGCTAGCTAGAGTAAACTTCTCCAATCAATCCACGCCGGAACTCGACGCCCTCCTCGGCAGAGGCCCTAATTATTGTGACTGTGAATTCGCGCCAAAAAAGGGATTTCGAAACAGACAACGAAGCCTGCATGACTACATACCGGTACGTATGATAGAATTAACTTCCCAATGATGAGTTCTTACAACGGAGTATAAAAGACGGATAGGAGCAGACCAGGCCAGTGAAGACGACCCCGACTCTCAACGATAGCAAACTTTATCCAGATTGTGCATAGCGACCGTTCACCGCCGGCACCTGTGTTCTATCTTTGTCACTACAAATTAAATATCTCGCCTTTTAGTACATCTATATTAGCAGTCCCATCGTAGTACTAGACACACCACAATGGCTTCTACGTCGGCCAAAAAGTACTTGAATCTAGTGGGAGAGGGTCGAAGGGTCCAAAGCGTACAAAGCGCCCCCCCCTCTAACCATGTATCTCAAGCACCAGAAAAAAAGACAACTACCCGCAATGTCACACCAAACATGAAACACACCAAAACCTCACTAGACCGTCGCATGATGGTCGATAAGGAGGTAGTTGACGAGTTATTGTTAGTTTGCGGAGTAATTGGAACGGAATCCACAAATGATGCAGGAAAACAATCATTCGTTCCCGTCACAGACTGTCTCAATTGGTTGCAGGACATGCAACGTGCTTTGCGCCGCGATGAAGATTTGTACCGACCAATTTCACTTCTCATTGGCAGGTGGAAAGTGGTTGAAAAGAAGTTGCTTCCTTTGGTAATGACGTGTCGCTACGATACGGCAGTTGTCTTGACCGTGGTCAAAATTCTAGTCATCCTCACAAAACCTTTGGCTGAGAATAGCAAACGGGCTGGTCAGTTGATAATCAATGGATCTTCGAAGAAGGACATCGCAGATCAACAGCTCGTTCTTCTGAAACAGCAACAGATACGGGACAATGCTTTGGAGCAAGCTCAGCAATTGATGGAATATAAACGCTTGTTTACCTTTCATCCATCGCATAATGAGACTAGCGGTGGCAAGAGCAAGGGGAAAAAAGAGGGAACTGGTCTCCTATCAATATTTGTATCGCTCCTGGCAGAACCTCTCTCCAAGTCTGGCGCGTCTCGAACTGATGCCGACCATTTGACTATTGAATTGGTTCTGCATTTGATTCGAAATCTCTTATCGGCCGAGCCTCTAATGAACAGTGAGTACCTCTTCTTGTTGAGGCACGGGTCGCTTCTTTTTGAATGAGTTAACACTTACCAATCTTTTCCACAAAACACTCTCCAGCGTCTCCAACTACCTCGCAAGAGGCAGCTCTGCTACATCAAAATATGATTTCGTTATTCGAACGGGAGCTTGTGTTGGACATCCTGTTGGTGGTGGGGCAAGAAATGGAGCTTCGTGAAAATTCTCAGTACAACTTGCTTATGATGGAAATCCTGCACCACATTTTGAAGGCACAAGATCCTTCGGCAGTGGCTAAAGGCATATCAGGACGTCGAAGCAAAGATGCAACCAAGGCCGCTCCCAAATCTTCATCTTCAATGCATTTATTGTCGTCGAAATTGAAAGAGGAGCAAGCTCAACGCCGAAATTTGGTGACATCCCGTCATGGACACTTTGGTGGTACTTGGATGCAGAAACATGGGGGAACGCGGCAGTTTATTTCTTCAGCTGCTGCTGTCCATGGGAGCTCTGGCGAATCACAATTAAAGCATCTCGTCCAAGCGAAGCGTAAGAATCGGCTAGCAGAACCCTTCATTGGGTCTGGAAAATCTCTGGTAACGCACACTCGATTAGCCGCTATAGACAATGGTCCAGCCACCAAACGTGCGAACGAAACTTTGAACAAATTTTGCCATAAATTCATGGCGGATTGCTACGGACCGTTCATGAAATCGTTGAAGAATGAGTTTCGACGTGACTCCGTGAGATTGGAAGAAAGTGACAAGGTAATATTTTTCAGGCTCATTTGGTTCTTCTCGCAATGGTGGAGAGCCTCGTCGTCCTCTCGTTCCAAAGCTGCGCACGGCGACAAAAAGCGGGAGGCAGTTGGAAGGCTCATTATCACGATGGACGTATTTACATTCAACTTAGTTCTAAATGCGACCGAGAGTTTTTACAACCACAAGAAGTACGCAAGATTGGCCCAAGCAGTTGCTTTGTACAGTGAGATGATTCATCTCCTTCACGACATGTACACATCGAAAGACAAGACGGAGCACGAAATGGCCATGGGTTTGATTGATCGACTCTTTTATGGCCAGGAAGCTTTGGATCAGATTCCAAAGTTGATCAGCCGTTGGAGCCCTGGCACGTTTACTCGTGAGTATTTGTGTGACCTAGTCGAAGTGATCCACATGTGTCTCAAGCTACTTGAAGCAAATACTAGGATGGGTATTGAACATGTTCAAAGCAAAGGTGGCAGTTCTACCAGAGATGTATCGCAAAAGATTGCAAAGATGTTGACCATCGCAGCTGAATTTGACATCAGGAACTACTTGGTACGTAAAATAGTGTCAAATCAAATGATAACGATGTATGGCCATCTGCTGTCCCAGTACAAAATCAATTCGACTGTTGTCAACCACCGCATCATTTCCATGTTTCTTCGCTTAATGAGCGTCGAGATTTCTTCGCCCGACATGGAGGATGCAGACTCTCCTCTGAATCCACTTGGAACCAAGCGGACAACATTGGAACCCATGCTGTACCATCTTCAACTGATAGTAACTATGGAACAGATTTTGAACGATACATCCATTCGCGGAGACGAAGACTTTGATCTGCTAATTCAATTCTGCACGAGTCTTATGTACAAGTTTTGGGCTGCAGCTGACTCCAACCCGATGGTGTACGTCGAGTCCATGTTCCGTCATGTCACCCCTCATCGCTTTTGTGAGCTAGTTACGAATCTGTATGTGAACGAGGACCTCCGAATGCTCTCTGAGCGCGCTGTCCTTCTTGAAGAGCACTATGAACTACAAGAGGAATATGAAGAAAGAGGAGAAACAAAGGTGAATAGGGCAGGTCGTGACAATGAGGAGGAGGAAGGAGAGCTGGAATTCACAGGAGATGCTGTAGCGGGTGACAAGGCAACCAACAACGATGACTTTGAGACAGAGAAAATTACCAATAAATCTGTGGGTGACTCCGATACCAAACAAGCACAAACCGAGGAAGGCAGACATAAACGAAAAAGGAAGGACAACGACTCCACTACAAAACTGCGAACTGAAAATGAAATGCGGGATGTGCAAAGTAGCAAGATTGCACGAAGGCGTACTTCCTCAATGACCGCTGGCAGCTCCGACAATGACATCTACTTTGGAAGGTCGAACTCAATATCACGTGGATCAAATTCAGCAACTTCGAGAAACAGACACTCAATTGAAGAGGATAACGACGAAGGAGATTGAAATACTATTCTTTCTGACTTGCACACTTAATTCCTCATCAATTGAATTAAACTTCGTAGTAGGGAAGCAGGGATTAATATTTTGTCTCTCACTTCAACATTTGTTAACCCGACACAATATGAACATGCCACGGTAAAGTCTGTTCAATGACCAACTGTTTCTCAAGCGAAGCATGGCTAGACTATTCTTTCTGACTTGCACACTCAATTCCTCATCAATTGAATTAAACTTCGTAGTAGGGAAGCAGGGATGAATATTTTGTCTCTCACTTCAACTTTTATCAACCCCACACAATATGAACATGCCACGGAAGTCTTTTCGATGACCAACTGTTTCTCAAGCGAAGCGTGGCTTCAAAATCCCCCTTTGAATGGAAGGTGGGTGACAGCAGGAGCGGATCAAATTCAAAGGGTTTTGAGAAGCCAACTTCTATGCAGAGACATTTGATCGGCTCCAAATAAGTACGCCGTGCAGAAAATGAGAAGGTACAGAGGGCGCGAAGTCATTTTGGATGAGCGAGGTGGGTGAAGCTACCCATCTTTGGTGCTGCCCCTTAGCTGATAGAGTAGCACAGTCTTACCCATTCATGGTCATCCTTAGACAAAAGTAAGAGCTATCTCTCAGAACTTGCAGAGGAAAAGTTCCCAACAATTCCTGAAGTATCAGCCATTTGAAGTTGACATTTTTTTATCCCACTGCTGCCACTCCTAGTGCAGGGAGCGGTGGTTAGCTCCCCCTCCCCACAGCACAACAAAGCCAACAACTTCAACCTGACAACAGTCTGTTTGACATTGACTTAATGCTTCAGGACATGATTGCACTGACCACCAAGATGACAAACACCCTGTTTGGAGAGGATGATAGGGCACGGATGAAGCTGAAGATCAGCAACAAGAAGAAATCCGTCCTCTACAGGAGAGGATGAAGCTGCAATGGGGAGGAGGCCCCTGATAATTCACAACATCTCAGAGCTGAATGGAAGTGTCCTAGCGAAAGTTTGAATGACTGAGGGTAGAGATGATCTAGAAAACTTTATGAACCGACTTGTTGAAGGGTTAGGGTTGCTACCCAAGAATCCAATACAAAGTAAGAATCCAGTGCAAAGTACTTCTCCAAGCAAACCAGATGAGAGTATGATGCACTAGCCTCTTCTCTTCCAGGTGTTACCAGATTAGAGACTTCCACTACCAGAACCCAGGGTGTCAGGAAGCAGATGGCCAGAGGATCTGAGAGGAAACTCTATGGTAACATTGCGACTGTATTGGACTTCAACTTCATTCGTGGAAAATGGGAGTACAAGCCAGACAACCTGCCTGAAGGGGCAATGTTGGCTCATAAAATAATTGAGTCAGCTAAGTGACAGGAGATGTACCTATGCCTAGCTTGACATATTTTTAATTATGGCTTCTACAACACTTGGACGGGCACCAATCATAGATATGTCATAGGGACACTTGGTCTAGTGGTGGAGACTTACAGGGGTATGAGAAAACATACTTCTATCAAGAAGGAAGGTGAGGAGACAGGAACCACAGTGCGATGGCTGGACTGCCAGTGGATTACTCCCACCCATTGTACAGCTCTTTGAAGGTTTTGATGAGACGGTCATGCCAAAGGATGATTTCTTGTTCTTAGAAATGGCAGGCCTCAGTGTAAACTCCACTCATGATGCAAGATCCAGTAGTCTGGGGTATGTTGTGTTCAAAAGAAATGGTGAACCTATGACCAAATTCCACACATGGTACAACAACAAAGTTCTGAAACCCTACTCCAAAGAAGTTAGAAAGAGTCACTAACTCTCACAGAGAGCAACTTCTCTGAGCCAGAACTGGCGAGGGTCTACTGTGGCCTGACATGAACAACATTGCCTGCATCACATCATATGCTGAAATGGAGAGGAACCTTGAGAATGGTATTGCCTGTGCAAGGTTTGGTGCAAAAGTTACTGACTGGACACAGGCCTGTGATGTTGGTTTGGGTTTCAGAACAACCAAGAAGTCCAAATCCAGGACAACGATTGCAGAGTCCTGTGATGAGGCATTAAAGACAACATTCAACAGGATCTTGGAGACACACTATCTACTTGGCTCTATCCTGCCCAATTCCCTTGGAAGGAAGCATGAAGCGATTGCAGACTGCATTGCTACTGCTCCAAGGGTTCACTCTGCCTGGGCCAAGAGACGGTGTAGGCTGCCTTCATTGAGGTGGGTTTCCTGGATTTTGTTACGAAGAGCTGCCCATATATCTTCCAGATGATGAGCAAGTGAGTTGGCCTTTGAGAAGAACCGACTGAGGAGAATGGACTTCCTCGAGAGAATACCAGACGTGGTAGCAGAGCAGGTCGTATCCGGATATGTAAGCGAAGAGTTTTTTTACAAATTAGGCTATTGACATGGATGCCAAAGGGAGACCATATTGACTTACCACAACTTCAGATGCCAGAGGCTTAGCAAGACCTCTTTACAGCCAAATCAAAATCCAAGAGAAGACCCAGGAGATGGTGGATGGCTTGGAAAAGGAGAGGCAGAAACGGGGAAGTGTAATTGAGGCTGCCAAGTGCACCTTCCAGATGAATGTGGAGGCTGAGTCCAGGCTACAGAAGATAGCAGTTGGGAAGAATAGTAGGTCAGTGGAGCTCCTGACTTAGGAGGACCTGATTAGGCTGGATGTCAAGCACCTGATCCCCTTAATCCAAGTGAGGGAAGTGACAGACCTGGCAGAACCATGTAACAGGCTGAAGAAAGGCACTGCACAACAGGCAGAGGAGGGACAGAGTTGCCTGCTCCTACAGGCCAAGGCAGTCATTGGAAAGAATATCACCACTGTGATCCCAGAGATTGGAGTGATGTAACGGATGTAACTGTGCCAAAGCATTAGAAATCCCCAAAACGGTGAGGGACTTCAACGCTTCCAACAAAGTATTCGCCTTCGCCTCCTCACAGGGCTGCTGGTGTGAGGAGGCAGCCAGCAGTATTTGCCTTTCCCATTTTGAAAAATGGGAAACTGGAGTACGGTCCCACTTGCCAGAGCTGGATGAGTCTGCCACTCTCCTAGCTGGAATGATACAGTCCATACTGCCCGTTTTCCTGAGGGGAAGATATCCCTTCCATCTGCAGAAGCATTGGATATGGACCTCCTTCATCACCAAATTCCTTAAGGAGGTCTCTTGCTTAAAGAGTGCTGGCTGGACTGGAGTCACAGGCTCTAAAGTATGCAACGCCCCTCAAATCCTTCCTGAACCAACATTTGAGTTCATTTTCAAAAACGGATGAAGATATTGGTGCTATTGATGAGTGCTATCTCACTTCTGACATCTTTCGACAGCTTCTGATCAAAGCTGGCTTTGCAGAGCAGGGCTTCAACAGGAAATGGGGCAAGCACCGTCATGCATCCTTCCTGAAAGATGGTGGTACTCATACAAGGAACAGACCCCAGTACCAACTTTTCCCACATGAATCAGTCTCAGAGGTTCAGCCCCCCAATGGGAGGGGTACCTTACAGAAGGTTGAACAAAGATTGAGACTCGGGGTAAGAAAGGTTGACAGAGCTAAAGTCTGAGTGGTCTTCAAATGGACTGAGATTGATGAAGCTCAGAGAAGCTCTCATATGGTGATGGTAGAGCTGGAACATTGTACTTGAAGAAATATAAGCATATTTGCTTCATGTTTGAGCTGTTCTTTGCTGTGGGTTTGGATAGGATTCATCAAGGAACATCACAGAGAACCCCACCTGTGAGTGGCAGCTAAGGCTGTATTCCAAAATAAATACAAAACAAGGTTCATGTTAGGTTTCCAATAGCTAGTTCCAAGTTACAAACCAATTGTGTCATGGCAAGGTCAATGTTGGATCATTTCTAGCTAGATGATATCTGAACCTTCAATCAACCCGAAACTGTTCAACCCTAGTGATTTTGGGCCAAAACCATAAAAGTAAGGAGTCTCACTCCTTTTTGGTTTTTGCACAGCGTAGATTCAGATAATGCTTTCTTCATGTACATACGGCACCGTACCGGCAGTAGGTTTTGAACTACGAAATACTCTGTATATTCCCCGACGCTGGCTCCGCTCTTATGCAATCTCCGGTGACACAATGTGCTCTGCTATCTCCTCTATCTCTGAGGTCACTGAAATGTGTGTAGAATATGAGTGTAGTGGCGTGGTGTTAACTGTAACTAAGAGGTAGGGTGAAAGGATGCTGCTACATGCCAATTATTACCGGTACCGAGGTACTTACCCGAAGCGGTAGCACGTGCGACGTAGTACCACTCCGAGTACAACCGTCGAAGTTGGCTCACCCGCCCGGCCATAGTCCGACGTTCGTTCACGTTGCTCCTGCACAGCACCTTCTCATCACGGAGTTGTACTAACGGTACGTCCTACCGTCGTACGTATGATACAGGTCGGTAGTACGTTACGGTACTTCGGGAGGTACTACCGGTACATACTCGGAATACCGGTCCATCGTCACCATCTCGATTATTATCGACCAATGCAGTAGTGCAGTGCATCAAAGGTAGAATTTCTGCGCACGTCTTCTGTTGTCAAAAGGCTGTTGGGACAAGCCACTTGTAGTATGTTTGAAATAAATAGTACTGCAACGGCCCTCTTCCCTTATTCCCAAGCACTTTTAAAGGATGAACACCGCAGTTTTGATTTTGTTTGCTGTGCAACTAGCTGCATCTCTCTTACAATGCGAAGCAGCAACTTCTGCGCAAGACATAATCGATTGGATCCAGTCCAAGGCTAACGGTTTTGTCTCTGACAAGATTGTATGGAAGAAAGCCAATGACGAAGACAATGCCTTCGGTTTCTTTGCCATCGATGATATTCCCGAGTCAACCCATCTTATGGTCATTCCCCAATCAACTTTCTTTGACCCTGACGATGACGAGAAGGTAAATGATTGCGAAACGGCACTGCTCTTGTTGGAAGAATACGAGAAAGGGAAAGATTCCATTTATTTCCCTTTTGTTGACTTCCTTTTGGGTGATGTGACCAAACAAGGGATTGTTCCTTCCGCATGGTCTCCGCAAGGAAAAAATCTTTTGCGGCGAGTTATTGGTAGAGCATTGGAGCCTCAAGAATCTACAGATTTCATATGTGAAGAGGAATGTCCAACCCTTCCAAGAAATGGAGACAAGTGTTCCCAACTAGAAAACGCGGCATTTTTCTCAATTATTTCAGGAGTATGGAATTCAAAAATGATCCCAGGTGTGTGCTCTTTTACGCTGTCCTGCTATCGGCAGTCGCAGCGACGCTATCGACACCATTTTGTTTCTTACTGCAATATCTTTACCCCTGTCTCTCTCCATTGCCTTCAGTGTTCGGCATGCTGCCACATCGAAATGGAAAATGGCACAATGTAGATATGAATTCGATCTTACCGGGCGTCAACGATGAAGTCTTATTCACAGTTCGCGACGTCAAAGCGGGCGAGCAATTGTACATTAGCTTCACGGAATGCAACTACGAGGATTGCAAAGGTATGCAATTCCATTACATTACACCCGATATCTTCAGAGACTTCGGCATTGTAGAGCAATATCCAAGACGTTGGAGACTGAACGACAGAAAAGAGCTGGTGGCCCAGATTGATAAAGATGAAGCCTCTGGAAAGCTACATGTTTCGTGGCCTCTGGGAGAATACCCTGACATTGAAGATCTTACTTGGATTCAATCACAACTACGGCGACTGAATAAAATGGAAAACGAAATCAAGACAAGTGCAGCAGCTTTAGAATCATCGCACGAGAAGAACGTGATCATGGAATACTACCATGGGTATAAGGAGCTTCTGGAATTGGCCTTTGTGTATCGGGAAGCGGGTTTGCCCATGCCAACGGGGTACGATACACTTTCAAGTCCCAAAGGAATGGCAGTAGAAGGGAGAAACACTGCTGTTTGTGATCGCGATCCAACAGGTACAAGAATGCCTTATAACTTTGCCACCGAGTCTCAATATCAAGAAATAGATTTCCGGTATAGCAAAGATGCTGACAATACTTGCATGTCCCTCAGTGGTTGGTTGCAGACATGCAGCACCGTTAGGCCACACTACCATGAAGCCTTTGTTCACATAGCCGGGCAGTATGTTGAAAAGGTCAAACGAGTTATTTATTTGGGTGGTGGAGACAACATGATCCTACATGAAATACTAAAATTTCCGGACCTGGAATTGGTGGTGGGAATGGAACTGGATCAGCAGGTTTGTAGGTCTGCCTTCCAATATTTTGGTACTTTGCCATACTTTGATGATCCAAGAGTTCAATGGTGGTTTGGGGATGCAACAAAGTCTTTGCTTGCTCTTCCAGAATCATACTTTGGTTCATTCGACCTAGTTCTTGTTGATTTACAGACTTTTGTGGCAGATGCACTTAAAGTGACTGATAAGCTAAGCATTATGGATACTGCAATCTTGCTTATGAAGCAAAATGGCGGAGTCATCGCAAAGAATGAAGATTTTTCTGTCAGGACAAATGTGGGATTTGCCAAGTACACTGTTGATCTTGAATATCATGATTTACCCAAATTTTGTCAGCAGAGTATTACCTTGGGCAGCAATTCAATTGATTTCATTAAGGCATCTCCCAAAAACCATGGGATTGAAACTCTGGCAGTTGATCTTGTCGGATCAGACACATGGAATCCTTACAATGCTTGGTTTGGCTACCGTCAATCTGTCCCCAACAGTTGCTTGGTGAGCCATGTACCAGAGACGACAATGGAATGCACCAGCAACACATCAGGTACCAGGGCAGGAATTTTCCTTGTTTTGGAGGCTGAAGCAATATCCACACCCTTGGACCCATTCTCTTCTGTCCAGTCCAAGATCAGCAAGAGCATCAAAGAGCTTGGCTTGACTGAAATATCTGTCTCTACTGGCACTGATTTTGACACAGAGGTAATGGTGCTGATTTTGAAAGAGGGTTATGTCACTGCCAGAGTATTTGTGGAACATCATTATGTTGCATTTGACTTGCATCTTTGGGAAAGCATTGGCAGCATTGACAGTCTCAAGGAGGCATTGATTGTGGGAGTGGGTGGGGACTTGAAAAAGTTCACTTCTTTTCGCTTTGTAACAAGTGGAATGTTTGGACTTCAATCATGTCCAAAGGACATTCTCACTGACTTTGCTATGAATGCTCAAAACCATATTTGTAACATCACCAATGCCACTTTGCCACTGGACACAGAGACAAGTGTCAAATCAGCATATGTTAACTTACTGGAAGAATTCCTCCGTGAAATGTTACCTTCACTAGAGGAGGGCTCCTCCTCAAGAGTTGTTGGAGTTCTTTGTGGGGATGAATCAAGGTCCTGTGAAAGCCTATCAGCAATCCATGCAATGACTTTGGCGGCGGTGGAAGTTGTGCCTTTACATGCTTGTACATCGTTTGATGACATGCATGCTTGTGAAATGAAAACAAAAGAAAATTTCTCTGTTGCTGTTGCAGACACAGACAAATTGGATGGCCTTGTTTTGGACCAAGACATGCCATTTCAAATGGGACAAATCATCGACAAGCTCTTCAGTGACAAAGTGTATCATTACAAATTGATGAAGTCCTCTCATATTGTTATTTCTCCAGTGCAAAGAGGACAAGACTGGAAGGTACAACTGGTAGACAGATTCCGCACTGATTTGGTGCTCTTTGATCCTGCATATCGTGTCAATATGAAGGTGTATGCTGATGTATTGCAAAGAACAGAACCTTTTTCACAATGGTGTATCTTTTCAGCTGGAGATTCACACTTTTTCAACCACCTGTCTTCGTCAATTGCTTCAATAGAATCGAAAACTGGCCTAAAAGCAGAAATTGAGGATGTTGCAAATGGATTGATTAACGTCATTGCAGATTTCTATCCTCCAAAAGTTTTTAAGAACAGTGACTACGACAGAAGTAGAGCTCTCTCTCAGTGGCAAACACAATCCCCAATTGGCCATCAAACTCTTTTTCAAATGATTGTGCAGCCTCCAAAGGCGAAAGTTAAGGAGGGAGAAATTGTCCTTTTGGAGCTTGAGGAGGGACCATGGGACATGGTGTTTGGCAGGGCAGTTGTACTCTCTGAATGCTCACCCAGTGGAGACGATTGCGTTGTCCAACTTGAATCAAAGAAAAAAGCGAGAACTGTGTCCCGTTCTCAGATTAGAAAATTCTCAACAGCAGATTCTGCCACCAGTAGGTCGTTTGAAATTGGAGACTTGGTTTTGCATGAATATGAAGTTGGTATGTTTGAGAATGGTGTGGTTTCTGGAATACATGAAGATGGCACCTATGACATATATATACTCAATCCAGATGGCTTGAAGGTGTATGGAGTACCAAACACTAAACTGCTGCTGCAGTTTGAGAGTGGAGAATTTATAACTGAAATTCCTAGCTTGTCAACTGCTCAGCTGTTTGGAGCTCTTGGGTACGCTACCAAGAAAGTCATTCTGGAGAAAGATGAGTCTATGTCTCCCATCAGCTCTATTGCAGTGGGATCCGGTGTGGTTTTGACAGGATTTTGGGCTGGAGGACATGTCATTCTTAAGTGGAATGGAGAAAAGAGGGTAGAAATCAACCTTTTCACTTACAAGGAGAGGAAGGACAAGAGAATTATGTTTCAAGAAGCATTCATCAGTCAGTTGGACCATGTTGTCACTCTTTCCCGTGATGAGCATCCGCGCGGATACGGAAGCGTTGTGAACTTTGCCAGTGAGATGGAAGATACACCTTATTGGATCAATGATTTGCAGCAAAGGAGTTAGGCAGTTGAAAGACAGAGACATTACAACAGGAATAATGATATCATCATCACCTAGTACTCGTATGCGATATGTGATCTATAGTGAAATCAAATTCATACGACTAGTATGCTTTCGACCAAATTAAGATTGTTATAAATCGCCACTCGCACCACCACGGTTTCTCGTTTCCATCCTTTTCTCACCCAAACACCTCGCATTAATGTACCCCGAGTACGTTGTCTCAAGTTTCTACACGGATGGCTCCCAGTGGAGAAAAGCGTATCAAATTATGACCCTGTCAAGTAACCGGGACGAATGTCCATCATGTGATGACCGCATTGCGAATTGTTAACACTTCCTCTCATGTCCTGTCCCAGAACGCTGAAAATGGCATCCCACCCTCAAAATAGTAGTCTGACAACGATGTGAGTCCTTGAATGTGGCCCCAGCCCTCCTGGACCTCCTTTTGTGGGGCTTGAATTATTGGCTCAAAGGTACTCCTACTCCAAATCACCCACTACCCGAGAGAATCACACATCTACTTCACAGTCAGGCTGATATAGGTCGGCTCAGCCTGCTCCTCTGCCAGTGGTCTGAGCATTGAACCACTCCACAGCTGCAATATCTCCGAAGAAACGACATTGAAGTTCGGATTAGAAACCATGGCCTCTCATGGTCCAGTAGCATTATCCACCTCATGCGGGGTCACACTACAAGGGATGGGAGACCAGAAACAAAAAGCCAGGTACCGGAGAGACATGGACACTAGGACCCGGTAATTGCTTCTTCAATATGACTACCTGTAGGTAGACTACAACTATTTCAAATTGATACTAAGACCAAAATGATACTGAGACTGCTATCACAAGTACTATATTACGAAGTATGAGTTACTAGAGTGTGCCTTTGCCAGTACGTCTTGGAAAAAGACCAAAATTTGTTACTTTACAAAAAGCCTTTCCTAAAGGTATTCTCTATGAAGATGTAAACGCTTGTATTGCTTGATGTCTCTCATACTGTTCATAAAAAGACTTTGCCTCCTCTGACATGCCTTTGGTTTTGTTTGGGTTTGACGGTTTACGTAAAAGTAGATCATGTAGAGTTGCACATCGCACTGCTACCTGATGACATTGTTGGTTGTTGGTATTACACCCAAAAAGAATATAAGCAAATTCACTGTGAACATTCACATAATATGCATCTGGATGTGCTTTTGGGACACAAATTGACAGTGATCGAGAAATATCATTTCCTCTCTAGTCAAACCAATGAGTGACTTTATCATGAAACATCACCAATGTCTTAGTTGAAGGATGGCCTTGAAGTTTCATTCTGCACTCAGATCCCTTTTCGAAACATGATGGAGGATGATCACTTTTTGGTAAGTTTCTAAGTGCTGTCATAATGAACTTCATCCTGCAGAAGGCGTGAATCTCTCCACATTCAGTCATCTGTAACCTCACTACCAGTGCATCCCATCCCAACCTTACCTCCAATGACCCTCCTCACATCATCAACAACACCAACACAAATGAGACCTAGTCCAAACGTCCTGCATAAGAGAGCACAAATTCTCATTCCGCCATCTCCATTTTCTTTTCTTGACACTTCTTCTTCACTTTCTTCGTTCTCTACTACCTTTTACCTACTTAATTATACAATAATATATAATATTACACATCTTAGATCTTAGGCACATTTTGGTTGCGACCTAACAGTAAGTTAAAATACATTCGTAGTAGTTAAGGTCTTAAGACATCCAATGTTCCAAGCAACCCACGCCTAATCTCGACATCCTTACAGAAGAGGTCAATTTTATGATTATTATTTGGGGAAAATGCGGTTTTAGCCTATCGCCAAAACAGGAATTCCCGCGCGATGGCTACCTATCCATTCGCCAAAAAAGGTTTTCGCGCCTTAACCGTTCGCCAAAAAAAGATATTCCGGACTTAACCGTTCGCCGAAAAAAGACATTCCCGTTCAAAAATTTTTAAGACGAAAATAGCCGATGACAATTATCTAATGGCTGCTGCAACGGAATTTTCACAAAAAGGGTTAAGATTAGTTACGGTTACCCTTAACTGTAAATTACAAAACACTGTTGCTATTTTGTGCCGTATCTGCATTTCCGGTATTTTTTGCAAGTGCCGCTCTCCGTTGGCACGTTCTTGCGTTGTGACCGCGCTGGTGGCAACGGCTGCACACGATGGGTGATTTATCTGGCTGATGAGAGTAGCGGGATCTCAACCGCAGTCTCACTGTTTTCGGTCTACCAGCCATTCTCTTTCCTTCAACATCTGGCGGCAACGTCGTTTGGTCCGGTTGTAACATGTCCATGCAAACGGGAACGAAGCTTCCACTATAAAGTTTCTGTTCGTAATCGTACATGTGACACTTTTCTACGAATTGTTCCACCACCTGTTGCAACGTCCAATCATTTCGCCATCTGAAGTAAGCCATCCCATGCACGCACGGTACGCCGTGCATCTGCCACCCACCACACTCGCACACTCCGTCCACCCAATTAAGCGTGAAGCTTTGGTTAGAACCTGTGTTCCCTTCTGTAGTCCGGATCCTGGAGGAGTGACTGGTGGTGGCCGAGCTTGTAAAAACAAAAGCCGGAAAGAAATTTCTGGACCTGGTGTAGTACAGCGGTTGCCCTCCTCCTGGCTGTGGAGCTCAAGGAGTCAAACACGTTCACCCTTTGGAAAACGTTTGATTGACGATTGTCGAAAGTGATGTCGACGACAAAAAAATGCGAATTGTAGCAAGCTGCGGAAATGAACCTGTACCCACTCTCGGCGTAGGGTTGCAGTCCATCACGCATTTGCTGCACACAATGGGCATCATCTTCGTTGCGAAGTTTCGAATTGTACGTATGGAAGTACGTCGAACAGTTGGAAGATTCAATGAGTACATGGTCGGGTAGCTTACCAGCCAGTGATGTCTGCAGGACATAGTCCACGAGAGAGGTGGACAACCATTGGCCAGGGTCGAGACCTTCGACGTCTCCCGTGGCCAGGGAGATGGGTTTTCCGCGAACGGGGTCGTCGGCAAACGGTATTGGATTCATGCTCAGAATGTTCAGCAAAAACGAAGAGAGCAGTTGTTGTTGTTGTTGTTGTTGTTCTAACAGGAACGAAATCGTGAATTATCTGCGATGAATGATCTGAAGATGCGATGGATTTCAATTTACTTTTGTTTTGCTATCGAATGTTGAAAAAAGTTTCTTTTGCCATTCTGTGTCGCGGTTGGAGGGATGGAGCAATTTTCGTACATGGAGATGGCAACAACTTTACGTAGCTACAGTGGTGGCTAATGCGAATTTTTAGCGCGAACTTACCCGTAGTAGTGCTGGCTAACGCGGATTTGAGCGGGCGTATCTTTTTTTGGCGAACGGTTAAGGCGCGAAAACCTTTTTTGGCGAATGGATAGGTAGCCATCACGCGGGAATTCCTGTTTTGGCGATAGGCTAAAACCGCATTTACCCCTTATTATTTTGTTACAGTTAATTCGTATACGTACTACGCAGTACAGTCGTACTTGTATGAATAGGTACGTTCGGTACTATGTATCATACGACTACCGTAGGTAGTACGGTGATACCTGGACGTCATATGATTACGGTGTATTGGTGGGTATGTTGTTCGTTCGTTTGACGACGGCAAGAAGTGATTGATGATGATGATGTTGTATTTTTATTTTGTTTCGAACAAAATTTTACCGAAACGACGAGTCAGTCCTATTCCATTGTTTGTTGCGTGTACAGCTTGCCTTCGTTTGAGATTATCTTTCTTACCGTCGTACCTGTTTGCGCAACCATGGAAGGAGAAAGACGACGAAACCATTCTTCCAACGGTGGTGGGGATAAAGGAACCATCGAGAACTTCAGCAGGGGATATTCTGTCGAAAGTGTCACGAGCAATCTCCAAGACAGTGAATTTTCTGCCAACTCGGCCGATGACAACATCCGGAATCAGGGAAATGGTGGATGGCTCAGTGGAATGGGAGCAGATTTTCGAAACATTGCTCATTGCCTGACTGACAATGTGGCACCGGTTGTGTCAGGAGTTGCTAACATTGTTCATCGAACTGCTGTTGCTGTTGCCAACGAAATTGCACAACTTGAGCATGACGAGGATTCGGACATTTTTGATCGCCTCAAACCAGAAAATGAACTCGACGAGTACGAATCGAATTATAGTGTGGAAATTGGAGAAGAAGGAAAGCCTCGGAGTTTGATGCTACCCTGGGAAATCCATGAGGAGACAACCACGGGAAACAACGATCGTATTCCTGTCTACTTCACAGACAATGCACTCATGCAAGATATTCTAGCCTTATCTGCAGACGAAGCAACTTTCTTGCAACCATTTCAAGAAAATGACGTAGGCTGTCTCAACGCCAAGCAAACCACGGAGACCTCTGCTTCAAGTGCAAAATATAACCATCAATTGCTATCTGTATTCTCATCAACGTTTGTATTGGACGACCGTCGAATCAAATTGATTCAGCGACTTATAGATATTGATGAGAATCTGGCTTCAATGCACTCTAAATTTTCCGGTAAGTTGAAAGACAACCGTAAAAGGAAAAAGGATGGACCCACTGCCACATTCAACTCCCTCTAATTTTAATTCACTGAACATGAATCTACCGAAATGACGTAGGGAAAAGCATTTTGAAGGAGGAACGGTTTTGGATGAATTATTTTTTCCACTGTGAAGAGCTAAGAAACGAGCGGTTAGGTTTGAGTCGCAGCACTGTGCGGTCCAGAACGACTGCTCATAAGAAACTTCCGGCAGTGATTGAAACAACTGCATCCAAGACAGATAAAGAACTGGAAGGTGCTCCCAGTTCTCATGCATGCGGCGAGAACGACAAGGACGAAGAATCACTGGTTCCTGAAGATTCTGCTTCAGAGGCAGATGATTCATCGTATGTAATTGCTTCAGCCCCAAACAGCGTCAACACATACACAACTTCCAGGTCTGTCGATGATTTGGTCGTCATCAACGCATCCATGGAATCAAGGGGGAAGCGCTGAGCACAATTGGCCGGCGCACTCATTGAGGATCTTTGCCAGCCGAAGCAAATGGCAGTGAAGTTTGACAATGTCATATATTCCGACGGTAATATACTTCTTTTGCATACGTCGTAACCAGTAGCAGAAAGTTTCGTTCACCACCGCGTTAAGAAATTAGCGATCCGTCTTCAGAGCAATTAAACGCAAATTTCGTGGAAAAAGATATGCTTATGTCAAGCTCATCAGTTCCCGCATCAGAAGTTCATCTTCCTTCTTCACGAATCTCCCTTTCACTCTGAGTCGACTATCAGCAAAATTTTTGCGCACGTCGTATTTAACAGTTTTGGTCCAAACGCGATGGTTGCGTTTTTCCAAGAATCGAGCAATCCTAACTTTACGGCTTTCGGGAGAATAAGCTCCTATCCACCCTTCGGGTCGCTCAACATGCATAAGACCATCGTCGTCGAGGGAAACGTTTAGATTTGGATCGCTCATGGACCGTGGGCGTCCTGATCCAGGGACGTATTCTTCGTGTTCTTTTTCCTTTTCGCAAAACTGGCTCTCCTCTTTTCTTCTCTGTTTGTCCAGCTTCGCTTGTTCTCTTTTTTCCTTTTTTTCCCGCTTCTCCCTCTCTTTCTGTTCCTTCTTCATCAATCTCTCCTTTTTCTTTTGAGCCTTCAGCTCTTCCTTGGAAGGTTTAGTATCAACAGGAGCTGATGCCCGACGACCCGGCTTCCTCCGTGGCGGAACCTCCTCGTCCATTTGTTCAGCACCCTCCTCCTCTTGTTGTTGCCGTTGTTGTTGCTGCCGCCGCAACAGCTGCTGAAAATGTTGCTCGTGTTGCTGTTGCTGCTGTAGCAGCACCTCTCGCTGTGTGAGTTCAGTCGACACACCAGCAGAAGACACCGCTTCAGAGGCCGGATCCATCCACCGGCCATAGTTTGCTTGAGAGTCCTGGGGTTCATTGCCCAGCAACGACGAGAAGAGCGAGTTTGATCGTTGTCGAAAGCTGTCGAGATCTATCGAAACTGTAGAGTTTGCACGAGAGCGTTGTTGTTGTTGCAGGAGGTACTCTAACTGCGACCACGTGGAGTTGGATCTTGAACGACTGGTTGTTCCCTGCTCCCAGTTACCGATCCCTCCATCAAAATCCAACTCCCCTATTCCATCCGATGCCAAAGAGCCCGTCCCATGAGGTTGACTTGCCAAACTATTGCCACGGCTTCGCGCAGCTGCAGCTTGCTCCTTTACATTTAAAAAATCGAAGTTCAGATCACCCAACAAATCAATCTCCTCTGCTGCCTTGTTGGAGAGGGTACCAGTCTGAAGCATACTCTCTAACACTGAGGAGTCACCTTGTTCATAAAGATCCAATGCACGTTGTAACTCGTTGTCTTGTCCCGAGATTATCAAATCTTTCAGAATCCCCTTTTGATCCCGATTAATGATTCCCTTTTCTTCAAGCTCGGAAGATGCCAGCAAACGCTCGGAAAGACTCTGCAGGGGTGGGTAGTTGGGAAGAAAATCTGTAAGTACCACACGTTTAAACACACCTCAAAGTGAAAA
Organism: Nitzschia inconspicua; assembly: GCA_019154785.2. Lineage (NCBI taxonomy): Eukaryota > Bacillariophyta > Bacillariophyceae > Bacillariales > Bacillariaceae > Nitzschia > Nitzschia inconspicua. The sequence continues at coordinate 2,072,663 of JAGRRH010000001.1, read as the reverse complement.
AAAAATGCTTACTCCAGAGCGAGGTCGCTTTGCAAAATGAGACGCTTCATACGATGAATATGTATTCGCAGGAGGAGTATGAGATAAAGGTGAGGCATTGGAAGCTGCCGAAGCAGCAAGAGGAATACTGGCTGTCGCTGCAACAGGGTCAATCATATTGTTCATGAAACCATTTTCTGGCGAGGCGGCCGCCGAGCTCGCACGTGACGAATCTTGGCCTGATGTTTCAGTAGAAGCATTTGTTATAGGTTGCGCCGCAGTCGCTCTACTGTACGATCTCAGTTTTCTCGTTTGTACTGGGGCCTGTTTCGATTCTGTCAGTGGCTGCAAAGGTTGAAACTTCATAGCACCTTCATCGTCGTCGCCATATTCTTCTCTCTTTGCCGAAGTAGCTGGCACTTTCATGTCTTCATCAAGTGGTCGCAAGGACGTCGTATCCATGATATTGGACGAGACACTGCCATTACGATTGCCATCACCAGCTGTACAAGTTGTTGTATGAATCGTCCCAAATGCATGATCAGATCGATTATCGTTTGTGTGTTGCTGGAAAGTTTCTAGGAAGGAATTATCTGTGATTGTCGCCATTTCTACCGAAGGGATGGACCCTATACAATCAATGGAGCGTTCCGGTTGCAGGAATGCACCATTAGGATCTGGATGGCGACCTTCGCTGCTGGAAAATGTTTGCTCAATGTCTACGCCTTCCAAGTTGCTCATGACTCCCTCTTCCTGTTGCTCGGTCAAAATTCCAGTACGGAGACCTGACAATATCGTAATGTTGTCATCAGATCCATTCACTTTCGTGGAACTCATTTTTGTGCTTCTTTAAATGGAGGAATTTCGACGACAGGGGAGAGAAAAAACGGGTGATGCTTGTTGTTAGTAATCTGTACTTGATCTTGATTTGTGGCCTAACACTGCGATTATTCAGCGAGTTCTTCAAATCTAAACAAAGAAAGACTTTGTTTTAAGGTATGCTGCAGTAGCAAAATGCGTTCGTACTGATGTGAAGGGTTCACTCCTCTCTATTATTTGTAATTTACAGACAGCGTTAACTGTAAATCAAACCACATCGTCTGCGACGGAGTGTAACTTGATTGATTGCGTTGAACACGGCATGAAGGGGGGGGAATTGGTGTGGATGAGATGATTGATGATGTTATTCCCGAACAATCGAGATAAATTCTGCCCTGATCCTTAATGATGCTTGATGATCTCATTTTTCGAGGAAGGGGAGCCTATCAATAAAAAGATGCAAAGAAAAAATCACGTTATGGAAAAACCGAAAAAAACTACCATACCTAATGCTTCTGTACGTACTACCGGCACTACCGTACCGGTGTTAACTGTAAGTGCGTTGTACTCCGAGCACAACCTTAGGTACAACGCTGAGTAGACTACTGTAGTAAGAGGAAGAAGAAAGCCTTCCCTCATCACAATTTCTCTCGTGATACACATTCAGCGTCCAAGACAACATGCAACCCCGAACGATTCTCTTTTGGTTGTTTCCGTGTTACATCTCAACCACATTTTGGCTGTTGCTCCTTTCAGATAGGGATGATTCCGCTACTAAGAAATTACCAGCACAAGTTGTTCATCGGTCCCTCCGTAATGGGTCGATATCACTGACTGTGACTTCGCAGCAACGGCCAAAGCAAAATTGGGGACCTTATGAGCAGGTGATTCAACAATTTTCAGAGCGTATCCTTTCACGTCATATTACGAGCTCAAATGTTCTTGTGGTATCACCCGATGCTGATATTGCCCTTGATATCGCAAAAGGTGGTATCATCAACATCACCACGACAAAAACACAGTACTCACAGTCAATGAAATCTTTGTCTATGGGATCAAGACTTCTACTTGACGCTTCCAAGGAAGGACATGATATCCATGCCATTGTGAACAATAAACGCCGTACAACGTCGTTGCATGATTGGTGGGAGTCGTTTGATATCGCCTCCTCCGACGCACAGGAAAAACCGTCTTGGATACTCTTAGCCGTTTTTGACTCACCTCCGTGGGAAGAAGATCACATGTGGGAAAACTCTTCCGAGTTTTTGCAGCAGGCAACCGTCACATACATCGTACATGCCTTTCACTCATCCAAGGAAAGCGACGGCAAGTACCGTTTCGGAGGACTTTCGGCAGCAGAAAGGCTACTTGAACGACGTTACAAACTTCAGACTTTGTTCGTGTCACACTATCAGGTAGAATTACCTGAAAGATTACCTGAGGGAAAAGAAAATCTTCGAAAATTTGGTCCAAATGCATTGTTTCAGTCACTCGAAGCCATCAAAGACCTTCTCAGATGGGGTGCCGATAATGCACGGATGTACGATAGCGAGCATGCCACTTTCACAGCCTATTTATTTGCAACTCAAGGTCTTGACTTAGCCATACCTAGGCCGGAGTTGTATTTCATTGATGGTGCTACCCCGGTGAATCCTATGGCGATAGTACGCAAACAAGATCTCCTGTCATTGAAGCAATGCTCCCCTTCTAACGATCGAAGTCTTCTTCACCTTAGATTTCAAGGAGTAAGTACATTTGTAGCATAGCTTGCAGCTTCTTATTCATTAGTACTGGAATCTCAGCTAGACTCAAGCCGCCATTCCTATCCCTCAGGCATCCCTCATTGTCGAACAGCGGGAAAAAAATAATACAACGCACCTTTTCTCCCTATCTGCAACTGTACAAGATCCTCCTCCAGACAAAGAATTTTTGGTTTGGATGGATGGGAACAACCCGGCTTTATCTGAGGCAGCGTGTGTAAAAAAAGTACGGACAGGAATGAGCAAATGTACTACCCGAATCACCCCGTCAACAACCTTTGCATCTCCAGAAACCAAGAAATTTCCCAATACTGAGAGACCAAATCTTCTCCTATTGCTCTTGGATCCGATCAGCAGGTCCCACTTTGAAAGAACCATGCCACATTCAAAGGAAGCAGTACGACAGCTTAATTTTACTTCATTTAAAAATTATATTGCAGTGGGCCCGAATTCAGGTCCCAACCAGTCTGCATTATACGCCGGAACCGCTCTGAGAAACAGGAATGGGATTCGAAGCATGAGCAACAGAACAATTTGGCTGTGGGATCAATTGAAACAAGCAGGATACGCCACCTTAAAAGGAGAGGACGGATGTATTGAAAACTCAAACATGATTCAAAGTATATCTCCAACCACAACCCACGGGAAGGCATTGGAAGGACTTTTCTGCTTCGATTCCTTTTCGCGTCCCAACTGTATAGGACCAGATGCAGCATCGTCAATCCTTCTTTCGTATGGAAAAAAATTTATTCACTCATACGAAAAACTGAGAAAAACGAAACACGAGCTGTTGCGATGGGCTTCCTTCTTACATTTCACAGACAGTCACGAAGACACAATGATGCTGGCATCAACGATTGACAAAAATATCGCGACATTTCTGAACCAGATACGGAATCAAGAAATTTTCCAAAATACAGTGGTTGTAATCTGTTCTGACCATGGACTTCACTATGGCCCAAGCTTCCAGACATTACAGGGTCGTAAAGAAGCGACACAACCCATGATGCATGTCAGAATCCCAGACCGAATGCAAACGCAGCCGATAATGGAAATCTTCCAGAGAAACGCAAACAAATACGTCACTGCCTTTGATATCCACCGCACACTTCAAGAATTGACATTTCTCCCACCTTCAACAGATCGTCCCATCGGGTTGTCGCTTTTAAGTCCACTACCAGAATCACGAGAACTCTGCAACAGTACCAATGGTATCGTACCTTCACACTTCTGTTCTTTGCAAAATCATTAAAAATTAAAAAATGCGAATTCATCTTAGCAATCAATCGAGAAAATCTTGAAACCAATTTCTCGGATGGAGGGGCACGCATGAAGTTTTGTTGATGTAGTGCTCTCACTGAATTGGACCATGAGAAGAATTTGAAAATTTGTCTTGCATTGCCATGGATAGGAAACAGGGTTGGACTAATAATACAAGCAGGATTGTCAAGGTTCATAACTGTCAAGTTCTATATAAGGCTGCCTGAGTGTCTTGATGGCCCTTGATGTGGTGGAATGTTATCTGCGGAAGGAGGAGTTTGGCAAGTCGTACAACCGCTTGCAGAACGTCCCAACTGGCTTTAAGGGCGTCGTTGGGAAATTGCGGGCGAGATTGTTCACGGGCTTTATTAACATTTTTAACCAAGGCTTCGTCGTCACAACTTGCATTAGTGCTAGGGTCAAGTCGTAGTATTCTCTGAGCAGGAACAGAAACTGAAGAATGGAGCATTTCCCATATGCTTCAACTAAGTTGGAGTCCATTGGCGATCCGTAGGCGGGGCCACTTCCCTCTATGATGGTGGTACCATTCTTCAGGTTCATGACCATCCGAAGGTGCCTTGGTTGTTGGCTACAGAGCCGTCGCACGCCGATGAAGGGTGGTGCTGGCTCTCCCGGAGCTTCGATGCAATCTCTTCACAGGAGAGCTTGGATTCTAGGTTGCCAAGCATGTCTCGGCTCCAGTCCGTTTGTGAATCCAGGAAGTCTTGGAATCATGCGGGAGTTGGAGGTCTCGATTCCTCTAGAACATTATGCTGGCCCCTTGGGACATAAAACCCATGTGGCCTTCGAAGCACTCAACCGGGTAGCATAACGGGGGCAGAGTAGTTATTACCCTTTGGACATTGGGCCTGAATCGTTTACGGTGACGGTTGTACCTGTGCTGGCTATAACCCGCTGATGTACGGACAAATAGTCGTTTCTTTGTTAGATCACAGTAGAATGGCCATACTCTGCGCAATTTCTCTTGTGGGTGCAGGCATTTTCCCAAGGTGCTGTAAAGAGAGCCCGTTTGTGTGTCACACCATAAGTTGCATGCGCGTTTTCATTGGTTCCAGGGATGTGCACTGTTCGGGCGGTGTTTTGTGATTTCAAGTTCGGCGCTTGTACTGGATGTGACGGTTGTTTCGCCATGGATAAAAGCTCGGTCCATGTGAGTCCCTCCTGCTGTTCCTAGGTCTGCTATAGTATGGACCTGGAGGTAAAGTCGGCAATAATTGATTTGTCGTATTTGGGCAGGGGTGAAGATGTGGCTGGAGAGGACAAAAGTCATTCACTCGCTGTTTGGGAATGCAGTACTTCTCTTGAAGCTCAAACTTAGAGTTTGTGGTTGTCAGTTCATCGAAGAAGACGGGGGTTGTAGCATCTCTGCCTGGAAGGCCTCCGAATTGCCATGGGTTAAGGAGGTTGTTGTCGATGCAGTGGTTTTGGCCGAAACTCCTTCCGGCAAAATTGGGAATGTTCCCGAGTCGTAAGTGGAAGCTGACCAGTTGATTTTTTCCCGAAGAGGTTAAATGGTGGGTGGAGTATCTTGGCCTTCCCCAAAGTGGATGCGATTTCTTTTGAGGAGAGCTGCTTTAATGTTCTTCGGCTCGTCGATGGTCGTCCAATCGGTGCATTCTTTGCAACGGTTCGTTTCAAAATTTCCATCCGTTGGCACTTCTATGGTAGTGATTACATGGTCTCCGGCTGGTTTGAGGGATCGGAGTTGTCTCAACATTTCTTTCGTTTCTTCTACGATCATGATATTCCTTCGGGATATGGCGTCTGCTTTTCCTCCGTCTGCCAGTCGAGCCTGTAGCTGTGCTTCTTGCTTGGATCTCCGAATGAAGACTGCTTGAGCAAATTCGTTGAACTGATATTTGAAAAAAAAAACTATAATAGAAAGGCTTGCTCTGACTTCTGGATAAAACCGTGCATCATTAGTTATGAAAATATTGGTCACAGCTCCAATACCTGGATGTTGTGGTTCTCTCCTCGTGAAAGCTTATTTCCTTGTCATGATTGGATAAGGCAAGTCATGCAATATAGCTTTTCACCAAAGAAGGAATCTGTTGGCAATACTTTCTCAAAATATTCTCAGACCTGCTTGCCTCTCTATCTGTATTTTCACCATAATGTTTCCACGAGTGATGCTGGCTGATTTTTGCTTCCCCATGGAAATCTGTCGTCATTTGCAGCGCTCTTCATGGCTTCATGTTTCATTCGGCCCTTTTTCTTCCAAGATTCTTTTTTAACAACGCTCAAAGAACTATTGTCCTCTGAAAACACATGCAAATCTGCTGGGGATGGAGGAGTACTATCATCCAAAGCGCACTGTGACAGATTAAGTTTGACACCACCTTCTGCTACAAGTTGCTGAACCTTGACAATCCTGCTTTCTAATAACCCAAGCCTAACCTTTTTCATGGCAATGCAAGACAAACTTCCAAATGCCCCTCATAGTCCCAGTTGTTCAGCTGCTGACTACGTCGTACATCTAGACTTCATATGTTCCCCTTCATCCAAGAAATTGGATTAGGGAAATCATGCAGCAGCTTTCCACCAATGCAGCAATCTGTTGTTACCAACAACTCAGAACTAGAAAGTCTGATCCTTTACTGAACCGGATTTTTTTTCTCCCTCAGGAGTTTTTTCACACGTTGTCATCTCCCTGGATGGTCCTCCGTGCAATGTGTGAGCCACCTTCTTAGATACGGAACTAGGTGGTGCGTAGTAGTTGCCATGGCCAGAAATTGCTTTATTTTGATTGGTGCCAATCACAATAACGTGTTTAAGCCTACTAGAGCACATAGATTATGGTTGAGATTAGGCAGGATTTTCAAGAGATAACAATGGTGGTTCCAGGATTACAAATAATACACTATCAAAGTCCCGTTCCCTTCATAATCCTAACAAGCTTTCAGCCGAGAAGACATCATAGAGAGTTGATGTACTACTCAAATATTCTTAATGATTTGTTTGAAGGAGGTGATGATCAAACCAAACCCCTTGGCTGGGCATTTTCACCATCATCATTCTGGTCAACTTATTGGACATGGTCCTCCCATCTTTCCGTCATCCTCTTCTGCCCTTCCTTGTGATTCCAAATCTACGGATTTGAAATCAGGGGAGGGTGTCAGAACCAAAAAGATGACTTTATTCATAGTTTCTTCTCTCTGATCTTTTCGAATCAAGTTTCTTCCTAATTTGAGTTCTTCTCCCATTGTCTTTCGAAAAGCCATATCATGGTTGGAGCGTTGTCGAATTATGTGAGTTTCTGGTGACGTGGAAAAAGTTGTCCACTTTTATATATATTATGAGAGATTTAGATCTGGTGGGAACACTAGACCCTCCTTCTTGAATAACGCTTTGGTTGTTTTGTGGTTGACGCTGTTCAGGTATCCGCGAAGTAGAAGAGTATCATATTCTCTTTGGGAGAGATCTCCCGGCCGTAGCGGACCTTTACTGTTGCCATCACTGGAGGCACTCAAATGAGCGCAGGTAATAGCTGTTGCTGCGCTTAGATTGAACGATTCCGCGAAACCCACCATGGGAAGGTAGAATGATTCGTCAGATATGTCCTGAACTTGTTGGCTGATTCCTCTTTCTTCGTTTCCCATGACAATGCAGATGGGTTTACCTGGAGCGTCCCAATCCATGTTTCGGATGTCTTTGCTCTTTGGATTGACATCCGTTGTGATGATATGATATCCATCTTGTTTGATGCTTTGGAGAGCCGCTTCTGTGTTCACATGATTATTGATAGTTAACCATTTTGCACTGCCCATTGCAACACGCATGCCTCGTTTCTGGCTGAGAGCTGCTTTCCCCTGATATTGTCCCGATTGAAGTACTACATCAACATATTGAATTCCGAAGCTGTCAAGAGTTCGTAGGCAAGCCCATACGTTTGAAGGGTTGGCAGGATTTTCGAACAAGAATCTGGTTTGTCGAGTTCTTGCTTTCAAAACAGATTGTATTCTCTCTCTTCGTTTCTTTTGTACGAATGGAATGAGAACGTCTGTCGCTCTCTCAATCAAGAGCGGATCCAAATGCTGCCACAATCTGTGTCTTCTTTCAAACTCGGCCTTCATATCTTCATCAGCCTGTTTTTCGCGTTCGTGCAGCTTCAGAAGATCTGAGTTTTCACTAGAGGGAATGTGAATGACGTCGTTGTTAGTTGAATGATATTCTTCTCCTCCAAATCGACTGTCCCATTTTGGAGAGTGGGAAAAGTCGAATGTCTCCCAACTGAGATCTGATTTTGAAGATGTCGTCTTGCAGCTATCTGTCAGCGCCTTTTCTCTGTTTCGAGCATTTTTTCTGCTACCGCTTAAGGGAGATATCGATGATAGAGAACGAGGGAAATTTTGCCGTTGATGTAATGGGTGATTTAAAACGATTTTCGTCATCAGTGACGATATCCGAGCGATATGACCAAAAAATACCATCGTTGAAACAGTAAGAGGTATTTGAACCATGGTAGAGAACTGCGATAGACGTTTCGTATCCGCTGCTAGCGGTAGACGTTCGATCTGCGGTTGCTGGAAGTGAATACCAGGAGATAGCTCCTGGGACAATCGATGGTGAGTGTGGATGTGTGGATGTTGTGTGTCTTGCTGTCGAATGCCACGACGACCAGTCGACGTGATGGGGCCAAAAGTTGGAGAACTGACTGTGAGCTGGACCCTGGTTTAATCAATCCTAACCTTAATATATACTACGATTTCGTAACTCCGATTCGTCCGCCATTGCGATTCGCCCGCCTTTATCGTTTGGTGGCGGCTAGCTAGTAGAGAGCGCGAAATGCGCACTTTCTTGGTGCACTTTCCATCTTCTCTACTAGTAGCTAGCTCTAGTAGCCATATCTTTTTACTTCGGGAGTAACAACTGGCGTGTCTCTACTACTAGTAGAGTAGAGTACGAGATACGGCTAGATTCCTCATAGGGTTCTCTACAAAGCTATCATAGCACCTCAGTTCTTTACCAATCTAATTTGTTAAGTACAAGAGTCAAAAGTGCACCTTCAAGTTGCAAAAAATTTCGCGCACTTCGCCACGATTTCGAATTGGATGAAAAAGAGGTTACTGCATCCGCTAAACTAGAGACTCTTTTGGAGGCAATTTACCATGGCGACGCCCTCCCCCACAGGTGCGGACGACGTCCCACCTTCCGCTGAGTCCGCGGATACCTTCCAGTCCGCGGTGCAGCAGGAATTGGAGCCTACTGTTACAGATGAAGCCACACCAATCCAAATGCGCCAGCTTTTCCCCAATCCTGGACACAAGTTCAAGGAAGTAATGATACCAGAACTCGTTCGTTTCGACGGCGCCTTGATACGAGATGGTCTTCTTGGCGGAGCAACTGATGGAGCAATCTATCTTGTTATAATAAAATCTATTTTAAGGCTATCCAAACTACTAGCTACAGCCTAGTGCCGTCTCTAAGTAGTTGGATCACCTGCCGGGCCCCGAGGGGCGAGGCAATGCAGGGAGTACCAGGAAGATACTCCAGAGAGATAATTATGGTATAAAACCTCCTACGGGAGGAGGAAAATTCATCTGGTGGAGTAGAGGATCAGATGAGAGGGTGTAATACCGATGTTTTTGTGTTTGTGTGGCCGGTTACGGGGGTGGGGGTGGTTGTGATAACTCGGTGCCAGGAACTGCTTTCTCCGTTGGATGAAGTAGTTCTTTGGAAGGGCGGAGACGCTGGGACCTATAATGGCATGTCCTATTTTGGCTTTGATCTTCCTTTGTTATGTGTGCATCAGACATGTTGTCATCTTGACAAAGGATGACAGTGGGCTCAGTACGTCTTTGCTTTCGCATAGAAGAGGGGACGGTCTGGGGAAGTTGGAGGGGATCTTGGGGTGTGGAGCGCATTGAAATGATAAGTTCTTGCAGCATGATGGAGCAATCTATCGACGCTGGAAGCCTGACGATGCAGCATACGATCGATACATTGGAGCGAGTTTGGCACACACCCGCTTTCTACAGTTGAAGAGAGTGTGGAAGCTAAACGACAACGAACAAGCAAAGAAGAGAGGAGAAGAAGGATACGATCCTACATACAAATACGACTACATCTTCAAAGCAATGATACACAACGTTCGTGTCATCTCGGAACGGGCGTTGTTGGATCTATGTGGCGACGAGACCACCTGGGGTCATCAAGGATACGGTGAGAAAGGATCTGGTGTGTTGGAGAGGATCAGGAACAAGCCTGGTATCACGAAAGGGATGCAAACAGTTCTTCTTTGTGATGCGTATCGTTTCAGAGTTTATGCGTATCACCATCGACACAAGATGCACAAAGGATGGCCTGAATGGAGCAAGAAGCAGGGTCCAACTGAAGTACGTTCGTTGATGGAAACAATCAGTGGGTACGTCGATGGGGGAACCGCTTCGCCGGTGTTGTGGACGTCCAAGCCACACACAACATGGGACAATCATTTCAGTGGAGACGAAGTGATGAACTGGCTTGGAACGAACGGATACTCAGCGACGATGACATGTAGGAGAGATCGATTGCCCTCTGATATTCCATGACACTTCCTACACCATGAGAAGACTGACCCTGGAAGCAAACCAGCAAAGTGCGCACGGTTCAGTCGGCCGGTGACAGCAGTCAAGGTGTATGAAATCGACGCCACCGACGCAAACGACAACAAACAATACTACACACGGGTTCATGTTTCAATGCAATCGACAAGCAGCACCAACTTTAGTACGGTCAATGCAATGAACGAGAACAAGAAGTGGATTGCAAAGAAGGATCGCGGAAGAGTGCAAAATAAAACAAAAAGAGTTTGGGGAATCGAAATGAACACAGCAAGACAACTCTATTTGAAGACGTACGGGCAGATCGATACTGTCGACTCAATGTTGCGCAGGTGCAGGATCTACAACAAATCATTCAAGTATTGGCACTCATCGAAGAATCACGCGTTGGCTATGGCTGTCGTGTTGGCATACGACATGTATCTTGAGTGTACAACAGAGACCCCTTGCCACGAGTTCTTTCAATTTGACGACACAACAAGGCTGAAGCTATCGAAAGGACCACTGAAGTTCCACGACTTCAAAGACAAGTTGTCAATACAGATGCTAACTTACACTCCTGTAAATGTATTCTACCCTGGCGATCGTAACTTTCGTGAGGTCACTGAGATGACGATTGCAAGAAGGAACGCTAGGAAACGGCGTGCCACAACAACAGAGACGATGCCAACAGCAACGATCGGTATGTTAAACGATGAACAGTTTGCCATGATGATGAAGAAGAGGAAGGTGGTAAGGAGTCGATTTTGTGGTGACTTGACTAAATACAAACAACATCTCGCTTCAAAAGAAACGACGAATACGAGAAACAACTGTTTTGTTTGTGGGGACAAGACGAAGACGCGTTGTGGTATGTGCAGCGTCCCACTACACGGGCACGTCGAAAAAGGGAGTGTCAAAGGAAGGAGTTGTTACATGGATTATCATGATGAGTGTATGTTTGGTTTGTGTCGGAGTGATGTAGCATACTTTGGAAGGAAAAAGAAAGAGTGGTCTATGCCAACGGATCGCGAAAGAAAATCGAATACTGACCACTACAGAAGAATGGTATCCGGTGCACCGTTAACAAGATCAAGGTCACTGCCACCTCCTACTAGCGCCGGTAGTCTATCGTCGTTGACACAAACAACAGGGTCAGGAGGAGCATCGACTGCAACAACTTCGACAAGAAGAAGTAGGGGACGATCTTTGACAACACGTTCGGATGCAGCCTACAACGTGACAGAGGTATGAACAGACAAAACAAGACGTCCCGGCAGGGTCGTAAAATCTACACAATTTCCTACTAGTAAGAAAATATGCACCTTGAAAGCGCATTTTAATTATTTGGAAAAAATTATTAGAATAGAGTGCACCTTGAAGATGCACCCTGCGCGCAGCCCTGACCAAACGATACATCGCAAATCGATTCTGCCATTGCGATTCGTTGGCCATGGCCAACAAAAGTCACGTCCTGGATGAAATCGATCTTGCTGTTTCTGATCTGAAAGTGCAGAAATGGACAGCAACGTTGCCTTTCAATGGATGCCTATGCTTTCCTAACGAGGATGTGGTAATGGCATCATTCCAAGACTGCCATGATCTGTTTTCACTCACTTCTACTGTGCACAAGGGTTCTATCCTACGATTTGATCCTCTAACGTACCAACACTTGCCTGGAAGGCACAAACTACCGTGTGAAGTATTGCGAGAATCGGGTTCGTCCAAATATGTCACAGGCGAAGGCCACCAAGGTAATGATAAACCAAGACGAAGACAAGTTCACCCAAAACCGGAAGAAAACATCGGACACTCTCCACAAGAAGCCATTGCAAGCCAGGACAAACACCAGTGCACATGTTTTACCAACAGCAGAGAGTATGTTGCAGCAGGCAATGGTTGCGTCAGAGAGTTACATTTCTTACCGTTGCTGTGAACACAAGTGGTGGGTTCTGTACTCGGGCCACCGTAATTTGCCTGTACGTCTTCTACCAGTCTTTGACCGTGTAAGGACTGTGTCCATCGACGAAAATAACAGGATGAAATGCAGCTGCTGTGAATATGAAAGGAGCTGAATTCCTTGTCGACATATTTGCCATGTTGCCTTGAAGTTTGGGACCAACTTTGAATCGTGTGATAAGACTTCTGTTTTGTGGATACTGAGCATACAGATCCTTTTCCTAATGTCATCACAGCTCCTGTGTGACTTTTCATGTCCTTGTGTACCACGAATGAAGCATCGACCCACCAACAAATACGGAAATTGTTGTCTGCTTCCAATCTCACAACCAGATCTTTTGTCACGTTAAGACAACCCATCATTCTCTTGAGTTTACTCCAATCACTTTCCGTTGGTTCACTTGTTCTGGTTGATAAAAACGCTATCTCTGGTTGAATGTCTTGTCTGCCGCGTTTGCATAAAAACATTCCCTTCATCACAAAAATATATGAAAGTCCTTCGCTTTCTTCTTTTCCAATTTCTTTGACTTGTCGTCTGTCTGGAACAACTTTTCTGTCCACGGGTTTTGAGATGTTCCAATCTTTTCTGGGAAATCTTCAATCATAGACTTAACATATGGTCTCATATCAACCTGGAGAACACCTTCCTCGGTGTAATCTAACCACATGGCCAGATAATCGTGCCTTTTTCCGCGAACTGCATTTATTTTTCCTACATTGTCTGATGCGTACTTGTTCTCCAACCATTTCAAAAATTCATCATTGACCTTGGGATCGACATGACTACTTTTCAAGTCGTCCACATGCCATACCACTGTATGTTGCTTTCCATTAACAATTCTGTTGGCAACACATGGATCAAAAGGATTCACTTTAAATCCAATTGTCTCGATGTCTCTTCTGAACTTGTTGTAATATAACATTGCTGACTGCAACATTCCATATAATGCCTTCAACATAATCACATAGAGAACTTTCTTTCCATTTTCGATAACCACATAATCTGCGTATATTTCTGGTGCCATTTCAACCAGAATGTCCACCATAAGTCCTCTGATCTTCATGATAATTCTTTCTCCGACCTTTTGCTTATCAACAGGAGTCTGGACAAATGCGTTTGGAATGTCCGCGGTCATAATATCTCTCTTTTGTTTTGCATCAATGGTACCTGTAATTAATATTGACTCCGTCATGGCAGTCGGGGTAGCTGTTTCATCCCGATTTGTGTATTCTTGTTGCGTGCTACCATTTGCACACATCCGACCTTTCAATCTCCCATCTCTTTTCTCAGTTAAGAATATGAGACTTTCCATTGCTCTTTCCTTTTCCAACTGAGTCATGTCCTCAATCCTAATTGGCCGAAGTACTATTCTGTCATGTAGCTGTTTTACTTCATCAATTGCTGCCTCTTTTCCTTTTTCTCGGAATTTTTTTATACCTGACATGAAGCTGTATGTTTGAACAAACTGTTGGGCCTTTACATTTTTCGGATTGATTAGTTTGTCATTCATGTGACACATAACCGTAGCAATAACTCTTGCGTTAATCTCCGAATACTCCAGTGGCTTCACTGCCTGAGTTGGTAATGATGAAACGACTTGGTGGTTTTGAGGTTCTACCTGATCTTGTGCGTTTGATATCATTTTCATTGAGCTCCTGCTCTTTTTCTTCTTCTTCTTGGTCACTGTCGTTTTCTTCCTCTTCTTGTGTAATATCATCTTCATTTTCATCTTCTTCATTTTCTTCTTCATCAGTGTCTGGATTGGACTCTTCTTCTTGCTCTATTTGTAAATCATTTGCATTTTCATATATTGTTTCTGGGTTCATTTCGTCATTACTTGCAGACTGTTCATCGTCTGATTCTTTGTAGGTTTCGTCATCTTCGAATGCTTCTTCATCGTAATCCACTCCTGCAATCCAGGCACTGTCGTACAATAATGGACCGTTTCGACTTGTTATCCTAAGACCTGGGGGCATACCTTGGTCTTCTGCCAATTGATGAACTGCTTTAATAACTGCTGGGGTAATGGGTAGTGGTGTTACTTGTCGACGAGTAATAACACGGTTTGTCGCAATATGCAAAAGTTGGTGACCTCCTTGATCGTTGTCTGTATAGCGAAGATAAATATAATCCAAAGTCCGTGGTGCATTCGTATTACTGGGCACGGGTTCATCATGAGCTTGCACATAGCTTCCAATGGAGTGTTGACAATGGCGATTATAATCCAAATTTTTCTGATGCAAAATCATCCTTGGGCTGTAATACTGTGAAATACCATATTTTGCTGGGAAGAAATTCAATTTCTTTGCTGATTCCATCACAAGGGCCTTTACCATACTCGATGGTAGCCTATCGAATGGCATTTGATGATATGCTGCTCGAATTCTTTCCTTGATTGTGCGGATATTCCTTTCGGCTTCCGGTACATGTTCCTGCGGATTTGCATAATTGACATTAACTCCTTCAAAGTGGTCCTCAATGTCATCCATGACTGAGCAAAATTCATTATCACAGTGAACTCTTGTGGTTCGAAATCCTGCTGTATTGTAAAAGCGCAGTACGTCTGTTAAAATGCGCAGATATTCCTTGGAAGTCTGATTGTCCACGTAATGTGCCGTTCTGTGGTAGATATTTCTGGAAATCGTAGTCGAGAACCATAAACCATTTACCTTCATGGCATCAATACAAAGTGTGACTTGCTGTTGTGCTTCAATTAGCTCCATCGGGATAGCAACATAATCCTCCACAACTGGTACTGGTTTCATTCTGGTTGTTTTTCCTTTTAACGTTGAAATATCTGGTCCAAATATCTTCTCAGCTAGTTCAATATCCTTGGTTGTCACTGGGTTGTTTCCAATCATATTTGAACGAACAATCTTTTTGAAATCTGCAATTGATGGTGTTCCAATCGTTTGGTACAATTCCCGAGCTCTCTTAGCTCTCTCAACTTCTCGATGTGTAGAAGTTTTGATTCTCAACGACTGTTTCAACCATTTGCACTCCTGCATTCTTGATATGATCTGGAGTGTAAACATATAAATTCATGTGATTCCGTTTGAAATGAACTTCTTTCTTTGGGTGATGAACAATAATAGCATCCTCTTTTGACGAGTCGTAAGTGACACGGTATTTGTCTCTCATCTCAGCCATACTGAAAATATTTGTCATCGATTCTTCGGAAAACCAAACTGTTCCCCATCCAGGTAAGTCTGCAATCTGTGTAACCACAAGTGTTCCTTTGTTGGTCGTCAAATATAAAACATGTTTAACGAATGTTCGTAACAAAGTCCGGGTTACAAAAGATGGTCACTGTAGACTGGCTGTCCAATA
Organism: Nitzschia inconspicua; assembly: GCA_019154785.2. Classification (NCBI taxonomy): domain Eukaryota; phylum Bacillariophyta; class Bacillariophyceae; order Bacillariales; family Bacillariaceae; genus Nitzschia; species Nitzschia inconspicua. Next base: position 2,057,013 of record JAGRRH010000001.1, on the reverse strand, counting down.
GCATGACATATCTCATCCATTTCTTCCATATCCTATATCCAATGTGAGAGAACACAACATGTGCTCCCATCCATGAAGAAATCACTGTGTTTCTTGTTTTGTCGACGTTGTTTCAGTTGAACCTTGACTGGTATTGCTTCCTTCAGTGCTTTGTTGCACTTGCGCATGCTGTTGTGCATGGGACTTATTCACTGCGCATTCCTTTTTCGGTTTACTTCGATCCTTACAAGTGTTTGACTTATGACCTGCACGCCCACAACAATAGCATTTTCCTGCCATCTGGGCAAAGGATAATCTCAATTCATCGTTATCTTCTCTGTTTCTTGAATCGTCTCGCGCATCGCGCTTCTTGCCGTCGTTACTCTTTTGTTTTCCTTTATTATACGGCTGGTAACTGCTCAGAACATCATTTGCTTCAGTTACTGTTTTCGGAAATTGATTTTTTCCAAGGGAAAATTGAGTCTGCAAACCCTTCAAAATGCTTCCATACTTATTTTGGTCGGCATTCATCATATACAGCGTTGCCATGAGTTGCTCATTAGCTTTCTTGCTGCATTCTGCCACCTTGCCCTTATCGTTTTCGTCATGTCCCGGAATATTTTTTGCGATTTTCCTCAGATTCATTGGACCTAATGGATCATCTGCATTCGTGTGCGATTTGTACACTTCCAGTGCCACTCTGAATCGCTTGGTGTAATCCTGCAAGGATTCTCCTTCCTTCTGCTTGGTATTCATCAGCGAACTCCATGCATCAATGACAACAGTCATACAAAACTTGTTGTCTTGGTAATTCAAGGCATGTTCTCGAATAGCCGTCAACAATTTATTTGGATTGCCCTTAATACTCTTGAAATCTTTTCGACTTTCGATCTTATTCGTCATTCCTTTTGAGCATTGCTCCCATAGTAGAGCATTAGCCTTCTTCAAATTCACTCGGTAAGCGTCCGTTCTTTCAATGTATGCGTTGAGTTGTGATTGATATAACATTTCATACTGCTTGTTCTCGGCAGCTTTCTTATCAGGGTCTGTTGCTTTGCTATACTTCAATTCCAGTTCCCATTTACTTTGGTCAACCTCTTTCAATTCTTCTAGAGCTTCGCCAATGTCTTGGCCTTGGTCAAATTCTTTCGTGATGTGATTAATAACATATCGCTGTCGAGGTGTATCGGTGTCAGTTGAGAGTCAGTCCCGTGATATCTTTGATTCACGATCTCTTTACCTCTCTACTCGAGTCACACCTCTTACCTCGTTACTTGATCTCCTGTTCATCTCTTGATTCTCGTTGCAATCTTTCATCTTTGTGTTTTTCATCTTTTTCACTAGAAATGTAACTGCTTATAATCTGAGTTATCTTCATCTACATTTCTCATCTTGTCAATCGCGCTGTTGTCTCGTAATCGGATGCCTGCTTAGCAGATCCTAAGTAACACATAGTCCTCAATGGACTTCTTCCTCGTATCATTTCTGTTGTGCGATCCTTTGTTATTGGTTTTACCTTCGTTACTCTTGTAGCCTGAACGATGTCGGCCGTTATTGTTTTGTCTTTCGGACATGATGTTAATCGAATCCTTGTTGTTGTAAAAAAGTCTCTGTCTGTCTGTCAATCCTTGTACGTACCACGTACTTACGCCTATAGCGTCTTCGGTTGTTCAAACCCTGTAAAACAAGTGTGTCAATAAACTTACGCCTAAAGCGTCTTCGGTTGTTCAAACCGGAATACTTCAAATCAATCAAAACGTTACCTGTGCTACCCGCACTACAGTTCTCTTCCAGAACTGCAATTCTTTTCAAAACAATGTTGGAATCTTTCTCCACCTCCCTGTCGATAGGCGTACCTACCGGTAGTCTAGTATCCTTTCGATACACAAGGAGTGAAATAGATTTGCACAATTATAACTGTTCAACTTTACCAAATCTAACACTTGCGCTCCTAAAGATTGTTTTGAAAAGAATGAGAATGTTTTTTACTTGCTTTCTCGTCAATGTTTCTTTTCTCTCTCGACATGAAACTTTACAAAGATTTCATTACAACTCTTCAGATCTCTTCGATCTTCTGTGACTGTGAATTGATGACGTATGAATCAAAGGTACAAGGATGTAAGCATGAATGTATGAATGATATGTATGAAATGTAGTTTTCCAACAAGTAGAACAAGTTACTATCTACTCCAGTAGTAGCTACTAGTAGACTCCTACTCCCTCCGTCTCACTTATTTAGAAGAATGCTCGACAACTGTTTCAAAAAGCATTAGAGAAACTAAATTTTTCATTTCACGTTGTGACAACATCAACAAAAGGAAACAGAACTCTATCAGAGACTATTATTGAGAGCATCAATCAACCAGGATGTCGAGTGGATACGTGCTTGCCTCTGCAGTTACATCCAACGATAGTGGCAATTGGTTTTGTCGTTCCAGAACTTTTTTTTTCATGTGAGGGATTGTGTAGTCGTTGTCTCCTCTTTGGTTGATGACCTGATTCATCACACTCTGCAGTGTCAACCAAATTCGATTGAGTTTCTTGGCTGGATAGTTCTTGTAAGTTTCTTCTACCATCTCAATCAATTCAAGACCGTCCTTTGGAGCTGTCTGGTAGTATCTTGACTGTAGAGAATTGAAAAAGCCAAGATCATTCACATTCAAATCTGGTGACTGTGCCGGTTGTGTGTAGTGTGTACAGCTTCACAGCAGTTGGATCTCCAAACAGTTCTGTGACCTTTGCTGCAAACAACGGATCGTCATCTGGTAGATGAGCTTTGGCACCATCTTGCTGCAATATAATGTTGTTGTCTATTGGCATCTTCTTCTTCACGTCCGGTAACACAAAATTAAAAAGCATATCTCGGTACAAATCCCTATCCATGTTGACGTTACACCACTTTAGATCTCCTGGTTGGTGACCATGGCTTGCTCTCACATACATGTCGATTTCTCCTACTGGATAGATTCCAATTAGTCCATCAAACTCCTGTCTCGTTGTATGATTGAATCTTGGTCTTGCAAGAGCGGAAAGAAACATGACTTTAGTGATGTGACTCTTGTGGGACACTGATATTGCCTTAGGCGGTGGTTCGTCTTGGGTCACAATACACCGAAGCCCGTCCCGTACAAGAAAGAACCATTTTTCATCAATATGAATCTCGTTATACATGCTCTTGAACGTCATTTCAGCCACAGAATTGATAGTGTTCTTGTCGATCTTTGCGATGCAGTGAAACAGCCGATTGAGGCGATGATCATCGTTCAACTTCGGCTTCAAAGCCATGGTATGAACCTTCAGTTTCTTCGACTGTTTCATTCTCCAGATGGTCATAACTGGAATACCAACAGCTCCAGCAAGAGATCTGATGGTTCTTCTAGCGGTAGGATCAATATTCTTGATCTCTTGCAACAGCATGTCTCGGTCATGCTTCGGGTTTCTTCCAGAATTTTCGAACTTCGTAGTAAATGCCGTTTCTGGAACGTTTGCAAGAAGAGAGACAGGGTCAAGAGGGGTATTGGGTTGATATCCCGGTATTTGCTTCAGCGTTGAATACCACAGATTAGCAACAGTTCTTGGATGGATTTTGTGTGTTTCGCCAACAGCTTTAAAACTTCCGTAAGGTAAAATTTCTCGCGACACCCTCACCACGCACGCCATGAATACATCTTTTTTCAGCTTTTCGGTCATCGCAACCCTCTTTTTCCTTGTTGTCACCATTTTCAAAGTTGTTGCTTATATTCAGAGGAAAGAGATTTGTGCTGGTGTGATCGTCGAATTTTCACTTGCTGGGGAGATCCGTAAGAAAAAGGGTGGATTGTTGGCGGCTTCCTTACTTTGAACGGCTCAACGGACTGAAAGACTTAATAATTCTAAATATAATATATACATGGAAATATAGCTTATAATGTGAATTTAAAGATGATAACAGCCATATGTTCTAAGTAGCTTGTTGGCGGTTTTTTTCATTTAAAGTTGTGAAAGTGTAATATAGAAGTGAGACGGAGGGAGTACAAAGCACATACTGTAATACTACCAATAGTTCAACAACTGCAATTTTGATGCGTTGCTGTAATTCTTGTTCACCAGTGGAGGCTAATGCTGAATGATTGCTTTACAGATAGCATCATGGATCGTTTTTCGAAGAGCACGAATAGCACAAAGAAGAAGAAAAAGTCCAAGCCAATGTCGTCGAAACCCACAAACATTAAATCATCCAAGATAAACGTTGAAAAGAAGAGCAACAGCACCAACCAAAAGAAGAAAATCAAGAAAAAGTCTAGAAGGACCACGACAGTTGACAGCAGCGATGACGACGACGACGCTCTTCAATATGCATCATGCGACGTCTCCAACCGGAACAAACCGACGCCTAATCCTTCAGGACCCATTCAAGACCTCCCCGATCCCAATGACATGCTGGCTGCCCTTGGTAGAGGAATAAAGCCTTTAAAACTAGAAGCAAAACGATTGTTTGACGAAATGGAAGAAATTAAGAAAGGACATGATCAAGCCGCAAAAGATATTCTAGATGTGAAACGAAGGACACAGCTAGAGAAGCTAAAGGGTAACGAGCTCATCAAAGTTGATCATTTGCTGCGGTTGGGATTTGACGAAACGGTAATGACGGAGCATTTGGTGGCCACAAACAAAAAACTCAGAGAAGAAATAAAGAAAAAGCAAAAGGATGTCAACAATCTCGGATCAAATGTACAGAAAATGATTACGATGAACAAAGAGAGTGAAAAGGCAGTGAGTGCAGCCCATGGTGCATATGGTCCTTTGGTTGTCAAACAACAGACGTTGCAGGCGAAAGTGGAACAAGCAGAAGTCGAGCTGTACGCCATACAAACAAAAGTTGATCACCGTCGCAACATGAAATCTGTGGAAATTGCGAGCAAAGACAAATTCAAGATCACGATGAAGGAAATAGTTAGAAAACTGAAGATTCGTTGTAGAGATCAAGAGCTTCTTCACGACGTCCTCCGAAAAGCTGGAAAGAGTCTTGAGACTGATCTTTCTTTGAGCCCTGTCGAAAGGGTGGCCCCAAAAGAAGAAAAGGTTGAAAAGTTCAGCACTAAAAGTTCTGGCTCGGTTGATTCGAGTGAAGGAAGTGACAGTGACGCAAGCACTGAAATAGAGGAAGAGAACGATTCTGAGAGTATCAGCGTTAGCAGTTCCAGTGTTAGTACCGTATCTAGCGTGGATGTAAGTTCTGTAGAAAGCTGAGAAAGGTCTTTCAAGCAAGCATCTTCAGAATAATACTGTAGCTCAAAATCTTCTGAAGACAGATGATGTTTCTTCTGAAGATAGATGATGTTTGAATTGATCTGTTGAAATTATAAAGTCAAAGAACATTAACACAAACACTACTGCTGTTACTGTTGGTATGCACTCTTGCACAAGATAATGTCATCAAGACATTATTTCTGCATTTCGCAAGGTTCACACTAACCAAAGGTAGAAATCTCATACCTCAGTTTCAGCACATCTGCAACTTCGTCGATTTCTGCTAACGCTTTATCCAGTTGATCTCGGGTATGGCCAGCAGAGATGCAAAATCGTGCTCTGCTTTGGAGAATTGGCACCGCCGGAAACCCGACCACGACTACGGACAAACCCCGCTTGAAGCACTCTCGGGAAAAAGCGGCAATCTTGGTAGGGTTGTACAACATAACTGGCATGATAGGACTATCATAGTGCCCGAGCACATGCAGGCCCATGTCTTTCAATTTCATGCGGAAATAGTTAGAATTGTCTCGAAGAGCCTGGATTTTCTTCTTCCCAATATTGGAACCGTCTTCGCCCATAATAACCTGCACGTAAATGTGTGAGGTGAAGTTCCTTTCCGCGTAAAGGATGGCGAAAACCATTAGTAATAGGAACTCACCTTGAAACTAGAAAGGATCTGTTGGCAGACAACAGGGGAAAGGGAATTGTGGTACGCACTTCCAGCACACTGTCGTCGCAGAAATGAAATTGTATCCTTTGATCCGGCAATGTAACCACCCATGCCTCCAAACGACTTAAGAGAAAGAAATTTTAAAAAAGAGAAATTGTCAGTATGAAAAAATCCAAACTTCTCCAAAACTGCTTCCTGCGGTGGCACAAACCTTGGTAAAAGTCCCCATCATGACGTCAATGTCGGCACTATCAACGCCACAATACTCAGCACATCCTCGTCCTGTTGGTCCCATGGCTCCAATCGAATGGGCCTCATCAAGGTAGATGTAAGCCCCATATTTCTTGCAGACTTGAACGACGTTGGAAAGATCGCAATATTCTCCTTCCATACTGTAGATTCCTTCCACAACCACCATGATTTTGTTCCAAGTCCGACGTGTTCTTGGGCGTCCCATAACGATTGCTTCTCGTAAGATCTCTTCCAAGTGTTGAGTGTCATTGTGGCGAAAAATTCGAATCGCAGCCCCGCTTGCTCTAGCACCGTTAACGATGGAGGTGTGGTTGAGTTCGTCGCTGATCAGCAAGTCTCCTCTTCCCATCAGAGCTGGAATAGTTGTTGAATTGGTATTGAATCCCATGTTCAAAACGAGTGCATCCTCCTTTCCTAAGAATCGAGCAACGATTTCCTCAACGTCACGATGCAACTTCGTTGTACCAAATTCATTTCGAGAAGAGCTGTTCGACACAGGCAAGTCTTGCAATGATCCCAAAACATCCTTTTTGCAGGTGATATTCCAGTCGTCAGCAAATCCTAAGTAATTGTAGCTGCCCAAGTTCAGGCACGACCGTGCGACGCGACCTTCCGATACTTCAACAAACGCGCTGCCGTTTGCGTACTGGTTTCTTTGATGGTCATCTTCCAAATCGTTCAACGTACCCAACAACTTCATTGTTTTGTTGCCATCATCACTCACTCGCTCCAATACTTGAATATTTGCTCCGGGGCTTGATGCTATCGGTCTGTTGAAACAATCCTGGATCCGATGATACAGTCGTCGTGTGTAAAAGTTTTCCCAACTCTTGAGTAACGGGGCGTAATAGTTCAAGTTGTCACTCGTGTAGGGTGTTTCCTGTCGCAAATACCGACCGTGACCAAAAATTTTGGCCAATAAATCGCGGACATGTCCACAAATGATCAATACAGCATATCCTAGATAGGTCGTGTAAGCAGCAAAGAGAGGGAGTTCGATATGATTAATGGGCTTCTTTTTCCTGGAATGCTGCTGCTCATGTTGTTGTGCGTCGTCTTCGTGAGAAGCATACCGAGCACGATCTCTTGCAGACAATGCTTCCATTCGTTCTCGAACGTCCGCGTACGGGTCCTCCAGAAACAAATCATGGTCTTCATCATTGTGCGACGCCAAGGTGGCACTGGAAGTGGAACTTACTTCCGTTTCAGGAGATTCCTCAGTTTGGTCATCAAAAAGCGTCTCATCTCTCCGTCCAAGACCCAGCATTCGTCGGAGACGAGAGCTTCGAGGCTTCAAATTCGTCATGTTTGATGAATGACCGGCACGACAGAAGTAACAAAGCAGCAACGGCGGTTGGTAGTGCAGTGTTCCCAAACGAGGTACGATTGTAATTTTTTTTTGTTTTTTCGTCAACGAGTCATGCGGAAGCACTCTTTGAAAGTCAGCATAGGCCGGACTTGCGAACGAACCTTCAGGCCACCCGCCGATCGATGCGATGCGTTTGTGTGCGCAATACTTTTCGAAGAACGTAATACCGGTACTGCGGTACCGTACTCCGAGTACAAAGTAGCGGTAGTACTGAAGTACGTGGTACAACAATTTAATAAAATAAAGAGAACCCCTCTATTAACTGAAAGTAGCGGTTGAGATTCCATTGTAAACTGTTAACTGTAAATGAGGAGTATCAGAGCATAATTCCTATGAACCTTTCGCCGATTTGGATTTCGCACGGCCGCCATGCCAACAAACAAAAAAACAAAACAATAATAATGATGATAGATGGAAGAAAATAATCGAGCCAGAAAGGCAAGCAATGACACATTATTTCATTAAAGATGACAGAGCGCATTTTCAAATTCAAACTCTCTGTAACAAGACACGAACGGGACTCGATGATGGTAATGACTAAGATTAGTACGACGTACGTAGTACAACCGGTAGACTACCGCACTACGGTGTATCATAACTTATCAAACCGGTACCGTAGTTCTATGATACTAACAGTAAGTACGTTAGGTGTCATACGGGTAGCACTCCGTAGTACCAGTAGGTACTTCAATATATACGGTACTGTACGACCTACCGTATTCTAGTACGTACGACTCGTTACCGTAGTTGATTCGACCTATTCTGTTAACTTTTTATTTTTTCATTAGATACGACTGTACAACAACGCCGCTCCATTATTACTCTAGCTACGACGTAGAGCACACTTTAGTGACCTTCAAATATTTTGGGCAACTTCTGAAAAAGTTATGGTGATAAAATCAAAAATGACCATATCTTCTTACCCCTCAGAGAGCATGATTGATTACCGTTACACTTAATAATGACCATCACCAAACAGTCACCAAACCAATATTCAAATATGCACCCTTTTAAAATAATAATGACCACTGCAAAATTACTAATAACTACTAAAATAGATATCTCCCCCCAAAAATCTTCGCTCGAATTTCCAACAGAAAACGCAACTGCCGAGGATGTTATCCAAAACTACTAGCCGGCAGAACCAATGACCAAAACTTTCAACCCAGAATTGTCAACTTCCAACAATGTGCTTGAACCCATCCCTATACAGCCGCCTCCATCCGTGTGCTTGATTCCAAACTGATCACAAATGCGGTTGGTAGAGGAACAGCAGGGAAGGATTAGAGCCCATATGAGGAACAGGAAGGTGGAGCCCAGACAGAAGTTTCCATTCTGGACGGTATGGTCGACGAGGTTTTCGAGAAGAAGTTTTCAGACCCGCCCCGTCTTGTGTTCGAAACCATGTAAGAGCTTATGGTGGCCATCAACCACTACAAGGAACTGTCTGGAAACATTCTTGCCATCAGGAGATCACGTGGTACCTCCAGGGCATTCATTCGCCTGCGTTTAACATGTGAACTGTCCAATCAGCTCCGGGTGCCTAAGCTTCTGCCAATCAGAAGATCTCATTTTATCAGATAAGAAAGAGGTGGGGCTTGGATAGAACTGCAGTCAATGCCAAAATAATATCTATTTTATGGCTATGCCAACTACTAGCTACTGGTAGTTCCATATCTAAGAAGTTGACTCACCAGCTGGGCCCAGAAGGGCAAGGCACTGCAGGGAGTGACTGGAGATCACTCCAGGGATGTAGTAATGATAGTAAAACCTCCTACATGAGGAGGAAAAGTTCATCTCGTTGGAAAGGAAGGCATGTGAGATGAAAATGAACATATTTATGCGTTTTGTGTGTTTGTTTGTCTCTCGTTTTTTATGGTGGTCGGGTTATTGTGGTGGTCAGGTTGTTTGATGTGGAGGCTGTTCTCGCTATGGTGGTTGTTGCCTCCAAAGTTGGAGTGGGGTTGTGATTCTGTTGGGAATGAAATAGGTGTGGATGGGACGAGTTGTCAGTGTTGGCGGACGTTGTCGTGATGCCATCATCGATGTTGGGTTCCATGGAGGTGCGGTCCTTGTGAGACCAAAGACTTTGTCAATTTGGCAGAGGCAGTGATCTGAATTGGTCCCTTGGTGTCTAATGTTTTGCATGATCATCTATTCGTATGTTTCCAGCCAGTTTTCAAGGCTGCTTGTGTCTGTATCTCTGCAAAAATGGTCCTCTACTGTGGGGTAGAAATAACGTCGCTGGGCTTGGAGGGAACACTCGGGCTTGAGGTCATATAGGGCCTTAATGCTCCAGTGAGCCTTTTCTCGTCGTCACTGGGCCTTGTCTTTGTCGTCTTTACCTTGTTTAGCTTTGTTTCTTGTGTTCCATTCCTTGTAGCAGTGATCCCACATGGGGCGGATAATGTTACAGGACCACGAGAGACCATGGAGTTATTCTTTACTTCAATGTGGTTCCGTTGCAGGTACTGCAACTGGAGAGTAGTCCCGTGTCCCGTCCCACATGAGGCAGATCATGTTACTGGACCACAAGAGACCATGGTTCTTGTTCTTGACCTCAATGTGATTCCGTTGTAGGTACTGCAACTGGAGGGTACTCCACCTTCCTAGGAGCAAGTTGTCCCACCCTAACATAGTCTAACTATGGAGTAGATGGGCAATCCGCTCGGGTACTCTGTGGGCTGGGATTGGTGTACCTTGGAGCCAATGGTTCAGCCCCCACAGAAGAAGATCCAGGAGGGCTGGATCTGTATTTAATGACTCACATCTGTGCTGGTTGGATGTCTTAAAGGCCGCATGCCACATGCGACGCTCTGGGTTAGGGCATGTGAGGAAATGTTCGAAATCTTCAATGGGCTCATAGCAGGATTGAGAAACACTGGGGTACTTGATAGGGTGGGTCATCTCTTACTTTTCCCACTGGGAGCCAGACGTTTAGGAACTTGACTAGGAATATGTGCGGGCCATCTTTGAACCTGTTAATGGAGCGTTCGTGACTCTGCCATTCGATATCCATAAATCCGACATTTGGGTCTTCTGCACTATATACTCCTTGAGTTACTTGGTGAGGCGATAATCTCTGAATGTGATTGCGGTGTTTGGAGGTGACTGTTTGTCCATTGTGGAGGTGGTAGTGGGTACCCTCGATCGTCGGAGCTGGGGTATTCTTGTGCGAGGAAAGACGCTGGTAGTTGCCAGACAGTTTGTCAGCTTGGACATTGAGTTTTGTGGGTCTGCTCAGTTTATCCAGGGCAACCTGTCTGTCCTGTTGGCCCTTCATGTGGTGGTAACTGCGGGAGGAATTTGGCAAGACGTACAACTGCCTGCAGGTGGCAGTGGGTACCTTCGATCGTCGGAGCTGGGGTATTCTTGTGCAAGGAAAGACGCTGGTAGTTGCCAGACAGTTTGTCAGCTTGGACATTGAGTTTTGTGGGTCTGCTCAGTTTATCCAGGGCAACCTGTCTGTCCTGTTGGCCCTTCATGTGGTGGTAACTGCGGGAGGAATTTGGCAAGACGTACAACTGCCTGCAGGTGGCAGTGGGTACCTTCGATCGTCGGAGCTGGGTATGCTTGTGCGAGGAAAGACGCTGGTAGTTGCCAGACAGTTTGTCAGCTTGGATATTGAGTTTCGTGGGTCTGCTCAGTTTATCCAGGGCAACCTGTCTGTCCTGATGGCCCTTCATGTGGTGGAATGTTAACTGCAAGAGGAATTTGGCAAGTCGTACAACCGCCTGCAGCACATCCCAGCTTGCTTTCAGGGCTTCGTTGGGAAATTGGGGGCGGGATTGTTTACTGGCTTTGTTTACATGGACTACCAAGTCTTGGTTGTGGCAGTATACATGCATTACATGCATGGGAGCCAAAATCAAGTCATAATATTCTCTGACTGTGAGCAGCAACAGAACTGAAGTCAATGGAGGGATAGTGGTATAAAAAGTGCTGCAACAATAATTATTTTGCCGCTTTCTTTTTGCTGGTTAAACATGTGCATCATTGGAAGAGCAACAATAATTTAGTTTTTACTGTAGTATAATATTTTCGTAAAGTCCAGAGATCTGCATCCTATATTTATTCAGCGCCATCAGCATTGTCACACTCTCCCAGACGTTGAGAACACTCATCAGCGAAGTGAAAGGTCGCCAACAGGAAAGTACCAGCATAAAGACAAAGAATAGTGGAAGGAATTCCAAATGGGGCGTGACGTTCAGAGGTGAATGTGCGATCTCCGACCTTGGCAGCCTGGAAGGCAACAATCATGTTTGCCGCAGACCCAAGCATTGTCAAGTTTCCAGCAATGGTAGCAGAAAAGGAAACTTGCATCCAATCATAAGGTGTAGCATATGGGAATGTAGCAGCAAGCATTTGACACACAGGTACATTAGAAGCAATGTTTGACAAAATGGTAATAATCAAGACAAACCAATACACGCAAGCACCCTGAGTCATCCGATCAGCGCACTTGCCCATACTCAAGCTGAAGAATGCTTGAGGGACACCAGTATCATCAAACGATCCAATTAGTAGAAATTGTCCAATGAAAAGCATCAGAAGACCATAATCTACTTCAGTCAAAGTTGTCTCTGATTCAGTGACAAGTTCTTCCTCTTCAGGTTCAATTTCATTACCGTCCATGTCATAAGTCTTTTTCGGTGGAAGAGGGTTTCCTTCTGCATCATATTGAGTGTTGTCCGGTCGAGGATCAAAGTGTTGACGCTTGTATGCAGCAATCACCATAAGAATAGCTCCAGCAGTGATGGAAACAACGCACACATCAAAACCAAGAGCAAAAAAGATCAAGAAAGTAATAACAATGAAAACTTGAACCTTGGACCAGATGGTCCATCCACTTTGTTCCTCAGGTTGTTCCTCCACAGCAGACTGGCGAGCAAAGTAAGCATGTTCTTGTGCCAGCATCTCTGGTGTTCTATTTCCAAGGAACATGATTCCAAAGTTTTCAATCACACCAGACGATCCGGGGAAAAGCTCAGGGCCATAGTAGACAAACACCATGACAGCATTGATGATAGTAGCAGCAGTAACAGGCAAAAGCATATTGCCTGCAAATTCCAGCCAACCAATATCATCATAAGCGAGGGAAACAATCAAAATATTTTGTGGGTTTCCAGTCAAGGTCAATGCAGAACCAATATTGGCAGTAGTAGCCAGCGAGAGCAAGTAGGGGAGGGAGTTGGCAACCTTGTGTCGAACACACAAGTCAACAACTACACCAGAAAAAATGAGAACAACAGAATCGTTCATGACAGCGGCCGACCCAATGGTAGACATGGCCATGATCTTAGCAGAACGCTTCCAGTTGACAGGATCGTCCAAAGAATCTCGAAGCTTGTCGAAGAGTCCGCCTCGCTCCATCTTTTCAAGATAGATAGTAGTGAGCATAAGACCGAAGAGTAGGAAGAGTGGTTCCAAGATAATGACACGTTCAGCATCAAAATATGGACCATTTCCAGTGACTTGTAGAATGTAACGCCATACGACCATGGAGAGACCGCCTCCCAGAGCGATACCAGGACGACCAATAGGAAGAAACCAGTTTGGGAACATTAGAAAGACCCAATAAGCAAAGTAAATGATGGAAACGGACCACTTTCCAAAGTTGGTGAACTGATCGGAAACGTCAATGTGAACGTATTCCCCTAGATATCGGTGGCGACGACGAGTGTATTCCATGACATCGCTTGAAGCAAGGTTGCGACTCTTGAAGTCTCCAGAAAGAGAACCAAATCCGCGTCCAAGGAACTTGTGATCGTCGGAAGATGGTGCCATTGACATAACTTCAGCCGTGCGTTGCTCGATGAGTGCTCGCTTGTTAAGGAGAGCTTGTGAAAGTTCAGGCACGTTGTTTCCGGTAGGTCCGAGGAGACTTCCGTTCAAAGCGAAAACGGCAGCTACGGCCAACAATGCAGGTCCCCATTTTCGAAGGAACGACATTTTGGATGCAGAGGCAGGCTGAGCCACCCCATCTGCGGCGGTACTCTTTTCAATATCCATTACAGTGTTCTGAAAATGTACGAAGGGGAGAAACGCAATGAGACAAGAATTCTTCAGATGGCTAACAGAAAAAATGCAATCAGTAAAGTGCAAGGCTTGGCGTTCTGACAGCATGGAAGAGACACTATGCCGATTCGAAAGTACTGAGTTTTCGTCTTTACCGTGCAACCGGAGGTTGTACCACGAATCCAGGAAGACGTACTTCTTTTCATGCGACTTCCGTATCGACAGTGTGTGATCGTTTTGGCACGTGCAACGCGGTCCGACGACTGGTTCTAAAGGAATCAAGTGGACTTCCCATTTCATGACCATACATATGGTTCGTCTCGCTGACATCGTTGTCCATGCCTATTTTGACGCCGCATTCTACTTACCATTGAGCTATGCTGCGTCTTATGATCTCTTCTCTGATGTCAATTTTTCAGTACAAGTATGAAATCATGAGAGAGTAAAGAGGAGTAAGGTAGCACTCAATCCCCTTTCATGAAATTTGGTAGTTGAGATGTCTTCGGCTCATCCGATGAGAAGCGATGCCGGCGACAAACGGACTAATTAGCGATCAAAAGTATTTGAAAATGTGTCACCGACAATCGCCATTCTGTATTAACGAAGAACCGTAGTAGAAATGATATCCAAGGGAATGCCGGCGCCTGTACATTCGTTCAAATGCCAATGGAGTGTGATTTTGAGGAAGAGGGGTTACAGTTAATAAGGGGGAGATTTCAAGTAAAAGGATAACTGACTGTGGACTGTGAATACGGTAATGACTGTGACCTACCGTACTTTCAACTTTACGCGTTGACTGTAATAATACTCACTTCTATATTCCTATTGAGGATGCCGTGCCAGTCAGAAAACAAAAATGAAGCGTGCCGAGCTGTGTAGACCTCCTAGGATTTCTACAGGGGATGGCGCGACTCATTTTTATATGACCCGGCTCGTTTTTTATGAATATTTAGAAGAATGCTCGACAACTGTTTCAAAAAGCATTAGAGAAACTAAATTTTTCATTTCAAGTTGTGACAACATCAACAAAAGGAAACAGAACTCTATCAGAGACTATTATTGAAAGCATCAATCAACCAAGATGTCGAGTGGATACGTGCTTGCCTCTGCAGTTACATCCAACGATAGTGGCAATTGGTTTTGTCGTTCCAGAACTTTTTTTTTCATGTGAGGGATTGTGTAGTCGTTGTCTCCTCTTTGGTTGATGACCTGATTCATCACACTCTGCAGTGTCAACCAAATTCGATTGAGTTTCTTGGCTGGATAGTTCTTGTAAGTTTCTTCTACCATCTCAATCAATTCAAGAGCGTCCTTTGGAGCTGTCTGGTAGTATCTTGACTGTAGAGAATTGAAAAAGCCAAGATCATTCACATTCAAATCTGGTGACTGTGCCGGTTGTGTGTACAGCTTCACAGCAGTTGGATCTCCAAACAGTTCTGTGACCTTTGCTGCAAACAACGGATCGTCATCTGGTAGATGAGCTTTGGCACCGTCTTGCTGCAATATAATGTTGTTGTCTATTGGCATCTTCTTCTTCACGTCCAGTAACACAAAATTAAAAAGCATATCTCGGTACAAATCCCTATCCATGTTGACGTTACACCACTTTAGATCTCCTGGTTGGTGACCATGGCTTGCTCTCACATACATGTCGATTTCTCCTACTGGATAGATTCCAATTAGTCCATCAAACTCCTGTCTCGTTGTATGATTGAATCTTGGTCTTGCAAGAGCGGAAAGAAACATGACTTTAGTGATGTGACTCTTGTGGGACACTGATATTGCCTTAGGCGGTGGTTCGTCTTGGGTCACAATACACCGAAGCCCGTCCCGTACAAGAAAGAACCATTTTTCATCAATATGAATCTCGTTATACATGCTCTTGAACGTCATTTCAGCCACAGAATTGATAGTGTTCTTGTCGATCTTTGCGATGCAGTGAAACAGCCGATTGAGGCGATGATCATCGTTCAACTTCGGCTTCAAAGCCATGGTATGAACCTTCAGTTTCTTCGACTGTTTCATTCTCCAGATGGTCATAACTGGAATACCAACAGCTCCAGCAAGAGATCTGATGGTTCTTCTAGCGGTAGGATCAATATTCTTGATCTCTTGCAACAGCATGTCTCGGTCATGCTTCGGGTTTCTTCCAGAATTTTCGAACTTCGTAGTAAATGCCGTTTCTGGAACGTTTGCAAGAAGAGAGACAGGGTCAAGAGGGGTATTGGGTTGATATCCCGGTATTTGCTTCAGCGTTGAATACCACAGATTAGCAACAGTTCTTGGATGGATTTTGTGTGTTTCGCCAACAGCTTTAAAACTTCCGTAAGGTAAAATTTCTCGCGACACCCTCACCACGCACGCCATGAATACATCTTTTTTCAGCTTTTCGGTCATCGCAACCCTCTTTTTCCTTGTTGTCACCATTTTCAAAGTTGTTGCTTATATTCAGAGGAAAGAGATTTGTGCTGGTGTGATCGTCGAATTTTCACTTGCTGGGGAGATCCGTAAGAAAAAGGGTGGATTGTTGGCGGCTTCCTTACTTTGAACGGCTCAACGGACTGAAAGACTTAATAATTCTAAATATAATATATAAATGGAAATATAGCTTATAATGTGAATTTAAAGATGATAACAGCCATATGTTCTAAGTAGCTTGTTGGCGGTTTTTTTCATTTAAAGTTGTGAAAGTGTAATATAGAAGTGAGACGGAGGGAGTAAAACAAGCCAATGAAAAGCAGTAAATGTTATGTAACTTAATCTTTACTACTGGAGAGCTACCGTAGCTACTACCTAGCTACCGGTAGCTACCGGTAGCTACTTACCAGTACTGTTAGTAGAGCTACGGTAGTACCTATTGTAATGTAACTAAAACTTCTCTATGGTACGTAGTATAACATTTTTATACTAATACGGTCGTACATGTGTTTAAAATTCATAATAATATATGTAATATTATATTATGTGAAACCAAATTCGTACAATCGAAATTGCGCCAGCACGCCCCAGACGGTTACGCCGGCACCACCGAATTTCAAAGTCAATGATTCAATGATCGCGTTATGTCTAAATAAAAAACATGACTGAGCGCGAGGTACCACTTTTCTTCCTGTGGCATGTTTCCAATGAGATATGTTAAACTACGTACGACGTAGAAATGAAGTCTGCCCCACAATTTTTACCACTAACTAACAGTAATTTTTATCAACCCTCATCCCATACCAACCCTCATCCCATATCAACGATAACAATCCTTTACTGCCCGCGACGATGACCTCCGAATCGACGATCATTGTGCCGAATCCATCGGCCTCTCGTCTGTACAGCGACCTCCAGCTGCACCACGATTCCTTGAATTGGCAGTGCAATCTGTTCTTCGATGACGAGATCAACGAGCAAACTGGAAAACCAACCATGAAGCATGATCTCTGCGAAGTCCTTGCCGAAGGATGGCCTTTTAAGTTTCCTGCAAAGTACCGAGGCCTTGCATCTCGAACGCAACTCATTGTTGATCTCAAGTTAGCCGCCATTCAGTGTGGATTTTGCCTGTTCACTCGAAGTTCCGCTGACACCACCGATGGAGAAGTGCCAGAAACCAAGTCCATGCGACAAGTCCAGGTTAGCCTCTACTGCGAGCAGGGCCAGTTGCACAGATGTATGAACGAGCAGGAGGAGAAACGACATGACTGATTCAGTCCAGTGTGATGAGTCTGCCAGTGCAAGTGGTAATCAGAAGTAGAACACTTCTACCAAGAAGCCAACCACACCCCATGATGTGTGCCCTTTTCGCCTAAACATCTATATGGTTAGTGAAGAAGCTCCAGTTGACCCCGGGAGATGGTTCGTATCGCACAAAAATGTAAATAAAAAACCTGTGGCTGCCACAAGGGTCACCTAAAGCTCCGTCCACATGAGTTGCACAACTACCTCACCAACATGTCCGAAAAAGACAAGGAACTTGCAAAGCAGTGTGTAAAACTTCGGTTCTCTGCGTCTGCAACCGCTGCCCTCCTTGATTCCACGAGTACAACTTGTTCCACCTACCAAGCCGACCAGATATCCTACTTGTCCCGCCTTCTTAGTGAGCTTGGCAAACCCAACCGAATACTGGTGATGCACCAGAGGCTTTAGAGACAGCCCACGAGATTGAGATTCATCTCCCGGATCAAATCAGGGAATTGCAAATGTCCCAGCTGAATGCAGCAACTTTGATGGTCGCACACAAAGACACATTCAATGAGCAGACGTTGGACTTGCTACGTGCGTGTCAGAAACTCGCAGGTAACACGAAGGAGCGTCAGAAAATACTTGTAAATTCACTTGAGCAGGCACATGGCTTGCTTAGTGCAGTTGTTGCATCACTGCCAGAAAACCGCAAGCGTGATTCCATTATAGCTTTTCCGGTGACAGGAAAAAGCAAACAGCAAAGGGAGAAAAGAAAGAAAAACAGAGGAGGCCATTAAAACAACAAGTATTGGTTTTTTCAATTGACGGTGTTTTCATGCGAGGATGCAAAAAGAGTCGTTTTTTTGGCTATTATTTCATGCCGCTAAGATTTTTATGGAGATAAAATGAAAAAGGGAAGGGAGAAAGAAAAAAGGAGAAAAAAGAAAAGAGAAATGAAAGTAAAGAAAAGGGAAGGGGAAAGGAAGAGGAAGGAGTAAAAAAAGGGAAAGAAAACAGAAGAAAAAGATATTACTGTTAATACCGCCATTCTCTAAATGTAATGCATAATAATCTAAGCTGGCAATGAATGTATGTTGGGACAGTATGCAGGACGACTTCTCCCTGGACATTGCAATGCTGTGCTATTTCCTTTCTCAAGTGTCAAGCATGTACCACAACGCCTTTTTTTTCTTGACTTTTTATCTTTCAAACGCTCTCCACGCCGTTTTGCTGCTCCTCCCATCACTGTTGGCGCTAATGCAACCAACATAGGAATATTCCCCACAGTTGGTCTGGGTTCATGTGGCTGCAAACGGAAGTAATATGGCAGAACAACCGGAAATTGATTTGGCAATCGTGCTTCAGGCAATGTGATTCGACCGCTTTCTTGAGAATATAGGTTCTGTTGATATTCATTTTCTGAAACAGCCAAACTTCTCCTCTCCTCTATTTCGATTGGTACTTTGCTCTCCAGGAATGATTTCAACATTTCACTGTCCGTCTTCATCCTTTCCTCTGCCCTTTTAATGCGCTTGTTGCGTTCCCATGCTTTATGGTATTCACGTAATTGCGAAGGCAACTTTGGATATACAGTATATCCATTCACATACTCCATCCATAGATGTGCCATCTGTTCGCTGTCGAATCTGGCAAAATCAGCTCGTAACATGATCCTGCTGAAGACTCTGAACTCATCCTTGCCATTTACTGGCAGGAATGGCAGCTTCATATAGCCAGAACCTGCTCCTGCAGGTCTTCCATCATCAAAATCTGCCTCAATACCTTGTGGATCAATGGTGCCTTTAGCTTCAATACCAGTGATAAGCTGAACACTATCATCGTCTTCCTCAGCTCTGCTAGCATCTTCCTCAGCATTGCTAGGCACATTAGCTCTTGACACAGGGGATACTTCGTTGACCACTTGTACTGGCGGTGGTTTGGGAATGTTTGCACCTGAGGGAGGTCGCACCCCCAGAAAGTCTGCCAACGCATTAGCTTCTGCCCTAAAGCTTGGCTGATTACGACGAGACTTTCTCTTTTCCTTGTTTTTTGCTCCACGGGGTCTTGGCATGACTAGCTACTATTTAGTTGCAAAAAATAGCTACTTTAGGTCTTTCAAAGTACAAAGTAGTAGGAGCATTTGACATCTTCGTCGTAAATACAATGGGAGCAGTCGGCGTCGTTGTCGTTGTCATCGCGATGCGATTTTTCTTCTTTCTTTTTTTCTTCTAATATTGATTCGGATGAGTCGAAGTCGTAAAAGTACTGAAGACATTATTAAGTAAAATACTTAATATTGTGACACGATTTTTACGACCCGACGAGTAATTATTTAACACTGTGACAGGATTTTTACGACCTCGAGTTATTCGACTGCCGTCGTAAAAATCTAGCGGCATGGATTGATAGCCGTTTTTTCCGAAACGCGCTCAATGACGATTCATGTTGATAGGCGTGCCGGCGTAACCGTTCGGGAATTGCCCGGCGCGATTTCCATTGCACGAATTTTGCGCCCGCTTATTTTTTACGCTGGCAATACCAAAAGTTCGAAAGAAGTAGCTATGGAAAACAAGGAGTTTACCGGTTCTGGTACTCCGTTTAATGCTCGTGTTTTATTACCCTCAACTACGAATTCTATTTTCTTTTTGTATCGCAACAACGAATACCTGTAGCAGGAACGAACGCCCTTTTGTGGTAGAATAGAAATAGGACTACTAGCTAGTAGTAATACTTGCAGCGGCAAAGTACAAAACGCTTTTAGAAACAGACACACTCTATTATACATTTAAATGCTACTATTCGTTTCTTGTCCCAAATGCATATCTCTCTTGTGTTGCATTCTATCTAGACATTGATGCTCGTGCGGGGGGCGCCCTTTTCTGTTATGATTGATATGCCACAAAAAGTACTTATTGCAGCAAAATCCGCCATTAGTGAAAGTTTGGGCACTGTACATTTGTTGTTGGGTCGGTTGCGGTGGCATCCGTGGCAAAGCCAGCAAACACATTTCTTGTTGTTGTTGGGTCGGTTGCGGTGGCATCCATGGCAATGCAGGCAAACACACTGCTTGTTGTTGGTGGGTGGGCTGTGGTGACATCCACTGGAATCCTGACAAAGGCATTTGGTTTGTCTGCCACATTGTGGCTGTTGTATGTGGAACGTAGATAAAGTTTGGCTCGATGGGTGGCTTGGCGACAATCCATTCCTGCTGAGGTTGTTCCGGAACAGACTGTTGGCAAAGGTTGCTTGACTGCCACCGCGGCTCATCGACAGGCAGGCTTTGTCTTTTTTCCATCTGTTTTGGCGACGGAGGTGCTTTTGGTGGTGGTGATGTTGTTGCCGGTGGCTTCGCTGAGAAAACAACATTCTCATGCAACAAAGGAATCTCATTTGTGGCACATTTGCAACACTGATACCGGTCCGATTCTTGCTGTGGGGTTGGAAGGTTCTTATTCAAGTACTCAGAGAAAAATCTCTCTCCGTCATCATCGACAAGTATTTCTGTATCCTTGAAAGGCACATGATCTGTTCCTGCATCCCTTGCCAGGGCATTGACATATGCCAATTCAGAATGGTTGTAGTAACTTACAACCTCCTCCCAACCCACCAGCATTTTGTTTCGCTCTTCTTTGCTCCTTTGAGAGAGCCGTATCTTGTGCCGTATCTGTAAATTGTAGCGGGCAGTGCCACACAAATTCAGGCTATCGCAAAGAGTACTCCTCATCCCACAGTTAGCAAAGTGTGAGAGGTTATCATGGAAGGATTCCAACTTCGACTCTGGTCTCCTACTATTCCACGTGGACAATTTATGGCCTGAGTTCGGGTTTGCCTTGACCTCACGGTACATCTTTTCTATTGGCAGAGGATCACCAATAAATTCGGCCTTCTTTTTACAGTTGTCGACCGCTTCTTTTGTTTCGGCTGTAAATAGTGACTGACCAGTCATTGGGTCAGGTCTCCTACCAGGATCTGGACGCCCTTCACTTGCAGTAACCTTGAAACGACAGAACCAATTGTCAAGACACTGGATCATAGTTTCCGGTGGCTTTATGACCTTTCTAAGATATTTCTTGTATCTTTGACGGAAGGTCTTCCCTCTTTGCATAATTTCGATATCTTGAGACGTAAACTTCTTTCGTCCCAGCCTGCCAGCCCTTAACGCTGCAAGAAGGTCCTCGTAATCCTTTGGATGGTAGGAGTACACTGATTCGAGGAGTTTTCTGGAAGCCAAGGCATAATCAACGTGATTTTTCCGAAGCGTTGGAGTGATTCTCTGAATGAAGTGGAACAGACCGAGACGCCCCTGCATGCTTTCACCAAAAAGAACTGGCCAAAAGCTAGATTTGTGGGGCCATGTATCTGAATACATAGCTGCTGGTTTAAAGTGAGGGCGACGTGACACTTGCTCTGCTGCATGGGCAAAATCTCGTGTCTTTGTACTTCGTACTAGCACTGCACAAGCCACTTCTCTTGTATCACTTGCGACATCCCATAATGCCACAGCTCCATTTTGCTGGTTGTAATTCTTTAGGACATTGAAGGTGTGGTCCTGTGAAAATATGCCCTCTACACATTTGACCCCTTGAATTTCTCTTGTCCACTGGAGATTATCATCGACCCCCACCGATTTGGCTCCTTAAAAGCTTCTTCAAACAAGTTGCGAATTGTAGAACCATTTGGTGGGAACACTGTAATGTATTGTCCATCCTTTACGGGGTATTCAATGATACCTGATGTGGAAGGATGTGTCTTGTAATATGAATAGTAACTCGACACCTTAGACAAATACTCCCGATTAATGGCATTGTAGAGTAGGCGGCTGCACAGGTCGCCGTTCCCATATGTTGTCATTAGTGTATCGAACAGTTCCGTGGCCGTCCGAGCGACATGAAAGTTCCCACCTTGAGCAAATTTGGGTTCAACTGGGTATGATGCTGCGGCATACGCGGGTAATCTGCGTAAGATTCTGCCATCATTTGAATTGCCAGCATAGCCACAGCACGAGCACCACATTGGCACGACAATCGCCCACTTGGGAGGACCATCAATACCAAATATTGGAAACAGTGTTTTGTGACGGGACCAACGGGAACGTTCCTGCAACAATGGAATGTTGCAATTTGGGCATGGAACCTCTAGTCCATACGCCTTCTTCCAGTCCACAACAGGGAGAGATTGGCCCACAATAGAGTGATAATATGGATTATCATAAGACATAGAGCAGTCAGGTACTCTCATTGAAATACCATCAAAAATATCATGGTAGGGAACTTTTGACTTCTGTGGGTCTAGGACCTGCTCTGCAACAACAGTAGCTAGCGCTAGTATTGCAAGCGGTGGGGTTTTGTTGCGGACCGTTTCAACAAAATATTCATTGTTGAGTGTGGCAGTGGCCAAATCATAAAAATCGTCTGCTGCGAGGGTTGTTCTTTTTGTTGTTGCTGATGATGGCAAAGGTGCTGTTGCTGATGATGGTGGAGGTGACTTCAATTTCTTCGAAACATCTTGCCCATCATTTGTTGTCGCCATCCTTTTCCTTGGCTCCAAAAAATCTGTTAGAGCTTCTGGTGTGACATTGCTCGAGTGTAGCTTCTCACTTTGCTTTAATGGAGCAGCAAAATGCTTCTTCAGTTTCTTGGAATATTTATTTGATTCCAATGTTGTTTTGGAGGTTATTCTTCGAGTGCGTCGATTATTGGGACAAAGTTTGTGGTGTGCTCTGTGAAGTTCTTTTTTGCCAAGTCGCCTATCAATGCACACATCGCAGTCCCTTAGTACGTCAAACGCTACTTCACTTGTGAGTGTCAGCTGGTCACCAGCCTTTGCTATCGTCTTCTTCTTGTTTCTGTATCCAGCACTGCCTTTCAATTTGGCAGTTCGTTTAGCCAAGGTGTTTCGACGTTGGCTTTGGGGACCCATGCTGGAGACAGATTGTGATGTGGAGACAGATTGTGAGTGTGGCTGCTGCCCCACTTTCGCTTATCATTATCACTTTTTCCATGTTGTTCAGTTGTACTACAAGTAAAGATAGAAAAACCGACGTAGTGTAGCTGCTAAAACGGTCGACAAATTACTCTGCAGTGGGGCACTTGGTCATTGTACACGAAGACAAAAATGACTTTTTGTTGTTAAGGGATCGACATTCCTGAACCGTTCAGGAATCGTTCAGGAATGGACGGACTGACGGACGGTACCATAGGACGGACGGACGCTTCACGACGACAACAATTATTACCATCGTTAACTACCACGTCGTACTACCGCAAAAAAAACGAAACAACGGAAGCATCATCATCATGGTCATCAGCCCAAAAACGCAAACAACATCAAACGACGACAACGGTTGGAACAATATTAGAGTCATGTCATCTGCCGCAACGGTTCCAACCCCTGGACAGTCGCCGTCTAATGTTAGAGGAAGAGACGCGGCCAAGAAGGTCGTTGCTGCGTACCGAAGGAGTTCGGGTCTACCGGATGATGTCACCTGGGAAGAGATTAAAGGTGAAAATCTCAAGTCCTTGACTGCTTCCATGTGCTTCTGGTTGGCTTCCCGATCGATTCCTTCCAAAGGCTTTGACGAAAATCTTCAGCCCACTCGTCCTGACAACAACCAGCGTCTTACGTCTGACACACTGGTGTACTACGTTGGGCTCTGGTTGACTCAAGTTCGTGACATGTTCCCACAACATGAGGATTTCAAAGAATCAAATCCCAAGGCAACTACACCGTGGTGGACCGAAATGAGATCTGGCTTCGCAAAAGCAGCTTCGAAGTACCAGATCTCTCAAGGAGACGATGTTGTTTTTGGTCTCGACAAAATGCTGCCGTTGTACAAAGACAACAAGCGGCCAATTGGCGATGTAATCACCAATCCTAGCTCGATCATTGACGTGAAGCATGTCCTCATGCACTTCGTGTCGACTGCCAAAAGCACGAGTGGAATCAACCTACAGACGAGATGTTGGATTGCTCTCACATCTGACTGCATCGGCAGGGGAGGAGAGTTCCGTTTCCAAAGCTACGATGATTGGATTTGGCATCCAGCAATTCAAGTCCTGGACATCAAGTGGAAGGAGATGAAAAATATTCATGTTTATTCCATGGGTATTGTTCCCGACTTAGTTCATTGACTTTTTGATTTCTACCACTGTTTTGGATGTTATTTCATGGTGGAGAACGGGTTGATGAGAACAGACGAAGAAATCAAACAAGGAAAAGTAAATGTTGTCTTCCCATCTATATTCAACACAGTTGAAAGTAGCACCTCCAGAAAGCTGACGGCAGCGATCAGAAGCACTATTTCTGGACCACCTGATGTCAAGAATAGATATTCTGCAAGATCTCTTAGGTATGGCGCGATCACAGAACTCGCTCTTCACAGGGAGCTGTCTGTCTTTGCAGGATGTGCAAGGTCTGGGCATTCAACTGGAACGACGGTCGATGATTACATCGATGACAATAATCCAGCATACGGTCTACAAGCTGGAATGGCTCGGTGTGGTTACCAGGATTTGGCTTCCAACTTGAAAGCCAAAATTGAAGTGCCAAGACTGGAAGCTCTTGGTGTGGAAGTTGCTGCTTCCGTTGACAAGCTTCTAAGTAAAGTCTTTATTGTGCAGGTGCCTCACTTTAAGAAGGGTCAAGGAAAACTTCATGGCGTCTTGAGAATCTGCCTGGCTAGCTTGATTCTTTACTATCCAGATGTTGCAAAGGAATGCGGGGGGGGGGGATATTATTTGCACCTCCCTCAATAAAGCAGCAAGAGAGGCACAGATCTTTGACCATCGCTACGGACATACATCCCCAGAAGCTCTTCTGGGAGAGTGGTCCAAACTGATCGCCAGTGACTTGGCTTCACGTCGGATGCCGACCCCTGTCATTAACGCTGATTCGGTCTCGCTGGCTGCAGGTTTGAATCAAGCCTTGTCCATGCTTACAGGATTGACAAACCAAATGCAGTCCTTGGCACAGCACAATGAAAATTTGGAAAAAAAGATTGCAACCCAGTCATCCGAGCTTGCATCATTGAGAGAAGACTCACGGAAGAGTGCCATCAAGCTCAGCGTCTTGAAAACTCCTCAGCACAGTGGCAGAAAGCGTGCCAAAAGTGAGAACACATACGTGGATGTTATTTCCCCTGCTGTGCTTTTCCAGTCCGATGAAGTAACACGAGCTGCTATTGCAGCACCTGATGCTCCAGCTGTTGGGAAGAAGGATCCTCCGAAACCACAGTTGACTGAAGTTCTTCTGGCAGCAAGAACTGTGCAACAAAAAACAAGCCAGCCACTTATGCAAAAGACGGACTTCTTGGATCTACTCGTTGAACACAGGGAAACACTGTACCTTGAAAAGCTTCATGAAACTCCAATTGCCCCTCACTGTCAGCGGTCAGCTCTACGTTACTGTTTTGAACTTCTTGATTATGTGGTTAAACATGACGAGACAGCCAAGGTGGAGCTTCAATCCTTTCATCAGAGGTCAACATCTCGTGAAGAATCCATGATACTTGGCAAGAGTTTGGTCGGCAAGTGCATGGTTCAAATGTTGAAATTTGAAGGGACGCAACCAGACTTGGAGGGGCAGCTTCGTGCTAAAGGTAGGAAACCTTCTACCACCTACAGGGGCCTTGGGGAAAGAGTTGGAAATTATAAGAACCAACTGATCAGGAAACGGAAAGAAGGGGATTCAAACTTGCAGCTCGAAAAACATCAACAGGAACTCATGCTCATGGTGGAAGTCGATGCTGTCGGCACTCCCCCGGGCCAAAAGTCTGTGCGTTCTTACTTTTCAAGTATGATTGGAAAGAATGGCTGAGAAGAGGGTAACTCCGGGTTCGCACTTTCTGCAGCGTTGTGGCGGCAAATCGACGCTGTTTTTTAAAATGAGGGTTGCCCATTGTCCTATCCTCAATAACTAACCATAAATCGAAGTTACAAAAAGGGATGCGACTCTCCCTACCCAATTTGATTCTAAGCCAAAAAGCAACCTCATTTTAAGTAGGTTGCTACTTGTAAAACCAGGGTTGCTCAATGCCTTTTTTCCTTAACCAACCATAGTTTCAAAGAGCAACCCAGGTCACTACTTAGGTCCGAAGGTAGGTGGCTTGCAGGAGCGAACAACTTTCAAAATTATCCTTCACTTACATGACGAATAATATTATTCACTCTGTTCCTTTAACTGACTGTGAGTACGAACCTCACAGTCAAACAAGACGCAGTTCACCTACATGATAGGGATAAGGTCATAACCAAGTGAATATTATTATTCACTCTAGCTAGCTAGTCCTAACTGAGTAGGGAACCTCTCCCAAAACGGAGTTCACTCACAAGGTAGGGATATGGCCAAGTGAACAATATTATTCACTCTCTATTCCTAACTGAGTAGGGAACCTCTTCCAAAACGGAGTTCACCTACATGATAGGGATAAGGTCATAACCAAGTAATTACTCCGGACTCCGGAGTCCGGAGTACGTAATACGACGTAGAGTACGTAATAATATTATTCACTCTATTCCTAACTTGGTAGGGAACCTCTCCCAAAACGGAGTTCACTTACATGATAGGGATAAGGTCATAATCCTATTATTCACTCTACCTATTCCCAACGAAGTAGCGAACCTCTCACGAAACAGAGTTCACTCACATGATAGGGATAAGTTCTTCATAGCCAAGTGAACTGACTGTGAGTAGGAATAAGGTCATACTGAGCAGGCTGTGAGCTGGGAGTACCCGGTAGTTTACGTTTGGTGCACTACCTAGCTAGGCTGAACTTTTATCTATCTAACAACTGGATTTTTTTTGGCTGTACCAAATCATACTTTGGTGCTCCATATTTGGTGCTCCATATTCGCAGCGCAACAGTATTTTTCGACCGCTAGATCATGTTCATTTTTAATATATTTCATCAATTGTATCTAAATCTTAGAGCATCCCAACTCAAAACGACAACCCTCCGCAATGTCTTTCCAGCCGGTTTTACGACGCCAAAATGGATGTACCTCCAACGTTTCTCGAGCTTACTTGTTCGTAGTACAATCAAACGTTGTTGTAATTGCACCGTCCAAAAGACTTTGAAAGGTATGTATGTCGCCTGATACATTCACAAAGGGTGTCTTTGACTGTCTGCCAGGACTGAAAGACGTCTTTTCTCTACCATTTTTCGAGATGGTGGTTTATCGATACAACACAGCTTTTTGTGTAACGACAGTAAAAGAAGATCAAATCGTTTGTTGCTTGAAATTACGTACATATGCCGCAGGCGGCATAAAGGGTGTTCTTGACTCCCAAACGTTTTCATGACGTCCCAAACACGTGTATCTCCCCCCTTTTTTGAAATGGTTGTTTATCAAGACGATAAAACGTTTCGGTAATGGTAATAAAAGGAAATTAGGTAGTCCGATCCATGCAATCGCGTAGGTATGTGGCCTAACCTATGATGAAAGGGTGTTTCCCACCACCTTCCAAGGGTTTTCGTGACGACTAAAAGACGGCTTTCTCCACCATTTTCCGAGATGGTTGAGCATCGATACGATACAGCGTTTCCGTAAGGATACAGCGTTTCCGTAAGGATAGTAGAAGGAACTTCGATCGTCCGTTCCATGTAATCTTGTAGGTAAGTCGCTGGACAGAGGCACAAAGGGTGTTGTTCACGCTCGTCCATCTCGCCAGAAACGTT
Source organism: Nitzschia inconspicua (assembly GCA_019154785.2). Taxonomy (NCBI): domain Eukaryota; phylum Bacillariophyta; class Bacillariophyceae; order Bacillariales; family Bacillariaceae; genus Nitzschia; species Nitzschia inconspicua. Next base: position 2,029,152 of record JAGRRH010000001.1, on the reverse strand, counting down.
GTTTCTGACTGCCTCCCGAACGTTTCCATGACGACAAAAAATTGTCTTTCTCCGCCGTTTATGGAGATGGTTCTTTCTCCATACGGCAGAATGCAAACATGATAATGGTGAAAGAACCTTGCATCGTCCATTGCAAAGTATCTCCTCGGAATGTTGTCCAACTGAGCCAGAAACGATGTTTCTGACTGCCTCCCGAACGTTACCATGACGACAAAAAATTGTCTTTCTCCGCCGTTTATAGAGATGATTCTCTCTCCATACGGCAGCATGCAAACATGATAATGGTGAAAGAACCTTGCATCGTCCATTGCAAAGTATCTCCTCGGAATGTTGTCCAACCGAGCCTGAAACGTTGTTTCTGACTGCCTCCCGAACGTTTCCATGACGACAAAAACATGTCTTTCTCCGCCGTTTATAGAGATGGTTCTTTCTCAATACGACAACATGCAAACATGATAATGGTGAAAGAACCTTGCATCGTCCATTGCAAAGTATCTCCTCGGAATGTTGTCCAACTGAGCCAGAAACGTGTTTCTGACTGCCTCCCGAATGTTTCCATGACGACAAAAACATGTCTTTCTCCGCCGTTTATAGAGATGGTTCTTTCTCAATACGACAACATGCAAACATGATAATGGTAAAAGGAGGTTGCATCGTCCATTGCAAAGTATCTCCTCGGAATGTTGTCCAACTGAGCCAGAAACGGTGTTTCTGACTGCCTCCCGAACGTTTCCATGACGACAAAAAATTGTCTTTCTCCGCCGTTTATGGAGATGGTTCTTTCTCCATGCGACAACATTCAAACATGATAATGGTAAAAGGAGGTTGCATCGTCCATTGCAAAGTATCTCCTCGGAATGTTGTCCAACTGAGCCAGAAACGATGTTTCTGACTGCCTCCCGAACGTTTCCATGACGACAACAAAATGTCTTTCTCCGCCGTTTATGGAGATGGTTCTTTCTCCATGCGACAACATGCAAACATGATAATGGTGAAAGAACCTTGCATCGTCCATTGCAAAGTATCTCCTCGGAATGTTGTCCAACTGAGCCTGAAACGTTGTTTCTGACTGCCTCCCGAACGTTTCCATGATGACAAAAAATTGTCTTTCTCCGCCGTTTATGGAGATGGTTCTTTCTCCATGCGACAATGTTCAAACATGATAATGGTAAAAGGAGGTTGCATCGTCCATTGCAAAGTATCTCCTCGGAATGTTGTCCAACTGAGCCAGAAACGGTGTTTCTGACTGCCTCCCGAACGTTTCCATGACGGCAAAAAAATGTCTTTCTCCGCCGTTTATGGAGATGGTTCTTTCTCCATGCGACAACATGCAAACATGATAATGCTGAAAGAACCTTGCATCGTCCATTGCAAAGTATCTCCTCGGAATGTTGTCCAACTGAGCCAGAAACGTTGTTTCTTACTGCCTCCCGAACGTTTCCATGACGACAAAAAAATGTCTTTCTCCACCGTTTATAGAGATGGTTCTTTTCTTAATACGACAACATGCAAACATGATAATGATAAAAGGAGGTGGCATCGTCCATTGCATAGTATCTCCTCGGAATGTTGTCCAACTGAGCCAGAAACGGTGTTTCTGACTGCCTCCCGAACGTTTCCATGACGACAACAAAATGTCTTTCTCCACCGTTTATAGAGATGGTTCTTTCTCCATGCGACAACATTCAAACATGATAATGGTGAAAGAACCTTGCATCGTCCATTGCAAAGTATCTCCTCGGAATGTTGTCCAACTGAGCCAGAAACGGTGTTTCTGACTGCCTCCCGAACGTTTCCATGACGACAAAAAGTTGTCTTTCTCCGCCGTTTATAGAGATGGTTCTTTCTCCATACGACAAAATTCAAACATGATGGTTGTAAAAGAACCTTGCATCGTTCATTTCATGTTACTGGCATGGTACCTGTCAGGGTGTGACGGTCTGACGAAGTCTGTCCGTCATACCTGAGTTTCGGAATTCGATTCGTGCTTCGGAATTCGAACATTTCTGACGTCCATCGGAACTCAGAAAGCTATCCGAAGAAATCATCTAAATGATGTCGTCTTCTGTAGATGATCCTTCTAGATGATTGGATAAGATGTCGCCTATCATAGATGACATCTTCTAAGAATTGGACATCTTCCTTCTAGTTCTACTGAACTTGAAGATTGATCTTTCATTTCTTGACATCTTCCTTCTAGTTCTACTGAACTTGAAGATTGATCTTTCATTTCTTCCTTTCTTTCAGAAAGAAGAAATGAATTTGTGTTTCTCTGTTGTTTCATTTTTCATCAAATTCATGTTTAGTTTCATCTCATAATTTCAACTAATCAATCATTATCAATCATCATTCACATTCATCTCAGTAGGTTAGGAGCCCAACAAGCTAAAACCTCTGCGCTCTTCACGTGATTGTTCAGAAAACAATCACCGATTCAGATCAATCAATACAACGACCAGTTGTCGTTGGTAACTACTCGTGTGCCGGCAGTACATGAGTCAAAGTCTATCCTTTCATTCGTCTCATTCAACATCTTTATCTCTTTCTTCTCAGTCTTCGGAAAGGACTGACCTCTCAACCTCAGACGTCTCAGACAAGACACTTGGTTTATCAGATCTCCAAGCCACATTGAACTCCATCATGACCGATACTATCAAGATGCCCGATGGCAGTGAAGTGGAAATTCATACAACTCCACCGACAGTCACCTCTGTTGCCGGCGTAGCGCACCTCACGTCAGCTGATCGCATCACCCAGACTCCGACGGAACAATACGATACCCAGCTAAAGATCACAAAGTTTCAACACAAGATGTATAAGAAGATGGATCTTCACTCTCCGGATCTTGATTCTCTTGTGAGCCTCCACACGAATCTTGAAGCAGCGGAACGACACTTTTCTCGGTATGATCTTCTTCAAATCTTCTCTATCGTCCAACCAAAGCGAGGGGCAGACGGGAAACTCACAGGAAAACTTGTTGACCAGAAAGAACCTCGACTTCTCTTTCAATGGTATGGCGCACTTTCCCTGGACGATGTCATAGCCAGTACCGAATGGTATTATACTTTTCCCACACCCAAATGGTACAAGAGCAACCTCGAACTCACTGCCGACTATTTCCGAAATCACATGGACGTTGATCTTTACGAGAAAGTGAATGAAGAATATCAACGACTCTTGCCGTCTCAGAAAGGGGGTCCGGTTCTCCTTTTCATGATGATTCGTCGCCTTCTTTCAAATAACGACACTTTGGTTCATGCTTTGACTTCCAAGATCCAAGGTCTGAAATTGTCTACATACCCAGGAGAGGATGTTGACAAGGCCGTTACTCACTTGCGCACCTTGGTTCGTTGCCTCAAGAAGTTGAAACGCCGGAATGCGGACGGTCACGAAATTGACCTTGTTCCTTTTGATCTCACGAAGCAACTTTATGGAATCCTTCAAACCAGTTCATGCGACGACTTCAACTCAATGATCCGCACTGCTTTTCTCAACGATCAACATGCAGTTCTCACACGTGGTATCTCACACTGGTCTGACCCTGAAGAAGTACTTAGCATGGCGCAGACCCTTTATCATCAGCTTTGCACCGATGGCAAATGGACTGGAGTCACTCAAAACAAGGCTACTTTTCCCGCATTTACCAAGAAGAAGGATGCTGTTGCGTTTCTTGGCCAAATTCACTGCCACAACTGCGGTGGACCTCATCTTCTCCGTGAATGCACTGAACCCCAGGACGAAGCTCGTATTAAGGCCAATCGTAAACGTTTCAAGGATGCCAAGAAAGTTGCCAGAACGGGTTCTTCCAAAGATAAAACGCAACCAGTTTCAACTCGTCGCTCGAAGTGGCCTCCTCGACCGAAGAAAGGTGAATCAAATCGCACGATGATTGATGGCAAACTTCACTACTACCATTTCAAGTCTTCCAAATGGCTTCCAGTGGACGCGGTTCAGTCCCAGCAAGCCAATGTCGTGGCACCATCTTCCAGCACCAACCCCGTCGCCACCACCACGACTGCTGCTCCATCGACGGCCGCCCCGTCTGCGGACATGGATCCTACGAAACGTCGTCAGGCAAGTCTTGCCCTCACGAAATTCAAGCAGGAATTCAGTGATGCCTTTTCGGTTCTTACGGACGTCTTTCAAGAATGACTCCTACGGGCGTTGCAATGGTTTGAGAGGGAGAAAAGCAATATCTGGTATGAGTTTGACTTCCTATGGAATATCTTGGTTGTCGAATTTCTTGGCTGTGTGTGGCCTCCTCTTCTTCTTTGGTTCTTCTCTCTCTCTCTCTCGGTCAGTGCGTCATTGTGTCTTCTGCTTATTGGCCCTTGTCGCAACCCATTGCAACGTCCTCTTCCAGCTCCATCTTGGGAGCTCTCTTGCGGTCTTGCCCTTCCGATAGTACCGCCATGGCGTCTCACTTACAGGCGTTCACGCCGTTTTCATCATCACTACGGCTTAGTGTTACGCGAACAACAACGCCTACAACCTTTTCCTCCAAAACTCGTTAACCTGACAGGTCATCTCTCTTGGGATTTTGACGATCCCCTCTTATGGGATTTTGATGACGACGATCCCCATTCTTCCCCAAATGCCAGTCCCGGTTTTGATTCAACGTTTATTGATGACCTTTTCAATCGCCTCCATCCGTTGGACTATTTTCTTCATCTTCGCGCACTTCATGACGATTCTCTCCTTACTACCGTCAGAAAACAGGAAATTGCGCAAGCTGCCATGGTTGCTGCTACGGAACTACGTGCGACGTACAACGTGTCTGATTTAAACTGGTCCCCTGAACTTCCGTCACGACAGTTTGTTTTACACACTACTGATCCATCCTGTGTTCCTGTAGTGGTTGACACAGGCGCTTCCGTCAATTTAACGCCTTTCGCAAGTGATTTTGTTGGTCCTATTCAGCCACCTGACCTCAAGTCTTTGCAAGGACTTGGCAGTTCTAGTGATGTCGTTGGTCAGGGTCTCGTTGAGTGGCAAATTCGGGATGTCTTCGGTAATGTCAAGACCATTCGTACGAAAGCATATCTGGTTCCCTCAGCTCCTGTTCGATTGATGAGCCCCCAGACATACTTTCGAGAAGGGGAAGCAGGTGAACTTCGTGTGGACCATTTGAAAGCTGAACTCACTCTTCATGATGGATCCGTTCTCACTTTTCCATTTGCCGAAAACATGTTGCCATACATGTTGCCTGATTGGCAGCCAGTGGTTGGAGTCACTCTTCAAGATCACTCCGTTCTTTGCGATCAACCATTGATTCATATGTCGGTAGCAGACGAAACTAACCAGAACCTCACCTCGGCTCAGAAAGAACTCTTGAAGTGGCACTGGAAACTCGGTCATGGTCATTTTGGTTGGATTCAACGGCTAGCATCAACAAAGAATCGTAGAACCATCCTCGAGACGAAGCATTCTCTGTCTACTGCGCCTCTACCCTATTGTGCTGCATGTTCCCTTGCCAAGCTTAAGCGTCGGACACCTCCTGGAACTGTTGGGGGAGAACCTCCACCTGAAATGCAAATTCGAGCGGGAGACCTACAACCAGGAGATTGTATTAGTGTCGATCAATATGTCTCTGCTGTCCCAGGTCGTCTTCCAAACACTGAAGGAAAGGAACTTCCCAAGGATAAATATCACGGTGGTACAATCTTTGTCGATCATGCGTCCTCTTACATATTCCTTGTGAATCAGATTTCCTTACGGGCCGGAGAAACTTTGCAGTCGAAACTTGCCTTTGAACGTTTTGCACACAATTGCGGTCATAAACTCAAGTCTTTTCGTGCTGACAACATGCCTTTCAATTCTCAAGAGTTCAAATCAGATCTTGTGGCAAAGAATCAGGAACTGACCCTGTCCGGTGTCGGAGCTCATCACCAAAACGGCGTTGCGGAACGTTCTATCCAAACGGTGACTCAATGGGCTCGAGCTATGCTATTACATCTTGCACTTCATTGGCCTGAACAATCACGACTGGACCTTTGGCCATTTGCACTTGAACATGCAGTCTATCTTTGGAACCATATGCCTAAGAAGGATTCCCTCCTTGCACCAGTCGAGCTCTTTACCGGTGCGGTCTTTGACGATTACAGCCATCTTCAACATTCACATGTGTGGGGATGTCCAACGTATGTGCTTGACCCGAAACTCCAAGATGGGAAGAAGATTCCGAAGTGGGATCCACGCTCTCGTCGAGGGATGTTTGTGGGTGTTTCTCCATCTCATTCACGCACAATCGGACGAATAATGAATCTCAGAACTGGCCGTGTATCTCCTCAATACCATGTGGTCTACGACGACTTATTTTCTACCGTTCCAAATGCTGAAACAGGCGGCGTCGAAAATAACATGCCATTCAACCCTGATTCGTGGTCCAAGATAGTTGAGACAGGCCTTGAACAGTACCTCGATCCTGTTGCGGAGGCTTCATCGGGTACCGGTACGATTCCTTCTCTTGATCGTGAATGGCTCTCCGATGATGAACTTCCGTTGTCTCCATCGCCCATGCCCAAAGCTCCAGAGGGAGAAATTGAAGAAGTTGTTCAACAACGTGCAGATGTCCCAACCGTTCCTGACAATCCACCTTCCTTTTCAGAGGGAGATGTATCTCAACCGACACCAGCTCCTCCTGATCCTGATCCAGCTCCTCCTGATCCTGAGCCTGTTTCTAGTCGATATTGGGATGCTCCTCTTCCAGCAAAGCGACAATCCAAACCAAATCCGAAAAATGCTGACCTGGTGGACAGTCAACCTGCTAAGTTGGAAAACAATCTTCCTGCTAAGTTGGAGACTCGCAAATTCAAACTGAAGTCCCTGAATGATAGTGTTCTCATGGCTTTAGATTGGTCAAAGAACCAAGTCCTTCAAACAGCATCGAACTATTCCAAGATGATGGCATTATTTCAGCTTGCAACCGATCCTTTTACCAACGAGATTGATGGTGAATTACATCCATGCTTGCTCACGTCTAAAGCAAGTCAAGCTGATAATCCAACATATGAAGAAGCAATGAATGGTCCTCATCGCGAAGGCTTTTTCGAAGCGATGAAAACAGAACTCAAGACTCTTATTGACATGGACTGTTGGGAAGTTGTAGAGAGACTCCCTACAATGAATGTCCTTCCAAGTATTTGGGCATTCAAGTTAAAGCGTTTTCCTGATGGTAGAGTCCGTAAGTACAAGGCGCGTTTCTGTGCCGGAGGTCATCGTCAGATCGAAGGCGTTGATTTCTTTGAAACTTTCGCTCCAGTCGTAAACTGGACAACGGTGCGTTTACTCCTCATTCTATCACAAGTTCTGGGACTCGCGTCCCAACAGGTCGATTATACAGCGGCGTTTGTTCACGCTCCGATCGAAGAAGAAGTTTATGTTCAAATGCCCCGAGGTTTTGCAGAACCTGGGAAGGTCCTCAAACTCAAGCGTTCCCTATATGGACTCAAGCAGAGCCCACGTAATTTCTTCAATTATCTCAAAGGGAATCTGGAATCGTGTGGATTTAGGAATCCAAGTCCTGATACCGATCCATGCCTCTTCGTTTCTGACAAAGTTGTCTGCGTGGTCTATGTTGATGATACGCTTTTGTGGAGTCCGAAGAGCGAATGGATTGAAGAAGCGGTATCTCAGTTAACAGCTACAGGAATGACTCTTGAAGTTGAGGAGTCAGTGGCTGGTTTTCTTGGTGTTCATATTCAACGTAATCAAAAAGACGGTTCCATTAAGTTGACTCAGACAGGTCTGATTAAGAGGATTATCAGTGCTCTCGGTATTGAGCACGAGCCGGCTGTTCAAACCCCGGCAACATCAATTCCACTCACAAAGGATCTCGATGGGGATCCACCGGACGGATCATTCAATTATGCCAGTGTTATTGGGATGCTGGGCTATCTTCAAGCAAATAGCCGTCCGGATATCACTTTCGCTGTCAGTGCAGCGGCGCGGTTCACGCATTCTCCACGATTATGCCAGTGTTATTGGGATGCTGGGCTATCTTCAAGCAAATAGCCGTCCGGATATCACTTTCGCTGTCAGTGCAGCGGCGCGGTTCACGCATTCTCCACGAAGGTCTCATGAAGAAGCTCTCAAAAGAATCGGGCGTTATCTGAAAGGAACTCTTGAAGAAGGTTTAGTTCTACGCCCTAGTGAGACCCTTAACATCGATTGTTATGTCGATGCAGACTTTGCTGGCTTATGGCCTCATGAGGATAAATCAGATCCAACATGCGTGAAATCAAGAACGGGCTTTGCAATCTGTGTCGCAAATTGCCCAGTTATCTGGTCTTCAAAGCTCCAAGGGGATATTGCTACCTCTACGATGGAAGCTGAGTATTCCGCGCTATCATCGGCAATGCGTGAGCTATTGCCATTTCGAGAACTTCTTCTTTCTCTAGCACCATCGATTGGCATCAACACCAGTCACCTATCAACCTTCCGGACTACTGTTCATGAGGATAATGCTGGCGCTCTCAGTCTTGCTAAACTTGAACCAGGCCGAATCACTCCACGTTCCAAACATTATGCCGTAAAACTTCATTGGTTCCGAAGCAAGCTTGATCCAGATGGTCCTCACCCAATTGTGATTGTGAAAATAGCAACTGATCTTCAACGTGCCGATATTTTCACCAAAGGACTCTCTCGTGTTAAGTTTCAAGCCATTCGCAAACAGTTATGTGGATGGTGATCTTGGTTCGTTCCCTCTTACTCTTCGCTTGAGAGGGAGTGTCAGGGTGTGACGGTCTGACGAAGTCTGTCCGTCATACCTGAGTTTCGGAATTCGATTCGTGCTTCGGAATTCGAACATTTCTGACGTCCATCGGAACTCAGAAAGCTATCCGAAGAAATCATCTAAATGATGTCGTCTTCTGTAGATGATCCTTCTAGATGATTGGATAAGATGTCGCCTATCATAGATGACATCTTCTAAGAATTGGACATCTTCCTTCTAGTTCTACTGAACTTGAAGATTGATCTTTCATTTCTTGACATCTTCCTTCTAGTTCTACTGAACTTGAAGATTGATCTTTCATTTCTTCCTTTCTTTCAGAAAGAAGAAATGAATTTGTGTTTCTCTGTTGTTTCATTTTTCATCAAATTCATGTTTAGTTTCATCTCATAATTTCAACTAATCAATCATTATCAATCATCATTCACATTCATCTCAGTAGTACCGAGTGCATGTGCTGTCGGACCGGCTTGTGAAGGGTGGATCCTTGTATTGCAACAATTTTTTCCCACCGCATGTCTCGACACACGACACACGTTTCCTGATATTCGGCGATGAATGATGAGATGGTCACCGTTAAAGTACCAATCCGAAGACATGGGACGACGTATGATACGTATATTATTATACCTGCGATCGGGATTCAGGATTCGCGGTCAGGATGGTTCGTCCTTCGCTCAGGAAGGGGGGGAAGGTCCGTAGCTTCCGGGGCCCTGCGGGGCCCCGGACCCCTTCAGGAAGGGCCCTCCGGGCCCATTTCCTGAATTCAGGAAGGCGCTCCGCGCTTCAGGAATGCAGTTTTTCAGAGGGATGGAATCTTTGTATTCTCGGATTAATTCAGAAAAAATTTCAGCAATATGCAAGCATGCCAGGCCTGAACAATGTCTTAGTGTTATGTAAATTTTGTGTCGCTCGTTAAATGTCATGATGTCGTTGCGACGTCTTTTTCACCTTCTAGCCAATCATATCGCTGCCCAACGATCAATTACCGTACGATAGGACTACCGTTACTTTACTGTTAAGTAAATTCTGTGCGTCGTTCTACCTGCAACCTGCAATCATCAAACATAAATAATATTGTTGACTGTGAGTGTTGCGTTGACTGTGAATAGAACTTTTTGATTCGGCTGTGTAGCAAGATTTGCACCTCTCTGTAACCACTGATGTGCTCTTGTGATTGATCAATCTCCAGCACATTCACATTCCTGAGTTCGTCAGCTGATAAGGCAACGTTTAGATCGACATTAAGACGGCGATATTCATTGTGTGTTGTGTAGTCAACAGATTGTTCCGTTCCACGCATATCTTCATTGGTTCGGAGCACGCCTCGAGAAATCCGAAATAACACACGCGCCATGTTTTCCTTGAAAATTGTGAGTCGCTTCTCTTCAATGGTACCCAACTGCCATACCGCTGCTTGCAATGGTTTCGCTACCGCCAATCAAATTCGACTGTTTTCTGTTGCTTCGTTGAAAGAGTCATACGGCAACATTCTTGTTGATGTTCAAAAGGCCAATGATAAGGATAATAAAAGCATTGCATTGATTACTCTGAATCGCCCCAGAGCCCTGAATGCACTGAATGACGCCTTGTTTGGGGATTTGTTGCATGCCACGCATTTACTGGACAAGGATAAAGATGTCAGATGTATCGTATTGACAGGTTCCACTAAAGCTTTCGCCGCCGGAGCTGACATTTCGGAGATGAAAGATAAGACCTACGAAGAATGCATGGCTGTTGATATGTTTGCCGAGTGGCAACAAATTTCTAAACTCAAGACACCCATTGTGGCGGCCGTGGCGGGATTTTGTTTGGGTGGTGGATGCGAACTGGCGATGATGTGTGACATAATTGTTTGCAGTAAATCGGCCAAGGTGAGGACTAATATTTCGAAGGGTGAAAGAGAGTAGGATTCATACTTTGAGTCATGAGTTCTAATAATTCCGCCGGTTTTGCTCAGTTTGGGCAACCGGAGATCAACCTGGGCGTGATTGCAGGTGCAGGAGGAACGCAACGGTTGACCAAACGAATCGGCAAAGCGAAGTCCATGTACATGAACTTGACGGGTGAATTCATGAACGCAGAAGAAGCATTCATGAGTGGATTGGTGGCCAAAGTATTTGACAACGAAACTTTGGTTGAAGAGGCATTGAAAATTGCAAAAAATATTGCCGCCAAGGGTGCGCTGAGTGTCCAAGCTGCCAAGGAAGCAGTCAATGCTGCAGAAGATTTACCACTTCAAGAGGGCCTACGACTGGAAAGACGGCTTTTTCATGCCTTGTTTGCCACTGACGATCAGAAGGAGGGCATGGCAGCGTTTTTAGAGAAGCGACCCGCCAACTTTAAGTGATAGTTACGGGGATATGCACCAAGTCCTTCTTTTCATCATAATACCGTTGAATAGGACGAATCATTTTCAAGACCTCGATGACGAACAGAAAGTATCCTCATCAATTGTTTTGCCGTGAAGCTCGATCTAGCATAGTTGTAACTGCTTTCTCAACTGAAACATGAATGTTCATTGTCTCCAGTATTGGCATATCCTGTGAGTGCAAATACTGCTCCGTGGTTGAACGGTGGTCCGAATTTGGGATTGTGAGCCTAGCATCGTATCAATGAAAATATCATGGTATCAGTAGTCTTGTTGGCTTCTATCAAAGTTTGTTCAAATCCTCTCCAAGACTCCGCAAGCACTACAGAATGATCGTTCGTAAAATGTGGCTTTTGCATCTAACTTGTTGACAATGCCGTCCTACCACAATGACGATCTATTTGTGGCTACGCCAACTACTAAGCGGTTCCGTATCTATGACGTTGACTTACCACCAGCCCAGGCACTTGTGGCGAGGTAATGCCGGAAGTAACAACAACAATGTTTTATACTTAGACTACTACTATTAATACAATTACAGTTAATTATAGCTGGGAGACAGCTTTTGCACGGTTATGGATGTTTTGGGATGACACTTATGACACATAGAAAGCGGGATGGGAGCGTTTGGACAATTGACAATTTACTATGGAGAATGGGCCGTCTGCAATGAGAGAGCATCAGGAAGTTGAAGGTCTGGTCTCTGATCTAGCTTGGGTGAGTAGTTGAAGACTTCAAAGTCTTTGTGGTACATTTCATACACCATGTTCAGAGTCTCTTGGTCATAGTAATCATACCATGGAGCGCTCTTTTTTCGCATATTTTCGTGAGGCATTCCCAACAGTGCGTCTCTCACTCGATCAGGAAGGTCCCGAATGGTGGTGAAGTTCTTTGGATCTTGTATATTATCCCCACCGTCGCTGCTGGAATCGTCGCTGAACGATGTGTTATCGTTCTTCACATATTTCAGGTATTTGAGTTGCTCTTGCTTGACGATGGACTTTACAAGCTGATTTTTGCCTCCGTTATCATGAGTGTATTCGAATTGTGGAATGGCATGGCAGGGAGTGTACCAATCTTCCATTTCCCCGGTCTCGCGATAGGCTTTAAATGTGCAATTGTACCAAGTTCTAACAAAATGTTTGAAAGGTTCCGCTGGGCCAAATCGATTGTACATGTAAAGGGAGACCATACGAGCGTAGGGGTTTCGAACGATGGCCAGCGATGGAACAGTCGACATCACCTCTGTGGAAACGTAACCATAGTCCAGCATTTTTTTTGCTGTCAGATGGTTAAGGTATCCGTGCTTGTTGCATCCCGTTATGTATTCCAAGCACTCCATCCATCTACACAAGATGTAGTGAACAAATACGAGGTACCAACGTCGAATGGGTCGGATGCGGCAGATTGTCGGAGCAACGAATACGAACGTCAAGAAAACGGAGAAAATGAGCGATCCGCACATCATGGAGATGGCCAACGCTCGGTAGTCAATGTCTTGTATTTGAAGAAGGAAACTACCAATCACAAAGATGAAGAGGCACGCAGCGTTGCTCTCAGTCCATACTGGAAAGTTGGATTGTTCCAGCAAAGCATATCGTCTGAAGAACGTCTTTAACCAAAACTTTTTGAGAGAGGTCTTGTCCTCGATTGCCTTTTCCGGTACCTGTATTGCGAGGAGTGTTGATTGTTGAGGAGAGAGTGCAATTTGTGCATCGAGTCCTTTTAGAGTATTTTCTTACCTTATTGTGTTTCATTAAGGACGTGCCTGAACATCGCGGAACGTGCACAAAGAGAAGCTTATCTTTTTCGAGCCAAGGCATACTGCTGCAAAAATTCTTTCGAGATGATTGTCCGACGCTGATGTAGATGTGAGGGCGGCAACAGCTCTACTATTAGCGTGATGGATGTGCTCAACGTTTGTTCGTTGCACAGCACAGTAGTAGATAACGTGAGCTTTTTCAAAACTAATTGCTGTTAGTACTTGAAGCCGCTCCTGGAAAGCCAGACTCTCTCTCTCTGTGTCTAACACACACTCAAGTACAACACTATACGTCGCTTTTGGTTTCAACAACCTTCTGTAGTAGTGTTGTACTAGTGCCAAGCAAAAAAATGATAGCATAGAATGAAAGTGGGAAGTTGGAGTTCTTGACGTTGCGATCAATTTACAGCGTTAACTTGTTTTTTACAGTTGGTGGCGGATGAGATGACTGCTTCTAACGAACGGCATGGAGGAATATCACCCGTCGTACACAGTACCGCTACTGTTGAACTTACAGTTAGTAGCGCATACAACGGGGACAACTCTTTTTTTTTCTCGATGCCCTCATCCGAGCTTTTTAGATGCCGGATGCCGGTGGTACGCATTCCTCTCTACTAGCTAGCAGATTCAACAGAATAAAAAACGGGCGATTCGAATGGCTTCACAATTCTCCGACACATTAAGGTTGGTGATAGTATTTTCACGAAGTTACGAGTAAAGAATCATAGCGGTACGTCGTGTGTGGGTGTGGGTGTTGGTGTGTGTGTGGGGGGGGGGGGGGGGGGGGGGGACCGGTAATGGACAACCACTACTTTTACTCCTCGTCGGAGTAGTTATGTAAGAAAATGTGAACAGAGGCACCATAGGCACAATTTGTACAACACCCCTAGTGATCGAAAACACATGTGCTTATAACCTGTCGACTGAGTAGCTATGGGCAATCGACCAACAACGGTAAGACGGTAAGTACTACTTATTTCGTACTTAGTAAGAAAGAGTGGTGATGACCGCAAGCAGGTACCATGTCAGAGATGGAACTGGTCTTAGGTATTAGCCCAGGCACAATTTGTCCGACACATAACTTGGGACTTTGGGCACAGTTTCCCTACAAGTTTTTAGATAGATTTGGTTTGGAACGCATCCAATGCCTACAGCAGTACTGACTGTGAAATGAAGTTGAATCTTTACGAGAATTAGCAGTAAATCTTATTGCTACGATCACTCGCTCCACATAGACAACATACAACTGGCCAGTGCTTCCATGACAGCAGATCAAGTAAGAGCAGCTCCCCTTTTCAGTTCAGCTTCACGCCTTATCAAAAGCTCGGTAGCTTGAATAGTGAAATGTTGGATGTAGCCATTCTAGAACCTGGTTAGGGTCTACAACATACGTCGTCGGAAGTAAAAGTTTAGTACGGGATTGAAGTCTGCAAACACGTAATATTTTGGGGTGTACAAGGTACATCAACCCTATCCATGCTACTTTTATATAGCAAAGATCAATGGTCACATCATCTGATAAACAAAAGCTTGGGTCAGAAAAAATAGCTGCGACAGTATTGAAGTTGTAGAGTATCTCAAACTTTTTTGAAAAAGATCCCAACACATGCAAACAAAAGTTTTCTTACTCTTCTTTCTCCTTATCTTTGTTTGCTCTCTGCTTTATCGGTTACTTTCACGCTATCCGAGACGAAAAGTAGTTGCGCTGTCCCCGACAGTAGTTGCTTCCACCCTCCAAGTCATCACCCAATCCTCTAAGCAACAGATCTTCTGACGGTACCTCGATTGGTGTCCAGTCTCGCTCCGACCATGTCAAAGAATTACAGTATCACAAAGTCTCCATTTTGCCTCCAAATCTGTTCATGGAAAGGGATCTGCTTCATCGTCTCTTCCTCAAGAGGATTAACTGAAACGCGAAGGTCCGATAATCCCACTCCCCCCGGTCCACTTCCTTCCAACGCCCACTTATGATCATCGCTTCCTTCCAACATGAACTTCTGAATGTTGCACTATTCTATCCAGAAACTTCCTCCCATCACCCACACAGGCAGCGAACGTGAAACTAAGGTGCGGTCCAGAACTGGAAGTTTGGACCATCGCTCCACTTTCCCCAACGGCTTTCCTCCAACGTCCATTGCCAATCATGGTGGCGATGAATACGAAACTCTGATAAGGTTTTCAACGAAAAGTTCCATTTCCTCCTTTTCAACATTGACTTAGAGGGGAACGATTTGAATGGAGGTGAAACTACGAAACCTAGAGGCAGACAGCAGCTTGCTAACCGGGACTATGACGAGCACCAGGCTTAGGCATTGCAAGTAGAATCGACGGTACCAATTATGTTACTAGTAGGAAGGAAGTAATCCAAATAAATGATGGCATCGACACGAGAAGAATCAGAATATGTAATAGAACCTACTACGACTAGCAGCACTCGCAAATGAAGACTCAATAGATGGTTATTGTTGGAGGTTGCAAAGAGGAATCTGTCGATTTTTAGATTGGCTACGCCCTACGCCCATAGAAATTTTCTCAGAGGATCGACCGGTGGGGCGTGGAATCGGTCGGTTGTTACCATCAGTTGATTGACTATAACAACACCATGCGCAAGGAGAAAAAGCATGCTCACTTCGATCCCTCTCCAGTTCCACAAGCAGGAGGGAGGCTTTCATACCTGGGACAAGGAAGTCAAGTGCAGTGTGGCTTCAAACACGGTGGAGCTGGTGGTGCCCTCCTCCCTGATTGGATGTTATCCGTGGTCAGGGGCAAATGGTTTCCGGCAAAAAGCATTGGTTGCATAGGGAACGATCTTGTTGCCAAGAATCAGTTTGTTGGTGGTAGTGGCCAGTAACAATGTAAATTAAACATAAGGAACTGCAGTTGTTGTGTTCATAAAACAAGAGGAAGTAATGAAGTGTCTGAGATAGATGGAAGATTCACAGGGAGATGAAAATTTTGATCAGTCATTTTTCTAGCTAGTAGCTAGCTAGTAGTTTTGGATAACATCGACAGTTGCGTTATCTGGTGGAGTTGTCGTTTGGATATCATTGGCGGTTATCTTTTCTGTTAGAGATGTGAACGAAGTTTTTGGGTGGAAATATGTAAGAATAGCCATTATAAATTGCCAATGGCTTTTTTTGATTTTGCAGTGCTCATTATTGATTATGCAATGGTCAATATTGATTTGGTGATGGTTATTATTAAGATGAAACAGTAATTATGTTGTTTTTTGAAGGGTCATAAAAAGGTTGTCATTGATTTGTAATGGTTGTCATTGTGTTATAATGACCATTTTTGAAATTGCCAAAAAGTGTAATAGATATTTTTGAATATTGCCCTATTATTCATCCGACCGCGCCGCATTTGCCGATGATTTTACTGTTCCTACATCGTACGACGTGCTACGGTACCGGTACCTACCGTACTAGCTACTCCAGTAGGTGGTAGAGAGTCGTAGGCCAATCCATAGTCAACGCGCCCGAGCCCGAGACCGCAGTCTGTCTCGTGCGTTCGCCAAATTCATCCCCTTTATTAACAGTAAGGGCCTCGAGACTGTGTTCTGTCTCGTCAACGTCTGTTTTCGTACGTTTTTCCACGAGACAGAAGCTTCAGTCTCGGGCATTTTTTCGGTCCAACGAGACTGACAGTGAAGACTGCAACAGTTTTTTAACTACAGCCACAACATGAACGCACAACAACTACCTCGGCAGCAACAAAACGGACACCTCCATAGCAAAAAGGACATTGAAAACGTGCACCTACACAGCAAAAAAGACAGGAAACAAACGGAAAAACGAATACCTCCAGCAAAGGGAAAATGGCCGATTCAGGCAGTTTGAGGAAGCAGCGTTGGGATTAGCAAAAAGCAAGATGAAAGCACCGGAGGCAGATGTCGTTGGAGGCTGATGCACTGATGATTCCAACAAACCAAACGGTTACATCAAAAGGTGGAGACCAGGCAATGAAGCTGCTGGTGGAAACCCTGCTGCCCCATTGGCATTATTGATGCTTACATCCTTGCGTTACCTTGGCCGCGGATGGACATTTGATGACTTGGATGAAGCCACTGCAATCAGTGAGGAAGTAATTCGGAATTTCTTTCATCAGTTTTTCTTATTTGGAGCTGATGTCCTTGTGCGGGCACCAACCTCTGCGGAAGAACCAATGGTAATGTGATGTGAGGAGTACACTGCTGCAGGTTTTCAAGGCTGTTGTGGATCCATGGATGCAACCCATGTAGAGCATAGCCGCATCAGCTTCAAGAATAGGCAGGCACATCTATCATTTAAGATTTAAGCTTCCTTTCCCCGCCACGGCATACAACCTCGTCACCAACCACAGGAGGAGAATCTTCGGCACCACTGATGGTTATCCTTCTAGATGGAATGACAAGATACTTGTTCGATATGATCAGTTGGCTACAGGTTTGCATGATGGAACCAGTCCTTTGTGTAACGTGGAGTTTGAATTATATGAATATGATCCATCAACTGGGCGTGTCCGGAAGGAGCTAGTGGATAATGGTTATCTAAAGTGGGGAGTGACAATACCTCCAATAATAAAGGAAGCAAGTACTGTGAGTGAGTGGAGGTTCTGCAAGTGGCTGGAGTCCATGACTTAAGATGTGGAGTGTACGTTTGGAATAATGAAAGGCAGATGTAGAGTCTTGAAATCCGGAACAAGAGTCCATGGAACGAAAATGGGTGACCGAATTGGGAAGACATGTGCTGCTCTTCACAATTGTTTACTCGAAGCAGATGGCTTAGACGACAGTTGGAATTCAGATTGGTCTGGCAATCTTGGAGAATTGAATGAACACAATATACCAAATGCACTTCGAACCCTTTTTACGCTCAACATCATGAGCATGGTAAACTATGACACCAGTGGAATGGGTCAGGGGAATCATCCTCAAGCAGATGAGGATGACGAGGCTGTGGCAGCTCATCACGGTACCGTCACAAGGGATGAGACGGGTGCAATCATAGTCCGAAAAATGTCCAAAGAAGAGTTACGTCGACGATTGGTTCACTTTGATATTGCTTTCAAAAGGAAGGAACTGTGTTTGCCAACAGCATCACTGGGGAGAGAACCCAGCATTGAATAAATCATATGCAAGTACATAAAATCATGTATTTCATATTTTTTGTTGAAGTAAAAATTTGGTTTAGGTACAACAATTTCTTTGACTTGCAAGACGCAGGATCATCTTCCGTGTCCATTTCC
The DNA here is from genome assembly GCA_019154785.2 of Nitzschia inconspicua. Classification (NCBI taxonomy): domain Eukaryota; phylum Bacillariophyta; class Bacillariophyceae; order Bacillariales; family Bacillariaceae; genus Nitzschia; species Nitzschia inconspicua. The sequence continues at coordinate 2,011,062 of JAGRRH010000001.1, read as the reverse complement.
AAACATGACATGAAGTTCTTTGCTAGACCAAGGCTGGCAACGTTGTTTAAATCGGCATGTGCTGCAATTGGTGCAATGTGTCCAATCGGTTGGGAAACACAATTGACAGTGAATCGATTGTGCCAAAGACGGCGGCAAAAAAAGGGAAAGCTCCCCAAAAAGGCTCTTATTCATACCGTATAAAGATTCGTTGACAGTATTAACTGTAAGCGTTGACTGTGAATAGGTAGAGGATTGGCCTTAGGTACGTACCAATGTTACGGTACTACGGTAGACTACCGTACCGCTCTACGGTAGCTAACGCACGTACCGGTATTACCTAACTGTATCATAATAAAATACGTAGTAATACTTCGTAGTTCTTTTTCGAAGATGTGGATATGATTGTATCATATATTCAATATCTCTCTTTTCGACGTATTCTGTTCTCTCCTCTGGCTCTTGGGTAGTTGGCACATTATCTTCTTTTCTTCGTCGCATCTCTAAATCGCTCCTTTATGGCCCCACAACACAGAGTGGGGGGTTTCAACAAAAGGAAAGGATTCCAATTGAAGGAAATTACCAGTATTACGATGGAAGAATCAGGACTAAAACATCTGGTGGTCGTTGACAACGTTGTCGACAAAATCCGAGCGTCTTTGTCGATTGCGACAACATTGCTTCCAGAAATTAATAATGTTGATCGATGTTCGGAAATAAAGCAGGTGTCATCCGTATGGATTAAAAACGAGAGCATTGCAGGTTCTGCCCCCTCTAGAGACCCACGATTCGCCTCTCCGTTTTCGACCAACACACCGAATACTTCAAGCACCGCATCCCTTCCGTCGCCAAGTCCTATTCAATTTGAGTGCGGGCGACTGAAATACTCGCATGTGAAAAGAGAATGGATTTTGCGACACGTCCCACTTGAAATATTAACATCGACACAGGCTTCCTCCACGGAAAAGCAAACGTCGTGCACTGCATATGCGAGTCGAGTTGCTGTGGGACAATCTCAGTGGACGGCGAACATTTTCCTCGTTAGAAATTCGTTGACCAGGAAGAATCATTCAGATTCACGTATCATGGGCCTAAATGATGAGATTCTGGGCGAATTAAAGCAGCAGAAGCAGCTCATCAGCAAGAGAGAGTTCAGTCGAATTTCCGCTTCATCCCTACAACATCCTCCCATAGAACTGATCCAATGTCTTCTTCGTAGAGCCGAATTCATTTCGATGATGGAACAAGCAAAGAAAAATATCACGGACCGGAACGGCTCCAAAGATGTAAACGAGTCTATTCTTTGCTTTGGGAGATGCCTACAGGAGCCCGTTAACTTATATTCGTTTCTCTCGACCGCAGCGCTCGAGACAGGGGGCACCATTTCTGAAGATAATTTTTTGAAGACACTTGATGAATGCATCTTGTGTGCACACGATACATCGTTGAGTTTTGCTTCGTCTTCATTCGGTGAATGGCAGGTTCATTCCTCCTCGGCCGCCCTTCCTTCGTTAGACGCTCGTCACCGGCCCAGTTTTCCCGGCAACAAAGAAAGAAGAAAGAAGAGAACCAAGGCTACGGACTTCGATGATGCTGGAGCTAGTCGAAAACCAATCCCTCCGACCACAGCTGACATGGGTCGAACGGTACTGGATTTTGTGCATCGCTCTCTGGGGATTGCTCCCATGTGGGATCAAGAAACAAACTACCATTTGATTGGGACAAAGAAGAAATTTGTTGAATCCACAACATGTGCTACACAGAAAGTAGAGGGAGAGCTTCCCTTCAGAGAAAGGTTGAACAGGACTTCAACGAATGGATTGCACATTGACTTTCAAATGTCGCATCCAGTGAAATCACATGCAAGTAAAGACACGTTTTCGATGCCAGTAGAAATCCATCATCAATCGGTTTCAAGACTGGCGTCATCTCGTGTAGTGTGTGCTTCCGTCATCGACTTCGGTGGTACAATCCCTGATAATAATCACGAGTCGCCGGATTTCCAGAGTGCACCTAAAAGCCCTGCGGCCAATGTATTCGCTGTGTTTGAAGGGACTAGGAATACAAGAATTGGGGGCGAAAATCGGAACGTCGTCTCAATTCTCGAAAGCCACGGCCTCTCAATTCAATCTGATAACAGTCATTATTCTGCCATTTCTTCCAGGCGCAGTCCTAGACGGAAACACTTCCGATGGAACGATGATTGGAAGAGCCCCTTGATGAACTTGGTAGATCCATGGCAGAAGAGCAACAGCGGAAATAATGTCGAGCACCAAGGCAATGTCCCATTGGTGTCTTCGAACGACAATTCAGATGGTAAGAGTGACCACGGGGAGGCGCGAAACGACATGTCGCGATTCAATCGGGCAGACACTGGAAATCATGGGGCATGCACTCCGCGAGGAAACGCAAAAGTCTCTTGTTTACATTTAAAAGTCCCTTCCAAGCTTCGAGTTTCCCAATGCATCAAGGTGCTTGACAATTCGGAGCTTGTTCCGACCAATTCCGCTACTAGTCAATCTTTGGAGAGTAATATTTCAGGTTCCAAAAAGAGGATTGAGGAGAATAGCAATAAGGGATCTTGCGCTAGTGAAACGACTGGAAACAGAATCTCGTTAAGAAGTGGTCGCAATTTGTCACCTATCGAGAGTTCGAACGAAAAAGGGGAAGTTTCTGGTAGAACAAATAGTATCACTAGCACTCCAAAAATCGAAACGAAAGGAAGGAAATGGGAACTATGGGAGAAGATGGAATTTTTGCGGCAGCTGAAGATTCACGGCCGGGGCTGCTGGACAAATATCTCCTCATTTATTCCCACAAGGTAACAGAGGTTTGAGCTCTACATAATGTTTTCCTGCACCTTTCTCACTCTTACTACTTGTTTCTGTTTTCACCTTAGGACGAACACTCAAGTGAAAACTCATGCTCAAAATATGATGCGAAAGCTTGACAGAGGAATAGACATTTTTCAAGGTTTAGATGAGTATTTGGGGAATCCCGCCGCCTTTGGTAAGCCCTCTGACGACGAATTGCTTAAAATGAAGGTATGTATCGTACAAAATGAGGCACGAACGTGTGTGATAAAAGGATCGCGAACCAAGAGAAATGGTACAAAGAAAATTGGAGCACCGATTGCACCAACGGTTCAGAGGACGAAATGGATGAAGCTGTCCCATATGGTATGTAGCAATTTCCCCAGTCGTGTTGCGCGTTGTTGATGCAATCACTGTCTGAGATTCACCTTCATCTTTCGTGCCACCTTGCCGAAAAGGGTCACATTAGTGATTACCACGGCTTCGGACGCAAATACGAACATTTTTATCCGTTGAAGTGCGGAAAATCTCTTCAAGAAGTTCTGGCTGAAATCCTGAAGACTTTGAATGATCTTGCGGATGAAACGCCAGAGGATCTAAGCAACGATTTCGATGATGAACACGAATCGTATCTGAAAGCGTCTAACGCAATCACTGGAAGAGCTAAGACAGAAAGGACGAGAAGAAGAAAGGGGGTCACCGTGCAAAGTGCAAAAGCGAACGTTGAGGATCTCCCCGTTTTGTTCGATCTCTCACAGACTTCAAATCTCGATCGTGATAAATTTGATGGCTGTACAATTGGAGACTGTGCCATTTGCGAGCTATCGACTGGACCACGGCAGGAATCAACACATAATTCCGATTCCAAGTTTCCACAGTTCAGGTGCTTCGACAAAGACGAAGAGGACATTATTCATGACCATTTTCTGAAGGAAAAAGGCAACAAGAAGAGACCAAGCAGGACAGCACAAATATCGACACAAAAAAAAGCTTCTGCGATGCTTTTGAGCGAATTTTTCCACACCCTATCGTTCATCGACAAGTACAACAATGGATTATTTCGGGGAGAAACGTCAGAAAATTCCAGCGATGAGATTTCTGGCAACGGAGACGATACAAACTCTGTCGTTGACGTAAGCCAATCATGGTCCGGCAAGCGCAAATCCGATTGCAAGCCAAGTTTTCCCTCAAAACGAGCTCGGGTTAGGGATCCGTCCGACGAAAGATCGCCTACCACGAGCTTATTACCACAATTCGAGCGATTGAGCCATACCCAACAGATGGTTGATTATATTGATCTTGCGCGGAACAGGTGCCTATTCCATCGGATAACCCTTCGAAGTAATGTTTATTCTGCGATTGAAGAAATAGCCACTGTACTTCGTCAAGCATGTGAGGACCTTGGTCTTCTTGCTGTCAATGAGTCAATTCTTATGGAGGAGAAAGCGTTAAATCGAGTTTTCCGGGGTTACAATCGGAAGGCTGAACAGGAAAAGATGGAGAAAAAGGAATTTGCCGAGAAGCACCAAATCGTAGCGCGCAACCATGCTTTCGTCATGGCAAAGCGCAGGAAAACGGAAAACTCTCACGAAATTGAAAGAAATGAAGTGGAAATTCGAGCTTTGTGTTTTGTTCGAGCGACTGAAGACCTGCCAGCAACTGTTCGTGATTGTCCTTTCGAAAGTGCTTGCCTGATCTGCTCCCCAGTCTTTCGTCGAGAGCTCTCATACGAAAAAGCTGTAAGTTTCAATCCAAGCTTCCAAAAAATCCAAGATCACGTTCACTACGTAGACGAGCAAGAAGCCAACGAATATCGCAATGTAGACGATACACAACGTCATAATAGCAGAAAAGCGCTGCGAGATAAAATGAAGCTTTCTTCTGCCCTAAAGCTCTCCGAACTCCATCGCACTTTTCAATTCATTGCAAAGTACAACGAAGGGATGATCAATGACAACAAATAGAAGTCTGGAGGCATGAAGTCTAAGCCTCAATGCCTCCGAAGTGATCCTGCGGACGCAGTAATTCTCTACTAGTAGAAGGTATTTCACTGGCTACTATGATACTTGCCGACCGTCTTTGTGATCGAGTTATTTGTTCCCAACAGCAGCCTTTTCGTTAAGGACATTGGCGTCTCAGTGATTTTCACCACTTGATTCCTTCTCGACTTTCGCGACCGTCGTATCTCCCTCCTTCCGCTCAGCTTCCATCGCCTCGTTGATATGAGGAAGGTTTTCAGGAAGAATTTCACCCGACGCATCAGCATCTTTCACCAGAACAGGCTTCACAACGTTATGATCCATCATTAATGCGTGTGGTCCGTGAGGGGCACCTACACCAGCCCCAAAGTCGCCGTGCTCTTGAAATGAATGTGCGTGAAAGAAAAGAATGATGAACGACCAGAGATGTATCAGTATCAGATAAAAAATGAAAGCAGCGCGTGCCAAAGGATTGCGTCGCAGATATTTTCCTAAAACGAAGGGAAACAAGCAGAATATGATATATGTATCCGAAATAATCCGATTGATCGTACCGAAGATCCGTACCTGTTGAAACCGCGAATGAGTCAACGGCGTCAATGGCTTGGCCAATCTGTTTCGATCTTTCTCCTCCACCGCCATCTAGCCTCATAGCAGAGCGAATCGAACCAACACTCGGAGTGGTACCAAGTCTTCGTCTTCTGGAACTTTGAGCACTTTCCATGTAATCATAGATGTCGGCGTTGTCACTCTGCGAGTTTCTTGCCAAAGAAAGCTCGTCTTCGAGCTTTGTCGCCCTGTCCACTGCCGACTTCAGACGATGTTTCATCGCCAGAGACTCGCTGTTATTATCCGCAATTTTATCACGTAACCGCACAACCTCTTCCGACAGCAACTGAATCTGGTTAGCCATTTCAACTTTTTCTACAGTTCGTTCGGAGGAAGCGGATGCTTCTGGATCCTTTTTCTTTTCCTCACGTAACCTTGCTTCCAACTTTGAAATGGTCAGGGACATATCAGCAATTTTGCGTTCTGCTTGTAGCTGCTTCTGTTGTACATTCGTTGCTTCTTGTGCGGTTTCTTTGGACAAATCTCTTAGTTGGATCTGCAATGTCTCAATCTAACAAAGCAGATTGCGAGGGTGGAGTATTAGGGTGAGATCAGAGTGAAAATCGCGAGTTCCCCTGCGAACGACTCTTCTTACCCGCTCTCTTTCCAGTGCAAGATGCGAGTTCGCTGTCTCCAACTCCATTTCCAATACCTTCACGCTTGAATCTTTAGTGTTCCCAATCTGGCTCGACCCATCAAGGTTGCTCACCAACCCTGCAGACACGCCACCGTTTCTTGATGCAACAAGAGCAGCATTCAGATCTTGAATTGTCTGTTCCAATTCAGCCTCTCTCGCCTGTAGAATAGAGAAAGAAGTTGTACCGAATGGAAATCGATTGTCGTGTTCAAAGATACGCTTCTAAGTGCAGTGCATACTTTTGGTGCACATCATAGATCGCGGCAAACTTACCTGACGTTGGCTTATTTGGCGCGCATGTTGATTAAGCAATAAATCCAAACGATCTTCCGCTTCTCTTTCCCTCTCAATGGCATTGTCTGCAGCCTGTGTGAGCGATTCCAATTGAGAACCAAGAGCCATCTGTTGCCCTTCGAGCGTAGAGATTCGTGACAAAAGGATCAGTTTCTCGTCCTCTAAAGCACTGGCTCTAAGTCGCATTTCTTGCTCCCGATCAATAGCCTGCGATATTTCCTTATTCCAGTCGCCACCTTCTTGTTTTCGCTTATTTTCCTCCTCGAGAAGTCTCTTGCGATATCCTTCTATCTGCTCTTCGAATCTCCTCTGTTGCTCCTTTAACGTCTTTTCGTTCTGGTCTTTCAACAATGAAATTTCCTGAGCCTGACGTTTCTGAAAGGATTCTTTCTCTTGTTTACTTCTGAGTCGATCTTTTTCCATCCTTTCAGCAGCTCTTTCCAACTCTTTTCGCTGCGCCTGCAATTCACTTTCTGCCGCTTCGAGCTGCTCATTGAGAGACACTACGTGCCGTCTTAAGGTTCGCGCCTCCTTTTGCGCTTCCTTCATCTCCATCATAAGCTCACGTTCTTTTTGCGTTTTGGTGGGAGTACCTGTAGTGGGCCGAACTAGCTTTTTTGTTGGAGTGGAAACGTTTGAGGGTTGGGTCGGTGGGAATGTCATGGATTGGGTGTTAGCCGCAAGAATGGCGGGCCTACTATTCTCCGTGTGCTTGTGCGATTTGTGAACCGTCTTTGTTTCATTTTCCGGGTCTTCGCTGGAAGTGTCTTGTAATTTTTCCGTTACTGGTACGCTCTCTTTTCCTTCCAGCGAAGATTGACGTTCATTGGTGTTATTTCCACCAGATATAGGTGCCTCTGACGCAGGTGCAACTTCCACTATGGTTGTATTCTCGGAATATCCCAAAGATTCTACCGTCGGTTCATTAACAGTCTCATGGTTGCTGCATGTTGCTTCACTTCCTTCTGGTTCCACTTCCACAGCCGGTGGAAGTTCATCTTCGGTTGTGGTGCCGTGATCTTCTTGTTCCTCATCTTTTGAGTCCACAGCCGAAAGACCCCGTTTGACCAAAATGTTTTCCAGGGAGGCAGTCTTGTTATCAATCCCTCCTCCTCTTCCTCCCAAATCGTCCGCATCGTCATTTACTTGGGAAAGAGCAGCTCGCTCTTCCACAACAGTCTCTACGCGATCATCGAGTTTTTCCAACAAGTTGTTGACACTGGACAACCACCGAGACATTCGAGGTTCCTTTTTATATTACTGACTTTCTTTACGTGCTAGCTGGTGAGTGATAGTCGGAGCAACAGTAGACTAGACTACTTCCTGCCTTTTGCCTTAACTACTATTGTCGTATTCGCAATCAATCTAACCGTACTGTAGTTACTACAATACTTCGATGATCCTGCAGGATCACAGTCCTCACGTCCTCACTGTCAATACGAGAGATACACACGAGATTATTGAACACAACACACTGGTATTCTACTCCGTATATCATAATATTACTGTACCTATTCACTGACAGTACACCTGTACCGCTGTACCGGTACATTCTACCGTAGTACGGTAGGTACGACGATCGGTACCACGGCACACGGCACGGAGAACGGTATCATACATTGAACATACCATCCATGGATCCATGATCAGACCTTCGAACATGGAATTTCAAAATTACGAATCGACTCTTCATTATCCGATATCCGATCTATCCCATCCCGAGATAAAAAGTCACGTCGGGCCAGGAGACAGGTTCTGACGGGAAATTGTTTTTGTGTAGTGTCTTTTCCCGTCCCTCTCTAGAGGTGAGCGAGCGTTTTGTCACGACTTTGGAATGTGGATCCCTCGTATTTGCAGAGCTTCTACTTGGCCAGGCGAAAACGCGTCAAAAGCCAGACTTCCAACTTTTCGGTCCGTCTTGATTACCTTACCGGACGTAGTACGTAGTATTATTTTTATTTGCGTGCAAGTCACACGTACGAACAATCCGAAGAACTATGCTTAATGCTTGCTGTTACCACTTCGCACTCTCCATGACAGTACTGACTCACAAAAAGGATGTTTGAACGTTTCAACCTTCTTTTGTTGCTTGGTGTTGCGTTGCACGCAATTGACAATGTAGTACGCAAGAATGTCCGTGGTGGAAAAAGACTACACGAAACTGAACTGGGAAGACACAGGCGGGAAACTTTTTGAGTTTGACGATGGGCATATTCCCGAGTTGTGTCGGAATTCCGATCCAAATTCACAATCATCATCGTTGATACCCACTTGGATAGTGGATTACCCGGACCTTTTTCAACGATTACCGCCACACGTTCGTATATATTCCAGTGCGTTTTCGGAAGACTTGGTCGATGCTTTTTATAAGAAAACAAATGACTCCAATCATCCCGCGTGGGGTGATTACGTGACCATCGCACAAGTAAAAGAATTTTGGGGCAAACACAAAGATAACTGTACCTGTACCAGCCGGCAAGATGATGCGGACATCTCAATGAAGATGTCACACGCTAATATCGACGATGATCCTTTGCTGATACAGCTGGTGGCAAGATACTTGGAACTTGCCATGAAACCTCTCGGTGATGCGGAAGATGACGAAAGTCACACATCGTGCTCATGGATAGGGGAACCGGGCACACTGTTCACCGCACAAGACCTTGAACGAGCCCATGGGGTGGCGGTGTGGGGGTTGAGCGCCAAGGTGGGGTCACAAGTTGACTATCATTTGGATTATGCAGAACAGATTCGATATTGTTCCAATGTCATTGTTCCGCCGTTGTTGGCAGGGACACTTCAGTGCACAAGAGACGCCTTGGATGGCGGAGACTTTCAAGTTTCTCTCAAAGGCATCCCACACTATCAAAAGCATGGATACAAAGCCAAAAAGTTAGGTGTTGACCTAGAGAATACAGTGGATAATCATGGTAGTGACTTGGTGCGCATACCATATAGGTTCAATCAAATGATTTGCCACTTGGGGAATCTTCCTCATTCTTCCACCAAAATAAATGCAATTCATGGCACCCAAGACAGGGTGATTGTCGGGTTCAATGTATTTTGCCACACGGCTGGACCATTCGTTCAACAAGCTCCAGAGCATTCTGATCAGTTTCGTCGAGCCGTTAATCTTCAACGATACATTAGCAAAACGATAAAGAAAGAGAAAGGAGGAATGAGCCTACAGCTTTTGAAAAAGAATAGAGCTTTGTCGAAATTGCTGGTCCTGGCAAAGAGACAGCGAATCAAAGAGGAATTTAACCATTCTCTAGACAGACTGTTAGAGGAAGTTCCAAGGCATCTCCCTACCACGGTTGCTGAATTGATGGCGCATTTTTCTTCTAGATACAACATTCAGTCGGATGATGTACAAGTCTTCTTACACCATCAGATACGAAGGGGGCAATTGAAAGTCATCAACGGGGTCACAGGCTCGATTGATGGTCTCGTTCACCCAACAGCAGAACTAGCTACAGTATGAGACACGCTTATACGTAGATCTGAAGACTTTAAATTGTCTGCGGCCAAAAATGGAAACTTGAATTTCAGCACCGCAGCTTTTCTCTTCTATGTCGTACTCTGTTGATAGGTACTACTACATACGATTTACTGTTAGAATTCGATCGAGTTCCACGGTTCAAAATCAAGATAAAAAATCGGAATGGATCTGACAACGCGCAGCTGGGGGGGGGGGGGGGGGGCTGTGGGTGCTACTTTGAAATATCCAAGCAGGGAGCATTTTACTTCCTATCATACAAATTTAGCAAGCACTGTCGTTTTGCATCGCGAAAATTTTGCAGTCCCGATTCATTTTTGCCTGCAAAGGCTCAATCCTTTGCTAGGAACCGGTAGCGAGCTAGCGCAAAAAAAAAAGAATCATTTATTGTCGCATGCATATTAGTTCTTCTCTTACGTCGTATTTGTTTTCTAAAGATCATCTCCATGAAGGTACACATGTTTTGGTTGCTTGATATCCTGCATATTCTTAATGAAAGATTTTACCTCTTCTGACATGCTTCTTGTTTTACTGGGATCCAATGGAATACGCAGAAACAGACCATTCATCCATAATTACCTTGACCAAACCTTTCTTTACAGCCTTGGCTTTCCATTTTACTGAAGTAACTCACAATCTGTAGGACTCACCCTCTTAGACATCAGCAGTAGCCTCACCCGTAGCTGTTGTTGCAGAAAGGAAAGGCAAGGTAACAGATTGTTAATTTTTCCCATTAATTCACCATTCTTTTAGCAGTAACAACACACACAAACATGATAACACAATCTATTTTATGGTTATGCCAACTACTAGCTACCAGCAGTTCCGTATCTAAGAAGTTGACTCACCAGCCGGGCCCTGAAGGGCGAGGCACTGCAGGGAGTGACTGGAGATCACTCCAGGGATGTGGTAATGGTAATAAAACCTCCTACGTGAGGAGGAAAAGTTCACCTGGGTGGAGAGGAGGTGATGTGAGATGGATATGAGTATATTTATGCGTTTGTATGTTTGTTTGTTTGTTTGTCAGTCGCTTTTATGGTGGTCGGGTGGATATGGTGGTTGGGTGGATATCGTGGTCGGGTTGTTTGATGTGATGGTTGTTCTCGCTGTGGTGATGGTTGTCTCCAAAGTTGGAGTGGGGGATGTGATTCTGTTGGGAGGGAAATAGGTGGTGATGGGGCAAGTTGTCAGTGTTGTTGGTCGTTGTCGTAGTACTATCGTTGGTGTCGGGTTATGCCGAGGTACAGTTCTTGTCATTTGAAAAACGTCGTCAAATTGTCGGAGGCGACGATCTGAATTCCACCGTCGGTGCCTGATGTTTTGCCTGATCATCGGCTCATATGCCTCCAGCCAGTTTTCAAGGCTGTTTGCGTCGGGATCTGTGCGAAAATGGTCCTCTACTGTGGGGTAGAAATAATGTCGCTGGGCTTGGAGGGAACACTTGGGCTTGAGGTTGTATAGGTCTCTAATGTTCCGGTGGGATTTTTCTAGTCGTCGCTGGGCCTTGTCTTTGGCGTCTTTACCGTGCCTAGCTTTGTTTCTCGTTTTCCACTCCTTGTAGCAGTGATCCCACACGAGACAATGTTACTGGACCACAAGAGACCATGGTTCTTGTTCTTGACCTCAATGTGGTTTCGTTGTAGGTATTGCAACTGGAGGGTAGTCCAGTGCTTGGACCACCGGCCTAGGAGGAGGTTGTCCCACCCTATTGTAGTCTGACTGTGGAGTAGATGGGCGATCCATTCGGGTACTCTGTGGGCTGGGATTGGTGCACCTTGGATCCAGTGGTTCAGGCCCCACAGGAGGAGGTCTAGAAGGGCTGGATCTGTATCCACGGATTCACACCTGTGCCGAAGGGATGTCGTGAGGGTCACACGCCATTTGCGATGCTCTGGGTTAAGGCATGTGAGGAAGTGTTTAGAGTCTTCAACGGGCTCATCGCAGGATGGGCAAGCACTGGGGTACTTGACCGGGTTGTATCTGGATACTAACTTTCCCACGGGGAGCCAACCATGCAGAAACTTGACCAGGAATATGTGTGGACCGTCTTTAAAGGTGTTAACGGAGCGTTCGTGGCTCTGCCGATCAATGTCTGCAAATGCTGCTTCCGACATTCCAGTCTTCTGCTTTATGTATGTCTTGAGTTCTTTGGTGCGGCGATGATCTCTGATGTGCTTGCGATGTTTGGAGGCAACTGTTTGTCCATCATAGATGAGGTGACAGTTGGTACCTTCGATCATTGGAGCCTGGATGTTCTTGTGCGAGGATAAATGTTGGTAGCTTCCAGCCAATTTGTCAGCCTGGACATTGAGCTTCGCGGGCCGACTTAATTTATCTAGGGCTACCTGTGTGTCTTGATGGCCCCTGATGTGGTGGAATGTTATCTGCGGGAGGAGTTTGGCAAGTCGTACAACCGCTTGCAGAACGTCCCAACTGGCTTTAAGGGCGTCGTTGGGAAATTGCGGGCGAGATTGCTCACGGGCTTTATTAACATTTTCAACCAAGGCTTTGTTGTCGCAGTATACTTGCATTGGTGCTAAGCTCAGGTCGTAGTATTCTCTGAGCAGGAACAGAAACTGTAGAATGGAGCATTTCCCATATGCTTCAGCGCTGTAGGAGTCCATTGGCGATCCGTAGGCGGGGCCACTTCCCTCTATGATGGTGGTACCATTCCTCAGGTTCATTGACCACCCGAAGGTGCCCTGGTTGTTAACTACAGAGCCATCGCACGCCAATGATGGGTGGTGCTGGACTTTTTGGAGCTTAGATGCAATATCTTCGTAAGAGAAATTGGATTATAGGGTGCCAAGCATGTCGCGGCTCCATTCTGGTTGTGAGTCTAGGAATTCTTCAAAGCATGCTGGAGTTGGAGGGCTAGGTTCCTCTAGAACGTTGTGCTGGCCTCTTGGAACATAAAACCCATAGTGGCCTTCAAGACACTCGACTGGGTGACATGACTGGGGCAGAGTGGTGACTATCCTTTGGACCTTGGTCTTGAATCGTTTGCGGTGACGGTTGTACCTGTGCTGACTTAAACCCGCTGCGTACAGACGAATAGTCGTTTCTTGGTTGAAACGTAGTAGTAGGGCCAGAATCTTCGCAGTTTCTCGTGAGGGTGCAGCAATTTTCCCAAAGGGCTGTGAAGGGTGCCCGTTTGTGTGTTACACCATATCTGGCATGCTCGTTTCCATTGATTCCAGGGATGTGCACTGTCCGGGCGGTGTTGTGTGATTTCAAGTTCGGCGCTTGTGCTGTATGTGACCGTTGTGTCTCCATGGATGAAAGCTCGGTCCATGTGAATCCCTGCTGTTCCCAGGTCTGCTATCGTATGGACCTGGAGGTAAAGCCTGCAGTAATTGATTTGTTGGATTTGGGCGGGGGTAAAGATGTGGCTTGAAAGTACAATTGTCCATTATGTGGGTATCGTTGACCTGCTGTAGGGGAGTACAGTGTTTCTCGTGAAGCTGGAACCTGGAATTTGTGGCTGTCAAGTATGCCCTGACAGAGGGGAAAAATACTGTTTCGAGGTGTGGGAGAGGGTCGTCAGGGTTTTCCAGGATCGAGTAGGATGTCCCACTTAATCTCTGGATCCATGCTAGAGCAGTACGCAGGTGGTCATGAATGCCCAAAGGTGTCCTGAGGTGCTTGAGGATAAGTTCCACTTGGCGGGATCCTTGCTCGTCGTACAGGGGCCGGAAATTTGCCCCTCCAAGGGAAGGTGGACCAAATACTACTGCTCTGGGGGTCTTACAGGAATATCCCAGTCGGTTTAGGAATAGTCCGGCAGTTTTGTTGTGCAGTTTCCGGAGTTGTTTCTCAGGGATGGAGCATGTAGGAAGTGGGTAAGTCACACTTGGAAGGAATACACTGGTATAGTGCCGCATGGTGCACTTGGGATCCAGTGCACTTTTCGCCACCAATGTAGCTTTCGCGATTGCTTTTTCTGTGATTGCTTGTAGGCTTTGTTTGTGGCCTCCTGCTGGGCATTTGTAGCATCCCAGTGTTTTTCGAGATGTTGTTGGCTGGAGGTATTTGATGGGAACTTTGGTGCCGTGTGGTCCGGACTCTTGCACTTGGACAGTGAGTTGGTCAGGGGCAAAGGACTGGAGGACTGGTGCGCCTCTTGGGGTGAATTGGTAATGGGCTAGGTGAAACATGCATTTGCGAACTTCCAGAGCCCCTCCGGAGCTGTCCAGGAGGTCATTCCATAACTGGGCGTCTTGCTGAGCTTTGTGAACAACACACACAAACAATTAGCTACTCCATAGTAATAGTACAGCTTCGATCGTGATTGAAGTACCAATCCTCCGTTGGAAAAACTTCGATCATATTTGTAGAGAAGTACATCTCCAACAGGTGATAATTGTGTTAAATCCCCAGAGAAAACAATATGTACAACTCCAAATGGCTCCATTGGATTATCCAGAATTTCTTTCAATTTTTGATTCAGTGATTCACAGTCAATACCTTGAACTGATGCAAAAGATACCTCATCCACAAAAACCAAGTAAGTGTTTCTGGATTCATCAAGCTCAATTTGAACCTCTCTGTTGAACGCAAATGCTTTTGCAGTTGTTTTCCCATTCATGCAAACAGCAGCTGCACTTGTTAATGCCGTCACAACAATAGTTCTCTTGTCAAAAGTCACTCCCATTGCTTCAAACTTTTTCTGAGCATTGGACAAACTGTTTTGTTACGTGACTCTTTCCTGTTCCTCCTGCACCTGAAAGGAATTCATTAATTTTGAACTCATCCTTGTTTGGGTGTGGATTTGCCCAATTCAAACTGGCTGTTATTGGTTTACAAGAAGTGAATTTAGCAAACAAGTCACATACGCATGTATCTTCCGATGATACAAGTAATTAGCAACATTAGACCTCAAATACACAGAAACTGTTTACGGTTTCCATTGTACTATATGTGGACCATCATACATTATTGTAATTGTTCGAATTGAACAGTGCCGTGATACTATTCCAATAGGAAAAGCAGGCTTCTTATAGGACGACATAATAAAAAAATCCTATCTGACCAACAATCTCATGAAACATACCCAAACAAAGAAAGCTTCTTTGGCCCAAATTGGCACATACCCATCCTGAATGGCGTCTATTTTCGGCAAAATCATGACAATGATAGCCCTCTACTCATAGTATACTCTTCTCATGGCAGAGACGGCAATTTCCACACTTGGCCAAGACTGTTCATCCTTTTGTTGCTAGTACCAACTCAAATTTAATCAGCTATGAAGATGACGCCCTCATACGCGAATTGCGTGATAAAATTGTCTCCATCTATTTCGAAGCTGACAAAAATCGTTCCCGACAGAAAGCATTGACTGTGAAGGGTTTGACCAAAAGTTACCTGCCACCATCATAATACAAACATCGTGACCTACACTAACCACAACTCTAAACCGATGAAACCACGCCGCACTCCGGAACTCGACGCTCGCCCCGCTGGGGGATCGTAATTTCCTACCTCTATCATAGTAGAGTAGGAGCGAAGTTACCGTAATACACTTCACAGTCAGTCGTATCTTCAAAATATCCTCTCTACGACGTACTCGTAATAACAGTAAAGATAATACGACGCACGATCTACTATTACATAGCTAGCTACCTACCAGGTAGCTACCGGGTAGCAATGGTTGGTAGAGAGTTGATTTACTGGTACTTCTTCGTACGTATGATAGTAGTATTTTACGAAAATACGAAATGGGATTTTTTTACAAAGTTAAGGATGAGGATATAATGCTTCCATGCTCACAGAGTCAATGCATCCACGACGTACAGAAACTCGGTCTTGACAGTGAGAACGGTAGGTAATAAAGAGTGCGGTACCGTATGAATACCGGTACGGTGGAATACCTACGGTACTCTTCTACGGTACCGGAAGAGAGCCTACTATGATACGATGTAGACTTCGATTAAAATAACACATTTATTTTAATAATTACTGTATTTTAATAACAGCTTTTAAGATATTGTTTGTATTAGACTTCGACGGATCCGGTTTTGGCTAACTCTCGTACGGTTTTCAACCTACATTTAAGAGGAGAATATTATTTGTAAACTGGCCCTAAATAATGCGTTTTCACAATGACCGATGCCGTTTCTCATTCCATAGGCCTCCATCCTTCATCTATGACTACGTAATTATCACGTACGAGCAGTAACAGGAATGCGAGCAATAATAAGAAGGCTATGATACACTATCGTAATAACTACCTAAGTGTAAATAAATTAACTGTAAAGAGAACACCTGAACTTGATTAGAAACCATCGCAATCCCATTATCGACAGTGACCTTGAACTGTTCACAGTCAATTTACGACGTTGTTGTGGCTCTACGGCGCGGCACGACACTGCTACCGAGAACCGCAGTCTTTTAATAAATTTACAGTTAGGTAGTACTTCGAGTAGTTGTGATCTAGGTACTACAGCAGGTTGTGTGTCTGGAAGTCGTGAAAGCGTGAAAGTCTTCCTCGCGTCACTTCTTGCCACAATGAACAAATACAACGTCGGTTGTCTTTTCCCAGCAAACCTTTCAAGAAGAATCAAACACGAACGGTAGTTGTGGCAATCCCTTTAGAGCGGCAACGAGAGTGAAAAACCGAGTTAAGCTTCTAAAAATCAATCCACAACTTAAACAATTTGGAAGGAAGAGCTTTTCTTATTCTGAGGACTAAACCATATTCGAAATCGATCTCACTTTTTCACTAGTCGTAGGCAACAAAGCAAACACACAACGTACATTATTTACTTCAGCATGTTAGCTGAAATGACCTCGTACTACGGCGAGCTGCAAGATCACGATGGTCCTCCGAGATCCATCATGAGTAGTCGAACGTCTGCCGATCGAAAATCTAGGACATCTGAATTGTCACTAAATTTGGATGATCTAGAAGATTTTTGTCACCATCGGCCTTCGGCCCATCGACGGGGGTCGGGCGAACACAACATGAGCAACGGGCAGTTATCCTTATCCTCTTGGACGCACGAACCAGAGGCAACAACGGGAAATCTGATGGCCGGTGTGTCATCATCGCTTGGTGGGTTTTTACAATATCCTTCCTTGGACGGTGTCCTTGAAGATAACGATGAAGAGTTTCCAAACAATGCCATAATTAGAACCAATGAAAATTTTGGTCATGATAAAAGTCGTCTGCGACATTATTCAGACGACGATTCACCAGTTCTCGGACGACCACAATGGGATCGTACGACTTTGTCATCTTTAGCACAGAGTCGATCGTGGGACGGGAAACATTGCGGGTCGTTGCCAGAAATAAATCTGGGAAGGGATGACAACCAGCCATGCAAACGGGTGCATTTTGAAGCTCCAGCACGTTTGGAAGAAATTCGGCAATTCGAAAAACCAGACTTTGAAGACTACAACAATCTCTACTACATGGCACACGAGATACAGAAAATGATGGACGATTTCCGGGAAGAGTCTGCATTGGATCGTCACATTGTCCGATAAACTCTTACTGACATGATACCGAAAGTAGCTGTTTACATCTTTTTTGCCCAAGAGGGATTTTGGGGTTTCGGTAGCGTCGAACTAATCAGATTAAAGAGCGCCTTTGAAACGGACTATTTCTAATACAATTCTGGAAATGTCGATGTCTCGCTTTCATTGGTTCAAAGTGAGACCATTACAGCGATTCACAATTTCGTGTTTACTTCGTGGGTTTAGCGCCAGCGAAAAGACGCACTACTATGACGGTGACGTTGTCAGATGAGCCGAGGTGAATTGCAAGTTCCGCTAGTCGGGCAGCGGCTCTTTTTGCTGTCCACATCTTACGGAAGAGCAAGTCTCGAACAACTCTGACAGCATCATCAGTGTCAATGACATCCCATAATCCATCACAAGCCAATAGAAGAAACTCATTCGTTACACCATCTTCGCCAATTTTGACCATCTGAACGTCTGGGACTCCACTCACAAGATCTCCCTGAAACCGATGGTTGTGGTCATCTGGATAAGAAAAAAACAAGGGAGAGTCCCACCAAGGGACGAGACTGGAGCCCGAAGGATCTATTTGATCCTCCGCCTCTCGCGACAATGAGTTGAATGCAGCCTTGAAGTCGCGATCCCCCAAAGCACGGCTTACTGCCAGCTCGCCGCAGACTCTGGAAATATGGAGAATCCGATGGGGAGCAGTTTTGCATTCCTTCGTGGACCTCTCGCTCGTATTGGCTGAGGACATCATGTTTCCATCGGCGTAGCGAATGCACCTATTGAAGATGGTTCGCACATCTTCATCAAGGAAATCCATCCTGCGAAGCTGCGCAATCGGAATGTCCTGGTCCGTGGTGATCCATCCATTCGCTTTCTCTATTCTTTTTCTCTCTTCTTCGACTGACGGGGTATGGGTGTTAGTGACTTCTCGAAAAAAACATTGGTCCCAGACGTCAGAAGAGGACGCTGCGGTCAGATCTGCTCCAACAACGTCATTGTCCCAGTTCTCCAGTTTCACCCAATCTTTCATTCTCGTGTAGGCAGATCCATCTTCCACAGAACGGCATAGAACGCCCCGACAATCACCTAAATTGGCGATTACGAGATGTTCATTCACTAGCATTGCAATTAGTGCTGTTGCTCCAGACTCCCACTCCCTCCCATTTTCCTGACATAGAAGGCAGAACTCGTCATCCATTTTCACTATCGCATTTCGCAGCACCGCTTCGACATTCTCCGGACCGAAAGGACAACCAGGCACAGCATCCCGCTGAAGCTCTTCTTTGATGTAATGGCCAAATCGTTCAACCGCGAAACGTGCAGCTTGGTTGCCACAGTGTCCATCAAAAATGGCAAAGAGACCGGGGCTATGAGACGCGCCTTCCCTCTTCCATGACAAAGGGGTGGGACATTGGGAAGGGATTGCATGCAAGGCGTTCAATAAGTCGTTCGACACTAAAAAAGAGTCTTCGTTGTAGTCACGGACTCCACACTCAGAAATTGCACCAATCTCCCACCGCAGTGTAGAGAGGGATAGGTCAGAAACTTGCACCGAGCTCACATCGCAATCATCATCTTGTAGCCCCCCTCCAAAGCTCCCAAATGCCACGGACGCTACCTTCGGTACTCTCCCTGCCCTTTTCGGAATAAAAGCTTGATCGAGTACCGAGCCGTGACTAAAACGTGGGTCGGCGCATCCTCCACGAATGAAATCACGTGTATACAGACCCACAACGTCAAGTTCGTCCATATTGGGTACTGTTGAGCCCACAAACGAATCTCCCCTTTTTGGGGTCGATGGTGCCAATTCTGCACGTTCCGCAAGAGACATGGTTGCAGACTTGGTTTGGGGAATGTTGTCTGTCAATTCACTGGCTCGTGATCTCATGTGTGGTGGAATGTACTTCTTAGTGTTAGACTCTGCCTGCGGAATGGCATGAGATGCACTATAATCTGTGTTTTTGTTTCGCAAATGAGGTGGAATGTACTTTCCCGTGACAGGTTTTGGACGTTCCATTTCTGGTACCTCGCCCGCAGGACCTGATCGCTCCGGATCTGGTGACTGGAAGGGTATGGGAGACGTTGCAATAGCATGACGACTATCCAAAAGAAGAAGTTTATCTCCGAGATTCGGAGCACCAGAAAGAGCTTTTGCAGCACCAAATGTTGGCGGTGGTATCAAAAATTATAGTAGAGGACTTATAGTCTCGGGAGTCCCATGAAGATTGCTGCTTGGTGAGGGCTCTCGGAAAGCGAAGTGGTGTTGAGGCGAGTCTTCGTCGGCCGCTTCAGGAGTGGACGAGACTGAAGTTCCTTCAGAAGAAGTTCTTTTAAGATCGGTTCTTCGACGAAGACTCGTTCTTCCATGTCCATGAGAAAGCGTTGTTTGTATTGCGGCGCTTCCAGAACCGTATATTTGATGATGAAAGCGAGGACTCATGGCCATCAGCCGCTGTAACTGCTTTTCTGACGGACTGTGTGGAATAGAACCAGCCATTCGTAGTGGTGTATGATGACTTGATGAAAGAGGGGATAGCATACTAGCAGGACCATGAATGTCCAAAAATGCCCCGCTGCTTGAGGTAGTTCCAAAAACATCCATGATGTTTCTCATGAGCAACGCAAGCGATCGATGAAACTGAAAGATCCATTCGTTCATCTCATGAAGATTTGGCGCCTTGAGTACGAGTCTGTCAACGTGGTTGTCTTCGTCGCTGACGGCTGTCAGTTCAAATGAGTTCTTTCCGAACTGATGTTCCGCGGTACGCACTTCTTCGATGCAATCGAGGAAAACCCTCTTCTCCCACATCGTGTCAGAACCACGGCATTCGCTAGAGTCCAAGTGATGCAGCATCGGGCGGACCATGGGGGATTGACTCAGATCCTTTGCTGAGCTTTTTCTTCGTGACAATGTCGAAATACTCTTGGAAGGTGGGATGGGTATATATGAAGGGAAGGCGTTGCTATTTGTCGGACTCTCGCTGCTTGCACGGCTTTCTTCATTATGCGCTTCCCTTCGTTCTGCAGCAGCTTCCACGGAATCACCATCGTTGGCGTTTCGATAAAAGTATAAAACACCATCTTCAAGGACACAATATTTTGCGCGCCATAGATGACCATCTTTGGGATCGTAGAAATCTTGAGGCACAACTCTAGGGGCAAGCTTACAGTTTTTCGGACCAAACGATAGGCTTGATTCCAGTAGTTCCGAAGAGGCGTCCTCATCGCATGTTTGCGTTGTTTCAGTTGGAGCAGAGTGACGGCGGTGATTCGCTTCGTAGAAGGATTCTCTATCACTCGAAATGGTTGGGTTGTGGGGAGCATCCGTTGCAGCCGTGTTCGGAATAGGAATGGCTCGTCCTGCAGAAGGTTGAACAATTTGAGAAGACGCGATAGTGCTTTGTTCAATTTGAATGGAGGAGCTAGATCTTTTGGTATGTATCGTACTGGTCAAGATGGGGGGGTCGGGAATGGCAGTTTCGATACATTCGTCTTGTGTTTGATTCTCTCCTTTTTGTCCTAGATCATCCCCTATTTTCATCCCGAAGAAAGCTGCAGCCATTTGCAACGGATTCATTTCTTCTTTTCGTTTCAGTGTGTTTGTCTTTTCTTGCTCTGGCAAACGGTTCATCGGAGATGTTATTGTTGTATTATTCGATGAATTAGTCACAGGTGACGGTGTAACAAAAGCCGCGGAACTCGGGTTTGTGTGTTTCTGTTGCTGTATTTCATCACTGGATTGTGGGCTTCGGAAGTCATGCCATGAGAATACGGGAAGTTGATCATCGTCGCTCTCGTTCAAAGTCGGATTCGACAACCCTCCCGGCATGGGAGGCAGGTTCGGCATGCCAGAAGCATCCACAAAGTATCTTTGCCTTTCATTATCAATTTCGATAGCGTACGAGGAGTTTTGCGACTGATAATTGTACAATGAACTGTTGTTGCCAACATCATTTTGACACAGAGGTTCTGAGTTTGGGTTTTGATGAGGGTAATTTGATCGTTTGTATAGATAGCCACTGTATTTGATATTAACTGTCCCCGTCCCCGCACTATTATAGCTGCAATAATCAAACAGAAAACAGCATATTCGTACGGAGTGAGTTACGACAATAGATAAGATGATACCTAACTGTAAGTTTTTGTAACCTTCATTCATCGAAAGAGTAAGAACTGAACGATATAACATAAAATTCCATCCTTACTTACCGTTGCATAGAAGTCGGTGGGGGAGTTGCTCTCATCATCCCTGATAAAAACGGAGACGAATCGCCACCGTAGGACTTTGATATTATTCGGTTAAGGCCACCTTCATCTCTACTGTTGTCACCTTCAGCATGAATTCCAAGTGATGGGAAGCTTCCGTCGGTGGCGGTTGTCGTGTTATCGTCACGAAGTTGAAAAAGGGCTGGCGCCGCCTTTAAGTGAAGATTGGAACTGAACCCACTTTTGATGTCCATTGAAATATAATACCTTTCCCTTCCTTTATTATAGTTTATTGCTGCTATTGTTGCTCACTGCTCTCAGCTTGAAAGTTGTTGTTGTGTCCGGAGGACGTGCTCTTGATGATGGAGCCGAGAGCCGAGCAGCTGATTGGCAGCTCTGCTCCACTTCATCACGAACATACAAAATAATTATGTTGTGCTTTTTGTTTTATAATAATATAATATTATATAATAACTGTAAATGCAATGTTATTATGGTCGCAGTTTCAGGAAGAACTCGAAGGAGGATGCATGCGCGCGTAAGGTTTGACAGCACCTCCTCAAGCAATATGATACGAGTACCACCTACCGGTACTATCATACCGTACTGAAGCACGTAGCACGTATGCTAGTAGAGCACGTACCATAGTTTTCATGATGATGACATTTTGGATCAAGAGATGCGGTATTTCACACGACAAAAAACTCTAATAATTAAAAAATGTGTAACGTTCTCACAGTCAAGAGATTCGTAGAAAACAATTGTTTTATTATACACACAGTACCTAATCAACTGCAATTCTTTCGTAATTGGTGAGCAAGCAGAGCATGTTGTTGCTACGGTATTCTCCCGTCTCTTTCATTCTGCGACTGCCATCATCTGCACACTGCATCTATATCGGCGACTTTCGTTCCAACTTGTTGGTCCTATTGCAAGCTAGGAAACAGAGGCAAGTGTTTCCATCTCGTCATCTAACCACATCATTGTTTTTACTAGTGTAGGCAGAAAGGAGGAACATGCTCATTTTTAAAAAGACCTCAACATCAACAACAGTACTATCATTATGATTTTCCCATTCAACAAAAGAACCGAAGTCTGTCGAAAGAGCTCTTTGTTGGTACCTTCCATTCTTTTGACGCTTGTAATATTGGTGCTGTTCATTGTGTCATGGGTTATGGAAGATTCTCCAATGTCGAGTCTAAACACCATAGATGAATCGCACGAGGGCAACAAATTCGAATATGAACAACACCACGATCACAATTCTGTGGTGGATGTCCAATACATTGTCCCAAAGGCATTACTGGATGTCGGAGTTTATAAGGAAGACGAGGACTTCGAGAATGAAAGGGGGATAAAGCCTACATACTGGCGCTTCAACAGTTCTTTATCATGGGGACCTTGCCTTCCACCCCTAACGCCGATCAAACAGTGGGAGGATCGTCGCAATTACACCACTTCTGTAAACACTGAGAGCACAGAAGATTTTGAATATCTCCGACCAATATTTCAACAGCATCCGTCGACCTCAATTCACAGTACAGTCGATCAATCCCGTAAAGATTACAAGTCGCGCCAGCAACAACTCCAACGCGGTGGTGGATGCCGTCCAGGGTTTCTCATCATTGGCGCAGGGAAATGTGGCACCAGCAGTCTCTACCATTATCTCGTTGGTCACCCCAGAGTGCTGCCAGCTTTTGAGAAACAAATTCACTATTTCAAGTACCATTTGACCAAACCACTGGGATGGTACTACTCTTTCTTTCCGACCCCTCGCTCCTTCTTAGAGCATGGTGGTCTCATGACGGGAGAAGCATCTCCCGGCTATCTACCCTATCCACAAGTTGCCAAGGATGTGCGCCGTATCATGAAGCAACAACCTCATCATGATTTGCCTAAAATTATCATGGTTGGACGATCGCCCTTGGAAAGAATGTACAGTTCGTATCGCTATAACTACGTCTATCCAACACTGGAATATTTGCGCAAAGGAAGACACCGCGGCATCCCCAAAGACTTGAGTGACGAAGAATACGAGAAGTATTTATTTTCATTAGAGGACTTTGTCCGTTCCGAGTTGGCTCAACTGAAATTGTGCCTGAATTGGGTGGACCGAAACAATGAGCTCCACAAAGGGTTTGGAGCCCAAATGACTTTCGATCAATGGAACAACCAAGCTGAATTTAGAGATGCGTTGATGAAACGAAATCAGAATTCTAGTGATGCGAAGGATGGTCCACCGTTGATCGATTTGGATGGATCTTGTTACGGCAGCAAAGTCAGTAGTACAGTCCTGCGGCCTCAATGGGCGGAGTTACAAACACAGAATCCAGAAAAAGTGATTGTGGATCAGAACTTGCATTTGACACAAGCCATGATAGGACGCAGCCTATACACATTCCCACTAGAATGGTGGTACCTCGTCTTTGATCAGACAGATATTTTCTTTGTCTGTACAGAAGAGCTGAGCAACCCTGAAACAATGAGGGAGTTGGCTCTCAATCTTGGGCTTCCGTCGTACAACTTTTCACAAGTGGTCGATGAAGGAGCCTACAATGTCGGGGGGCATCGAGGCTATGACAAGGCCACATCCTGGGAGGAACTTCAAGCCGAAAGAGGAGGGGCAACGTTGGACGCAGCGAAAAACCAAACTAATGGCATCCCCATCACTCCTAGTCTCTACGAAGAGCTGCAAGAATTCGTGAGACCCTACAACGAACGCTTATTTCAGCTTACAGGCAAACGATGTCAATGGCAGTAGCCGATTCCCTCTGCGAATGCTTTCGTTATGGACTGGGTGTTCTCTACGAGAATCAATTTGCGCTTCGAAAATGAAGTATAAATGGACACGTACATAGTATATTTTATGACCCTTTCGGGTGTTTCCCTAGGTTCAATGCCGTAGGGTTTCTCAACGAATCTACAAGTAGTTGTGCATATCAATGAGTAAGCAGAATTACGGCCGGGTGAAAGAACGTTGACTGTGAATGAAAAGCGCAGATGGTTTTGAGGTCCATCTTCACCATCTACACATATTGGATGCCTACAAAGAAGCTTCACTTGGTACTCTAACAACCCAACCTCCATCATTTCACAACTCACCACCACCACGCTCGACTTGGACTCATCTACGGCACCTTGCTTCTTCATTCACTCCTCCACCATCGACACAGACATTTTGCATTTTACTTCAATCCTTTCACTCACCCAAATATTACTTTCTCCCTGCATGAAGCTTTCAGCATAGACCATTACAACTTTTTCAGGAGAGGTCAAATGGCCCTGGTCCCCGCCGATTGCCCCGACCCTTTGGATAGCTGAGTCAATCAACTTCTCTGATGCGGAGTTAAGGCGGCACAGGCTTCCATTCTCACCACTCACCAAAGCATCCTCAAAGTAACTCTTCAATCGTTGAAATGTAGAATCTTCACTTGACCCTTGCCATTACAAGAAGGGCACCACAGCAAGTTTTCCCCTCTAAAGGAAGTTTCCCAATGTTTAGTTCGCACTTGTCTCAGGTCTCATGCTGTGCATTTCATGCACCCTTCCACACCTTCACCAACCCTGCTGCAATCATAACGACATGCTTTTGGTACAGACCTAGGATTAAAATTATCCAAACAAGTGCATATCACTCTGTCTGCCTACATAGAATACTTCTGCACGTATACTTCCTGACCTTCTGCTGTACCGAGCACGTGCATCACCTCTTGCCACCCTTTAACCCACAAAAGGAAGAATGATAGACTACGTCGTAGCAATTACCGGGGTACCGGTACCGTAGTCGTAAGGAAGTACATCGCTACTGTATGCGAGTACTTATGGTCGTTCACTATCTATGGTATCTATACTACCGGTAGGCACGTACCGGTAGTACGTTACCTGTAGGGACAGTGATGAACGGAAACATCCATGAGGCCTGATCGAGGGCAAAAGCCTTCCCATCTCTCTGTGATCGATGCAATGCTTTTTTCTTCAACAGCACAAGAGATTTTACGTAGTACTCTGTTGATTATAATCGTTGGTGTGTTCGGCCAGAGCCCGATCCAGTTCCGACCGCTGTATTTGTCCCGCCACTACAATATTACTGTTATTACATAGTTTTAACCAGATATTTGAGAAAGATGTCACTCAGTGTCGAATCCGGATCAGACGATCGAACGTTTGGAGACTCGCCATCACAGTCAAAAGCGAGCAGTAATAGCGCAGTCCAGTTTGACTTCGCCGCAATAAAGGCCCACGTCTCTGGATTCACCTCTTACATCACATCCCGAGTGACGATGGACACTGTCCGTCCTCTGAACATGTTTCTTGGAATTTCAGGACCTTCCTTTTGCTTGTCACCTGATGCTTTCAATCCACCAATACGAAAAGTTGACAAGTCCACTCCGGAGAAGTTTAAATCACGTCTCAAGCTAAACTTTGCTTTCTTTCTTTCCAACTATGCCGTCGTGATGGCCGGAGTCGCTTTGGTCACCGCCTTAATGCATCCTGGCATGCTGGTTGCATTGGGCTTGTTGTGGGCTTTGTGGGGGTTCCACACTTTTTTGATATCCAACGAAGTCGTCTTATTTGGTCGAAACATAGGGACATTGGTCTCCATCTCCCATCGAGCGAATGCGTTGGTCGTCGTTACAACTGCGGTAATTGTGTGGAAGTGCCTAATCCCAGCTATTACAGTGGTGGCAATTAGTGGATTGTTAATATTTGCCCATGCTATGTTCAGAGACCCGAAGCACATCGATACTTCAGATCAGTACCGTCGGGGCGGAAGTGACGATGATGATAGTGGTGAAGATAGCCATGATTCAGAGGTGCTGGTCGACAAGCCTGGACAAGTGTAAACGACTTATGATGCAACATGTTTCGTCCAAAGCACGGCAACGGATGTTTATTTTCGTAAATCATTGTTCCGTGGCCATGCTTCTGGAGGTTTCTTCACTGATCACTGATTGGCAGAAGGTGCAAGTTGCTAGCTGGTGCAACTATCTATTTTATTAGTTCATTCAATATACATGCATTCTTTGCTGCTGTCAAGCGATTCAATAGGCTCCATAGTCGAATAATGAATCTGTCCGAACCAGCTTTTCGACTGTCTCCTCTTCGTCGACGCAGTCTAAATAGCCCGACTCCGTAATTTCAATGGTTGGTTCCACGGGAGGATGATAACATCTTCTCCGCGATTGCTGCGCACGGACTTCTTCGTGCCTTTGCACATCTTTTCGTATGCTCTCCATGATGACAAAGTCTCGGATAACGCATGGTTTGATATACCGTCTCTCAAAGTTTGTGATAGCATTGGAAACGATCGGTTCCCGAACGTAGGACTGCATGTATTTCTTTTCATCCACACCAACATCAATATTGAACCAGCTCAGTGCAAGTTCTGTTGTACTTCCAAGCAAAAACACCGTAATCAGTACCACTGCCATTGTTGTCATGGCGAAGTCCTTCTGGTGTCCCAATGTATTGGGGAACGTACGGACACATGCGTACGCGACGGCTCCTCGTAATCCCGAAAACCACAACATATTGACAGTATTCCAGCGAATCTTCAAATCTTTACGCTCCCAAGGCGTAGCCGTGTCAACTGTGTTTACAGACTGGTCAGAGAACGACATCGTCCGTCTATCCAGTGTCTGGTGATGATGATTCTCGAAAGGTCCGTCGGTTGAATCAAGCACACTGATACCTACTCCAGTGTTGTCTTCAAACATGACGCCTGGATTGCTTGAGGCATTTCGGGCGGTTGGTGTAGCCAGGCCCTCGATCAAATCAAGATTTGTTGTAGATGTAGGCGGGGATTGCCGTCGGTCCCACAAAGTGGCCGATGCCGTTGGAACCGTTTCCCCACGCAACAACGACAAGTTGTAGAAAAAGGATAGAGGATACACATTCAGTGCTCTAGCTGCGAGACAGGCCAACACCGAAAAGCCGATGAAAGCCCAATTCCAGTATCCAACCATGCCAAAGACAGAAAGTCCAAGCTCCAAAAAGATCGCCGTTTCCGACAAGTGAGCTCCCAATCGAAAGACCATGTCCGCATTAACCTTGGTGATTGCTGACAAGTTGGGAATTACATATCTATTGGCGGTAATACCAGTGAAAAGGATTGTGACAATTCCAGATAAATGCAGGATTTCCGCAATCAAGAAGGGGATGTACATTGTCAGAATCAGAACAGAAATTTCCGAGAGTCGATTTTGCCTCATGTCAATTTGCTTGAACAAAAATCCAGTGCATGCTCCTCCAAAGCATCCTAACACCAATGATCCTACCGAGTTTAAAAAGAGATCAACAAAGAATTCTCCAAAGGCGATCGCGACGTCGCCAGGATCATGTTCCTTCGACACAAACTTGCCAAAGGAGTAAAATAAAACGATGGCCAAAGCATCATTAAGCACACTTTCTCCAAAACATAGATAGAATAGCCGAGGATCTACTCTTTTGGCTTGAAAGACCGCCAGAGTGCTGACAGGGTCAGTCGAAGATATTAGTGCTCCAAAAGTCAAAAGCTCGGCTAAAGAAGGTTGGAAACCACCCGACAAACCTAACTTGACAACTACCCAAAGGATTAACGCTGTGGAAATGGCACTGATGGCGGTTCCCAAAACAGCAAACATGACAATGGGAGCAATGTGCCGAAAGAAAAGAGCTCCCATACGGAGTCCAGTGTTGAAAATGATGGGAGGAAGTAGAAAAATAAAAAAAATCTCGGGACTGAAACTCAACAAGGAGGCCAAATCAATGTCGACTTCCTCCTTTTCGACAGCGTCGTCGTCGTATAAATCTTGTTGTGCTGCATTGGCAATTAAACGTGGCCCAACGACCAAATGTATGAGATATCCAGCACACATTCCAACTCCGATTACCATGGCAGCTTCTGGCAGAACCGAGGAGAGCCTTGGACTTGCATGGAGGTATTTGGACAGTATCAGAACAACTGCCAGAAGGCCTACGAAGAAGACCAGAAAAAGGGAAATATTTTTCTCCCCCATTATTTGATGATTCGAGTGATGGGAGAAGCGAAGTGATGGAGCTTTTCTGCCTTTCAAAATAAAAAGATGAAGTTGATAATAAGGAGCCGTTTCTTCGGGATTACTGAATCGTCGTCGATGCGTTCAGCTTCGAAGAATTCCCTTCCTTGTGTGTTGCAAGTATGGAGAGAACTGGACGAATGGCGTCGTGTCCACCGGGTTGGAGTTGTTACGATTTTCTTGTCTGTTGATAGTTGATCAAACAAAGATTTGCAAGGTCACATTTTTTATCTTCATCCGTCTGTGTGTGTGTGTCTTTGTCCTGATCCTTGTCGAATCACCAGAAATGTCGTTGGAAGAGCCGACCGTTCTGTGCCCAATTTCTACGTTGAGTGGCGTTATATCATTGGACCTACGCGCGCATGTCGAGTCAGTCTTTCCAAATCAACCTCACTTTTTACGTAGAAATAGTACTTCGTATTACGTACGGAAATAGGCTGTAGCTACCAACCGTGTTTACAGTTAGGTAATAGTTGGCATACTGTCGTAGCCATAAAAAAATTATTTTTATTAGACTACAAAAATAGAATCGTTTTGTGCACTGCTAACCGTACGTAGTAGCACGAAAGTCGTACGAGTAGCTCATTTTCTCGCACGGAGTACCGGTAATCTACGAGTACTACTCGGAGTACGACTGAGCGAACTGCAGCAGTACGGTAGTGTATCATAGTCCTACGTGTGATGTTTTGGTTAATCACATCAGACTTTAACAGGTCATCTCCTTTTGGTTTGATCTCCTTGCTTCTTCCTCTTCCTGAACATCGATTCCTTCCTGGGCATTCACCGAGGCATTCCAGTCGGCGTCAATAAACTTGCATCAATAGTAATCTCTTGACACAAATGCTGCTCAGAAGATTAAATCATCCAGAACTGACCAACACATGCTTGATCGGATCTGATTTCTCACCAATTCGTGAGCAGCTTTTTCTGAATTTTTGAGTTTGTGCACGTATCGTTACAATATATGTCCCAACAAGAACTTTCAACACGAAGCGACAATTTACCCTTGCAACCAGGATCCAAGAGAAGGTTGGAGCAGATGTACACAGAAAAGTAACAGACCTCCGTGGTGAAATCGCCAGAACTTTGCATTCCGAAAGAATCCTCAGGAGAGATGCCGCACGGATTCACTCAACTTTGTATTGCTTTTTCGTAAAAGAAGAATCCTTAGAAGGGAGTATTCCGTTAGATCCCAAGGCACGGCCTCCAAAACAGTTAAAAGGAATTGAAGCCCTAGTCTTCGTCGATCTCATCATCATTGTCAGCATCGACGTCGCCGTAGTCTGATCCAAACTGCTGCTCTTCTTGCTCTTTTTGCTGTTGTCGCTCTGCTTCGGCTTGTGCAAACTTCAATGCTTGAGCTGCTTTCCACTTGAAGGCAACTGCCACAGATGACAACATGCAACACCAGCAGGCGACGAATAAGTTTGATCCTGGAATTAGTTCCTGTATTTCACTACAGGTTACAACCAGCCCGTTCACAGCAATTGTACAGTTCAATTCAAACGGGACAATGTTTCCAGGATGCCGAACGCATTGATTCCCACTCATTGTTGCAGCAAGTCCTCCTATGATTTAACAAAACAATGAGCGCGATGGCGTCAGCTGACAGAAAGAACTCGGAAAGGATATCCAAGCTTTCAAGTACCCATACCTTCTTGTGTCCTGTTGGAAATGCGTACAAGAACGAGGCCAAGGAGTGAGCGTTGTAGCGTCATCAAAAAGAAAAAGCCTCAAATCGAGGTACTTACAGAATCGACAGACCAAGAATCCAGACAAAAATTAAAAAGAAACTCGTAAAGAGCTCTGTCCATCCACCTTCCTCACAATGACAAGAAGAAAGGAAGTTATAATGTATCAGAATGATGACAAAGCTTATCACCATGGAGACCAATCCGAGTGCGAGTCCAAAACTATGCAAAGAGAAAGCAAGTCAGCGACGAGTAAACCTTTGAATTGACACTTCCATTCTTGAAACACGCGGCATTATCTCACACCTTGCATTCTGAAAATCGCTCCAAGGTTGATTATATCGTATAATGATATCCATACATGAACCGAACACAATGCATGCCGCCACGAAGAGCAACCACCAAAACTTTAACGTGGGGGATATAGAAGTAATTTCCTCGATGCTAAGAATATCCTTGGACTCGCTCCACTTGTTTAAGGTATAAACGCATGCTATCAACGACAACCATGCTGAATACCAAATGTTGCTGGCGACGTAGGCAATCCCTCCCGGTCGAGTAATGTAGGCGACACCAACAATCCACCAAACGACCAGCGCAAGCAGTATGTATCCTTCCAAATATCCGTCCCGCAACTTAGTGACATTGGGAAGAAAATCTTGATAGGGTTGACTCCAATTTTGAATCATGATCAACGAAGATACTGCAAAACTTAACGCACCAAAGGCGATGCTCATATACCAAATGGACGCTCGCGTTCCTCCCGGAACGTTGGATACGGAACAAAAATTCACCAGTGACGCCAGTATGATGTAAAAATATCCCGTCCACCGGGGGTTATATTCAATGGGTTCTTTATCGACATCTTCGTTCTTTGCGTCTTTTGAATCAGTCGCGGCTTGGTTGACTGCGCTGCTGTTAGATGTCTGTTCTGGCATGGTATGAATTGCAGGGATCCAGCATCCAGCTGAAACTCCGCGACTACCGAGCAGAATAGAATGTGTCTATTTGAACTTTATAAAACACAACTGGCAGCACTGGCAGCACTGGCAAACTGCATTCGGTAATTCAGTCGAAGATAATCGATTTTTCTTTTGCTGCGGCGCAATCCAGTTCCCAATCCGAAGTATTTATCTGGGATAGGAAGCAATCAACGACTGATTTTTTGTTTTGTTTGTTTGTCAACTACTACTCCCTCCGTCTCACTTCTATATTACACTTTCACAACTTTAAATGAAAAAAACCGCCAACAAGCTACTTAGAACATATGGCTGTTATCATCTTTAAATTCACATTATAAGCTATATTTCCATGTATATATTATATTTAGAATTATTAAGTCTTTCAGTCCGTTGAGCCGTTCAAAGTAAGGAAGCCGCCAACAATCCACCCTTTTTCTTACGGATCTCCCCAGCAAGTGAAAATTCGACGATCACACCAGCACAAATCTCTTTCCTCTGAATATAAGCAACAACTTTGAAAATGGTGACAACAAGGAAAAAGAGGGTTGCGATGACCGAAAAGCTGAAAAAAGATGTATTCACGGCGTGCGTGGTGAGGGTGTCGCGAGAAATTTTACCTTACGGAAGTTTTAAAGCTGTTGGCGAAACACACAAAATCCATCCAAGAACTGTTGCTAATCTGTGGTATTCAACGCTGAAGCAAATACCGGGATATCAACCCAATACCCCTCTTGACCCTGTCTCTCTTCTTGCAAACGTTCCAGAAACGGCATTTACTACGAAGTTCGAAAATTCTGGAAGAAACCCGAAGCATGACCGAGACATGCTGTTGCAAGAGATCAAGAATATTGATCCTACCGCTAGAAGAACCATCAGATCTCTTGCTGGAGCTGTTGGTATTCCAGTTATGACCATCTGGAGAATGAAACAGTCGAAGAAACTGAAGGTTCATACCATGGCTTTGAAGCCGAAGTTGAACGATGATCATCGCCTCAATCGGCTGTTTCACTGCATCGCAAAGAACGACAAGAACACTATCAATTCTGTGGCTGAAATGACGTTCAAGAGCATGTATAACGAGATTCATATTGATGAAAAATGGTTCTTTCTTGTACGGGACGGGCTTCGGTGTATTGTGACCCAAGACGAGCCACCGCCTAAGGCAATATCAGTGTCCCACAAGAGTCACATCACTAAAGTCATGTTTCTTTCCGCTCTTGCAAGACCAAGATTCAATCATACAACGAGACAGGAGTTTGATGGACTAATTGGAATCTATCCAGTAGGAGAAATCGACATGTATGTGAGAGCAAGCCATGGTCACCAACCAGGAGATCTAAAGTGGTGTAACGTCAACATGGATAGGGATTTGTACCGAGATATGCTTTTTAATTTTGTGTTACCGGACGTGAAGAAGAAGATGCCAATAGACAACAACATTATATTGCAGCAAGACGGTGCCAAAGCTCATCTACCAGATGACGATCCGTTGTTTGCAGCAAAGGTCACAGAACTGTTTGGAGATCCAACTGCTGTGAAGCTGTACACACAACCGGCACAGTCACCAGATTTGAATGTGAATGATCTTGGCTTTTTCAATTCTCTACAGTCAAGATACTACCAGACAGCTCCAAAGGACGCTCTTGAATTGATTGAGATGGTAGAAGAAACTTACAAGAACTATCCAGCCAAGAAACTCAATCGAATTTGGTTGACACTGCAGAGTGTGATGAATCAGGTCATCAACCAAAGAGGAGACAACGACTACACAATCCCTCACATGAAAAAAAAGTTCTGGAACGACAAAACCAATTGCCACTATCGTTGGATGTAACTGCAGAGGCAAGCACGTATCCACTCGACATCTTGGTTGATTGATGCTTTCAATAATAGTCTCTGATAGAGTTCTGTTTCCTTTTGTTGATGTTGTCACAACTTGAAATGAAAAATTTAGTTTCTCTAATGCTTTTTGAAACAGTTGTCGAGCATTCTTCTAAATATTCATAAAAAACGAGCCGGGTCATATAAAAATGAGTCGCGCCATCCCCTGTAGAAATCCTAGGAGGTCTACACAGCTCGGCACGCTTCATTTTTGTTTTCTGACTGGCACGGCATCCTCAATAGGAATATAGAAGTGAGACGGAGGGAGTACGTTGTTGTGTTGTGTGTTGTGTGATTACCCACGAAATTGAAAAGAACGGCTGTATCATATGGATCCATGAACAAAAACCCTAATGTAATTTGGGATCAAATATCTTCATCTTACGGATTACTGTCTGTCGTACGAAGTACGAACTCCGACGATTGGTCTGTTCGATCGAGTTCCACGAGGTCGGGTAAAGCGTAGCTCTGGGGGGTTTGGGGGGAGCACACGGGAAAAAGTCGACTTTCGCGCATGTTCAGTTTACTCTTTATTAGGGGACACTTTTAGAAAAAACATGGCATTGCCGGCAACAAACTGAGACATGAGCATTCACGTTTTCTACATGAACATAAATGAGTGAAACGAAATATTTAGGCCATTTTACTTGTGTTTGCGCACGATTCCAGCACTTTTGCTTCGTTCAATATCGTGGCAATTTTGCAGTCACGAATGGTGAAAGCCTGCAATGCATCACTCGTTTGGTTACGTGACACAAAAACGACATATTTTGTCGCGCAGTCATAGATCTTTATATTCAGCTCCGAAGAGCAACCTAATAGAAAGAAGTTAGGCCTTTCTAACGCTAAATTGCTTGTAAAAACATATTTAGGAAAAAAAATAACGACACCTTCCAAACGTTGAAAAGAAGGGCTAGCTAGGTAGAAACTAAACCGAAAAAACTCAATTATTTGGACGAAATGGATCGAAAAACGAACGGATTAATCGTTTAAACCCAACATCTCAAATTTTGACCGAGTTGCTTTCCATTTTTGCTATGCTATTTTGTTTACAGTTAAATTCGATACTACACCCGCTTGCTATTTTTGCTCTATGCTATTTTGTTTAAATTCGATACTACACTCGAAGTACAAATATCCAAATTGCTACTTTCGTATTACGTGTACTTTGACTGTAGTATTTAGACTGTAGGTAGTACAGTTATTTACGGTACATAGTATCACCATTACCAAAATACTATTAGGCTTCCTAACAGTATAGATCTTCTCCATTGTTTTTTGTCTCTCAAAATCTTCATAAAAGACTTTACCTCCTCTGACATACCCTTGGTCATGTTTGAATTGTAGACAGTTGTACTACTCTCGAATTACGTGTATTTAGACTGTAGGTAGTACAGCTACAGTACACAGTAGCACCATTACCAAAATATTAAGAGGGACCCCTACCACAGGGGACAACTGTGTGAAATCACCACAGAAAACAATAGGAACACCTCCAAAAGGTTCCACTGGTCTGTCTCCATGAAAATGTATCCTTTTGCATTGTTTTTTGTCTCTCAAACTCTTCATAAAAGACTTCACCTCCTCTGACATACCCTTGGTCATGTTTGGATTGTAGACAGTGTAGCTACTCTCGAATTACGTGTATTTAGACTGTAGGTAGTACAGCTACAGTACACAGTAGCACCATTACCAAAATATTGAGAGGGACCCCTCCCACAGGGGACAACTGTGTGAAATCACCACAGAAAACAATAGGAACACCTCCAAAAGGTTCCACTGGTCTGTCCAATTTCTCCTTCACTTTTTACTCCTAGCAATTGGAGATCAGCAACAGATGCAAAGGAAACTTCATCAACAATGACCAAGTAGGCATTTTTGAACTCTTCGAGTTCATTTCTTACTTCCCTCTTGAAGGCGAAAGCCTTTGCTGTTGTTTCACCATTAATTGAGACAGCAGCTGCACCTGTAAGTGCAGTAACAACTAACAACTATACTTCTTTTGTCAAATTTTACACGCAGCTCCTCACATAGTTTCTGGGTGTATCTACAAACAGTCTTAATGACATGGCTTTTCCCTGTCTCACCTGCACCAGAGATGAAGCCAATCAACTGTTTGTTGTTCTGTTACCAATTTGGTGTCGAAGAGTATCACAACGTCTCCTCTTTGTAGATTACGAGGATGATCATTCACCCATTCGTCTTCAATACTTTCCTTCGTTTTTTTTTCAGCTTCTTTATGGACCTGGTCAATGAATGCACATATAATTATTTGAAAAGACGTCTTCTGATCCACATCTCCGCAGAAGTAAATTTCAGCAAAGTCGCAAACATTTTTCAAAGTTCCATTGACTTCTATATCAACAATGTGTCCCTTCTTATCAAAAATTCTTCTGACAGATTTTATAGCCAATTCATTGAATGCTCAAACATTCAACTGATTCCAGTTGCCATTAACGCTGCACCTATCATACCTTTTAAACCAATTGAGGAAGTCTCTTGTTTTTGTGCTGCGTCCCCTGCTCTCATTCTTTCCGTCATTGATTCTTGCATTTTTTAACCATATGTTTTGCAGCCAGTGCGAAATGTTTGTTATCTTCCTTTTCCGTATTTTTAGAAACATAACATGTGCAAACATAACTGTTAGACTGTACCTGTTTTCGTCTCCACTATCGTCCCTTAGACGATAGCTTTGTCAAAGACGAGTCAAACACAATGATCTACGACGAGAGTAACTAGTAAAGTCAGAGTCTCTTCGTAAATTGGATTAATCAAAGAAAGTGACAGCATCCTCTGTCCCTTTCTTGATATTACTCTTTCTTGCGCTAACCGCGCTTCTCTTCTTTACAGAGACTACTCCGTCTCCGATCTTGTTCGCAGAGACTACTCCGTCTGCGATGCTCATGCATCCTCGGGAGACATTACCTTTGTCTCTACCAATGATTCCGTTTACCATGTTTGCACTTGCCTTAGGGCCCTCGCATCCTCGGAGGACATCAGCATATGTGCGGCGACCAGGCGCTTCTGGGATCAAATCCTTGCCTGTGCGACCTACCGCTTCCGAATGCTTCTCTGCATTCTCTGCATTCTCCATCAGGGTTCCTGTTCTCATTAGGGTTTGTGTCTCGTCATCATCCCTTCCAACACGCTCCTCACGCAGCGACGTGACAGGGACGGAAAGGGAGCTGAGTGGTTTGTGTCCAAGAATGACATCTCGAAATTTTCGAAATAACGCTCCCTGGAGCGGTTTCGTGAAGAAATCAGCCAACATTTCCTCGGTAGGGCAGTGAATGATGTTAAGACCCTCAGTCTTTACACGATCGGTGATGAAGAAGTGACGGATGTTGATGTGACGAGACTTCTGCCCAGCAGACGCACGACCGTTGAGTTCCAGCTTCATGGCACTTTCGTTATCCTGTGCAAAATCATTGACGGTGATGGGATATCCTTGTGCCTCCATGAACATTTTCACCCAGATAGTTGCCGGGAGGAAGTCACTGGCGCCAACAAGTTCAGCTTCGGTCGAGCTCTTGGTATTCAGCTTTTGCTTTTGGGACTTACACATGAAGGCGCCAAGTCCCAGGGACACCGCACCGCCAGTATGGCTCTTGAAGTCAGGATGTACGGCATAGGACGCATCCACCCATGTCTTCAACCGGGTGAGTGTTCCCCCCCCAAGGATTCGAGGCAAAGAGATGGTTCCATTGATGTACTGCAGGAGGCGACGTAGTTTGTTCCAGTCTTGCTCACGTGGGTCAGACAGCCTGGTGCAGAGGAATGCAACGGCGGGCAGGATGTCAGGACGGGCGCGGAGGGCCACATGAAGCAACTTGGGGACGATGCTGCCGTAGAGGTCGACACGCTCCTGAGGAGCCACGGCTGGTGAGTCCGGGTTTATGTTGAGCAATCCCTTGCCCGCGGCACTGCTGGCGGAGGATGAGATGGGTTCACCAAAAAACTCGATAACCCCTTTCAGATATTCTTCCATCAGGATACTGACAGTTCCGTTGGAGTTGAAAGTAATATCCATACCAAGGAACTTGTGATGACGACCGCGGGTGACAGTCATTTTACCGAAGTGTTTTTCAATGGCCGTGATAACGTCGGTGACGACTTGAGGATCAACATGACTGATCTTGTTGTCATCCACATACCATACAACAGTGCATTGCTTCCCATCAATCATTTTGTTTGCAACGCATGGATCATACGGGTTAAGTTCGAAGCCCATATCCATGAGGGTGGAAGCAAAAAGATTATACCAGAGGAGCGCGGATTTTACACATCCGTACAAGGCCTTGAGGAGGCGGACATAAAGTGTCTTCACACCGTTTTCCATGACCACAAACTTAGCATAGGCGGGGTTCACGCTGCACATGATATCCACGGACTGTCCGGTAATTTTCATGAGTACAAAATCATCCATCCATGCATGAAGAAAAGCTCCCTCGACATCAGCCATAGCGACGTCACGTTGTTCCTTTGCATCAATCATTAGTGACACGAGAAGCGCATCGATGCTGATAGTGGGGGATGCTGTTGCTTCCTTTGAGTACAGTGCCTTCTGCGGCCGTCCGTCAGCACAGGAACGCCCCTTGATGGAACCGTCACGCTTTTCTTTTATCAGATTGACAGCCCGCAGTGCAGCCCGGCGTTGTTCACGAGTGAGGGTCCGGCTGTCTAGAACCTCGAACACCGTCTTGTCATCCAGTTGGGCAAATTCGCGAAAAAGGGCATCCACAGCAGCTTGTCCGTGCTTTTTGATGCCTGCTGTGGCTGTCATTTGGGTCATCATGTAACCAACAATGTGGTCGCATGTGGCCTTAGCTTCAAGGGAGGTGGAGACAAATTGCAGGAGCTGGATGTCATGTCCAAAACGGTGAGTATAGTTGCGTACTCGGTTTGGGCGAAGATCATAAGCTGGGCCGCCGGGTGGGAGATGATCGGCGGGCCCTCCCGAGCGCCGGTTCGCTCCTTGGTTCGCTCCTTGGTTCGCTCCTTGGTTTTCTGCTGTGGTGTTGACCACATCCGCGCCGTCTTGTTCTTCTGCATCCGCCGTGTGAGTCGCTCCTTGGTTCGCTCCTTGGTTTTCTGCTGGGTTCTCCAAGACTTCCACATCCGCTCCTTGGAACAGGACATTGTCCCGGTCCACATCCAGTGCTGGAACAGCGGCGTTGTCGGCAAGGTCCAGGAAATCATCCTGAGGAGGGAGAGGGTCAGCGAGAGGAGCATCAGGATCGGCAGCGGGGAAAAAATCTGGCTCCACAGCGCCATCATCAACAAGGACAGGGGGATCATCAAAGGCGGTATTGTCTACGGCTACATCCTGGAGGTCGGCGGGAAGATCGAAGGGGTGGTTGGGGCGCCACTCGAACAAGAGGCCATCAGGCCCAATGACGGGATGACCCTGACCGGCAGCCATACCCTCTACAGCAGCGATGACTTCGTCCGTGATGGGAAGTGGAGTGTACTGGGCCCGAGAGATGCGAGAGCCGGTGACCAGAGACATGAAATGGTAGTCGCCCTGTGCATTCCCGGTGTGGTTCAGGGCAATAGCGCCAATCGTGCGGGGATTGGTGCGGTTGGTTGGCCGAGGGTCGTCATAGACCTGGACATAACTGCCAAACTCCAATTTCATTTGGGTGTAGTCAGGGTTTGGGAGACCAGACACAATAGTACGGGGACTCATGTCAGCCGAGACACCGTCACGAGCCGGGAGGATATTCAGGGCAGTCACGACACCGCGCACAAGTTCACGGATCATAAGGTTGGGGAGGCGACGATACGGCATCCCGTTGACAGCGGCGCGGACGCGCTCCTTGATGGTGCGGATGGATCGTTCAACTTCCCCCACGTGATCGTCAGCAGCAGTGACATTGAGAACAATAGGGGCAACGTCAGCACGGAGGCATTCAAATTCGTTGTCCGTGTGGATGTCCGTGACAGTGAAACCACGGTTCTCATACATGTCGGTTACTCCAAGGGTCTCACGCAGTATGCTACGTTTGCTCCGGTCTTCGATGGGAGCGACGGTACGGAAGCGGATGTCACGAGAGATGGTGTGGAAAAACTTATTCCCTTGCACAAAAAAAAGATCCATAGCAAGCGTCACTCGCGGGTGGTCCTTCAGGATGAGAGGAATGTCCACAAGGTTAATGGACGGGACATGAGACGACGGACCCTTGGTGGTTTTTCCTTGTAGAGAAGGTACTTCAGGGCCGTAGATGGTGATGGCACGGCGAGCATCGTCCACAGTGATGGGGCAATTTCGG
Organism: Nitzschia inconspicua; assembly: GCA_019154785.2. Classification (NCBI taxonomy): domain Eukaryota; phylum Bacillariophyta; class Bacillariophyceae; order Bacillariales; family Bacillariaceae; genus Nitzschia; species Nitzschia inconspicua. Next base: position 1,971,733 of record JAGRRH010000001.1, on the reverse strand, counting down.
ATGCGATTATGCGCAAGGAGGTCCTCAAATTGGTCTTGTCCAGGGCGGTGGAGTTTGACATAGAGATCACGAGCACGATCAGCGGCATCGACTTCACGTCGTGTGAAGCGCGCTTTGTTTTCTCGAACCGTCTGGAGGAGAGAGCAAGCGGGAAGGTCCAAAGGCAGAGCGGGAGAGGACGGCGCAGGCAGAGCAGGGGGCGGAGCCGGTTCAACGAAGGAAGGGTCTGTGTAGTCATGGTAATACAGCCCGTTCTTGTATTCGCGGAAAAGGAGAATGGAGCCATCATTGCGGTGTACTCGGAATGCCTTCTCCACAGCAGTATCCATGGTCACACGGCACACGCTGGCAAGGTGTGCCAAGGAAATGATATTGGCAAGGGACCGGTCGTCAAGCCAAACAGTGCCAAGACCCTGAAGGTCGCCGATCCAATAGCTGACAATGTCGCCACCTGTGCCACAAACTCGAATGGGCTTGCGAGCGCGCCGGATGTTGGTGAGGAGATGACGGGACTTGAACATGGAGAGGGTGGACTCACTGTCAATGAGGATCCAGTTCTCGGGAATGAGTCCGCCGCGGCCAAAGGAGGTGGAAGTTAAGACAAAATGGCGCTCACATTGAAGGAGTTGTATGCCATTGGAGGAAGGACAATTCCTGGCCAAGTGGCCCTTGCGTTGACACTTGAAACAGAGGATGGCTTCCTTCAGAGTGCCGTCCAGGCCCGGGATGGGGGCAAGATCAGTGCCGGTTTGAGTAAAAGTGAGGCCAAGGCCCTGTGCCGGTGCCATCGCGACGTTGGAGGAGTGAACAGCCTGCGTAACGATGGAAGGACGGTACGTCAGAAGCATGTTGTAGGCTGCTGCAAGATTCGTTGGATATTGATCTTCGCCACGAGAGTAGAGGTTCTCAAGGTCGGCCACCAGAGAGCCATAAATTCGTTGGTTGGCCGCACGGAGGAGGAGGATTGCAACGTCACGATCTCGTGCGGCTGTCTTGTTGTCACCACTTTGTTCAAGGTGTGCCACAGTGGTGCCAATGGGTTGGTCCTTGGTGTAGTGTTCAACGATCTCTAGCTTGGTACAAAACTCTTGGTAAAAGTCCGGAACAGAAACATTTGGACCTTGTCGAAAGTTGTAGAAAGCGGCAATGGCATCCGCAATGGCTAAGTTCACCACCCGTGTTCCTTCAAAACGTTGGGCGATGCCTTTGATGCTGTTGAGAATCCAGGCACAGTCGCGTTCGTAGTCCTTGGTCTTGAAATCGGGAAGCGACTTGAGCTTGTTCCTCATTGCAACACTGCATTGTCCCCAGATGGCGTTATACGTAGCCCTAAGGTTGTCTTCCAGGGTGTCACAGCGTTCTCCAAACTTCTTGATTTTGTTCTTCCATACAGCGAGCTCAACCTCGAGCTCGTCAGCATCCAGACCGTCAGTCGGTTCCTTGCGTGGCCGAGGTAGGGTTGGAGTCTTGAATTCCGAGAAAAGGAGAGCCATGTCTCCGGAGTGCGACATGTTGATCTCAACATACTGTTGGAGGGCATTACACGTTTCCGAGAATTGCTTCGGGTCACTCGACTCGCTGTACACCTGAAACACGTGTCCGTTCATGCCAGGTATATCCCCTTTGTAGGATGAGGACGAGGAGTTCGAAGAGTTAGAGGTGGAGGAGGGAACATGATTACCGCGGTGCCTGTTCCGGCCACGGTGACGGCTACTTCCGCCGTTTCCATTGTTGCCTGCTCCGTTTGCTGCAGCTGGTGCCGGTGCTGCTGTCGCCGACGGTGCCGTCGTCGGCGCAAAAGTAACACTTGCAGCGGGTTTCTCAGTCATCGTTAGTCAATTACTTCCTTTCTTTGATTAATGTTAGACTGTACCTGTTTTCGTCTCCACTATCGTCCCTTAGACGATAGCTTTGTCAAAGACGAGTCAAACACAATGATCTACGACGAGAGTAACTAGTAAAGTCAGAGTCTCTTCGTAAATTGGATTAATCAAAGAAAGTGACAGCATCCTCTGTCCCTTTCTTGATATTACTCTTTCTTGCGCTAACCGCGCTTCTCTTCTTTACAGAGACTACTCCGTCTCCGATCTTGTTCGCAGAGACTACTCCGTCTGCGATGCTCATGCATCCTCGGGAGACATTACCTTTGTCTCTACCAATGATTCCGTTTACCATGTTTGCACTTGCCTTAGGGCCCTCGCATCCTCGGAGGACATCAGCATATGTGCGGCGACCAGGCGCTTCTGGGATCAAATCCTTGCCTGTGCGACCTACCGCTTCCGAATGCTTCTCTGCATTCTCTGCATTCTCCATCAGGGTTCCTGTTCTCATTAGGGTTTGTGTCTCGTCATCATCCCTTCCAACAATAACATGTGCAATACATGATACTGCCACCATCAACAGCAGTGATGACGTTAGCAACCAAAAAGAATGCTGGCATACTTTGTTACAATTGTTTTTCCGGTCCCAGCCAAGAATTTCTTCCACAACGATGCCTATCACATTTTCAAAATCAATGGCGCATAACCCAGGGTTTTCAATTCTGATCTTTTCACTCTCCATTGCATATTCACGATGAATTCCCTCCTCTGATCCCACACTAACAGTAAGTGGGATTTGACTTCCTGCGTCACCCTTAGCCATCACTCTAATCCTGAAATTAACAGCATCTTCCGGAGTTATTGTGAATAGAACGCATGGCAGGCCAAATGATGCTGTCATGGCAAACATTCTTTGTCTTGCTATTTTGGCTGCTCCGGTAGTATCGAAGAATACCGTACCGGTAATTCACACTACACTCTACATACTGATGTCATTTTTTGTTATTACGGTATCCACAATCCACGCCGGAACTCGATGCCCCCCTTCGGAGAGGTCCAATTAAACCGGTAAATCGGAGACCGCTGTACCGGTACCGGTAGTCTACCGTACTCTACCGGATCCTGCCGCTACCTACCGGTAGTACGGTAGTCCATCGTACCCGGCGTACTACGGTACGTAATTGATCGTGTTTGCATGACAAGGTTTTTTTGGTTGACTGCACACAGTTGTCGTATGATACCGGGTAGTCTACCGGTAGCTCTATGTACTAGCTAGGGCGATACATACATCATCGATACAGTGCTTGTGAAAACACTTCTTTCGAACTTTCTCTACTACCGTAGGCTACCTACGGTAGCTACCGGTAGGTAGTAGACTACGACAGTAGTTCTTTCCCGAACCGTCACAGGTTTTATTTCACAGCAGCCGGTCGATTGTTCATTCCAATGATTCTTTCAACGAGAAATCCCGCTCCTCAGAAGCATGCAAAAAGAAGAAAGAGGGTAACAGCTGTGACTAGTCCAATGGCACCTCTCGGAGTGGGTGTGGTCGTCGCATACTTTTTCTTTTCCTTTCAGAAGGATTTGTCGATGAGTCATCATCTGTCATCTTCATCTACGCAATCCCCTACGACCCATGTAAGCACTCTCAAAAGCGTTGACCGTCAGTATTCTCAAAAAACGAAATGCAAATATCACGGAAATTGTCCATCCAACACTGTGTGTGAAAACGAAGTTTGTATTCCTTTTATGCCGACGAATCACATCACATCGAACCATTCCCAGCAACACGAGCGTTGCGTGCAGACTTGCCTCGCGGAGCTTGTCAAAGATGAGTACTTTTATCATGGAACGGAACCGAAAATTGTCAGAACGTTTCCCAGCAACAGTCCCCTGAGTGGCTGTGTCGTTCAATTCGAAAGGCAGAGAGTGTCCCAGCCGCCAAAAAATATTGGAACATTCCATTCATGGATCGACACTCGACTCAGAAATGTTGTTCGAGTGGACATGGAACAAGATATGGCAATGGAAAGTAACAAGAATCCCGACTTCCCCCTAGTTTGGAACGCCTATTGCAGTCCCTCTTGCAAATCTGACACAGATTGTTCGTCGGGAAATAGATGCATTGGCCGTCCCGAACAACGAATTGCAGCTCCAGTCCCGATACATTCGGAACCCAAAAGTTGCCATACCTCTGCGACATCCTATAACAACCACCCCAAAGATATGATCATTGTGACTGGGTCTGACTCGGCATATTACTCCGCCCTTCAAAATTTTGCTGCTTCCTTAAAGTACTGGGCCCCCACGAGAAAATTAGTAATTTACAACTTGGGCATGACCAACCTACAACTCAAGAATATCAAAAAATGGACCAACCTTCATGCTCTCCATTGGGAATCGGGAATTCCCACAACGCTGCCGCCACACGTCAACTATTTGAAAAATTATGCTTGGAAGTCCATCATAATTAACGAGACAGTTCATGAATATAAATCCATCTTTTGGTTAGATGCAGGCGCAACGTTTACTGGTAACATCGATTCGATTGAGGAAATCATACATCGTAATGGTATATTTTTGGTGCGCGGCCAGGACGAAGACATGAAACGCTTATCCCATCCAAAAACGTACCAGGCTTTGGGATACGAAAAGGAGACGTTTCGAAAAGGCCTCAAATCGCCGCATTTTGCCGGAGGCATTCAAGGGCACGTATATCCATCCCGCTTCATTGATAGTCTTGTCATTCCAAATGCGAAATGCGCTCTGGATCCCGACTGTATTGCGCCGACCGGCAGTTCGTTGGGCAACCACCGATACGATCAAACCAGTTTGAGCATTTTGGCGTATCAAACCACTGTTCAAGCTACTCACTACACCGAATATCTAGCTGCTGGTCGTGATCAGCTCAATGCTGACTTGTTTCAACCATCCGAAAAGATCATGTGGACATCAAGGGGAAACTGTAATTTTTACTTCCAGAATGTACAGTTGAAGGTCTAGGGTTAGAGTTTAGAGTATTTTTCTCCAAAAAGTATTACGTGTAGCTAGAGAGTAGAAAGAGTAGAGTGCACGTCACCTCAATCTACTCGGAGTACGAAATAGTCATTCCTAAATCCACGGTCAAAGTTCCCTTAACTATTCTAATTATGGCTAACACCCGAAAAATGACCATGACACTTATGGTGTCATGACCCATTAAAACGTCGTCTCTTCGCCATTTTTGATTTTCGAACGAACTTTTCGTCAATCATTGGAAGACCATCAGTGCAGTGGTTCCTATCATCGTAACCGTCTTCTGCAAGCGACATGGGTTGTGTTTTGTCGAAATCAACCTTCAGGGCCAAATCCGAATCATCAGTGCCAAATCGAACCTGATCTTGGGACATGGGCACAATCCCACGAAGCATCGTCATCACTTTCTGGTGCTTCAACGGGACATGGTTGGCGTTGCTTCCATCGCTGACGAGTGTTTTCCAGATAACCAACGTCGTTGCTAGACGCATCACTTACCGCAGTCAATTTACTTACATGGTAACTGCCTGCTTTTCCAATTACAACATTTTTCATCGGACAACAAATCGAAAAGAAATGGAACGAATAGAAGTGACGTGCCCTCCCGGCCGTTCCGATTCGACGAACGACTGTTCTCAAACAGTTTTGGTTTCACGGCTCCCACCAAGTTATTTTTGGTCATGTTGTTTGATGGGAGTGATTCTTGTTGCACACGCGTCCGTACGGCGTAGCCTGTGATAGGAAAACAAGGAAACCATCAGTTCTTGTGTCAGGTGTCGATCTAAACTCATTTTGCCAATCGAAGTCATTTGATACCCCTCACCATTGCTACGTTCGCCGACACTGTCTGTTGCAGTTCGTCTTTTTCTGAAGCAATTGAATAACACTAAACATTGAATGGCAGACCGAAGCAAACATTTGGAAAGATAGGAAATGAAGGAAACCGTTAGCAGTTGTGTCAGGTGTTCATCTACAGTCTTTTTCTCAATCAAGGTCATGCGACACCCCTCACCATTGTCATGTTTGCCGGCACTATCTTTTGCACCTCTGAATGAGTTGAAACAAACTAAACTTTGAACTTTGAATGCCAGAACTAATGTAATTTTTTTTTGAAAATACCGAGGAACACCGTGTTGCAAACATTTTGTAAAGTACCCCGAAATACCGCGATGTTCCTCGACCTGCCACGCGCATTTTCCCTCCTTTCCGAATTCATTTGAAATTCTTTGAACAGATATGTTCAGTTAGAAAGGACCAGGCCTGCTCCTGTATTCAAATTGATCTCCTATGAAATAAACAGCAACGGTATCCCTTGAGCCTATTTGAAGCTATGCAACAGTGATTTTACTAGACTAGGTTCTAGTCGCAAAGTATCATTCTCCCACGATACGTCGTAGACATTAAAAGAATATTCATACCCGAAGATGAAGCTGTCGTAATCAATTGATCTGCAGCCAATGAATTCGCTGTTGCTGCCGTCACAATTAGTAAGCGCGGTTCCCACGTCATCGAAAAAAATGTTCGCGCCACAAAACTTCATTCCGTTGCACGCACAGCGAATCCTCCGCCGAATGTCTTCTCCCGACATAGTCTTCGAGGATATGAGACTGCGCATCGGTTCTAATTTCTGGCTGAAACACTCTCTGTCTCCTGGTATCCTTATCAAAAGATTATCCAACCTTTCCTCCATCCCCTGCCTTGCGAGAAACATGGACTGCGGCGGCAACGACGAAACCGACGGATGCAGGAAGCGTTCCAACGACGAAACCGACGGATGCAAGAAGAGTTCCGTACCGAAGATTGATGGTTGCGGATACGAGAGTGACAGTTCCCTTTTGCAGAGTCAACAGCACGTCCCATCTCCGCAAACCTTGCATAACAATTTTTCGGAAATGCCTTTATTCCCTGATCGTCCGCTCCAGCTTACTCCGTCATTCATGGAGTGAGGGAACACGAAGCCCATCAGCCAATCGATTGGTTGGGGTGGTACTCCTATCGATGTGGTAGGAATCCTAAAAGCGCTGAGTGGGACACAGCAAAGTACCCAAAGAAACCAGGGCTTCCCCGCTTGATCGAGTTGGCGGTCATCGAGGTGTTGCGTGTTAACCCCAATATTGGACCACTTGATGCTGCCAGAGCCATTCGTGATAAGTTCGGCCGTAGTGAACATCCACATCCTCTCCTAAACGAGGAAGGTCCCATTTATTTGACGATACTTCCGCAGATAATGAAGAAGGTCGAAAACGAAAAAGGCAAAAAAAAGACAATGACTGCATCAACTGTTGCAACAACTTCGTCATCCGCTGGTACGGTACGGAGGATGAAGTTTGCTACAGATATGTATCAATACATACTCATGCATCGGCTACATTACGACAAACTCGCTCAGATCTGTTGGAACCCCACTCGGATTAGCGGACGCACATGGATCCGTGAATTTGCACGGCATCTTCAGCAAACCGGTGTCTTGACCGGTTTGGGATGGAATAATCATGAACCGGAGACAACCTTGATTGTGCTCGATAGTGAGGAAGTATTGTCCAACAATAGATGGAAAGAGCTGCATGGAGCAAGTGAGCGAGTGCACAAGACAGGCAAGGACCCAAGGGGAAGAAACGTAGTGTTCAGTAGCATTGCACTTTTGGCCAATGCCGTTTGGTGCGAGAACGTAGGCTGGGAGGTTTGCGGGTGTGTTGATGGGACACATGGAATAACAAATTCCCCATATAAGTTAATCACTCTTGGCTTCTGCTCCTTCTCGCAAAAAAAGGGACGTCGACAATTTCATCCTCTGGTATATGTGTGGGGAGAGGGGGAGAGGGAAATCGTGGCGCTGCATGGATTTCTCAACTTTAAAATCGCCATTCGTTCTCTGTTCGGAATAAACGAAGTGTGTTTCAAGGGAGGAATGGTCTCTGATGCCACTGCAGTGTTCACGAAATCTGTTAAGTCTGCATTCCCCGGGACCATACCGATGTCGTGTTACCCACACATCATAAGGAAGTTCAAAATGGATGGTCGGAAAGGAAACGGTTCTTATGCGGCAAAGCGGAAGGAACAGAAGACAGGCCCATGGTTCTCGCAAGAGGCAGAATCTGCAATAATGAAATGTTCACTCTGTAGAACGAAGGAACAAATGCAAGAGATGTGGCGATTGACGAAGGAAACATGGCAACGCGATGGAGAGGGTGGAATGGCGGAGACATTCGCAAAGACATATATTCAGGACGACGACTTCTCCAACTGGAACTACACTGCCAGCGGACTTCATGGATGTGTCCCCTGTAATAACCCTATGGAGAGGCACAATCTGGAAATAAAGGGGACGGCGGACTTTTCAGGACTGGTCCCGAATCGCATGGACATGTTGACCTGTCTTACACAAGGTTTCGTCAAACTTGTATTTGAAGGAAGCAAAAAACATTGTTGCCCCGAGTGGGGCCTCCCTGTTCTGGACTACGATAGAGCAGCAAATGATGACGCATTCATGAAGTTCCAGTCACTCCTGGACCCGAAAATAGATGTAAAGGGATACGATGGTGGGTGGCTCATAAATAATCTGCACTACCTTGCTGTACCAATCACAGAAGATGACATTGAGAAGATGAAGATGGCTTTGGAAGGCCGCCTCGAGGACAATGTGAGTCTGCAAGATGGACAGCAAGACCTACGTGATGTGCTTTTGGCCAGGACTGAAAGATTCCATCACGTGAAACAGTCCATTTCGTTGGTTTCCAGTCCGAACATCACATACTACCACTGTAATTGCAGACGATACTACTATCATCGGTGGTGTTTTCAGTCTGCTTACATGCAACATAAGGAGAAACTCAAGCTGCTGGGCCAAACAATCCATAAGAGCCCCGAAAAGAATTCTAAGGCAGCTAGGCAACGACAAGTAATTGCAGATGCCATGGATGCGGCAAGGGAAAGGATCAAAAGGGCGACAAGATATTGAACGTCAACAACGACACTCTTCCAACATTGCTTCCTCGAAAGCGCCAAATATTCGTCGATAGCTCCATTCCTTCACCGCCTCCTTACCACGGCTATGTTTCGGCAACAAGAGAGCCCTTCCTTATTGGGAAACATAGACGTGATTCATCAACATCATTCTTATGATCATTAACGGATTAATGCTCTCTTGTTGTCAATGATTGAGTGTTGCGTGTTGCGACACTCCGATGATAAAATCAAATTGTTCTAGTGCTCAAAGCATTAATCCGTTTAAAATCATGAAGAATACCCGACCATTGAATAATCGTTAGGCCCGAACACTCCTCTGTGATTAAACAATGGACAAGAACTAAACATTCCTCCATTGTCAACACCAATTACTCATCGAATCCACAAATCCAAAACATTCCGGAAATATTCCTAACATTCCTCCATCCTCAAGACCGACTACTCATCGATGAACAATTCCAAAACATTCAAATTGTTGTAGTACCCAAGCATTATCCCGTTTAGGTTCATGAAGAATACCCAACCATTGCATAAGCAACAGGGCCAAACACTCCTCTGTTATTCCTCAACAGATAAGAAAACATGCCTCCATTGTCAACACCAATTCCTCGTCAATCAATAATTCCAAAACATTGCTGAGATATTCCTTTGTGGGGGACTTTATCCATTTGTGTTTAACAACGAAGGAAGCGGCACAACATTCATATTGTTGTATTGCTCAAGCATCAATCCAAAGGGCAAGAACAACATGCCTCCATCATCAACACCAATTACTCGTCAGTCAACAATTCCAAAACATCCGAATTGTTATGCCTCCATCATCGACACCAATTACTCGTCAGTCAACAATTCCAAAACATCCGAATTGTTGTAGTGCTCAAGCATTAATCCGTTCAAGTACATGAAGAATAGCCAACCCTCGCGTAATCAACAGGACCAAACACTCTTCTATGTCAATGGACAAGAACAAACATGCCTCCATCGTCAACACCAATTCCTCATCAATCAACAATTCCAAAACATTCAACAATTCCCGAATGCCAACCATTGCATACCCAACAGGACCGAACACTCCTCTGTGATTCAACAATGGACGAGAACTAACCATTCCTCCATCGTCAACACCAATTACTCATCGATCCACAACTCCAAAACATTCCTAGTGCTGAAGCAGTAAGGATCAAATGGACAAGAACAAACATGCCTCCACCGTCAAATAGGTCAACAATTCAAAAAGATGGCTGGAACATTCCTTTGTGGCGGACTTTTATCCATTTGTGATTAATAACGGAGGAAGCGTCACAACATTCAAATTGTTGCAGTGCTAAGCTTTCATCAAATGGACGAAAACAAACATTGCTCCATCCTCAACACCAATTACACATCGATCAACAATTCCAAAACATTCCTGAAATATAACGTTGGACAGAGAAACGATACCAACATCATTCCAACGTGCCCCCACCCATGGCTCCTTCCTGGTAAAGATTATGATGGTTCAAAGGCTGAAGGGAGTAGTATGTTGGATTGGGAGTAGTATATGCTGGATTCATCGCAGCCGTTCATTTACGCTCCTTCATCAAGACAACCCGTTAATAATCCTGATAGACTCTACAGGAGTATGTTAAAACGTCAAATAGTGTGGTAGGTAGGAGCGGTATGATTAGTACATACCTTCATATATCGGCAAGTGCAGTCAGTGGGTTGAGGGAGGTAGAAGGGTCTTTTTTGGTGGCGAAGAGAGAAGTCATAATGTCCCTGAACATTGATTATCTTCAGGGATAAAGATTTCCAATATAGAATTTATTATGCCCCCCTAAATCCACGGAAAGTGGATTTAGGTATTCCAGCGAGTAGAGTTAGGTTTTATTTTTGCTTTTGCATTCGGATGGCATGACAGTCCGTCACGGATTACCTCTCTACTAAAATTTCACACTATGGCAGCAACAACAACATTAAATCGACAACAACAGCATATTCGGATAAGTTGGGTGTTACAGCATCTTAAAGCGACAGGTCCCTAGAAAGAAATAGTTTTTATCACCATGTCAGGTACGTTACGCTGAGAATACTGGACGACTGACTTGATGCATTCATCAAGAGAACGCTCACTGAACGTTTCTTTTTCTCTTTTGTCATCTCATGATAGGCAAGGCTAAAGCTGTCTCCAAAGCCCTGAAGAAGGGGATTTCCAAGAAGGGAACTCGCATTCACACAAAAGTTCACTTCTACAAGCCAAAGACTTTGAAGTCGACTCGAAAGCCCAAGTATGAACGAAGCAGTACACCCAAGAAAAATGGGGTGGACACATATTCCATCATCAAGTATCCTTTGACTACCGAGTCTTCCATGAAGCTCATTGAAGACAGTAACACGCTTGTATTTATCGTAGACATCAAGGCCAACAAGCGTCAAATCAAGGCTGCTGTGAGAGAATTATACAATATCGATTGCGAGAAGGTCAACACACTTATCACTCCGCGGGGACTGAAAAAGAGTTACGTGCGACTGAGCAAGGACTATGATGCCTTGGACGTGGCAAACAGAGTCGGTGTGATCTAAAGCAACCTATTAAGGAGACTTTATCCTCAATATTACATGGAGATTGTAGTACTCTTAAAGCTTCACCTACTTTCGCAATCTGTAGTCACCTTTGTTGGGAACTGTGCATAGAGGCCTGATAATTGGAAGGTCAGTGATGCATTGCCGTCTTCAATTTCGTCCGGTGTCTTCGTCGGATTTCGAACTACAACTGAATTTATTTACTTGAGGAGTTCGTCTATCTACTGACTTTTATACTGAAGACACGGCATCCGCAATCGGCCGAGCACGTCGCCAGGACTAAAACGTCGTTTCCATGCGAAACAGGCTTCCAAGCAATCTTGTTCACTGCTCCGATGTGACAGATATTCGGATCGAATTGGGACACCAGTGTAGGCTGCAAATTCTCATTCCAATCAATAGGGACAGACCAAAGCTGCAACAAACCATCCTCAAAGCCGATCGCCAATAGACCTCGCGATTCCGTCAACTTCAGCGGAGCGAGTGAGAGGCTGGTAACAGCTGCATTTTTTGCATCTTCGTCGTTTCTTGGCACAAAAGCAGAGTACTCTTTCATTTCAATCTCGTATCCATCCTCTGAATCAATGGCAATAACCTTCCAAAGCTTCACACTTGCATCTCTTGATCCAGTAACAAGGATCGTGGGGTCATACGGACAAAAATGAGCACTCCAGACGATTCTTTTGTGACATGAATCTATGGCGCACGCAAGAGAGTATCGTTGTGTGTCGGACCCTTCACCGTCACCAGGTCCGTTTCCAGTTGCTTTCCATATGCACAAGCGTCGGTCTTTGCCGGAGGAAGCAAGGTAGGATCCGTCTGGGGAGAAGCTCAAAGCAGTAACTGTTGACCGATGTCCGCCTTTCAGGACTTGAACACAACGATAATGCGAGTTCCACAGCCGTATGTTGGCAGTCTCTACGTCCCTGGCTTTTGTTGTGGACGCAATCAGAACTTCGTTGAAATGTGTCTTCAAATAATTCGATGATACGGAAGTCCTGCTAGTGAGGGTGGACGTCAAGCGCGCGATCTCAGAGTTATGCCCGAAAAGCTTACGAACTTCAGGCCACAAAGAAGTGGATCCAAGATCTCTCTCAAGTGGAAGCGATGTATTGGACTTGGATGCCCCACTAGTGTCTTCATCGGCACCATCCGCGGCGGACGCCTTGTTGGTCAAACCTAACGCAGGAATGTAGGCACGTTCGACCCGAGACTCCGTCGATTCTACTTCAACCTCTGATCTGCTGCCGGTGACCGCTTGTAACATTCGCAAAAATGAAAGTGTTCCGTCAAAGACCCTGATCTCCTTTTCATCCGCCCCGGTCGCGATGAGGTCCATGTGATCGCCAGTTGACAAGGATGTTACTGCCGAGAGATTGTATCCATGGACTTGAGGTCTTGCAATTTCAATCCACGTCTTCCTATCGCCACGTATTAGCGCCCATATTCGACACGTCTGGTCGTTGCTAACCGTAATCAGGTAATCACCTTGACTTGCTTCCCAACAAAGATCAGTCACCTCCTCAAAGTGTCCTGTCAAACAAGCTTGGGCTCTCCATTGAACCACGTCAACTTGTTCCTCCGTGGCATGTTGATCTTGCAGAAGGCCGATTGGGGAATCAGTTGTCGTTTCGCAAGAGAAGAAATGCAAGGCTCCCCCATATGCATGACCCATTATCCAACTTCCGTGACTCGGATCCACCTTGACAGTGAGATACCCCAAAAGAGACGACCCAATAGAGCCGCCCAAAATCCCTCCAGCACTTCCCACTCGAGAAACCGGAGTCCAGACTCCTTCGATTGTGCTCCAAATAAAAATGGAACGGTCCATGCTTGCGGAAATAAGGATAAGGTCTTGTTGATAGAGCTGTTGTGGGTTTGGATGCCATGCCAGAGATGTTACCATTTCTTCATGTCCCACCAGCAGAGCTTCCAGGTACACGGAGGTGACTTGGTTATTAGAATGAGGAATCTCCAACCTGGCTTCACCTTGAATCATATCCTCATCGTCATCCTCGTCCTCCTCATCTGAGCCTTCAGGACCGATGTTTGGGACTGGTTGTTCGGTACTTATATCAGTGATATTGTGAGTCTTGGTGATCCACTTCCAAAGCCGAATCTTAGCATCTTGACTGCCACTTGCCAAGTAGGAGGTATTCGCGTTGCTTGTCGAAGGGGTGATCCAGTCGAAGCAAGTGATCCAGTCTTCGTGCCCCGAAAGGGCCCCACAATAAACTGGCGCTTGTTTGTAGTCACCATGTGAATGCGTCAACACGTGTACCTTATTGTGTCGCGGAGCGGCAGTGCCCACCAAGAACACACCCATTCCATCGCTCCGTAGAACTTGATACCTACACACATTACAGGGAGCAGAAATCACGTTCTTTTCTTGCATCAATTTTGTTCCCTCAAAAGCAAGGAAATGCGCTCCTCCCGACGAACAAACAGTCAACAACAACATATTACTGCCATGACAGAAATATCCATCTAAATCGGTAATGGATCGACCCTCTAATTGTGCTTTCAAGTTTGGCAAGACGTGCTCCGCCCACTGTCCCTCGGCATCACGACTCCATGAAGTTAGACTGCCATCGGAGAAACCACACACAACTACGACGCAGGATGATTCCTTGGTGCTGCTCATGAAAATCGACTTGACACAAGTTATGACACGTTTAGCGGTCAGCGTCGACACATTGGCAGCGGCCGATGCCATCTCGGCAGTAGTGGATGTCTTGGTCCGTAGGGTTTGTGTCACAGTCCATATTTTCTCCTCCTTTTCTATGATTTTGACAGTTAGCTGTTCCGCCACATTGAGCATCAAGTGGCTGGCATACACCAGTTGGGTTGTGGATTTGAGAGGATCCGATACGTCGCGGACCGATAGACTTGGAATGGTGGTAACGGCCTTGGGCGAGGAGTTGGCAGCTGCACCATGATGAAGAAGCTCGCAAGTGACCTCTACAGAGTCAGCCATGTGATCCTAGTTCCTGTCTCCGGGATAGGAGAGATGGTTCTGAAAGGGAATGTTTCACGGATTTTGGACAGGCGGACTGAATTCAGTCCCCTGGACGGAATTCATTCCCTTCATTTGACGAAGTTATCTCCCTCTAATGTCAGCCAAACGGACCGTTAGCTGTTAAAACAGTTATTTTACATCAAGTACTTGCATGGGTATAATAGGTCGCGGTTTAAATTGTCGTTGAGGCAAGAAAATTGGCTCCTGAAGTGCAGACGTGTGATGGTCGGGTGAAAATTTCTTGGCAAAAATATTGAGAAATTTCATTTGAAAATCAACCATGAGGATTGGTTCCGGCGCTATCTGCACTGTGAAGCTCAGCAGGATTCACCCATCCAAGCACATACGCAACAAATATCCTAACCACACAAGGAAGGATGAGATTGTTGGTGTCCGGATCCTTAGACAGGAAGAAAAAATAGTCCACCGAAAGCAACAGTTGTCCGTTGTTTTTGTTCATGATGAGTTTAAGGATGATGGAGGACAACACATTGAACTCTACTGCGTGAAGAGATGGGCCCATGTCACAGCGGAAGGAGATGCCAATCTCTTCTTTGATGTTCCCCCCCCCCCCCCCCCCCTGCAATCTCGCCAACTGGATCGGAGCCTGATGACATAAATCCACATCCAATGATCGCTCGGATGGCAACAACAGTGGGACCTCTTTCGGAATCGGACATTGCCGAAGCTCGGACCCTTGTAAATGATGTCGATGATGACAACAGGCCTGCTCCCGAGAACATCCCGGCTAGGAATGAGTCAGTTCCCAACATCTTCAATGCGGCTTGGGGCCACAGTGGCTCATGTAACCGAAAAAAGACGGGTCCAAGAGATTACAAACCCCGTCTTGAATTTGGAAACAATGAATCCATGCCGACGGTCCTCAAGATCTTTGAGAGCTTCTTCTTCCAGTCTTTTATTAAGAATGTTATCATTCCGGGCCCTTTGGAAACGAGTACCATACAATTTGCTGTGGCATTTCCGGCATTCTTTTTGCAATGGAGCTCGTGGAGGGCAAAGATCAACCCCGGCAGTTAAGGAACGAGGGAGACAACTTTGGTAAGACAGTCGGCCTCCTCCTCCGGCTAACAAGATCCTTGTGGGGCAGTGCCAGAGTCCTTGTTCTTGACAGTGGATTCTGTGTCCTGAAAGGCCTCATTGAGTTAGCCAAGAAAGGAGTCTACGGTTCTGCTCTAATAAAAAAGAGGAAATATTGGCCCAAATATATTAGAGGAGATGAGATCAAGGACCATTTCAAAGACATGCCGGTAGGCTCAGTTGATTCTATTGGAGGTAACCTAGATGGGATTGACTTTGATGTGTTTTGTATGAAGGAACCGGACTATGTGATGATGTTGATGTCAACGTACGGGACAAACATTCGGATGGGTGAACACAAGAACCGAGATGGCGTTGAAGCCTTCCAATATCCCGAGGTTGTCCACAACCATTACCAATACCGGCACCAGATTGATGATCACAACAACAAAAGACACCAGCCTATTAGTCTTGAAGTCACATGGGCAACGAAGACTTGGGAGAACCGAGTCTTTGCATATCTCCTTGCCACCACTGAAGTCAATTGCAATCTGGCGTCATCCTTTTTCATTGGCGAACCTCCACTTCCAAGTCTATCCTTCCGGAAGGAGCTAGCAAGAGAGCTACTTCTCAATCCTTACTTTAATAGGAATGTTGCCACTGATGAAAGACCAAAGAGGAAGAGGACTTGTTGCGAGCACACATTCACGACATTGCGAGCATATACCAAATGGCAAGGCTCGGACATCATCCCATCGTCATCCATTTATCCGCAGAGAATGTGCAAAGGAAAGCACAGGAAGGTCCGGACTTACTGCAGCTGCAGTCCTGGGGTGGTCATGTGTGAAGAGTGCTATGCTCAGCACAAGCTGGAGATCGATGGTCAGTGAGCGCCATCGTCGGAAAGATTGGATTGGATTCAGTCCATGAATTTTTCGAATTTTTCGGTCTTGTAAAATGCGTAAGCAGCACCTGGACGTTCGCCTCAATTGGCGATCAGGCTGCACCACAGGTATCTCTACTGAATTTCGCGTCTTTTTTATATTTGGCTTTATGTGTGAAACTTATTTCCTAGGATGCTAGTCACATTTAACTTTAGACTGAATTCATTCCAAATTGCAGGAAAATACCCGTTCATGCAGAGAACTTGTTATTAGCGGAGCGGGAATGGTGTTGGAAAGAATGATAAAACCCCAACTTTAACTGAGAATGCGGAGAAGCATTCGGAAGCGGCGAATCACGCGGAGAAGCGATTAATCCCGGGAGAACCCGGTCGCCGCACATATGCTGATGTCCTCCGAGGATGCGAGGACCTCAAGACTGACGTTCCCCATGGATGCGGGATCGCTGATAGGAACAATGAAAATGTACACCGAGGATGCAAGAGCATCGCAGACGGAGTAGTCTGCACTAACAAGATTGGAGACGGAGTAGTCTCAGCAAAGGTTAGAAAGAAACGTAATGACAAGAAAGGGACAGAGGAGACTGTCACTTTCTTGGAATAATCCCATTGCGTAAGGACTTTGACTTCAGTAGTTATTCCCATCGTAGATCATTGTATTTGAGCCGTCTCTGACACAGCTGCCATCTAAAGGATGGTAGTGGAGACGGACCTCAGGTATAATCTAACATTATTCCAAGAAAGGAAGAATTTCAAGCCGATTTTGTTTCTCTAAACTCATGTCCATGCCTGCTACGAACTCCGGGAGTTGTGTGCCTGCACCGACAAGAGTATCGTCGGCAGCGCCAGTACCAGCGGTTGCTAGTAATGCTTACTCTAACAACAGCGGAAACACTGGCAAGTGTAACAAGAGTAGCGATGGAAGGAATCATGGCCGCGGGCGAAACAGGCACCACAGGGGTGCATCAAGCTACGTCCCCTCTATCCCAGAACAGCTACCTAAGGATTGTCGCACTCCCGAACGGTACATCACCATCAACATGGAATATTTCGGCTACATTGCAATCTTTTTCTTAGACATCAAGAACCTCACTATTATGAAGGATAGAGATGTGGGTATGGATGAGTTTGCCATCGAGCTAGCTTTGTGGTTTGAAGAAATGTGGACTGGAGAAATACGATCATGTGGAAAGGGATGCACTCTAATGGAAAATCCCTGTGCTGCCGCCCTGAAATTTGGCTGTGCTTGGATCCTCGCAAGCATCAAAGGTGTGACTCACCGCCTGGAGGACAAGAGATGCGTCAACCTCTTCATTACACATGCAATCACAGATTTCCACATCCTTCAACAAAGACTTGATCCTTCTGTAGCTGATTGCTACCAATGGTGTTACAGCAAACTCAAGTTTGCAGAATGCTGCGCCAAGGATCTCTGGTGCTTTGTGGATTCAGCAGGTTGCTGCCGCAGGTTGCTTCCCTACCTCTTTCTTGGGTTCAGCTGGTTGCCGAGCTACCATTTTTTGGGCTTAACAGGTTGCTGCCCTACATCCCTTATGGGTCTTGCAGATTGCTGCAATATGCTTTTTTTTGCGCCGACAACAGTATCGTCGGCAGCTCTTACTTTTGCGCCGACAACGGTATCGTCGGCAGCTTTTTCTTTTGCGCCGACAACGGTATCGTCGGCAGCTGTTACTTTTGCGCCGACAACGGTATCGTCGGCAGCTTTTTCTTTTGCGCCGACAACGGTATCGTCGGCAGCTGTTACTTTTGCGCCGACAACGGTATCGTCGGCAGCTTTTTCTTTTGCGCCGACAACGGTATCGTCGGCAGCTGTTACTTTTGCGCCGACAACGGTATCGTCGGCAGCTCTTACTTTTGCGCCGACAACGGTATCGTCGGCAGCTCTTACTTTTGCGCCGACAACGGTATCGTCGGCAGCTCTTACTTTTGCGCCGACAACGGTATCGTCGGCAGCTCTTACTTTTGCGCCGACAATGGTATCGTCGGCAGCTTTTTCTTTTGCGCTGACAACGGTATCGTCGGCAGCAGCAGCAGCACCAACACCGGATGCTCTTACAGCAAACGGAGCAAGCAACAATGGAAACGGTGGAAGTAGCCGTCACCGTGGCCATGCCCTACAACAGTGTGTTGAGACCAACATGGCGCATTCAGGTGCCCAGGATGATTTCTTGGACTTTGACTGTGCATCTGCATTTGCTGTTAACCTCTCTCATGCAGGGAATCAAGGAGCATACATGGAACAGGATGATGTCCTGTCCCTAGGAGCGGATATGAGTCTAGAAGCAAATCAAGAACCATACCAGGAACATCAAGGGAGGACCCCTCGAGCTGGGGGATCCACAGACTCCACTCCACTTGGCAGCCAGGCTTATGACCAAACATGCCGCTACAAACACCGTGTTGGACGTGATGCCCAACCAAACATCCCAATCCTCCAACTCCTCAGCACTGCCTTCCAAACAAAAGCCAAGGCAACCAATGATCAAGTTGTTGTTTTCATGATGATGCATCTGCCATGTTTTGGCAGCAATGCCCAATTGTATGATCCACACCCAACCAACTGCATTGATGTTCGCATCATTGGAACGATTGCTTTGAAGGGCTGGAACCACTTGTTCCCCACCAAGTTTCCTACCAACTTCCAGGATGATGTCCAGGCTGTTGTGGCAGAAGCAAAGTTTGTGAGCCTCGAGCCCAATGTCTTTCCACGTGGTGTTGTGAATGAAAATTTGGAGCATGATTTATTCTCGACTACTGCTCCCGATGCTAATGCATATAGCGTTCTTCAAGCCCAGGATGATGTCTTGGACCTTGACTATGCGCCTGCCCCAACTGCTAACCAGAGTTCCAAGGACAATCAAGGAGCGTCCACGGATCAAGATGAAGTTCTGTTCCGAGGAACAGATGTGCATAGTCTAGGAGAAGATCAAGGAGCAAACCATGATGGAAGTTGTGGAGCAAAGAAAGGAAACCAAGGAGCTGGAGGCACTGCCAATTATCTTCCACCTGCTGATCTACTAGAGAACGATCCTCTCGGTATCATTCAGAATGAGGTCTCGTCCCAGGATGGGAGTAAGGTCAGTCTCGGTTTGGGCAAAGGTGCTGCCAAGGCCTTGAGCCAGCGACACCCCAGCATTGAAAGCAGAGACGGCCTGCATAATGAGAGAGAGACGGATGATTTCCTGCATCGTGACAATGCTGACCAGGTTCCTGCTGAAAATCAAGGAGTACATGTGAATCAGGATGATGTCCTGCTTCAAGGAGCGAATATGGAGGTTCCAGCAGATGACCAAGGATCGATCCAAGAGGCGCATGCGATGGAGAACCAAGGAGTGGATATGGCAGAAAAGCAAGGAGCGATCCATTTTGTAGTAATGAGAAACAGCTTCAAGACACCATCTGTCTGTTTTCACAAGGCCCTATACGGATGTGTAAAATCTGTGCTCCTCTGGTACAATCATTTAGCTTCCACCCTCATGGACATGGGTTTCGAGCTTAATCTGTACTATCCATGTGCTGCCAACAAGATGGTCAATGGGAAGCAGTGCACTGTCGCCTGGTATGTAGACGACAACAACATCAGTCATATGGACCCCCAAGTTGTCACCAACGTGATCACGGCCCTTGAAGAGCACATCGGTGAAATGACTGTCACCAGCGGTTGTTGTCACAAGTGCCTCGGTATGGACATTACCTTCAACTCCGACGGAACTGTTAGTATTCTAATGGAAGACTATCTCAAAAGTGTGATCGAGTTTTTGGGTGAACCCATTTCGTCCTCTAATGCCACTGACAAGGGATTGCTAGATGTGAATCCAGACCCACCTGCCGTGGATTCTAAGGAGCGCATTGATCTCTATGGCAGTATTGTCCCCAAAGGACGTGCGTCTGCAGGACAAAAATCCCTGCACATTAACATTCACCACTACTTCATAACCAATCATGTCAAGACTGAAGGTCTCAACATCATTCACTGCCCTGCTGAGGCAGTGCTGGCAGTTTTCTTTACGAAACTACTCAAGGGAGCCCTATTCCGAAAATTTCGAGACGTCATCTTAGCACCCAGCTCCTTTTCCGTACCGGCGACGTCGCTGCGTGAGGAGCGTGTTGGAAAGAATGATAAAACCCCAACTTTAACTGAGAATGCGGAGAAGCATTCGGAAGCGGCGAATCACGCGGAGAAGCGATTAATCCCGGGAGAACCCGGTCGCCGCACATATGCTGATGTCCTCCGAGGATGCGAGGACCTCAAGACTGACGTTCCCCATGGATGCGGGATCGCTGATAGGAACAATGAAAATGTACACCGAGGATGCAAGAGCATCGCAGACGGAGTAGTCTGCACTAACAAGATTGGAGACGGAGTAGTCTCAGCAAAGGTTAGAAAGAAACGTAATGACAAGAAAGGGACAGAGGAGACTGTCACTTTCTTGGAATAATCCCATTGCGTAAGGACTTTGACTTCAGTAGTTATTCCCATCGTAGATCATTGTATTTGAGCCGTCTCTGACACAGCTGCCATCTAAAGGATGGTAGTGGAGACGGACCTCAGGTATAATCTAACAAATGGAACGTTGCTTTTTAGAGGACCAAGGTAGCAGTATTTTTCTTCACAGTCAGGTGCCGTCGTGTTCACCAGGACCCTTGTTTTCGCGCGACCTAGTTTTTGATGTGCGCGTAGAATATCAGTACCGTATTCATTCAAGGTATGTTCGGGATCATGATGCGGTTTTTGAGAAACGGGGAATCAACAAATCCCCCCCAGAAAATATGGGCGCTTTCGAAAGCGCCCATAAAAAATATGGGCGCTTTCGAAAGCGCCTATAAAAAATATGGGCGCTTTCGAAAGCGCCCATAAAAAATATGGGCGCTTTCGAAAGCGCCCATAAAACGAAAGCGCCCATAAATTCCTTGGTAGCGTCGTAGACGAGCAGCAATACGATCAAATCGACAAGTAGCAAAGACCAGCAGTACGGTTGTTCTATCCTCCTCTTGTCGAAGTCACTTTTCATCTTGGGAAAGTGTAAACTGAGGCTCGGTGTTGGCTGTAAAGCCACTATCCTCACTAAGTTCATCCACACGAAGCAAAATAATATTTTTGTTTTTTCATCAGACTCCGTTTGACATGGACGATGATATCGCTCGCACTTGCTGCCGTTCTTGCTTGATTCAATCAAAAGGTAAAGCCAAATACATAGTGCCCCTAGTAATCGACTATGATGAAGTGGGGCTATATCCAATCATTCGAACAAAGAAGGCATCGATTGCGATAATAATGAGATCATGAGGGTAGAGTTGTGGCAACTGTCAGACAACTATTCTTGTGATGACTAGATGGTAATGAAACTTTTCCCTATTTCATTTGTATAAATTTTTAAGTTTTTAGTCTCGATATCAGACATCCCAGCAACGAAATGTGCCCTTTGCAACAATTCGATTACATCGTAATTACTTTTTTCCCTTTGCTTTCAAGACATATCCGGAGCCGCACCACCCCCTTCTGAGGGTTCGTTACCAGCGAATCCAAACTGAAAGCCGAGTTGGTTTTTCCGCATCTGCTGCACCGGTCCTTTCTTGGCCATACAAATATCGGAGCGACCGATCTTCCAACAGACGAAATGTTCCAAACTGCGTCCACTAGCGTTTGGATGGGTTTCACTTACCGTCAAGGACAATCCAGGGAACTCGTTTTCATCGTTGACGAGAGACGGATTGACGACATCTCGAAAACCGTCCAGAAGAAATTCATTCATGTATTCTGGTCGAGATTTCCACACCTCCATGGGCTTCGTGCTCGGATCTTTGACGTAATCTTCCAAGTCATCCAAAAGATGCTCCTGTGCAGAGGAACCTTGCCATTGGATAAAGCCCTTGTGAGAGAAAAGTGATGGTTTGTAATTCATTTTGTAATTGTTGAAAGCAATGAGATCATCGTCTGCTCGTCGATCCAATTCAAGAATCTTGTTTCGAAGCCTGTTCAAACGATTCTTCAATATACTATAATCGTACAATGCGAGCTCTGGATCAATAGAGTAAACATCTTCCAATGACATCTGCTGGAAAATTCTTGTCATCAACTGGAATGATTCCCTCCAAAAGAGAGTTGTAGAGGATTTGTTTGGCTTTGCTTTTTCGCCACTTCATCTTCAGCTCTTTGAATTTTTTGGACTGTGCTTCAACACTCAACACGGATCTCTCAAGCTGATACCGAATAAAAAAACGTCATTTCTACCCTCTTCAACGATTTTGAAATGAGTCTTCACAGCATAGAAAATGTGGCTGTTGTTGCCATCATCAAACGAAAAGTGCAGCAGTCTTGACTTTTCCGGCTTACAGTTTTCTTTTCATTTGACAGCAGCACAACGGTGGACCGATGTGAGGCATCAATGTTATTTTGCTTCGGGTGGATGAACTTAGTGAGGATAGTGGCTTTACAGCCAACACCGGGTCTTAGTTTACACTTTTTCTCATGGTGAAATGTGGCTTCGACAAGAGGAGGATAGAACAACCGTACTGTTGCTCTTTGCTACTTGTCGATTTGATGGAACTTTCGTATTGCTGCTCGTCTACGACGCTACCAAGGAATTTATGGGCGCTTTCGTTTTATGGGCGCTTTCGAAAGCGCCCATATTTTTTATGGGCGCTTTCGAAAGCGCCCATATTTTTTATAGGCGCTTTCGAAAGCGCCCATATTTTTTATGGGCGCTTTCGAAAGCGCCCATATTTTCTGGGGGGGGATTTGTTGATTCCCCGTTTCTCAAAAACCGCATCATGATCCCGAACATACCTTGAATGAATACGGTACTGATATTCTACGCGCACATCAAAAACTAGGTCGCGCGAAAACAAGGGTCCAGTTCAATCGGTAGATAGGGGACACAAACATCATCAATCATGCGCTTGATGAACGGACGAGCCGTACTGAACTTTTATTTCTCACCGTAGTAGTCGGTAGTACTCGGGATATGTCCCTATTTGGCATACCTACTACCATACTACCGGTATGATACGTTGCCGTAGTCGTACGACGTAACCAACACACGGTAAAATAAAAATAACATGAGGGGTAAAGGCGGTTTTAGCCTATCGCCAAAACAGGAATTCCCGCGCGATGGCTACCTATCCATTCGCCAAAAAAGGTTTTCGCGCCTTAACCGTTCGCCAAAAAATGATACGCCCGCTCAAAATCCGCGTTACCCAGCACTACTACGGGTAAGTTCGCGCTAAAAATTCGTATTAGCCACCTCTGTAGCTACGTAAAGTTGCCGCCATCTCCATGTACGAAAATTGCTCCATCCCTCCAACCGCGGCACAGAATGCCAAAAGAAATTTTTTCAACATTCGATAGCAAAACAAAAGTAAATTGTAATCCATCGCATCTTCAGATCATTCATCGCAGATAATTCACGATTTCGTTCCTGTTACAACAACAACAACTGCTCTCTTCGTTTTGGCTGAACATTCTGAGCATGAGTCCAATACCGTTTGCCGACGACCCCGTTCGCGGAAAACCCATCTCCCTGGCCACGGGAGACGTCGAAGGTCTCGACCCTGGCCAATGGTTGTCCACCTCTCTCGTGGACTATGTCCTGCAGACATCACTGGCTGGTAAGCTACCCGAGCATGTACTCATTGGATCTTCCAACTGTTCGACGTACTTCCATACGTACAATTCGAAACTTCGCAACGAAGATGATGCCCATTGTGTGCAGCAAATGCGTGATGGACTGCAACCCTACGCCGAGAGTGGGTACAGGTTCATTTCCGCAGCTTGCTACAATTCGAATTTTTTTGTCATCGACATCACTTTCAACAATCGTCAATCAAACGTTTTCCAAAGGGTGAACGTGTTTGACTCCTTGAGCTCCACAGCCAGGAGGAGGGCAACCGCTGTACTACACCAGGTCCAGAAATTTCTTTCCGGCTTTTGTTTTTACAAGCTCGGCCACCACCAGTCACTCCTCCAGGATCCGGACTACATCATGCAGGTGGCTGAATTCAGACCATGTCCCGTGCAGACGAACGGCTACGACTGTGGCCTCTTTGCACTCGCTGTCGTTTGGCAAAAGTTGTCTCTTCCAAAAGTGGCAAACGTCTCAAGAAACGATGCAAGGAATTGGTCAGAGACATTGTTTCTGATGTGGCTGCTCATAAGCACGGTCCACCGACGGCCATGGACGTCATGAAGGCCGGCGTTCCCAAGAAGAAAACCCATATTCCGTACTACAAAGCCCGTAAATAAATCACTGACCCGGTGAGCTTCCAACTCCTGGGGCCATATGTTGAACGGTTCCGGGAACAGAACCCGGGGTCAAGGGCCGTCATGGAGAGAGGCAACGACAATTGGGTAAAAAGATTATTTATCTGTCCTCCCTTTTCAAACAAAGCACTGCTGTTTGTCCGTCCGGTAGCGTCACTCGACGCTGCACACATGAAGTCTGAATGGAAAGGTACGCAATACATAGCGACCGTAAAATCAGCCCTGGACAAGATATATTCAATTGCGTTTGCGATCACGGCGGACAACGAAAACGGGCAAGCATGGGATTGGTTCTTACGGAACCTAGATGCCGGTTTACCAAATCTCACCATCGCGCACTACAGAGAGGGATGCGCATACAAGTTGTTTCTTCTCCTGTCGGACCGACAAAAAGGTCTCGACGAGGCCATGAAGGCATGTTTCCCTCACAACCACCATTGTTACTGTGCCGTCCACATTTGGCGGAACGTTGAAGGCAGGCATGGGAAGAAAATTGGTGCGTTGGTACCGGGGTTGGTGAGCACAACTTCCCTACCGGTCAGGGATGCTAAGTTGGCGCAACTCCGGCGGCAATCCCCCGGCGCCTACGATTACCTCATAGACATCCCAGCCAAGTAATGGATGGACTGTGCTTGGCTGGAGGACGAGACATTACCTCCCCGGTACGGGGTTCAGAGTACGGGGTTCAGAGTTCGAACATTTCTGAATCCGCCAATTCCGTGTTGGAGCGCGAGCGGAGCGGAAATTGGTTGGAAGCAATTGATGGGATATTGAAGAAGATGTCGCTTTGCATCCAAGCGTCCCGCGAGAAGTACGAAGGAAAGACCGGTGTGGTGAAGAGGGTTTACCCACAGATCCTTGACCGTTGGGAGAAAGGTATCGGATACAGGGTAGTGGACTCCGGAGGCGATGGTCAAAGGTATTCTGTCCACCGGATCATTGAAGGGAACGCAGGTTCTAACCAAAGCTTCACGCTTAATTGGGTGGACGGAGTGTGCGAGTGTGGTGGGTGGCAGATGCACGGTGTACCGTGCGTGCATGGGATGGCTTACTTCAGATGGCAAAATGATTGGACGTTGCAACAGGTGGTGGAACAATTCGTAGAAAAGTGTCACACGTACATTTACGAACAGAAACTTTATAGTGGAAGCTTCGTTCCCGTTTGCATGGACATGTTACAACCGGACCAAATGACGTTGCCGCCAGATGTTGAAGGAAAGAGAATGGCTGGTAGACCGAAAACAGTGAGACTACGGTTGAGATCCCGCTACTCTCATCAGCCAGTGAAATCACCCATCGTGTGCAGCCGTTGCCACCAGCGCGGTCACAACGCAAGAACGTGCCAACGGAGAGCGGCACTTGCAAAAAATACCGGAAATGCAGATACGGCACAAAATAGCAACAGTGTTTTGTAATTTAAGGGTAACCATAACTAATCTTAACCCTTTTTGTGAAAATTCCGTTGCAGCAGCCATTAGATAATTGTCATCGGCTATTTTCGTCTTAACAATTTTTGAACGGGAATGTCTTTTTCGGCGAACGGTTAAGTCCGGAATATCTTTTTTTGGCGAACGGTTAAGGCGCGAAAACCTTTTTTGGCGAATGGATAGGTAGCCATCGCGCGGGAGTTCCTGTTTTGGCGATAGGCTAAAACCGCATTTTCCCCTAAATATAACTACGAATAGACTACGTATGATACGTATGACAAAAGAGTATGTACGTACCGGTAATTAATTTACTGTGAACATTCTTCTTTGCTACTAGACCAAGGCTGGCAACGTTGTGTGCTGCAATTGGTGCAATGTGTGCAATCGGTTGGGAAACACAATTGACAGTGAATCGATTGTGCCAAAGACTGCGGCAAAAAAAGGGAAAGCCCACCAAAAAGGCTAGCATTCATACCGTATAAACATTTGTTGACACCATATTAAACGTACCTTAATACCGCATTCAGTCTCGTTCGAGATAATTAAAAGGCGAATGATTTTTTGCGCGCCCGAGACAGACTGCGGTCTCGGGCTCTGGCGCGTTGACTATGGATTGGCCTCCAATTCGTTCCGACTTCCGATTTGAAATTTCCACGTGGAATGAAAATCCATAGAAAAGGTTAGGGATGTTGCCAATCTTTCGCACCATCATCCACTATTTATGTATGTATGATACACTGTTGTACCTCTACTACCGTAGACTGTCTGGTACCTATTGGAGTGAGACCTACCGACCGGTACCGTAGGTACCTACTACGTGGTACTAGCTAGCTACGGTAGGTGGATGCGGTGGTTGTATGGATGCTACGACGAGCCCCGCCCACAATTTTCTTTTCCATTTTGTCCAAACAGCAATAGTCTTACTTTTTTGTCACATACATCTTGAAAATCTGAAACCACTCCTTTGAAATTAAATCCGATTCTTTGCACAATGACAAGTGAAGAAGAGCTTGTCTCACTGCTGAGTGGCGTCCTCCTCCAAGAGGACCAAATGGTCGACGGATTGGACGAAGATTTGGTGCAATACATTGCCGGTTTATTGTCGACGCAGTTGCAGGATGGTAACGATGTCGAAGAAACACTGGAAGAGTCTATGGTGCCCTTTCTGGATTCGGTAGGATGTCCTAGTGCGTTGGTCGAAAAAGCCAGAGCGGCCATCGTTCACCATTACTCCAAAATCGATGCGCGAACGTCCACCTCTTCCGACGATCTTATGGCGAAGAAACTAAAACAAGGAATTGTCAACATGTCTTCCACACTATCAGAACAAACCAATATGGAAGACACAAACAGCATGTGGAACGCATCCAACAAGACGCTCAAAGCCAATGCCAACTCAACCATTGATGCCTATCACGACAAAACCAGTGCCAAAGATCGTCGCAAACAACGGCAAGATCTGGAAAAGCAACGACGTGATCTCGAACGACAACAACAGCAGCATACAGAGAAAAATACTAAAGCAGGGGTTTCAACTATGGTCTTGCCCACTATGAAAGGCAAAGATATGGACATCAACTTGCCCAACATAACCCTGAGTTTGGACAATGGCACAAGTTTGTTAGAACAAGGTGACCTGAAATTTGCGTATCGCCGGCGCTATGCCATTATTGGAGAAAATGGTGTAGGAAAGACAACCTTATTGAACCGAATCGCAAACTGGCAAGATTTGGAAGGATTTCCGCAGCATTTGAGAGTCTTGCATGTCAAGCAAGAGTTGGGTGTCCCCGATTCAACGACTGTCTTGGACGCCGTATTGGAAGCTGATATCGAAAGAACTACTTTGTTGAGAGAAGAAAAAGAAATCTCAGCACGCTTAGAAG
The DNA here is from genome assembly GCA_019154785.2 of Nitzschia inconspicua. Classification (NCBI taxonomy): domain Eukaryota; phylum Bacillariophyta; class Bacillariophyceae; order Bacillariales; family Bacillariaceae; genus Nitzschia; species Nitzschia inconspicua. The sequence goes on along the minus strand of JAGRRH010000001.1, from coordinate 1,943,821 downwards.
GGGCTGGTGTCAATGGCAGCGAGGAGATGACTATTGAGGCCAAACAAAAACTAATGGCAGAAAAAGGACTCAATGTTGCCGATGATCAATTTGCAAAAGACTTGAAACAATTGAAGGACATTTATGACCGATTGACATTGTTGGGAGCGGACAACGCTCAATCGCGAGCTGCCACTATTCTTAGCGGCCTCCAATTCACCGAAGAAATGCAATCTTCACCCATCAAGAGCCTCAGCGGAGGATGGAGAATGAGAGTTGCTTTAGCTGCTGCCCTGCTTATAACCCCGGACTTGCTTATGTTGGATGAACGTAAGTTATCAAATGGCGTCGAAGTTTTCATATTGACCTTTCGGCAATCCAATCCCATTCTCACTCACCGGGCTTGCCTGTAGCTACGAATCACTTGGATTTGGAAGCCGTGTTGTGGCTGGAAGCTCATCTGCAGCAGTACCCACACACGGTCATTATTGTTTCCCACGACAGGGGATTCTTGAACGAAGTTTGCACCGATACAATTGAATTCAAGAATAAAAAGTTGACATGTACGTGTTCAATCGTTTGATGGGCATCGACCAAGTGTGTATTTTGCTAAACTTGCCTCCTCTTGCTTTTGCAGATTACCGAGGCAATTTCGATACTTTTGTGAAGTTGAAAGAGGAAAAGATGAAAAATGCAATGCGAGAATACCAAGCCTACCAAAGAAAGCGCGACCACATGATGGAATTCATTGAAAAGTTTCGTGCCAACGCCAAACGAGCAACAATGGTGAGTCATTGTATGTTTTGCCTTTGTTCAAACGAAGCCCTACACCCGATATATGAAGTATAATCAATCTTACATAAACATTCCAACAAAATCCATACAGGTGCAAAGTCGAATCAAAGCTGTGGAGAAGATGGATGCCGAAGCTCCGGAACCAGTGGAAATGGACTCTACGTGGCGATTCTCAATTCCATCGTCAGAGCCTTTGGGGCGACCCATCATAGCTATCGACGATGTGTCTTTTGACTACAATGTTGAAAAGCCAGATGGGTCGAAGAAAAAAGAGTCTGAGTATTTGTTGCAAAAAGTCAATTTCGGTGTGGACAATAACTCCAAAATAGCAATCCTGGGTGCAAATGGACAGGTAACTTTACCGATGCTACCTCGTAGGAATGGACCCTCGTCTCCTAAACCTTTCTCTCCAAATAATTTACTTGTATCAGGGCAAGACAACTCTTCTAAACTTGATTATGGGCCATTTGCGACCTTTATCGGGACATGTAACGGTGAATAGTGGTCTTCGTATTGGACACTTTACCCAGCATCACTCGGAGCGTTTTGACCTTTCATTGTCGGCGGTTGAGAACATGTTGAATATCTTTGATAGTGCGGAAGACCAGGAGATGCGTAATTTCTTGGGTAAATTCCAAATTCAGGGCGTCGATGCGCTTAAGCCTATGAGGCTACTATCAGGAGGTCAGAAGTCCCGCGTGTCCTTCGCCGCTCTAGCGTACCAACGCCCTCATTTGCTAATTATTGACGAGGGATCGAATCATTTGTCAATGGATGCAGTGGATGCATTAGTTCAGGCCATTCAGGATTTTCAGGGCGGCTTACTTATCGTCAGTCACGACCAATACTTTGTTTCAAAGTGCGCGAGTGAGTTGTGGGTGGTGGAAGAAGGTCATGCTACAAGGTTCCGTGGAGATTTCAACGACTACAAAGAGTACACAGCCAAGAAGACAAAGAAACGGGTTGAAGAAAGTTTGAAGAAAATAGGAAATATAAGTAACTAGCGTTTAAACCCCTTTGTTATGACGAAGGATTGGCTTGCTATCCGTCGTCAGTTTCGGCCATCAAGAAGCTGATCCATTTTTCACGCACGTTGCTGCCCTCTAAATGTTCAACATCTGCTTTCGGAGGAGGTAAAGGAGCGGCGAGTGCGCCTACTACTCGTGCTCTCACTGAATCCAGATCGACGGATGTCAAATGCAGCTTCTCCTTTTCTTCGTTCGAGAAATGTAAAAGATTCGCCATGATTTCAAGAACTTGGTGCCGTTTGGTTTTGTCTTTCAGCATGCACCAGTCAAGAAGAATATTCTTCATCACATTTCGATCGATGACATCTTCTTGGGTTGATTGCAATCGGTGGATGGCCTCGTCCAGGGATCGTCGCATCTGATTGTTCTCCGATTTCAATCGCTCGATATTTCCTTCGAGAAGTTCCATTTCGTTCTTCGCATTTTGAACGGTTTTGCTCGCAGCTATTTGGACTTCATACAGCTGTGCTTCGTGCGTTTGTTTCAAAGCATTCATTGCAGCGTCATGAGCTGATTTGATGGTCTCTTCGGATTCAAGTCGTTGTTCCTCAATCATTTTCATCTCTGCTTGCCGTTCATCTTGGAAAGCCTCAAGAGCGCTTTGAAGGTTTGAATTAGCTGTCATGATCCTTTCATTGTCAGCTCGGGCAATTTCCAAGTCCGCCATAGCAGCTGCAAGCATTTGCTTGACATCCCTTAACTCTGATAGAGCAGAATCACGTTCTGATTCGACTTGCGTGTGAGAGGTAATGGCAGAGTCAACCACAGTTTGATTCTTTGATCTTTCTCGAGATAGATCTTCTTTCACCATGGTGATTTCCATTTGGAGCCCCGCAAGTTTTTCAGAGTCGTGCTCAAGTAATTCGACTTTTTCCTTCAGCTGGGCGTTCTCTTTTTCGAGCTTCTCCATCATTTCGCGCAGGGAATCGTTCTCGTTGTGCAACTCTTCCAATTCTTCTTCTGCTTCTTCGACGCCTTCTTCGTGCTCGTTTACCTTTGATTCCATGTCTCTAATTAGGGATTTCAAGTGAGCTATTTCTTCATTTCTCTCGTCAAGAATAGCCATTGTTTGTGCGACGCGATCGTCGGCTTTTCTCAAAGATCTTTCTTCGCGCTGTTGCATTTGACTCAATTCATTCTCGAAGCGCTTTGCCGTGGCTTGCATCTGACTTTCTACACGATCGCATTTAGCATTGCTCTCCAAAAGAAGGCGTTTAAACTCCTCCTGCTCATCCTTGAAGTCCTTGCGTTCTTTTGACAAAGTATGTTCCAACGTCTCAATCTTGGTTTTATACTCCTGTTCCAAATGCATCGTTTGATTCTGATTCTCTTCACTCGTCGCCTTCAACAATCGCGACTCTTTGTCCTGAAAACGGGAGATTAGCTCCTCTTTTTCGGCTTGGGCTCGTTCTTTTTCGCGTTTTGCTTCCTTTCGTAATGCTTCTATTTCTTGTTCTGCCATTTCCAAGCGCGTCTGCAGTTCACGACAAATGAACTCAGTTTCCATGAGTCTTGTTGCATCATGATATTCTGGTTTTTGTGGCCGTTTGGAGTGACTACCATTCTGAACAGATGTACCACCTTCAGCGTTTGTAGGCAGTGGGGCTCTTGACACTCCATCAGTTTTCGTGGATGATTTGCCTTCACCCTCCCACGAGGCGGTAAGTTTCTGACGACGCGCTTCATCTTCTTCTTCTGCCTTTTGATTGACCAAAAGCCGTGATTGTTCTTCTTCTTTTTGTTTGGCTAGGGCCACCTCATGCTTTCGCTTTTCCTCTGCAGCAGCTCGTTTCTTTTCCTCTGCCTCCAGTCGAAGCCGTTCTCTGGCTGCCTCAGCCTTTCGTGTTGCTTCGGCTTCCAATCGCCAAATTTCTTTCTCTTCGGCTAGACGTTTGGTTTCTGCCTCTTGTGCTATTTTCTGCTGTTCCATTTCGGCTTTTTGTCGTAATTCAATGTCAGCCCTTTTTCGTTCCTGCTCAGCTTTCACCTCTTCCTCCATGCGAAGCTGTTCTTTTCGTTTGGCTTCTGCTTCTTTTTGACGACGTTCTTCGTCGGCATATCTTCTCTCGGCAGATTCTGCGTCCCTTTTCTTTCGTTCCATCTCCATTCGTTCTTTATGTGCCGCCTCATCTTGCAATCTGACCTGTTCTTCCGCTTGTTGTTCCACCTGTTGACGTTTCATCGCTTCGATGCGCGAATGCTCGACTAGTTCTGTTTGTGTCGGTCCCGACTCGACGGAAAGAAAGGCAGTGTTTGTCGGACTGCCATTTTCATCGTCCGACCAGTCATCTATCGGCCGGTTAGGTTGTGGAGGATCCGCTGAAGAGAATGATTGTCCATTATTTGGAGCTTCTTGTCGACCTAAGTCATCGAATGTTGTTGGAGGTGTGACGTCACTACTATTTTGTGTCGAGAAAAGTGGCCTTTTCTCTGCTGGCCTGAGGACTACGGATTTGAAATCAATCTCACTCTGTCCTTCATCTAAGTCATCATTCTGGTAGAATTCGTCCTCTTCTTCCTCTTCTTGAACTTGTCGTTGTCGGTCATCCAAAGCACGAGTCAACAAGCCCACCAAACCAAAGGAACGTCTTTGATTGTTATCATCATCATCGTTTTCATCACCACCATCCTCTTCATATTCTCCATCGTCTTCCTCTTCATACTCTTCTTCGTCATCATCTTCATAGTCGTCGCTGCCATCCACGTAGTTGTCTTCTCGAGGAGCCACGGCATTGCCAATCTTTTCAAGCGTAGCGTTCAAATCCGTGTTGACGATTCGACCCGCCAGGTTGCCCCACATAGTAATGACGCAACGGTAATAATTGTACTTGCCACTTCCAAACTGAGCACCAGTCCTACAGAAGTGTTGTTGCGTTATACTACCGTAGTCGTACTCCAAAGAGAGAATGAACACTTTGGCACTTCGAAAAATACTTCGAGGTTACAGTTAAAGTAATGATCATCAATGGGCTGTGGACGGACCGAATGTTGACTGTGAATCCTCCGCTGATTCTACGGTACATAGAATACGGGTACCCGGAACGATAGTCTACCCGTACCGTATTCTACTACCGTACTCATCGTCACACCACGACTACGACTACCGTAGTACGACGTACATGGTACGGTACATTATATTACTACCGGGTACTGTATCATACGGTACTCCCTGCACTTTTACCGGTATCATAGTACCTACCGTAGCATCACGAGGGTGAAAGAACGATGGCTCCTGACAGAGCTAGGTAGACTGCTGTCGTAGTCAGTGCTAGTACGCTACGGTACCGTAGTACAGTGACATGTGATAGGTGCTTTGACAGTGAAGTCGAATCAGGGACAACGATTGCCACTCGGGAACAAAGGAACAACTTCTTGCTTGGTTTGAACCCAACGGGGAAAATCGTGCAAGCTCAACCTTGAATCGAATTCAAAAACTACCCGTACTCTTTAGTATTCTCTAGATATTTTTTCTCTCTATCGATACAGTGAGTTGTTGCTGTACCCCCGTTGTTGGAATCAAGCATTATCTCTAGCGTAGAAAGTTGTTTTTATTCGAAAGCAAGTTCGACTCAGACTCTACCATGGAGTTATTCCCATAAGCTTTCGACCTAGATCGCTGAAAAGATGTTCGTTGTGCGAGGCGACATGGTCCGATGATGATAATTCGTTTTCTTCCTTCTCCCTTGCAATATCGATTTGATTCCATTGATCTGTAATCGGTCGTCTAGCACGCCAGGCATGGAGCTGATTCATGACGTAGCGGCGATTCAGCGAAATATCCGGGAGGAATGAACAATATACTACCATTCTAGCTTGATCGCTGTCATTCCGGTACGAGTTGGCGTGGGGGATCCGATTGTCCCAGAACACCGCGCTCCCGGCCTTGACGGGGATATGCCGAACGCGCTTCATAACAATCTCGTCCTCTTTTGGTCGAATATGCGTATAGTCTCCTACGCAAAGCGATGGAGAACGCGCGTTTTGAGCATCCCCCCTCGAAGGTGGACGTGAACGTTGTTTTGCCCATAGGTCAAATTCACGGTGGAAACCAGCAGCGGCTTCGAATCCTCCAGTGTTCGGTTCCAAATTGTCTGTCAATGAAACAAAACACTGGATGGGCCTCCATTTTGAGGCTCTTTCCGAAAAGAAGGAGTCGGGACAGCAATCCAAATGCGGTGTTAATGATCGTTGCATTGCACGAAGTTTCTTCTTCTTTTGCTCCGGGTGGATGCGGTCGCCCCAGGATTGCGAGAGTGCCGTTGGCAAGCGATACCCCAGGCGATCTATGTAGACGTATCCTTTATCATAGTCGATATCTCCACCATATGGATGCCATTGGTATTGTTGATCCACCGAAAGTGAATATTTTGGTGAACCACCTTGATTGTAAGCTGCTTTCCAGAGCTCCGTAGTCATTCTGAAAAGTTTGGTGTTAGTTGCTACTCCAAGCATTTTCCAATCGTCGTAGAAGATGTCTAGGACGCCACCGCTTCCGTTGGTGGAACTGAGACGATCAAAGGCCAATGCAGACTCTTTATCATCTTCGTGCAAGCTGCAAACCCCCCTAGACCTCAGGGATTTGTGAAAACCGTCTTGGGCCCGTGCCACCTCCGAGGGAGTCAAGACATCGTCGACCACTAGGACACCGTTCTCAAGATACTCTTCGATGTGCCTAGCACTAAGAAGAAAAGTGTGGGAATCAAGTGTTGCTTGGTTCTGGTTTGGATGAGGTGTAGATCGATGGGAAGCCCTTACCTGAGGAGGATTTGCTACCAGCAGTTCCCTAGCAACGTTGACAATATGTGCGAACCGTTTTGGTCCCAGTTGAATGCCACCATACCATCGACTGACAACAACCAACACGTTCTCATCATTTCTCATATCCAACAGGTAGGCTAGTTTGCTTCCAGCTGCATCTTCTCCATCATCGTCATTGTCGTGTTTGGTCAAAACTCTTCCATCTGCTAGAGTTTCGACAATTCGCCAAGCATACATGTTGTGGGTGGCACGTTGGAGCTTAGAGCTACCGGTGATGAGTTGGCGTAATGCTTCTGTGACATCTTCTTCTGTTTTGACAGAACACAAGTGTGCTTGAAAGGTGGATTTCTTGTCCACAAGAGGATCTCCGGAGATCCATGAATACTTCTGAGTGCACTCCAATGGATCACCTGCTTCGTTTCGAGGTCTATCTACTTCCTCAGAGACAACATCTTGCGCCCTGATGTCGTATCCATCGTTCCATGCTTCGATAGCTGCCGCGCAACAAGCTATGGATCCTTCCATCTCTTCGGCGAGACATTCAATGGATGTGGCACGAACAGCCTCCAAAACTCCGTCCAACCGGAGTTTCTCGGAATGCTTGGTCGTGCGATAGTCGGTTATCTTTATGCCTTTCAAGACGGGATATCCTTCTGGTAATTCCATGGTGATACTGGCACTCTCCGACAAGTGAAGGGCGAATCGGAGCGGAAACCCATCCGGACGGTTGTCCTCCGCGACGGCGATCTCATCGGGATATGCCGCTTGGATCATCTCAAGGTCCGCCAAAGCACGGTCCAAAAGATAGGCGGTCTCCTCGTCATAATCGCTCATCCCGTTGCTGTTCGTTGGGCAGATTCTTTTTCTCGTGCTTAGAAAAAGCCAAGAAGCGTAGGGAGATGTGAAAGTTTGGAATTGGACCGCCTGAATTGCGGTTCGAATTTGGCTCTAACTGTAAAAATCTTTCCGATTTGACACTGTGGGGACCATGTTTAGACGGTAGCTATGTACGTACTACCTAACTGTAAATCGTATGTAATACAAGTAGGTAGTCTGAAATTTTTTACCTACTACTGTAAACACCTGGCACTTATTCGTATTACGGTACCTACGTACTACGTACGGAAGTTTGTCGTAGGAAGACAATACCGTATGAAGTACCGGTAGGTACCGGTACCGTAGTACGGTGGTACCGGTATGTCGTAAGACATACGGTACAGCACTACCGTACGTACGGTAGTACTATGTCTCCCGGTAAATAGAGGTGCCCACATGCCGAATACCCTCGTAACCCCGTCCGATACGGAACTACCAACAGTAAAATAACGTTGTACCGAATACAATAGGTGCTGCTGTGGTGACAGTAAGCACTGGTGGTACTGTACATAATAATACGGTAAAAATCCGTAATACACATAGTCAATAATATTATTAATACTTCTTGGTTGTTGGGGTATGATGATGTCATTTCTTCCGATTATTTCAAAACGCGATCGAAAGCGTCATTGACACGAGGCTTCTCCAACCATTCTTCATCCCTAACTCTATTTGGCGAACAGCTGTTGTCATGACAAGTTGTAATTTTGATGGGAAGAAGTATGATCACGAGAAACCTTCCCGCGCCGTTGTCATCGCGATCGATGTTGTTTCTACAACATTTTTTTCTCTCCGGGCCATAAACAGCCAGCAAGATCCCAAAAACTATCAAACAGTCTGCACTGACTCCAGCTGAGCAGTTATTTTAGTTGGCAAAAAAACGTAACCAACAATCACACCATGTTGACCTCGAAACTACGTCCCATCTCTCGACGAATCGGGGATTTTTCCACCAAAGCCAAGGTTATGTTTCCAAAGCCGTCAGCAACGACTGCCAACGTCCGTTTCATTTCGACCGAGCGCGAGGAGCATTTTAAACAGCTGGGAATCTTGGACGACCAAGGATTGACCGTCTTCGATACGCTTCACGAAATGCAAGTGAATTCATGCAAGGTGTTCAAGGAAAACGACCTCTTTGGTACCTACGAAGAAGCTTCCAACAGTTTCAAGTTCATGACCTACGACGAGTATAACCAAAAAGTCAATCAATGCCGTTCTTTGCTGAAGGATTTAGGTGAGCAAGATGAAAATAAGATGAGCAACGAAACTGCCATATTGTGGCATCCAAAAGTTCCATTTTTGTCATCGTCAAACTTCCTCACCTCTTGCTTGGCGTTTCTCCTATTGAGCAGGTGTGGAAGCGTACAGCAAAGTCGCCGTCATCTCCAACAATCGTTGGGAATGGGCTACCGTTGCCGCAGCTGCTTATTCGTTGAACGCCTCCCTAGTCCCTATGTACGAAGCACAGCTGCCTTCAGATTGGACCTACATTTTGAACGATTCGAGTTCGACAGCCGTTTTTTGCGCTACGCAAGAAATTTTCGACAAAGTACAAAGAGAAGTCATGCCTATGACACCTTCTGTCAAAGCGTCTCTCTGTTTCGATGCTCCCATGGGAGAACCACATGCTTTCGCTTCGGCCATGGCGTCCAACGATTTTGACGACTCGGGAAAGTTGATTGTTGCGCCTGCTGAATACGATTTGGCTAACCTCATTTACACATCTGGAACAACCGGCAAGCCAAAAGGGGTTGAATTGACGCATTTGAATTTCACATCCAACGTCAAGGGGGCTGGTAGAAGTATGGTGGAGGATCCGAAAGATTTTGTGAGAGAAACAGATCGATCATTGTCATTCTTGCCTTGGGCGCATTCTTACGGACAAACGTGTGAGCTCTGGTCATACATGTCCATGGGAGCATCCATGGGTATCTGTCGCGGTGTTCCCGTCATTTTGGAAGACTTACAGTTGGTTAAACCTACCAACTTGTTCTCTGTCCCCACGCTCTACAAAAAGGTTTATGACGGCGTTCACAACTTGATGGAGACAGCCCCTCCTTTGCGTAGAAAGTTAATGAAAAAAGCTTTGTTGTTGGGAGAGGCCAGATCCCTTGCTGAGAGGGGAATGCGAAAACCTTTGGGATCGTTGGAGAGAGTGCAACTGTCTATTTTGGACCGCTTGGTGTTGTCAAAAATTCGTGACCGATTCGGAGGTCGTATGCGACACGGATTTTCTGGTGGCTCTGCCTGCCCAGCAGAGGTTGTCAGTTTCATGGATGCCTTGGGCATTCCTATCTGTGAGGGATATGGATTGACTGAAACATCTCCAATCATTACCTTAAATGTGCCTGAAAGCAGAGTTGCTGGAAGCGTTGGTAGACCACTTGGTGGTGTCACTGTCTATATTGTTGATGAGGAGGGCAAGCCTGTGGCTCCCGGAGAAGAGGGGGAACTTTGTTGTGTTGGCCCTAATGTGATGAAAGGATACCACAACAACAAGGAGGCGACTGATGAAGTCATTTCGGTTGCTCCCGATGGAAAGTCCAGAATGTAAGTTGATCAAGTTGACAGAATTTTTGTAAATGCAAATTGCAAAAGAGTATTTTTAATGATTGGTCTCTCTCATGGCAGGTTCCATACTGGAGACTTGGCAAGAATGGATGAAGAAGGATGGGTCAAGATCACTGGAAGAATCAAGGAACAGTACAAACTGGAGAATGGAAAGTATGTTGTGCCAACTCCAATTGAAAATGCAATTAGCATGAGCAGATTCATTAGCCAAGTGGTGTTGTGTGGAGCCAATAGACCACACAATATTTGTTTGTTGGTTCCAGAATGGCCTGTTATCAGAGCAGAATTAAAGATTGATGAATCTGTCTTGGAGGAGGAACTCGCCAACGATGAGAGAGTGAAGCAGCTAATCGATGCTGAAATTTCTGAAAGTTGCAAAGGAATGAAAAAGTTTGAAGTACCAAAGGAATGGGCATTTGTGGCTCCATTTACAGCTGCTAATAATATGCTTACCCCTAAGATGAGCATCCGCAGACACAAGGTCATGGAAGCATACGAAGATTTGATCTCGGAACTTTATGGTGATGACCCCATAGTCACTGAGGCTGCAGATGGGGCTCACAAGCAAGCTGCATAGAATCACTCCTCTCACAAAAATTAACAGTAATCATTGAACATAACCACATACAAATAACACCTAGAATTACGATGTCATGCGGTACCCACCACTGGTAATGCTATCATTGATGATCTTGCTACTACAATGCTACTGTAGGAGTGCCGTAAGACGTCCTACTTCGAACTGGAGTTGGTCTTACTACGGTGGTGCGACTACGATGTAGTATTAGGTACACAAAAACAGCAGTGGAGTGTGAAACTGACAGTGAAAGAAATCGTATCGAGTTGATGACTACGGGTAGTTTACCCCGGTACGGTACCCCGGTACCGGTAGTCTAATCGTACGTACTACAGTACAGTACCAGTTTGGAAAGAGAATTTTTGTCAAACGTGCTAATCCACGTTTGGTCCAACATGTGTACTGGAGTTCCATGTGTGATACGTCTTACAGGTACGGTAGGTAGTGGTTCTTCTTACTGGAGTACCTACCGTAATTTGCAATAACTTTGACGTCTTTGATGTCAAAATTCGATTCTTCATGGCATCATCTTTTTTCGATTTCCTTCCATTCTCAAGTTCTCGCGGAAGCAGGTACAGGAAAAAGCTTTTCGATGACACCATGAAACAATTTCATTGTTGACGCGCAGCATTTTTTCGGTTGTTTTATCTTCCAGAGCTGACTTCGGAGGTAACTCATCACATATTTCTGTGCTTTCTCTAGACAAGGTTGTTAGCATCAACATGATTCGCATCGGAGCTGCATTTTTGGGTTCTTGTGGTCGAAAAGTAGCCACAGGACATAAGGTCGTTGGAAAGGAGTTCTCATGGAGATCACTTTCAGCGTCGATGTCGATGGCCGATTTTCATGATCAAGGATTGATTGACAGCCAAGGTCTCACTTTATTCGACACACTTCATGAGCTGCAAGAAACTTCCTGTACAGTCTTTGCCGACAATGAGCTCTTTGGTACTTACAATGATAAATCTGGAAAGTTTGAATACCTTTCCTACAAGGAATTTGGGCAGAAGGTAGACGAATGCCGAGCCGTTCTGAAACATCTCGGTAAGTAAGGTGTCAACCCTTCAGTGAGAACGTCCTATTGGTTTCCCCAAAGTCCTCACTCGTGTCTGTGATACTCACCGTTGAAGGAGTCGCCCCATACGATAAAATCGGTGTAATTTCCAACAATCGATATGAATGGGCGATGATCGCATGCGCAGCCTACTCTCTAAGTTCAACTCTTGTGCCAATGTACGAGGCACAACTCTCCTCGGACTGGCGCTATATTATCAATGATTCGGGTGCAAATGTTCTGTTTTGTTCGAAGCAAGAAATCTTTGATCGTCTCAATAGGGAGGTTTTGCCAATGACATCACATGTTCATACCACGTTGTGCCTAGATGCTGTGCATGGGGAGGTGTACGGGTATAAAACTGTGACAGATGAAGTTCAAAATTCCATTGCGACATCAATAGCTCCATGCAAAGAAGATCTTGCTAATCTCATTTACACTTCCGGGACTACGGGAAGTCCAAAAGGAGTGGAGCTCACCCATTTAAACATGACGTCGAATGTAAAAGGAGCACGAGCCATGGCAGCAAATCCAGCTGACTTGGTGACTCCTTCCGATCGGAGCCTTGCCTTCCTTCCGTGGGCACATTCTTATGGGCAAACTTGCGAGTTGTGGATGGGGATGTCATCTGGGGCAAGTGCCGCCATCTGCCGTGGGATCCCAATGATCCTCGAAGATTTGCAACTTGTTCGACCGTCCATTCTCTTTGCTGTTCCGACATTGTACAAGAAAGTGTATGATGGTGTTCAAAACAAAATGAAATCTGGAAGTTATGTTCAAGACACTCTGCTTCGGAAAGCGATTGATGCAGGTATGGCCAAAGCGGCGTTTCAACGAGGGGAACGTGGTCCTCTAAGCGTCATGGAGCGTATCAAGTATTCCATGCTTGACAAGATCGTCCTTAGCAAGATTCGTGACCGCTTTGGTGGAAACTTGAAGTATGGCTGCGTTGCTGGAGCAGCTTGTCCCATCGAAGTCTTGAAATTCATGGATGCAATCGGAATCCCAGTTTGTGAGGGGTATGGCTTAACAGAAACGTCGCCAATCATTACACTGAATGTCCCTAACAACAGAACTATTGGTAGTGTTGGAAGGCCACTGAAGGATGTGACAGTGTACATTGTAGATGAAGATGGAAATCAAGTTGCGGAAGGAGAAGAAGGGGAGATTTGTTGTGTTGGACCCAATATCATGAAAGGATATCATAATAATCCTGACGCAACCGATGAAGTGATCACTCTTGCTCCTGATGGTGTTTCAAGAATGTAAGTGCACTTGTTGTTTCTCAGCAACATAGAATGGTTTTGTTTAGTAATATGATTGACAGTTTTGCATTCTTGTGGATTGATTTAGGTTCCATACTGGTGATATTGGCAGGTTGGATGCAGATGGATGGGTCAAAGTGACAGGAAGAATCAAGGAGCAGTACAAACTAGAGAATGGGAAGTATGTAGTGCCCACACCTATTGAGAATGCCATTGGAAATAGTAGATTTATCAGCCAGGTTGTGTTGGTGGGGGCCAACAGGCCACACAATGTTGCCTTAATTGTGCCAGAATGGCCTGCCATCAGAGCAGAACTTCAATACAGCGACGCCGTATCAGAGGAAGAAATCATGATGGATGAGAAATTGAGACAATTGATTGATGAGGAGATTCAGATGAGTTGCTCGCAGCTGAAGAAGTTTGAAGTGCCAAAAGAATGGGCATTTGTGGCTCCATTCACAGCTGCAAACAACATGCTTACTCCCAAAATGAGCATCCGTAGACACAATGTGGTAGATGCATACAGTGATGTGATTGCGCATCTTTATGGAGACGAGCCAGTTGTATCAGAGGCACCACCGGATATCCAATCCAACAGAGAGGCTGCTTAATAGTTTCGGTGGATGATCGATTTCATGATACGATTCGTTTGACGCATAAAGACAAACCGAATTGTTTGCCCTATTTCTTTTATATTCCGTTAGCTGCTAAACCTTAACAATTATTGCCTTCCTCTGACACGAAGCTTCTTTCGAGGCGTATCTTGTTCCATTTTGTCAGCCTCGTCTTGTATGGTTTCTGGATCGGCCTCTTCTTCAGATGATTCTTCGTCCCAATTCTGTACGTTCCCATTTTTTTTTATTTTAGTGCAGTGTCAGAAATGTTGCAGACGTCAAGGCCACATCACAGTTAAATTACCGAACGTACCTTTTTAGGATTGAGCATGTAGTCATCCTTCAACGCACCCCAAGAAGGTGTATTGCTCTTAGTCTCCTTATTGCTCTCGCGTCCTTCGTTCTCGACCGATCTTTTTTTACTGTCAAAATTGTCTGCAGTTTGTGACTTGGCCGCACTTTTAATCTTATCAAGGAAACTATGCTTTGTCATTTTCGAGGATTCTATGGTCTTTGAAGAGCTCGGTGTGACATTTTTCTAAAAGAAAAAATTGTCAACGACGAGAAAGGTAAGACAAAATAAACGAAGAACAAAATTGACGCCGAAATCAGACACACGCTCACCTGAGTATTGGATCGTTGGTGCTGTGAAATGGCATTAAAAAGGGCAACCACACCACGGGTGGCGACGCGTCGATGGAAACGCTCTTGTTCCAGCTCCCTGGCCACAGATAGCCGACCGTCGGTCTGTACATTGCTAGAAGTGGCAATCGATAGAGGATAGTGCATCGCACTCAAATTTCGTTCTCGGTTGGATTGTCGCTTCTTTTTCAATGCCTTTAGTCTATCCTTTTCTTCTTGTTGCATTTTTTGCAAAGGAGTGACTGTCTTGCCCAAAACGACACTTGTTGTCGGAGCTTTCTTCTTTTTATTGTCGCCGCCCAAAATCCTTCCCATAACGTTGGCCATTTTGAGGGCTGGATCAGCCTCTTTTTCGATACTGCTGGTACTAGAATCATCACCATTGGTATCGTACTTTTTAGGATCCTTATCTTCATTGCTGTCACTGACATTTTCTTCTTCATCCTCATCCTCTGTATCAATTTCGACGTCGGCATCATGTAACTCTTCTTCCACCGGAGCAGGCGGCGCCATCACCTCTCCCCCTTCTTCATCACTAGATCCAGCGAACCGATCTAAGCCCTCTTTTGCGACCTCATCTTCGATCTTTTTTTGCTTTCTCTTTCCTCCCTTTTTCGCCATTGTTGAAAATCCTCTCTTGTTTTTTTGTTGTCCGGTGGATTTCCGTGTCGGGTGTCGGGTGTGGTACTACTACTGCGAGCGTACGTCGAATGTACTTCGTACTCAGTAGTAAAATTTTTCAAAAAATCGAGCTTTTTATGAATACTGTTTTAGTCGAATGGCGGTGAGATCTCTACTAGAATGCGGACGGTGACCAGACAAAGTATTAGATTCCACGTGGAAATGTTTCATTAGACCACGACAGCTGCTCTCTTCGTCATCATGACCGAACCACGACAAGAAAGCATTCGCCCGACAAATAATGGTTCTGTGAAATCCTCGGAGTACGAGGTAGTACCTACCGGTAGTACCGTAGTACAGAGAGAGTACGGCCGTAGATGACAGAATGCAGCTCTTCGTATCGCAACAACTGCCTTTGGAAGGTGTGTGTTTTAGTTTCTGTGACCATCGCCGCTGGGCCAGTTGGAAAACTTTTCTCTAGCTAGCTAGTATCTCCCCAGCGCTCCATCTCAAACACTCCTACTAAGTATCTTGTGACCAATAGGACTATCTTCAACGACAAAGTAACAACATGATTTCATCTCAGAAAGGTTGTCAACTCGCTGCCTCGTGTTCTCGAATGGTAGCAACTCGACTACGTAATGCGTTTCCATCAGCTGCGGCGACTACCTTGGCTAACAAGGTCGTTGAAACACCCATGATATTTCAAACAACACGCCGTGGATACAAAGGCAATGCCGGAGATGCCATGGACAAGCTATCGGCGGAAGAAGTGGCTCTGTTGAAAATCGCACAACCCAAAGCGGAGGAAATTTTTCGCAATCACACCGCCCTGCCAGTCGACGACGTTGAGACTCGTCGCAAGCGCCTCATTTACCGGGCCAAACAACGAGGATGGTTGGAGGTGGATTTATTGTTGGGAACTTGGGCTAGCGAGAATGTGGCCAATCTCAACAGCGATGAATTGGACCAGTTCGAAGCCTTCGTTAATATGGAAACGATCGATATTTACAATGTGATTACCTTACGACTGGATGTACCAGAAGAAATGAAACGAAACGGACAGAGCGTAGCAGAGAAAATTCAAGAATGGGCTCGATCCAGTCCACTTGGCAAAGCGGACCCTGATATGTACAAGGCAGTCAAAACCGAACACAAGCTCATTTAAAACAAGCTCATTTAAAACACCATCATCCTGTAACTACTATTAGCTGCTGCGTTTGTCCGTATTGTATCCCTTCTATCGTTCTACTTAGTTTGTTGTTGATTCTCCGCAACGTCTTTCATATTAAAAAGTGCTGCCAATTGCTCTTGCCGTTCCACTGAAAGCTCATGAGGATCTTCCAAGCTTTTGATCTGAATTTTTATCCATGTTTTCATATCATCCGTGAGAATACCTTTCCCTAGTGTCGGCAGAAAATGAGCTTTTTGAAAATCGGGGTTGTCTTTCCGGACCTCCTCAATGATTTGATTCAATTTGGCGTAGTGCATGTCCCATGAAAACCGTTCGTAGTCCCATATAAAGTTGATAGAGTCGAGCCGCTCCATGCGCGAGGCTTCCTTCGTATTGAAAAAAATTCTGTACTGGAAATTTGAGCCCAACGTTTCTCGGTAGATCTGACGCTGTCGTTGCACCCATAAGGCAAGATCTGGATTTTTCTCCCACAAGGGTGGCACCCCCGTATGTTGGTTCTTTTCCCGAAACGCGAGAAGTAACTTGAACATACGATTCCATTCAGCCTCGTCATATTCTTGAGTGAATAAGATTTTCTGCTTCTTTTTGTCGGCAAGTTCGGACTCTTGGGGTTTCTTTCTTCCTATGTTGCATTGCGTAGAAAATGCGTCGACTTCTTCTGCATCATGCGCCGAAATGGATTTCGATAAGTCGTATCTTTGCCACAGCTCGGGAATCGATTTCCCACTCCAGGATGGCAAAGTCAATGAAAATTTATCCTTCTTTCCTTCTACGCGGGAACCAACGGCCTTACGTTTTGTCGAGAGAGCAGCTTTCATTGACTGTGAGTTTGGAGTTTCATCATCATCGAATCGCAGCGCTCTGGACGCCAAATGTCTGTCCGTCTTGTCAGACAACGAGTACTCCATCTGGTCTTATGAAATCATTGGCCAACAATCAAATTATCAAATCAACAGCAGCAAAACATCTGATGTGGTGAAAGCTACCGGTAGAGAGCGTTGGAAAGTACTGTTGTTGTGTGTCGTATTACGGGGGTGTCATGGTGTCATCGTCGCTTCACCCCCTTTCACCTGGTCGAATGACTACGGTACGTATTTTCTACGGTACGTATTTTCTACGTATCATAGTACTGATAACTCATGCCGGTACGATACGGTGGGGTGTAGGGTCCCGGTAGACTTGTAGTCAATGATACCGTTACCGGTAATTCCTCTGGTTCGTTTGCAGATGTTGTACGATGCAGTAGTCTACCGGTAGTCTGCCTGTCCTTTAGGTATCATACATCCTCACTTCCATTCATCATCTCTCCCAGTTAACAGTAAATTCCGCATCCCACTTGAACTCCACCTGTAATAACAGTAAATAAAAATAGACCGGACGGCTCTTCAGAAAATGAATATTATTTGACGAATTATTATCGAAGTAAACTGCTACTGCAGTATCAAGCGAATCTTCGACGAACAATGTTTTAGGTAGTAGAAGAAGGCTTTAGTCCCAAAAACGAAAATTTCGATGCAAAAGACGGAGTGTCTCATCGTTGTTCACTGTTCCCAAGGATAGTCAAGTGGTTATACGTGCGACGCATCACGGTATCTACTTGCTATTTCGTCGTGTGAGTGATTCAACGTCGGACATTGTTTTCACGCACGAACAACAACCAATCTCTCGTTCCATCGAAAAAATACTTTCACCACGGACGATGGCAGAAGACAAAGAACGCAAATAAAGGACCAACAAAAGAAGATTCAGTTTGGAGGTACATGGTGGGAGGAGATGCTCCCGTAATACCGCTACCATGAGATCCTCAAAGAAGCTTGACGCTCACATTATTATGGCTGATAACTCTGAGGATAATCATGACTCGTCACCATCAGTTACAGATATCATGCATCTCTGTCGGGTGTCGCATCAAGGATTGCTGGATGCGATCCCAAATCTACCATTGGAGACTTCGCCACGAAAAAAGGAAGAATCCAGCCGGTATGCATCTAATGATAGTAGCGATTTCCTGGCTAATTCACCGACAGGGACACCATCCGAAACGATCAGTCAACTGAAACGAAAAAAAGCATTGAACATCTCCCACCCAAACGAATTCACAAAGGAAAAGATTATTTACAGAGCTGGCCGTTTCCATCAACGTAGAAAACCATCCATGGTTTGGAGAAACATAAACGAATCATCACCTTCCAAGTCCAGGTCACATTCGTTCTCATCCGCGGTCACTGAGAGAGTCTCAAACACCACAATCTATCAAAAGCAATCCAAATCGAGGATTGATAATTATCTCTCTAAGGTCGTCAATTCCCCTCCAAAAGGAATACTGAAAAACAGTGCAGCGATTCAGAGCCCTCAAACTTTGTTGGACAACTTGATCTCCGCGAAGAATCAAGTTTTTCCCGTTTCTTCTCCTACTGGAGTTGTTGATAGCCCCATATCTCCAGGAGGAACCCATATCCAAGGTCGCATCAACCGGTGGAGCTATCATTCGAACGATTCTTCGTCTCCCGCGAAAATACCTCTACGAGCGAAATCTCCATCTGATAAGAGACGTCGGAAAAATCTCACTCGATCTGCAGTTCGACCTTCCCGAAACCGACCGGAAGGTGGGTCGATGTCAAAATCTAGGCTTCCTCGAGAAGGATTCATTTGTCGGAGAAGCTGTCGTTCAATGCCTGCTGGATCGAGGAGGCGCCGGCGACCCCATTTTCCCAACAGCAGTGAAAAGGTGGCGCATCGATCATTGTCACCAAGGTACACTGGTCATCCCCGCAAAGTAGAGTTAAAGGAGCACAGATCACGCTCCTCAAACAGAAATCTTCATAGCAGGGAAAAGCTGAAGCTTCATCAAGCTACATCCTCTCCTGGACATTCTCCGTCGAGGTTTTCTAGTCCTTCAAAACAGAAAAGAACTAGTTCATCACCTCTTCCACGAAGTGGTAGATCCCTTTCTCCGACGAAGGCTCGACAGCACAAACGATCCTCTCGGTCGACACAAAAGGTATCACAGTCTTCAAATGGCGGAGCAGAAAACGCAACATGCTCGAGAGGTTCTACGATTGTTTACGGAGAGGAAGAAGACAATTCTCGGGAACAGAGTCGCCGACCCATGACACCATCTTCTAGTTTTACGAATCGATCAAGTTGTTCGCCTAGTAGGGAAAGGCTGCGTCACCAGCACATAACAACGCAAGATAGGATTTCCAAGCGCTCAAAATCTTCTTGTCGCTCTACAACTCCAAATAGGGGAGCTCGATTGTCAAGAGAAGAAGAACCGCCTGAATTAACAAAGCAATCCTTGAGTCCTACTAAAACTTCACCGAGACCGGCGTCGGAACCCGTGCGAAACGATTCACTGACGAAAATTGTGCGAGAGTTTTCATCACTCGGTGGATCGTGGCCTTCATTTCCAAGAAAACCGATTTTTCCTCTTCCGAAGTGTTTTCACTTTCGTTCTACCTCCCCTCGAGCGAGGTCGCAAACACTAACTTCGAGGGAGAGAAGCACCTCTGAAAATCAACCAGGCACAGATCAATTGGGTGATGTTGATTCACTTCATTTGTCTCCAAGCTGCCACGAAGGTGACTTGAACAGCATGAGCGGGGCGAAGAGCATAGCAGGATTGATGGATGGGGAAAAAATCGAAAAAGCTGTGATCAGCACTCCTCAAAACGTAACTTGGGTGCGAGGTTTGGTCAGAAGTTGGAGTCGTGCAAAATTTGAGGGTCCCCACAAAATGGATAAGCAAAATCAATGATTGTTACAGTACCAACGGCGAATTTGAAAAAGGCAGCCCGTTGAAATCATCCATGAATCTGATCACGAGCACTTTACGTTAGTACTAGACTCTCTGGAAATGGAGACTACCATAATTTCCCATTTTCAATCTTGCTGCTTCTTATTGCAAGTTTTCGACTGATAATGGACCACTCGTAAATGTCTCTCTGTTTCCACACTCCACTCTGACACAAGTGGAGCTCATAATTTCATACAGGTACAACTTTTTTACAAGCAGAATGTCATCTTTCATAATTAATGATTGAGGTATAAAGGGTAATCAAATCAATCCGTTGCACATTGCCTCGTTCTAGTTCTCGAATCACTGCTGTGATCCTAGAGTGGGGTGATGTAACTTTCCCAAAAGCATCCGAAATTCCAAAAACAGTGAGGGACTTCAATGCTTCCAACAAAATATCCGCCTTTGCCCCCCCCCCCCCCCCCCCCTCACAGGGCTGGTGCGAGGAGGCAGCCAGTATTGTCTTTCCCATTTTGAAAAATGGCGAACTGGAGTACGGTACTGGCGGTCCCACTTGCTAAAGCTGGATGAGTCTGCCACTCTCCTAGCTGGAAAGATACAGTTCAGACTACCTGATTTCCTTATAGGAAGATGTCCCTTCCATCTCCAGAAGCATTGGATCTGGACCTCCTTCATTGGCAACTTCCTCAAGGAGGTCTCTAGCTTTAATAGTGATGGTTGGACTGGAGTCTCAGGCTTTAAATAATGCAACACCCCTTGAATCCTTCTTGAACCAACATTTGAATTTATTTTCAAAAACGGATGAAGATATTGGTGCTATGGATGAGTGCATGAGTGCTATCTCACTGCTGACACCTTGTGACAGCTTCTGATCAGAGCTGGTTTTGCAGAGGAGGGCTTCAACACCAGATGGGGCGAGCACCGCCATGCATCCTTCCTGAAAGATGTTGGTACAAAGGAACAGACCCCAGTACCAACTTTTCCCACATTAGTCAGTCTCGGGGGATCAGGCCCCCAATAGGATGAGTGCCTACCCGCAGCTTGAACAAAGATCAGGACTGGGGGTAAGAAAGGATGACAGAGCTAGAGTCTTAGCACTCTTCAAATGGACTGAGATTGATGAAGCTCACTTAGGAAAGGTCTCATATGGTGATGGTAGAGCTGGAACTTTGTACTTCAAGAAGCATAAGCACATTTGCTTCATGTTTGAGCTGTTCTTTGCTGTGGCTTTGGATAGGATTCTTCATCAAGGAACATCATCACAGAGAACCCACCTGTGAGTCTCTCAGCTAAGGCTGCATCCCAAAATAAATACATGACAAGGTTCATGTTAGGTTTCCAGTAGCTAATCTTTCAAGTTGTAAACCAATCGTGTCATGGCAAGGTCAATGTTGGATCATTTCTAGCTAGGTAGATGATATCGGAACCTTCAATCAACCCGAAAATGCTCATCCCTACTGATTTTGTGCCCAAAGCCAAAAGAACCACCTCACTTTTGAACGGCGTACGTTAGTTTACTGTTTTAGTGTTCCGGCTCTCAGATTTTTACCCAGAATTCAGCTCTTGTTTCTCTGGTCAGCGCGCGCGTATATAGTGTGTGTTTGGTAAGTCCAATGCCCGGTCTGAGGTGTCTTCGCGCCAATAGAAGGGGAAGGAGTTACCCACAATAAGTCGTAGTCCCTAACATGTCCAGCCAGAAGCTGTCGTCTCGTCACTTCTTGCAGCAATACGTTAGTAGTAGCTCGTCCAGGCTTTACAGGAGTTAAAGAGCGCCAGGAAGAGTTGTAACATACCTGACAGTGTGTGGTAGCTTCTGTCGTGTTTTCAACTCTGGCTTGAAAGAGAAAACGTTTTTGTGTGCCCAGCGGCACTTGAATATTTGGGATTTACAGTTACGTCGCAGGAATAATTGATTCGATCTTCACTGTCAATCCATCCAAGGTCATGGACGGCAGCAACGCGATGGACTATGAAGCCATTCAGAAGCATCTGTCTTTGCTAGAGAGTGACGTATTGCGCTGTAAAGTGTGCGGAGGTCAGCTCTCTAACGCCGCGTGTTTGTCCGGTTGTGGTCATTCATTCTGCAATAACTGTTTGACGGGGCGACGGTCTTGTCCGGAATGCCAAGTTCCTATTATAGATCAAGAAAAGGATGTCATTTGTAATCGGGTGTTGAATGAAGCGGTCCGGAATTTCCAGCACCTATCCAAGGTGGTGAATGAGAAAAACAACTCAGAATGGACACTCTGCGAGTTCATTCCATCCTCCTCAACTTGGTGCGAAGAAGACATGTTCGCAGAGTACAACATGCCCAAGGCTTTTTCAGGGATGTTCCAGAGCTTGAGTTGTCAGTATTGTGGGGATTTATTTTCAATTGCAGTCTGTATCAAGGTTTGTGGCCATTCTTTTTGTTCCCTGTGCATTCGTCGCGTGCTTCAAAACAACAACACGGGCGTCCACCGCCAAAAAAATATGTGCATCACTTGTCGCACCGAGATGGGCCAAAACAGTGAAAGACAACTTGTCGCGAACCGTGCAATTCAGCATGCAGTGTTGCACTTCAAGAATGCAGTCCGGTCGTTTCACGGAGTGGAAATCCCTTCCGAAGGTAGTGGTTCGTCCGCACGTCAATCCGGAACTCGAAGTCATGGGGAAGAACTCATTCGTAGCAGATTTCCGCCCAGGAATTTCGACAGAATGAAATTGCGAGAGATGAGAGAACTTTGCGGACAATACGGGCTTTCCACTGATGGTAACGAACAAACGGTTCGGAATCGAATCAAATATTTTTCCATCATGTGGAATTCGGAGACTCAAAGCATTGCTCCCAGAACACCATCCGAACTGCTGCATGATATGGGTCGAATAGAGATTGCACAACGAACGGAGCAAATCCAGACCCTCGCCAGTGGATCTGGCCAAGACAGTGACTATTTGCGAAGAATGAATGCAGCTCTGAATCATCAAAAGGGAGCTGCAGGTTCTCAAGTCACCAGTGGGAACCAGAGATTTGACGCTCGCTTACGAGCAGGTTTCGTCCAACTCAAGCAGCAAGCCATGGCACGAATGAAGCAACAGATTACGAAAAATAGCGACCAAGTCTTTTCGACTCCTTCCAAGAACCAAAAATATCCATGTAACCGTGCCCCAGAGTTTGGCGACGGTACGGGCACTACAAAAGCTTCGATCAACCGCACTAGTAGTCCAAAAGGTGCACTCACCCAACAGTCAACTGGCATGAGTGATCAGTCAGTCGTCACAACAACTGAAGTATTATCTCTCTCCGAATCAGCGACGAACGACAAACAGACGTTTGAAACAATAAAGGATGACAATTCTGTTGTCGTCCTCACGAACGAAGGAGGAATGCAAGCTATTCCGAGACCGAGCAGTTTTGACACTACTAATAAAGAAAACAGCTCTACCTCGTCCCCCTTGTTTTCAGAAGTCAGTGTCGCATGCACGTCGAAATATCAATCCTCGTATCAGGGAACAAAAGATGATCAATGTGCTCACCGGTGTGAGACACTCTCCAATGGTGGGTTGACTTTAACGACTCCTTCTGCAAAAAAACGGCCATCTCCTGCTTCCAGAAATTCTTCTTCATCGAAAGCGGCCTCAGGCGCACGGAAACAACGCTGTATTCCATGGGAATGTACTTTCTGCACTTTCATAAATGATGGCAAGACACTTGGCTTTTGTACAGTTTGCCAATACGCACGGCATCCTGCCACGTAGATCGTACTCCCAGAATGAAGGGAACAATAAAAAGAAGGATTTTTTCAACGCGAAATCTATTTTCTCTGTTATGTTTTTAACTAAATCTCATTACTACAACTGGAGTATAAAAGTTGTACATTGTGACCATCCAACTACATGTTCTGGCAGATGTAGCTGCATTGTTCCCTGAAATATTCTTCTTTATCGACAGGAAAAGCTGTTCAAGGATAACGATTCATTTGCCTTTTCATCCTTGACTTGTATTGATGAGTGTCATTGTTGTCGTCTCCAAAAATTTAGAGACAATGATGTTCAATGTGGAGTCTTGTGATGGTCTCGTGTTATTGCGTAGAGAAGTCGAGTAAGAATTCGGAGCAGTAGTGTGACTTCATTTTATGTTACTACTGTTAATTAATCCTCTACGACTTGTTATTGACTGTGAATTCAATGTAATTTTGTTATCGACACTGACTGTGAATGTGAATCGTATCTATTCGCCTTCGTGGAAATCGCGAAGTCTTGGAATACTAGTCCTAGTTATTAAATGTTGACGGCGGGTGGCCAGAATTGTTCTTGTACCCAGATTCATGTCACTTAACAACCAAAATTACAATCAATAAATTCATCGACCCCAAACGGTTAGAATCTTGTGACGGTGGAAAAATAGCTCTTTCGAAAGTTTCGATTCACGCCGACAATCCCAGTCTTGGCTTCAACTTTCTCTTTCTTCGTCAAACGACGACACATTACACGCAGACCACAATAGGAAGGTCTTGTTTGAGTGAATCATAAAAATTTGAACTACAGCAAGAAAGCAATTCTCACTGCATCGCCGAAGCTCCAATACAGATACAAAAGAAAATGATGAAAGGCGTTGTTTGGCAAATCGCACTAATACCCGGTCTCTTCGCCACCATGACAACGGCAGCAGAAGAAGATTGGATGGAAAAGGCTCGCAGACTACAAGTCGGTGATTTCATGCAAGTATGCAACCGCGTCTTTATGCAAGACATGCCCCGCAATAGCTACTTGATGTCCGACTTTGCTCATGATGTGACGGATTTCTGTGCACAATTCGCAACGCAAAAGTCCAGTTGTCCCAACAGCGGATTCCGAGGTCTACAGCTGGACTTCCAAGATGCCTTCTTCCGCTCAGCTTCGCAACAAATGGGCATTCCCATGAACAGATTTCCAGTAGGTGCCTTGACGAGCATTGGAGATACAGGATACATTTTCTCTCAAAAGACCAAGCCAGAACTCGATTCCATGAGAAACGACTTGTGTATTCAGATGCAGACGGCATTTGGAGGTGAGTTGAAATTTGGAGTCAAATTTCTAAAACGATTGTGCTTTTTGATACTCAAATCAGACCGTTTTCGATGCCATTATCCTTAGGTTCTATGCAAATTCCAAAGCAAATCGAGGAACCGAGCTCACCGATCGCACCTACTGCTCAAACCGACAGTCCTACAGATAGTCCAGTTGCTGCCCCGACAGGAAATCCCACCACTATTCCCCGTACCCCTAGACCAACCAATCCATCTCCCAAGCACAGTGTTACCGATTTGGGTGGCGATCAAGAACAATCCATCGCTCAACAGCAAAAGGAATTCGACAGTCCTCAAATTCCAATTGTTCAGGGTGATACTTCTCTTAGCGTTGGTGCCATCGTTGGCATCGCTATTGCTGTTGCTGTTGTCTTGTCGTGTTTCTTCTACTTTGAAGCACGTCGTCGTAACCTTGCTCGCCAGATTGGTATTTTAGCTGCAGCGACCAACAATAACAACGATTTTTCAAAGAGCAAGCCCTCTGTGGAGGTCGACACTGCCAAGCCTCCTATTGTCAAGAAGAGATCACAAAAGTCGAGTAGCCGATCATCGGCTGGTCCCTCGAGATCCACCTCGGCTACTTTGGACGAAATTCGCAACGCTGTGAACAAAGCTGACTGGGACAACATTTATCGATTGGCTTCGCAATTGGCCGAAGAGGACGATGCTCAATCTTTGCCTGGCTTTACTCTCCCAAAAGAAAACAGACGTCGTAGCCACTTAAATGCTGAAGATCGAGAACGCACCAAGACTTTAGATGATCTCATGGCCAGAGGTGATTGGACAGGAGTTGCTGTTACTGCGGCATTGTATGCTGGCGAGAGCGGCTCATCACACGAACCCACCCGAGATCAACCTATTGGCGCTAGTAAGAAGACAAGAAAGAGTCTTCATCATGACGAGGATGACTGGAAGCAGGTCCATATCGTGTCACTTGATGAAAAGAGCAACAGCAGCCATCCATCATCGTTGTCCGATGGCAGCGTCCATTCTCGAGATATTGAACAAGGTCGAGTTTCGCTGGATGGACTCGTGCAGAGTCTCAATGAAGCCTTGAATGCAGGAGACTGGGCGCAAGTGAACTACTTCGCCACGAGAATCAAGGAAGAAAAGGGGACGAGTGGAGGATCGTCTATGGTACCTGATGACATCTCCAACCCACAAACTTTGTTGCTAGCGAATGGTTCCTCGCGTGTCGCATCCAACTTATCTGCAGCGACAACCGATACTGATGTGTCACGGAAACAAACGATCGAAAAGTTGATGAGAGCAGAAAAGTGGAAGGGTGTCAGTATCATGGCCAATCTATATGAAATGGAATCGAAGCAACAAGCTAAGTCGCCTGTTGCGAGAGCATCTCAAACGAGCAAGCGACCGCCTCGATCGGTCAAAAAACCTACCGGTAGTCGAACGAAGGAGCTACGGCACTCGGATCGAGTCGATGAGAATATTGCCGGTTTTCGACAAGAAGAAGACGCATTGGTGCCATCGTATGGAAACCGCTAAGCCATGAAGTATTGGAAGATCCCTCTTGACTATCGCGACAGTTTGCAATTATTTGTTATTGTAATCATATAATAGACGTTTCATAACTTTGAAGCGTGTTGCCTACTGCGTATATAACAGTTGAACGTCCCAGTTGTCAGCTCTGTTCCAAAATACGAGTACTTCTGTCCCAGGGCGAGTAGACTAATAATAATATGCCATGTGATGCGGCGGATAAGTGCTCTCTACTAGTGGATGCACTCTGTTGCACTCTGAAATATTACTTTTCGCTCGATCGATAAACTGACTGCTGGTGCCGCATGTATGAGGCATGCATTCGAATTTTCCCGGCCTCTCTTGTGTGAGGAAGCTTTACAAAACTATCCTCTATATTACAGTTAGAATTCTTTAACGTCTCTGAAGACTCTGCCTGCAAATGTCTAGCGTCCGTTCGTGCGCCTTCAGAAAAAGTTCGAGATAGGGTAGGTGTTCGGCCGGGAAAACACCCTCAATTTCCTCTGCAACAATGTTGTCACTGGTACTGACATGAAACCTTGACGGCTGTCGATAATTGTCTCGTATAAATGCGTCGAAGGCCTTCGTTTGATTCTGTGTCATCCAGCCCCACATGTCTCGCAGGCTAGTTTGCCACTCCGCCATGCCATCGCGGTCAAAAAATCCAAAACAACCGCGCGTTCGATCCGGAAATTCCAGTAGCTGTGTCTCTATGACCTTTAATTGTGATGTATAGAGATGTGTGGCAGAGACCATGCCAGGGGAGTTGAATGGTCTTTTGGCCGTGGTTGATTTCAACACGTCCAGGGGATGTCGATACACGTAGACATGACTACATTGAACCCCTGCATCGGCACAAGCGCTGTATAATAGCTCTAGAATAGGATACTGTGGTGTAACACATTTGGTGCGAAAATTGGGATAGGACATCATGCCTGTGGCCTTCTCATTTCCCGCAGTAAATGTATTGAGCGGGATGCTGAGTGGTATCGGATGGTTGGAAGATTTCGTCGTTTCGTCGTATTTCTGTTGAATCGTTTTGAGTAGATCGACTAGCTCTTGGTGCTTCTTGACTGTGTCGAATGCGACTCTCAATTGTTCATTAGTTTTGTATGGCTGGGAGAGCTGCCATTTGCGCCCGATTTTTGTGTACATGTTTTCTTCATTGCAGACCATGTTCCACAGGCCATCCAACTGTTCCTGGTTGAATAATGCCGCAGCGGTTTTTTTGACCAAGCCAAGGAGACTCCAACTCTTTATGGTTACCAAAGCTGGGCTGTTCTTTATGACAGTTCCCATGAAATGATGCCCCGTTCCTTCCAGACCGATGGAAAAGATAAATTCCAAACCGCCTTCTGTCAGCGGCGGTAATGTGTTGTTGCCGTTGTGAACGGTTACGACAGTCCTCGATAGTTGACTATGATCGGCACGATATTCATTGCCCTTGCTTTCGGTGGGCACACCAGCAGCTAGTAGTTGCTGTAAAATGCCACCGTTGAGACATCCCATATCATAAACGGATCGGGCACAAAACCCAAACATCACCAAACACGCTGCTTCCAGCAGCCGTCGACGACGAAACTGCGGCGACTGGTTTTTCCCACTATTGCTGATAGGTAAATGTTGTCCTTCAGACATGGTGACGATTGTACCACTTTAGAAATACTTCGTACTGTAGTGATAAATAATCCTGACTGTTAAAGTAACTCACAGTCAGAAACAGTTCAATAGAACAAGAACATCATCAGCGTCCGGAAACCGACGATGTGGCGATTGATTGTCTGCAAGCATGAAAAAAAATTGGCGAGAGACGGTTTTTTTTACTACACTGTAGCACTGGACGCTGGACGGCAGAACAGTACGTGTAACGTAGATGTGCATACACAGGTACCGTAGCTACCGTAGGTAGTATGTTACGTCATACGAATCCTACAATCCTACCTTGAATTAACTGTAAATTGTAGACTGGTATCTACCGCACTTACCGTATTCTACCGGTAGTCTAGCTAGTAGAGAGGAGCTACCGGTAGTCTAGTACCGGTACATCGTACTTACAGTTAGACTTGTACCAAGTCGTATGATATTACCGACGTGTTGTTTGGTTGGGAGCTCTGAGCGTCATCATCATCTCCATTATTTTCATTATATTTTTCATATGAAATACAAACTCCGTTGTTGCGGTAATACACCACAGTATCTTTTGGATTGAGTCGTAGCTATCTTCTCGCACCAGCACTGCGGTACTCAATGAATATGCTTCAAACTAACTGTAAGATTGTTTTATTCATGGTGAGTTTTGGTTGGAGTATGTAGCAAAGGTAGATTATGCGCTCCCTTTATTAGAGTCGCCGTTGTCTGAGCCTATAACGGCCTACCAGCCTGAGCCTCTCGGGGCTACCGGTATTACGGTAGCACGAGTATCTACTGCAGTACTTCTTTGTCTCTGCCACAGTGGGAACTATAGATTTTCGGCAAGTAAATAGTACTACCGGTAGTTACGTACAAGTACCTCCAAAAGGGTAATAATGCGCAAGTTTACGGAACAAGGTATTTCGATCACTGACGGTCGTTTCACTGCAACTCCATTACAGAACTGTAATAAAAGCAGTGTTTTCTCACGTTCATCATACTCCGGGTGTGCTACTTGTCAAACCACAGTCTCTTCTCGTGTCGCAGTATCTTCCACCACTGCAGCGTATCCAAATGCATCCTAAATTGGTCGGTGAGAGTCCAAAAATCTCAACAGCGGTCACTTCTAATACTAAATAGGTCCCACGCGACGTACCTCAGATTCTTTGTTGCTGTCGTCCTCATGGTCGTTTTGGTCCCGTACAACAACGGTCTCTTGGTGCTCATAATCGTCATGGGAGCTTTCCCTAACTAACAAGTAGACTCCAATCATAAGCATTACCAATCCTGCAGGGTACAGGATGTAATTGAACAACCCTTCCAACTGAGCAAAGGTATCATAATGTGCTGCCGCCATGATACTTGCTGAAACCACAAAACTCCCCACAAAACTGGCAGCAGAAAATGTGGCATCGTATCGCTTCATGCAGGCTGTTAGTATGAGTAAACCTGAAAAGGCGGTTCCTGCCGCGCAGATCACAAACAGATAAAAGAACGAAGGCAGGGGTTGAATGTATTGTTTCGAAGCCTTCAAAATGGTCAAGCTATCCTTCAAAAAGTTTTGGGCTCCCGTGATGCTGCCACCACAGCAACCCCAAGCAAAGCGACGTAGCACTGGACTGGGGGAGAATTTTATCCAATATCCCAGCAGTGCAACATAGGCCACAAGTCCAACAAAATACATTAAAAACGCAGGTTTCTGATACGATTTCCGGACCTCCTCCATTGTCACACCCTCATCGTTAGTGTGGTCTCCAAATAGGGCCACCACAACTTCTCCCGCAATAATCAACCCACACGCCAAAATCTGTCGCGACGATGGCTGCTCGTTGTTGGCACACGGCGATCCCAAAATGACCCAGCACAAGGTCAGTCCGGAAAAGGGAGCCAGAATGGACGGTGAAGCAAAGTTCATGGCCAAGACGCAAAAAATAGGATTCAGAACGCTCATACCTAGCATGCCAGAGTAACGTAGGCCAAGCGGTAGCCATGAAGGTGTCATCGGATCGGCACCACTATCGGATCGACAGAAAGAAGACCAGCCGTTTCGAGACGTCAGCAACTGCTGCTCCGCTTCCCGCTCGTCCGAGACGAGAAGGTCGTCTTGCAAATATTCATGTCTGTCTACCATCGTGGAAGGCGAGTTAGCAGTGGATTCAACGGTTGTAGCGGTGCATTCTTCTGACAGTAATCCATCATTTCCGGATGCACTTTCAAGACGCCTCCGCGGTCTTCTTTGAATTGTGCGACGATTCTCTTCGTGATGATGCTGCAATAGCCACGATTTTCGAATGGCTAGTTTGGAGGCCCCGCCCACGATGGACGCCAATATGGACAGTGCAATCCCCTTTGCCCAATCCGCAGCGGATATGGCTGAACCTGCCTCCATAACGACAGCTGTTTGTTCTATAGTCGATAGGAATTACGTTGTATATTGAGGAACGGTGAACGTACTCGTCTAGAAGTCAATGCAGAAAATGTAACGATAACAGGGCTTGAAATTGTTGCATTTGTGAGGATGGCGTTGTTATCGAGTCGATGATGAGTCGGGTCAGGGAGAATGGAAGGTAATCATCTTTCACATCAACTCTCAGTCAATTTCTCGAATCTTGGGGATGTAAGACTCCTCTGTCCTCTGGTCATGGGTTCGGCATCGCTAAAAACGCGCTGTAGCGAAGCGGCGCCTGAACCAACGGGTGAACTGATCGCATCGCGGAACAATCAAACTATCCTGTCCCTTCAGTTCGTGACTGATTTGGATTGGATCAGTAGCAAGATAGGCTGAGCTGTTGAGCACTTCTACTACCGGTAGTGATGAGAGAAGGAAATTATATCGAACTAAAGGCCCTGGGAATAATTCAATGCTACGATGTACGCAGTAGCTATGACCCGATTACAGCAATCTTGGAATTTTATGATAACTGGTGGAGAGGAGAAAGTGCCTGCTGAATAAGGAAGTGACTAGAGCGTTTCCTCAGTTTCATTCTCTTTGTGCGCCAACACTACAGTTAATGTGAGCAACATGCCCTTCGGCTGCGTTTGTCTCGAGCCTACCAAAGATATTTTGCGTTTTATTGGAGTTTGAGGGCCATTTCGTTCCATTGATTTCACCACAGATATTGGAGAAGAGGTTCCTGTTGTTGATGCTGCCTGAAGATACCAAAAAGAAGGGTGAAATTGTCAACTGTAGGCTAATGATGACCAGGTAGTAGCTAGACGATTTTCCCTTTTCTGATTACTTATAGTAGTTGACGAATGATGGCATGCCTACCAGTATTATGGTGTGGTGATTACTTGGGCACCTTGTAGTTTGCCTTCTTATACGAAACTTGTTTGGAACCAGGCATTGTAACAAGGCGGTCTTCAATCTGCAACTGGACAGGTGTATAGTTGCTTTTGGACCAGTAAAGGATTGGGTTGAGACCTATCTTTGCTTTGTCATATCGTTCCTCCATTCCAAAAAAAGGACCAGTGCCCACTTCTGCTGCTGCTTTCATACTTGTTCTCTTCTCCTTTTTCTTGCTCTGAGCTTCTGTTTGGTTCTTTTCTTGCTTGGATTGCTGGTTTTCTTTCTTATTTGGCTTTTGAAGCTCGATAAAGTGATTTCTCATGACTGCTGCGAGGTCTAGTCTACTGCCACAAGTTGAAGCATGACCAGCTCCCTCTACAACATGAACTTTGGTCTGGCTGGGAAGTAGGACCTTGTTGGTCAAACGCTCCGCCTCTGCGATGGACGGTAAGGTCTTGTCCTTTTCGCCAACGACTATTAGAGTTCGAAACTTTGGAAAAAGCTTGAACGTTGATTCTCTCATCTGACTGCATCCAGTTTCAAGCCATTTTTCTAAGCGCCATGCTAATGTATCTGGCGGCATAAACTCAAGTTTGGAAGGAAGGCTGATTGCAACTCTTCCCATATAAGCTTCCCGTTGCGGATTGTCAATGACACTGGGTAATGCCTTGCCCTGCAGAATCAAACCAAGCTGTGACACTGAATGTTCGTCCGTGAAGAGAGGCAGAAGTTGGCTGAAAAGCCCCATCAGGTACAATGGTTTGGGCATTTGAGAAACTTGTGGACCTTTGAGTGCTAGTTGAGAGCGATCATAACATGTGGCAGGATTAATAAGCACCAGTCCCTGCAAATCAACTGGTTGTTGTCCCCTTTCATCCAAAGCAATTCTGCTATTCCGCTTTTTTGTCAACAAAGTCAATGCAACATCAGAGGCAAGAATTCCCCCAAATGACTCCCCAGCAAGATATATGGGACGCCTTCTGCTGTGCTTGATTTTTTGCAGTGCCGACAGATTACCTCCACCAAATATCCCCCGGAAAATCCCACTCACATCCTTGGAGCCATCAAATGTTTCACTGGATGACTCTCTGTCGATGATTGGAATTGTGTCAGACAACTGTTGAACATCACATCCATCATGATCCAATTCTTTCTTGATGAAGTCCAAGACAATTGTTTTAAGTTCTTGATAAGTTGACCGATCTTTCATCCCCACAGTCATACACCACACTTCAAATTCGGTACCTAATTCAGGGAACTGCAAAAAAGGGCAAATATAGGTTCCGTCAAAGCCCGGGAGGTACAAAAGAATCGGTTTCCTGACATCCTCCTCCCTTTCTGGAACGTTTGGAGTCGCGTCTTGTTGATGCTTCAAACAGTCTACTGCTGGAGGGTATCCATAGTCAAGCAGTGGTGCCACAAACTTGACATTGTGGGGTCGATCTGCTGGAGTGTCCTTCAAAGCGACGACATTTTTGGTTGTTGGTAGCGACGATGAAAAGTCACTAGCATCGTTTCTGTATTTGAATGATCTGACTAGACTGGAACATGAAGGCGTTGTCCTTGGATTTTGGGTCCCACCTTGATAAGACGTACACTGCCCTTGGAAAAATATATTGTTGCTTGCTGAGAAACATCTACCAAAAGTGAACATTATAACGAACGCCCGCGGGAGCGTGAATTTGGGGGGATGCTGATGTTGATGCCCAAAGACATTGGACCTTGCCGTGTTTGGAACTGTAAGCTTTGAAGTACAGGAACTTTGAGGGATCGCAGACAACGATCCATGAATCTCAGCTTCGTGTGTTGGACCGTTGACCAAATTCTTTTTTGGACGGTCCATGACCAAAGAAAGCATCCTGCAGAGAACTTCTCGACTGACTTGAAAAGATTTTATAAGGCTTCCTCCTGAAAAGAGGTTTGGAGAGAAAAGAGCATCTACTTCGTCGCTCCAAAATTTTGGGGAGAATGGATTGCCTTCCTCATCATCCCAAAACTTTGATTTTTGATATACATCCTCTCCGCCATCGCCAGTTTCATCAGCTTCGGTATTACCTTGATCAGGGTCAATAACAATGCTCTCATCGTTGTCAATTTTGGTTTGCGGTGGAGGATTTCGCATAAAGGTAGCATTCTCGGATTCCTCTTCAACAATGACCTTTATGTCATCCTCCACCTCAACAGTGGTAACATTTTTCTGTTTTGGCTTTAAATCTGGCTCAATTTGTTTATGTGTTTGGTTCGCCGGGGAATTCAAAACTGTTGACCCACAGACCTCAGATTCTTTTTCAAATGTATCTTTTACAGAAGAAGAATTGAGAGTCGTTGCCTTGTCGGTGACAGGGACATTGGGATCCGGTGTCGTAGCAATGTCATTTTCAATCGCCACGTGCTCCTGCGATTGATGCTTCTCGTCGGACTTTTGATCTTCCTTTCTTTTGTTTTCGTCTTCAGGCCCTGGGAGTTTCAGTATCCTTGGTAGTGGTTGGGTCTTATATCGCGGATCGAGTTGCAGATTCCTCCAGTTTCCTTCAGCATTTGATTGTGGTCTACATGGTGGCGTAGAATCTCCAATTTCGTCTTCGAAAATTTCATCAGAGCTGTCACGGCGAAAGAGATCCTGGATGCTGGGTAGACGAAGTGGAGAGAACGCTGCCTGCACTGTCATAATCTCAAATCGTTGTGGAATGATGGGTCGTATGATTGTCGCGAACAACCGATTCTGCCATCCAGGGATCGTTTGAGAGTCACCATCCAAAACCGAAATGATACCCTGATGGGCAACAGATTCCGGGGAACGCGGGTAGAAAGGCATTGACCAGCACAATGCTCGTTGCGTGCCGCTCGTTGCCCGAAACTGTGTCCCTACAACGGCACCTGGCAACAAGCACGTGACGCCAACTCCGAACGGTTCCATCTCCTTGGCCATGGCTAAGGAAAGAGACTTTCCAAAGGACTTTGTTGCCCCGTAGACTGCCATGTTTGGAGCTCCATTGCACAAACCTGCCATGGAAGAGATCATCAACATCCTACCACGTCGTCTGCGTTTCATATCCTGTCCGTACAGTTGGCTTAACTTGGCATATGTTACTGCATTCAACACCACCATGCGTTCTACATCAAATGGTGTCATATCCACAGTCAGCCCTTCAAAGGCAATTCCAGCATTATTGACT
This sequence comes from Nitzschia inconspicua, assembly GCA_019154785.2. Lineage (NCBI taxonomy): Eukaryota > Bacillariophyta > Bacillariophyceae > Bacillariales > Bacillariaceae > Nitzschia > Nitzschia inconspicua. The sequence goes on along the minus strand of JAGRRH010000001.1, from coordinate 1,909,447 downwards.
AGAATATCAACTGTTATACCGGCTTTGGTTGTTACCTCGTAGATTTTCTCGGCTGCGTCGATCTTGCTAAGATCTGCAGACAGAACGCAGCATTGTATTCCGTAGCACGCCTCCAAATCATAGGCTAAGGATATAAGTTTGTCGACATTTCTAGCGACAAGTACAAGGGGGATCTCCCATCGAGCCAATTCCACCGCGATGGCTCGCCCTATCCCTTCTGACGCACCCGTGACCAAGGCGAAACAATTGTCGGAATCTTTGGTCGAGTTGACTTTATGGCTCCGTGCTGTGTTTCGTTTCAAAGCCTGTAGGGCGACTAGCTCATCAAATATGCGTAGTCGCCTAATCTTGGCCATTTCACGCTTTCTAGCCATACGTCCTCTCTTCCATTCTTCGAGGTAGTAGTGGATGTTCTTTTGAGGATTTGAGGCAGTCTCGTAGAGATAGTTTAGGTGCTTTCGAATTTTTGGTGATACCTTGGAGAGCATGTTGTTGCCTTCGCTTTCCTCGGCAAATACTTTGTTTCCCGATGCAATGCTAGCTGCCACTACTTTGTCTAGAGCCTCCAATTCTGGTTCGTTGACGTCCTCCGGAAGAAAAGGAGGTAGAAACACACGTGAAACGCTTTCGTATCGAATGGATAATGGAAGAGGCGCTAGTTTTCGTTTACGCTTGAGCTCTTGTTGGCTCCAAGACAATACGGCCATCCCCAATCCCAGAAAGATCATGGAGCGAGCCAATTGGTTGGAAAAGACTGGGAATGTCATTTTGGTGACTTCTTCTCCTGTACTGAGATCCTTCGTAACGATCTTTTGTGGAATGCTTGCTAGTAATATCAACGGTGGCGTTGCGGGAGGCAGGTTGAACCATATTTGTGACCCAATCTCCTCCAGTTGCCTCATCCAAATGCGAGTGCGTTGTCGAAGATAAGAAAACATGAGCAGCGCCATGCTTGGATATTGATGTGAAGTAGTACGTTTGCCTCTATCCAATGAACCATCAATAGGAGATGGTGTTGCTGGATGAGTAGAGGGTCTGTTGCTTTCCTTGCTTCTTTGCAAAAGACTCAGCGGCCATGGTGGCCATATGGATGCGGAGCGACTCGCCAATACTGTTTTTCTCTTGTCATTTTCACCGGACGATAGGCCTTCGAATGCTTGGGCCTCTGTCAAACTCTTCAGCGAAACAAATCGCCCTTGACGTAGCATGTAATGCTCCTCTAATTTTTGACGATGATACTGCAGCCATCTGTTACTGCTCCTTCGAAAATCCTTTTGTTCGTCTTCTTCTCCTGTGCCGACAACTGTCCCTACAGCAAATCCATCCTCAAAATGAAAGGAAGGATGATTTGATCTTCCAAAACTGTCGCCTGACAGTCCCCATACAATGGTGTCCAGAAGTAGCCACAGGCAGATGACACGTACTGAATCGAATATCATGGTGGTTGGGCAATGCCTATGGTACTGCAAGGTCCAAAAGTTTCGACATTGATCCGCAAGCCGTTCGGCTTTGAGTATCGGGAGGAGCTGCGGGTGAAAAAAAATATTTCTTCTGTTAATAAACTGGTCAGACAATAAAATCAAATACCGTAATTGATTGATGGTTTTACTCCGGAGTACATTGAAAGTATCATATGGACACAATACAATGAGCATACCATTATTACTAACAGTGTCAGGACTGTTAGGTAACATCCGGATGATACACGGTTTTAGTCATTAAGGTTAAAGCTGTTTCTTCACTTCCTTGATGATCTTGGTAGCATGGAATCGTTATTGTCCGTGCCTTGGTTGCGCCGAAGTCTGACTGTGAGTTCTGGTCCCCCTCATAATTTTCCAAGAGGGGAATTGAAGCGCCCTTAACGTCTTGCTTCCCCAAGGGCGCTTAACTGTAAGGTCGCTTCAGGGCGCTTGAAGGCGTTTAAGGGCGCTTCAGGGTGCTTGAGGACGCTTGGCCTGCAAGTTGCAAGTTGCAACAACCACTAGCCAGTAGAGCTACATAGATACTTAAGTCGTAGTAGTGTACAACAACAACAACAACAACAACAACAACAACAAGAGTTATAACATTACTGTAATTATTGTGGGTTTGGGCTAATGGTAAGAGAAGCGCAAAACACAGCTTCAACCACACTTTACAATCAGCGAAAGGCAGAGTGCTACTGTTTCTACTACTACAACCAATTGCAGAAGGCCGAGGTTCATCATCGGCTGCTACTTCGGTACGCTAGACTACTAGCGGTAGACATGTTGTTGTCATTGACAGAAACCAATTGATTCGATCATTGTCATGGTTCTGTTGTTCTGTCGTAGAGTGAAGATCCTCAAGCGCACACAGCGACGGCCTCAAGCGACCTCAAGCGACCTCAAGCCCCCTTAAACGCCCTTAGCATTCACCGAAGCGCCCTTAACAAAACGGGGAGAGACGAGTGCCCCCTATCGTAGTTTTAGCAATATATGGATTGAACTGCTCAGTTTCTTATGCACAAAAACTACCTTTAAAGCAAGTTCTTGTTATTTTCAGCCTGCCTGCACGACTCATTTCAGACGTGCGAAAATGCAGGAGACCCGGACGTTACCGAACAGTCCACCAATATACAATCAACCTCACGATTTGATGCAACTACCGATCATCATTGGATTGTCAGGAAGATTGAGTCACGGCAATACCATTCGATTAATTATCGCTCTACCGGTAGCTAGAGGTTGCCAACCCAAAATGTAAACAGTCTGCTTGTTTTAAGCTCCTGGCATCCTTCCATCATTTCAAATGAACCATGTCTCTGTAAAATATCCAAGACGGCCTGTAATTTGCTCTTACGATTAGTGAGTCTACAATTGCTGTCGTGCAGAGGGTGCTTCAACATTGTAGTCTATCTTCAAGGATACCCTCGATTTCCTTTGCACTCCCTTCATGTCAAAGGAAGATCGTTTGCGAACAATAATGCTATGCATAAGGAGAACTTCAGTGAAGCAATGCTTAAAAGTCTCAGAGAAGGCGGAAAGAATCACTATATTTACAGATGCTGTATTGTTGTTTTCCAGAGTCAACGTTTCGAGCTGACTCATTTAAAACTGGGCTCCAGTGGTTTTCATCAAGATTTGTTCGAATTCGCATTCCACTCAGATTTCTTTGAAATGCATTTCATGTTGACTCTGTCGATAAGTCCCATTTCTTGGTGCTCTGGCAGCTTCGGGACAGTCCGATATTCATTGGGGAAATGTCAGCCAGTGGGGGACAGTAGTTGCAACTTGCGCATGTCGATCCCCAGTGAAAATCAATGTTCCCCAAGTTTCCGCTGCATGTGATAGCATCACCCACCCGAAGTGACAAAGCTCACAATGTAGGTTTCCTGGTTCATCTCGACTTCTTCCAGGGAAGAGGCGGCGGCGCCATTTCATATCCCTCCAATCGAATGCCATTATAGAACAGATCCAATCCTCCCGCAACCTCATGCAAAATACGAAAGTTAGACTCGTTGATTCTAATTTTACCATACACGATTTCAACAGAGAGGAGGATCAACGGATCAACGCTTTTGGCAAGCTTGAAGCACGTATCGTTTGTCTGTTTCACAATATTGGCTGGCCGTCGAGTCTTTCTTTGGCTTCCGCACCATGCCAGAAGTGATGACCTGAGGCCCGCATTTCTCATTTCTGAAAGGCATGAATCATTATCATCTCGTTTTTCTCGCCTGAATAAAACTAGGTACTGTAGTACTGTAGTACGTCGTCTTTTTTTAAGACACAATAGATTTGAATACGTCGTAAGTCGTAAGCATCTCCTACTAATGCAGTAATAACTATGTGACGCCACTACACTACGGTCAAAATTCTGCCCGTGAACTGATCATCATCGTCAAACTCTTTGGCCATAGCGTAGAATGGTGGATGGTCAATGTCATCTATGTTAGCTGTAATAGAAGTTAGTCCTTGAGTGCTGTCAACATTTAGTCCTTTGTTAGAGATGCCCCAATTAGTGTCAGCTTTGAACTTTTCGATCATAGACTTCATAATGGACTTTGGAATGTAGACGTTGACCCAAGTTCTTCCATAATTTTGAGCCACTGAACCAGACTTAGAATGTTTTGGAATCAGATCAACATAACAGTTATCTATTGCCATCAACTCGAGAGTTCTAGGATAACCTCCAATAATATATTTGACCTTTACGTCAGAATACCATCGATCTCCCGGATCCTCGTTTTTGGACTTATAGCGCTCATCGTAAGGAAGATGAATAAGCTTATCTACTGCCAAAGTAATGTTTAGGAGCTTGAGCCTTACCAAAGTGATCGTTCATCTTGTCAATCACATGGACCAGCACATCTCTCATTTCGGGACTAACTTTCTACGGTACCTACCGGTAGTACCGGTTACCGGTACTACTGGTACCCCTTGACTGTGACTACCGGTACAAGGTACCTACATACCTCTACTACCAGATACTACGGTAGTACCGGTAGGAGCCCTACCGTTTGCATTCGTAGAATCCAGTCATTCGCTTTGTGAGCATCCGCCACCAGAATGGTGTCAAAGACGTCAGCAAGTTGTCACGATACTTAAGGGTGTGACTTCCAACGTTCCCATCCAAAGCGATGAAGAACGCAACAAGGGCAAATTCGATTCGATTCATCCGCATGCAAATCTGTGCTCACAAAATCGCGACAGAAGTGCAAATACAAACAAGACCAAGCAGGAGACTCTAGACATCGTTTCGAGTCTACCAAACTGGAATGGCGCTGTTTGGAAATTCCTTCAAAGAACTCCTAATGTGAGTGACGGAGTTGCTTTTGTCCATTCTTCTCGAACATATATCGAAATTCTGCAGTTTGCGCTAACAATTTCTGCATCGTGATACTTCTTATTACAAAACCAGGGCGGAAGCAATGTTGGAAGAGGAGTATCGGCACTCCCATGACAATCTATCATATCAAAATGAAAGCAAGCAAGACGATGATAAGCAGGATCGTCGTTGTTATAAGCCACAACCATTGTTGACATCACCCTCGGCGCTTAAACGAAAGAGCACCGCCAGCACCGGCGATTCGAACAGCGACGTCCCAGGGTTACGACGAGAAGTGGTGATTCAGTTGCCTCCCAAACGAAAACGCCTCCAGGGAAACTACTCAGCCAATGACATAGTGCAAGCTTTGCACCGGGCTATGAGTCCCGACGAAAGAATGGAAGCACTGGAAAATGCCATTGATACATTTGACCATGACGATCGTGCGAAGCACGAACACGAAATCGCCATCGGTGCCGATGTGGCCCTGGTCAAAGCATTGGTGTTTTTGGAGTACGCCTCGGGGTTTCGACGAGAGCCGATTCGTGCCGACATGGATGCCATAACCAAAGAAATCGGGTTGGTACTGACCGCACTAGAGTGTGTCTATCGAGCGTCTTCCGAGTCGGTGGGGGAATCGTTTAATCGGGTGGGAAAAGACTTGTTGCACATTTTGGTCATTTTAATTGACGAAGAAGTACAGTATCGCGTTCGCGCCGTCAGTTCCCTCACCAATCAAGAAGATGGCGATGCTTCAAATTCCAACAATGGGGATACAATAGCAACTCCCTCGGGGGGAGGACCCACGACCGATAAAAAGCCATCTGTAACAGCGCCATCGCCAGACTATGACAAGGCATCTGTCTCGATCTATGAGAGAGATCTTCTGCTTCGCAAGGCAACTAAGTGCTTGGGGCATTTTGCGAGAGTCGGATTTGCCACCAAACCTATGGCTCACTTCCCTGGGTTTCTTGGTTCTACTCTCAACTTGATCAATTTGCGGCCAGTTAGCATTGTCCCATTCGAAGCACGGCTCTCTTGCCTTTGGATTATTGCCAATTTGGCCTGCAACACGGAAAATATGACAATGATGAGCTGCACCCCCGGCCTTCTCAACTCTTTGGCAAGCATTAGTTGTCGTCAGGCGGAAATCGGAGATTCCTTGGAAACAATCATGGAGATTTTGCGTGCCAAGTCGATCGCCTCGAGAGCCTTACTCAACCTTTCGTGGTCACCGGAAAATAAAGTTTTGATGGCGGATAGCTTTGGACTACTGGAAACATTGACAGGGCTGGCCTTGGAACGACGGGCGCCGTATCGAAAAAGCAAAACAATGCAAGAGATCATGCTACAAACACGCCGAAACTCGATTGGAGCGCTTCGCAACATCGCTGCTGCACCTAGACGTTCTAAAGTGTCACTCTGTGAGTATAACAATGGCAAACTTTTGGATACCATGACTGATGTCGCTTTGAATGAGACGGACGAACAGGCTGTAGATCTGGCGTTTGCCTGCATCCACAATTTGGCCATTCATGACACGGCAGAGGCCATGGTCGATCGACCGGCTCTGGTCCTAGCGCTCAAGAATGTCTTGCTGGAAGATGATAGCAACGACAGCAACGATGAGGCAGAATCATCCAAGTGTAGCCGCAAGAGCAATGCCTCGTCTACCATACTGGTCTTGGAACGAACCATTACTCCCGAAATGTCGGCATATGAAAATTTGCGAGAGTTGCTGGATGCTGTCAATCCCAACAGCACCACCCCCGATGAAGACGAAAAGGACAATGTGATTACTTCGGGAGCTGTCAATCCCACCGCCGTGTAGTAGACCAGCTGAAAAGAACGCCGAGAATTGGAAGGGGTAAATGAAGGGGAAGATTGACCTATAGGAAAAATAGCAAAATAATTAGGGCAAGAGGCTGCTGTTGCGCCATAGATGATACTCTGAATACTTCAACGAAGTATCCGACTCTTCAAAATTACTGGAGTAGCTAGCTTGGCCTACTATCTTCGGTTCCGTACATTTTATAGTTTCACAGTCAATAAAAAGATAGTCTGCTTGTCTGACTTGATGATCGGAGTTTCCGTGTATAATATCTTTTATCATAATTAAAATTTTTGTGATTGACCACAACTTGGTTGTTTGTGCCATCGTCAGCCGGGCGATGCAATGTGGAGTCGATCGCGCAAATAGAAAATACTACGAAGTCCTACTACGGAGAAGTATTGTTTTATGACAGCGAGAAGGCACTATTGTTTTGCACACTTGTTTATTTAGTAGTCTCACTACTAGCTAGTAGAGTAGCTCTAGAGCAAGTACGGTAGTAGGATTTAGTTGTTGTTGTGTGACACGTCGTAGCCTTCTTCGAGTGCGAGATTTTTGGCCTATGGGAGAATGCATTTTTTTTTGTATTTCTTTCCAGTTAGTTATTAATAAATACTTCGGAGTACCGGTAGTATCTTCTGTGCGGAGACTAACAACAGCTGGAGTTGGTAGGTGCTCGGCAGACCGTTGGTTATCGTTGTCCCGGGAAGAGACGACGTCGTTCAACTTTGATCATGTGTGTTGTGTGTTTGTTGTTGTTGTGCCTCAACAAAAGTTGAGGCCGCCAAACTACAGGTTGCATGCTCTGTTAGCAAATCGGATGATTATAGCTCCCAGACTATTTAGAAATTTAGAGAAGAGGCGTAGTAGTAGAGCGGAAGCCTGTAGAGAGCACGAAGAAGAGGTCGAGATGACAATGGGAGATACTACTAGTAACGAGGCTGTGGCAACGATGGAGAAATTAGAGCTATTATCGGCGACTGCGCTCTTGAAACAGGGAATAGACGGTGTTCAATCCTCTTCCACTCTCCAAGACGATGAGAAAATTAAAAATCGCATTTTGGAGACCCCATCATTCGGTCAAACGATCCATGGCACCTCCACTGCCAATTCCCCGTCTAGTATTACTTCTGCTGTACATGTACACAAGCCTATTTTTTCGGTAGCTTCTACATCCTCTGTAACTGGCTTGCTGATGCAGGGAGCGTCCTCACCAGCCGTAGACACAACATCAGCACCAAATCATTTGGCGAGCCCAGTGTCTGCCGATGGGGACGAAGAAATTCACAACAGCAGCGACAGTGCAACTAAGGTGGTGTCTTCAGACCCAAAGGTCGGGACCGTTTCCGGCAATACTCTCCAAGCAAGTGTCAGCAATCATAGTCTCCACCAGATGATCGAATCTCGAAGCCCAATTTCTTCAATGGGGTATCATCGTCAACAAGGTTTGGACACATCTACGCCCCCACCTGTTCCATTCGGATACCCCCTTCATCCGAGGTACGCAGCACCTTCCGCTTTTCGCCCACCCATGGAAAACTCGGCCTTTATAGCCTTTGGAGGTGCGACACTTAATGGTGTGCAGGCTGATCATTACACATCGAACGCAATTGACGGTGGATACCACTCGCAAAACCAGCGCCAGCTTCCCTCTCCTCATCCCCATCTTCATTCCGTCCATACAAGCAAAGAGAATATGGGTGGAAAGGAGGGACATGCAGGTCAAGGATTGTCGTACGAAGAAATGGCTCGCGAATTAGCGTTTATGAGAGAGCAGCTCAATGAAAAGGACATGGTTGTGTCCTCACTGCAACATCGGGTCGACTTTCTGGAGAACAAGATCAATGAGCTCCGTCAGCTTCCAACAGGAAAGATCTCCCACATTCCAGTGGAGTAAGTTGCAAGATTGTCCATACAATATGTTTTTGAGTCTCTTTTCACGGCCACAGCTCATCGATCTCCTCTTTCTCGCTTATTTTCTCTCACAAACAGCGATATGATTCGAATAATGCAAGAGTACGGATCAGAAGTCTCGAACCAGACACTCCCTCAAAGGAAGAGCAGTATCAAGAAGGCTTCCATTGTGCGCCAGTTTCGTCGCTGGAATCCTGAATTCTTCCAATATTTCGTCCACGTGAACGGGGAATGGGTCCCCAAACTTGGGAGAGAAGGTGAACTGCGCCGTCGAGCCGAAAAACGCCGTCTCTTTAAGCAACAACCGAAGGTCACCAAATAGAAGAGCAAGAGTTCGCACAAAATTACATCCGCACATACACCTACAATTACATCCATACATTTACCACTTGACATTCATCCACAGGCACATGCACGCACCGAAAGCAGAGCAAAGATTGGCTCTGTGATTATTTGGTTCGCGAGCTCCTCGCCGGTTTCCATCGAGTTTCATGCATCTTCCATTAAAAGACACTACACATACAAAGTACACCAAAAACCAAAAAATAGAGAGGGGGGAGAAGTATTTGCTCGACAATACACAACATATACACGTCCAGACTTCACACCTACACGAGACAAAAATAGAACGACAAGGACGAGAAGTGGTGGCGATCAAGCAGAGGACAGCGAGAGGTTCCTTGCTAGTCGTAATTATTTCCACATCCTACCATAGAATACATGATATTATATGTTAACTTGTTTGACCCCGCTCGGTTAAAGAAATCTTTCGTTTTCTCTTGGAGAAAGCTCCTGATTCTTTTCCGATCGGCCTCACACGCACCACAACTTACAAAGAATATACGTTTTCAATCTGTTTACCCATAGATAGTAATTCCAGTAACCCTGATTGTGACGAAGGGTCAATTGGGCACCGGTCATTGTCTTAGGAGATACACCATCCAACAGTAACTCTCCACAGCGTCAATTTGTTGCAGTAAAAAATTTGCTTGCACTTTCATTCTCAAATAGAAATGCCAAAGGGTCTGAATCACGTGATGTTGTATAACCCTTTTTCCCAAGAGGGAAACTTCGATCACTGTCAAGGGAAAGTTATGGTCAATCGCATGGAATTTTCCTGACGTATTTTCCCGTGCTCGATGGTTGTCCTTCAAAAAAAAATCATGGAAGAATGTACTCAGGTAAGACTAACATACAAGTAACCAGAAAGAATCATAGACTCTTTTGAGTTAAGGAACCGAGAATGTTCACGCCAAAGCGAGAAAGGCAAGAAATGATTCGTTTGATTTGTGAGAGACACTATGCCCTTCTTAGGGTACTGTGAGCTGCCAAGGATGTCGTTATTGTTGCAAGTGGGGAGAGAAGCAACCTCTTCCAATCTGACAAAACATCAAACGAGTCTCTGTTTTAAAGGTGCACTCGAAGTTCGGCTTTCGATCAATGGAAAATTTCTGGAATAGAACATTATTGCTCCGATTGTCATGTCACGTCCAAAGGATGACATGGGCAGTGATGCCCTTTCGCAAAACGACACCCTCAAATCAAGCAGAACTTCTCGTTTTCCTTTTGAAAGAAGCAGAACACTGAATGCAGGATGGACAAATTACAATGCTATTCCAACACTTGCAAATCCAATCAAAGATAAGCCCTCCGTCACATCTCCATGTCAACCACACTGTGCAATCCCAATCGAGTTAAGGTCTAAAACCTCTTTGATTCTATTTCTAGCTTACAACGTCATTTGCAGCAGTAGTAGCAGCGGACTTGTTGCTATTAGCAGACTTGTCAACAATCATGCTCAGGGCACTCTCCAGCATCATTTTCTCATCGTCATCGTATCTCTTTTCCCGAGCGCGTTGTTGAATAGCCTCGTCAAAACTTTTGCTGAGGCCCAGGAATTCCATGCCTGGACAAATTGTTTGAAAGAGCGATCGAGCTTGTTCAAAGGCTACGTCTGCCGTCAAAGTATGACCCGAGTGGTTGCATGTATGGATTCCATTGGTAAGATTAGAAGGCTCCTCTGAAACTTGAGCCAAGGAATGGCTGAAGGTGACATGGTACAATTCAACAAGAGAGTCGACGTCGTCGCCCTTGTTGTTCACTAGTCTCTTGGAAGTCAGTACCGCATTCTTGGCATGCTCCAGGATATTGTCTGGATCGTGATATTTGTTGTCTACTGTGGTCGTCAGATGGAGTAGCGTACAGCCAAAGGGTGAAACAGCGACCGACCGGTCCAACAAGACTCCATGGATAGCATGGGAATTACCGATTGTGTTGGGAGGAATGAAGACGACATAACGCTGCTCTCTGTTCTCAGATGGAATTACTTGTCCCTTGAGAATTGACAGCCGTCGGACTATTCGACACGTTGACTTGGTACCAGTCATCAGTGCTGTCGCGGGAACTACGACATTGGAGCATTTTATAAGCTTTTCCTTGACTATCTCCTCATCGCTTCCGGTGTCACCCGACAAGATCACACGTTTCACAGTCTTGCTGCTGTCGTCACAAAGTTTCTCCTCGTATTGGATCGCCAATGGCGCTCGTCGTAACAAATATGTTGCCCCAAAGACAGCTGCTGATCGACAAAAGGCCTGCGATAATTCTCCACTGCCATACATGGGACACAAGAAGGCGGTATTTCCGTATCTGCCCAAAGCTTGCAAGTGTCGACGCAATATCAGCATCCCTGTGGCCAAGCTGGTGCTGGTGGGGTGTGTTTCCCAAGCCAAAGCGTATCGCACAATGGATCGCAATTTTGGAGATAGCTTGTAGTGTTGAGTCAAGAATTCATCAAAAGACAAATTGCCATCTTTCATGTGCTGCTCTAGAGCTTGTAAATCGTTGGTAGCAACTGCCTTATTTTGAGGCCGGGCCAAGGAGCGGCCTTGATTCAAATGGCGCTCGTTTAGCGACAACACTTCCACCTCAGATTCCATTGCTTCCACTTCCAGTTCTTCGGCCACTGACATTTTGGTAGCATAGTCCATGGAGAGTTGAATGAATTTCATGAGACGTCGCTTGTCCATGGGAGCGAGCAACTTGGTACCAAAGACGTCATTCTTGGAACACGGCACACGTGACAGTTCAAAGGTATCATCGTCGTCTTGGGATGCTTCCAGCCAGTAGAGTCCTTCAACGGCCTTGAATTCCAAATAGTCCGCCACATTGCTGGCGATCATACCTTGAACCGCTGGACCCGAAGCCAGAATAAATGCGGGAGTGGCATCCAGTGCAAAGAATCGATGGAGTTTCATTAGTTCTTCCGCCTCGACCGTGGTCGTTGACCGAATGTTTTGTACTGCGTGCAAATGTTCCTCGAGATGCACCGGGTCGTCCATGACAGTGGAAGGTACGGAAATATAAAGGACAGGTGACTTTTGATCGGCAAGTTTCCAGTCGCTAAGCTCCAATTGTAGTGTGAACGTATCATCATTTTTTGTTTGATTCCTTTCAATCGATCGAACAGTGCCTTTGCCATACCGTGATTCCACAGCAGTCCCGGTCTCAATGCCAAAGTAGCGTGTAGTATGGAGAGAATGGAATTGCAGGGAAGACAAACCTCCCTTTGGTGACAAGGGGACTGACGAAATATCCTTGTCAACTGTAGAATTAGAAATTTCCTCGTCATCGCCCTTTCCTTGCCCATATTGGTCGTAGAGTTGTTCAATCGTTTCAAAGGACCACACAGCATCCAGTTCTCCATATAAGTCGGATCCATCACAGTGCAATACAGACTTTCCAGCACGTGCGAGAGCACTGGCCAAGATCGATTGCACTAGACCTGTCCCGCATATTACTGCATCGTACTCTAACAATAAGCCTTCGTCATCACGGGGTGGATCGTCGGTCGATTGCTCGTTGGGTGTTGGCTGTTGTTTATCATCCGTATTGGCGTCACAATGAAGACCATTGATTTCATTCGGAACATCCACCATGGTTACAATTGTTTAGTCGGTTTTTTGCACCACTACTGTTGCTGCGGCTTGTCGCCAGTTGCCAACACAACCACAAACCTGTTGTTTTTAGCCAGGTGGGGAGGACGGGGTTCCAAGAAGTCGAATGGTCGAGCCGCGAAAAACTTGAGTCCAAAGAGTCGAATAGAAAGGAGTTCAGGGTTCAGGGTCATCCAAGTTGGTCGCGGGCAAACCGGCGGTTGTTTGAAAATCCAAAACCGTTGTTTTGGATTCGACACTGCTATTGGTGGAAGAAGGAAAACAACATTCGTTTGCCAGAAAACGATCAAAAACAACTACAGTAGTAGTGTCGATACAATCATCTTGCCGCATGCTACGTGTCACCAGTAGTCCCTCAACAACCAGACAGTTAGTGTTACAGTGAAGCAGAGTCCATTAGGAATCACAACGCTGTCATGGAGCGTTGGGACGAAATTTCCGTTCAAGATGTAGACGATGCGGAACTCACGCTGTATCCCGTTCCTCATTTGGTGGAAAGCCAAGATTCTTCGGATGACGAGGAAGATGAGGGTTTTCACTCCATCAAAATGAACGATGGAGAAGAAGAGGAAGAAGTTGTCGTTTTCGAAGATTTGACAGCGACGCCAAAATCCTGGGCAACCTGGGGAGAAGAGATTTACTTGCAGGAGGGTGTCGGCAGGGACGACAACAATACAAGCTCATATTATTGCCATGACGAAAGAGAACGAAAAGTCACCCTCGTTCTGTCAAGCAAAGATGATAACGGTCAATTTGTGAGGGAGCCCAAGACTCTGGGATGGTGCTTGGACCACGATTGCGAGGAGGTAAAGCCTGGAGTTTGGGCCAAGTCGTGGTATTTCACATTCTTGTATGGGGAGAACGAGGGACGAAAGGTATGGATGGATACACAATGTCGACGAATCGTGAAGGAGCGAGGTGGGAGAGCTATTGAACTTGAATATAATGAAATGGATAAAGCTATGACGTTCAAAGAAAAGGCCAGACGAGATTTCCAACGTGGACAATACAACAGCGCCCTAGAAAACTACCAAAAAGCTGAAGAAATCATCGGGGGTCACGCCAAAGGACTGTACTTGGTCGCCAATCAACGTGGGGAACTGGTCAAGATATTGTCCAACCAAGCGGAGTGTTGCTTGAGATTGAACAAATTCGATGTTGCACTAATCAAAGCATCGTCAGCCTTGCAGTTGGACGGGAAGCACATCAAGAGCTTGCTACGTCGAGCAAAAGCCATCATTTTGGGTCAAAAGGACGAAGTGCCCAATTTTCAACACACTATAAATGTGTCAATGGCATTGATAGATGTACAATTTGTCATTGATCGTCATGAGGAGGGGCGGGAGGAAGCGACACATCTACGGGATATTCTTTGTGCTCTTCAGGGATTGAAATGAAGCAACCCTAGACGAAAATAGTCGAAGGATTGGGTAAAAATTAGTAAAAAATTAGTACAGCGATTTATGTCATTGACCATCAGTTGAAATTATCAAAACAGTGTGTTCGAAATAGATTTTTGAAAGCGATGGAATTTCGACAAAGTCTGCGGATCAACAATCATGGCTGAGGCTACCACTTTGGAAACTCTGTAGGAATAGGGAGCAGTTGATCTTCGACCGCCAGCAAATCCAAAAGAATTTCTGATAGACAACCTTTCATTCTCTTCAATCTATCCTCAAACACATGGTCATTCGAGTTTCTGCAGACGTCGTTTGAATGGACTAAACATTTGGGATGTAACACCATTGCTTGAATCATGAAGGTCAAAACGAATGTGGAAAAGCTTCTTCGCGGCCCACCAACACGCTTGGCCATGTCGTTCTTTTCAGTGTGTTCAACGTACAAACAGGCGACGTACACCATCGAATAACTTACAATCGCTGGAAGCTTGGTCGGACAGGGATTGAAAAACCATTTCTGGTGGCCCTAGAGGAATATTTCAGTTTCAAAAGATATCTGTTGATTAGTCGACAGAGATTTTCTTGGCAGTCTCCAACTTTACGACCGCTGAGACTTCTTTGATCCCTTTCGTTTGCTGAGATTAAAAACCTCCAAGTTAGGATGCAAACCTTTCTTACAGTTAATTACATATTTCCTTTCAGTGTTGTTCCGCTGAGTGATTCCAAAGATTGACACCTGCTTTGTCTCTACTCGAACGAGACGTAAGTATGACAGTCAGCACCAAAAGAAACTATTCACAGAGAACATAATATTTGTGATCAATCGGCGAAATCTGCAGGATCCCTTCGTCCTAACCGCAGGGTTAGATGGCTTCGGCCTGGACGAAACGGCTTTAGTGAGAGCATCGAGCTGCTGGAGTCTTCTTTCTGAATATCCATTGAAGTAACTTTGAAATCCATCCTCGAGCTGTTCCGTCCCATCCATCACATTGCACCGTACATCAAAAACATGTTCCTATGCTACCTCACCATAGATTTGGGGACGAATGGTTGGCGCATTCAGATAATATTACGGATGGGCGACTGTATGGGCTGGCTGATACCCCCCCCCCCAGAGGGCTGAACGGTAGCTGTGGTCGAAGGATATTCGGAAGATGGGCTGTCAGAGGAAGAGGACGTGCAAAAAGAAGAGCTAAACTGGCAATGTTGGTCGGGAATGGTTGTTGTCGAATGTATTTGCGATGTGGTTGGTTGCCACAGGCTGCCAACAACAAGCATAACAACGAAACCGAAAATCATGAAACCATGATGAAATGATCAAACTACGAGACTACTAGTAGGTAGTAAGATACTTCATGTTAGACTGGGCAGGGCTATTGAAAGGGACAAAAAAGACTCGCCTACCTCCGAAACCGGCGAGGAGGTCTTGGGATTTTCCTCACACCGCACAAACGCCAGACGTCGCAATTTCCGCGTGTCAATCCAATCGTGGATAGCTGCGGGATTCACAGTCAGTCACATTAGCGGATAAGAAGGTGCTTCTCGTCAGTAAAGAGTCATGCGATTTCTCATTAGAATTGAAGAAAATGTTTTGCAACATAATCTTTTTTGCTACAAAATTAATTGCTAACGCTTCGTGCATTGTCACTGAGCGACATTACCGATAATTCTCACAACAATCGCTACGAAAATGAAATTCCATGCAACTTTTCTCATGATGGCGCTGATGGCAATGGTAGCAGATGTAACTTCTAAGACTTATTCCACAGCCAACGATTTTCCATTGCCTAGCGACAACACTACCCTTGCCGACCCCGACAGAATGCTGAATGACTCGGATCGGCAATATCTTTCCGAAAAGATACTTGCGTCGTGCCATAACTTGGTAATACATACCCAACACGATGACAGTGACGACAACGAAGCGGAGCAAGCCATCCCGGTTGAGATAGCTGTTGCCATAGTCGACCGTTTGAAAATCAAATCCGGTCAAACTGACGAAGACGTGA
Organism: Nitzschia inconspicua; assembly: GCA_019154785.2. Classification (NCBI taxonomy): domain Eukaryota; phylum Bacillariophyta; class Bacillariophyceae; order Bacillariales; family Bacillariaceae; genus Nitzschia; species Nitzschia inconspicua. The sequence goes on along the minus strand of JAGRRH010000001.1, from coordinate 1,893,552 downwards.
ATACGGCTGTCGGAAAGTTTGCAACCGAGCTTCACGACAGATGGGGAATCGGTCAACAAACGAAGAAAGGAGGGAGTGGCGTCCTTGTTTTGTTGGACATTAGTGATAGGGCTGTCTTCATATCTCGTGGTAGCGCTCTTGAAAATATCTTGACCATCGACAGGCTCGAAAGAATCATTTCCGAGATGGCATCGCCACTAATACAGGCGAAATACGACGTTGGACTTCTTCAAGCAGTAGAATCAATCGTCCACTATTTGCAAACAGTGGAACCCAATGGTACAGAGGACTCGGCGAACATTTTCCCCTTCATAGTATTGTGTTTGTGGATCTTTTTTGCGGTCAGAGAATGGAAAATGACTCGAAGTCGAAGGGAGTATGCACGCAGTCGAAGCCAATTGACAGAAGTGGATCGAGCTCGCGCTGAAACATTGCTAAGACAAATTCAACCGCAAACAAATTGTTCCATTTGTCTCGAAAAGTTTCAAACCGACACCATTGGATCGGACGGCCAACCAATCAAACTTTTGAGGTGCGGTCATATCTTTGACGAATCTTGCTGGTCAGAGTGGGTTTCATCAGGGCGCGGAGCTTTGACAAAATGCCCTGTGTGCCGTATGGACGTTTCAAACGTCAACAACGCAGTCGAGGAAACAGTCGAACATGAACAAGGAAATAGAATGAACATTTCAATTACTTCAAGAGCCCGTTCTGACAGTTTTAACGAGCATGGTACGGGTCAGGCCATGAGATTGCACCCACTCGAAGGCAATTTTCGTGTTGCTCGAATTCCGATGATGAACCCTCACTTCTTGGCGTCCGAGCAAGGACCTTTGCACCGTTCACAAGTGTATAGTGGGCAAATGTCAGAAGAAAACTCTTTTCGAGTGTCATATCCGGTCCGAGTGCAATGTTGCTCGAATCAAAGGGATTCCTTTAGCGACTTTGGAGGAGGGCTCTCCTCTGGGGGTGCCGGTGGAAGATTCTGAGTAGATCGCTGCAAGCGCGCTTTTAACGAAACATCTAAAGTCTGAGTAATCTCAAGGCATTCGTCGTTTCACTTTACCAACGAGACACTGTGAGCGAATATACTTATTAATACAACGGCAAGTGCTGCATTGATCAACCACTCCATGCCAGTTGACTGGAGTTTAGGAGGCGACGACATCGTTTCTGTTGGCTGGATTTCCTTCTGCGGCGTCCTCTCCATTAGATACACGACCTCTGGCTGAGTGCGTAGCAATCTGTAAATAGTATCCAGATCCACCGTCGTTGATGAGCCAAAGGGTGTCGCTGCTAGTTGAAATGGGTATAGGTTTGTGACTGGGTCACGTTTCAGCAATACACCTGGGGCTGCCCCAACCAAATCCTCAACTCCACCACTCCATGTGTGACGATTGCGAAGAGCCGTCATGAGGGGATATCGGTACTTCTCCAAATGGACGGTAAATGCAGAGGTAGACAAGCTGGCATAAATGGTACGCTGAGCAGCCTGTGGATACACTTTCAGCAAAGCAGCAATGATATCCTTTTGGCGTGGAAGATACTGACGGCGATTGGTCGCTTGAATCAAAGTGGGACCGATAGCAAGGTGTATTGGAAGGATTCCTCTCGAATCTCTCTTTCGAACTTGCTCAGGGAAACGTTTTAACAACCATTTCAAAACTTCTATTGGACAGTTTTGAGATCCCAAAGATACAGCTGCGTGTAAAAGGAGGTGATGGTCACCGCTCGCTAGTTCCACGCCAGACCGAACATTTACACTGTTGTTAGCACTTTTGAGCGTTTGGCTTTTATACAGTAGTTCTTTAAAACTCAATTGACCGTTCACACATTGCCGATTTCGTGCAACTGCTCCCAACAAGACCATCACCTTGTCCCAAAAATCTGAGTCATCTTCAAAGGGCACAAATCCTGAAGGATCTGGTACATTTAGATTATCTCCGATGTTCTCCCGTTCTTGATGGCGACACAGGTGATCCGTGGTTTCTTGTCGGCACCTAGCGTCCCATAAAATCTTGATTGGCGTTCGATCCATCCGAGTGCTTTGAAGGGCCGTTTCCGGCATGTCTCGCAGCAGTTCTTGTAGTATTTCCACGTGAAGTTGGTATTGGCACGCGACGTGTATGGGGATGTCATGGTGCTCTCGACATTTCATGGAAACGCCGATTGGAAACGCTCGTCGAATGGCTTGCACCGCTTCCAATGGTGGGTTGTGTTGGCAGCACAAATACAAGACACTTTCATCATAGTGGCCATCCATATAAGCTGCGTCGTGTGGATATTGTCGTGCGTGCTCTATTACTCGTTCCCAGTCCATGTCAATAACCAAATCCCACAGGTCCGACGACGGGATGGCTGTCCGAGATGGACGACCTGTGACTTCCATGTGGGGGATCTTAGCTCCTTCGATAATTGATTTGTGAGTCCCTTCGATAAAAGGTCAACTGTGGGATGAACACCGGCTTGGTAACGACCGCACCATGGTCGATTGTCGCTCTGAACAAAGATACTAGAGAGAGTACGTCCTAAGAGGGAGCTTCGAAACACTCTACTACCGTAGTCGTACACTACGATTAGGTACCTAGGTAGGTAGTACGACGTACTAGCTAGTACATACTCCGTAGTACCAACGTTTGATCGGGTCTGAAATAGCCCTTTTCAAACGTGTATACTTTATTAACTGTAAGGTGTGCACGTCGCAATTGTAAGTAGTTACTACTACGTCTGAAATACCGTAAAGTACTCAGTGTACAACATTACCGTATGTACCTACCGGTAGCTAGCTAGGGTCTATCATAGCTATCGACGGATTTGTAAGTAAGTACGGTAGCTACCGTAAACTCTATGGAGTACTTCAGTAAACTCTTCTTAAAAATACTTATGTATCATAGTACCGTATTGCGGTACCTAGTCTACCGTAGTAGAATACCGTCACGGCAGTCGACTATCATACCGTACCTACCGGTACCGGTAGCACTGTATTCAAAGTCAATAGGTATGCTATTAACTCTGTAAGATAAAGACACCTGAACAATAGTAGTACCATAGTAGTCTAGTACAATCTACGATTACGAGATATCATTGTTTTCCTACTGCACGGCTACCGGTACCTACCGTAGCTGCCGTAGTAAAGTTGTTTGTCAATGGCGGGCTATCTAGCATTTCTTTATATTATTATATGTTTCAACATTAAGTGTCAACGCCATAGCCTTCGTTGTTGTTCAGTCGTAGCTACTATTTCTTGTGTAGCGTATAAAACATTTCCTGCTATTCTCGATCCTGCAAGTTTAAAAGAGACCGATCACATCTCCAGTTTCCGTGTCGATGTCAACATCCATGAATCCTGGGCGGGTGGGCAAACCGGGGATAGTCATGATATCGCCACAGATGGGATACACAAATCCAGCGCCAGCGCAAGATCGAATCTCTCGAACTGTGATTCGATGGCCGGTAGGAACACCTTTGGCGGCAGGGTCACAGGAGAATGAATATTGGGTCTTGGCCACACAGATAGGGAATCTACCGAATCCAGATTTCTCGTACTGTTCAATTTGTTTGTTGGCCAAGTCCGAATAATCAACGCCATCGGCGCCGTATATTTCTTTGCTGATAATTTCCATTTTTTCTTTGATGCTCAAGTTAAGGTCGTACAAGAATTTGAAATTGGATTCGTCGTTGGCCTGGCAAGCTTTTTCTACCGCCTTGGCCAGATCGGCGGCGCCCTCGCCTCCTAGCGCCCAGTGATTGGATAGGACCGCATCAAAGGCGCCCGCATCCATAGCAGCCTTTTTCACAACTTGGATTTCGGCATCCGTGTCCGTCTTGAACTTGTTGACTCCCACGACAACATTGACGCCGAATTTCTTCGCGTTTTCGATGTGTTTTTGGAGATTCGCACAACCCTTGGCAAGTAATTCAACATTTTCTTCCGTGTATTCCTTTTGGAGAGGCTTTCCGGCAGTGACTGGAGGCCCGCCACCGTGCATCTTCAACGCTCGAATGGTGGCCACGATCACCGCCGCCTTAGGCTTGAGACCACTGTAACGACACTTGATGTTGAAAAATTTCTCCATTCCAATATCGGCTCCGAATCCTGCCTCTGTCACGCAAAATCCATCAGGACCGACCAATTTGAGGGCAATTTCATCTGCCACAACAGATGAATTGCCCGTGGCAATGTTAGCAAACGGTCCAGCGTGGACAAGGACAGGTGTTCGCTCCACTGTTTGCATCAATGTCGGCATGATGGCATCCTTCATCAACACTGTCAAGGCACCGCCGCAACCCAAATCATCTGCCGTAATGGGCTCTCCCGCTTTGGAATATCCAACAACCATGGCACCCAATTTTTCTCGCAAATCCTTCAAATCTCGGGCCAGAGCCAATACGGCCATTACTTCGGAGGCCACGGTGATGTCGAATCCGGCGGAACGGTTGTGTTGAATGCTTTGGCTGGGGTTTTCACGTGGTTTGACCTTTTCCGCAGGTCCAACACCGATTTCGACCTGACGAAGGTGACGATCGCACGTGTCCAGTACTCTGTTCCAGGTAATTGTGTCCTTGTCGAAATCAAGGCGCGCAAACCGGCCTTTCTCTTCTACGGTCAACTCCTCCAGCGATCGGCTGGAAATATCAATGCCCAATTTATCGAATCGTCTCTTGAGAACAGGTGACAATGGCTTTCCTGCGGGACACAAGCGTCGAAACAAGGCCTCGTCCGATTGCGATGCTTCGTGAAACATGCGGGTGTCAATGGCCGCTGCCAGCAAGTTGTTGGCTGCGGTGATGGCATGAATATCACCGGTCAAATGAAGATTGAATTCCTCCATGGGCACCACTTGGCTGTATCCTCCACCAGCAGCACCTCCTTTGATGCCAAAGGTGGGTCCTTGACTAGGTTGACGAATACAGGCTACCGTCTTTTTCCCCAAAACCGCGCCGAGCGCTTGGGCCAAACCAATAGTGGTGGTAGATTTGCCTTCACCCAAGGGAGTGGGATTAATGCCAGTGACAACCACATAATTACCGTTGGGGACATCTTTGCGTGCTTCTCGGGCCGACAGTGTCACTTTGGCTTTAGCAATACCCCATGGAATCACCTCTTCGTCTGTCAATCCAAGTCTGTTGGAACCGATGAGTGTACGTCGTAAGAAGGAAAAGTTAGTGCAACAAAGTGTTGGTACAGTTCCAAAGACGTGATAACAGCTTCTCAACCATCAAATCTAGATACGACTCACTGTTTTCCGACTTCGGCAATGGGCAACAAACCAACTTCTTTGACAATTTGTTGACTGATATCTATGTCGGAGGGGACCGGCGTTTTGACAACTAGTTTAGGATAGCCTATAGCATTCAGTTCGTCGGACATGGTACAGGCGGATGTAGATATTTGAAGATGACGCTACTACTAGATGCAGAGCAGAGCAGAGTGTTTTCATAAATTCGCTGACTCTTCGACAGCGCAACGGCAGGTTCAAGGTCTTTTTCACTTGTCGTGATTGTTGTCTTGTGACATCATCACTCTCTTGATTGATTGAATGAAGAAAAGATACAACCCTAACCCTAACCCTGAATGAAGAAAAGATACTCTCATCATTGCTCGAGTGAGCGTTGGATAGATGGCCAGTCTTCCTGTCCTACGGTAGGCGTTTCATGTTTCCGTTCTGTTGGTGCGTGCTTGATCGCGGAAGAGGAGCGTGACACGGCCAATTTTTTTTTTACCCCATCCCCATTATCATGACTTGTGTCTTTTATCATTTTATTACAGTTAATACCATGAAAATGAAAAGACTTCGAAGGAAACAACTATGACAGTAGAGACTACCGGTACACGTACGGTAGTACCGCAGCTAACTACGGTACCTACAAGTACCTACAAGTACCGTAGGCCGTACTGTAGGCGACCATGTTCCTTCCGAGAACAACAATTCGTTCGTCGCGAGTCGCGACGCGTCCGAATTGAATCTTCTGTATGTTGTGTTTACAGTTATTTCGCACGTCTCCACTACAATTTGGTACTCGTAGATCTTTCTTCTTTGGACTGCGCACCGTGCACAGTCTCCCTATCGTTCTACTAGTACTTTTGCACGAAGTAGATAATATCAATAACGCAGACAACAAAACATCATATACGGTAGTCGTACACACAACCAAGAAGTGTTCTTCAAACTTCAAAACTTTGCATTCTTCTGTTTCCGTCTGTACAGTTACCATTTTGTCGTATCGCTTGTCGCCTCTCTGTCACAAAGTTCATGTTGTATCTTCTTCTTGAACCCTTGATCTCCCAAAAATACTACAACTAGTAAACGACAACAACGCACTGCAACTACCATGAGGGATGCAACGGATGATCCGGAAATCGAAATCCCGGCCAAGCCTCCACGCAATTTAAATGATATCGAACCCGATGCCCCCGACGATGGATCTGATGATGAAGAAATCAAGGTCCAAGAACAAGAACCGGAAGCTCCTTCATACTTGTCGTCGGTTGGTCTTTCTGCCGACTCGACCATCATAAAACTGGCCCGTCGCGACCCCGTGATTGCCTCCTTACGGGATCACTTTTCACTAAATGCCTCAAGCAACTTGGTCCGCTTTCGACACCGTCTTAACGCTGCTCGGGTCTACGACGAGGGCAGGGCCCAAATGGTACTGGAGGAAGAGTACAATGAAGAGACAGATACCTCTACTATTACCGTCAAGACAATGAATGATTCGACGTCGGGAACGACTATTCTACGAATCTCTTACACTGTTGTAACGGCATTATGGACTGGGTGAGGCTTATTTCATCTTGAATGGAATCGAAGATTACGGTTCCATTGTGTGCTTCTCCACTGTATGTCCCTTCCTCATGTCGTCTCACCCACCATTTTATCGTCATTCTTATTTGATTTTTCAGATTCTTCTTTACCTTTTGCTTGCAAGTACTGCTGTTTCTGGTGTTAGATTTGGCGGTGGCATCGGGCGCCACCGCTGTTAATGCAGAGTTGTACGTTGGAAACACAATCGGAGTATTTTTGGCAATGGTTACATTTGTGATTGCCTTCACCGAAGCCCTCGTCATTGCAGGATATTACATCATCGATACCTGGGAAGGCCACTTTTTGGCGAAGACGTTTGTCTTCAAAAAGCTTTCGTCTGTCGCTGTAGAGTGGGTGTTCTTCTTCTTTTTCCTGGGATGTCCTTTGGTTATCATGTGCGTCTCCTTATTGATGCGAAAGGACAATTGGTGGGAAATTACTGGTACGTCTGTTCGTTATGAATTGTGCCGTATGATGAACTATTTCTTCATCTCATGTTGTGATTGGCCTTGCTTTCCCTATTTTCTTATCCCTTTTCCTTAAGCCTTGGCATGGTTCATGTTTGTCTTGGGATTTTATATTCTCTTTGCCATGAACGTGGTGTACTTCGAGGTGCGAGCGGCATGGAACTTTTGCAAGAACCGCAGTGATTGTGACAGTGACGATTGGAGGCATGTCCTGAAGCGATGCTTTATGCTTCGTCAGATCCACAACTACAGTGGAACCCAACAGGACTCCTACTTGGCAAGAGCTGCGTTTCGAACATTAGAAGACACGGAAGTTGTTGACAAGGACAACATCTACGAGAAGTCCCATCAAACGTCATGGTCTCCTTGGACAAGACTTAGTAGGTCCTATTTGAGCTCCTTCTTTGAAGAACTACCCGAACCTCAGAGATTGTACACGATGGATGATGTTTCAGACTATCGTCCGTTCTTGACGAAGACAACTTGGAGGTAAGATTTTAGGGTGCGTTGCAGCTGTTCCTCTTCTTTTCTTGATTCTCATAATCGAGGGTATGGTATTGTCTTTCACAGTTTGGAAAGGATCTTCTGTCGGCCTTCGAAATCTCGATACATCGCCGTCGTTCAAGGTCCTGGAGCATTGACAAGAACTCAATTCAGGAGCAGCTTCATTTGTTCTATAATTGGAACTTCCTTGATTGTGTTAATTTTTGTCTCAGTGTTGGTTTGGTTCGAATTGTCGGGAGTATCTGTCTTCTTCGCTTTCGTTATTGCGTCCCTGCTTGCATACACTTCTTTGCGCAACACCATCACTGTTTTCAAGCTACATAAAGATCTGGTTGGAATTAAAAGTTTGGGAAAGAAGAATTCAGAGACGGGTTCAAACGCCGAAGAGGTGGAGTCTGGGGAGAAGGAGGCACCATCACCAATTTCGCCTTTGCCACCAAGGACCAAATCTGAAAGAGTATGGGCGATCAGTGGGCAAAAACCCAGTGAATGCGTTTTCGTGATCCAAGAACGAAAGCGGGTGACGCAGCCAACTGAAAGATTTTGCTACGCAATGTTCGGAATGGAATTCATTTTTCTCTTCTTGTGGCCGGCCATCACGCTCTTTATCATCTCATGGAATGTCGCTGTCATGTTTGTTCTTGTTGCACCGATATCCGCAATGCGACACTACATCAATCCAGCTGTTGTCGTTGAAGAAACTGGGAACATGGAACTGGTAGGAGGAAAAGACGGAAAGAAAAAATGGCGAAACCAATCACGCTTGAATACTATAGTCTCTTCTATCACTGTTGGAAAGACCAAAAGGCTATGGAGAGCCATTCTCGGTGGTAAGGTAGAATGAGAATGGCTTGTAGTGTTTTGTCATCGACCGAAAATCTTCTCATCACATGTGATTCTGTTCTTAAACGCAGTGGCTGGGTTCGCTTTCTTGGCTATCTTCCTCGGTGCGGTAGGATCAAACACTGATCCCAATGCTGAAGGATTGACGTACCTGCCATCGAGCTACTACTATCCACCTCAATCCGATGATATGCGATATGCGACGTGCACTCTCACTAACATCCGTGGCGGATTTGGTGATAATACATTGATGATGGATTACATCGCCATGGCCACTTTGGCATATACCGCCGATGAGCTCACTCAGCCAGCTCTAGATGCTTGGTTTGGTGAGGGTGTGGCGGAGTACAGGCAAGATATTGTAGACGAATTCCGATCGAACTTTGATGTGAATAACGCAGCGGTCTTTTTCAAGCTTTTCAGCTTTCCTGAAATCGGCCTTGGGGTAATTTCAATTCGTGGAACTTCCAATAATTGGGACATGCTTGCTGATAGTGAGCTTTGGAGCGCGGCAGCTCTGATGCAAGGTATTCGTTTTATTCTTCCTGCAGGGGAGATGTGGACCCCCATTCTTGATCGTACGTATTTCTTTGATTCTTCCTGGTTGTACTGCTACTTTTTCGCATCATGCACCTCACGCACGCCCATGTATGTTCGGTACTAGGATTGGTGCACTGGATCAATAAATTACAGGGACAGGCACTCGAAAAGGTTTCTTTCTACATTCTCACAACGCAGTTCGCAAATTACTTGAAGAATGATCCTAACTTTACGGATATCCAAGTTACAGGTCATAGGTGAGTGTGTTTGGGGTGGAGTTTGATATAATGGACGAATACTGAATCTTCTTTTCACTTCTACCTAGTCTGGGAGGTGGATTGGCAATGATTACTGGTGCTCAAGCTGGAATCCCTGCAGTCGGTGTCTCGGGTCCGAACGCTTTGATTTCTGGCCGCTCTTTTAATCCACCTGTGACTGCGGAACAGATGAATCAATACACGTTTAACATTGTGTGAGTTCATACGGGCTTTGATGTTGTCGCTTGATTCAGACGTTGGTGCTAATTTTTTTCTTCGTTTCTGAAGACCCAACCGTGACATTGTTCCTATGCTCGATGACAAAGCCGACCAATTTCAACATATTCGATGCCAGTCTCCTAGTTGGGACTTCGTTGGTTGTCACTTTTCCAAAAGATCTCTTTGTGAAGTGGCATACACATGCGGCACTGGGCAAAGACCGGCCATTTGTGAGTGTCACAGAGACTACGGGTATCCCAGACCGGAATTCAACTCTACGGATGGCGCAGAAGACAACTTCGACGAGATCTGCGGGATTATGGGTGAAATGGACTCATGAAGGGGCACATGAATGAGAATTATGGTTATTGTTCGATGGAGTCTGTCGTGACTGTATGTGTACCGACAAGGCGCTCTCTCTCTACAGATTATTTGGTTTTTTAGTAGTCATAATGAGTTTTGCACTTTTTTCTTGTTGTGTGGGGAAACGATTTGATGAATCTCATTATTAGGTGGACTTGATGACTTACTCTAGTGGATTACTTCAGCGTTGCATTGTCTCAATGGTCGCAGCTTCGATCTGGAGGTGCTGTATGATGAGATCAACCTTCGCATGAAGTTCATTCAAACTACTGACAGTAGTTTCAGCAAGACGCACTTTGGCCCGATCGCCACGCATTGCTTGTCTTTTCTTGAGCTCTGCGACAATAGCGTCCACCAATTCTTGCTGGCATCCACATCCCGTACACTGCGCCCCACTCTCGGGATTGGGCATCAATGAGCCTGCCCTAAATCCGTAAAAGCAACAACACGTTTCACTGTCGACGGTACCAAGCTCGCCATATGGACCACGCTTGTTGGAAGTGCATATGTTGCAACAACATGTGCCCTTGAGCTCCGCCTCTTCCTCGCCTAATATGAGGAGGGTGGAACCGCAACAGAGTTTTTCGCAGCAACATGTCACATCGTAGTCTTTTCGATCAAAGCGAACTGCATCGGGTTGGTTAGGAGTTTCCGCCATGTTGAAATGTTGCTTCGTTTGTGTGTGTTTGAGTGGGTTAATAAACTCTTTGAACTGCTCGACGGAAAATGAAGAATCTGAATGATCGAATCGTCGTTTGAAACGTTGAATATCCTTTCTACCACATACAAGCAAGCCTAAAAGTAACTCTCCGGTACTACTCTCTACCGGCAGGCTATGATACCGGCAGTGAAGTAGCAGCTATTGTGAACGTCACTTTTCATTACTCCGTAGTACCGTATGTCTTCTATTAGTGGGTACTCTACTACCGTATTTATTAGTAGGTATAATAGATCTCGCAATTTATTATAATAATTTGCGTTCGGAACCGGACCATCGAGCGCAAAATCGAATATGTATGATAGAGAGTGTCGTCATCGTTCAGCACGTTACTGTCGTGGTTCTTCATTGATATATTGTATTTAGGCTATGCCGACTTCTACTCGGAGTAGTACCTACCGAGGGTATTTATCGGTTCCGTGTCTACGGGTAGGACTCGTATCTCGTATACCAGTCTCTTCAGGCCTCAAAGGGGAGTTCCATTGACTCATAGTTCGTACTTCAAGTGTGGCTGCTGCTTTTAAGGAAGTGATGCACCCGCGAAGTGCACCGGATTGGGGGATTTACGTTCACTGTTAAGAGTGTATCGCATCATCGTATAATAATACGTAGTATGATACCTCACAGTCAGTATGATTGATACACTGGAATAATTCGATCAAGTTCCACAGAATGAAACAGTCGGGATAGTCGGTATGACGAATCCATAACTGTAAGCTCACTTCTTATTTTTACTGTTATCTGTTATGGGAGACGTTTCTGTTTCGACGTCCACGCTTTTACCGTACTCCGTAAACGAAACTGACGGAAAAACTTCGATCTATGGTTTTGTATTAACTGTAAGAGTTCACATCTTTCTTCACGAAACCAAAAGAAACGAACTATGGAACCTAACCATGCGACTAGCTAGTAGGGGCGAAAACGAGCGCTATGCCAAAAGCACCTTGTGGGGAATGCAAATGTTTGCCCATTTCCATTGTTGGTTTGATTACTTCTCTTCCACAAGTCAAAAGAATAGTCAGGATCTAGAATTCACTCACAACTACGAGTAACCAAAAGAAAATGAGAGCGGACATAGGAAAGCTAACTGTGCTCGGCACTATTGGCGAGAACGACATTGATGATCGCATACTTTCGTCCTCGTCGTCCTCCTCTAGCGATGCTTCTGCGCTGGCATATGAACCCTTTGATTCAAACGAAGAAGACAGCAGTGACAAAAATGATGTGGATGTTCATGAACCTAACAGTACAGATGCCGATCAGGAGCAGAAACGTCTTGAGTATTTCATCCGATGCTTCGAGCTGGTACGAACAATAGACCAGGATGGAGAAAAGATCATAGCTGAAGATAGCAAAGAGGAGGAAAATAACTCGGAACTACAAGTCGAAGGATCACAGCAATGTCGTCCGAAAACCAACTCACTCTCCTTGGCATCCGATGCCCTATTTAATGACCCAACAGTATTGAAAGCATTGCGATTGAGCCTTAACTGTCCAGGCGGTCTCGCCGAAGGTTTGGACCCAACAATTGCGTTGTACATCAAATTGTTTGAGTTTGCTCAAATGCAACGCCACAAAAAGTACGGAATCCGCCCCTATGGTGTCTTTGGTTTGTTTCGCAACCTATCCGATATTAGATCCGATTTACTGTGGGCCCAAGATGCCATCCATCGACGACAAACCAACAAGCCGTATGTTTCTTGGGCGGACTACTATCGCAAAGAAAACAGCACCCTAACATTTCCGTACTTTACGGTATTTTTGATTGTCATCAGCTTAATAATGATGATTCTTGCCTTCGACCGAAACAAGTGGAACGTTGAACCTCTCAATGTTAATCCATTGATCGGTCCGACCCCGGAAGTGTTGTTGGGATTGGGAGCCCTGGAGGGTAAACTCATGGTTGAAACACAGCAGTGGTGGCGTCTTGTTACGCCCATGTTCTTGCATGGAGGAATCATTCATTTAGTCATCAATCTGGCGTGTATTGCTGTCTTGGGGAAGTGCATAGAGCGCAGTCACGGATTTCTGCGTACTGGCGCATTGTTCACTATCAGCGCTGTGGGAGGCAACATGGTCTCTGTTTTGATGCAACCGGGCTATGTGCTGGTGGGAGCAAGTGGTGGAATATTTGGTCTCATGGGTCTTTGTGTCGCTGATATCATCTTGAACTGGCGACTATTATTTTTGATCTTTGATCAACGACCAGATGTAATTGCGGGACGGCTCCAGATGATGGACAAGGAGGAAGACAATGGCAATGGCAGAGGCAAAAAGTGCTGGTGTTACCCAAACAACTACAACTTTTGCACTCGCTTTGTTTGTGGTCTGTTCCTGTGCCTCGACATCTTGTTGAATTCTGCGGTGGGATTTACTCCTCTGGTGGACAATTTCGCCCATCTTGGTGGTCTTTTCTATGGTTTCCTGTTCTCCTTATCCTCCCTAAAGCAGCTTCCCCTCGGTTTTATTGATCATGCTCAACAGAATGCGCCAGTGCTTCTGTTGTGCCACAAAATGCGGCAACTATTTTTGCGATTCTTTGGAACTGTCTGTGCGGCAATGCTGCTCATGGTATCCGCGGTCCTGGTCAGTCAATCAACAGGCCAGCACAGCCCGTGTCTCTCTTGTCGCTACATATCTTGCATTCCATTTCCGTTTTGGGTATCTGAAGAGAAGCGATGGTGGAGTTGCGATATTTGTAGAGGGGTTTATGCAGCCATCTACAAGTGGGAAGATCAAACTTATTACGGGAAGTTGGAAATGTACTGCCCCCAAGGCTACGTCAAAGATGTTGACATCTTCGACATGCAATATCAAGATTTCAGTGTGCTGGAAGATGACCTTGAGAGCATTTGCCAACGTGAGTGCGAATAAAAGGGGTGGAAATGATGTTGATGATGAGCTAAGAAGAATATTTGGGTGTTTTAAAATCTAAAAAGTCAATCAACGCAACGCCATTGCTGGTTTCAAATTCTTCATTTTAAATATCGACGGGCATGAGGGTGAATGTTTGAGTCTCCACGACAGATACTCCGTCAATCTTTTTGATCTTTTCCAAAAAGCTCTCTTCCGGAGCGAACTTTTCTTTTTCCCACTCTCCAAACTGCAAAACAGAGAATGTTGTTGTTAGAAACGGTAAAAGTTCGTCGGGTGCACGCCGGACAAAGGTTCGATTCGTTTCGACTGACCTTTTCTGCTGGAAGGGAAATGATAACTTTGAAATCCATGCAGCCCCCGCACACGACACGCTGGACTTTTGCCCCGTCGAGTTTCTTGATGTCTGGGACGGCTTCCACCAAGGCCTTTTGCAGCTCCTGCAAGGATTTCTTGTCGTCCTCTGGGGACCACTTGCATCGCCATTCCCGAGCAATAGTGTCAAAGTCGACTCCTTCAGTAATTGTTGGCATGGTCTTTTGTTCTGCGGAGGAAAGAAAAATGGATGGAGTCAAATCAAACGACACGGAGAGTGAGATTCCTTCGAAAAGTTGGATACCGGTACCGGTATATCCATTGGCCGCAATCTCCACGGGCAGATTGTGCAGAGCTACTCGTCGAGTCGCCTGCCTTTCGGTTATTTCTTGAAACTCACTTTTCGCTTCTTGTGACATGCGTGTCTTGATCTTTTCGTTTTTTGGCTGACAGTGATGAGAGTGGGATTCTCTTTGGAGCTTCGGATTTTTTGTTGACGAAAGTCAAGAGTACGAACTTGTACTTGGTCGTGCAAACAACAACTACTTGACAGTGAAGTACGAGGAAATGAACGCATCATCATGATAACATCGCGATCTTCCCACGAGTGTGATAAAACAAAAAGATTTTACACAGGTTCTCATCATACTACCGGTACCTACGTCGTACCCGTACCATTCCCTTCGTACTATCATACAGTAAGCGGAACACCAGGATGATCGACTAATTCGAGCTTTTATCTAACGTCAGTCCTCTCTTAATCGAGTGAGTCAATATACAGTGTCTTCCGACGTAGTAGTCGTACTGTCGTAGTTTTAGGCCTTAGCAACAAGCCGCTCTGATTCGAATTTCGCACAACATGTTCTCTGTCACATTGTTCATCACTCCATCATGGCACACAATCGATCAAACCTCAAATGCAACGTAACAAGAGCTGCAATGGTTGCTTGACGACAGCAGTTTGATTGCGTATTCTGGTAGCTGCGGTTATCATAGACTGTGGATAAAAGTAGTTTTAGAGTCTTCCAGATAGTAGAGGTCTTGAAAGCGATCAACCAATACAGTTGCTCGAGGCGACTACCAGACGAACGATTTTCGTAGTTTGAATATTTGCACTTGACAGCTGTCGAAAAGAGCCCTTTCTGGACCGTTTTGAATGGCTTGACGATCACTCTGTTTGTTTTCTTAAAAATATTCCATTTAATTTGTTTTCTCTCGCAAATTGACGCAATCCAATCCAAAAAGTTAACAGATGTTTTTGTATGTCGAAGGAGACTTTTGATCGGTTAAATTAGCTCGGTCGCGGAGGCTTGAAACTTGAAAGGTCTGTCTCTGAAATCTAGGTAAAATGGTGCTATACAATCCCTACATGAAAAAGCGTCCACGGTCGGACGATACGTCCAACACAACAACTTCTGTCGTGTATCGACCCTCCAATGGTATTTCGCATGGGACAATCATGTCCAATGACATCGGCAACATTAGAATTGCCTATCAACCAAGTACTCGTCTGGTTGGAAGCAATGTCGTTTCGGAACGAAATTGCGCCTACGAAGCTATGTCCACTAATTGTATCAGCAATGGTAATAATACCAGTCTTATCAGAACGAACACCACTATCAACAATCAAAACACATTGAATCACTCAACTTTGGTAATTACAAAGGAATCATCACCAATATCGACGCTATCAAGGAACTGCTCCATCAATCAAACAAAGCAAAGCAATACGTCGACATCTACAGACAATGCACCTCATGAAATGGATTCCAAATCTATATTCGCAGATATTCCGGTTCGGAAGCCGTCGCCAAATCCATATCTGAAACGCCGAAACCAGTACAATTCCCTATCACTGCCGCATGGTCCCGGTGTAAGCAGAGTGACTCAACGACAAAAGGTCGACACCACTAGTAGTCAAGTCCAATCAGCACTTCCTCAGCAAAGCCTTCCGCCTATTTCTGTCCCCACGACCATGCAGCCACACAGCATGGCTTCCCTACGACCAGAATCATGGAAGTCAATTACCAATCCTCCGGCAACCAACGTGAAAAGTGGTGAGGCACAATCTTTTGTTTCTAGAAACACAAGCCAACAAATTGTCTGTTCTCCATCTCAGCAACAACAATCGCAAAAATCTACGCCGGTTGAGACGCCCATGGCAGGACTTCCCGATGAACTAAAGTATTCCCCAGAAGACATAAAGCCCGTCAATGATTCCTACCGACTCAAGCTCATCCAAAATGCCGAACTGGCGAAACCCTTGCTCAATGGATGGACCCTATATCCGCATCAAAAGAAGGCCATCGTCCGCTCCTTGACTATGCGGCGGATGATATTGGCCCTAGATATGGGCCTTGGAAAGACACTGATCGGTGCCGTCTGGTCAAAGGCTTTCAAAAAGACGTTCGACAATCTCAAGATATTTGTCATATCCCCCGTATCTCTCAAGGAAGAATGGAAACGAACAGTACAGGAAAAGGTGGGTCTACAGGTAGAGGAAGAAAGGTCGACAAAAAAATGTAACAAGAAATCTGCATCGCAAGATGATCATGATGACGACGTCGACGATGGCCTAAAACTCCGAATTTGTAGCTGGGCCAAGGTTCCGACAAAAGTTGATCCGAACGTCGAACATTTTGTGGTGTGTTGCGATGAGGCACATTCGATGCAATCCACGCAAGCCCAACGTACCAGGGATGTTTTGACGTTGGTCTCGGATAAACGGTACGTCCCATTGTCGTGTTGTTCGTCACTTATTTGCCGCGAACTTCTCATCAACTCCGGAATGCATTACAAGATGTGTTGGTTTACTACTGTTGACAGGGACGCCCATGAAAAATGGCAAGCCTGCAAATTTGTTTCCCCTGCTGAAAGCGGTACGACATCCGCTTGGAAGGCATCAGAAAGCCTTCGAAACTCATTTTTGTAATGGCATGCTCAAGAATTTTGGAAAGGGAGCGATTTGGGATGCCAGTGGGTGTTCCAATTTGGAACAACTCAAATCTCTGGTATCTTCCAACCTTCTGCATATGACAAAGAAGCAATGTCTGAACGATCTCCCACCGATGACCAACGTCATGCATGACGTTCCAGTGAGTAGTCGATATCAAATCCAGTACGAAAAAGCCGTGAAGGACTTGGTACGTCGAGTGAAGAAGTTCGTGTGTGTTTTCCTCCTCCGTCACGTAGTCCTTGGACTCATCGATTTGACTGTTATCACCCTTACTTACTTTTATTTCTAAGGCAAGCGTTCATGCAAACGCAAAACAACTGCAAGACGAAGCCGTACTGGGGGCGGTCCAGAGGGTCAGGATAACTTGTGCACATGCCAAAATCGACGCTGCGGTGAATCTAGCAAGAACGATACTCAACAAAGAACCGGCATTGGTCATTTTCAGCAGCTTTGTTGAGGTGGCAAAACAAGTGCATGAAAAACTGTCGAGTTCCGGGTGGCCCAGTGAACTGTTGACGGGCGACACTCCGCAGAAGAAACGTCAAGAGATGGTTGACAAGTTTCAAAGCGGTCTTTCGTCTGTGTTTGTTTGCACCTTTGGTGCCGGTGGTGTAGGCCTGACATTGACAGCAGCTTGCACCATCATTTTGCTCGATCGTCCTTGGACACCAGGTCAGTGTTGCCGAGTATTAATTTGTTGAAGATGGCGACCTTCGATCCATGCTCACGTGTGTTTTCATGTATTTTTTGTATTGAAGGAGAAACAAGGCAAGCAGAGGACAGAATAAGACGCATTGGCCAAGTTAAGCCTTGCACGTCCTATTGGATGCGTTCCTTTGAGTTGGATCGGCAAATCGACCAGGTCTTGGCTTCCAAGGATCAAACTACCAAAGCGGTGCTCAACAAATCCACAGAAGGATCGGGCGGTTTGTCGGGACCAGCAGCCAAGATTTCCGTTGCCAAACTTGCTCAGTCTTTTCTCTTGTCGAAATCACGGTCTCAACTACCGCGTTGAAATTTTCATGTCCCATTTATTACATGCGATTGGGTGGTGTGTAGCTTCTTCATGGCAGAAGAGGTCTCAAGGTAAATAATCTCAAATTTACAGTTCGTACCACTTCTTACCCGATCAAGCATACTTCGAGTAAGACGTTAGGAGGGCAGTAATATAAAATATTGGTTACACATTCCATTTAATGTATTGGGCATGTAAAAACTGCGCCATCCAAACCATTTATATGATAGAGACAGGCCTGTATGACCAGACCAAAGATGTCTGCCACCACGATTCCCAAACATTCTGCCACACTGGTAGCACTGAGTGCAAACTCACGATACTGTAGTGGTAGATCCTTACAAATTCGGATGTATCCGTGGCAGTAGACTGCTCCTCCCAACAAACCTGTGTACAGCGCAGCGGCATACAAAAATGCTGGACTGTACACTCCAACATGATCATCGTGATCCTGTTGACCGGCAGCAACGTACGAATAGAACGCCACGTTAACGACTTGCAACACTGGCATAAGCCATAACAGTATCATGGGGGCCGTGAAGATGGTTCCGGAGCTTCTGGACACAAAGACTCCTGCCTGGTACATCCAGTTGCTATATTGGAAAAAGGCATTACGAGACTGGATATCACTGACAGGAAATCCAATGGTAGTCCATGTTCCGCTTTGTAGGGCATATTCCGCCACGTAGACCGTAAAGAGTGGAACTGTGTATGGCCATAGGGACATGACCAAACCGAACCTTTGCCATCCGGTCAAATCGGTCGTTTCTATAAGAACATCTTCAGAGGTTATTGCAGTGCAGAAGGAGTCACTGCTGTCAATTATTTCCTGTACAGAAGACAGGGGATCGCTGTGGTTGGCCTCAGTGGTCTCACGATGTAGATTGCACTGCCTTTCTTTTTGGCCGGCATCTTCTGCTGGATTCTCATTGTGATAGCTCATAACACATTCTTGCTCGAACTGTTCACCTTGAGGCAGCTGCTGTTGGTTTTGTTCCATTACTTCTTCTTGTTGTCTGACGAATTGAAACGTTGACCAGTATCCAAACGCCAGTGTCATAGCCAGCCATAATGTCGTCGACAGTGTGAAATGCAACCAATCGTTCCAAAACCACTTCCAAAAAAATCCAAAGACGCCTGCAAATCCGGTCCCAGAGGAAAAGCTCGTCAAACATCGGCCACCCGTTTGGTCGTTGCAAGTCAAAACACCGTCCGTTTTCCCTGCCAAGGCTAACAAACTTGCCTCTCCCAGTCCCCCCTGCAACGAGGCAAAGGCCACCCCCAGTAATTGCCATGGGAGTGACGTTGAACTGGCCACCAACCCAAAGCATAGAATCATGGACGCAGTGGACAACTGCAATCTTCTTTGGTAGGAAACGTGATCAAACCAATACGGTGCTGTGCTTTTGATCAGTAGAGCCGGCAAAATATTGGCCAAAAAGACCAAGGCGGTTCCGCCCTCGGATATAGACTTGGCGGCGGCCAGCATGATGACGTAAGAGGCATTGTTCAACAGACCCAAGATCCAGAAGGAAGCGTAGATGATAGTATAAGAGGGAGAAAATTCTTCTTGTACTGCGGATTCATTGTCCTCGTATGGTCCGTCATCTACTTGACTTTCGATGGATACGGGTTCATAACGGATTTTCCTGTTGGTAGAAACTGTTGGAACAGAATCATCATGATTGCTCATTCTCTGCACGGCAGGGGGACTTGGACGACGTAAAGTTAGTTGTTGTTGTTGTCGCTGTCGTCCCAACAACAGAAGAGGAGCGCGTTCACTAAAGTGATTTGTGGCTTCGTTTTCAAAAGCGGTAGTAGCAACTTGAACGGCACCTGTCATTCACGGGGTGTGTGACAAAGGATTGGTTCTTTTGATGATGATGATGATGTGAACAACTTGTTGCGATGAAAGTATGGCAGTGAAATCGCACCAAAAAATGGAGATTCTTCCGATCAGAAGTGACAGTGAATGAATTGACTGTGACTTTGAATCACGCGTGTGACGGTTTTTTATCCGTCTGGCCGTCATATCATTGACGGGTCGTAGTCATCATCGGCAAGCACCAACGAGGCAAACGCCCATCATCGTTCATCATCACCATTCTTTTCTGTCGGCTGTCAGCAGGTTTAACTCCGAGCTAGCTACTGTAGTAGTAGGAGTAGAAAGAATCATTATCTTTCTTACGGAACACACCGTCAACGTTTCTCGCGTTTACGCAGCACTATCAAGAGAGCCAAAGTAGACCTAGCCAAGATGAAGCCAATATCTAATAAAAGGAGGAGAACGGCCGCACTACTTTCAACGGTCGTCGTCGTCGTCGCTGTTGTTTTGATGTCGTCATGGTTGTCGATCGAAATTCGAAACGTCGATGGGTTTGTGACATCTTCAACGACGGGTCGTCGTGCTCGAGCTACAGATAAACCATCTCGACAAACACGACAAAAACAACAACAACACCGATGGAAAACTCCCCTGTTTGTAACGAGCCAAGGGTCTTCTGCTGCGTCATCGTCTTGGGAAAGCTCTTCTTCCGAGTCCTTGAACAATCGAAACGACGCAGCAACCGAAATTCACATTTACAACACTCCGGACGTAATCGATACGTTATGGAAATTTGTGCACAAGTTGCGAAGAGAGCGCGGTAAATCAGAAAATATTGAAACGACGACCGCCCGAGCACTGGCACGGTACCTGAAGGATCATCCCATCCTCCTGATAGAAGATGATTCCACCGCCGAAAAGCTAGTGGAAGCGATACAAACCGCTCTCATTCCAGCGTTGCGGACGGCAGGAGATAAAAATGACTATCGTTTGATTCTGCAGCTCGTATCAAACTGCATTGCCTTTGCCAATCATCATGCCATTGTATCCTCCCGGATATTTGGCGAAGCCATCACGGCGTTGTCGGGTACCTCCGCCAGTTTGGCGAAGCTCAAGTCGATTTGGAAATTGGCTACTGGAGAAAAGCGGGATGACAACGATGATGCCACTATGCCCTCGTATCGAGCGGAACCATTGACCGCTTTTGAGCTCAATCTTTTCCTTAAAGCTCTAGCCAGTCATGGAAAATCCAAAGCGTGTGTCGATGTCTTTCATCGCCATGTGGTACAGGAAGATGGCTGCAAATCCATAAGCATTGTCCCGGACGCCTACACCATCAGTACTTTGTTTTCGTTATTGACGGATTCAGTTGATACCCATCAGAAATTGTGTGATCCTGCAGACTTTTCACCACCCAACGATGCTTCCACCAACTTATACCGAGAGTTGTCCTCCTTGACGGTGTCAAGATGTTGGCAATGGAACGCCGCCATAAATGTTTTGGGCATGCTGCCATCCAAGAATGGCTCAATTCTCACCAACCACGTGTACAGTGCGCTGCTCAAGTTGCACGTTCGTGCTCAGCAAGCGTTTGGAGAGGATGGTCACGGCAATGGATTGCCGATCACCGCGGCTATCTTCGAAGATATGATGCAACAGGAAATCATGCCAGACATGGTCATGTGTACAATGGCTATCATGGCCATGGGACAAATCGACAAGACAACAACAAAAATCCATGACAACGAAGAACGCAGTAACCTCGCCGTCGACTTTTTGCATCGAATGCAATCAGATCCACGACTACCTTCACCGAATCGATATTCGTATTCCGCCGCCATTATGGCTTGCGCCCGACAAAAGAATCATCAAACGGCGATTACCCTCCTAGATGAAATGAGGACCATGAGTTGCAACAATGACACCAGTTTGGCACCCAACACTCTTTGTTATAATCAAGTGATGCTGTCGTTGGACAGTGGTTCCACAACGTCCCCATCTTGGTGGACGGCGACGAACTTCAAACAATCTACCAAAAGAAGGGGAAAGGAGGAGTGCCATGAACGGACAGAAATAGCTCTTTCGTTGCTCAATCAAATGACCGTGGACTTTGAGCGTCACCAACATGAAACAAAGCCAGATACGGTGACATACAACACAATCCTCAGCGTGGGTTCTTTTCCACATGTTTCGAAGATGCACGGCAGCCCCGTCACGGCATTCAGTATTTTGGACGAAATGTCGCACAAAAACATCGCATGCGATGCTATTACTTACCGAAACGCCATTCTTGCTTCTGGAAAGAGCGATGAAGTGGTCGACATTCTTCAACTATGCATTGGAGACAACATATTTATGAAGACGGTCAAGCGCCACAGCAAGGTAGACCTTGCGGCTATATTCAACGCCGGTCTCCATAAACTTGCCTCGTACAGGGACTTTGTGAGATTTCAAACGGTCCTTTTAGTGATGACTGAGAAGAATATTTCGATCGACAGTGACACTATCGCAGCAACCCTGGATATGGTTGGAAAAGGCCAAGATTGCAATCTTTTGATAAATGCCATGCAAATTCTTGATCGAGATCTCGAGGAGACTCCAGCAGCCGCAAAGGGATTTTCAATGCCGAAAGGAAAGAAAAGCGAAAAAGATCCCCAATTCGTTAGAGATGACGACGATGCCTATAGATTTGTGATCTTTTTGTCAAATGTCTCCTTTCCGACACTGCAGGATTTTCACTATACAAAAGCCATCGAATCATGTTTAAGAATGGGTGATCTCCCTGCAGCATTCAATATACTAACAATGATGAGGAATCGTGGGTTGCAGCCTTCGACTCGGTGCATGGAAGGCTTTGCGACCTCTTACGCAAACGCTGCAATGAAAGAAACGGGGAAAACTGCCGTTACCAGAGCTGGGAGTGCATACAAGATTGCAATGGCACTTAATGGTCCCAGAACGAACACACTCGGAATAGTTGCAAGATCTTGTGCGATGACTGGTCAGTGGAAACAAGCTCGTAGTCTTCTTCGTCTAATTCACAGCAATCTTTTGAACGACAGCGCCGATCCAAAGGTTTCACTGTCGAAAAGAGAATTGGATAATGTGAAAAGAACACATTCCATCCTTCTTCGCGAATGCGCCATCCAAGGAAACTTGAACGCTGCCATGTTTTACACAAGTGACATCCAAGATTTTGCTACCAAGTATAGAACGGATCACGAAAAGGGAGTGGATGGGACGGAACCAAAGTTATCACCGGAGGGCAGCCTACTCGACGGAGGCGACATATTCTCGAACATACGTGCTTTATCGGAGTTTTCCCCATCATTAAATCACTTGGGAATGCGAGCACAAGATTGGACGTCGTTAATACAAGCTGCAACAAAGGCCGGAGATTGGCGAGTTTGCTTCAACTCGTTGCAGTTTCTTCAACCCTACGTCGCGAGAACGAAGCCGCAGAAGACTTCCCGAAAGACAGTAGATGATGGTATCGACCAGCGATACGAACAGCTTGCACCAGCATTAACTGCAGTCGTCAGATGCTTGGAATCACAAGATCAGGATGCATGGGCTGGTCGATCTATCAAGGACTGGATCAAGTGGAGCGGGCGGAGACCTCGGGCGGAGGCAGTTCTTTCCTCCGTTCGCGTTTTAGCCTCAAAAGGTCTGGGAGAGGAAGTAAAAGGGTTGATTGAAATGTGCCTTAAAAGGGGATTGGGGTATTGTTCTACGAAACAAGATGTCGGGTACGAAGAAATGATTTATATTGGTGCCGTTACTTCCCTTCACCACAATGGTTTATATGACGATGCCGATGAAGTTTTCATGTCCGGTATTTCCTCCGGATATTTGCCATTTGATTTTACCATCGACGCGAAAGGGCAAAGTGTCCTGGATCTACACGGTCTGAACATTGCCCTATCTCATTCAGCTGTTCGAATCGCAATGCGACAACATGCGGCGAAATTCGAGAATGGTTTAGAAGTGCCTGATATGGTCGTCGTCACAGGTCGAGGACGAAACTCTGCTATCCACTTGCGACCGATCCTCCGGCCGGAGGTCCAGAGGATGATGATGGAAGAATTCTACCCACCTCTGAACACTCTTTCAGTAGCTGGGAACATAGGTGCTTTGCTGGTTCTTGGCCAAGACATTCAGGCATGGCAGCAACACCAACAAGAGCAAAAGGGAGCAAGGATGCTGGAGCTCGCTGATCTTCTTCGCAATATCTCAGACCAAGATCGCTTAACAAGAAGTATTTTTGCTTCTATCCGGGCGATTGAGCGTGATAGGAGCAAAAACGAACCTTCAACATAGCATTATCAAAAGTAAAATACATCGTAACGAGCGTTGTCTTTCCATACTATTTCATTCCTCGAAAGCTCGCTCAGCTGAGCATACTGCTTCTCTGCCGCTTCTTGGGCGTATGCGCCAATACTTCGAACAACGGGATCCTCTCCAGTCCAACCAAGTTCGGAAGTATGGCGAAACCGAATGCAGATTTCCTTTGCGAAGCGTCTGCCTTCCTTCTTGGTGAAGGACGTGAATATTGCTTGATTCCGGAGGGTGCTATAAATCCTAGCTAATGGATACAAAATGTCCTTGTATCGTCTCGGGGCCCCGGGGCTGTTCTCAAACTCAACCTTGTTCCTGAGTCCACCCCATTTCAAAAGACTGGAGGAGTTCTTGATGGCATTCCATGCGAACGTAGAGTCAGTAAAAATATCAATCGTCACAACAGAATCAACGAAATAAGCATTTTTTGTTGCCTCCAAAGACAGGAGCCGAGCAAATATTCTCAAAGCTTCGAAACACACAAAGAGTGAGCACCGGTTTCGAGACGGGCGGGGAAACTTGTATTCAACCATTATGAGTCCATCCGAGTTTGGACTAAGACTGCTGTCAATCATCTGTAGTCCTAAATAATCGCTGACGACATTCATAACATGTTGGACACGAGGACCTTGAAACTGTGGAAAGTACAATGCTGCACCACCTGCCAATCCCTTGACAGGTGCCTCAGAAGATCGCTCCCATGGATACGTCCTACCAGAGACAAAAGCCGCAAGGTAACATGCATTGGTACCGTTCACTCGAGGTTCCGAGAGATCCACGCCAGTCTTTTGTAGCGACGAAAGATCCTTCGCTGTCGCAGCCATTGAAAAATCTCTCAACATTCTCGACGATACCTTCCAAGTCCCCGAGTCATTTCCCTCTGGTTCAGGCGGATTCCTGATCGTTTGTACGTCCAGAATTGGTTGTTGGTCTTGAACAGCGAGAGGACTCTCGTCACTTGGTTCTCCGTATTTGTAGTATTTTCCATTAAAAGGACGGCCAGCTCTAATGATGCTATACATGTTCACAGTGCTGGTGCCTGCCGCCTTTGCGGCGTCACTCACGCGATCGAACGTCCTCTCGATATCTATTCTGGCCACGTCCAATTCAAGGATAGGCTTTGATCTACGTTGCAAAACGACATTCTTGTTTCGCCGGCTCTCCCTATTGGAGAAAAAATCTTCAAATCGTTCGTCACTTTCCAAAAACTGAGCGATTCGATGTTGCAGCCGAGACATACTCACAAGAAGAAGAGAAGGATTGTCTAGAATGACAGAACCTAACATGGATGGATTGCTGGAGGCAGCTTTTTCCAGCAGGTCAATTTTCGGTGCCAATGTCCGAATGAGATTGTACAAAAGGATTCGTGGCATCCTCGTAAGTAAAAGGCGTACTTCGGAATCGTTGTATCCGAGCCGCTCTCGGAAAAAGTCAATCTTTGGGAGCAGTATTGTATCCCAGGGAAATGTCAGTATACTTGGCGCTTTGACAATCATGGAACGTACATCTTGGGACGTTAGACCAATACTTTTGAAACCAAAAATAATAGGTTCGATCCTCTTGCTCAGAGAGACTGAAAACAGCGAAGGTGTTTCATGGAGCATTTTGTTCAGATCGTCTGCAGCAGTGATACCTGCCTCGCGTTTCAGAAACGCAATTTTCGGTGACAAATTGGACTCCACAGTGCACTGCAGTATTGCTTGATCAGCGACTGCCACCTTTTGGAGCAACGGAAGACCGAGTCCGGCTTCCTTGGTCAAAAATTCTACATTTCTCTGGATTTTTTGACACGACAATCCCAACACTGACGGAGCTCGGAGACAAATCTTCCTCACATCTGATGAAGGCAGCTGTAACGACGTTTGCAATTCATCCATGTGTGATTGCAAGACATGATGCGAGTAGGAACTTAGTCGTGGATGTGTGGAAAGCATATTGTGGAGGAGCGGTGGGGTAACGTTGGCTCGCATTCGCAACAAGTGGAGACTGTCCGACAACAACTTGCTCCGCAATCCATTGCTCTTTTGTGAGGCCAGTTCCCAACTTGGATTTAGTTCAAACGACAATAGAGAAGGTGAGAATGTCTGCAGCAAAATTTCACATTGGTCGAGTGTGACATTGATCGAGCGCAGAAACGCAAAGGTTGCTGCGTCTGTGGACACGGTCCCCATCAACCAGTGATCAAGGTCGTTTCGCACTTGATCCAATTCATTGTATTCCAGTTGGAGTCCTCGATAGAAAAAACTGAGAGGCGGTTTCTTGGCCGATGCCTCCATGGGATGAATCATCAACAAATGTCTCAATGCTTGAATGGCCAGACAGGTTTGTCGCTGAGACAGGCCAAGACCGTAACCGTGTTGATAAAATTCCTGACACCTCTGGTTTATGTCAACAGTGACATTTGATGGAGGCAATGGCGACAAGAGAAACAAGATCCTTTCCTTGATCCACGGACGATCTTGAGGCGGAAATCGACCGTACAAGGATGATCCCAATCGTTCATCCAGTCTCTGGATGACGGCATCGTGCTTGTCGAATACACTGGGATCGCACAACCACAAGCTTGACAGCACTGCTGTCGTGTCATGTAGGATTGTATCGTCACAAACTATTGAAGTGTTGGTGGCATTGTATATTTCGTCTCCACCAACGCCACCACCAGCAACTACCGGTGAATCGTTGGGCAGACTTGCCGAAAACGGCAGTATAGTTGCTTCGGGATGTGAGTTTCTCGCTGTATCCAGCCACGGAAAGACATCGACAACCTGAACGGTCTTGTTGTTGTTGTTGTTGTTGTTGTTGTTGATCAACGGTGTCGTCGCGGTCTGATTTTCAAAGACTACGTGCCGATAAAAGTTGGGAGAGTAAAAGAGAAATTTCCCCCCAACGTTATGAGATTCCTCGCTTTCCTCAGAATCTTTCTTTTGTGATGTCGACCTTGCTGTAAGCAACGTCAACGACGCAGAGTGGTATGTTTCGATGCCTCGGTTTCCAGTGCGCAAAATCCTTATTATTGGAAAGGATACTATCATTGTAGTTGTTGTCGACAAGAGAAGAATCAACTGCCATTCTAAGACCAATAGCGCCACAATACGCCATCGCGATAGGCGCATACTGGTCATCTCTCTTTCGTGAATTGCTCCATCCCAAGACTAGCTTAGGTAGTAGGATTGCAGTTTATGTAGCTGCCAATGTTTCGTTGAGGGAAGGATTGGAAATTGGAATACGTAGTAACAAATGAAATAACAGTAAAAAATTATGTCACGAAATTGAAAAATGTGGGTGGCAACAACAAGAGGACAGTTTAGTCGGAGTAGTCCGTTGGATCTTCAACACTCTCTCTGTCACTTCCCTGGCCCAATTTCAACGTTTTTTCATCCTGTCCACCATCTGGCCTAATCATCAGCGTCGTTCAAGTTTGTTACAGTTAGTAGTACTCCTTTCTCCATTCCCATCAGGAGTTTTTCAAACCAGATCAGATCCACTACTGCAGAATACGGAATCGGTTTTATTATACTCCAATGACTGGACCCCGGTTTAGAACAGCCCTAAAATGATATCTATTCAATTGGTCTTTTAAGGTTTATGTCTATCCCTAGTTCTTTTTCGTACAAGAAACGGCCGTTTTTGGTCACGAGACACGTCATGCAGTCCCGGCAAAAAAGTTCTCCGCTTTTCAAAAAGCGGAGAACTTTTAAAAAAAGCGGAGAACTCATGGACAAAGCGGAGAACATTTGAAAAAAGCGGAGAACATTTGAAAAAAGCGGAGAACTCTTCAAAGCGGAGAAAAAAAGCGGAGAAAAAAAGTGGAGAAAAAAAATTGGGAAGACCGTATTGATTTTCTCGCAGGACCGGGCCAGAGTGTGGATCATTGCTTACTGTCGATGGAACCCGCGCCCATTGCTGGATCGAATAGCATACACGTCCGGACTGGTCGCAAGACCGGACTTTCACTCCCACAAGGCCGGACTCAACTATGAGCTAGTAGGAGTAGCAATAGCTAATCCTCGTCTTCTTTGGATAAATAGACCTTTTAGGGCCGGAAAAAGTGATTTGAAAATCTTTCGTGACAAATGCTTGAAGGAGCGCCTCCATGAGCAAGAAAACTATTGGTTATCGAGGGTACAAGGGGCATCGCTCATAATGAATGTAGTTCGACTGTACTTACAATGCTCATGAATCCCAAGGAGTAAGAAAGTTCAAATCACTAGCTAGCTTTGAAAACGACACGGAAACTTTAACAACATGACAAAGCGCTTCAATTGCTGGCGGTGTTTGTCCGCCGAAAGATTTCGACATGGTGGTGTGGATCAGTTTGGGACGTGCTTTGAAGCTGTCTGCTGTGTGATATGTCAATATCAGTTGAAAGATGTTTCAATTGAAGATATTAAGGAAGAGGATTGAACTATTATTAGGAGTAATAAATACTACCGTAGGACAAGAGTCGCTTGGACGTGTAGAGTGCTACTAGCCTAGTCTACCTAGTAAAAAGTTGAAAGAATAAAACCCACGATCGTATTCACAGTGAAGACATCTGCATGCATTAAGGGGGGGGGGGTAGAAACTAAGTAACAAGTTATCAATTTTTATTCTCCGCTTTTATTTCCGCTTTTTGGAAAAGCGGAGAACTTTTTGAGAAAGCGGAGAACTTTTTGAAAAAGCGGAGAACTCATGGACAAAGTGGAGAACTTTTGAAAAAAGCGGAGAACTCTGCAAACCGGAGAAAAAAAGTGGAGAATTTTGAATCGTTAGGGCTGGAGTTATTCATTGACTATGATGAAAACCTTATTCAAATATGAAAACGGGATATCAGACTAAGGGGAATTTCCGATATGTATTAAGGTTAGGGTTGATTAAAACCAGGGTCCTGTGAAGACTGATCACAATAATTTGATTACTTTTTTTATTTATGACAGATTTTGAATGTGATTGTTACCGTTGGAAGCATTTTTAAAAACTTTCCCAAAGCAGTTTGACTTGTTCGTCTCTGTCTTCTACCTTGGCTTTCTACACAGGATCACAACTTTAAAAGAGTTATCCAAACGACAGCAGAATCGAAAAATAACCCTCCCAACAATGCTCTCCCGAAGAAGATCCGTCCGTCTTGGTCAATTCTCCTTAGCGATCATATTATGGACCACTTTGCATACCGAATGGGCGAGTGGTACAAGAGGTTCACCCGACTTTACTCCTTCATCGTATCAATTTACTCTTCCCAAGATACCTTTCACTGGTGCTCCTATCGACATGGGAACAACGTTGGTAGCCATCAAATATTCGGGAGGTGTGGTCCTAGGGGCTGATACTCGAACGTCGACGGGAGGGTACGTTAGCAACAAACTGGCCTACAAAATCAATATCCTATTGTCCACCACCAGCAGCAGCAACAACAACAGCAACTTGTTGGATGGCACAGAGAGTTCACCTCAAACATCAACAACTACAACAACAACTCCTCTCGGCACCACCTCCTGCGTTCTATGTCGTTCGGGCAGTGCTGCCGATACTCAATGGGTGGCCACTCAAACACGACACAAATTTCTGACACGACAACTGGAACGTCCCACCTATGTGCCGTCCATCTCGCAAATCGCGCATTACATTCGACACCTCCTGCGACAAACCAAACAACAAGTTTCCTCGTCTTCCGGACCACTACAGGCCAGTTTGATTTGTGCGGGATACGACGATCAAGATGGATGTGGCAGTGGCAGTGGCAGTGGCAAGATTTACGCCATTACTCCAGGCGGGAGCCTCTTGGTAGAAGACCACTTTTGTGTCAGCGGTTCCGGATCGACGCTGCTCCTTGGATACCTCGATTCGTTAGACCCATCCGAGCTTACCTCGTACAACAAGGACGAGGCCGTTGCCTTGGTGACCAAACTGCTCCGATTGAGCATTGCGCGGGACGGAAGTTCCGGTGGGTTGGTGCGAATCGTGGTGGTAAATAAAGAGGGTGTGGAAGAATTGACGGTAAACCCAGATGACACGAGCAAGCTTGGAGAAAAAAATTTTGTTGCCAAACTCGAAGGATTTGTCGATGCAACACAATGAAAACAATCGAGAGGCTAGTCTACTGCATACTTTTAGTAGAAGTGGGTCAGATACCGGTGAGAGCATTTCTAGTCTTCTACGACATGAGCAACTCTCTCGTTCAGAAGGAATTTGGCTGACCATAGTTCTCCCACAAGCAGTTATCTCGTCCAGTAAACACTACCACTTAGAACACGGGCCACAGCATTCGTTACTGCACCCTCTTTTGGGACCCTGCTCAAAGTACTCTTCTAAATCTGCCCGATTGGCAAATTCATCGGCATCAATTATTTCCATCAATTCTGTATGGCCTGCTCCCGCATACTTGCGTTGGGCAAATTCATACAGGGAATCATCCAAGACAGACATGTAGGGATCCCAGTTTATACTTCCCGTCTTCAGGGTTTTTGTCAAGTCAGTAGAATTCAAGTGTTGTCCATGATGGGCGGTGGCAACGTTGTATTGCCATCCATACACTCTTGCAAACCTGGCAAAGCTAGCTTCCATATCTTCCACAAATATGATATGGGCGAACTTGGCCAGGCGTTGTAATGCATATCGAAACAAATCTCGTGATAACTGATACTTTGGCACATGATTGCACCTCACTCCACAAATCATGCGGACATTGTAGTTGTCAGGTTGTCCTTGATACCATTTCGTGAAATTGCCAACAGGGTATATAGTTCCATTGTAATCACGAACGGTGTAATTCCAATGGACGAGATCTTCCTTGGGAGCCTGTATATTGTCATCTCCATTGCGTCCCTGATCTGGTTCTTGCATCGACTTGAATGCAGATTCTGATAGAGGATATCGATGACCATCCGGTTTTTCCAGTTGCTTTAGTTCATGCTGTCGATTCTGCTGCGCAACTATCAGCAAGTGATTCCAGTGACTATAATACCGGCGTTTGGAGTCTCGGAGAGACACAATATAATCATAACTGTCTGGTGCCATGCTATCGTACATTTCTTGTTCCGAAGCCACCAAGTCATAATACGTGGTATTGGCATACTCACGTTGCGCTTCAACAGTATCATTGTGTCCACAACACCGCTGATCCGATTGGACGTTGCAATTTCGTTTGTAGTTTGCCGAAATTCGATTCAGATAGGCCTGTCGACAAAAGGTCGACCCCGCTGATTTATGAATGTGCAAAAAGTACAGGATTTTGGGATACCGTCGTTTACGCTCTCTCATTAGTCGATAGCCAAAGCGGATACCATTTTCATGATAATTGGAGATGTCTTCCGGGTTTTGAAAGGCAAGCCATCTCTCCTGCAAGTTGTTTCTTTGATCCTGGATGCTTTGTTGTTCCTTCCTCTGCAGTAGTTTTTCGTCCAGTAACTTTTTGGTTGCTTTTCTCTTGTCCTCGTTGGTTTGATAACGCTGAGAGTATCGGACAGTTCCCTTGTCCTTGTTGGAGCTTTTCTTTGTAAATTCGTTCAGAGATTGTTGCTTAACATTGCGATTACTTCGGAGGGATTGGAGTGATCCACGTTGACCTAGTGGTCCTCCAGATTGCTTGTGTTCTTCGAACAAGATTTGCAAGCTAATCGTAAAACTTAAAGCCAGAATGAAGGATGCAGCTACAAGTAACAGCTTGACTTTTTGCTTGACACTTTTTCTCATGTTGACAGCATCAAAGGCACGGACAGTTGCGAGATATATATAATGATACAAAGAAAATGCAAGGAGATCAATCCTCACTTGGATGTGAGTGAGGAGGAGTTGGTAATCGTGTCGTAGAGGAGATGTAGATTGTAGATTGTTATCAGTTTTTTTCTTTTTGCTATTGTTCACAATGAAACTGGGACCCTTTTTTTACGTTGTTTGTCAGTGAGGAGGACCTTGGTACGTATTGATCGTTTGTCGTGACGACGAATGTCATGCTTACTACGAACAAAGGAAGGGAGGAAGGAGGGACTACCAACAGAGCCCCGTTCCAGAGGACGACGATAATGCTGCAGTGCCTGAAAGTGGCGAAACTGGGTTTTGAGGGGAGGTTACTGGTTCTTCGACATCCTTCCGTCTCTGAGGCCTGACGTTGGGACTGCTAAACTAATCGTTGGTAGTTTCGCACTGCTACAGTACTTCGTACTCGGAGTACCTCTTGTCGTGAAGGAATGATTACGACGTACCTAACAGTAAGCACGTGTTACGTGAACCAAGTACCGGTACGTACTACCGTACAGGTACAACCGGTTGTCGTATCAGGACCTTTTGCAGTCTATGATTAATTAGTTATCCATGTCTGAAGACAAAATTTTATGTATAAGTTGCAGACTCCAACGGCAATGAATTTATCTAAATACCATCCGGGCGAGCTTCAGAGACTCCCACGCCAAAAGCAACGCATGGTACGATCTGAGGTCGCGAAAATAGGCTCGTAATCCATCTCCATCCGTTTAGACGTTCCACAATAACAGTTGAACGGAAGCATTTGGCGACAGAAGACGATGCTGCACAAGAAGCAGATGACAGGACGCAGCCATTCTTGTACCATTGGTGATGAATGCTCTTCCACTGTAGCACAGTTTCCTTCTTCCTTTACCCCAACTGTATCCTCGGCAACGTTTCACGATCATATAACATCGCAGTGGGCAAGATGATCAAAGTTGTGCAACTCCTCCTCCTTTCAATTGGATTCCTTCCATCCATTTTGGGTCAGTCAACCCTTGTTCCCAAAATCAGCACAGCACAATGTTCCGGGCAACTGAGTGATTTGGTCGTTACATCAGCAACCTGCCAGTACGCAGAGTATGGATGTACATATGGGTCCGAAGTCTTCGTTACTGGACAAGGTAAGAGAAGCCAACAGTGTGGACACAGCAACAACCTTTGCCAATGACATCACTATCGACTCTTCTAGTCGAGAAAAGTGTCTTGTCACATCTGTATTTTCCCTATAACTGAAACGTTTGTTTCCATTGAACTCGTTATTTATTACAGTCAAAGCAAACTCTGATATTCCTCGACCCATGAGGGTTCACATGGCCAACACTTTTCCGGGATGGTACAAGGCGGGGTTTAATGCCTACAACAGCCAAATAAGTGATGTCTGCTCATCAGGAGCCATGTCGCCCCCTGAAAATGAAGATTCAGCGTATTCCTGCCCCTCACCAGGAGTTTACAACTTCCACTTTTCATTCAAAAATCCTGGCAGTCGCCGCAGCATCTTTTCTGATTGGAATGGATTCTCCTACGGTGTCGTGGTACATTTCAAACACGACACCGAGGGTGGTGACTGGGCAACTTGTCATATGAATGTCAAGGTGAAGAAGAGCGATTACGGTAACGTGACCAACTACCAGTTTTTGAGTGTTGCTGGCATTGGAATTGCCTTTGTTGCCATCGGTCTGTTCTACCGTCGAAGAAGGGAACGAGTTGCTGGTGAGGAAGAAGCATGCCACGATAGCGGCGAGACGGTGGATATGACCACCAACTTTGAACTCGTCCAAGAACATGTCGTTGTTTAGAACGAAAAGGATCAGACTGTTGTTTCGATCGATTCCAAAATATTTTCGAAACCCACCATTTGTGGCCCGGAGCCATGAGTACACTAGATGTTTTTACATAATGACGCAAACCATAAATCTAGTAGAGGAAAACCTTCCATTTTTCTGCAATTTACCGATTATAATCGTTTGCCCCACTACTCTCAATCAATGCCGACAAAATGATTGTAAAGTCATCGAGATTGGAAGCTCCGCCGCTTCACCCACACATCGGAATGGCTGGCGACATGACGGAATCGAAACGTCCCACTGTCATGAATCAGTCCAATGCTGGGACACATTTACCGAACTTTTCAATCGATGTTTGATTTGGCACTATTTTGCAGAAGCTTGGCTTCCCCACCAAAAAAGTCTCTCCACAAAGCCACTGGTACACCATGAGTGAAAGCAGCTGCCCAAACACTCCCTCCACTGACAACGTACGATACCGTCGCTCCGGCCAAACAATACTAGCAAGTCCTAAGAAACGATAATCTTCAAACGTTTTTCGGCCACGTGGCCATACTGTTCGTCCAGCCAAAGGGTGTGTAGCAACATGAACTACCAAGGCGATGCCCGCCTCGACCAGCCATGGTGCCGGTAGAGATGTCAAGTGCGATGTCGGCGGTGGGGAAAGTATCATTCCTCTCCAAAATAGCTCTTCTAGTAATGAGGGGAATATGAACGCAGATAAAGGTTTAAGCAAAGGTAACATGGACGCGGGTTCTGCTTGTAAAGACGCGATGGATGGTGGATTGAAATCTTGTACCGGTTCGACGAATCCCGTGCCGATGGCTACAGCCCCGGCGCCAAAAGTCGTGACGGATGTAACGGCAACCACATTCCAAGCAGCTTGGTCAGTTGGGAGTGTCGTCAAGGATATCCAGGCTCTGCTGGCCAAGACAGAAAGGACGTTCATTGTCGTTTTTGCTGCCGGCGGTAGTTGACTTCGGCGCGTTCAGGATCATCAATACGCTCGGCCGTCACGGTCCAGTGTCCAGTCGTGTTGGCAATAGAAATAGTCGAAAGAGTCAAAGGAAACATTCCTAAAACGGATATCACACGTACAGGAAAAGTCCCTTTTGACTGTGATGAGAACGGCGGCATCAAAAGTGCGCAAACCGCATCCCGCCACCATCTCCAGGGCTGTCCCTTTTGCATTGAACTTTTTAAAAATCATTTCGTGCTACCATAGTCTATCGAGAAAGGATTCCTACATTGCTTCCATCCAAAGTTTCCAAGAGCAACATGTGGTCACAATGGACCGAAAAAGCTAAAAAGGCCCTGGAGGAGACCACAGAGGCTCTCAGCGCTGCCGAGCGTCGAGCCAGTGAGAGCGTCACAAACGCATTGGAGCGAACGGGTGAGGTCATTACTCAAGCGGCAACCAAGAACACAACTCCTTCTTCAAAAAAGACAGTCGACGAAGCAGCCTTTGATCAAGCTATTGATAGCGCGGAAAAAGAGTTGGCAGAAAGTAACACTACCGCTGACACCCTAAATAGCAGCCATTTACCGCAGATACCCGCCATTGACAAGGTGAAAATGATGAACTTGTGGTCCACCGTCGTGGAGTCAACCATACAAGCCGCAGAAGCCACGAAAATGGCTACAAAAGAAGCAATTGATGCTACCAAAGAGGTTGTGGAGACATCTCGCACCAATATTGAACGACAATTTTTGAAAAAGGGCTTTTACAAGCGAGATCCTCGTCTGCCACTGGATGCGGAAGCGTTGAGAGACGCCGAGGTTGTATACATCACGGATCGGTGAGTGTGTTCGGGAGAATCTCGTTGATTTTGCTTTGTGATCCTTATGATTGTCAAATGACTAATCGAATCCAAAAATATCCTCACCCGAGTTCCACTTCGTTTTTGCAGTATAATCACCATGAGCCATCCAGCCACTCCTAGCAAATCCAACCCATCGATCACCGCGGAACGCAAACTTGCCGCAGTGGGACATTTGTTGCACCGACGACATGACGGGAGGTTTCTAGTTTGGAATCTGAGCGAAGTCGAGTACGATATTTCGGTATTGGATGACCAAGTTCTCACATTCTCCTTTCCCGGATCTCCTAGTCCACCATTGGGATTGCTTTTGAAACTATTGGTATCAATGGAAAATTGGATGAAAGCGGACGAACGTAATGTAGCAGTGGTCCATTGTCTTACTGGAAAAGGAAGATCCTCCACTGTATTGGCAGCCTTCTTGTCATGGATGGGGGAGGCAGGATTTGGTGATGTCAACGAAGCATTGGCATACATTGCGAAGTGCAAACAAATGAAGCCCGAAGATCTCACTATTCCATCACAGCGACGATATGCACAGTATATGAATAACATGATGGATGGTGTTCGACCATCGCAACCGCCCCTAATGTTGAAGCGTATCATTATGAGTGAAGCGCCGAGGGTACGTCATGCATTAGTAAATTCACGACCCTTTTTTGGGTGAGGGTTTCTCATTCACTTTATCTTTTACTCATCAGTTTGCCAAAGGACCAACCCGGGACGTACAAGTTGATAAGGACGATGGAAAAGCTCCGGATGAAGAGCAATTGATGGGTTGCGCTCCTTACTTGCAAATCTTCAAAGCAGGCAAGCTCATTTTCACCTCCGCAGCCACACTCCATGTGCAGCAATCAGAGGAAGAGCTTCCGTTTGTGCAAGTCATGGATGGAACCGTCCCTTTCAACATCGGAGAAATCATCCAAGGAGATATTCTGATCCGCTGCCGTCATCTCACATTCAACAAGAAACGCGTTTCCATGTTCCGTGCGGCCTTCCATACAGGATATGTGCCCCCCAATGTTCTACGAATCACGAAATCTCAATTGGATGGTGCTTGTGACGACCGTCGTTATCCTGACAGCTTTTTCCTCGATCTCATTTTTGAAAAGGTCGATGCCGAAACCGTTGCCAAGCACCTCAAGGAATACGGCGGAGAGGAGGAGACTGATCCTGACAAGGAACTAGCCGGCAAGAAAGGAAAAGGAGGCGCCGTCGTAAAGGCATCCAAATTTGACTCCATGCTTCAAGGAGATTCTAGATTTTGGGACGTTATCAACCAAAAGAAGCAGGAACATTTAAAACAAGCTAGCGATGATCCCTTTTGGGGTCCCACCGTAGGCCGCAGACGAGGTGGAGGAACCAACAAGGAAGACTCTGAACAAAAGGACCAAGGTGCTCAAACCAAGGAGCGAACTCACATGGAAACTTTTAGCATTGGCCACGAGCTCGACTTTTTACCCACGGAGGAAGAATCAGCACCTGTGAGAGACTCTTTGATGGATGCGTTGAACGCTCTAGATGAGGATGACGCTGCCCATCACGAAGCAGACACAGAGGAAATCGTGTTTGGGTCGGTAGCTTCGAACAGCAGCGAACCAGTGTTTGTGGAAGATGAATCAACGCCTGCCTCGGAATCTACTGGTACCGGTCAAGCATCAGCAATACAAACAAACCCCGAAATTCTGACAGTCGGAACCAAAGGCGAATCCAAGGGAGCTGACGCATCCAACGGGCAAACAGCAGAGAAATCTGCTTCTGACGACATCGACGATATGGATGCATTGCTGGCCTCCGCAGACGAAGATTTCGGGGATTTGGATTTGGATGGCTTTGACGACGACGACGATGAATTAGAAGACTTGGAAAGCATGTTGAAAACATAGTACTGTAGTAATGATTACTACGTCGAAAACACGATCCTGTGTAGTAAGAATTGTCATTACAGAGAACTACGGAATACTATGTGTAAATGGTTCAGCTAGGTAGCTCTGCTAGTAGACTACTACAGATTGAAGTTGTCATGTGGTGAGACCACCGTTGTCTGCATCATTTTTATCCTCAGCGCCAATGAAGAAACTATGGTGACGTGGGCGAGTAAACAGAATTCTTTGGTACTGTTAATCCACGACATCAGAATTCTGCTGCTCTCAGTATCATTGTGCAAATACAGCAGAATAGAGGGAAAATGCACAATTATCCGAACAGAACAAACTCTAGCACAGGCGCGTTCAAAAACGTACACCTGAAAATATTCAATTTATGCACAGAGAATGCCGTCGGATACAATTACGCGACGCGCGTAGAAGAGAAAAGAATTGCATCGGCATGGCACTTTCATCGGCGGGCGAAAGAGGATTTACTCCCATCGTTCAAGTCTTGGTGTTGTCAGATGCGGCGGACAAAATTCAAGGAACAAACAGAAGTCTGGCATCATCAATCGGCTCTTTTTCATAAAAAGAGTTGTGTTGCGCAACAAACACAGCAACAGCGTAACATACATTTCAATTCTAGTACTACCAGCAGCACCATGGCCGCATCACCTGTATTCATGGACCATCCATACTTGTGTGGAGGATCATCGGCAGATTCTCGTTCCCATTCAGGAAGCAGCAGTCCTTCATCTTTCCTTTCCCAGGAAGACGATGAGACTATGTTCTTGCAAGAAGATGATACGTGCTTCCTGTTGAGTGTGGAAATGCCTGGCGTCAACGGCCACGACCTGGAAGTTTCCCTCGTCGACACCACATTGATCATTGGCGGATATCGGCGTAGCGGAGACAGTAGTAGCACGAGGAAACGGCAACGCATCCGTAGGACGCTAGAAGTCGACCCAGAAGTGATCGACGTGGATCGGGCCATTGCCCGTGTGTGGAACGGATGTTTGACCTTGTATGCTCCCAAAAAGCCTAAACATGGCAGTTCATCAGCCACCTCTTCTTGCATTATCATGGACGAAGATCTAGCAGCCGAGCCACTGGAGGATACTTTTTCAGCGGCAGAATGGGACCATCCCCTCCACTTTTGAATACGCAGCAAGCGACCTGCGCACAAGGATTTTTCTCCCTCTTTTCCTTTTGACCTATCCAATCGTTTTGTGACGAGACTTGTGGAATCAGCAAGTCACGCTTTTTGCAAAATTTCCTTCCAATCTCATTATAACCAACCGCTAGCGTATTATTTTACGTAGGAATATTCTACTAAGAATATCGTCTTCAGTCTCAAGCTCCTCAATTTAGGAACACAAGAATAAAAGATCACTTACAGTTAAGAAGCGTCACTTTCGTTTCTTTGTTGATGGAAGTCAGGATATTGCTGCCTACTACAATAGCTCTAGGTACATTCTAGCACTACCGGTAGGTAGCTCCTCTCTACTCTAGGTAGGTAGCTACCTAGTACGTCGTAGTGGCAACTAATTTAAACTATCCAATGGACGATGGAGATCCTCGTATCAAGGGAAATGAAAATTACAGACCTCTCCTATTTCTACGCACTTCGTATTATCTTGTCGTACTACGGAGTACTATGTACCCGTGCTCGGAGTTCTACATAGGTATGTACTGCTACTACTGGTATTTTGCAATACCGGTACTGCAGTTCTACGTTAATCCTCCGGACTTACAGTTAATTCGTACTACCGTACTCCAATTTCACAGAAAAGACCATCGCAACATCGCAACACGACTGGATCAGTCGTACTAGTACGTCGTAGGACGTTGGATACGTCATCCTCGGAGTAACTAAGATTGAAGATCCAAAAGAGATAAGGATTAGCTCGAAACTCTAAAGCATCAAAATGGAGAAGGTTCCGAAGAACTTTCGAGGCAGATAACAAAATTCGATGTCAAACGCGAGAGAGTAAAGAAGAAAAAGACATATTATCACCTACTGTCGTCGTATTTCTTCTTTGCTCAGGTTTGGAGGAAGCAGATGTTATAACAACAGCAGCGAGAGCCAGCAGAGTTCAAAACTTGTTTTTCACTGTAAGCTATAAAATTCATCTTTGACATTGTTTCCTGTGGTCTTCCTCGACACCCCCCCCCCTCCCTCCCACACACACACACTTTCAACGCATCTTTGTTCTTCGCCTTTTCCAACGGAACGGACATTGCCAATGATGATCTCTTTTTCGTTGAGCTTTCTTACAATTAGTACAGTCACTTTTCTGGTGCTGCTCCTCCAGACATCGACGACGGCATACTCTCCTGAAGTTAGTCATCGGAATATTGCCGGTTTATGGAAGTTGACCCAGACAACAACATCAAACTCATTCCAACAACCGCTAAGATACCCCATCAAGGAATTTACCGTCTATCCCAAAGACAAGAATCGGAGGACTTCAACAACGAATACATTGTCGGAAATTAAAAAGCAGTCCATTCTACTAATGCTCAAAGAAAGTGGACAGTTTGAACAATACACCGAAGAAAATGACGAAAATTCTTCTTCATCGATTCCAGATAAACTCCAATACCACAAAGCTGACATACTCGATCGCTATTCAGCCTTTGGAAGGCTTCGAGGAAGCTGGGAACTGGTCGATGGGAAACTCATCTTGGCACCGGATCGGCCTACCAACGACGGCGACAAGAAATCCCAAGATGCAGTCTTGGAAGGCGAAGTGGTAGCCTTTTCCGAACAAGGCTTGGCCGACAATCCTGCGTTGAGCAAGAACAATGACAACGACGATGGTAGCTCTTCTACTATCTCGACAAACAACGAAAACAGAAACAATCCTGTTTTGGATACACACCTCTCAGTCCCAAAGGGCCGTATCAATGTTGGCCGTTTTATGTATCCAAAACACCATCCCTACTTTTTTGACACTCCCATGTACAATCCCCTAATTAAGGGCAAGTTTGAATTGAAGCAAGTCCTGGGATCGTTGAATACGCAACAGTCTCAAAACAAGGAAGAAGTTGTGCCAGAACTCTTTCGCGAACGTGATTTTTATGGAAAGAAGTTTTGGTTGACCTCACATCCCCTGCAGCCCCATCAACCCAAGGGAAAGAAACGATGGTCCATTAAATACAACAAATATGTCGGTGCGTATACGTAGTTGTCAACTGGTAGCAGTGGTGCTGCTTTGCTGATGCCGATTTGAGCAGTGTGTGGACTTAACGATAAGGGTTAGGGACGATGGAGATCTTCGTATCAAGGGAAATGAAAATTACAGACCTCTTCTATTTCTACGTACTTCGTATTATCTTGTCGTACTACTACCGGTGCTCGGAGTTCTACATACGGTAGGTATGTACTGCTACTACCGGTATTTTGCAATACCGGTACTGCAGTTCTACGTTAATCCTCCGGACTTACAGTTAATTCGTACTACCGTACTCCAATTTCACCATCGCAACATCGCAACACGACTGGATCAGTCGTACTATTACGTCGTAGGACGTTGGATACGTCATCCTCGGAGTAACTAAGATTGAAGATCCAAAAGAGATAAGGATTAGCTCGAAACTCTAAAGCATCAAAATGGAGAAGGTTCCGAAGAACTTTCGAGGCAGATAACAAAAATTCGATGTCAAACGCGAGAGAGTGAAAGAAGAAAAAGACAAATCACCTACTGTCGTTGTATTTCTTCTTTGCTCAGGTTTGGAGGAAGCAGATGTTACAGTTAACAACAGCAGCGAGAGCCAGCAGAGTTCAAACTTTTTTTTCACTGTAAGCTATAAAATTCATCTTTGACATTGTTTCCTGTGGTCTTCCTCGACACCCCCCCCCCTCCCTCCCACACACATACACTTTCAACGCATCTTTGTTCTTCGCCTTTTCCAACGGAACGGACATTGCCAATGATGATCTCTTTTTCGTTGAGCTTTCTTACAATTAGTACAGTCACTTTTCTGGTGCTGCTCCTCCAGACATCGACGACGGCATACTCTCCTGAAGTTAGTCATCGGCATATTGCCGGTTTATGGAAGTTGACCCAGACAACAACATCAAACTCATTCCAACAACCGCTAAGATACCCCATCAAGGAATTTACCGTCTATCCCAAAGACAAGAATCGGAGGACTTCAACAACGAATACATTGTCGGAAATTAAAAAGCAGTCCATTCTACTAATGCTCAAAGAAAGTGGACAGTTTGAACAATACACCGAAGAAAATGACGAAAATTCTTCTTCATCGATTCCAGATAAACTCCAATACCACAAAGCTGACATACTCGATCGCTATTCAGCCTTTGGAAGGCTTCGAGGAAGCTGGGAACTGGTCGATGGGAAACTCATCTTGGCACCGGATCGGCCTACCAACGACGGCGACAAGAAATCCCAAGATGCAGTCTTGGAAGGCGAAGTGGTAGCCTTTTCCGAACAAGGCTTGGCCGACAATCCTGC
Source organism: Nitzschia inconspicua (assembly GCA_019154785.2). Classification (NCBI taxonomy): domain Eukaryota; phylum Bacillariophyta; class Bacillariophyceae; order Bacillariales; family Bacillariaceae; genus Nitzschia; species Nitzschia inconspicua. The sequence continues at coordinate 1,851,837 of JAGRRH010000001.1, read as the reverse complement.
GTTGAGCAAGAACAATGACAACGACGATGGTAGCTCTTCTACTATCTCGACAAACAACGAAAACAGAAACAATCCTGTTTTGGATACACACCTCTCAGTCCCAAAGGGCCGTATCAATGTTGGCCGTTTTATGTATCCAAAACACCATCCCTACTTTTTTGACACTCCCATGTACAATCCCCTAATTAAGGGCAAGTTTGAATTGAAGCAAGTCCTGGGATCGTTGAATACGCAACAGTCTCAAAACAAGGAAGAAGTTGTGCCAGAACTCTTTCGCGAACGTGATTTTTATGGAAAGAAGTTTTGGTTGACCTCACATCCCCTGCAGCCCCATCAACCCAAGGGAAAGAAACGATGGTCCATTAAATACAACAAATATGTCGGTGCGTATACGTAGTTGTCAACTGGTAGCAGTGGTGCTGCTTTGCTGATGCCGATTTGAGCAGTGTGTGGACTTAACGATAAGGATTGTCTACTGACACTATAACACTTCTTTGCCACATTTCCCTGCGCACCTCAGAGGACCCTCCACCGAAAAGGAAAAAGGCTGAAGAGTCGGCCGACAAGCCGATTCCGACAGTCAATGTCATTGAGGTTAGTACAAATCTGCTGTGATGAAGATCCTCAAGTGATGATCTTCAACAAATACAACCATCCTCATCAATGCGCTCTTGTAGGTCGAATTCTTTCAGAACAATACGTTTGCTACCATTGGCGGAATGGGCGCCTCAACGATTCTGCGTGGAAAATTCTACGTCATTGGTGACAAGAAGGATCAGCTTTGGATGCAAATATGGCGCTTCGGCTTTGGACGGTCCGTTTCCGGGTCGGTGTATAGCGAAGGGACCTATTTGAGCAAGGACGACGAAAAAACGTACTGGGGGAGAATTGAATATGTTCAAGATGGAGAGGGTGAACTAGGCGACACCGAGGGAAAGGATGGAGACACTGCGATGCGCGCAAACAAGGCAACAACAGAGCCAGGGGAGAGTCATCCCTCCGATGACAATCGCCGGCTACTAGTGAAAGGGTCCGTGATCTTTGGCGGAAATGGATTGGAACCACAACCCATCGGAAGGTTCATCCTCACGGAGCGAACGACGGCCCAGACAGATGAAGAAGATGGCGACGAGGAAGAAGACGACGACGAGGAAGACACGCTCAAAATGGATGCAGATGCAACCGACAGTGATGATCAACCCTTTTTCAACGGCGACGATGCCTTTCAATAACAATCGCTGTACAGAACATTGTAATTTTCCCATTTAGCGCTTTTTCACCTTTTCTATAATATGCTGTCTCTAATGTCAAGCTTCGATCTAGCAGTTCGTCTTGAGTCGTTTCTGGTCATGACAATCTCCAGACTTTGTGACATCTTTCACTCGCCCTAGATACACTTGCGTTTGGAGGGCTTCGTACTCTTCAAACTCGACTGCTGTCATTTGCGATGTCGCTGCTTCGTCAATCATGGACAGGGGCAGGGTTTGACCATTGCAGCCCACCATTGTTTGTTGAAAGAACGTGTTAGACTCGTTACACGCAGGATTTCCATACATTGTATGGTCCAAAGGACAAGTTCCATGCAGCACCTCCCACTCAAGAATATCGCTGAGTGCCACAAAAAAGGACCGCTCCTCGACTGGCTTTCTCCATCGTACCGACAACAGAACTTTAGTAGTTTTGGACATCAATCTCCTTATCGTTGCTGCCAGGTCTGGTATGTTGTCGATGTTGTACAGCAGATCACTCCCTAAAATGTAGTCCAGGGAGCATCCAGCGTTAGGTATTGGGATACTGTGCCAGGTCAGTGGAATAATCGAGAAGTGGACCCGACCTTCATAAAGGTGTTGATTGATTTGTACGTTTCGTCGCAAGGGATCCATGGCATCTTCTACATCCGACAACGTCACTTGTACCACGTTGCCAGATGATGACAAGGAGGAAACAATGTCGGAAAACGCCATTCCAAACATACCTTGGCCGGCACCAAGTTCAAGAACGGATCGAATGGGTGCGGCATGGCGTATGAGGTGATGAAACGTGGAGGAAGTGTTCATGTAATCAATGACAAATTTAGAGGCAGGCCACAAACATTGATACGTCCCATCGGCGATTGATGGTTGTGACAGCGCTTCTGGATCATCTAGGGAAGACGACAGTCGCAGTTGATTTCCAGTCATGAGTTGTATAGAAGTATCCTCCTCCGTCTCCATTGATTCATCACCACGGCCCCCCAATTTGATCTGCAAAACATCACCTGGTTGAGAATGCAGAGGGATGGGAATGGTAAGTTCCTGTCCTTGAATTTGGAATGAGAGTTCGTCACCCGCTTCGGCGCCTTCTGGGATTTGAATGGATATCGTCTCTTCTTGCATCGGAAAAGTGAAAGGGGGAGTAGAAGATTGTCGAAGTTGAAAAAAAATGGAGCAGATTCCGATCATAAAAAATTGTATGATAGACCAGAGAAGTCCAAGTTGCGTTGTCATTAATTACACTCTAAAAGTCGCACAACTTTTATTACGGTTAATACGTACGTAGAAGACGTAGGAATTACCGGTACCGGTAGTCGAGTACGGTACCTCCCTATTAATAGTACCGTATTGGAGGCTACTACTAGCCAGAGAGGTCGCGCCCACCCGCATCATCATTCAGCATTTTTCCGATGAACGAGTCCCGGGACAACTTTCATTTTGAAATAATCGATGCTTCAGCATCGTGGCAGCTCCGATCCATTGGATGGTCTCGTCCCATTGCCCTGTTAATGATCCAGATTTTACAAACGATCCATTTTGGCTTCGCATCGGTTGACGAATAGCTACGAGCATAGTATTTGTGGAGCAAACGCAGGAATAACCCGGAGAAAGAAGGAACCATGGCTGGAACACCTCCACGGTTTCTATCATTTGTAAGAAGGAGAGACAGCGAGTGAAGGTCGATCCAAACGTAAAAATGTCTGCGACTTCTACGATTTTCTCATCTTTGTCATTTCGTTTTCAGGTGAATGAAGAAAGAGAGTCGCTCACGATACCATCCGCCCACGAGAAGAAACAGGCTGTTGAGCAGAACAACCGTCGAACTGACATCCAGTCGATCGAAGTGGCCAGCCAGTGCTTCACTACCAAGACGCAACCATCTTCTAATTACTCACAGAACAACCAACACCCATCTTTTTCACTACACTCCGAAATGCCTCAACCAGCTCATCCTTATCGAAGCGGTTTTCCTGTCCCACCATCCTACTCGTTCGACTCTGGCGGCTATCCAAGCTACGGCAACGCGGTTGGCCCACCTCCTCTGCCTTCGTTCCACTATTATATGCATTATCCACCTCCTCCACCCATAGAACCTTTGGAGTTTGTGACAGACCCACAACCCAGCGATGGTAGGTGATGTTTGCGGTCGTTATCTCTGAAAAAGTTCCGTTTCTCATTCTCTGTTTTGTTTTCGCTTCTCCCACAGTCCTCTCAGGTCGCGGTGGTAAGTAAGCACAAATGTAATGAAAGTATGTTCAATTCAATCACATTTTCTCATTGCTGCGGAAACGCTCTGATAAAGGCGCCACAAACAGTCACTCGGGCAATCGAGCTTTTCGTTCGCTCGTGAAAAAGTACCAAGGTCAATACTTGAAGGCAAAAAAGAAGGACAAACCAGCCGTAGCAGCCGAAGTGGTCGAAAAGGTTCGAGAAGCTGGAGGTCGCTTCTTGCGTCGTCACCATGTCACAAACAAAGGTGTAATGTGGGTCGACATTGGTGATGAGAAGGCACGAGAAAAGACATGTCAAGCATTACGAGGTGAGTTAGATCGGCTACGAAGAAGTGAATAAACGAACACGCTATCGATTTTATGCTAATATCGTTGATTTTCGAATACTGAATAATATGCGTTTCAATTTCAACTGGTAATTGGCAGAGGGGGCTCCTGAAATTCGTCGTCGAAAGGAAGGCTACGGTATCAAAAGTCGAGGCGGTGACGGGATGGATTCTGGATCCTCGACAACGGACAGTTCTTTGGAAAGAGACAAAGACAATTGCAAGAATTCTCCGTATATACACACCGCCATTGTCCATGGGGTGGCCAGCTCTGAAGGGGAAGAAAAGAGCGGATCAGATCTGTCTGAAGCATTAGTGATTCGACCGTCGATGGTTTTGATTTGCAAGCCTGATCATCCACCCATTACTTGGTCCGTCGATCGACTAGAAAGCTCGGAGCGAGAAATGTATCTGCGTGACTATTTCCCTCCCAATCCAGCTGTACAGAAGGAGGGGAATAGTGGTGAAATCCAAGCTCCCTCATACGACTACAGTTTCGGCCACAAGAATCTTGGTTCGAAATCAGGGGACTCCAACCCGAAGGACGATTGGCCGAACGCCACCATCCCAGTCTAGATTCTTGTTTCTCCAGGCTTGGGAGAGATTGCTTGTATGGACGTAACTTATTGCACAGCGGAGAAATGGAAAAAAACAAGAAGATTGAACAAATTCGAATGCATCCAAAGTTTCTAGAGAATGATGTCGTGTGAACATCGATAGATCAGCCACCCAAAAGCAAAAAAGTCCTTTATTTGGGTAAATATTATTTTACACATTCGACCCCTTATGGTTCGTTCTTGCGGAATACTACTAGACTAGCTAGAGTATCATTTCTTGGGTCCAAACAACACATCTGGAATCTTTTCCAATTGAAATTCATCATACACAATGGCATAGGCTGCACCCGCACCCATGGCTCCTCCTAAAAGACCCGCCAGTCGACCACGTCGCATCCAGAAGTACCCTCCCGTCACTAGAGTCGTTCCGCCGATAATTTCGGGAGCGTATTCGTGTCGTCGTTGGTAGACATTTGAGACTTCTTTTACTACGACAGCACTCTTGTCTTCCACAGTTTGCAGTGTTGAAACTACGGGCTTTTTCCATTCGTTGAAGTTGGATTGCAACTTTTCGAGACTGTCGTTGGCTTTGGAGACTGCCGATTTGATGGCCTCTTTCAATTGGTCTTGCGGAGGTTGGTTGTCGCTATTGCTCATGTTATCGATTCTATTATTTCTTTTTGTGGTTGTTGTTGTAGATATTATGATATTGGTCGGCAACGTTTCGAATTTTTTCTTCTTCTCAGTTAATTTAGTCTCTTCGCTGGTTCATTAAAGATGGAAAGATGGCTCCTGCACCAAGAGGAACGATGATTCACTGAAGACTGAAGCAAGTGAAGAAAGAGAGTCCTGTTTACGAACGACGACGAAAATCAATCGTTTGTCATCGTTGTTGTTTGTTGTTCGAATGCAATCGTTTCGCTGGCGGAGAATTACAACGACGCACTCGCGCAAGCCTAGCTATTTCAACATGATTCTGTTTGAAACATACATCATGAACACAAAAACACAAAACATAAACTGGCGCGCTGGGTTGTGACCTCATGCCAACAAAATCAATCCTGAAGAATTGGAGCATCTAGAATCTAGATCCTACTACGTAACTCATTTCACGGAATGACAACAGTTCCAAGCTGCATGAAGAAAATACTCCATTCGCGGCGGATAGCCGTTTCATCATTTGGAGCGTTAGCGTCGTCACTTTCTGCGCAATCAACGAACCTGCTGATGACAGAGGGGTTTTGTTTGTGTCGGCAATCAACGAGGCTGATGACAAAGAGGCGTTTCAAATCATTCTCGAATTCCCAACAACAAAATTTAAATTTCCAAAGCACCCGCCTTTTCTCGGTATCCGCCTATTCTGGTGTCCCCTCTGATGGCAAGACTGGAACAGAAACTCTGGCCTTGCCCCTCAGGGCCAAACTCGGCAAAGCGGATGGAAGCCATCGGCTGGTCGAAGTGGACACCTTTCAATCCGAGGAGGAAATCGAAACTGGACGGCGGTTGATGAATGAAGTCATTGTAGAAGGTAAGGCGTGGCCATTTGAACCCATTTTCGAAACTAACCGAGACTTTCAAGGATACTTTTTGAGTCATGCGGCATTTGTAGTACGCAGTTTGGAGAAGGAGGAGTCTGGTGCCATTCTGGGATGCTTCTACATCAAACCCAACTTTCCTGGACGCTGCTCGCACGTTGCAAATGGAGGTTTCATTGTCGATCCACAGTTTCGTGGCAATCGAGTTGGCACGTTGATGGGGGCCTGTTTCAAACGATGGGCCAAGGACTTGGGATACAAGGCAGCATACTTTAACCTGGTCTTTGCCAGCAACCAAGTTTCCGTGAAGCTATGGGAAAAGCTTGGATTCGATCGTGTGGCCGTCATCCCGAAATGTGCAAGACTTGAAGGAATGCCCGTGGATCCAGAAACCTGCGAGCCAGAGTTAGATACAGCATATGGCTATCACATTGATCTCGATGCCCTACCAGAGGATTACGACCCGATGGAAGAAGCAACATTTTTCCGACCATAGATGGATGTCACTGTTTATGTACAAGGTCAGATAGCGGGAACGCCAAACCAGCGCGATTGGCAGCTTCTCTTGACTCATTCTCTTTCATCTACTGCTCCTCATCTCCACCTGACATTCTATCATCGGAGTTGCCATGTCCTTTAACATACTACTAGTACTAAATAGTACAACCAACTAATGACGCAACAACGAAAATTGGGTGATTGAATTCCAGCTATGGTTAAAGTATTTAATCCTTGTTTGTCGATGTTAGGATATCAGAGTCTCCCTCGTCCAGAATAGAAAGAACTGAGCAGTTGAAGAATTTACCACACGCTGTTCCAAGAGCAGTGTTGTCCCCAGCGTAGTGATGAACGGGACACTTGGCAAGCATAGCCAAGTATTCAACTTCCGACTTTCGCAGGTGTGGGCAGTTGGAGGCAATCAATATCAACTTGGCCTTTGACTTTCGAAGGGACTTGACCGAGTGCTTGTATCCCAAGATTGCCTTGCCAGATTTCATCACCAGCTTCAGGCGACTGTTCATGGAGTCCTGTGACTTCTTCTACACTCACGAGAGTAGAAACGAAAACGAGACCAGTGAGAACCTGAGCGACCATACATGCAATACGGCGAGACCAGTGATCGTCTTGCTCTTGCTGCTTTAGTCCTTACTCCGAGATTTGGATGTCACAACACATTCTACATTATACCAAGCAAAATGGCGACCGCCGACCAGGAAACATTCAGTTTCGCTGAGATGAGGCCATTTTACCACTGCTCAATCATGAAGAACGTCCAATGACTACCATCTCGGGCGGGCAGCATTCTCTGGTGCCCCCTCCGGTGCCATCAACGTACCGCTTTTTTGGAAACCATCTTGATCGTGTGTTGTATGATGTACTCCTGCTTGACAAAGTAAGACCGGAAGGAACAAAAATTATTATTCCTTGCTTGTGTGTTTGGAACGCACCCCGTACTTGATGATTTTCGAAATGAAGTAGAGCGGTATTCGATAAATGGACTCATTCGAATAAAAAACAACCGCCTTGCTTACAGTTGGTACTATTCCTACTGGTAAGTACGTAGAGCATTTCCTAATACCACAACGTACGTAGTACGTACGTATGGATTTACGAGCAGAGTCGATTCTCCGTAGAACGGGTAGTTGGGGTCGCGTAACTGTCGATGTGATGCTATCTCTCTCTAGAAAAGCCAAGTAATGCTCTGCTCTAAAGAAACTCTTATGGCATGGAAATCGCTATGCATTACCTTCCAGATTTCTTCTTTCGACTTTTCTTGGCACTTCCTGGGGTTTCCCATTCTTCTTGCTTACTGCCCAGACCTCGCTTATTGATAAATTCATTGGCGAAGCTGCTGACTTGAGGAGAACTTCCGAGATATGTGGTGAAGTACTGTCGAATATCATTTGCATCGTCCAATGTCATGCAAAAAGCAATCAAAGTGATATCGTCACTACCGTTGATTTGGTAAATTTTCTCCCGGGACCAACTCTCCAGTGCAGGCGGGATTTTCGCTCCAAACTCTTCGGAAGGAGTGGCGGATGCGGTGGAACTTGAACGTGTCTGTTGATTGAGGGGAGCCACTTTTCTGCTGGTGCCACCTTGTGTCGCTGGTGATTGGTTCATTGCACGAGATTGAGGTGCGATAGAAGCTGCATTTGCAGTAGGTGCTTGTCGGATAGCCCCACTCGACCAACCAGTTGTTCCAGCAGCCACATTGGCCCAACCACTGCTTGCCTGGGGCATGTTTCCGCGCTTCGCAGCCATAATAGCAGCAGCTCGAGCTTCCTCTTGCTGGATCTCTGACATGCTCTTTTTCGATTGCTTGGCGGCAGCCGCACCACCCCATGCGGGAGCGGCCGATGCAGGAGACGGTGCAGGGGGCTGAGATGAAGACAATGGAGCTGTCGTATCTTCGGCATTTTTTGGTTGAATTTTCTTGTTTCCAGATTTTCCCTTCTTTTCATTACTTGCACTCTTCGAAGGTGCATTTTGAACATCTTTTTCAACACCTTCCGAAGATACACCTCCAGATGGCAATCCAAGCATCATCTTCAACTGATTGGACGATTCGTTTCCTAACTCACCACTTTTCGCTTCAGCCGCCAGAGCTCGCCGTTGCTGCTCCGCTTCGCGAGAAGCAGCCTCTCTCTGCGCAGCTTCTCTAGCAATTCTCTGGGCTTCTTCAGCGGCACGTTGTTCCCGCTCAGCGAGTTCCGCTTCCTTCCTCAATCTTTCTTCCTCGGCCGCTTGGGCTTTTGCCTTTTCTTCGGCAAGGGCTTGACGGCGACCGTTGCCGTTGGATGGTTGCGGGGAAAACGCAAAATTCAAATCAGGAAACCAAGCCGACAAAGGGCGGAAAGGACCATTAGGGACTTGACTGATAGGAAGATCACCTTTGAAATATCCTGCTTCTAGCCATTGTCTCATTTCTTCGCCACGGAATGGTCCCTGAAGAAAACAAGCTGTGTGAGTTATATCTAATAGTGGCACACGAACGTCTGAATGAGGTAGATTATCCAAAAAGCGTACCTGAATATTGTTTTGAGGATCTGAATAGAACCACGGTGCATCGTAATTGATGGACGCTGCAAGGCGTCTTTGAGCCTGTGCTCGACTTGCTTCCTCCTCCATTCGTCTCCGACGTCGTATTTCTTCTTGCTGTATTTGTGCTTGTTGTTGTTGTTGCTGCTGCCACTGCGAATTTGTCAGTAGAAGTACCGCCATTTCTCCACCACCAAAGTTGGGATCTCTTCGAAGGGTAATCCTTTGGGGGCTTCGTGCAATTAGAGCTCGAAGCGAATCAGCATTTTGGAGCAGCGGGATGACCCTGGAATCTTCTGAATGAAGAGTTGCCAGAATCGAACCAAGATCTGACCGCCCCCATGAATTTTCTAGGATGACACAAATACGTTCGATCAGTACTAGTTCAACTTGCGACTGTTGTGTCGGTTGCTGCATGGATGCTTGCTGTTGTCGTGCCTTTTGTTCAGCCAGTGCACGTCGTTGAGCTTCTTCTTCTTGCTGACGCCGCCGCAGAATTTCCGCCTCACGTTCGGCAGCCTTCTGACGCTCTATTGCTAACATCGCTTCATGACTCTTGGCATCAGCTCCGAAGGCGCCCAAGCCAAGTCCCAATCCGCCGGATTGAGAACCAACGGAGGACCCCGCGGGGTCGCCCCAAGGATTCAAAGAGAGGGAGCCACCACCAATGGCGCCAACGATTGGATCAACAACAGGTTCCGATGCGGGCTGGATGGGGTCTACTCCCCATGGATTGTTGATTAGTCCCTTTGCAACATCATCCGTTCCCTTGGTTACTCCAATCATTTTCATTAATCTAGAACTGGCGCTGGGATCTTCTCCAACTCCACGAACTGCAGGTGTCTCAGCCTCAGCAGGCTTCGTTTCTGTTTCTTCTATTTCTGAGCCTGGTTCTGATGGCGCATCGAAATCTTCGAACACGTTGACATCGTCACCAGACCCAGAAACCAAAGTCGTGCCAGCACTTGCGAGAGGGCGGCTGATATCAACTTTCTTGGCAGTTTGTTTCTCTAACTCGTCTTCTTCTTCCTTGAGCGAACTTCCATGCAGTTCTTCTTCGAGTTGTCTCGAGGCCTCGGCCATTTTGTCAAAGTCGAATGCGCCATCATCGTCACCATCTGCTGGCATGGCCCCGAATGCGCTGAAATCTGCGGCTGCACCAGTAGCGCCGCCAGTTGGGTCATCCCATAACTCATTCGGGTTATCAGCCTCGCGTTCTCTTCGTCTGGCGGCTTCCTCTGGAGGAGGAAGAGCTAAGCCACGAGTCCATCTTCCACTATTTGGAGCGTTCCTACGACGCAAATCTGCTTCCACGCCGACCTTTCCAGGACCAACGCCTGATGCTCTTTTTTCACGGTACGCATTTTCCCAGATCGTCTCAGCGTCAAAAGTATCCCAACAGACGGGATCCTGAGCGATAAGAGAATACACTACCGACCCTTCCAGAGGTTTGAGAACTTCGGGAGGACCAGGATCAGGGTTCTTTAGCGCTGGTCGTAGCGACAACAACTTTTCTCTTGTATACCGAGTGACCTTTGGGTCTGGTTTGTATGCATCAATCGAACCACCTGAAGCTCCAGCGTCGTTTCCTCCTCGCAACGCCGAAAACCTTCCATTGCCAGTACTGCCAGATCTGCCACCTTCGCCAAAGGACGTATGACGTCGTCCAGACACAGAAGCTTCTGGCACCTTGGCCGCCAAATCTGCCAAGGATCGGCCAGGAGGCTTGTTACCAGTCGACGAACTGCGATGAAAGCCAGCAGAACGAAATGCTTCGCTCCTCGAGTTGGTGGAAGGTTTGGAGGAAGATGTTGGCGAGGCATCGCCGCCATTTCCAACAACCACATCGTCGTCGTCGAGTAACGCTGCAAATTTGTTCGAGTCTCGACGTTCCTCTGCAGCATTTCCGATCGATGTCGAGCGACCTTTGTCACCACGATCCATCGCCGTTGGTGGCGGTTGAAAACCTTTACCAGAGGATCCTTTGAACCATCCTGGACGTAACGATGAATTGTTGCTGGGCGATGACATTGTTATTGTTGTGTGTGTGGACGACGCTGATTACTGTGTTCGTGAAAGCACTCTATATCCACTACCTGAGGATCGGAAGAAAAGGAAAAGAGCAAAAGGAGGCGCAAAGCAATGTCAGTGAGTTGTTTGATAAAGAGAGAAGGTAGTAAAGAGGTGGCCTGATTGTAAAATCCTCTCGAAGGCGACATCAGAAGCACCAAAAACGCAAGGAAGATATTGGAGAGGAATTGAGGTTCATCCAGAATTCCGTCTTGGGGTGGAATAACTAGTAATTTCTCCGCATAGACGGAATTCCATCAAAGATCGCGCGTCAAAACTCAAATCCAGAACGGTGCGGTCGGTTAACGACGAATCATGAGAATGTACCGTCGCTAACGGGCGAAGGGAGCAACCCGGTAGCACCAACGTTTTACATCCAGCACCCTCACCAAGTTCCAAAGCATGGAGGGACACAAACTATCCTCTCCCGGCCTCGATGCATGTAATCTACTACTACCGACAACAACAACGTTGACTCACCCTCGTCGCTTTTTTGCGCTGCAAAAGCCATGGCAGCTGTTTTGTCGCAAGAAAGGTGTCATAACGGTTGAGGGACGGACGCATGGTAGGTCGCCCTGTATGATACGAATACCGGTACCGGTACCCCTAAATACGGCAGTTTTACTAACAGTAAGTAAAACGTAGACGGCCGTCCATGCAGACGCTACTGTTGTAGTTCAACTGCTTCTACTAGCTAGCAGGGAATTCATCTTACGGCTCAATACAAGTAATACAGACAACGTGTTTTGATAGTACGTAATATGTTCATAGATACTAGGGATATGAATTCTATTCTGAAAGTGCACCGCTTAGGATTAATATTATACGTAGAATTCAGTTGCGATAGACGAACGTTCAGTTCGAGAAATCATCTACAGCTGAAAAGAGACCATCGCTAGAGCGCTTTCTTTGTATTGTAGTGCTGATTGAAAGTTACAATTCTCCAGAATCGACAATTGTAACCTTACTTTTGGGGTTTCCGGAGTTTGTGCCAACAGCTTCAACGCTCTTCACGATGTCTTCACCCTCGAGGACCTTTCCAAACACAACGTGACGTCCCTTTTCGTATTTGTCATTCAAAGCAAATATGCATCAGTCCAGATCCAAACTTTGATTTAATTGAAGTTTCAAGAGCATTGATTTTGAACTTACGTCGAGCCAAGGGGTCTTGACAGTGGTGATGAAGACTGTGACGAGGAAGGAAACAAAACGGAGCAGTCCGAGTTGAGGTTACTTGTTATCGTATGCCTTTTTGGTGGGATGATCTTAGAAGTACTCACATTGCTGCAGTATGGAGTATCGAAAGGAAACACAAAGACGAAAATAGAATTAAAGGGGAAAGTGAGTCCATGAAATGTTCCAACGATTCAACGTTGGCCAGGACTTACAGAACCATTGGTGTTGGGACCAGCATTGGCCATGGAAAGATACATGGGCCCTTCGTCTGTAGAAATCAGGAACAAAGCAGAAGAAATAATATTATATTTGTAAGAAAAAGTCGAAACCAAAATCTTTCGGTACATCCGTCTTGGACCCAAAACTCACGCTTCAACTCAAAGTTTTCATCTTCGAATTTGGACCCATAGATGGATTCACCTCCACGTCCATTGCCCATTGTGAAATCTCCTCCTTGAATCATGAAGTTGGGGACTGCAATGATCCAATCGTCATACATTGTTACAAGGCAAGATGAAGCAGTTGTGAGAACGCTATCAACACTTTGTACCAAATCTCACCCACACAGCGATCAAGCTCATATTCAACTTACTAATACGATGAAAGATGCTTCCCTTGTAGTGCAATGGCTTTCCACTCTCTCCATTACCCTTTTCACCGGTACAAAGAGCTCGAAAGTTTTCCTGTCAAACAGACGAAGTGTTGCAGCAGTAGGATTGTAAGACAACCATCGAACAAATAGTCTCTCCAAACAATCCGCATACAGCCTTCTGTCATCGATGAACATACCACAGTTTTGGGAACAGTCTCTCCGAAGAGACCCATTACAATACGTCCACTTTCGCCTCCTTCGATTTCAACATCGAAATAGACCTTGTTGGTGATGGTTTGGCTGAGGTAGAGACGGAAGCGAATCGGATCATGTGAGACTAATCGGTCTACTCCTTATTTTCAGTATGTAAGGGCATTTTCTCTAGCAACATTCCAGACCATTCACACTCACCCATTGACGGCAGCAAACAAAGCGAAAAAAAGAACGGCAAGGACCTTCATGGTGGATGTTGATGGGATTACAGGGATTGACAAACAGTAGTAGGAAATGACTTGACGATGGTCTGGGAAACCCAAGGTCGCGACGAGATTTTTACTTCGTACTGGTGTATGATACGACTTCCGTCGTACTGACTGTGAGATCCGGTAGAACATTCTGGGGGATATTCATTGTCCCTTCTTTTAGGGGTTCAACCGACCCCGACTTTGGCTGTGTTGAAGATCTCGATCTCAATGTGAATGATACTACTTCGAAGTATATTATGACATTGTTATCATTATCGATAGCACACATAATTTTAGATTATTTACTAGCTAGCAGCATTGAATCTTGTGGAAGACAAAATGATGTCTTCTCCATGTACATGGTGTCTATCATCCTATTATTCGAAGTAGCGTTCGGACTGGGCAGTTTTGCTTTTGTCCATCCATTCCTCATCTCGAATCTTTTTGTCGGCCAGAGAATTCGCCTCTCGCTGGAGTACAGTACATATGACCTCCATGGATGGCCGTCGGGGTGGGTTCCTAGCAAAGCAATCCTCCAGTAATTTTAAGACGGAAGGTGGCCAGGAGGGATCCAACTTCGGGCGCAAACCCAAATGACACACAGAGTATTCAATCTTGCCGCCGTGCAATTTTCCGTAGGGAGTCTCCAAGGACATGATTTGCCACAATAATATCCCAAACGAGTATACGTCTGCTTTTTCGGTATAGGATTGTTCCATTGCAACTTCCGGAGCCATGTAACGGACTACGAGAAAAGAACAAGGGTGAGATGATGGAGAGAACTGGGCAACAGAGAAAGATCTACCCCATCATACGTACTTGTTCCGGTATCACCAGTCAGTTTGTAGCTTCCATGTTTCTCTTTATCGAATTCCGTTGCTAATCCGAAATCAAATAACTTGACATCGCCACGTACTGTAGATCGATGGAACGAATCCGACTGAGTGTGAGAGAAATGAATTGTGTAAGTATTTACTCGCACAGAAAAACGACGTACCGTCGAAACCAAGATTGTCGGGCTTCAAATCTCTGTATATGATACTATAATGATGCGAAAATCAATGAGGAAACTGTAAGCGAGGGAAAAAATCGATTGAAGGAAGAGTTCCATTTCATTGTCAAGAACTCACTTTCGATCATGCAAATACTCCAAAGCATTGGCAACATCAAACGCAACTGTCAAGCGTTCCGCTAAGAAGGCTTTGGATTTTTTCCCTCGAAAATCAAAAACAAAACCAAACCCATTTTCCTTCTTGTCCTTCCACGAGGCAATCCGTTCAGTTAAGGTTTGATACAATCGGTCCAGAATGATGAAGGAGTCGGCACCGGCTGCAATAAAATCGGTGCTAATGCCGCGCATTTTAATAATATTAGGATGCCGTAGAGACGATAGAAATTTGGCCTCAATGGCCATGTCGACCAAAGTGTTGACAAAGAGTCCTGGATCCGACAAGGCTCCCTTCTTCATCATCTTAATGGCATACCGACAATTCAATTTCCCTCCACTTTGGCTGGGACGGCAGCAGTTCTTTTCCATAAACCTTCGATCCTGGACAATGAGGGCAGATCCAACGCCACTTCCCTTATCGTCGGAACGTATCCTGGATTTCATGTCTTGCAACTCTTCCGATTCCCGTGCTTCGGACTCGGAAGTGTCGTCGTCGGCGGTTTTTTCCAAGGTGATTTTTTGAATTTCGTGCACCTTGAAGAACCCCCCCTCTCCAAGGAAACGTCCTATTTCAAATTCCTTTATGCTAAGCTTGGGAACGTCCAAGGAATGATTCAACACGTCCCAATCAGACGTTCTTTTGTCAATTTTCTTGGTGGCGCGTTCAATTAGATAATCCATGTCATAGTCACCAATCTTGAGAAGATGGTCGTTGTTACTGTTGTTAATGGCAGATGCTTTGGGTGTGCCATCATTCTGGTCTTGGTTCTCCTTGCCATCCTCTTGCTCCTTTTCGTCAACGTCGCTAGTATTGGTCATGATTTCTTCAGTTTTGCTGGTGGTAGAAAGCCTGTCTGAAGATTTAGAAAGGATGTAGTTGTTTGTATCAATGTTTGTGGTATTGTTAGGATTGTTCGAGGTCATAGTCACCTCGAATGTACATCGATGTTGTCGTTGTTGTGTCGCTGGTTGTAGATGGTTATAAGGAAAAGTCACAATAATAATAATATGAGTGATGGTATGTTTTAACCGACCGACTCTCTGCTCTAGCTACTCTAGCCAGCGTTGTTTCGAAAAGGATGTTGTACGAGTTGCTGGTGTCACATATGCTGACACGATGTGCGGGAGATGCCTTGCCTCTTGCCTCTCTCTATTCGACTATTTGTGTCATCGACGCGAAAGAACACTCTTCTTTTCATTGGATGGTGTTCACAAGCCAGTTCAAATCGATTACCTCTTTCTATCAATAATACGGTATTGTTTCTCTTCGTACCATAGCATGCTATTATGTACAAATTCACAGTCAACGAAGAGCACGGAAGGGTTCTTTATTCTCCCTCTTGATGACGCAATCAAATTCGAGTGAAAGAGTGGTCGAAGTTGAGTCGCGAGTCGCGAGCATTAACAGTAAGGCCTAAAATGAGGGGGTATTTGAAACGGTACGTACCTATCGTCGTACCGTACTGACCGTACTCGGAGTTAGTTCATTAGTCGAATGAATCAATCCCTGGATCAAGCAAGAGCGTCTGTACTACCGGTAGACTTGTAAAACGTACTACGGTACCGGGTACGGTAGGGGTACCGCAGTCGTACACCGTACCGAACACACTACCGATACTGTCGTGCAGATTCCGGTACGAAGAATATTCGAATATCGGCACAGCGCAAAAATGAAACAACTTTCTCTGTCATCAACTTACACTTTGTCTTCTGTGTATCCATTTTATCCACTCTGGCATTGCAGCAACCGTACAACCACCAAAGGACAAGATATTATCCTTTCTGTACAGCTACAATCGACGAGCGAAATTGATAACTACAAAGAACAACAGTTTTTCGTTCGCATCATTACAACATTCGCAAATACTCGAAGTACATTTTATTTTTGTTGTTCATTCAAAGTCAGCAATAGTAAGTGTCGTCGATGTTCAAGATTATCCTGGCTGGGATCTTAGGTCTACCATGTCTTTTGTTCATGGTCGCCACCGCACCTGTCATTGGAATACTATCGATTCCACCATTGCTGTTGTTGCTATTTCGTAAGAGCGATAACAAGCACACGACAATCACCACCAAACCAATGACAACAACCACCACTGCCTCCAATGACTGGCCAGTCCATATGATTGTTGTCGGCGGATCTAGCGGCATTGGTTTGTCCATCGCACAAGAATGTGCTCGAAACGGCACTACTGCCAAGGTCACCATTTTGGCCCGCAACCAAGACAAGCTGAATCAAGCCAAGGCAGATATTGAAGAGACGGCCAAAACAGCATCAAATTCATCTGTACAGGTCCAAGCTGTGTCAGTGTCTGTCACCGACTACACGGCCGTGGAAAAAATTGCTCATCAACTGTTAGGCAACAACGACAAGGAAAAACAACCGACAAAGGAACGAGTGATTTTATTCAACTGTGCTGGTATTCCCTACACTTCGGAATTTGAAACCATTCCCATTGACGTCTACACCAAGTTGGTCGAAACCAATCAGCTTGGGGCCATGTATGTCACTCGCGCCTTTTTGCCGCACATGAACCAGGGCTGCATTGTCTTTTGCTCTAGTGCCACGGGACAATTGGGCGTGTATGGATACACTGTATATTCCTCCACCAAGTTTGCACTGAGAGGCTTTGCCGAGACGCTGCATGCAGAGTTGATGCGTAGCAAACCGGGTGTCAGCGTGCAAATTGCTTTTCCGGTCGACACGGCCACACCGGGCTACGAAGTGGAAACAAAAATGATGCCGGCAATTACAAAAGTATTAAATGCCAATGCTGGATTATCACAACCAGAAGATATTGCCAAAATCATGGTGCGCAGCGCCATGGCTCAGAATCCTACCTTTCAAGTGTATTTCACCTTTGAAGGATGGATGTTGAGTAACTTGACGGCTGGAATGTCACCTGTGTCCAACATGAGTGACGCTATTACCCAAGTGGCACTGATGGGACTCTTTCGGCTAATTAGTTTATTTTATTCCAACGACTTCTGGAGAATTATTCGAAATTACTCCATTGACGACGACAAAACAACGACTGTAAAGGAGGAGGGGGAGGAAACAAAAAACCAAAAGAACAACCGAAAACAAGATGCCAAGTTACACTAGCTAGCTAGCTAGCTATCTGATTCTAAAAACATCTAACAAAGTAGCTGGCACTGGAATGGTCTCTTGTTGTGAAGGATTAAGTCACCGCGTGATGGACACAATAGCGGCTACAACTAGCTCTAGCTAGCTAGCTAGTACCCGACTACGCTTCCATGGAACATGATGTACGTCGTGAAAATGACCTGTTTTCACCGAGAAGACAGCGAAAAGAGCTGAGCAGAACAGAATTAATTTTCGGGCATAAATGATTGAGGCAGCAAGGTGAAAAGAGAAGCGACTACCATCAAATGCGAATAATGATTTATAAGAAAAAATCGCGATGACTTCAATTTACTCTGTATGCTTTCGTTTCGGCAGTCAACGTCGTACGACAGCACCGTACGGTAGATAGTTACGGTGGTAGTAGCACGATCGAAAAACAACCCACACGTCGGCGAATTATTTTGTTTTCGAAGCCGATGTGACACTGCAATTCACACTCAGGTTCATCGGTCTCTTGATGAATACCAACTTCTTCTCACAATCACACAAAAGAGAACAAGATTAGCATCATTGATAGCAAGTTCATTGAAAACTGCTCCATTCCAAGCAATCAGAAAGTGTGGTATCATTTCAACCGAGCGTCATTCACGAAATCGAGAAAGCATCTTGTACGGTTTCAGACGCACAAGATTACAAAATTCACTATTCCCATTGAGAGACTCCCAAGATCAAGCAGCCTTAGCTAATATTGGAAGCATAAGGAAATCCCATCTAACATTTCAGGAACATCGATATTCATCATTATAAACAGAAGTAAAACCAACAAAAGCTTTGAACGCGAAGTTGAAATTGAAAAGACCGAGATCGAAAGTACAAGTAGAACGACAACTTGAATCGACGCCTTCCCCGTTACTGAAGTACATGAGAGCATCGATTTTGAAAATAGCCACTCTACGTGCTGCATTAACACACACCGCATCTGCATTAACAACAACAACAAGAAACATGGTTGCCAGAACTGCATTGGATGAAATGGGCGATGATGGAAGCTTCAAGCGAAAGGATGCAGCATGGAGAAACTGGATCAGCAGGGAGGAGGATGCCAAATTCAAACCAGAAGCCTCAAGGTACCATCTGTTTGTTGCATACGCATGTCCATGGGCTACAAGAACACTCATGACTAGAGCAGTCAAGGGTTTGGAAGATGTCATTGATGTGACAGTAGTCATGCCAGTCTGGAAGAAGACCAAGCCTGAAGATCCAGATGACAAGCACACTGGATGGGTGTTTGCTGATCCGAACGGAGAGCCTTACAGGAACACTATTGGTTTGGGAGGTCCCTTCCAACCCAGTCTCCCTGGAAATGAGCCGGATCCATTCTACAACTCGTACTCCGTCCGCGAGCTCTATGAACGTGCAGGAGACACAGATGGCAAGTACACTGTCCCAGTCTTGTGGGATAAGAAGACCAATACCATTGTCTCGAACGAGAGTGCTGATATTATCAAAATGTTGAACAGAGAATTCAATGCGTTTGCTAAGAATCCTGATTTGGAACTGGAACCAGAAGATTTGCGAGAGACCATGGAGGAAGTAGACAGTTGGATCTATCCCAACATCAACAATGGTGTCTACCGCTGTGGCTTTGCCAAGTCGCAAGAAGCCTATGACAAGGCCATTGAAGACTTGACAGAAGCGTTTGATAGATTAGAAAATATTCTTTCTGAGAGACGCTACATTGCTGGAGATAAGTTCACTCTCTCTGACATTCGTCTTTTTGTGACTCTAGTCAGATACGACGAAGTATACCACGTTTATTTCAAGACCAACACCCGCTCTATCATAGAGACGCCAGTGCTGCTCAATTATGTCCGCGAAATTTATCAGATGCCTGGAGTGAAGGAAACTGTCAATATGGAGCAAATTAAAATGCATTACTATTGTTCGCACCCTGACCTCAACAAGTTCTCTGTTATCCCCAAGGGAAATAACTTTGAAGGCTTGTTGAAGATGCCTCACAACCGAGACCAAATAATGATGCTGTCCCAGAAGAGTCTGGATGGGAGCTGGAGTATGAGAGAAGAGAAGAAAGACTCTCAATAAGTGCTACAACGGTATGTTGGCAATAAAAGGTCATCGTATAGTTTATTTTTTACTTGTTATATTGATTTCATATGTCGTACTACTACGTATTTTGCTGGTAGTTGGTAGATTGTCTGATATTTGATATGACTGTGAATGACGATGTGAGTCGAGGTGGAGTGAGTCGAGGATACGTAGCAATTCGAGCAGTGTACGTTATAGGTATTAGGTATGAATATGTACTACCATAGCTACCGGAGTAAGAGAATGTCCAGAGTCCAGAAGCGGCTCCCTCCACTACCGGTATGATAGCCGGTAGGTCTGATACTACCGTAGGTACCTGGTACGGTAGCACCGCTACGAGTTACGGTAGCTACGGTACTGTACTTGGTGGACCTACGACAGCAGAGCTACAGTACTGCACTACGGTACCGTATTACCGGTAGGTATTACGGTACTACAGGATTCGGATTGTGCTGGTTGAGAGAGCGCGCGTGCATACCGTACTTGGTTGCACATGCATTGGTGTCTAAGTACGGTACTGCTCTACACGGAGTTCACGTAGACAATAATACAAAATCTAATAATCTCGGTCCCCCTTAGAGTTAGGGGTTTTTAATTGTGATGGTGCGCTTGAGGCCTTGTCCAAACAACAACGAAAAAAAAAATAGAGGGCCCATAACCCATAAACTCTATTTTTTTGGCCTGCGAAGAGACAGATCTTCACACTCAAAAAAATAGGCTGCGAAGATGAAAAAAAAAGAGGAAAAAAAATACCCCCCCTCTACTAGTACTAACAACAGTAAAGTCATAGTAAGAAAGCATCAATCCACCAACGTTTCCAACATGTCGTCGTCGTCAGCATCATCACGAGGATCAACCCCTCCTCCACACAACTTGCTACCCGCCCCAACCATTGACGACGGCTCTGGGCCAGTCTCTGTGTTAGAACAACTAATTGGGACAATTGGTTGTTTTCATTAAAATATTACTTTAACGTAGTTTCCTCAAAAAAGTGAGCTCATCAACATTAGAAGTGTTGGCAACTTCTTTGAGGAAACGATTTACTTTTCACAACATCCGAATAAGATCGGCATTGGTGTGTCTGAGAGAATTCTTTCTCTTTGACCTGCTGAGCGGATTCTTTCTCCTCATCTGCTCGAAAGAATCCTTTACCCTCAACCATCAGAGCATGAGTGACGTCAACATCGTCCTCTGTGTCGACATCATCATTTGTAGTCGGCATGCTCGCGCCTGCTCCAACACTCTGCGGAGCGTTTTTTGGCAATTCACTCGAACAAGTTGTCGGTTCTTTTTGCGATCTGTATCGGACTGGAAGAAACAATCGAGGACAAGACCGTCCCATTGATGGATCTGAATGAAGATTCCTTCAAATTAATAAAGAAGAAGAAAGATATCAAGCCGTCACTTGAAATCCTCAGGGAGGAAGTAAAGAGGAGAAGCGAAATCAACAACCCGGTCGGCAACAAACCCAAACCAAACGCATGGAGTCAAAGAAGTGTACCGACTGGCTGAAGGCAAATCCCATCACTGGAGAGGCGGATGTCGCCTTTCTCTTCAAGAGAGCAAAAGAAATCAAAAAGGTCGTCGCCAATGCCACACAGAAGAATTCATCCTCCGATGCGGCGGAACAACCGCTACCGTATCTACGATTGATTCATTGCCTTCTGGAGGATGATATCAAAGATAAATGGATTCATCGCAATGATCCTAAATATATTCAAGAGATTGATGCTCGCCGTTCTGATGTAAGAGCCGAAAATGTGTTCGAAATGATCGCGAATCGATGGAATAGCACCGATTTCAACCCAACAACCATGGTCACAACATGCCACTACGATTTTTCGGAAGAAATCGATGTTGGCTACGCCGCAACATCAGAATTTGCCAGAGCCGCCCCCGATAAAGTGAAGGATAGGCTTTCGAAAATGAAAGCTATCCTTTCTTCTATTATCGAAAACTGGGAACGTAGTGGACAGGGGACGGAGGTCGGATCGATGAAGACGATAAAGACGAGGAGGATAGTTCAGTGGAGGGAGTGGCAACTGCGAGAAAGTACGAGTGGGGTCGTTCCGAAGGGCGACAAGGAGCGTTCGATTGCAGGGAAGCATTTCTTGGTTCGAACCCGTCGTACCTTCTGTATTTTTGGGATGTCCTGGACAACAACGACCTGTTCAACACCACCATGAATAGGTTGAGCGATGAAGTTGGCGCTTCATCTGCAAATGAAGTGCCGTCCGTTATTCGAACCACTGGACGTGCATCTCGTGGTACTAGCGTCAATATTAATGATGATATGACTTTCTTTATGCAAGGGTTTAAAGAAATTATTACCGAAACGTCGAAGGAATCAACACGCCAAAATGCCGAGAACAAAGAGGCTTCCGATCGCCGTCCTCTCACATGTCCCTTTCGCCCCAAACGGGAATACAGAAAGTTCATCGCTGTACTAGCAGCAACAGCCATGAGATTGGGATCCATCTTGCTAACTACTGAAGCGAACAACAATAAAAGAGGGAAGATGAAATTGCTGCTATCTGATCATGATAGAATGTTGATGATGCTTTTCACGTAGACCTCTGTAGATTTCGTACACTTGGGATTTGTGGATGCCAGATGTCCGTTTTTTTTGTTTCACGTTGTTGTTTGGACGGCTTGGAGTACCCCCATTCACCACCAAAAAAACGACATCTGTTATTTGTTTTTTTTCTCTGTTTTTTGTTGTTGTTTGGACAAGGCCTGACTAGCGAGTAGCGAGTCCTAGAAACATGTCGTCACCATGACGATGGTTTTCGACGAAGGCATTGGTGGTTTTCGTCTGGCTCTGTTGCTCTTGAACTTGGATCTCTCGCGTTTAGTAAAGCGGTACAAGTATCCATTCGGTCTGTCTGTCGACCAGAATATTCTTCCCCCAACACCTGCTTTGAAGAGTGAATTGGTACTTGTATCGAGATTCGAGATCTGTGAGCAATCCGTCTACGGTCGGATGCCAAGATGCATCTTGAGACGCTCCAGGCGAGTGGCTGCAGGCGCAGCAGGCAAACCATAAAAATTCATGCGAATTTGGAGTTGCGCAGGGGTCAAATTGTCCAGCTCCAAACGATTATTGGGAAAGCCAACTGGCAAATTGCCAGCGGCATTTCGAACAAGAAAAATGGCGTGATCCGGTGCGAAAGTTGCGGCGTTGCGCTGAATGCTCTGCATGTCGTTCAGTTGATTCTGCATGGCGAGGGCCCACGGGGGTATACCTGCAGCACCTGTCGCGTTTTCCATGTGCACGCAAAGTTCTCGTTTGACGGCATCCTGCACTTCTTGATTTGTGGCTCGGGGAGGGTTTGCCTCATGAAGGACACGGCGACGCTTTGCCTGACGAGTCGCAGCATCCATGTCCCCGTCGTTCAGCGGGGCTCCAGCGGCGATAGCAGCAGCGGGGGAATCGGGTGCACCACTTGCTAGTCCAGGGAGAGCGGGGTAAGCATTTTGGTAGTTCGCCATTGTGATCTCGGTGGATTGCGATGTGGTGGACAGTTAATACGGTACCAACAGAGTCTCTGATAAAGACTGCAACGGTTGTTGGTGATTCAGATGATGTTGTTGCAGCAGCAGCGGCAGCGAAACCAGTACACTTGAGCGTCAGGGGATGTTGTTGTCGCTGACAAGATAAAGCTGTGTCCTGAGATGCGCTGAGTTCGAGCTGTTGTTGTGTTGTCGTTGTTCTAGCTAGAGTGTTGTCTTTCGAAGTGTTGTTGTGTTGTTGTTGTGTCGTTGTTGTGTCTTTTCTGTTGGACGAGTGAACCGGTGAGCCTGCATGGCTCTAAATAGGATTGGCTGTCTAAGGATGGTACTAATCTACGTTAATTCCTGGAGACATTTACCTTGGTCCACGAACGACATTTATTGAGTCACTCTCGAGTTACAGTACAGGTACATTCAGTTTGATGGATTTCAGTCAAATTCAAAATTTTCTCGGAAAGTGAAAAAAGTGTCACAAACGAATCTTCAAACTTGCGGCTCTCCTCACATGTCAACGTCAGACGTCCTGCCTTCGTACGATAATCGGGCATGGAAAGGGTTCCTCCCTACAAAACACAAAACTGTCGCGTTTGTAACGTAATAACGTCCGCAACGTCAAATACACCAGCAGTGGATTAAAGAGAAAAGAGGAAAAAGAAACAAAAAGACTGGGAAACATCCAACGCCATATACTTGTAGTAGAAGGAACGACAGCTCACCCGAACCAACCATGGTGAGTAAACTATCGTTATTATGGTTGCCGTCCCGTCAACGACCATCAACAGGGAGACATCGCAAAGAGGAAAAAAGGGGGGGAGAGGAAGAGGAAGAGATTCTCTTTGGGATTCTGTGATTCTGTTTGCACTGTTTGTTTGGTTGCGTTTATTACGTCATCATTGTTCGGCCCAAAAAGATACCTTTTTTATTAGTTACGTAGTACTACGTAGGAGTGGTAATCGGAATGACACTCGGAATTCTTCAGAAGTTGAAGTGACACCCGACGAGGCAAAGCTTCCGCCTGCCCGCCACAATTATCAACGCACTCACGAAGCACGAAGAACTTTGAGTCTTCCAATCATCATCATCAATCATGCATGTGATGTAGGAGAATCTCAGAATGATGTCTTTCTTGGCATACTCACCACGCATCAAACACGCAACCGTTCGTCGTAAAACCACCCTCCATCATCATCATAATCATAAAATAGTATGCGGAGTAGTGTGTAGTAGTAAGATCGGAATCCTTTCTTTTCTCATCCTTCTTTTTTGTCCCACTACTGCAACAAACATTAGCCCAAGAAGCAACTGCAAAGCATCATTGATATGGCCAACGCTACTTACGCCATGCCTCTCAACACTCATTCCACCTTGACGAAGCATTCGCTGTTTGCCTCAAGCAGCGTCGTTCCAAGTGAAACCAATAGCATGATGTCACTGGACGATCGGTTGGATGCGGCTCGGTCCTTGCTTGGGATTTCTCCTTGTTCCGTCGCCGACACCTCGGTGGCCGCACCCACGTTTGGGGGACGAGCCATGGCCAAGCCTTCTACTACTACATTCTCGTCGTTCCAAATGGGAGGAGAAACGACCGACAGCGGCTCGAACAATCGTGTTTCTGTATCATCTGCAAGGCCTCGCTCCAACTCGGCCGGCTTGGAAGCGCTGGCATTCCTTGCCTCCCAAGAATCAGCTAAGGCGACTGGTACGCCAGTGACACACACTCTGGTGCAACAACCAAGGCTAGTACCGCCACCACACCTTCAAAAGCCCTCTATCCAGTTGAACAACGTCTGTATTACTTCATCGTCTGACGACGATTCCGAAGCCATGCCCCCTCCGCCGCCTCGCACCATCACCCGGAGACGCAGTGTTTCGAATCCCGAAGGGATGGAAAAGTACAATACCTCGTTTCGATTGTCGTTGGTCCTACCAGCGTCCATTCTAGAGGAGGAACTGGCAGAAGCAAGTGCAGCCATGAAGGCCAAGGAGGAGGAGGATGCTGAAGAGGAGGAATACGAAGAAGACGATAATGATAAGGAAGAGGAGGAGGGGTTAGATCAAGAAGAGTTGCTACGTCGGGCTCGATCTAGATTGTTAGAGGATCTCAGTCAGGGCAATTTGAACGGAGAAAAGGGAGTCTTGACGATGCCCCATTCTCTGGCCAAGTACAAAGAGGTATGTATAACAATGGAACGTTTTGTCAGTGCTTTTCAATTTCCCTTCGATTTATCTCCCTCTTATACACTCCAAATTCATCGGCCGCACCTTCTTCAGGTTTACAACAAGAATGGTCGCATTGGAATATATACACCTGCGGAGCGAGCAGCTATTATTGCCAGATTTCAAAGCAAACGCTCTCGAAGGGTGTGGAATAAGAAAATCCGATACAACTGTCGCAAGAATCTTGCTGACCGTCGGTTGCGAGTGAAGGGACGATTTGTCAAGAGGTCTTCTTTGGATGCACAACTCAACGAAGACCAAACGGCTATGATTACATCCAATATGAAAGAAAAGGCGACAACGGTGACGTTTGCGCCCGAAACTAAGGGAGCCGAAGATGACCACATGCCCGATGTAAACGACCCTGATGCCGGGTTCTGTCCTACTGATGATCAACCATTTCGTCGGCTCCGCCGTCACACCATCACGTGATGGAAACCATCGTTTTGCTAGTGTGCATCATTGCTACCACATGCCGTATCATAATTTGGAAAATAGAGTCATTTTTGTTATCTATTGAATACCTTCCTGCATTGGCTGCTGCTCCTTTTTCTAGCGTTTCCATAAAGTTTCTTCAATCGTAATAGATTTAATGACACCGACCGCAACCGTGGTTCTCATATCTCGAACCGCAAAGCGCTACAGAAAAGAATGGATCGTCGAACGATACGAGAATGTCAGACTGTTTGAACCGAGCTATCTCACAAACAAGAACAACATTCAAATTTCATGCACTTACACCAAGAGGAGGAAAGTCTGTGAACGACTCGACACACATAGGCTGTGTAGGCTGTATCTCCACAATACATGCGTCTCCCTCCCTAATGAATTCTGGGTTTTCTTCAATGACCTTGCCAGTCTTTCGGTCCAGCTTCTGTTTGATATCGGCGAATACACACGCAATGTGGGCAGTGTGACAATCGATCATGGGGCAATATCCGTTTGAGATTTCGCCTGGATGATTCATAATGATGACTTGCGCTTCAAAGCTGGATACCGAATGTGCAGGAGAATCGTCGGCATTAGAGGCAACATGTCCTCTTCTCACGTCCTTCAGGGTGACATTGCTGACGGCGAATCCAACGTTACAGCCGGCACCAGCCTCAGGAAGGACCTCGTGATGCATTTCCACCGATGTGACTTCCCCTTCCACTCCTGTGGGAGCGAATCGGGCTGTGATGCCAGCTTTGATCGTTCCAGCCTCGATTCGTCCAACCGGAACTGTACCGATACCTCCGATCTTATAGCAATCTTGAATAGGAATACGTAGTGGTTTGTCGGTTGGCCTTTTCGGTAAGGTTACATTGTCAAGTGCTTCCAATAATGTAGGGCCTTCGTACCAGGGCATTTTTGCCGAATTTTCTGTCATGTTTTCTCCTTCCCATCCAGATATTGGCACAAATGGGATTTTCATCGGCTTGTATCCGACCTTTTTTAAATAAGCTGCTACTTCACTTTTGACTTCCTTGTATCGTGATTCAGACCAGTTGACCGTTTTGTCGTCCATTTTGTTCATGACCACAATCATCTGTTTCACTCCCAGGGTATAAGCAAGAAGGGCGTGTTCTTTGCATTGACCATCCTTGGACATGCTGGCCTCAAAGCTTCCTTGAGAGGCGTCAACGACCAACATAGCAACATCAGCTTGCGACGTTCCAGTAATCATGTTTTTGATAAAATCTCGGTGACCCGGAGCATCAATGACGGTGAACTGATGGTTGTTCGTTTCGAATTTCCACAACGAAATATCAATGGTGACACATCGCTCCCGTTCGGCCTTGAGATTGTCGAACACCCATGCGTATTTGTAAGTCCCCTTACCCAATTCAGCTGATTCCTTTTCATACTTGTCAATGGTCTTTTGATCGATTCCTCCACATCTTAATATCAAATGCCCCGCTGTGGTGGATTTTCCTTTTAAGAGAGAAAAAAGTACGGAAATTCCGACAGGATGAGACGCGGCAGGCCCTGGCAAAAAATAAACAAACTTTAGTAAGGCCATAATGGAATCTCAAATCTTACCGGCGTCGACATGGCCGATGACCACCAAGCTTATTTTCGACTTTTCTGACATGAGTATTGAATGGGAAAGTGGCGGTCTTACTATGGAGACGTAGGTCTTACTATGGAGATGAACGATATAAAGAGTGAGAACTTGATGTTGGGCGATGGTGCACTGTATGATAGTGGGAGTTGTGATTAACTGTAAAGGAGGTTGAAGATACGACGCAGTGCTCCAAGAAGTGTGTGTGTGTGTGTACTCGGAGTATGTAGTTGTTTGATGTCATGATCGCGAAAATACTTCGCATAGAGAGAGTAGAGAGGCCTGACTGTGAATGTGAGTGGTTGCGACACGTGAAGGATAGTGACTCCCGCGGGTCTCAAACTTTTCGAAACTCACAGTCAGTATGTACAAGGTACTCTCTATTACGTCCTTTCGTCTTCCGACAAGTTGTTCACCATCAATCAGTCACCAGCAATAATAAAAAGAAGAATGAAACGATAAAAACGATGCTAAAGCTGTTGTCAACACACCACAAGTACAAATAAAGCCTTGTTTGTGGACGTTTCACCTCATAGTAACACCACCTTCTCCTCCTCTCGCTAACCATGCCGAAAGTTAGTAGGAACGCAAAGCTAATTCGAAAGGCCCGCCGTGTGGCAGCTTCCGATCCTTTAGCTGGAGGCCCGAAAGAAGAGGATGTGCCCGGGATTTCCAACGAAACCCGTGCTGCCGACGACGCAACTAAAGATAACGACGATATTGGAGTAACACCATCACAGCAGTTAAGCAGGGGACAGAGGAAGCGAATGGCTAAACGTGAGAATTTTTTTCGAAAAGAACAGCTGATTTTGTCCTCCCTGAAACTCAAACGGGACGAAGAACAAAAACGACGTATCGACGGTTTGGATGCCATCAAGGACGCTTTGTTAAGTACAACTTCCGACAATATTCAAGGAGACAATTCAGAAGGTACAAAAGTTCAAGCACCACCACCTGTGACCACAAATAAGGCGAAACGGCGATTAGTGGCAACTGAACTAGAACATCTCAGTCTTGTTTTGCAACATCCGGCTTATAAACAAGATCCCTTTGCCACTATGCAAGAACATCTGCGAAATACTTTGGCCAAGGAGCGCCAGCAGCTAGAAGCAGCTTCGAAACATAGAATACAGCAAGAGAAATCAGGTCGAGAGGAAAAGTTACGGCTAAAAAAGGAAGCGGGTCTTAAAAGGAGGAAATCCAAGAAGAAGTACAAGCCACGTCGAACCAAATAACGGATTGACGAAAAACGAAAAAAGCCAATCTGATTTAGAGAATAAATTCTACACAGTATTGAACTCATCTAGCACTATCGTCATTCCTCACTGGCAGGCTGTCATGCCTGCTGATGCGTCAGTGAAATCTTCCATGCCCTTGACTGATTTCGTATAGAGTGTCCCTGTGGCTCACGGACATGCGTATATACAATAACCGCATGGAAATACCTTGAAGCTCTTCCTTTGATTGCAGCATTCTCCTGCCTCCTGATCCAGTTCTTTTTCAAGCAGCATATCCCCACGCATCATAATACGACTTCGTATTCATAAAATTATGTACAAAACAACACTGCGACAGAAACTTCGTTCTTGGCATAGTTTTCCTTTTGTATGCTGATACAGTTACCGAGAAATAAAATATTAGGCAGCTCCATCAGATCTACGGACTACTACTTCTAGCTAGTATATCCTATGCCTTGATGACTTCAATCACCTTTCGAGCCCTCTTGTATTCCTTACGCTTGTCGTGATCGTTCAGCTTCTTCCAACGTTCCTCTTCGTTTTCCAAATCTTCCGGGGACATTTCAGCTGATTCTGTTGCGGATTCGAT
This sequence comes from Nitzschia inconspicua, assembly GCA_019154785.2. NCBI lineage: Eukaryota > Bacillariophyta > Bacillariophyceae > Bacillariales > Bacillariaceae > Nitzschia > Nitzschia inconspicua. The sequence continues at coordinate 1,822,628 of JAGRRH010000001.1, read as the reverse complement.
TTTTTTGTCTTTGGTGTCATTATCGTCCTTTTCGTCATTCTCATTGTTGTCGTTAACGGTTCGTCTCTCGTACTCCTTGTACCGTCGGGCTCGTCGGGCAGCCTCGGACAGGATCCATGACTTGGTTTTGCTGCCTTGCAGGCCTTCCAAATATTCCAATAGCAAAACAAACGTTCCCTTGGATACCTTATCCACTTCATACATGTGCCGTATCAACCAACTTTGGGTATTCTTGTTGAATTTCCAAACGTCGGTGGCACCGTTGGGTCCCGAATCTGATTGGGAAGCCTTCCACGCCGAAAGGTACGATGCCGCTTCTTCTGGGTCCTTGACATGAGAGTCTTTTTTTCGAGACAATTTCGAATTGGGCGTTGTCGTCACGGGTGGTGTGATTTGCTCTGTCAAGGCATTGTCAACAGCATCATTTTCGACGGACTGGTTCGTCGTCCCCTCCTTCGATTTGAGCATGTGCTTGCTGATACGCTTCTTTTTCAACGCCTTGGATTTATTTTTCTTGCCCATTCTGGACGATAAGAACAATACTGACAGTCAATGTTGCTGATGATGAAATAGATTTTTCTTTTGCTGTTGCTGCTTGAGCCTTCGATCTTCCACTGTGAATTAATAGATGTGAGATTTTGAAATTGGATACTGTCGTAATGATGATGATGATGATGATGATGATGATGATGGAATGAAAAAAATCTGTCCGATTTGATCGATGGTGATAACGATGATGGAATCAGCGACGTGTAGATAACAGACGTTTATCTTAGAGTTGAAGATATTCGTAATATGTGCTATTTGCTGGAATGCTGTTGAGATAACGGATTACGCGCCCGCCCGCGAGTCAGCCTGAAAATGTGTCGGCGAGACCTTTCACGGACCGTCACACAAAATCCCAATCATCAATTCCTTGATCGCAAAATAAAATCGGAAGTTGTTTGTGTATTCTTCGTTTTAGCTTGATGCGACAAGAAGAAGGAATCTACCACTACTAGACTACCCGGAGTAGCAAGCAAGCAGCGCGTGGGAAGGCTGTGTAGGAGTATATCATTGACCGATCGACTGGGAACATCTTTGTTCACTGCAAAAGTTGCTGTTTTGACTAGTAGTAGTAGCACTCGTTATACATCATCCAAAGCTTGACAATCAAACAACAAATAATAGATTGGTTCCCCATCATCCGCGTTTTCCGGAATTCCGTTCCGACACGACTGCCACGCACGGTTATGAGACTTTGGGGCGGTACTGCGTTGAGTCGTTAAATTTTCAATTCTCCGAAAACATCTTCACAACACACAAAACAATGGCGACCGTTGCCATCGACGCTGTCATCGAGGGAGTGACAACACGTATTTCTACACATTCCATTCCTCTTCCGCCAACAGCGACAGCGTCCAAGGAAGTCACATCAGTTTCAGAAAAGTCTTCCTTGAATGTGTCGTCCATAGAACAACAATATCAACCACAAAAATCTCCACAACCGCCAATCCAAAAGCGATTGGGATGTCGACGAGTGGAAGACGATATGATCACATCATCGGACGAAGAAGATGGTGACGAAGAAGAGGAAGTCGTTCGGCGGAAACTCTTTTTCACGTCCCCAAGGCTCGTGCAGCCCGATGAACGCTTGTTTCCCGTCTATCATTCTCCCTACAAAAACTCCAACCAACGATGGCAATTAGTTTCGGAGCAAGCGGGAGAACATCGACAGGACGGAACCGTTTTGATGATCGGACGCAAGATTTCTCCCATGGCGCTGCGAATTGGCATGACCCAACAAGCGGCCAAGAGGGTACGATCGCTCAACTTGTGGTTGGATCACGACAAGGATATCTTGCCCGAATGGTTAGATGTCATCGCATCGATCTTTGTCAATTTGGAACATTTGACATTGACGGAAGATGTCTTTCCGGGAGAGGATGAAACAGCGGTCAGTGCACGCATGCGACGACTGTATGTCTTGTACCGATTGCCGTATTTGAAATCCATTGATGACATGATTGTGACGGAACAAGAACGGCGCATGGCACGGCCCAATGAAACGGACCCAAATGGCAGTCGCGTTGGAGTTCGCAAGGCGTGGAGTTCCCTGTTGGACGACGACGAAGAACAAGAAGAAGAACAACAACAACATACAAAGGTTCAAGACAACCCAGATGAAAGTGACGTCCTGGTGGATCAAATGCAACAAATTGGGCAACAACCAAATGTAGCTCATGAAATGCCTGTGGAAATCATACACGATCAATTTGGTCATGGAGTCATCAATGACGGAGTCTATGGTGATGAAATAGACAGTTTGGGGCAGATACCTCGAATTCCCGCTACCATGTCTAACGTTAGCACGCAAACAGCCAAAGAGGTGGGAGTTGAAATCAATCAAGAACTGGCGGCCAAGTTTGCTGAATTAAATAGAATATCGACAGCGACCACTTCTACCACTATGTCGGATGAACCAGGGCTTGATTCCGAATCTGCTTCCGATGATGAGCTGGCGGGAGAGGCAATGTTGAGTGAATTGGCTGCATCGAGCGAAGAGTTTGGAGGACCTGAGAGTCAGTATTCACAGTCGTTATCGCAATCTATATCTGAGGAAGAAAACGACGAAAATATTGTCATTCGGCATGTACCTGTTGGAAGCAAAACGACTAGCCCATTAAATCAAGGAGATGTTTTTGAAGTGAATCTTACTGGAAAGATAAAGGAAAGGAACACTGGTACTTCCGACTATTCGATTGAGGTTCCAACGGAAGAAGTGGTCGAGGATGAAAAGGTGAATGAAATGGATCAGAAATTCAAAGCGATGCGCAGTCATGTGTTGGATGCCGATGATAATAGCATTGAATTAGTGTCTGTCGCGAGCACGGAAATGGAATGGACTGCAGCTTGCGGCGTGTTGGCCTTCCGAAGCGATAGAACATGCGCACCGAGATTACGGATACCGTTTTCCCGGACTCGAAAGGTTATAGCGGCGGATGCAGCTGTGGCAGCGATTCGTCAAGCGAAATCAAATGTTCGAAACAAACAACGGGAGAAAGAGAGCGAGGTGGGTAAAAAGAATTGCACTCCAGTTGCGCGCAATGACACTGTTAGCACACCCCAAGTTGGATGCTGTACGTTCCGTTCGTCTCAAGGAAAGTTCTTTCCGGATCGACGTACTGTGAAGGCCAATTTAGAGAAGGACAAGTCAGCGGCCATGTCGGCAAACAAACAGACTCCTCCTTCTAAATCCTTGTCATCACCATTCCCAATGCAGTTTCGCGAACGACAAAAGACGCCACCTCGAACGAACCTGGTTGTCCAGACATCTTATTCGACCGATTCTGCAAAAAGCCGTTCCTCAGTGGATGATACAAAAGAAACCATTTCCAGCCCATTACAGTCCATAAATTCGGCATCTTCTTCGTCTCCGAGAACTCGTGATGAAAAGAAAATCCGAGCTGGTAAAGGTGACTTGCCACCACCATGTCCTGCACCCAGCCGACGAAAAGTGCCCGTACCGCATGTGCGAGCACGCAAGACGAAACACAGGCACCGAAGCTTGAAATCGTCGAAGGTGAGTGCTCGCTCTACATCTGTCATGGACTTGGAGGACGATGATGACGAAGAAGACGATCAAGATGAAATCTCGCACAAGCTTGAGTGCATTAACAACGGCGATGACGAAGAATCGTTGGCCTACAGCGAGGCTTCCTAATGCAATTTTTCGTCCAGCCTCTCATTCTATTATATAATTAGCCCTAGATAGATAAAGTTCAATCCAAACCACCTTCTGCTGCCGATATTATTCAAAGCTGCTTGTGGATTCGGTCACTGAAGCAGAATTTTCGTCGATTCCCATGAGTTTGTTCAGTTGCCACCTTTTAATGGCTGTATGGGATTGTGGAACATCCAGTGATATCTCTATCCAATCGGATGCCACCTTCTCTCGTTCCTATACAGGAAAATACAGGATTGTAAGATGAAGTTCGATTCCGATCAAAAACAAAAAAAACATGAAACGTGCTGGTCATACCTTAAAAATCATCTCTACCAAGTGTTCTGGATCCACTAGTCCACATTCGGAATCCTGTAGTTGGACCACACTGGGCAAGGTCTGCAAAAGTTCGTCCAGGAAATCGTCGGCCCGACCGTAAAAGTTGCTTCCTGTGAAGTGGGTTCCGATGCGTCGGGCGTAAAAGTTGCGCAAAAATTGCACCGACGCTTGGTCTGGATCGTCCACCAGGCAATCGTCTTGATGATTGTCTGTTCCACATAGTCGATTGAGAATACGATGAATGGCTTCTTGCGTCGTCAGGGACAACAACAAATCGAAATTTCCTTTTCGAAGAGGCGATGGCACGTAGTCTTCGTGGACACTCATTTCCAGAAAGTACTGATGGATTCGTTCCAATTTTCTTATTCCAGAATTATCAGATTGTCGATACTGGTCCATGGCTGTCAGGGAGCTTTCTGCAATCACGTCCAGGTCTTTGACAAATTCTCTGGCAATTTGTTCCCGGACAGAAATGAGGCGACTGCACAGAGACGCTGGGACAATCTCCAAGGTGTAGCTAGGGACATGCGGACGAGACGATTCAATCAAGTATTCGACAGTGGGCTGTTGTAATAATTTTTGAAAATACAGTTCCCACGTTGGAAAGAGGGTAGTGTTGATGGCGCCCAATCCATGGTAGGTCAAGAGTTTGATCGGCCGTTCCATTTGAGTTTCGTGCATTGCATCGTTCAGGGCTGTGGCCATGTTGGTGAGAACTTGATCACGTCCGTTGTCTTCTTTGGTGCGAGAACGAATGATTGGTTGGGTGAAGTCTTCCAGCCATAGAGCAGTGTGTCGATCTTTCAGCGAGTTGATAAGAAAGAGAAGAGATTGAATTGTACATTGGTTCAGGAACAGTTCAAAGGAATTGTCGAGTTGCCAATAACTGCCACCGTTGAAAGAAGATGGAACTTGACTGTCTACTGACATTCCAGCCCTGAGACAAGGCCATGGCTGTCGAACGCTGGCAACATTATGCACCGTAATGGTGTCATACTGTCTCTGACTTCGTGGTGAATGACACTCGTTTGTGAAAAAAGCTGCCACAAATTTAGACAGCGTTAATAGGACCATCGAACAAATGGCGAGACTAAACAGCCATCCTTTTGCAGAATGGTGCGACATTCTGGAAGCAAAAACAGCGGCCTGTGACGGCTGTGACTGGCCAAGTGTTTTGTTAGCTGAGTAGGAAATGTCTCATCAGATGGTATGATAAAAATGATTCTACTTCGACTTTTCTGCTTTTTGCAGCGTATGTTGTCCCTTTCTCATTGGTGGATCGACGTCAACATCTCGTGTACTCGGAGTAGTATAAATGCAGGGGTGAGGGGTATGATACGCCTACTACGATGCACGACAAACTACTTGGAATCATAGTTGCAAAGCCAAAAAAAGTACCGTACTTCTACCGGTACTAGCTAGTAGTACGGTACTCCGTTGAAGACCTTTATTTTACTGGTATCTCAGACGTACCGGTATCGTAGTACCGTACTTTGTACGTAGTAGTTTTTTTTTTGAAATGGAGGGTTGTTCCCCTTGTTTCGTACCATTCCCCCTTTACGACAAAAAGATCCCATGATCAATCCATGCGACACACCAGCAGTATCGCATCATCTCGTTCACCCAGCGACGAATGCCATCATCGGCGGTACAAGCCATCTAGTGCGCTGTTCACACGATGTATGTTCGTCGTCCGATCGTACTGTTTGGGGACTCGGTGAGTGGGACGGGACTGTGTACTGTTTCGCATAACTAGTGACTGTTGATGGACTCTTCAATTTCAATTTCTCCTAATGAATGCCCCATTCATCGCAGTTGACCCAATTTGCCTTTGGTGAGGCAGATGTCAAGGTGGGATGGGCGAGTCTTTTGTGCTCTGCCTATCAACGGAGAGTTGATGTCCTCAACCGTGGGTTCAGTGGCTATAATACCAGGTAGGGCAGCGAATGCAGTGATTTTGTGTTGTTTTCTGAGAGTGACAAGCCTCATAATTAGAAGCCAGACACGCACTAGACTTGGTACCCAAACTGTTTACCAGAGAAAGCTACGATGATGTAATGCCTGTGTTTAGCACAGTGTTCCTGGGAGCCAACGATGCATGTTTACCTGGTGAACGACAACATGTTCCGAAAGAGGAGTATGCCGAAAATTTGACCCAGATCATTCGTTCAATACGAGAATCGAGCAAAACCAAAGGCGATGAAGACTTCCCTATTATCGTCATCACCCCGCCTCCCGTTGATTCTGAAACTTGGAGGCGTGAACTGGGATTATACGAATACTTCGATCGCACTAATGAAATTGCCAGAGAGTACGGACAAGCAGCCAAAGAGGTTGCCAAAGACACAAATTGTCACTGTCTGGATACCTGGCAACTCTTGAACGGTTCTAGCCTTGAAACGTACAGACAACACCTGAGCGATGGTCTACATTTGAGTGAGAGCGGAAATCGACTACTTTTCGAAGGTCTAATGGCGCTAATAGAAGCAGAGTTTCCACACTTGGCTCCTTCCAAGTTTGTCGATGGAGAGTACGCAAAAGATGGTCTGCAAATGGAAGAAGCACTCTGGAGTGATCTCTGCTAACTAAATCCTTTAATTCAGCAAGTTGAGGTGGATTATATCATTGAGCGTCCCCGCACTCAATAGTCTTTATGAGCTCCCGAAAAGCATCTCCTTGGCGTTTGAAATTTTGGAGATCTTGCGTGCAAGAGATTCGCTTGCAGCATTCCATCCGTCCCACTCCTTGTTCCTGATGCTCTTGCACCGCTCCTTTCGTACCTTTTCGGCCTCCCAACAGGCACGTTCAATGTCTTCGGCTGTGTACCCACAGCGTTGGAGAATAGTGATACGATCCATCTCACTCAACAGTAGGTCTTCCCGATTCCTGCGGGAAACTCTGCGATCCCGCTCAAAAGTTTCCAGATCGAAACTCTGAGCACGCAGTGGACGGTAATATGCAATTGCTAAAGGAGGTCCATCTCGGGAGACAACGTCGCATCCAATGGAGTACGGAAATTCTTTCACCTCGACCGTCCCGAATGACACCGCTCTGGAAAGTAACTTAACACCAACGCCTTCTCTCTTGACTGCAGCGCAGCTTCCATTACTTGCATGCTCGATGCTGCGCCATCTGGCGGAGTCCTCAGCCGTCGCTTCGGTTTCCTGAGTGGGGAGATTTGATTTCTTGGACAGCTCAATAATCTCTGGTCCCCTTGATACATTTTTTTTGTTTGGTTGATCTCGGTCCCTTTTCGAGTTGAAGATTTCCCTCAAAACTGGTAAAGCACCTGAAGTTTCTTCGGCTCGCTGTTTTTTTGGAATCTCCTTCAGTTTTAAAGTACTAATATTTCCCATTGAATCTTTTCTAGCAATTCTATCTTCGGATTTGGACCGTTTCCGAGTCAATTCCTTGATAGGGACCTTGTGTGGTAGCAGTCCTTCCGACTTGGGACGGTGGTTCACACTACGAGCCATTGGTATCTTATTAGATTTTCGTTCGGCAGATCCAAGCCTCTTTCGTTCTTTGGAAGCCTTTCGCTCGGTTGACCCCGGCCTCTTCCGTTCTTTGGAAGCCTTCTGCTCAGTTGAACTTGTTTGTGTCCTATCTTTAGGACTTCGCTCGGCAGACATTGGACGAAATCTGTCCTGACTTCTTTGCCTGGGCTCCGTGGATCTGGTGCGAATTCTGATTCTGGACGTCGGTTCCTCAGAGAGCCTCCTTTCCTTCGAACGCGCACGACAATTTTGCTTACTGATTGGCCCGGATGGCTTTCGCTCAATGGATCTGGCAGTGGCACGACTCCTCTCCATGTTTGGTGGTGCCGATTGCTTTCTCTCGATTGATCTCGATCGGATCTTGTCAATACTGTTTTGTTTTATGGGTTGTCTCTCGAAGGATCGCCTTGCTGGACATTGCTTGATTGGAACTCTTTCAAAATCGGTGGGAGCAAGACGGTCATCACTGGAAGCTTTGCTAGGAAGACGCTTTTGAGGGGGTCCGCCTTTTCGCACGCTGTCCTCGTTCTTTCTAGTCGTAAATTCATTGCTAGTTTCTCTGCCATTGAGAGGGGGCTTCCTTGCCTGTGTGTTCGGTTGGATGGTAGCCTTTTCCGACTCTTCCGAGTTCCTCGTGTCCTGTCTATCTACACTAACCCCTCTCGTAGGATTTTTCTTCAGAATTTTATTATTATCATTCGGTCCAAGTCCCCCGGCCATTGACGGCTTTCTGTCAACAGCCGAGGCAACTCCTGAAGGAGTTGTTCTAGGAGGGTGCTTCTTAGGAATTACTCTTTTGGTGATTCCTGGCGATGGGGAAGGCGACGAGACCTTTTCTGCAGTCCCACCGATTGGCTTGACCTTGGCAAACCCGTCACTTCGATTCGGGACAAACTCGATCTCTCGGGTTTTGTTCATTTTGGGTTGCACTCCGACTTTCGATCTAGCGGCTACGATGTTTTCCGTCCTGACTCTTCTACTGCTCTTTTTGGCATATGCTGTTGCATGAAACTACTCCCGTGCGTAGTACTATTATTTTGAAAAAGTAATGTCTCCTGTCTGTCTTTACAGTCAATGGAGTGATCCCAAGTGTGTGTTATCGAAGAGTTGTCACAGCAGCAGTGAAGTAACGGTACGGTAGGTGGACATGTGCTTTCTGGTCGTAAAATAAAGCGGAGGAGTGAAACTTGTGAGATGCTGTCATTCCGATGACACCGCCTTTTGGATGAAATTAATTAATTGTTTCATCGTGAAATGTCTCACCTGCTTTGAGAGAATATGCCTTCGATCAAGTCGTATCAAGCTCTCCTGGAATATGATGTTTTTACAATTAGTTACAGTTAGTCACTGTTAATAAAATGATTCGAAGTCAGAAAATACTTAACCTTTATATATTGATGAGAAAAATACCCTAATCACTAACTCTAATGATGTATTTGCCTCCGAAATTTCTACGGAAGATACAAACCGTCATCACCAAAACATCATAAATTATATCACCATAGATGATGATGATACGTTAAACTTCTTGACTGTGAACGACGAGAAAGAGTACCGTCGTATACGTCGTAACTATCACAATTGTCAAGGCTCTCCCCGGGCCCTCCTGCGGGACCAATCCCAATTCTGAGCAACTTTTGTCCCGGAGGCCTGGAAAAACAAAACAAGAAAACTCAAATTCACAGAATACCAACAACCCAAACAACAGGAAATCATGAACAATGGTAGTGGCAACAGCACTAATCTAAGGAGTGAAAGCCTTCCGCTGTTGCAACGACGGCCAAGCTCATTTTCGTCCATTACTCGCAAAACCAGTTTCGGCAACAGTAACCGGCAAGCCGAACTCAATGCCCGTCAGGTTCTGTCGCGACCCACTGCAGTGATTGGAGAGGCTGATTCAGCCGCTCACCAAAGCATTGTTAGAAAGGCAAAGATTCGGAATGTGATTTTCCCCTTTGATTTATCACACAAGATCTGGTGGAGTATCACCGCGGTCGGGGCGATCGGTACAGCATTTTTGCTGCCTTACGAAATCGCCTTTCAGGAAGAAAAGGCAAAAATGGATGATGTTGGTGCGATTATCGAAGTGGTATTGGAAATTATTTTTTGCTTGGATATTTTGATAAATTTTAACTTGGCAATCTACAAGGATTCACGATTGACCTTTGAACGGTCAGAAATTATTCGCAACTATTTGCGATGTATGTTTTGGGTAGATTTGAGCGGAGTCTTTCCTTTTCAATTCGTTGCTCTCTTACTAACTGGGAATTTTGGTCGAAATGTTGTCGGTGATGTGTTGCTGTACTCGTTGTGGCGTTTGCCAAGGCTGGTGCGATTGCGGCGGCTCAAGAAATTATCTGATATTATGCAGTTTGATGGCCATATTTCCTTTTTGTGGTTCACTTTGATTCGAAATTTTGCCGCTGTGCTGCTGGTTGCTCACTGGTAAGTAGCATATTATTATGGCATTTCAAGATGCAAAGTATTGCCGCTCTCTGATTTCATGGACACTCTTTCGAACGGTCTTCAGGGAGGCATGTACAATGTATTTTCTGGCAAGGTTGAAAGATCTCAGCGAAGATACCTGGCTCGGCCCCCTTGTGGCGGAAGGAGGAGAAGCGCAGACTACGTTTGACTTGTACTTGACATCATTGTACTTAAGTGTGGTAACATTCTGTACAGTCGGTAAGTCACCCTTATCAGAGCTCGGTGGGTGCCAATGTCGTTACGAGGCTGATGCACTGTCTTATTGTGGCGATAGGATATGGTGATTTCAGTCCGCACAACGCAGTCGAGAAACTTTTGGGCACGATTTTTATGCTCTTGAATATCGTAGTAGCGGCTTGGATCATCGGGTCCATCACCTTGTTGATCGTCAAAGGTGATGAAAAAACCGGAGCTTATCGCGACAATCTAGATTGTTTACAGCAGTACGGTCACATGCATGAATTCGATGATACGTTCATGAATGGCTTGAAAAGCCAGCTGAAGCTTGGTTTTCAAAACCAAGAAATTTCGGATGAACAAGTGTTGAAGCCTTTTCCTAGTCCTGTGCGTCGAAAAATCCTCAGGAAACTGTATCTCAAGCCATTGCTTCAAACCCAACTTATGAAGGGAGTCAGACAACAATTTGTAGATGCATTCTTGGCCTCATGTAAGGTTGAAATATTTTCTCCCGGGGAGGAAGTTGTTGAAAGGGGCTCTATTTTGTCAGACTTGTTTCTTTTGGTTGGAGGAATTGCTGAATCAGCCGACAACTATTTGCGCCCAGCGGATATTGAAGATGGAAGTGGTTTGGACTTTGAGAGAGTCACGTTTGAGACTGGTGATTGTAAGTTGTTGCAACCATTCAAGCTCGGATCGCATCAACGCGCAGATCTCATAATTCATCGTCATGTGCTGGCTTCATTTTAGTCGTCGGGGAGATTGGGTTCTTTACTGAATCACCGCAAGTCGAATCTGTTACTTGTCTTACTGTCTGCAAGACGCTAACTATCTCTCGCAGTGACTACAAACTGTTGGAAAATGACCATCCAGGCAGCGTTGGAAAAATCTTACAGAATCTTCTTGCAAAAGTGGAAGAGCTTTCTCTGAAGGTTGATCTTCCGGAGAAGCTCACGGTCTTGCGAGCTGGGTCGGTATTTCAGAATCCCGTTGACGAAACAGAAATGCTTGATACAAGCTATGACTTTGGAGAGACCAGCAGAAGTGAGAAAGAGAGCCGAGATGTAGCTAGGAAAGAAACACTCACAGCCGTTAAGGACTTGATCGAGATGCACATGAGCAAACAGTTGGATGACCAAACAACCCGTCTATTATTTGCTGCTTCGCGTGGCGACTCTGCAACCATTGCTCTGATGTGTGACCAGGGATTCAACCCTAACAATTTGGATTATGATCATCGCACGGCTCTAATGGTGGCGTCAATGAAGGGAAACACCGAAGTTGTCAAAATGCTACTCGACTACAAGTGAGTATCAATTTAGGGTTGGCAGAATCAGGTGAGGGAGTGTGGGCTGACCTCACTGTCTGTCTTTTATCTGGTTTTTAGGGCTGACCCAAACTTGGTAGATATGCATAGCTCTACCGCTTTATTGGAAGCTGTGAAGAATGGGCATGGAGACACCATGGAGCTCTTGCAGAAAAGAGGAGCCAAGCTTTGTATGAAGGAGAGTTTTGCTGCATCGACATTATGTCAAGCAGTCTTTGATGGTGATAGTGCACTTCTGAGGCGACTGTTGGAAGCAGGTACGCCTGTCAACGCTTGCGATTACGACAAGAGGACAGCCGCACACATTGCGGCAGCTGAGGCTAACCTCTCAGCGTTTCAGGCTCTGTGCGCGCATGGTGCTAACCTTCAACTGGAGGACAGATGGGGAAATACCCCCATGATGGAAGCAGAGAGGCATGGTTCAAAAAAGATTCTGGATTTTATAGGGGCGCTCTAAAGATTACGCACAATAACTTTTTCTGACAACATTTTTTTATTGTGAGGGTCTAAGTCGTCATGGCGCCAAGCACGTCTCCGCTAGCAGCATTGATGATGTTGTACATTTTACCATCCTGAGGAATCGCATCATCACCTTCGGCAAAGAGACGTTTTCGATCCATAATCATATCAAACTCCTCGTCGTCAATCTTGATGTCTTCCACCTCCTGTTTCCCTTCTAGGTCTTGGATATCGCTCTTGAGTAGACCTTGCAATTTTTCAACTGACATTTCACCCATTGAACGCATTCCAGCTTTTCGAAAATCCCCGGCAGCGATAGTCATTCGTTCCAGCTTTTTCTTGGAAACTTGCTTTTCCATCATTTCGATATCCACAGAATTGCATGTCAACAGTCTGTAAACAGCAACTGGACGGGTTTGTCCCAGACTGAGTTCGGTAAAGAACGAAACATACAATTCAGTTGGAAGGTGAGAAACATACAATTCAGTTGGAAGGTGAGATTTGTTTCATGTCGTATTTGTCCTCCGATAAAACTACAAAGCACTTACCGGTGACATCGGTCCATTGCTTGCGAATCAGCATGAGGGTTCCAATCACTATCAAAAATGATGCTGAAAAGAATATACGGGAAAAACCTCGTTAGTAGGAAGTCTTGTCTGAACGAGACGACAGACCAAACATTGATCCACTTACCAAGTATCGCTGAAGGTGGAGAAAAGAAATGGCGGCGGAACAATCAATGTGAGACTCAAAAAATGTAAGTTGAATCATGCTACATATCAACTTGGATTACTTACGCCGCAGTCAAATTGATTCCCAGACCCCCAGCACGTGTGCTCAACATGAAAACAAAGTAGCGGTCATCACTGAGGTTTCGAGTGCCGTTTGCTCCTCCAGTTTTCTCGGAATTAAAAACGTCCATGGCCTTTTGGCGATCGTCGATATGTGTTTGTCCGTCGATGCGACAATATTTCCAATTGCGGTACTGGAGATAGTCCTCGATGATGTTGAGAACCTTGGTCATCTGACTAAAGATGAGGACTTGGTGACCATCACGATGGAGGCGCTCGAGCATGCGATCCATAAGGGCGAATTTACCACTGGCGCGGACCAGAAGCTGAGGATACTGGGTCCCGATATGGTTTCCTGTGGAAGGGTCCAGAGGTTCACCAAATATGAAAGGATGGTTGACATTTTTTCGTTGATTCATCATTTTGTTCGTCTGACTAAGAGTCCTACCGTCTTCGATACCTTGGCGAATCAACTCATCACGTAGAACTCCCTTCTCGATTAGAGTTGCGTAACCTTGTTGAAGTTTGGACATTCCTGAATATACCACAACTTCCTTCTTGGGAGGCATTTCTGAGAGAACATCAACCTTGACGCGCCGCAACAAGAAGGGACGAAGAATATTATGGAGCTTCGAGACGGTCTGATTTTTACGCTGTTCAAGAAGAATATCTTCTTCGGTAGTTCCTCCGTGGGTTTTTTGACCAATATCTTTGAAGCCGAACCAGGATTGGAAGACAGAGAGATCGTCGAAAATTTGTGGATTCACGAAGTTAAGCAGCGACCAAAGCTCGTTCAAAGTATTCTGGATTGGTGTTCCCGTCAAAAGGAGACGGTTGATGGCAGGGAGTTGCTTCAACGATTGGATCAACATACATCGATGGTTCTTTAAACGATGGCCCTCGTCGACAATCACGTACGTGTACGGAGCCAGTTTGGCAAGTTTTTTCTGATCCCGAATGGCAGTTTCGAACGACGTAATGACGACTGGAAAATCTTTGTCGCGTTTTAGTTTGGGGTTCAATGGTCCTTTCATTAACTCTTCGCGGTCAGCTGCAGTGCCGTGGTACCGCACGGCTGGTTTGCTTGGAAGCCATTTCTCGAATTCTCGTTCCCAATTTGGCAGCGTAGCAAGAGGAGCGACAACAAGAAAGGCTCCTGTGACGTTTTGGGTGAGCAAATGAGCGACAAGAGCAATGACTTGGATTGTTTTTCCTATTGTATGAAGAGAACGAGATCAGAATGATGTGTTGGTGTCGATAGAACCTTGAGATGTCCAACATGAAACCATCAAACGACGCGTACCTAGACCCATTTCGTCCGCCAAAATCCCAGAAACTCCGTTTTCGTACAAGCTTGCCAACCATCGAACACCCTCCAATTGATAATCTTTCAAGAAACATCCTTCCGACAAGTTGGGTGGTTGGATAAAAATGGGTTTGGAACCTGTACGGACCTGGGCATCCTTCACCAGGGCTGATTTCAGTGCCTCTCCGCTACTCCCCTTTGTTTTCTTTTTGGATGATCCTCCCTTTGCATCCGATCCCTTGCGCTTCTTGGCACGTTTTTCTGCCTTTTCTGCCTTCATCCGAGCTGTCTCGGTCATGGCCGATTGCAACTCTTCCAAATCTCTTGAAATGAAGCTGGAATATTCGGCTGCTTTAGACAACAGAAAATCCAGTTGGCTTTGCTGATGGATTTGGAACAGGCCAGCAAGGGGTAAGGTTGACAGTGTTCGTCTCAAAACAACGACAGGGGCCAATAGCGAATAGCTACTAGGTAGTACCAATTACTTACGCGTTGATGTATATGGTGTTCTTCCTCTCCTGCTTCTTCACTGGAATTCTTTACTGTGTCTTCTACAGCACCATGTTCAGAATCGTCCATTTTCACGTCCCCTTTCACCAAGGCCGATTGCAACAGCTTGGGTGCGGCCGTGGCGTCCTTGGGTTGTTCATGTGGGTGAGATGCTTCCTCTTTTTCCTCCTCTTGTTCCAAATTGGTAAAGAGAGCATCCTCTTCATCAGCACCTTCCGATTTGACCGACTGTGCATCGTCTTCTTCTTCTTCCTCTTCGACTCCCCCGGTGGCAGCTGCTTCAGTATTAGAGGCTTGAGTTTCGGTCTTCACTGCTGCTGCTGTCGATGCCGCCGCCGCAGAACCGTTGCTGTCCACAGGTTTCACGTCCCCATTCATGACGGAGGTTGCGGATGTTTCTACGGCCATTTCAACCTCTTCCTTGATGACAATAGTATCTCCCTCTACTTCGACATCTACTTTGACGGTTGTTTCGGATGGCACTGCTGCTGTTGCAGGATTCACAGCATTGCTGGTGGTCGCAGTTTCTCCATCTGGTGGTGGTTGTGGTTGATTCTCCATCTTACTCTCAGGGATGCTCATAGTTGGGTTACTGGAAAAATCGATTGAGAAGTTTGTACTATTGTTTTATAAGAAGAGTGAGAATGGAGCGACTGGTGCTATGCGGGAAATGAGAGGGATAATAAGCACAGATTTGTAAACTACTGTAACCAACAAGAAAAGATAGAGAGCTTGTTTGCAAGGATCGGGTCGATCGAAATTATTTTCGCGATGATGAGAATGACGGTGAAGAGGAAAGCAAAAATACACCGAGTGAACTACGACAGGATGAGTACGGTAGCTACCGGTAGTAGACTACGGTAGGTACCGTAGCTACCGGTAGCTACCGCAGTACCGAAGTATAAAGGTAGCGCGCGTGCCAATCAAATACGAGGTAGAGACATACGGAGTATCATACAAGAAACTCATTTCTCACATGGCGCTGACGAAAATAGAAAACAGAAAACAGGAACATTGAGACTATCCTCATAGCGTTTCAATGTACTGTGAAAGTATACCACGTTAGTATCACGTACCAACGCCGTACTACAGTATGATACACAGTCAGTTCCGGTGACAGTGACATTGAATTTGTACGGCATCGTCGGTGCGGTTATTAGGGTCGATGCCACAACTTTGGAACGATCACGAATAGAGAAGGGATAGTCACAGAAAACTCTGGGACTTAAACACCCATCTCCATGTTTGAAAGGAACTGTTAATAGCTAATAACATGATTCATAGTCAAGTGCAAAGCTATTACAGGATCGAATTGCATGCAAACTAATCACATTTTTTACTGTTAGTGATGATCATCCAGTGGTCTTCTCTAATTGTAGGGTCACTACAAGTAGAGTCCTTCTGGGATATTTCCCTTTTTGCGATACAAAGCCTTTTCCTTGGCTTTGACAAAATCTTCCTGGCACACCTTCATCCGACGTTCTCGCAATGCTAACATGCCGGCCTCCGTACAAAATAACATGATTCATAGTCAAGTGCAAAGCTATTACAGGATCGAATTGCATGCAAACTAATCACATTTTTTACTGTTAGTGATGATCATCCAGTGGTCTTCTCTAATTGTAGGGTCACTACAAGTAGAGTCCTTCTGGGATATTTCCCTTTTTGCGATACAAAGCCTTTTCCTTGGCTTTGACAAAATCTTCCTGGCACACCTTCATCCGACGTTCTCGCAATGCTAACATGCCGGCCTCCGTACAAACGGCTTTGATGTCAGCTCCACTCAACTCGTCTCGACTCTGGACAAACTTCTCGAGGTCAACCTGCGATGAAAGTATTAGGATCAATTGTTGTTAGACAAAATGATGCTGAGCAAACCGAGATAGGCTTCTGCAACCAATGAAAACATGTAAAACTTACATCGTCTGCCAATGTCATCCTATTTGTGTGAATGTTGAAAATGTGTCGCTTGGTCTTGGTATCGGGCAGTGGGAATTCAATCTTTCTATCTATACGCCCAGGACGAATCAATGCTGGATCCAGACTCTCAATCCGATTAGTAGCCATGATGACCTTGACGTCGCCACGTTCGTCGAAACCATCCAACTGGTTCAACAACTCAAGCATTGTTCGTTGAATTTCGCGTGTTCCACCACTGCTGGATTCGTACCGCTTACTTCCAACCGCATCAATCTCATCGATAAAGACGATAGTAGGACTGAGATCGTCCGCGACACGGAACAATTCTCGCACCAGCTTGGGTCCATCACCAAGATACTTTTGGATCAGTTCGGATCCGACGACGCGCAAAAAGGTTGCCGATGTCTGATTGGCCACAGCTTTGGCCAGGAGCGTCTTTCCCGTACCGGGTTCTCCATACAAGATGACACCCTTAGGAGGCTTGATTCCAATATCTTCGTACAGTTCGGGATGGGCAAGAGGAAGTTCCACCGCCTCCTTGATTTCTTGAATCTGGTCTTCCAGTCCACCAATATCGGCATACGTCTCTAGAGGCGCCTTTTCTACCTTCATTACACTAACCATGGGATCTGTGTCGTCGGACAATATACCGACCACACTCATGGTCTTGTTATGCAACAAGACGGAGCATCCCGGTTCAAGTAAATCTTGATTGACACTGGACAAAATATTGACATAATATTCCGGACCAACCGAGGAACTAACAATTGCGTGATTGTCATCAATGAGTTCCTCCAAGTTGCCCACATTCAAGGGCGTCCCGCGGAGTTCCTCCAACTTTTCACGTTCCTCTTGATCCCGTTCCTCATGCGGCTTGAAGACTTCATGGTTGCGAATAAACTCTTGTTCCATGAGCAAGTAATCCTTCACGCGTTCCAATTTCAACATGCGCAATTTGCATTTGGACGTCGGTACGACGGTGGGAATCTTGTTGACTCCGGAGGGACCCTTACGACGGCGACGACGACCTTGACGAGTGGATGGACGTGGCTCGAAGCGCTTCTTTTTCTTCTTCTTGTCACCATCCGTGTTATTGGGATCGTCCTTGCGATCTCCGGGAGGGGCACCGCCCTCTCCCATTCCTCCTGGCATATTACCCATGGTGAAGAAGGGAGAAATCCAATGTTACGACAAGTAGCGAGCAAACGAATGAATTTATTGAAACAAAACAGGGACTACGGATGCTTTCGGCAGGGTTGCAATAAAGTCAGTAGTCTAGCTCTTAGTTGTAACGAAATAACCATTGCCAAGTTGGATATCCTTGATTATTTCATGCATGTGGCAGCCGCGAGGCAAAAATGGTTACACGCAGAGAGACGTGAAACGAAGGGAAACGAATATCTCCATCCTTAATAGTATTCATTTTTCATTGATCGCAGTACGAATGTACCGACCAGTTGCGGTATGTAATACCAATACTACCGTGTAGTCGTATTAGTAAAAGAACCTGCTCTCCGGAGTTCCTTGTACTCATAGTACGACTTACAGCGGTACTCCACCCACCGTACTCCGAGTACGACTACTGGAGTACCAGTAGGTAGGTCAATAATTACGGAGTACTTCACTACCGGTAGGTACATACGGTAGTACGACTTACTGCTACAGTTAGTACTCGATGTATTCATTCACAGTCAATCTCAGTCACTTTTGCCGTTCATCGTTGTCGTGTTCGTTTCTCCTTTTTTTAACAGTGTACGTTAGTAAAGTGTATTTCTCTTGATTTGCCGTTAAAACTCCCTGGTAGTAGGTTATCTTTCGACACTTCCAAAAAACTCATGCTGCTGCCTTTATTAGGACAAAAGTTTCGTCTTTTAGGCTCTTCGCCGGACTTGGAGCCCATCCCCAGGTCTTCATAGCTATAATCCTGACGGCATCGATGAATCCTTCTGCGTCGCCTTGCCTCACAACAAAATACATCGAGATTCAAAGGTGCAGCAAATCCTCCAAGTTTCCTTGATCGAGAACATTCCAATCAAGTGCCGTTGATGAATTGACATAATATCTTTTGTCATTCTTCCGCCGTTGCTCATCCACTTCCTTCCAGCCAGCATCGGTATCTACCGTACCCTGAAAGAATGTCCCCCCAAACTCCCCCAGACGAGGCCCCGTCGTGGTTTGTCATTCAACTGACGGCCACCGCTTCATTGGGAGGTTGTTTGTTTGGCTACGACATGGGCGCAATTTCGGGTGCGTTGCCTCAACTTCAACATAGCTTTGGTCTATCCAACGCACAATTGGGATGGGTCGTATCCATATTGTTCCTGGGTGGTGGTTTTGGGGCCAGTATTGGTGGTCCCATATGCGATTGGATGGGTCGAAAGGTGACCATAATTTTGACTGATGTGATCTTCATGTTGGGTGCGGCGTGGTTGTACTTTGCCGGCAGTTATGAACAAGTCCTCGTGGGACGCTTTGTGGTTGGAATTGGTGTGGCCGTGTCGGGTGTGGCCGATGTGAGTTATTTGCACGAATGTGCTCCGTCCGAATGGAGGGGGAGTATCGTGTCAGTCAACGAAGCTTGCATCTCCTTGGGCTTTTTGCTGGCCTATGTCGCGGGCTTCGTCTTTAACGACAAGGAAAAGGAAGAATGGAGAGTGATATTTGGTATGGCGGGTATTCTAGCAGCGGTGCAACTTTTGGGGATGTTAAAATTGCCGGAAAGTCCAGCCTGGCTACTAGAGCGGGGGAAAGTCGAAGAAGGTCGAAAAGCGGTGCAACAAATCAACAGTGGCCGAAGAGCCATTCCAAGCGACAATGATACAATAAATCCTGTTCTGCGAGACGAAAAAATCGAGCAGCCAGATGCGACAAGGATACCGTCGCCCGTCGAAGCCCCAAACATCGTCCTGTCAGAAGGATCAATTGGCATGGTTCTCACTAACAAAAACAGAACCACTACCGACGATCCCCTTCAGCACACCTACCAACATCCAAAATCTGAAATATATGATGGAGATTCAATTCCATCGCTACCAATGCGAAGGGGATGCTTACCATCTTGGTTGAGAGACTTTGGAAGCAATCTGCAATCCGCCATGTACATTTTATGTCGTTATCGGCGGCAAGTCTACATTGCCTTGTTTCTGTCTGTCGTACAACAATTTTGCGGTCAGACCATTGTATTGAACTACGCCCCCATGATTTTTTCCGAAGCGGCCAAAAAAGATAGTGAGGCAGCGGCGGCAGCTGGAGAGAATGTTGAAGAGAGTGACCAGGATCCCCCCGATTGGTCTACTGTGTCAATCGGACTGGTAAAGTTTGTCGTTACAGCACTAGTGATTTGGCGGATTGAATACGTAGGACGGCGCACTTTATTGCTCGCTGGAACAACCTTGATTGCGCTGGGATTGATTGCGTTGATCATTGCATTTGGAGGATCCAGCAACCATGTAGAACAGGAAGAGGCTGAAATGTCATCATTTTGGAATCCACTTACCCAGCTGAAAACATTTCATTTGGCGCTTCCAGGGGTTCTGTTGGTTGTCACTGGATATTCTATATCGTTCGGCCCGTTGACGGTAAGCCACGTAGATCAAGGTTGGGTTTCCTTGCTTGTATATTTGGCGACTCAACATCGTTTTCAATTGTTCATCTGCAAACACAGTGGCTCTTGACATCAGAGCTGTTTCCCACCGAGATTCGAGGCCGAGCTTTGGGAGCCAGCACCATTGTGACGTACTGTTGTGCAGCTCTGGTGACCCGAACCTTCTTGTCCGCACAGGCCGTGATTGGTCCCTCTAAAGTGTTTGCCGTATATTGCATTATAACCGCGTTTGGAATCATCTTTGAATACCTTGCGATCCCCGATACGGGCGAAAAGTCAGTGGAGCAGATCGACGAATCCTTGGGAAGCATGTACTGGTGGCGTTTTGATGCCATTGCGCTATCGCAAATCGACCAGGACGTGACAACTAATCAAAGACAACAACGACCCAACATTGAGATGAGTCCTACTCCATCATTGGATTCGCTTCCCAGCATCATCTAGTGCGGAGGAAAGAGGCTAACAACTCTCATCAACGGCATGCAAAAATATGTTTCAGTTCGATGACATAATTCATCTAGAATTATTGAATTCATTATTTGTACAGAAAAATAAATGTAATTTCTGATATAAAACGCTATGATACGGTACTCGTTCAACAGATTCCGGAGTACCGGTATTATACGTACCGTTCGGTTGTTTTTTTACAGTGATTACCAGTGATTGTACGGAGTACAATCACTGGTAGTAGTCTACTATCCGAGGTACTACCGTACATTACTGGAGTGCGTACTATGAAACGTAGTTCCATTCGGACTACTATCATACGTACTATTAATATTAACGTAAGTATGACGATCAATGGCGCAGCGTGCTGTTTACGACCGTTGGAGATTTACAGTTACAGTTGATAATTTTGTCGTAATTAACAATCGTGCATGAATGAATAATAAAGATTGACTGTGAATGAATGAATCAATTGGAATCCTTTCATTCTGTGCGTTCCGTCGTCTATTCTTGCGTTTTGCTTTCAAACAGCGTCCGCCCTCATCTTATCTCCTAACCTGAATCCACTCCACTCTCTTTGGCAACGCAGCAATAGCTCCTTTTCCTTTATTCAGGATTATTCACTTTCACCATGCCCTTGTTTAGTCGTTTTTTTGGCAAAAGGAAGGACGACGACGAAAGTTCTGGTGATGAAGTGGAAGATAGGTCTGCCGGAGACTTGTCGTACGTTGGAACGGCCGCCTATGATGTTCTTCGCAAACATTACAGTCATTATCACCACGATTTATGGAACGTTACCAAGGGTCGGGTCGTAGGGGACTTGCACATTACTCCCAAGGACGCTTTCACGCGAGCAGACACGACCGATCCTCCTGAAGGCCATGACGACTGGATGCCGGAAAAGATTCGCGAAATCATTGCGCGGACCGAAGAATGGTGTGATATCATGACTCTCGGGCCACCCGATGGGTTATTCATGGATGCTTTTAAGCAGGCCTTGCACGATATTTGTTGCCGTGAATTGATTTTGGGACGTATTACAATTCGGATGATGTTTGGCAACATCGTTGGCATGCCAGTGAACTGTAACAAGTTAATCGAAGAATTCACCAAAGATTTGCCTCCGGACGCTGGTGAAAAGATTAAGCTTTGGGTGGGTTCGTGGCGAAAAGGTGTAAGCTGGAACCATGCCAAAATCATTGCAGTCGATGGAAAATACTTGTGGACGGTAAGTGGTGAAGTGTAGTACAACTGTCGTTGGAAGTATGTGTGTTGTTTTTAACTCACGATTTCAACACCGTTACCATGTAAGGGTGGTCATAATTTTTGGGATTACCACTATTTGAGAAAAAAGCAAGTACTGATGGAATGAATGTTACTTACTCTAGCGTTGAATTATTTGGTGATTCACTTCTGACCCGTTCGCTTTCACATTTTCTTGTATTGCAGTCCGGTCAATGACCTTTCGCTGGAAATGGAAGGAGGAGTAGCGAAGGATGGACACTTATATGCCAACGCCCAGTGGAGTTACATAGTGAAGAAGCAATCGACGGCTTGGGGGCGCTTTGTAGACAAGAATATTCCGGATGCGCTGGATGTGCCTCGCCGTGCTCGTGTAACAGTCAGCGAATTTCCAGCTAGTTCTACAGCCGAGTTCCCTCCTTTCTACATCGGCAAGAAGAAGTCAGAGCGAATGTTGCGAGGACGGTACTCTTTTAACAACGGAAAATTTGTACCCGTAATTACAATGGGACGTTATGGTGTGATTCTAAAGAAGCACCGTCCATCAGATGCTGCCATTGTGGCCTTGATTGAATCGGCACAAACGATTGTAAGGTTCGCACTTCAAGATATTGGACCAGTCTGTGTGCCAGGCACCAAATTTTCTTTGCCAGGATGTGTTTGGCCGGAGGAATATTTGAATGGTAAGCAAACCATCGAAGTCGTCCTTAGTTCGTAATTCTGATTCAACCGTTTGAACTCACAAATCCCTTGATGTCGTAGTGATGGCACGAGTAATGTGGACACGACACGTGGATATTGAACTTGTGCTGAGTAATCCTGGCAGCATTCCTGGTGGCCTTAAAGCGACAGAAGCGAATTATGGAAACGGATGGTCTTGTGTCGATGTTGCAGCTGAAATTATCAAGCGTATTCAAAAACAATTTCCAGACGCACCGCATGCAATGTTGAGAGAGGTGGTGCAAGACAACCTTCGTGTGTGCTTCCTCAAGAGTCCAAGAGGTGGAACTAGTTACAAAGACGGTGGTACTTTGGGGCTTCACTGTACGTACATCATATCTGCGCGACAGCATAACACAATTTGCAGAACGTACTCACACTTTTTGTGCAGCAAAACATTTTATCATTGATGACATTGCATGCTATATCGGTTCTCAAAATCTGTATATTTGCGATCTCGCCGAATGGGGTGTGCTGATTGATGATCCTGCGACAACCGAAAGCATCAAAGGACAATATTGGGATCCCATGTGGAAAGTTTCTTACACTCGGGACGATTGTGACGTTGACTTGGTAATGGACGGATTGAAGATTGATCGTGGTGCCCCTAACAAGTATGAATTGACCAAACTTCAATACGAAAAGGCAAAGGAAAAATTGTACGCTGATTATGGAGCCGCGAAAGAAAAAGCATTCTATGCCCAGAAAAAGCGTGATGATGGATACACCAGCGAAGACGACAAGGACGACAACTCTTCGGCCGAAGACTACTCTGAGGCAGAATGTTGAAGGAGTTCCGGAGTGTTGACGCTTGTAGGGGGAAATGGGGTGTTTGATAGATCACCTGTTACATCGGAAAAAGGCCCAGTTTAATTCTCCCGTATTGACTGGCATGTAATCATTTCCCTTACTCATCAGAAAGAGGCTACTAGCATTACTTTGTTTTGCTTCTTGGAAATGGTTTAATTTGAATGTAACCGTGGTAGACCAGGAAGGATATCATGTAGTGATTGTTTTCCTTGACTTCGCATACCTCCAGCAACCCATTCTCCTTCTTGTCCTCGATGCATTGCTTATATCGTTCCAACTGCCATAGGCGAGACACCATGCCCTCTTTGTTGTCTCGAAACTGCACTCGTATGGCACTCTCATGAGCCTCGTTACCAGCATAGTTGACGTTGAGGACGAATACTCCGGAACTAGCTTTCTTGGTTGTCGAACTTTTCCTATAATACGAATTGATTTCCTCCAGCTTGTGCAATGCAGAAAGTGGATTCTTATAGAGACCGACGCGACATCCCATTTCCAAGGCAAAGTCCCAGTTGGGTGGATACGCCAAAAAGGTGGCTGGGTCGAGCGTTTCAAAGTCCTCCTCCTCGTCACTTTCATCCTCACTGGGACTAACTGTAACATCGTTTCTACCGTCATCAACGAGTCGTCCCACTGGAACATCGTCAGCATCAACTGATTCAACAGCTGGTTCGACAAGGACCGCATCTTCCGAGCGATCATCGATGCTGTCGTCGTCGTCGTCGTCATCGTCGCTTCCATCGTTCGTCTCCTCTTCGTCTTCTTCCACGGATATAAACAAAGGAGGAAATTGGAGCGTTGGAGGCAATATATCGTGTGCCCCTTCACCATTCGGCTTGCACAATTGTTGCAGCATCGTCGGGAGATCCGTCAACAGCTCTTGCAAATGACTAATAGCGCTTGTCACAGGATTGTTGATGATAGGTCGTCGAAATCGCCTGTCACTGTAAAGATAGTGATAGACGGCGCGACTAATCGTCTCGGCATAGTTTGTTGCCATTAGTGACACGTTGATTGAGACTCCTGGTTCGAGGGTTTCTACCTTGTGCCACATTCCCGCTGGAAAGTAAAGGGTGTCACCCGGCTTCATAATGACCGATTTTGGCGTTCCTTTGGCGTTGACTCCTTGTTTGGGTTGGCCAAAAACAAACTGTTTGTCATAGAGATAGGCTGACTTGAGTTGCGATTCGACCGCCTCTGGTGAATTGTAGTGGGGGGTGCATCCTCGGATAGGATCGGTAATGGTTCCTTCCATCAGTGTCCACCTTTTGCTACCAGAAAGTTGAATCGTAAAGTTTTCTTGAAAGTCAAAATGCCAATCAGTGACATGTCCGCTGGCAGATATGAATGTCTCAACTTCTCCACGACCCAAACAGAGATTGGATTCTCCTGTAGGGTCGTATTGACCACATCCCAGACCAGTCTCCCGCAACAGACTAGCAACCAGATGCTGCTCCACTTGAGGAGGAGCACGACAATACGTCGATTGGCCGGCAGTCAGCAAGGCAAGAGCAGTTTCCGAGTTTGGTACTTCAATACTGTGAATCAAAGAATCAGCCTTCTTCTTCTTCTTGTCGACAGTTCCACCATTTGGGGTTCTAGTTTCACCATTATTTGATTTGTCCACTTTGAGCCACACAAAGATGGTGTCGCTGCTCGTTTCCGACAGGATCTCTCCATAATCGAGATCAAACATTTCTTTCCGAAGAATTTGCGTCCGTCTCATTCGATGTTTGTCGGTACAATCGGTGTGTACCGCTTGTTTCCGAAAAAAGTCGGTCAAAAACTGTTGGGGTGACAGGATCCCCCCAAAAAATTCTGTCAAGGTAGGAGTGAGGGAGAGTTCGACGGGAGGATTGTCGCCACCTGTCACCACTCCCATGACTCTGGTGACGACCGGCGGCGGATCTTCCCGTGACAACACCACATCTAACGACGGATCGTCTTCTCGCAGCCGCTTTTTAGCTTTTTCTTTCTTCTTGTTTGCTTTTCGTTTGGAAGATGGCATAGTAGTACTACCTTTTAAAATAAAAATTAAAGAAGTGTTGTTACGAGAATGCAGTTCAGGGTGTGAGCAGTTACTATCGGTAGCTACCTACTAATAACGGTGGCCTTCAAAAGCAACAACACGGTTCCAACTTTTCGAAATTGATTGGTATTGATTGTGAAGAAAAAGGGAGTCGAACGGACCGTTCTGTGATAAATATGATCGTACGGTAGTCTACCGTAGCTACAGTAGTAGAGTGAGTACGAGAAGTGTCGAAATAGGTACCGACATGGAACAACGGTAGTTGTAGCTATGAATGACTACGGAACTACCAGTATTCCAAGTAATTACAGTTAAATAAAATGCATTGATCTGTGATATGCAAAACTAATAAACTTCTAAAACTAAAGTTAATAAATACCCATGAAAGCACTTCTTCTTTGTGCTGGACACTGCCCCTCTTTTACATGGTGGGAGGATTTTGGTGGTGATAATGATGATGATACTCTACTGGGTGCTGATGTTGATGATGAATGGGATGTTGCTGCTGATAGTGATGTTGGTGACTTTCTCCTCCTGGATACTTATGATGGGTTGGTGTTGGTTGTGGTGGTAAAGTGGCACTGCCATATTGTGATGCTCCTGTAGTGGGGTGATGGTGTTGTGGTGGTGGTGGTGGACCAGGTGGGGCAGCTGGACCTGGAGGGTAGGAATGATAGTGTGTTTGAGAATTTACATAATGAGGATGATAGTCATCGGCCTGTGGACGGTGCGATGTGCGGTGAGGAGGAGAAGGAGGAGTCTGATAGTGCTGGTGGTGTGAAATTGGCTGTGGAACATTCCCATGGTGCTGTTGCGTTGGAAGTGTAGTGTGAACATGGTCCTGGTGCATTGTATGTTGCCCGTGGTCCTTCCACGTTGGGGCTGGGTTATGTGCATGATGTCCTGTTGCTTGTGCAGCTGATGTTGGGAGATACAGGTGCTCACCAGTAGGAACTGGTGGACCTTGGTGATAAACCTGTTGCTGTGCTGGTGAAGAGTCAGAAGGATGCCCTGATGGAGCTAATGTTTTGGGAGGAGCTGCAGACAGTGCTTGACTCAATATCTTTTGAAGTTGCTCATGACTTAGGGAAGCCGCAGCTGCAAAGCCTGCAGCAAATTGTTTAGCAGGGTCAGAAGAAAAGGGTTGATTCAGCACTTCTGCAATGGGGCTTGGAATAGAAGGACTCCCACCAGAGTACCCTGATTGTGGAAGTACAGAATTTACGGATGGAGGAAGAGATCCATTGGACCCAGCTTGAGCAGTGGTGTTGCCACCTGATGGTGCATGACTGTAGTCAAGGTTGCTGGGTCTATTTGGCTCTGTCATGTGAGGAGCAGGAGGATGCATAGTATGGTGTGGATCAAGAGAAAAAGGATTGGAATGCTGCGATGGTGCTTCAGGATGGACATATTGCTGACCCGGAGCAGAGCTCGTGGAGTGAGAAACTTGGGCTGCTCCTCCTGTTGCAGAGGTAGATGAAGGTAAAGCTCCAAAGTAAACAGGCATTCGAGCCTTTGGACCACCTTGAAGAGTACATTGAAGCAGAATCGAATCATCCTCAGCCTGTTCAGGGACAGGATGCTCTTCCGTAATCTTGTAAAAGTCAGGTTCTTGGTCCGGATCTGCAGACTGTTTCTCGGACACTCCTGGCCGTTTCATCATCTTACAGAGATGAGGAAGACCTCTCAAAAACATTTCATGATAGTAGGCGTTTCGGTCCTTTCCCTGCGTGAGGCGACGGAATCCCCATCCGTTCGCTTGCCGAATGAACGACGAGAACTTGGCATGCTCGAAGTAGGTCGGAATCACTCGGCACTCAAATTCTCGCGGCTTCAGAACTCGCCACGCTCTTCCATGGGGCATCCAAGCAACAATGTCTACCAGGTCAGCTCGACTAAGAATCGAATGCATTTTGGCGGGGAAATTGGGAACTCTCCCTGGTGCGGTGAGAGGAGTAAATGGATCAGGGTCAGGCACAGTGGAAAAGTCTCGATAGTAAAAGTACGGAAACGGCCGTAGGACAAGCTCTGTACTTGAGTCTTCAGAATTGGAGGGGTCGGAATTTGATGTCGGACCAGGTGGTTGATGTTGCGGATGAAGTGGAGGAGCTTCTCCTTCAACCGTTCCAGAAGTCGTGCCATGTTTGATCGCGGGTGTTGCAGGTGCAGGAGGTGGCTTTGGACCTAGTGGCAGCATTTGCTGATGAAGTGGAGGAGCTACTGCTGCAGTTATGTCAGAGGTAGTGCC
The DNA here is from genome assembly GCA_019154785.2 of Nitzschia inconspicua. Lineage (NCBI taxonomy): Eukaryota > Bacillariophyta > Bacillariophyceae > Bacillariales > Bacillariaceae > Nitzschia > Nitzschia inconspicua. The sequence continues at coordinate 1,795,012 of JAGRRH010000001.1, read as the reverse complement.
ATGTTGGGTCGGAGGCGTCGCAGGTGCAGGAGGTGGCTTTGGACCTAGTGGAAGCATTTGTTGATGAAGTGTAGGAGCAACTGTTGTAACGGTGTGAGAAGTCGTGTGGATCAGTGGCGTTGCAGGTGCAGAAGGTGGTTTTGGACCTAGCGGCAGCATTTGTTGATGAAGTAGAGGAGCTGCTGTTGCAGATGTGTCAGATGCCTTGGCATGTTGGGTCGCAGGCGGAACCGTTGACTTAGTTGTAGCGCCGGGGGACGCTTGAGTAGATGGACCAACCGAGTGTCCATCAAGCCTTGCAATCTTTTGACGAGATCGCTCCGCTTGTTCACTATCCTTGTCTTGAAAGCTCGAACAGGAGGAAAGGGATGACGGTGTGGATGTTTGATCAGCTTCGCTTCTCTCTCTCTTCTTGAAAATGTTCAGGTCAACAGCGGCCATGGAGGCGGCTTTTGCTGCCAACGAAGCAACCGCCGCCGCAGCCGTTACTTCTTCTTTTGTCATAGTATGAGATCTGTCATGGGATGCTTCTTCTCCCACCCGTGATGTCAAAGGCCTTTGATTGATCTCAGGGATAGCTTCGTTCATCATGATGGCTCCGTTGGTAAGATCCCAATTCAAGAGATCAAAGATGTTTTGTGTGCCAATGGAGGCTGTCATCTTAGAGACGGAAGATAATAATAATAGTGAATTGTCTTTCAAATATCACAAGATTGATTGAATCTGATGTTGAGTACTCATTTGATCCATAGAAACATCAAATGTGAAGCACAATCGAGAAAGCTTTGATCGAAGACTATCTGCCGCATTTCCTCTTCTGAGAAAACAAAACACATCAAACGATATTAGGCCTTAATGTTTACACACTGCTTTTCTGTCGGACAAGAAAATCTGAAAAATGATGGTGACGAAAGCACTTAAAAGTTTGGTCCCGATAATTCATCGATTCGAAGGATATTTTGATGATTTCGAAACGCGCATTTCTTTAGAAGCCTCGGGTCTTATCCACGTCACCCGTGATTTTTCTCGTAGTGAATAAGAATTGCTGACGAAAACGGGGATAACAAAAATCACTATGAATCATTCAATCGACAAATGAGACTCCTTCGAAGTACGAATAGCCTTGTTTCTTACCTACCTTCAGACATAAGATTCATATGGAGCGAGACCAATCAATCCTGCCGCGTCAACTGGTAAACATTCATAGTAGACTACGGCAGAGGTAGGTACTGTATTTACGTACCGGTACTACCGGTACTCGGAGTTATACCGTACCTACAGTGCGACGGTACTGACTGTGACCACCGGTACTAGTCGTACTGACAGAAGAGAAAAATTACTTTAGGCCAATAATCCTTATGGTTGCGCGACTTTGATTAACTGTAAACTCGACTTCAAAGTCAAGTTTTTTCCTCTTTTTTGCACCTTATTTAGGAGTACGGCAGTAGTCCACAGTGTACCTGGTTAAGTTCCCCGATATGTTACGCATTTTACGCATCTACGGTAGTAGAAAATGAGAAATCTTGACGTGTATGATATACGACGTATAAAATGCATACTCTCTACTAGAGAGTAGGTTATGCTGCATGCTGCATCTTTGGACAGCTCAGATTGTCTGGGGTGGGATACGATGACGTGTCAAATTGGGTTGACCCATGCGTTACTTGAGCATGGTTCGACTTGAAGAGAATGATAGCTGGCGACAAAGAAGGTTTATTACTACAGTTACGTAGTACTCCGAGTAAAAAGCAAGTAATTTGTGTCGTTTCACTTTTATACGTCGCACACTGTACAACTCCTCATAGTACACACTCCTACTACAGAACGAACTCACTGAAAGCACCGATAGCACTATTTGCAATAGTAAACTGCATTAGGACTGTCCCACTACCGGTACGGTACTACCGGCAGTAGGTAATATATGCAGTACTTTTTGGGCCAATCACGCTCCTACTACGATAATAAGTCCCAATTGCGAAAATTTGATCAGAAATACCGCCCTCTCTCTACTTATACACTTGAAGCTATCGACATAAGCTATATAATACATGTATAATGTGTATATTGAAATATTTAGTCATACTATCCGTTGAGCTTTTCAAACTACAGGAAGATCCGGAAAAAAAACCCACGACAGTTAGTTTCCTTGAGGTTGGGGTTATCTTTCAACGGAAAAAATTCCAAGGGATGCGAGAAAGACTATTGAAGTACTAATCAAACGAACGTTATTTAGGCAACTTAGACAACTTATATTAGACAACTTATTAGGCAACTTAGGCAACTTAGACAACTTAAGGCAACTTAGACAACTTAAGACAACTTACGGTAGACGCTTTTCGTTTAGGGGGTGTTCTCCCCTCAACCGCCACGCGCGCCATGTATGTCGACCAATAAAGTACTACTCCCCGTACTTCTTACTACGTAGGATTTCGTTGTCGCACACACACACGGAATCACGTCGAGCCACACCAACAAAGTAGTACTGCCATGGGAAGAAGTGCTCGAAAAGAGAAGTTTCGTTAGCTGCTGTTAGCAGACGCCTCTTTGTTGGGATGTCGATGAACGTGTCCACTATGAAATGTCAGAGAACTTCAAGCAGTACGACGAGAATCGATTTGTATTGACTGTGAATGTGAAAACTCTCAAAAATCCATCAACGAGGAGAAATCGCCAGTTGCTTTCGACTTTCGAGGAAGCTGCTTTGATTGAAGATCGACAAAAACGTTTCAGAATTCCGGCAATACGGATTGGAACTACATCCGATATGATGTCTCAGAGGCGAAATAGCTATTAAGAAAAGACAAATAAAAACACGCCACTATGAAGCCAGCAGCGTTTCAACAGACCAACGACGAGTACAAACAGTCTTTCGAAACCACATCTATCAAGAGGAATACGTACAATTCGGAGGATCGTACTGGTTGAACAAAAAGAGTCAGAAAGCTGAACGGGAAGCCAAGAAAAGAATCGGGAAGAGTATGGATAAATGTTCCGTTTGATGCAGTGTTCATGCCATCAAAGATGTTTCGCAAACCAGATGATCCTGGCACCATTCTTAAAGAGGCCATTCCAGATGGAAAGCGTGCTATTGCCGACAATGGTTATCGAAGTGAAAGACAATCGAAAACTGTCCCTCTTAATCGATTGGATAGTAGAATTGAAGGATCTCACAAACGGGGCTCCAGCAAGACACGAAGCACTCGATCGTCGTATCAAATCTTTCTTCATTCTGTCTACCACTTTTTGCGGCACGAAAGACAAGAAAGAAAAGCACAAGGTTTTATTCGAAGCTGTTTGCATTCTACGTGAATACGAGAACGGGCATCCTTTTTGAGAGGTGTAAAGTGTAGAAGAGTACTCGTACGACACATTGGCGATGTTCTTCACAGTCAAATGACGATTGATCCTTCAAGAAAATGTGTGGCAGTAAAGAAACAAAAAGCCCCCCATCCACTCTAGCGTAGCTACTAGTGAGTAGCTACTCTCTAGCTAGAGGTTGCATAGGAGAGAGTAACAAATGAAGTACTACGTACTTCGTAAAAATGCATCACGTACTTTCTTCTTTTTTATAAATCGATGCGAATAGAAAATAAAATGAAATGTTGTATTATATTTATACAGTTGTTATTACTCCAGTAGTAATATTTATAACCACTACGTAAAACTCGTATGTAGTTACTACGTATATTGTTTGTGTACAATAGAAGGGAAATAAAGGGGGAATATCTCCCCGTTTTGAATAACGCCTAAGTTGTCTAAGTTGTCTAAATAGACAACAACTTAGACAACTTAGACATCTTAGACAACTTAGACATTTTTCGAAGTTGGACATTTCCCCAATTGGATGATGTATTTCGCATCCCTTAAAATAATTTTTAGGTCGCGCCGAACCGTAATTCAACGTCACACGCCATTCGTGGGGTTAATTTCCGGATCTTCCAGGAGGACGAAAATTTCCCATTTTTTTTACGTCACGCCTCAGCTAGCAAAAATCAGCGTTTCTTCCTAACCAATACCAACAACTTTCAATATGGGGGCAGAGCGGAAAAAACGAGTTGCTGTGTCCAAACAGCTGAAAGAAGAATTGTTCATGGCGTGCTTGATGCGGGTGTCGCGAGGAATTTTGCCAAAAGGGAGCTTCCAAAAAATTGGCGATGTAGATCCGTTGGTGATGCCATTGCCATTGTTGTTGCGGCGTGACGAGAACGAATCGTCTGAGCCGCGATCTCGCTCGTGACCGCGGTGATCGTCATTTCTTTTCGTCGAATTGGCGGAGGGGGCGCTGACTGTGTTGCCACTGCCGCTGCCGCCATCTTCCGCCTCCTCAGACGTCATGTCAAGAACTCCTTTCTCTGAAAACTGATCTAGTGAAAGCGTTTATCAACGTTAGTATACTTGGCACCCAATACGAGCTCGTTGCCTTAGGGCCAGTGCTCCGCTCGTATAGGTTTATACTGGCATTGACCAATTGCCTTGAGCTCCTGCAAATCGGTGTCACTCAATCGACGGAAGCCAAGGAAGCAAAGGAAGAGTTGAAGCAGCTCAAACATGGCATGGTGAAAGGTGACGGCCTTCGGCTAGCAGCCAAACTGGAGAGACGAGCTCTGGACATGCTGTTTGTACTCAAAGGTGCTGATCCAACAACTGAGTGGAGGAAAAAAGGCAAGAGGCCAATTGTAGTCTTGGAGGACGGGTCTATGCATATAAAAATGAGCTGATCAAAAAGCTTGGCCTTGACAAGCAACATTCAAAGATTGCATCTAAGGACCAGCCTCTCATATTCTGGAACAATGCAAAGGCTCACACAAGTGGAACCCCACCAGGACAGCAATCCATAGCTCAGCTTCTGCGCAAGAGTGCACCAACACCTGCTGTTGATGTCTCAAGAACCGCCACTAGTGTCACGGTACCAATGCCGGCATATGCAGCAGGGCAGAAAACATTGACAACACCGGCATATAAGTATCACTGAAGAAACCAAGCAGATTAAAATCATGCAGTCACAGTCAAAAACAGATAAAACAAAGAAGGTTGAATGGTACCGATACTGCTTTGGCTCCTGCAGCTGACTCTCTTACAACAAGAGAACTAGCTGTGATGAAAAATCTCAACGCCCAACACAAAAAGCTTGGTGCCTTGAAAGATGGTCATATAGTCTTACCCCGCAACAACGTTGTGAAACCAGGATTGGCTGTTGGACTTTGTGGTTCATTCCCCAGTCTCTGCCAGATGGGAGAGCTTGTGAGGGCAAGCAATGCCAATGGTGTGGTAATGAAACATCAATTGGAATGTGTGCCTATTTCACTTATGGAGCCCTGTGTTGCCCAAATAATACGGATACTAAATCCTACCATTGCTACTACTGTTCGAACGGATTGATCCCTCCCAAGCTCGGCGGTTAGGCAACTCCCGTTGAGTTTACGATTATGTTTTACAAAGATTAGGTACATGTTATCATGATAGTTGCTCACTGTCATTCGAGAATAATGCTCTAGGTAGGCTTCCCAATCTGCTCAAACGTTAAGTAGCAGGTGCAGTGACGTTGACGCTAACCTTAAAATGTCCAAGATGGGGCTCAGAACACCCGCCAGCAGCTCACTCATCAGAATCTTTCGGGGCCTATCCTGAGCTCAGGATCGCGCTTCGCGCTCATTACGGCATTTTTTCATACGATGGCTGAATGCAGCAGTGGATAAATCGTCCTTCCCTTTTTCAAACGAAGATCATTGCACAAGTAGGAATGGCAGAACCGAGATGCATAGAGGCTGTGATCGAGCCTTGTTCTCTTCAGCCTTTAGCCGCTTCCTTCACAAAATCTTTTCTCTCAACAACAGCAATAGCATGACTATCAAGGGTGAAATTATGCAACAGCTCTCCATTCACCCAGGATTCTGCTGGCAATCACTTTCAGAAATCATGCAACAACTGTCCGTTCACCCATCAATGTGCTGCTCATCAGCTGCTGGAAAGAAGGGAACCCTTACGACTGAGGGAATGGCAGGTATGGAGTGGTCTTCCAAAAACAATACTGGGAAGGCAACAATAGCTACATTGATCTGTTTGATGTGTTAACATCTATTCCCTTTTGCATCCCATTAGGGTGAATTGTGCGTGTAATGAAATTTCCTCAACAATCATCTGGAAAATCTAAGTTTAACGAACAGGGTCCCTGTACACTCGACACTCGGCTGAGTTATGATACCATTTCCACCTCAAAAAATGCCAGTGCCGAACATGAAACATACATCTATCAAGAATCATGCAAATGGATTCTTCCTCCTCTCCCTTAGCCCCCCTTTCAACTACGATTAACTGTAAGTAAGAAAAACAAAACTTGTCCGGTCAGGCACCAGGTATACATGGCATGCATCAGAAAGTAGTAGCTTGTACCACCGCCGGGATGATATTTTCCATTGCACTATAATTATCTCTTCCTTTGATTAGCACTGGCTCTGATACAAAAACGCTTGCAGGTTTCAACGATGGCAATGACAGGTTTTGTTGCACGCGAACTACTATTAACGAAGGTTGATGCAAACGGTTTTATAGACGGCTTGAATTTGACGTGCTGGCATCACCGCTGATATTATATTTTTATTACTACGGATTGCCATTTCCAAGGAACGTACCAACAAAATATGCGAATGATGAGTAATCCTCCTACAACTTTCGTAACGGATGAAAAGATTCTGTTGCCAACAAAATCTGTCTCTTTATTGGACGATTCGAGAATTCCGGATCTCATGGATATTATTTATTAACAGTGATCTAATTGGAAATTGGAGAGGATGTAAGGCCGCGTCTTTAGCTATTTAATTTCCCTCCCAATATGGGAGAAGTTTCAAGTTTCTCCCGCTTCGATCGATGTGACGATCCGTACGTCATGAGAACCTGTTCGGAGTACTAGTTCTGGCTTCACAATGAAAGGTCCAACTTAGTAGTGCGTATGGAGGCATGCTGTCGCACTTGCCGTGCTGATCTTTCTACTGCTGAGGGCCAGGGCACCAACAGAACACAGAACGCCCCTAATTTCTAAACCTGGAACTCAAGAAGGAGGTTGCAAGCCACTTGCTGCCCTACCTAGTCAAGGCTTTGCAATAGTTTTTTGAAAGGGATCAGCAATTCAATTGCTTGCTTCATCTCAGTTCCTTGAAACAAACTTCTACATAAAGGTTGAGGTTTTCTGTTCGATGCTCTGACAGAAGATGGACCAAGCACGACAGTACCTACTGGTACTCGGATGAAATCGAGATTTCGATTTGACAACAATAACAGCATAGTATTTATGATGTGTTCCTCTGTCCCGCAAGGATGAGCGACAATGACCACGATAGCAACAGTAGCACCCCTCTAGATGAATCTGTGAGTAGTAATCAGGCGACGCAACCAACGAGATTATATCATTACCAACTAGGGGCACCCTCCTTGATTTATAACGCCAACCGTTCCTCGGCCCGGTGGCTGTCACCGTATCGGATTCCATCGTCGGATCTGCCGCTCGATTCGGCTCGAACTTGGCACGATGTTTGCAGTCGTAAGAATCGTATCCGAGCGCGGTGGGAGCATCTCTCGTTGGGTTTGGACGAGGTACGGGAAGTACCCGTTCCATCCGACATTCGTCGCGGAAGAGCAAAAAACAAAGGCAATAAGCAAATGTTAGAGGAAGAGGACACAACAACAGCCCCCAATGATGAAAACACCGACTTGGATTTTTGCAAAGCACAAGCCAAGGCTCGATTGACGATGTTGCTACAAGAGGATTTTACGTTGACAGACCAGCATAAAGATATGATCCAAATGTATACAGATTACGAAAAGCCGTATCAAGGTAACATCAAAGTTAGTTTTCGAGATGACAAGCATCGCCGAAGGAATCAAAAGGAGCTTCGTCTTCGACCAGTTGACTACGCCAAGAGCCAAGAGTTTCAATTGCAACACAAGCTACAATCAGATCCGGCCTATCTGGCACCGTTTGACTTGGAGGGACTTCAAGAAGCTACAACAGAAAATCAATCACAATTCTTTCGAAAGCGCGTCCAAGGCGACGGACCGCCACGTTCGCCCCAAGGTAATACCTTGCTAGCCTGTCAATGCCCGTGTCCACCCTGTTCCCAGCGACAACAAAACGATCCAAGTATTGTGCTGATCCATCCCAAGGGACCTTTGATGGAGAGGTTGTGCGTGAGCAACATGATACCTCCCTTGGGTCGCGGAAACGCAGGGCACGTCCGGCCCAACGTCAACGAGGTAAAATATCTTTCTTGGGATGTTTATCACCAGTATCCCAACGAAATCGACCTGGACGACACTATTTTCGAAATCAGACAATCCGGGCTGTGGAATGAGCAGAATCCCATTTGTCTCTTGACGGTAAGAACAGGCACCCATGTCAGCATGGTGTCGATCGAATGTTGCCGGCCCGATTTTCAGGACCGCTACGCCTTTGAAGACAGCACGCTATGTTGGGGATGTTACGTCTTAAAGGAGAAACATCGATTGGATTTACGATCAATCTCGCGAAAGGTACGATCCTTTCAACCAGTCTCGTTGACCTCACATGTTCAGTATGGCAACGCCATTGTACCGTCCAAAGTTGCAGTGGCATTTCATTCCATGGGGAGCTACGACACGCAGAATGTGATATACAGTTGCAACACGTTCTATGGTGACGATGTGAAATCACATCGCCACGACATTACCAACTTGAAAAAGGTTACTTTGTTGGATTTTACTACGAATCATCCTATGTGTCTCTGGTCGGCTGCTTTGTCATATGTGCGACCAGCACTGGCAGCGGGAGTCACGGCAAGATTGACACGACAACCAAAAGCAGCGTTTGGCTTGGGTACATCGTTGTATACGATTGACTTGAGGAGTAATTCTGGCACTTTTCAATGGAGTCCCAGCGCCGAAGAAATGTCGACGGAAGGTGTCCATTCCATCTCTGGGCTCATCACGGACCAGAAGCGGGAGAATTACGTATGGGTCGCGTCTACTTCGGCCGGGAAAACATGGGAAATCGATGGGCGAATGCCAGCAAAGGCTGTGACATGCTGGTCGTTGACTTCGGGATGCGAAGGATTTCGGCATATCGTCGTACCCAAGCATGGCTTCCATGGCGAGCCCAGCTTGCTAGTCCCGACGTTGGATTTTACTCCGATGGCCAACATTCGCAGTCTTGGAGGATCTCCTTTTGTCAGAGTCTATACCGACGATGGCGCCACAGGCATTCATGTATATCAAAGACCACTTCGACAAGCAAGATTTCGGGCCGAAAGCTTGGAAGCTATTGCGACACCTGGGATTGATTTCACCGAACGTTCCAGTATAGCAACTAGCTCGTATTTCGCCCTCCCCGATACACAGACAGATTCCTACATTACCGGCCTTGCCAGCATCAGGCTCCCTTTCCAATCGTTCTTTGGGGAACGCCAGGATCTTGATGCGGACATTTATGGGCAATCTCGGTGCATTCTTTGCAACCTGACAATTAACAACAGCGGAGATATATTCTCACTCAATCTTCTTGAAAATACTGGAGGGACAAGCGTTCAAGCATGCCATCGTTTTGACGATTTACCCATCGGTGTCAAAGTGATCAACATTCCAAAAAACTTTGATGGAAGATCTGTCAATCTCAAATGTGGTCGTCAAAAACCGACTGGTGGGATGAACCTTCAAATGTTCCTCACCAATCAATACCCTCTTGCGAAAAAATCATTGGCGTTGGGACAAGAAGCGAAAGGAGCGAAAAGTGGAGTCCTCATTCCAGCAAAAAAAAGAACGAAACTCGATGACGGCGATATTGCCGTTTTTGCCCCTCGTTCGGCTCCGCAATCGTCCGTGGTACTAAAGTCCACTCACGAGGACAACAAAATGTTGCAGCATGGTGAATGGTTGAAATTGCCGGCGTCTTTGACAAATGTGGCAGCTAGTCCAATCAACTTGTACAACAAGGAAGAGAACGACACCACCAGGGACGATTCGTTTGGAGAGAAACGAAGATCGGATCTCACATCTACAGCGATCAAAGACACGCTTCAGTCATGGGATCATGATAGTAATGATAGTGAATGGAGTGATGAGGCATAAATCACAAATCAAAACCTCTCCCTCTAGCGTAGATGGCATTCTATTGCTTAGATTAAGGTGTTACTACTTGTTTGTTACCACATCTGGGGGCTGCGCACTATGCGAAATACTGAGACAAGTTGCGGCCAATTCGACAGCTCTTTTAACGTGAGCGACCGAATAACGATTGTCTAATCCAAGAACATACTGAAGAAGTTCCAAACGCAGGCAAGGTGAATGCATCCGATTTACGATTTCGTAAATGGCAGTGAGAAATCTCATATCATTGAAATCCGTTTGTTCCACCGCTTGACGAAGCTGCGAGGCGAAATTCTTGCGGTTCGATATTGCCTTGTTGCTGACAAATGCCATGAACGACGAGTCTCGATCAACGGCAATTTCAAGATCACCTTGAGCTGCGCGTTGATCTCTCCACGAGGCCAGACGAAAAGCCATATTCTGTTCGCCTTGTTCCACCCATTCCTCGACTGCCAGAAACGATTCTTCCGTGCGCTTCTTTGCACTCCCATCTTGCATGGATTTCAATATTTGTGCGGCGCCTAAAACAGCCAGCAATCCATCAGAATTTGTGGCCGATCGAAGCCTGTCTGTGTCGAGAGGAGGGGGTGGGGGAGGTGGAGCCATGCTTTTCTTTACCTCACTGAGGGTCAAAGGGGTACCATCTGCCTTCTGGACAAGCATAGCTTCGGTATCCAATGAAGATTTCCGTCTCACTAGCGACTTGCTTGGCGATCCTTGCGATACTTCCATTTGATGACCTTCGGAGGCAACCAAGGAATACAAAATCAACAATTGACGAGATGTGTAAAAATCGGATGCTCTGACGGCAGATGCTAATCCTTCGTTGACGATATCTTGCAGCTCGTGTGCCCCGTCCATGTCCCCATTCTCCATGTGTTGCTTATCTTGCACCATGGCATCTCTCAGCACTTGTGCAATGCTATCGTCCGTAGCTCCAAATCCACCGCATATGCGGGCACATTCTTCGGGAGTCAATGTTTCTCGAATCTTCTCGTCCAAATCCAAAAGCTCCTCCAATTTGGTTTCCATGCTCGTTGGATCAGTATCATCTATCTTTGTTTTGTGAGCAATGACTGAATTCTGAAATGGGTTGAGTTGCCGAGCGGCAATCTTGAGCAGTTTATGTTGCAGATTTTCGGTCAATATGCGCACACCCAATTCGGGTGTTATCATCATCAGCGGTAGACCTTTGACATGTTTTTCACCAAAAATGTGTAGAAGACGTGCCCTTGTGCGAAGCAAGGAAATCAAATGCCCATAGGTAGCTGTTCTAACAAACAAGGCAATGGGTAGCCCCGAGCCTTGATCAAAAGATCTTTCAGATCCGTCGATCATTTTGCCATCTGGTCCAACACGGCCAAGGCCACCCACGCGAAGGAAGACTTCGTTGTAGGGCACAGTCTTGATCTGATCCGCATTGACCAGCCGTCCCGCCACAATATAGTCGGTCTTGTTCAAATAATCTTTATTAAATTGTCGTAGCTTCGAGTGCGATACCAGTGCTTCTTCTCGCCCATTGATCAGTTCCCCTCTCGCGTTAACATTGAACTGACGAAAGAAAGAAAACATATGTCTGAACGTTGAATGTTGATTCTTCAAAACATACTTCCAATGTCAATTTAACAACAAATGCTTACCTCAGTCTTGGCACTGTAGCCAGATGGCCAACTCCATGTACCTGTTTGCTTTGCCGCTTCCTCTTCGGACTGGTCACTGTCAAAGATTGGCAGCGCAAAGACAACGCCGGTCGTATACGTGGCCGGTGCTCCATAACATCGCATCTTTTTTCCGCCCGCGGGAAGGAGACTAGTTGGCGTCACAAATGAATTGAATGGAAAGCGCTCGCCATGCGGTCCAATATCGTCCTTGTTCGAGGGATATTTGCCTTTTTTAGATTGAGGGCACTTGAAGCGATGTAAAAAGGAGGTCCATTCGCTATTCTTGATGGTCTTTACCACGGCCCGTTGGTTTTGCAACAAGTCTACCACTAGCTTTTCTTCCTCCGTCCAGTATTGTTCGTGTTGACTTTCAGGTGCTTCCAACAGTGGCTCAAATACGTCTTTGTAGCCCAACTTGAGTTGTGGCAACGGGACAACATGTGGCTGGAAGCCTTGAATCTCGACCGAAGATAAGCTACGGATCGAATCCGTGAAAGAATCTGGGGCACCAAACAAGTTGGACATTTCCGTCAATTCCGACGAAAGCATGGGATCTTCCTGTACATAATGTTCGCTTAGGGATCGTAGCCTTCGTGACACTTTGGGGGATTCCAGAGGGCGATCGGAAAGAAAGCTTTGATGACGGGTTGCCCCATGAATACCTTGTAATCTCGCTTGTTGCTCTTCAGCTACGTCACAGGCACGTCGAACATGATCCCGAAAGACAATGGAGCGGGCGCTTTCATGGTACACCAGGACTGGAGGAGGCAGGTCACCTTTTTTGGATGACGACGAGCTCTTGACACTGCCACTTCCGAAGTGAGTGCTGTCATCATCAGAATGATGCGAGCCATCTTGGGATGAGGTTTCAGAGCCCGCAGAGGAATCAACCGATGTAGATCGTCCGAAGGACGACAGTCGTTGTTTAAGGTTCACTACTTTCATTCGTTTCCGTGCAATGGAAGGAAAAACTAGGCTGCGGACACCGAGCGGACCCGTGTATCGCAAATATCGTTCGACTTCCTTAAAACTAATTAAGGCTACGACAGCAAGGGTCGCAAAGATGGCTCCGTGTGTCTCCGAATACAGGAGCTCCCAACTCAAAAAGCCGGATCGAAAAAAGTCTTGATCGATAATCGTTGTGCTAGAGTACTGATGACAATAAAATTATTGGAATGTCGTTTGTTTGTCTATCTGCCTTTGTCGTGATAGTTTATGTTGATAGATCTGTCGCAAGTAGCAGAACGCAACAAAAAACTTCAACTACTTTTGTCCAAAGTGGTGGTGTCTGTTGCCTTCCGAAGAAGGCTCAATGAGGAATAAAACATCAATCAACACCTATCTTCGTCTTTATAAACGACGACAACAGACGCAAAAATGCGAACCTCTGATGGCAATGTTCCTCGAGACGTTCCTTGTTGGTTCAGGTGTATTCACTGTCATCACTGTCAATCTGAAGGAAGGGCAATTCAAAAAGGACAGCTGGAGGTTATCGTGTGTTTTGAATATGAAGGTACTTTTGATCATATTCCTACCTTACACTGTTAGTATTCTCGCCTACATCAGAGTTTGAGTTTTTTCATAATATACTACAGGTATTAACGTACGTACCGGTACTCGGAGTGCGTTTAATACTTTTGTACCTACCGGTACGACCTGTACGACTTACAGTTAAGTAAAACCGGACTCGTATCATACTCCGTACCTTCAATCAGTTGGCGCGCGTGGCGACATTCAAACGTCATCGTCTCAATCGTCTCCTACGGATCTTCAGAATCCACTACGGTAAACTCTACCGGTACATAGTACCGGTAGGTACGGTAGTTTTTATGCTGCAGACTTCCGACACATGATTGACTACAAGTTGCTTCCGACGACCCTGAAATCGATTTAACATCGACCCACTAATCTACTATTGCTGGCTCCCAAATCCAATCCCAGGAATTGCCGTACTTACCAGTTGTATTACAAATTTCATTCACTCCTCTTGCGGATCAAGAGCCTGCGGAACCGTAAGAAAGATACCAAAACAGTAGTTGCTCGAGCCAGCAAAATGGCTTTCAAACTTGTTCTCGTCGCCCCATTGCTTCTAGCAAGCGCTGCCGTGACCGCCGCCTTTGTGCAAAAATCACCTATTCACGCAAGCATCACACGGCAGACTTGTAGGTCCCCATCCTCTCGACTTCAAGCAACGGCAGTCGACGCCATTGCCAGTCTGTCGTCATCCCAAGCCGCCACTGTCCAAACGATTGCTGCGGCCATTCCCGACCTGGAAGTCAAACCCGATTTCTGTTGGAACGGCGAAGCTGTGGCTGGAAGTTCGGCCACCCTGGATGCTCGTGATGCTCCGGGTCCAGCCAACATTGCCTGGCTGAGTGCCCTATCGGTCGATTCCAAGCTGGTTTCCTTAACCATTTTCAATGGCCCATTGACGGACGTGCCCCACTTGGTTTCGCGCTGTGTCGTCATCAACGAGTCCACAATGCGACTGACCCTCGACGCTCGACCACGGTCCAATGGGGGTTGGGAGATGCGACGAGAGGATGGATCCTATCCCGGACCTGATGAACTAGGCCGGCAAGCCTTTGAATTTTCCGGCAATCGCATGGATTTTGAGAAAAAGTTTGGCACTGAGGAGTTGAAATCTTTCCTGTCGGGTTTGGTATCGTCGTTGGAAGGCGCAACACCCTACATTGCTCCGGCGAGCGATCTTGACAAGTTGACCCGTGGTCCGCTCTATACTTGTTTGGAAATGCCCGTTACCGATTCCAATGTCGCGGCCGTCGTGGCAGCACGAGAAAAGATGGCCGACATTTGGCTGTCATGGGCAAAAGACCCCGCACATGACCACAGGTGAGTCAATACTAGAAAAGGTTTTTTGGCGAGACAGTTGAATGTGTGTGGCTAACTACTTCAATATCACTTTCATTATCTCTCGTTTTAAGACCTGGCGCTCCAGTAAACACGCAATATGTATACGACACCAAGTTCAAACAGAACGCATATGGATCGCTGTTGGAAGAATATTCAGCCTTGTTCGGTCCGCAAGACGGACAGCGTCTAGCAGTGGGAGAGTCAGGTCCCTTGGACGAAGCCTATGTCGGGGGTGGATCCTAAAAAACAGAACATAAATATGTGGCTAGTGGTAGATTCTGACATGTAGCTTGTCAGGTTCAGTAACCTATATAGTCAAGACTATGCCTATCACAAATCTCCTGCTCCACACGTGTCGTTCTCGGCGACTTCATATGGTCCCATCCACAGCAATATTTGGTAGCTGATGATCACCATGGCAAACGATCCCACGATATCTTGGACGGCAGTCTCCAGAGGACCGCCCCATTTCCCAGAGTCACGCTCAAAGATAAACGTAAAGAGTAATGGGGCAAAGGTACCAGTACAACCTGCAGTCAAGATACTGATAAACTGAGCAATCATCACGGTCAGTCCAAACGGAACGCTGTATCCGCTGGCAAAAAAGGCTATGGTCCCTAGAAAGACGCCCATTCCGATTCCGAGATATGTTGCAGCTCCAATCTCTTTGAACAGCCAATTCTTGTAGTTCTCAACCTTGACTTGACCGTGGGAAATAGCACGAGTCGTTAGAGTACTTGCTTGTAATCCCACGTTTCCGGAGATGGCAGATGACAACGGTAGAAAACCAATCAAGAGTTGGTATTTGGTCCTGCCAATCAAGTAGCACAGACGATCACTTCCACCAGATACCATAAGTAGAACAGGAATTTCAAACAACAGTGTCACCGTCAATGCAAACAAACGTTCAGGAAACGCTCTCTGCCAAATCGAGCATTCCAGATACTCTTTTGCCTCGTTGGAGATCGACCGAACCGTCGACGATCCCTCGGATCGGAGATCGCTGAAAACGCTTTCGGCAAGAGAGTTTAGATCGTCAACAGTTCGAATCGACGTAAATGATGCGAAATTGGAGTTTCGCCGGCTCATCGTAACTTCTCCAGGTACACCATCCAGCAGACCCTTTCGTTCATCGTTGTTTGCGTCGCTCCACTTCCTAGAAAAAATCTCGGACAATCGTCCTTTATGACCCCAGCTGAATTTCCGCGTCTGTCCGTCCTCCTCTGCAGCTGGAGTGCCATAATGATGTAAAAATGGCATGGGAACACCTTCACTGTTACCTTGATCGGGAGGACTTTTTTTATTTGATGGAGAAAGACCCGGTGACCACATTTCATTTTGGAGTAGCATATCGTTATCCAAGGGCTTTGAAGGCGACTCAGGGGATTCCAAGTCGTTCTTGTCAAAATCGAAACCTTCGATGTGAGCAGTGCCTCCTCCATCTGTTCCGCTGATACCATGATCCGGGAGCGATGATGCCTTCTTGAGGCGTGCCGAAGGCGTGTCCGACATGTTTCGAATGTCACCACGTAGATTTTGGTTATAATTGAACAGCCCTGGTCGCATGGTGCGGTTGACAATCGTCCCATACGAGGCATATTGGTCGAGAAGTTCATTCTCAGTTTGAGCGCCGGGGCCACTAGGTGTGGTATCTAGGCGAGGCATCGAAGTGTCTCCGGGTCGTACTTGCGATGGCTCGTGCAACTCAATTGGAGGAGGAGACACTGGGAGCATTTCACTGGATACTAATATATCTCGCGGTTCGTCCTCATCTAGTCCAACTTCGCTAGGAGGATTGGCAGCGATACTCGCATCACCACCTACGCTGGACGGGACAACTTGAGACGACACCGAAGCAGTCTCCATCGCATCAATACTGAGCTGATCATCGTTGGTGGTGTGGACCCTTCCACTTTGGTTTGCGACCGAAGATGCCGATTCCATTGCTGTTGTAGGCGTTCCCTGTGAATTGTTCGGGTGATCCATGTGTATGGGTCCGCCAAAATCAGAAACTAGCTCGCCCAGTTCCGACATGTCGTCCCGTTCTGATGGTGGAGCGTTGGACCGACTTGCCTCATCGATCGCCTCCATCTCTTGTATCTCCGCCTCCGTCAATCGCAACATCCGTGGTTCGGAAGGACTCTCGGAACCGTCCTGGTGCAAATCACCGGGGACGGCCACTTCGCGGTGTAAATTGTCTCCAAGATGAGTTTCGTCCACTTGTTCGGGTCTCTGTATGGCAGGTATTTCCAGGGGAAGTTCGTCTTGATCGTCCTCGGAAGGAGGAAGACACGTCGTAGACGCGTTGTAGACAGAACCCAGTGCCATACTCTCTGCGTGTAGAGGCAAGGGACCCTCTTGGGATGTATCGGCAATGGACGACGCTGTTGACATGTTGAGATAATATCTTTGAACAACAGGAACGGGCATACCCGCTATTGTTTGGGAATGATCTGTATCAAATGAAACACTGCGCTGCACGTTTAAAGGAGTATCCATGACATGGCTCGTGGCGCTTTCTGGACCATCCACAACAACCATGGTGGGTTCTTGAAGAAAGCGCTCCATGACCACACCTTGGTTGGGCAGAGTGTCTCGGGGGGCCTCTTTCTTGGCCGTGTCTGCTTCCTGTTGCAGAGAATTCTCTTGTTCTTGTAAGAATCTCTCCATTGGATAATTCATTTTGGAAGTTTCGTCTTCCAACGTCTCGATAGGTGCCACGGTGTCCTCTCCGACTGTTCCAGCGACACTATTCGTTTCTCTGATGGCCACATTACTGTCCATACCATTTTCGGACATGCCATTGTCTCCATAGATGCCCCCAGATGTTTCGTACTGATCTTCTTCATCGTCAGCTTCGGTATGTGCGGCCATGGCGAACTGACGTTTCCATCTCGCCCGTTCGCTCTCGACTCGCCGTTGTCGCTCTCGTTCCACCAACTGTTCTTTGAGTGTCGGTTCATCTCGTCGGGGAGGCACTGCCGCAAAAACGACGCCATTGACGTCATCATCCATTTCTTCATCGCCATCCAGAGTGTTAATATCACCCGTCACAGAAGATGGCATTCGTTGAATATCATCGGTCTCCACTTGCCGGCTCCAATTGTCTTCGTCCTCATCGTCCTCCTTGACAGCAGTGTCCACAAGAAGACTATGACCAACATGGGTCTCTGCTGCTTCTTCTTCCTCCTCCTCCTCTACATCATCTGCTTCTACATGACGACTCCACGATTCGTCTTCCTCCACACTATCGTGCCGGCGATCGGCACTGTTTGCGATCGAGTGGTGGTGGTTGTCCATAACAATAGCGTATGGGAAGTTTTTGATTTGAATTGCTACAGGCAGGTTATGCTGCTACTTACTGTCGATTAGGTTTCTGTTTGATTACCAGTGTCAGATAACTCATTCACAGTCAATAAAATCTGATGGAACTATTACTCTGCGACTAGGTAACAAGCTCTCTACTAGTAGAGCTAGAGTAGAGTAGTAATAATAGTCAGTCAATTCCACAACAACAGTGCAGTTGCACAACTGCACCCTCCTTTTTTAAAAATTCGAGGAGAGGAGAAGATGGATCGTTAATTACTCTACTACTGCAATCTTGTTGTAAAATGTATTGTTATTAATGTGATATTTCATATTACAAAAAAGAAAAATAATGCGCTCGGACGTAGGGTGTTCTCTACTCTCGAGATCGTGACGAGGACATGCGGAACATTCCACTGTATCATAGTACCGGTAGTGGTCTACCGTATTGCTACGGTACAAACCGGTGGATTGTTCTATCTGTGCATTAGACTACCGAACAGTATCATACCGTATTCATGTTCTGCACCCTCGACCTCGACTCGCTCACTTCTCGAAAGTTTACCGGCAGAACAGTGCGAACTAACTGTAAACGACGTAATGTTAGAAGCTGTGAACCCCCATCCCTTATATCTTGAAAAGAACCAACAAAATAGTAATATATATTATCGGTAGTAGTAATAGCTCTACCTACTAGCTAGCTAGCTAGTAAAGGAACATCTTATTACAACATATCATTGTAGATTGCATCATGAACATTTTACTTGTTGAAAAATTGGACTTCGCCCCTCAGTAAAAGTTTCGGCAGGTCTACGACTCCTAGTCCCTCATGAGGAGCAGCATGGGGAAACAGCAATAGACGTCCTCGACGTGGTGCTACTTTGGCCAATACCAAAGATCGACCTTCACCCATCACATCACCGAGCAAACATGTTTCTCCTCCAACGTTGCAATCCGTCAAGTACAGAATGAATGTGTGCGTGCTTCGTTGACTTGCGTGTTGCACAGGATCGTGTTGTCCACTGCTACTACTACCGAAAGGATCGACTCGACACAAATCAATATGAGGAGCCAGAACAGTTCCCACTTTGGTGTAGTTCAAAAATCGCATGTGTGGGTATACTCGTGCTGCAAGTTGCAAGTTACCGCCTAAAGAATGTATCGTTGTACGGATACTGTCTTCTAGAGACTCTCGGACCCAACCTTCGGCGTCACAAAAGTACGATCGTTCCGAGCAAAGATAAACATTCTTTTTTTGCTTTTGATTTTGATCGACTGGCAACGATTCGAATAGCTTCAATAGTTCTTGATTAAGTTCAAAGGAGACAGCGTCATCAATCATAAAGGAGCCGGCACCAGGATGGTTCGTTTCTTCTGGGATCAGTATCGTCAGTCTGCTGGAATCGTTGCTGCGTTTACCCAATTCCACTGTCTTTATCATACCATCTTTCGAAGAATGTTCCAACACTTTTATGGCTTGATTGTTCTCTTTGGCGTGGTCACAAAGAAGATTCAAAATGTCTGTATTTCCTGTTGCTTCCGCGAAGGTAACAACGGTGGACCCTCCGTTGGCAACAATGGTCGTATCGGAACCAAACTCCAATAGAAGCTCGATCATGTCCATATATCCTCGCCACACTGCAATGTACAAAGCCGTCTGTCCGTATTCATTGACCCAATCGACGTTGACACCAGCTTGTAGGCAGGCAGAGACATAAGGAATAGCGTTCATCTCTACACTTCCGAAAAACTTGTCCATTCGGACATCTTGAGTAGAACCCAACGATGGCAGAATAGCTTGCTGCCAATTGGGTGCAATATGGTCCTGCTCCGAAGCCCTTTTCTTTTTCCCTTTGAACGATTTCAAAGTTTGTTGGGTTGCTGGAAGCAGATGGAGGCGGTGAAGTGACTCAAGGCGTCTTTCGTTAGGTGTTAGGTCCTGCCAACACTTCTTCTCGGTATCTGGCAACATTTCCACCGGTCCAACAAATGCTCCACACTGAATACAAGACAATACATCAGGCGCGGCATGCTTATCAGGGCTATCGATCGTCTGCAACATGTCCTTCCAAAAGCACGGTTCGCAAAATTCATGCTGGCAAGGGAGAAAACGTAGGCGATAGAAGAGGGGAACAGTTTGATCGCAGCATGGACAAGCAAAACAACGATTAGATATTGAATCGATCGTTGCAATGGTGGAAGAAGGCACTGTTGCCGCATTTTGTCGCATCTCCACCACCCGCGTCACAATGTATGTCGACAATCGCAATGGAAAACGATCGAAGAACCGGCGGAGGACTTGTTGTCCAAGTTTGTACAATTCATGGGCATTGGCACAGTAATCACTTTCATATTTAAAATCCATGGCATGACCACTGCGTATGCACGGATTGATTCCACCATGCAATAATGCAGAGACAATAGAAAACTTGCCACACCAAGTGGCAAACTCGTAAAACGTAAAGGTATACAGCCTTTCAAGATACTTCCACAAGATATCCGCTTTTTCGTGACCGAACCACGACAAGAACAACTGCACCAGTTGTTCATGCATAACGGCGTCGTTCCACAGGTACACGTGGATATCGTGAGGACGTGACAAGAGATCGAAATGCCGATCCACAAACGTAGTGGAAAATTTCGATCGGTTCCCTTTCATTACATGTCGCAAGTACTCCGATACAATGGGGATTCTCTGAACGGAGGAATTAAAAGTAAGTACCCATGGAAGTTCACGCCCGTCTGCTTTGGCAGTTCCATCAATGTTGGCACCATCCAGTCGAGCACGAATGTGATGCCGGGATTTTCGTCGGTCTCGTTCTCGAGCACTCCTCCAGCAATCTCGTCCTGGCTGTTTGGCATTTATTTCGTCTGACATGCTCTAGTAAAACAAAATGCTAATACTACCGCATATGATTAAGTGCATGGCTGTCTGCGACTGGCAGCTAACAATGTCTCATGTTTCGTTCTACTACCTACACTCAGTAATCAGTACAAGGTGCAAAACAGGTGTAATGTGTAATGATTCACTGTCACGATTTGAGGATGTTGTGGAGTTGTGGAGTACGACTACCGTAGAGTACTGACTGTGATGAGAATGTGAGGCCTATCACATGGCTAATCGAGCAATCTGAAAAATCTCGTATCATACATTGTTGCTGGTACGTGCGTACTTACCTAAGGTATGATCGCATCCAAGATGATATTATTTTTACGGAATGTTACTCGGAGTAGATTACTCCGAATTAGTTTTCTAACGTCAAGTATAGATCCCATCAATTCTTTGATCTCTATTCATTTTCAATTTCTTCGTTCGTTCAATCAATCCATCCATTCATTACTATTGATTATTGTTATTCAGTGTAGTGGAATGGTTATGTATTTGCGGCCCGATGACTGTGACAAAGCCAACTCTCTTCAATTTCATCATCCCCTCGGAGTACGTTTCAAGCCCATCCTAAGTAGGCTTACCTTACAATCAGCCAAGTGGGTGGCCATGGTGGAGGAGGTCGACCAAATCGGAGCAAATTTTTCAAACTTTTCACAAAGAAAAATATTCTCCCAACCTTCTCTGCAACAAAAAATTACGGAAGAGTCGGGATCGCTGATTTTGAATTGGGCATGTGTCCATGGGATAGACGCGTAACCAATAGCTGTGAGTGAGACGGAACTTGGGAAGACAGAGTGTAGGCTGCTCGTATCAAGTTGAAACATCATGAAGATCAATGAATGAAAGGTTATTAGGTGGATATTCATTCGCAGTAGTACCAAATCATCGGTTTCATTCTACTGACATCTATTCGTCAAATCGAACTCTCAACTTGATTCCTGTGGCACCGCTGTCCAACAATCTCGCGCATTCCTCTTGCATCTTTTCCAAAGAAACATCCTTGAATTGCGAACTGGCCCAGCCATCCTTCCCTAACCCGGCATTCACTTTGCGCCCGGCCATGGCCATGCGTAAGATCGTATATAGCAAACCACCCGATGTCACCCACGATTTCAAAAAGAATCCTTTGACATCCTTCCGACGATAAATCAAATCCATGGGATCGATATCACGACAAGATCCTGCTAGGCCACCGTAGACATACAACGTCCCGCCATTTGGAAGGCAGCTCAAAATATCACCTGAGCTTGATCCAGCCACTGCGTCAAAGGCTACCGTACACTCCAATTCCTTTATTTTGGTCTGAAGTTGGTCCTTCCAATCGCTATCACTCGAATTGATTATGTGTTTGGCACCAAGCTCCTGCAGCAATTTCACTTGTTCAGCGCGACGCACTACATTGATAATTTCCACTCCATTGGTCAATTCGGAATTGTTGGAAAGTTTGACCATCATTTGACCCAACTGAGAGGCGGCTCCGTATGGACCAAGGCTTTGGAATTGTGTGTTGTTTTGGCCGTGTCCATAATTCCCAAGACTGTGTATGGATTGACAAAGAAACTCGCACCGTCTTCCACCGGCAGATCATCCGGCAAGGGGAAAAATCCATCCGTGGCCGAAACGGTGACATACTCGCTGTAGGTACCCTGATTGTTCTTGGGGCCCACCACACCAACCTTTTGTCCAATCGACACTCGTGCCTTGGTCAACAAACCGCTTCCAATTGCCACTACAATACCACTGCCTTCGTTACCAATGGCAATGCCGTCGTCATTCTTCTTGGCAGTCTTCCAACTGCCATAATCGGACGGGTTAACGGCAGCTGCCACCATTTTCACCAGTACTTCGTGGCTTTGCGGCTTGGGAACATCAACTTCGCGGATTTCCAGTTTGCACTCCTTTACGGTCGATCCGCCCTCCAGGACCACCATTTGTTTCATCTTTTCGGGGATTTCAGGTGTTGACGACATGCTGTATAGTGTGAACGAAAGGATAGTGGGTTGTTGTTGCTGCTGCTGCTTCTGATGAAATATGACGATGATGCATGCAATGCTGCGCTATCTACTACTGGTAGCTAGCTATGATACGTCGTACGACGTATGATAGACATCTGTCATTACAAGGAGTTGTTCTCGATTTCCCGAGAACAGCAGAGAAGCTTTCGTGGATGGATACCCTTCCATCAATAATAATTATTTATATCCCATTCCATTTTTTTTTCAATTTTGAGCGTCACATACTCAATACGGAGTATTTTTGAATTTGCCTTGCAGCAAGTGTAAACTGTAAACCAATGGTCAATTAATAAAATATGTACGTCGTAGCTGTATAAAACCTCCTTCCCTTTCCGACTTAACCTATATTATTACACTAGCTAGACATTTGCCGTCATGTTTGCCAAGTAGACAATTTCATCACTATCGTCAAAAGGTATGTCAATGCTATCAACCATGATCGAGCCAGTCAACGGGCATTCCGCTGCAATTAAACCATCAAGTTCAGCTTGCAGATTTTCTGCAGAAGGATCAGCGCAGTTGCTGGGTTTCCGCTGCAATTCGCCTTCGATTTCTTTGACACGCGCTCGCTGTCGCTCATTCAAGTATGGCATGACTTGTTTCTTCAAAGCGGACTCCAACACAACGTATCCAGAAGGAAAAACGTAAAACGGTTCGCCTGCCGACAGGATTGGTTTATTGGTGAACGCACAACGTGCATCTGACCTCATTTCCATACGGTGGGTACGCAATCTGGAAATTTCACCCCGCAAAGCATCACAAGTATGATCGCATTCGTTCATTTCTTTCAAAAAGCCTTCAATTTTGGAAGAATACGAAGTCAAAGCCTCGCAAATCTCGTCCTTGATTTGATCGATTTGTGCAAAATCTGGCAAGAAGGGAAGGACCTGTACGAACATTGATAAAATGTTGTGAGAATGAAGACTAGCAACCATCGATGGATCTTCAATCATTTTTCAACTCACATCCTCGATCGAGAGAACATCTGGACCACAGTCTTTCAGTACAGACACCACTTTTGACACCACATCTACATCTCCCCCGTGAACGCCTTCCAACGCAGCATGTTTAGCAATCATCAACCACAATCGTTTGCGTTCTTCCAACTCTACACTGTCTTGTGCGAGTTCTCGAGCCAGCGAGGGATCGACTTTGAGCGCCAACTCGACTGCTTGCTGTCGCATGCCAAAGCCCCTGTGAAATGGAAGTACAAAATTGAATGAGTGCGAATGCAAAAAAAAAACTGACATCCGACCCGATCATTCTCTCACTTACATGTACACTTTAATGGCCGACCGAAAATGTCGCCCTGTACTCAAAATCGTTCGTAGTGCATAAGACATGTCGAGTGGGCCAGACAAGTCATCATCTGCATTCGAATGTAATCCAGCCTTTCTCGAAGCTTCGGCGGCGACCGATGCTGAGGGTACATGAGCTGATAAGAATTTAAAGAGTGGCTCCTCGTCGGCCATTTCAACGTAGAGTGAGATAAGGAAACTGTAGATGGCGCTGCTACGGCATCCCAGCTTGATTACACCTTCTAAGAATTTGGTAGACACGGACGGATCGTCAACAAATGACCCGGCTTGTGTCAATATTTGAACTTCGACTCCTCCTCCAAACATGTCTCTGGATCCCGCGACATCAACGCTCTCCAATGTTTTGCTTTCTTCCACCCCTTCTTTGGCAAAAGGGTTTTTCCCTTTCGCCGCTTGCGCCACTTGCTTGGCTCGAACTCGATCGCGCCGAAGCCTCTCGTAAAACATGAAAGATGGGAGCAATCGTGTTGGACTTAGGCCGTGGGTATATCTAGAAAGAAATGACTTTCCTGCGAGCACGGGAGCCCGGGCCAAAAGCGTAGAGGCGTACTTGTAATACAGCGACTCGGCCAATTCGAAAGGTGCTTCGTTCAAAATTCTCAATGCCTCTACAACACCATCCTGAGTATCAGGTGACACTCGGAGAGCTGCACTAACTGCCGTACTGATGTCGCCACTCACGGCAGCATACGCGGCACAGTCCGTTGCGTTAACATCATGGGATGTCAAAATCTTCATGATGGTTTTGGCATCCATTGTGTGAACATTTTGGGACAAAAATTGAGTCAAAGCTTGCTTGGCTGAGGGCGACGAATCTTTTTCATGCAAGTAGAGCTCCGTCAGCCAAGCCCCGATCATAGTACAAGTCATTCTGTCATTGTTGTTCTTTGCAACTCGCATCTTGTCGGATAAGTAGGTGATCAATGGAAAGTTGCTTTTGAGAGAATCTCTCGCCAGTGGCGAGCCACCGTAGGAATGCGGGTCATCAATGCCTAGATTTGTCAAGGCTAGACGAACAGCCGTGTCCGCAAAAGGTTCCAATGCTGGAGGGCATTGAGCGAGGTACTTGGCAGCCAGACTCGCTCGCCCTTGCGACAAGTGGTACTCCGCTCTCACAGCAGTCACAACAGCTTTCTGCGATGGATTGGTACACAAGGTTTTGGCTTGTTCGAAGAGGCTTTCTTGTGCCTTCTCTTCTTCGCTGAGATTGGTCGCGGGGCTCCCCACTACTGGCACTGAAGTCGATTGTGGACAATGGACAACGGAGGGCATTTCCAAGCTCTTGAAAAGTGTGTATTTCCACACATCACGGTCCTCTTGTGTCGAAGAGATGTGCACCAAGCTGCGGCCTTTTCGCAACCAAACTTGATCAGGACGTCGGATGTCACTCATGAGTTCCCCGATCCCCATAATGGAATCGTCCATATGAAGCGTCGAAGCTCTCTCCGAGGTAGATCCCGATGCAAACTCCACTCTCTCCTTTTGAATCACCTTCTGCGCCACCCGATTGATGAAACGCACTTCGTTGTTTTCTGATAGAGTAATGATATGGTGTGGTGTCAAGGCTAGCGAGACTGGAATACCTTGTTTCTCTGCGTAGGGCAAAATGCCCGAATCGACAATCATGGAACCGCCAGCGAATGCCGGTCCACTTTGAGCTCGATCAATGGTTCCATAGTAAATGCCCGTTTCGGTCCGCATGGCCACGTGATCGTTGCAAATCTTCAAATCGGCATGGTCCAAGCTTCCCGGGAGCTCTACCAAGGACCCGTGAGCCTCGTCCGCCAAGACCATGCGAAAGGACGAGCTGTGAGCAGAGTAGAAGGTGTAAAATCGTGTACGTTTACTCTTGCCGGAAGTGGAACAAAGTACCAACAAACCAGTGCGAAGCCGTTCAAAAATCAATCCAGTGACGGGAGCTTCCGATTGTAGTTGATGCAACAATACGGGTTGCGTAAGGATCTCTTCAGTGTCGGCACTATTCTTCTTGGGAGCGTTGTTGGACGTGCTCGATGACGAAACGGCACTGGCGGTGCTACTTCCATTGGCCAGCATGTACTCGTAAATTTCGCCAGCAGACGTCCCCAATAAAATTTTGCGACTGGTACCTTCGGTACCCTTTTCTCTATCCCATGCTACGGTGGTCACATAGGATCCTGCTGATATGCCCTGTTGTAGTGGCTTAGCATTGGACGACATTCGTGCTTGGGAGGTAGCAGACACCCCATTCAAGTCTTTGGGCCAAGTTCCATCGGCATTTCGACCAAACCCATTTAACTTTTGGACTGTGCGTAACGAGGAGTGATGATAATAGGCTTCTCCGTTACGTGCTGAAATCAGTGTATGCGTTCCCGTCGGGTCAACAAAGACATGCATGATTCTACCATCTCCTCCTGCCACCGGCGGTGGCAACACAATCCATTGATCAATTCCACTCATGCGACGGACATTCCAGCGACTGACCAATCGGAGAATAGAGGATGTTGTCGAGTCTCCCGATGGACATTCTACTGCCGCTACCATCCACGAATTGGCAGTAGCTACACATCCGGCCCGGGGTGGTCGCAACGGCCGCGATCCTGACGCAGTCGAGGAGGATGATGCTTGTACCTCATCATCTTTGGACATGCTATCATTGGCTGATACTGGATTGAGAACCCGACTCATAAATCCGGAAAAATAACTCGATTCACCACCACCGGCAGCACTGGCATCTCCATCACCATCTTCAATGGAGGTGGTAGCCGTGGAATTGTCTTTGTTGGTAGTAGTGTTGCTGCTACTCTTCTCTTCAATACCCAGAGCAGCACCGGCTTCTCGACTTTGTTTCAGGAGCTTTTGATAGTTCACCAACGACAAGGCATCCAAATGCCATTCTACATGACGGGCCGCCCAAATCGAAGGTTCTCCCGGCGAGGGATCATTGTTGTTGATGTTGTTGTTATCTTTGGTGTTGCGTCCGATTTTGGTGAATCCCACGCCCCTGGAACTAGGAGTACGACGCTCCACGTCCGAGAACATTCTAATGATATTGATGTTGTTGTTGTTGCTGTTGCTGCTGCTGTTGCTACTACTACTACTACAGTGTTATTGGCAAAAGCAGATGAACCGAGACGGCTAGAGTCTACAGACACATCATGGAGATGTCTTTGTGTGTTGACTTCAGTGTGTTGAGGAATCGAAACAAAAAGAATACAGTTAGTAGAACACAAAGAACACAAAATCACAAATAAATGTTGTATTTTATTCCCCTTCGACTACAAAATAATACTTAAATCTGATGAGTTCTCTACTACCGTAGCTCTAGTAGCTAGCTCTAGTAGTAGAGAGTAGTATCTAACAGTAAATACCTATCGCCAGTATGAACGTACTATCGTCATCAGGCCTCATATTTTACAAGTCTACTAGACTACTGGAGGATGCGCGAAAATGTACTACTGCGCTTTGAAACTGTCTCAACGGTTATCCGACCGTTACGCCTGTGTTTAAAAGATCGCCC
This sequence comes from Nitzschia inconspicua, assembly GCA_019154785.2. Classification (NCBI taxonomy): domain Eukaryota; phylum Bacillariophyta; class Bacillariophyceae; order Bacillariales; family Bacillariaceae; genus Nitzschia; species Nitzschia inconspicua. Next base: position 1,767,338 of record JAGRRH010000001.1, on the reverse strand, counting down.
CGTCAACTCCGATTATAGTACAAATTCCCAGGAGTCATAGTACAAACGACCATTTTTGACCATAGAGATAGTACAAATTATAGTACAATTTATAGTACAAATTATAGTACAAATTATAGTACAATTTATAGTACAATTTATAGTACAATTTATCGTACACGGTATCATACAAGGTGTGTTGCGAGTATTACCTACTTAGGTACATCAATACGTAAAATACGTACTACTACGTAGTATGTAGTGGGACAATCATCCGACAATACACAACGACACAACATCATCATTGCATCCATCACCTCGTCTTTCGCCGTCCGCTAGCTAGATTATTAGACTTGAATTTTCAACTATAAGTACATAGTACTACGTAGAAGCGAGTTGTTTATATCTCTTTGTCTGGAATATCTGGCGCGAAGATTAATTCGAGGGGTAGAGAGATGCAGACTTTAAGAAAAACGGCGGCAGGAAGACAGCAAACACCTACGAGAGTATCACAATCGGAAAAACGTAGTCATCGCATCCGCTGGATTCGTGCATGGAATACGAACTCATCTGTATCACTGTAGTAGTACGATAACAGATTGTGAAAGACGCGAGGTGATGGATGTAACTAATACTGTCGTACATCGAACGATTTTGATGCTTTTTATGTTTGTTGTCGTGTCGCTACATGATTTTCCTACTACTTACTATACGTAGGAACATACCCTGGAAAGTGTACTATGAATTGTACTACGAATTATGAATTGTACTATGAATTGTACTATAAAATGTACTATAATTTGTACTTTAAAATGTACTATCATTTGTACTATAAAATGTTTTGTACTATGACTATAACTTTATAGTACAGAATCGACTCTGCCATAGGACAAATTATAGTACACATACATCATTCTAAGGCTATCTCCAAGCCTAGCGCCTGAACTTTTAAAATGAGACCTTCTGATTGGCTGAAAAAACAACTTTAAAAGTTGGAATATGCCGGCCTGTAAACGTTTGGAGTTGGGCGGCCTGTAAACTGTCCAATACTTAAGCCACATGGTCATTGGCGCGCCAATGAAGTACATATCATACATAATCGGAATGTCTTCACAGTCAGTAGAGTGTTGACGCTTGAAGCACATCATGTTTCCTCTTCTTCCTATTGCAGAAGCGTGAAGCATAAAACAACAACAACAACAACAACAACAACAACAACAACAACCACACATTCTCCCTCGACGGCCAGTAGAAGGGTTTGAACTCACTTCTCACTGAGCTCCAAGATGCAACTGGGACAAGACGAAACACCACTCGATGTTGGTCAACAGCGCCAGGTTCGACCAATTGATGCGACTGATGAGCGTCTTTTTTCTTTGTGGAGCATGGTGGACAGAGATACGATGGGTAATCGTTACGAATTACTAGATGATTTAGTAGATGACAAGTAACGAAATCGCCCATTATCACGGGCATGGACAACATGGTGGATCCGTCTCTGGACGGATTGTCATCAAGCGAGACTTTGAAGCAGCATACAAGAGGCTGTGTGAGCAATACTTTAATGGAGATGAATCGTTGTATACGGCACAACAATTCAAGCGTCGATATCGAGTTTCTCCATCGATCTTTGAGAAGGTTTATCAACAACTTCTTGGCAAGGGTGTCTTCAGGAGACCCGATAAGCTGGATGCCTGCGGGCGCAAAGGAATCCATCCACTGGTTCGAATGACCGCCGCTTTCAGGGTACTTGCTTATGGATGTGGTGCAGACAGGGAGGACGAAAACTTGTCGATCGGTGAATCCACTGTCCATGATGCAGTGAAATCTTTTTGCAAATTGTTAATACAGGAGTTTGGTGATGAATACCTCAACCGGACACCGACAGTAGCTGAAAGAAACCGAATTCTCAAGCACAACAAAACTAGAGGGTTTCCTGGATTGTTTGCATCATGGGACTGCAAGCACTTTGTATGGGACAACTGCCCTGTTGCACTACAAGGACAGCACAAAGGCCACCACGCGGGTGGTAAGTATACAAAGATACTTGAGGCCATTGCGGATGGCTCATGTTACATTTGGTTCGTCCATTTTGGAGCACCTGGATCATGCAACGACATCAACGTCCTTGACAAGTCGTCCATCGTTGGGGCGCTTCTTTCCGGACAACTTGACCTAAAGACAGAGCCTTACGAAATCAACGGAACAATCAGAGACTGGATGTACTTTCTTGTTGATGGTATTTATCCAAATTGGGCAATCTTTGTTAAGACCATTGCCAAGGAAGCCAGGGAGGCTACACCCCATCTTGACTTCTACGCAAGCAGACAAGAGGGAGTGAGAAAGGACATTGAACGTGCCTTCGGAATTCTGGTGAAGAAGTTTCACGTGCTCGCCCGGCCGATTAGGACGTGGAGAGAGGATGACATGAGAAACATTCTATACGCTTGCATAATTTTACACAACATGTGCTGTGCAGAGAGATTGGAAGTGACCGGACAAGACGTTGTTGAAACAGAGTATCACGATGACTACACTGACGAGGAAGTAAATCTCACAACTGCAGACGGAGGGGAACAGTTCATCTTCAACCGCGTGCCCGTGCCTACTTCCGATGCAGCCAACGACATGGAGACGCTGATGACGGAGAGGTTCCATAGAGTGAATGCCTTGTACAACCATCTTAGTGATCCGGAAAAGCACTTACAACTACATACAGACCTCGTCGCCCATCTCTCCGGACGACAAGCGGAGAAATAGAATAACATCCCAATTAGAATAACGTTTTTAGTCAAGTTCTGTGTCCTTTCTTTTCGGTAGATTCCTTCTATGTCCAATTGCAATAACATCCTCCAAGTTTTATTTAACTTGCCAACGTTCAGGAAACTTCACAATGCTGCGGTGCCCTCGTATCCGTGTGAATCCGCAGAGATGTCGTCGTTCTCATGTGCCTCCGCAGCGGTGGGTGGTGGGAGGGGAATGAGTCCAGGCGCACCCTCCCTTTCACGTCTGGACTTTTGAACCTCCTCCTCGACGTTTTCAAATGCGATTTCCTTCAGACGGTCAGGGATGTTGGGATCTCGCAACATTGCAAGCCAGTTGTTCATCCGCATTGCATCGGCCTTTCTTCTCTCCTCTGTGCGGATTTCAGCCAAGATTTTTGTTTTCTTAGCAAGGATATTGTTAAAGAAAGCATCATTCTTGGCTTTGTCTCTGCCACGACGAGACGACTTCGAGGAAACAGATAAAACTGGCACATCGTCCACAGGTGACTCGACAGGTGAATCCGAAAGGGCGCTGTTGTCGTCGAATGCATCGACAGCACTGGCAACCTCCTCCGAGGGGAGACGTGACTGTTGGGGGGCCCTGACCTTTTCCGTGTCCTTTAGAACGTGCCAAGCACCGTAGAATCTCCAAGGTATTTTGTCAAAATTTTTGTAACTGTACAAGGTCTCTCCTACCGAAATCTTTCGGAGGTGAGACGCAACGGCAACATTGACTTTTTCCTCTTCTGTTAACCCTGAAAGATTAGCATTTCGAACTCGATTGAGGCTAACATTGAACTTTTGACACTCCTTGGTGACAGTATCTCGAAGAAATTGCCAGATGACACCACGTCTTCCGTCGGGATCACGATCCCAGTACGTGCCAGTACCTGCACATGCAGGGGGGGAGAAACTCTTCATGAAACTGTTCAGACGCTTGCTGAAATCAGCGGCCGTTTGATCAGCACCATTGATTTCGTCCTGAGTTGCTGCAACATAGGCTTTTGCAGCAACGGTGCATTCGTCTGCCGTCCATTTCTTCCCGTGAGGCATTCTTGCTATACAGAAGTCGCTCCTCCGAACAGCAAGTGCACTTCTGAAAAATGAGTAATCGCTGATGGCATGTTGTCAACATAGGAGACCACCACAAACGAATCGAGGAAAGAATGGAAAAGCGGCTAAATCAACCAGAAAAGGGCGGGAATCGACAGCCTCGGCAGTTGCGCATCCATGGATTCATCAAACATTAAACACTGTCAAACGATCGACCAACAGCTTGGGAGCCAAGGAGATCGGTTTGAACACAAGGAGGGAAACACGGAAACGTGTAAAGAGAGAGAGACGACAGCGAGGGAAGACAAAAGAGTGTTGGAAATCGTCTGTTGGGTCTTTTGGACATCTACTTGAAAAAATTAATTAATGCGTGGGGATGATATTTAATGAAAGTGGGTTTACCGGCGCGATCACAATGTGCTCCGTTTTTTTCCTCTATACGGTACCTGTTTTAGCGGGATTTTTGGCCTTTACCGGTCAGGCCGGTAAAACGATCCGAAATCTCTGTGTCTGGAGATGGGTAAAGACCGCTATCCGGTAAAAACGGTTTAGCGGCGTCGGTCTGGAGATAGCCTAAATAAGTTAACGGTAGTCTTTCAGACGTTATGATGCGCGAGTTAAACGTATCGCGCTGTAGTACATTTTCGCGCATCCTCCTGTGGTACATTATCATTGTAGCAAAACTCTACTACTAGGTAGCTAGTAGAGAGGTCGACTGTACATCATGGTGGCTTTATACTATTTTTTATTTATGATTACTGTGAACCAAGGAACCTTGAAAATTTAAAAAGATTGATATCAAGCCACCTCCAAATGGTTTCAAGACTTCCATTCTTGGTAAAGTGGGAGTGCTTATCTGCTGACCCCAACAAAACACCAGTCAATCAACTTTTTAGTTGCCGTTCTCCAAGACAAAGACAACACCATCTTGAGGAGCAGCACGCATATCCTTGACCAAGTAGTTTTGCACGGCAGAGGCAGCGACAGCAGAGGATCCTTCCTCGCAGTTGTCAATGGCAACACGACATCCAGAGGCTCCGTAGTACTCTCCCTTGTTGATGATAGCAGAGCAGAAGGCATTCTCGAACTTTTTGAACTCCTCGCTTTGGATTAGTTCCTGGGCAAGGGAAACAGATTCTGACAAGCGTCTGTCATCGTCTGGGTGTCCGCACCAGCGGCAGACGATGCCAGCCACTCCTTGGGCGTTGTAGTCGAAGACAGAGCTGAGTTGGCGGTTTCCTCCATGGATGCCAGCGGTCGCATGTTGGACAATGAACTTCTTGAAGGAGTTCCCATCCAACTTGATGTTGTACCCTTCATCGGTGGCAACATCGGTTGCCCAAACCATGTCGGGGGTGGTAGGGATGACGTTCTACACAAGAGAATGAGGACAATAAACAAAGTCAGGCTCGAGTGCGAAACTTTTACCGATTATCCATTTTTAAACCAAATTTTTTGCGGCTGAGACCAAAAAAATCGAGGATACTCACGTTCTTGGCCTGGAATTGGACCGAGACGTCGCATTGGTAGTCGGTGGCAGAGACCGAGGCAACGATGGCGGAAAGAGCGGTGGCGAAAAAGAGCTTCATGGTTGAAAAAAGTTGGAACGATAACGATAAGAGTATTGTTGGTTGTAAGTTGGCTTTTTCGTTTTTGCAAACTGAAGATTGTGAGAAGAAGAACAAGGCAACAGAATGGCAGTTGTTTGGAAGGGATTGTTTGGATCATCCCGATTTGGAAATCCTCCACAAATCGGCAGGGCGTTGACTCCCAGTCCTGCGGTTTGTCTGTAAATTGAGTACGGAGAAATGAGAAATGATTTGAAAAATGGTGTGAAGTCTCATGCTGACGATTCTTTTCATCAAGGAGGAAGTTGATATTTTGGAAATGATCGCAAATAGGAGAAGCCGTCGCTGTAGGCATAAATGTTTCGACAAACTCCTGGAGCCTATTGACTCGCGCAAGCCAGAAATGTAAGTGGGATTCAAAAACAAGCGTTAAAATCACGCACAAGTGTATTCAAATCAAACTGGGGTGTGTTTACGACCAGAGTTAACTCGTAGAGGTAACGGCGTCTCTTTTGCACAATGCCCCCATTCACACCATCTCAGGTCAAAATTTATTGCAGTTGTCAAAACAAGGTCACTCTAATCAAAGCGTCTTGACCACTCGGCTCGACGCGCATCTCGGAAGAACCCAAAATGAACGATGATGAAGTACAACTACGGAGCATTTTCATTCATCTGATAGCTAGTTTGGCAACATATGACACAAACTTCTGCATCGAGCAACATTAGAAGAAAATGGTCGCAACCTCAGTTGATAATTCAAAGACCGATGTCAACCTCGGTTACAGAAGCTTACTTGATGGGCACACGCGATATCTACTAGAGTCGTAGTGAAATAAATCAAATCCCAGATTTGCGTCAACATTGTTCAAACATGCACAAGTCGACAGGTTCTTATCAAACAAAACGAGTTATCCGGGAAGACGGACATTTCTGCTCTCAACGTAGAAGAGATCCGGGAATCAAAATGTTGATTTCTTCGTTCGGGTTGGGTTGATTGTCCTGTTCATTGTCGGAATCGAAGGCCATTTTCTTGACCAATCATTTCCACTACGAGGACTACATTCGTACAGTCGAATTCATGCTTTTCCCAAGACGGCGTTTTATAGTCCACGATGTTGCACCATTGGTATTTAGTAGTAGAATTTGGAAGAAAAACTCCAAAATTTCGTCAGAAAAAATTGTCCTATACTAATATCTTATGGTGAAAAAGCTTCATTCCAGGTTGGAGAGCAGAAATCAAAGCGTTTCTAGAGGAACCGGTGCCTGCCAGACAGAGTAGGAGCTGCTTGTCGTCTCCTCTTGCGTGCAGTGTAGTACTGTTGTCAGACTCTTGTTCTGCCAGTACAAACATAGCTCGCTTACCTTGTGGGCTGATGAATGCCCACAAACGAGTAATAATGCCACCAGGAATTGGATCCCCTTGAAAGGCTAAAGTTGATAGTGCCGAAAGACGCAATGAATCATATGAAACACGAGGAAGTTCCTCGTTCTCCGGAACCGCCATTAACTTTAACGGAGTCAACTGGCATGGCATGCGAGTCCTAGGAAGAAAGATATCACGATGATTGAAGATGTGAGCAAGAAGGCTTAGGAAACGAAATCGAGTGACCTCAGAAAGGGACTTACCACAAAAACCGAAAACTATCAATGTCCCCATGCCCATCCCTGAAAAAGACAAAAGGACACGGTTGCAGTCCAACCATTGGTGATAGCAACATCTGCTGGCACGGGATCACAATGTTGTCATTTTGTTCCACTGATGGGTTGTCGTTTTCACTTGCCCCTTCGCTGTCAGCTTTGCTCCCTCCGCTCTTTTGGCTCAACCCGCTAGTGACGGACGTATCTTCGTCTTCTTTTTTTGCATCTGATGCTGTTACCCATGTAGCATGAGGAGGTTCCTTCTCCATTGCACGATACATCACGCTGGGTTTCAAGGAAATGGCACCAGTCATGGATAGTGGATTCATGATAACTTCCCATGTAACATGATCACCACCTTTTAATTCATTCCCGTACACCGCGGCGGTTGAGCCGTACATCCCGTCACGAACAGAATCTTCGAAGCCTTCCACCAACGACTTCATTACTTCAACAGAAACGCCGTCCTGAGCGTCCTCGCTTGTCTTGACATTTTCTTCCGAGATCCCAAGTTCTAGGCGAAGACCATTCGGGATTTCAGCAGCCGCTAAGTTATGAATTCTCATTGTAATCATGAGTCGAAACTCCTCTGCCCCATCAAAACGCAAGCTCCTTGTTATGGAATGAGCTAAGGTGACAGCAGCCGGGTCGGATCCCGCTGCGCAAGAAATAACGTTCGATCCCCAATCGAAACGAGGTAACCTTTCTGTGGAAATTTGTTGGTTGCGAGATTTCGGAAGAGGTGATAGAGAAAGACGAAGCCAGTTTTGCTTTCGTGTTGAAGCAGGAAAGGTATACACAGTCGGAAAAGAGAAAATGCACCGATCCGACCTTGCATTCACTATCTGTCGAGTCAATTGCATGAGATATCCCTCGTTGAAAGCGTCCCGACCTTGTGTCATTCTTGCAGACGATATAATAGGCCTCCTCTTGAAGTCGGACGGAATCAAGGTCGAAGTCATTTCTCTCTTGCTACGGTTGCCACTCTGAAACGCAGATTGGACTCGTTCGATAGCACTTTGACAAACGGGAAGAACAGGAGCTTCAGAGTCACCCCATGATTTGCCTTGAAGCGAGACAACCGAAGAGTTAAGAATAACTTTGGCTTCATTGCCATTTCCAAAACGTTTGACATAGTCGCACACAATTAAAGCCATGTTCTCGATACAAGCGACGCAAACTGTCACTAGATCTTGAGCATGTTTCTTGTACCTGTCTTTCTTGGACTTTGAGTAGCCTTCCACCAAGGCCTTGTTGCTTTCGACGACTTTGTTAAACATGCGACGGGGAGAAATCGCGATGAGGATTTGTTTTGCGCTATCCACGTTCAAATCGGTCACTCCTGTGACTTTCGTCTTCTCTGCAGCAACCACTCGAGCTAGTACCCAGTGATCGGCCACCAGAGAGAGCAAAAAAAGTCTCATATGATGCGAAACAATACCACTGCCATTCATTTCTCTCTTAACAATATCATCAACAACTTTTTCAATCGGTTCTAATATACTCACTACCACCGGCATTGCATCGTATCGCACAAGGAAATCTGCCGCCTCTTCCATCTGGTCCCACAAAATGTTGGGTGGAGATGAAACAGATGTCATTTTCAAAGAGACACTTGAGGGATTTAACAATCCTGCTCCGTGAAGAACCTCTTGAAATAGCCGAGTATACGCAACCTGGCATGCCACCAACATGGTCATTTCTTCTTCCATATATGGGGGAGATGATCCCCACACAAGACATGGACCGAAAGCCTTGAGCAATATTACCGACATGTGAAGCCATTCCTCAATTTCTTCCTGACGACAAATCAAGTGAGGACCATCACCTTCCTCTGGACACTTGTGTCTTCTGCCGACTTGAAACGCCACTTGACAGAACGTCATAACCATTTCTTCGCGCAGATTTCCGTTCCCACTCTCTTTCATTATTGTCATTATCTTTGTCGATCTGAGAAACTTAAGCAACGATTGACTTCGAATCCTATTACTTCCACCCTTAGGTGCGGAATTCGATGGTTCTGCTTCGACAGGCCCGTCCATGAAGAAGCTGAGAGCAAGCTCAGCCCAGAACGCAGGACGTGTCGGTTTTCGGTACTGAAAAAAACTATTCCCATTGATACTGTTGCCGATCTCCAATAGAAGGCCTGCCGAAACAATGCCATGCGGTACCATGGCTGTAGCAGGTAGTTCTTGCAAGCATTTCACGACAAATTCCAACACATTTGCGGCTCGGTATGGCAGTGGCAGCGCCCTAGAGGCAATGACGAGAGCGGCCAAATTCGTCAGTTGCAACTCCAAACCCCCCATAGATTCTATTTCATCTTTCAGAATCACGACTGCCCATTCTAATACTTCCCGGACCCACCAAGAGGAGGGACAAGCATGGGCCAGTCGAATCGCCGACAAAGCAGCGATATGCGCAGCCCCCATGCCTCCACTGGCCCCCGATTTCATCAGGGGGAATATAAATCCCTCTACGATGCTTTCGATCAATCCCACATAATCCAACACAACCCATCTTTTGGAATAGGCCGCTTTATCTAACGGATACAGCATAGGAGGAGCAACTTTGGACAAATACACAACGCTGGCCGTCAAGGTCGGCAAGACCATAGCAACATTAGACGACTGTTCAAAGGACTGGAACCGGGACACCAGCTGCAACAGCCGAGGCATCATGATGTTATCCAAAATTCGTGATTGTAATTCTGTTTGTGGGACATTGGCATCTTCGTCGACCAAATCTCGAAGACTGGGGGCATATAACGACGGTCCACTTCCTACCATGCACAAAATTTCTGAAAGGAGCTCGTCCTCGACCAGTGTCCCCGGTGTACAAGTCGTTGATAAGACCAGTATTCCCAAACTACTCATAGCGCTGGCCGCCACTCCTTCATCAGGATCTTCCAAGGCCACTGTCATTAAAGCTGCTGGAACGTCCGTCCCAACTTCATCCTCTAACCTATGTTGAATGGCCTCGCGTATGGAAAATAAGAGCGGCGTGTGGCGCAATCTTGCATACGTGGCTCGTCCCACCAATGCCGCAGTCTTGCAGGCCAATATTTTGGCTCGACGATCGTCGTGTTGTCCCATGCAATCCATCAAGGCGGATAAACCTTCCGTCACCTTTTCCACCATGGTGACATCGTGAAAGACTGCAGACGTGTCGACACAGGTTGTGTCTTCCACAGTAGCACATGAACCATGGGATGCATATTGATTCAAGATGAAACACGTCTTGGCGACAGCGGTGTAACTGGAGTGATTGTCGCGCAACGGCGCCAAGTGAGGCACTAAATCCAACGACGTTGTTGGCCATGAAACGACCACTGCGGAACCGTCCTGTGTCTTTTCTTTGGATTGTTTGTCGTCGCCATCGTCATTCAAGGCGGCCGAACCGTCGGGGGCTGTAGGATCTCCGGACATGGGAGATTGCAGAGATCTCGGCCGTAATCGGGTGCTGCTTCCCACAAAAAAGGTGAGCGACGATTACTGTCGTATGTTGTATTAACTGTAATAATCAACAATTATTTTCTACTTTTTTTGGTAGCGGTTGTTTTACCACTTCTACGTCGTTGTATCATAGCGTTTTTTAAAGAGGTTTAGCAGAGCTGCGGGGGAGTAGTCGACACTGTCAATATTCGGGGGATGATCTTTCAAAGGGGAACACGAGTGACTTGAGAGATAAAAAAAAAACTGAAGTAATGCTTTTGACTGTGAAGTAGTTTTGGAACATACCGGTACTCTACAGTGATGACAATGACTGTAGTACTTGTTGCGTACACTACTACCCACCTAGCTACGGTTAATCGTCCTACGTATTTCAAAATACACCCCGTAGGAATTTGTCACCGCTGCTCCTTTTAGTTATTGATAATCTGGATGTTCTTCAAGTCCGCCTCTTCAATGCGAGCTCCACTGCTGCCATCCATGAAATAATGAAATCTAGGATTCTTCCATCGTAGCAGACTGCCAACTCTGAGCCCTGGAATTGAACGGCTATTGTTGTACGCTGCCACCCGGCGCACAACTCCATTTCGATCCTTGCAAGACATAACTTGGCGCATCGCACTTTCATCGAGGATCGCACGAACTTCCAGCGTCTTGCCCATGACGGGAGCGCATCGGTGCGCTTCGACCTGGTCCCAAGTCAAGGGCAAACTCTTTGGCTCCTTGTCTACAGGGACACACTCCTTCTTGTGGGCCTTCCAGTGTGCTGTCTGACAGTCGCGGGAACAATACGAAACGACTTTGCATCGAGCGCACATTTTGAGCTCGGTTGGACTTGTCTTGTTACAATATACACAAGTAAATTTGTCTGCCCGGCCCGATTTTCCCTTGGGAGCTTTCAGGAGTTGATCATAAAGCTGCTGAGTTTCTGAGCCTCCAATTTCAAACTCACGCTGATTGGGGTGCTTCCGGGACATTGCCTGTGCCATCGCAACCATTTCAAGATAGTCCGCCTTTTGCTTCTCCAAGGCATTTCGTTTAGCAGTCTCGACATCCAATCCTTGCTCTTCAAATCGGCGCAATTTCTCTTCGTGTTCTCGCATGAATTGTCTATTTTGCTCAAACACCTCCTCGGAAGGCCTAGGATGCATCTGTTCCATTCTCTTCAAGGCATCAACAGCCACCGCCCAGAATTCCGCAGCTTCTTCCACTGGTGTTGGCATTTTGCGCAGTCCAACCTGCGCCTCCACATTGCGGTTCACGGTGCGAAAATCGTAGCAACATTCATGGCAATAATCACGTCTGTGCGGATCGCAAAAGGAACGACCAATATCGTCAGTGTATAACATTTTGTGATTGTCAAAAAGACTGTCAAATACTATGGCGTAGTAAATGCTGCACGCAGGACAACAGTGCTCCTGTTAGTAAGTATCGTACTAAATATCGGTCACAGCGAAAACAAAAATAATGATTAGGCCTTAGGAGGTTCTTGTAATCAATCAAGACCAACCTCCTCGGTGCGTAAAAATACTAACAAGGTCGTACTACGGTAGGACGTCGTAATAATTTGAAGCACCGGTAGTACGGACTCTCCACCGTTCCGAACTTGGGCTGCCAGTAAAAGATACGGCGAAGACAAAAACATCTTTCACAGTTGAGGTGTGTGAAAGTCATACCGGGTAGCATACGTGGTACAATGGTACAATGTCCACTGTGCATTGTGACTGTGAATACCAGTAGTACCAGTAGTACGTACATACAAGGTACTACAGTAGTTGTGTATGTACAGGGAGAAAGAGTACATACGTTAGTACCGTGGTACCTACCGGTACCATTAGTCTTCCCGGTAGCATACGGTATATCACACGTACGTACCTAGGTACCGGTACTCTATGACATCATTCCTACCTATCTATCATCATCTTCCCAGTCAATCTTCTCGAATCATCATACGTACTCGGAGTACGGTAGTAGCATCACCTGTCACTTTTTTCATTATCGATGCTGGGTTTCATGTCGTGGTAATAAGAAGGTGTATGACCAGCTAGTAATAAGATGAGACGGTAGACTAGCTGGTAGTCACATTATTATATCTTTCATTCCTTTCAGACTAAAAAAGTCACCGATCAATGCATGATCATTGATCTCCGGGGAGCATTCCCTTAGCGCCAGTCACTTTATCCTTCCAAAATGACAAATGAAATTGGAAAGTTGTTCTCACCATTATTTGTCTCCACGGGGCAACGCCAGCGGAATCGACGGAGGATCGTTCGATTTTGTGCGTCGATTGCTGTTCAAGCTTTATTGTTTCAACATACGTCCCATGGTCTACAACCAACCGGCTACAAGGCCAGTAATTCTTCGTCTTCTTCCTCATGTGTCAATCCCGATGCCACACGAATATTGAATCACGACGACCTTCTACATACCATCCACAAAGGACGTGTGTACCAACACGACAACTTTCTCACCGAAACACAAGTGAAGCATCTGTTGGATGAAATTGAAACGTTACGCGAAGACGGCAAATTCATCACCAAAGGCCTGTCAAACACTGCCAACCAAGCCCAGCAATTCTCGGCACAACAAGATCGATCCATCTGTCCCGTTCCGTGGTTCGTCGATGCACTGCAAACTCAAACTCCAAGCGTCGACGAACGCGAGGGTATTCCGGCCAAGTTACGACAATTGCAGCTGGAACTGTCCATGCTGCTCGACCGACCTACCATGGCCGACCCTTCTTTGAATCACGAATGCTACTTTAGCCTTTCCAATGTCGGTAGCTTTCTTCCACGCCATATGGACGAACGACACGAAGAGCTCAAGGGCGCCCAGGGATGGTTGCTACCCAGTCGAAGGTCGTTGAGCTGGTTGATTTACCTGAGTGAACCGGCCGATTGGGACGTAGAGAAGAATGGTGGAGCCCTGCGGACCTTTCCGCAAAATGAAATAGCTATAGCAGCAGCAACAACAACAACAACAACCACAGGTTCTTTTGATACCAGTACTCACGAAGGTAATTTGCAAGTGGGATGGATACAAAGTGAGAGTGATGATGATGGCGATAAGACGAATCCTAGTAAACCCGTGTATCTGGATAGCTTCCATCGTCCACCAGGTAGTGGGCAGGAACCCTATTGTGTGATGTATACGATACAACGTCAGGGACGAAAGGAATTTGTGACAAAGCCCTGGTTGACCGAAGTCGTGCAAGGCATGACCATTCCGGAGTTCTTGAAGGCGTGTGCTGAACACGATGCAAGTGCAGGATCTCCAGACCAATTGTTGCTCTTCGTTTCTACTCGGCATGCCCGGCGATTTCATTTGATTGAAGATCGACAAGCGTGGGAGGATGGACAGCTTCCGAAAGGGTCAGTGGTAGAAGACATTGCACCCGTGAGAGGACGTTTAGTTGTGTTTGACTCGGTACAGCTCCCCCACGAAGTACGAGAAATCAAAAGCGGAACAAGACGAGCACTGGCGGGGTGGTTCCACGAAAAGACACAAGAGTTGCAACTATGATGTTTTTCTTGTAACTCTTGATAATAGCTAGCTTTATCAAGGCTTAAAAAGGGATACTTCCACATCACTCCTTCTCTACAATGCTTTCCCTTCAGTTTGGCAAGGATCGATCGTTCAACAATCCCCCAACACCACAGAACAGACAACACTTGTAGATTAAACCGAGGATTGGTTCGCATTAACTGTAAGTTTTATGTTCGCTCCATCTTTTGTGATTCCTCGACTTGATTCAGAATCAAGTTTGCTACTGCCTCTCCGTGGCCTTCCTCCAGGGTCATGAATATCTTTCCGCCCTTTTCAAAACGACTTTCAATTTCCACCAAATCCTTGCCCTTTGAACAGCAACAGGTCCGATGAACGCAGGGTGCCGGAGTATGAAAGACATCAACGTCGTCTACTTTGGACAAGTCGACATTGTTGCTCACGTACGATGCGCCAAAGCAGCACAATCGGACCGGTCCGCACCGGACGGGTTTCACCTTTTTCACCTTCAAATGGCTAGTGGTGAGTTTGTAGGTACTAGGGTCCATGGGAAAGAATCCACCCAACGTCCAGAAGCTCTTGTCACAATCGGAGAAAAAAATGCGTTCCTCTCCTTCCCACAATGATTCGATCCGTTGGTTGAAGCGTTCCCGGCTGGATAGTTCTTTGAGGTACCGCTTGAACATGAGTCGGTCTCCGACCACGTTGACGCCCATTTCTTTCAGGTCGTCATCGTTCAAAAGGGGTGCAATCTGCCCAGTGATTTTGTGTTGTTTGAGTGCCTCACAGTAATTTCCCAGGCCGCGGCGACGAAAAAACATGCCCAATTTGTCCTCGTCCCAGATCTGGAATTCCGTCAAACTTTCTGCCATGGCTTTGTATTTGGTGTTGCTGGCCGCCATGAGAGAAGCCATGTTTTATTTTGGGGGCACTGTAACTGTTAATACAGTGTTTCAATCGGTTTCTTTGTTGTTGTTGACTGATATCAGTTCGTTGCAGCAACTTTTGGGAGAACTGGAAACGAAAATGAAGAAAAACAAGTGAAATACGTCGTGTGATCCGAGTCGTCCTCCTTGACTGTGATGACTGTGAGTTCGTCGAACGTCGAAGGACCGAGTGCACGAGCATTGGATGCAACATCATCGTATCGCTAAAAAAAGTTGTCGTGTTGGTGTAGTCGCCTGGCGCTCATATAATCCCCATCCTTTTCAGTACACATTCAAAAACTTTGTAATATCTCTATCCTTATTCAGTTGAACCTTCCAGTCTAATTTACACGTTGCGGATTTTGAAAAAAAAATAATATTCTACTGTTGCTCTACACCACAATGTGCAGTCCGCTTCTCCTCCCCAATTCACAATAATCCGATGACCATATATTATTATTATAAGGAGCAACTCGGACTACCGGTAGGAGCTTGAGACGTTGCCGTTTTTATTAACTCCCCTCAACCACAAGTCTCTCTTGACCTAGATCCATACATAGAGCATTTCTGTTCAGCCCTCATGACTCACTCCTACTACAGGTCAACAACACCAACAACGATGCTGTTAGTATCGTTTCTTTTCGTTTGGATGGTATCCACATCCGCTGGCAACAGCAGCAGCAGTACTTCTCTTTCCTTCTCACAGAGATTTCATTTTTCTCTGACACATCGGAAACAAAATCGATTATCTTTTTCATTCTTGAAGCCTGGATTGATCACAACTACACATCCACCACAACAACAAGACAATAAGGCCTCTGTCGACGATGACGTACTTGGAACCATCGTATCCACAGCAGCAACAACAACAAAAATATCTTCCAGTCACAACGGTATTACCCAATCGGTTGTGCCTTCTATATTGAAACTCCGTGGTGGAGCTGATAACGACGAAGAGGACGAGGAATCAGACGACGACGACGACGACGAGGAAACAGCATCATCATCTAGTAGCAGTACTAACAATCAAGGAATGGACTATGCCGCCATGGTGGAACAAGTGGTCACCGTGACCAAGACTAAGGTGGTTCCTGTTGTTGTGGCAGCCTCTCAAAAAGCCTACAATATCCTCAGTAAAGCAACGCTTTCAACGTATCATGCCTTGCAACGCGCTGTTCGAGCTGCAATGGAAGGAGTGGACGAGGTACAAGAGGAGAACGAGGACGACGAAGATCTGGAAGTGACCATGGCCGATCAGGCCTTGAAATTGGCCACCAAAATTATCAAAACCGTACAGCGCATGGTAGTAGCGGCATTGGATTTCCCAAAGACAACCGAAGATGCAGTCGATGAGGATGATGACGACGACGACGATGATGACGACGAGAGTGGAGAAATAGATACGCTAGTCGTCGAGACGAAAAAGAAAGGCAAAAAGATTAAAGTGGTAGAAGAAGAAACAACAGAAGATGCGGAGGAAATGCAAGACGAGGACGAATCAGAAAAGCCGTCCGGAACAGAAACCGAGGAGGCTCCGACCAAGCTAGACGATACTCGTCCTGAAACGGAAAGTCTCGCCAAAGATTTTGGAGTCTCACTAGCCGAAATGTATAATGTTCTCGATGGACGTACTGCCAAAGCTACCGTGACCGTCATGGGAGGCTCTTTCAAAGATGCACTGGCCGAGGCCAAGCAGCAAGCTCGACTTCTGTTGGTATTCATCCCTGCCGAACGACCTAATGGTGGCCGACGATTCCTATTTGGAGGCAAGAAAAAGGAAGAGGATGGTCCATCCAAGGACAAGATTGCCATTGAAAATCTTCTCAGTCCCAAAGTAGCTAAGGCGGCCAACAAAAAGGCTCGCAAGAAAGGATCGGATGCAGGATCGTTCGCCTTGTGGAGTGCCAAAGCCGGATCGTCGGAAGCGAACTTTGCCATTAAGCAGTTGAAGGTGGATACAACCAACAAAGGCGAGAACGTACCGATTTTGGCTGCTGTCTATCCAGCTTATGTGAGTGTAAGTTGCACATCCAAATATGTTGACTTGTATTGAAGGAATACGGCACGGTGGAACCTCACAAAATTTGTATTTTACAATCTTACAGGGGAAAAATAGCGAGAAGCTGCCCACAATTGTGCCAAAACTACTTTCCCAGCATCACTGCAATCCACCTCCCGACGCAGAGGGTATGACTTCCTGGATGAATACCATTCGCAAACGCAATGCACAATATTATGTTGCTTTGCAGAGGGACGCCAAGGAAATTGCCATTTACAAAGAGCGAACGGAGGGCTACTCAGAAAGTGTCAAGAGTGATACGGAACGAAAGAAGGAAGAAGCAAAACTCAAGGCCGAACAAAAAGCCAAGGAAGAAGCCCTGGCCAAGCGACAAAAGGAGATCAAAGAGCGTCGAAAAGAGCTGAAAAAGGCATTGCCGGAGGACGTCAAGAACGGCGCCGCTTCCAAACAGATTTCTCTTCGCTTTGCCGATGGTCGGTCTGGTCAACGAGGATTTTCTTCCGACCAACCGCTCAGTGTTCTCTTTAATTGGGTCGATGCCATGTTTGAGATGGAGCGCGAAACGGTTGTGCTCACGACAATGAATGGCAAAATGACCTTCTCATGGGACGAGGAAACCATCCACGATACCACGCTGGAAGATGCCGGGTTGGGCAAGATGACAGCCTTTCGAGTAACAGCGAAAAAAGAGGAAGATAAAGAGTCAGAACCAGTGGCTGCTTAATAATATTCTGGCTCTTTATTTTTCTGGGGGAATACATACTTTTCACGTTTCCAATGTGTAGTAAAGTCATCAAAATTAAAAGTGTTTCTTCTACGGCGTGATGGCGTGAAAGTTTACAATATTTGTTTACCTACTTTGGAAACGCCCTCTGCCTTCATGAATTCTTCCCGCAAACTGTAGATATATCTCATTGCCTCAATTTCGACCGGCGTCATTCGCAGGTTGTTGAAAAAGTCAATGTGCAACACGACGCGTTCCTGTTCCTCATGTTCGTTCAACGTTTCGTGTTCATAGGTGGTGTCATAGAGGATACATTCTCCCTCCTTCCACCGTCTGGTTTCAGGACCCACTCGTATCCACGCCCTTTCTCCTTCTGGCACTTGAATACCCATCTGTAATGTCAACCACATGTTGTTTCCATCCGAATGTAGTGGAATGCCCGATGACGGAGCTTGTCGATTGAATCCAGCAATGCGACCCGCCAGAGGCAACTTTTCCATCAGCTGCGTCGTTTTGGGACATAAGTGGTACGGAAAACCGGGAATCCGATGGCCGTTGTAAAATAATACAAGTGTCTTCCAACCGCTGTCATAATTCATACTGGTGACAGATTGGAAGCGGTACTGCTTGTCTTGCAACAACGCCAGGTATTCACTGCGGATCGTTTCAAAATTGTCGGACAATTCTTGGCAAATGGGAAGTTGGGTTGGATCCCAAAAAGGCTGTGTGGGACCAAGTCCTGGCATATACGCATGAATCTCATCGTGAGGTCTCCATGGATCTTGTTTGATATCATCGTCCAACAAATCTTGTGGCGTCCGAGATAACGCATGCTTGACCATTCCCGCAACTCGTTGCAGCGATTCGTCCCGTACCGTTGGAAACCGTGAATGTATTAGTGCCGGCATGAGCTCCCAAAAGGTATCGATCTGTCCCTGTTCTTGTTGCGCCTGTACCACTACTTGACCGATACATGTTTGTGATGATTTGGCCGACAAGCTCTCAATCAAGGCGTCTTGTTCAGATTTGACATAGGGCCTGTTGATAGATTTTGGTTTGGCGGGACGATCTTCTAGGGAATCCACAAGTTTACTTTTACTCGATTTTTTCTTGCCCTTCCCCTTTTTGTTTCCATCGGCGGAAGCGACACCAAATCCTTTGGAACCATGCAATTTGACGCTGTGCAGTCTCATCAGAACATTGTTTTTCTGCGGAACATCGGAAAGTAATCCGGCAATTTGCTGCAGCGACAACAATCCGAGCAGAGACGCAACCACTATGGTAACTCCGAGGGACCGCGTGATATTATTCATCGTGATCTTTCTATAACTTTTTACAATGTGACGGTGAATCTCGTTGTGGTTTACGATAGAGCAGAAGTGATGTTCAGAGTTCAAAAAGAGCGGCTTAGGACAGAGATACGTCGTACTTCGTGTACCGTCGTACGGACACCGCGTACGATCGTACCGGCACTGTTCGGGTACACGTACGATACCTCTCACTGTCAGTGTAATGTGTACGAGTAAAATAACCGTAAGTCAGACTACGGTACGTACCCGTTATTCCGTCAGTCCCATTGAGACGTCATGTGCGCGACAGCTCTCTACTCCAAGTACCGGTAGGTATGATACCCTCTACCTACCGGTATCATACGGTAGAGGGACGTCTGTATGCAGGTGCTATGTTGCTAATACTACCTAGCTACGTAGTCGTAGTACATATGTGATGTACCGGTACTTACTGTTAGTAGTGTCTACCTAGAAATACGGTAGGGGAACGAAATGTAGGTTGGCAGAGCTACAGTTCACACTAGAGCACAGGGACTGGGGATTGCAGTGTTGCAGGGATTGTGTGCTTTGATATGTATGATGTCTGCAACTCTGGTCTTTTTGTGCTGGCTCCTGTCCTCCGTCGGTCTATCGCTCGAAGAATTCCGACTCCAAACAATACCGTGGTCCAACGGCGGACAAGACCCGAGCATGAAGGCAATGATAGATAATATCATCATGCACTTCCCTCGCCTGCACTTTTCTGCCTTGTCGTACTGCAGTGATACTAACAGTAACATAAAGTACGGGTGTACGACACCCCTATCTAGGTACCGTAGTACGGTACCGTAATCTACAAGTAGTACCAGATACGGTACGTACTATCGGTACGTTAGTATGTACCTCAACCCACTATCGGCACCGTATGTATCATCCTGCCACGACCAGTTTTGATTGTGGTCATGTGGCCTGGATTTATCATACGTCGTATACAGTTAGTTTAGAACCAAAAAATACTTTCTACTAACCGTACCTGTAAAGTACCACGCAGTAGATACCGCAATAAGTTTTAACCGAAGTGCTTATCCTTCGTTAATACGACTGTAACTGCTAAAATTTTGCAGCCGTTATTTTTGACGCAGAGATTTGGTTCCCGCCAACAAATTCGTGAGAGCTGAATCCGAGGCAGCCGCAAAAATTTCCTCCCGCCTCTTCACACATCTTTCCAAGATGTGTAAAATGTAAATTGATCGACAAAAATTCAAGCAAGAGTGAGTTTTCTCAGTGGATGATCGTAAACAGAAGTAGCAGCGGCATGCACGGTCCTGCGATAGAAATCCAGACACTACAGTTGTGTGTCCGTGTGTCAATCAATCGTCCTTTTGACTTGTCATACTGAGCGATTCCGTTTTCTTGATCTGCAACACCATTGGTCGAACAGGATGAAGCTCGTCGGAGGAGTCGGTAGCAAAATTGTGGTACCGGGTGACGGCGAAGCCATGCAGTACAAGGACGCTCCCGTGGAAGCAACAAGAAAGAAGAAAACCAACAAGGATCTGAAAAACAATTCATCATCCGCTCTTCGCTCGTCCTCTGAGCGATCGCTGCAAAAACCTTTCGGTAGAACGAAGGTGAGCTTTTCTGGAGACAACAAAACGTCAACGAAAAGGTCGTCACTCAACAGCAACAACAAGGTTGCGTCGTCGTTTGGACGCTCCAACAGCAAGAAAGCTTCCACCAAGCCAACTGGAAAAGACCGTACAACTGCAATCAGCAGTCCACCCCGCAAATGGAATCTCGGAAGACGGTTCTCCTTGTTTGGAAGTACCAATGGGGCGGACGGTCAAAAGCACAAAAATGGTTATGGAACACTTGATGAGGATTTGGATGATGCCGCTGTCTCCAAGGCCGCTCGGGAAATCGATCCCGTCATGACTATTTTTGAATCGCGCAATAAACAACGAGTGCGTTTTACCCTGGAAGGTGACGTTCCCACCAGGAAGGCAAAAACGTCGGCCGTCGATAAGGCTGCGGATGTTAGTGTTCAGGAAGATTTAGCTGACGACAAGTGTAGCAGCGAAAAGCATGCAAATGGAGGTGCCAATCTGAAACAATTCATGAGTCGTGCACTGTTTGGATCCAAGAATTCCTCCACCAAACTCTTGGAAGAAGAAATGAAACGAGAAGTCAAAGAACTGGATGAAGATGGCTCATTGGTTTGGGAAAGTGCCCGCACGTTCTCGGACGGGCCAGAAGTCGTTCACACTCACAATAGTAAAGTGTCCCAAGCAGAACTCTTGCTGAGCTTCACGGAAGATCCCAAGGTACGAGCGGCGGTCACCAAACTTTTGGCAAAGGCCCGGCGGGCCGAACACATTCATTTTCGCTACGAGTATGCTGTCAAGTGCTATGTGAAGGCTGTGAATATTCTGAAAAAGGCCAAGTATCCCGACGATCATCCGACAGTCGTCAAGATGGTCAAGCTTATGAACAATGCATATCATGTGCTGTCGTCGTATCACAACTCGGCCAATATCGTCAAAATGGGTATCAAGAATGAGGACGCTGGAGAATTGGTGAAGGCCTTGAAAATGTATACCATTGCCTATCGTATTCGACGAGATAATCTCAGTCGGAGCCATCCTAGTTTGGTGGTTTTGCTGAACATGTTGGGCAGCATTCAAATAAAACGAGGTGAATTGAAGGAGGCCATGCAGATCTACGAACTAGCCCTGAACGATTCGCCCGTTGTCTTTAGTGCAGCTGCCGATGGAGACGATGAAATCGAACCCCCCGTTGAAAATCTATTGGCCAAGAGTGTCACGTACCGGGAAATGGGCACCATTTACGAAATGTGGGGAAACCTTGATGAGGCTCTGAAGTTCTACCACAAGAGTTTGGATTGTATCGCCGATTGGCGGGAGACTGCGAGAGGAAGCGACAGCAATAGTGGTCGTAAAACTTCATCATTGGACCTGTCAGCCCCCAATGGTCGATCATCCAGCGCCTCCTTGGAGGCCAACAGTGATGATGTTTCCGCAACGACCAGAAGTTGTGAGCGCCACCAATGCGCGATTGACAGCATTCGACCAATGTCCTTTATCAAAGACGGTACAGACGTCTCCTCCACGGGCTTGGAGCACGGGGAGATGGAGTTAGTGATTGGGTCGGATCTAAAAACCAGGGATGGTGTTCCCTCCAACTCGGCTAACGAATACGAAAAGTTCTTTCCCGAGAGAAGCTGGAGCTCTCGCAACAGCAAAGTGGCAGACGACAGCTCTCATGCCCACATGGATCTTTCTTTGACGCTGCATCAAATCGCTCAAGTATATCGAGCCCAAGGAAAATACTCCAAGGCATTGGACGCGTTTGAAGTGGCGCTTCGTGGCATGAAGACAGCATTGGGAAAACACCATCCTAACGTTGCAGCTGTCCTAGGTAACATTGGAAATTTGCAAAAGGAAATGGGCAATTTGGATGCAGCTTATCAAACCTACCAAGAAGTCTTGGGTATCGAGTCGTATCGCCTAGGATTGAGCCATCCCGATGTGGCCATAACCTTGCACAATATTGCCACCATTGACGCGGCGCGCGGCAATTTTGAACAGGCCTTACAACTCTATCGAAAAGTGATTGGTTTGCAAAAAAAGCTCTTTGGAGTAGACAACATGTCGGTCGCCGTAACGGCAGCGTGTATGGGCGATGTCTACGAAAAAATTGGAGAGTTAGACAATTCCATCGATTCGTTTGAGGAAGCGGTTCGCGTCAAATCGTTCGTCCTGGGACGACACTCTCTAGATGTGGGACGCCTTTTGCATAAGCTTGGTAAGCTATCGTTCTTAACCAAAGACTACCTGGATGCCGAGTCGTTTGTATCGCGGGCAATTTTGATTTATCGACTGAACAAGCTCGGTGAAGATCATCAGTGGTTCGTGGATGCGAAACGAGATTGCGCCGACATCGATGCAGCAATTGCAACGGGCACTCAGGATACTTGTGAAATTTAAAACTACATAAATTCAAGAACTGGGAAATCGAAGATTTTTTCGTGTATGTTCTAGCTAGTAGAGCTGAACTATCTTGAGTTGAGGGATTGTTTCAATCACCCTGAAGTCATTTGAACGACAGTGAGTCACTTTTCATAATACAGAATCAAGTACGGAGTCCGACAGTTGTCCAAAGCTCTACGACTTGGTATCTCTAAAGAGGTAGAGGTTCAACCACAGCACCCCGACCACCATAATACCAACCAACAAACAAACAAACATATGCCCTTTCCCATCTCACATCACCTCCTCTTCACCCAGATGAACTTTTCCTCCTCACGTAGGAGGTTTTATTACCATTACTACATCCCTGGAGCGATCTCCGGTCACTCCCTGCAGTGCCTCGCCCTTCGGGGCCCGGCTGGTGAGTCAACTTCTTAGATACGGAACTACCGGTAGCTAGTAGTT
The DNA here is from genome assembly GCA_019154785.2 of Nitzschia inconspicua. NCBI lineage: Eukaryota > Bacillariophyta > Bacillariophyceae > Bacillariales > Bacillariaceae > Nitzschia > Nitzschia inconspicua. Next base: position 1,743,984 of record JAGRRH010000001.1, on the reverse strand, counting down.
GGCATAGCCATAAAATAGATTTCATTACCCAATCTAAAGAGGTAGAGGTTGCAGTCCCACTACCTTCGAACCTACGGTAGGTACTACGGTACCTACCCCGTACATTCAAAAACTTGTGTATTTGTGCAATAAAAAAAAACCGTACTTCGAAGTATGTGAGACGTGATAAGTAGTACGAAAAACGACATTTAACTACCGGTACCGTCATGTACCTACGGTACCCAGGTACCACACTACTCCGAGCACGACGTACGAAACACTATCAGCGAAATAATGAGAAAAAGGCAACCTTCCCTCTTTTCAAATTTTCCGCTTCCATCACCGATCACAGACAAACGTAACGGCTATTTTTTTCTTCTTTGTAGGAAAAGAAAGAGTGGTACCGTACTTCGAGTACAAGGAAAAGTTGCTTCCTTTACAAATTACGAATCCCTCCATCCTGCTGCAGTGACATCGCTCGGCTTCACATCGTTGCCTTGATAAAACTCCTAAGCAGCCATGCGTTTCGCCATCGCTACCGGCGCTGTCTTAGCACAGTCGCTCCTGCCCTCTACAGTCGGCTCATCATCCCCATCCGAATCCAAAAGTGAACCATTGACGTTGCAGCAACATGATCAACGGAGACGGCAAAACCAAAAAACTCCAGGAAAGCAAGGAATGCTACATCATGTGTTACTGCAACAAAACCGACAATCTAATGCTGCTGCGGGTCTCATGAAAAATGTCAACAAGGAATCCTTGCAAGAATGTATTCCCAACAGTGTTGATCCCCCCGTCGACATTGGTGTATTATCTTGTGGACACGGCCGATACTGTGTGGAAAGCAGCGACTCGTCCAGTGGTGGATACTGTGTCTCTGAAACGCAATTGCCCGGTCGACGACGACAACAAGTGGTTGGCCGATTATCAATCATTGAAATTGCCGATTTGTTTTGCAATCGTCCCGAAGAGACTGGCTTATCGGTTGATTGCAACTGTACCGTCGATTTCACCAACGGTTCGGGAGAATTCTCGTGCTCCTTCGGTCCTGACTGTGTGGACGTGAAATCGGGATGTGCCGACGAGACCTTTCCCCTGTGTAGTACCGAACAGTTGACGGCAAAAATTGAAGGAACAGAACAGTACACCTACACTAGTTGTTACAGTCAGACGTTACCACTGACGAATGAGCGTTTTTCTTATTGTACCGACTTTGGATATACGAAAGAAGACGGGCCGACATGCGGTATTCAAGTGGAAGGTGTACCTTGCAACTCTTGGTAAGCCGAAACAATGATTACAATAATGAACGTGTCCATACAGCATTTTTGTGTTTGTGATCTCATTTTCTTCTTCAATTCTGTCGAAAATACAGCTCGATTGCGATTGGCGGCGGAGAGGAGTTTGGCGAAAATTGCGAAGTGTTTGATTGTAGCAACACCATTGTGGCTTATACCGGAGATCGATGCGGTGCATTTTCCACTCCCGCACTTCGATCTGTGCATCTCGTGGAATACATGTATGAGGAAAAATGGCCATGTCCCGACGGATGCAATTTATGTGGAAATGGCGGTCGAATGACCATGGGCAACAACACCTTTACCTATCCATCGCAACTTTTGGTCTCCAACTTGTCGATCCCATGTTACGACTTGCAGTACGATGCTCTCACGGGTGGATTGGCCGAGGGCGGTTATTGTGTCACCTTCCCCCCTCTAGTGGAAAGTTTGTGCGGATGCTTGATCCCCCCAACTGAAGCGCCTGTAGGAATGCCTTCTGTCAACACCCCAGTTGACACACCCGCTGGATCTCCTACCGTGACCGCTCCGACTCTCGGTCCCGCGCCATCAGGTGCTGCAACTCCTGTCATTCGTCATGGAGAGATATTTGCTGGAATACTTGCAGCGGCCGCTTTGGTGTGGGTTTGGTAAGTAAGAGGAACCGAAGAAAAATCACCGTTTTGTTTATTTGTGAAAGGAAGATGTCATTAGTATTGGAATCTAAAATCAACGCAGCTGGGATGTTCAATAGTATAACCCCGAATATTTTTAATCGTTAATGATGATTGATTTCACGTTCAAGGAAAGGCGGACCCCCCCCCAAAAGACCGGTAGTCCACTGAAAGTATTCGAATCGAATCAATAATAAAGAAAACCAGAGCTTGACTCGTCATCCTTGTATAAGAAGGTCGCATACTCTTCGGGACACGCTAGGTCCTTGGCAGTATACTCAACTTCCGCATTCACCTTTTTATCCTCCCATCTTTCAGATACCCGCTGAAAGATCAACGCCGATCCGGCTTGCGACGCTTGCATCTCTCCTAACTTAACTTGCAGTGCAGTCCAATTGAATGTACCAAAGGCATTGCGATTCATAGTTGCCAAACGTTGAAATTCAGCATTGAGCTTACCCCTAAGCTCCATGGTCACCATACGTGTTCCAAACCACCTAGACACGCACATGTAAGAGCGAAACTCCAATGCGTCACTAACGTTGGGCCCGATGATAAAGTTAGAATTATCCAAGTTTTCTTTCAGTACTGCAACAGCTCTTCCATTGAAGTCGCCATTGATCAAAGAAATCATTCGACACGTTTCGAGAAGTCGTTCCACACCAGGTTCGAGGTAGGAAAAATCCTTTTCGAACTGAGGTATGGAAAACGTACTTGGAATGGTACTCGTCACAGCTGGCAGGATATCTGGAGCCCTGGGAGCCACAAGCATATTCCATCTTTCATAATCATTGGCTATCCGTAGGAGATGCTCCAATTTTAACCGCTTCAATTCTGCCTCCTCTGGATGTGTCGTCGGACCTGGTATACACCCATCATATCCATCATCGTACATCAGATACTTGATAAGGCCACGCTTCTGATAATTACGGAATTTCGATGTTGTACCCGAATCTGGAAGGTAATTGTACTGATCGTTGGTCATGTTGAGTTTCATCATATCATGGTGAAAAGCAAGACTAAGTTGTATGGGGCCACTTCCATCGCCATTGTTGAATCCGTAGCGACCATACAGATGAGCATCCGACAAAGTACCGTAGCTTGCCATAGGTTCTGATAACTTTTCAATGTCGCGATGGACTGCCGAAACGACGAACGATCGTCCACTCCGATTGGGTTGTATCTTTTTGTATTGGAAATCCACATTGTTGTGGGGATGGTGATTGAAGAGGTCCGCCAATGGTATCAGCGCAATACACCCACCTCCACTCGCATCGGTGAGATTGACTCCAATAAGATCTTGATAGGAATATAACTCATCCAGTAAGAGGTCTTGATTTTCAAGTTGCTGTCCAATGAACGAAGCCGCCATCACTTCTTCCGGACCAGGTGGTCCCACATGCAACACCCGCGACAACACAACTAGACGAGCTCTCAGGTAGCGTTCTTGCCCAATCATATTTTCAAAATGCGGCGATGCCGCAGAAAATGCCTCCCATTCTGCGTTAATCATGTTGCGATATCCCTGTAGTACACCTTGAGCAGCAGATCGACCAAGCAGCTCATTCATTAGATCCTTGTCTTGCACTGCGGGATGGTAGGCTAGGAATTCTTCATAGGTTGGCAACGAATCAAAGTAGGCCAGGCGGATGGCATCAAAGCTGGATGGATTCTCTTCCGCACGATGTAACTCCAAGGCTAGGTACGCTGCCAAGAAGGCTTCTTGGGAAAGTCGGTTGCCGGAAATCTTGTGGCTCGCCTTGAAGAGGTGTTTTCTCACGTAGGGGTCCCGGTAGGCATCCAGATCCCAAAGATGCATTGAGCGAGGTATCTCAAACAATTTTTCACCTTGTGGTATTCGTTCAGTAGCCCGCAATGATCGCTTTGAGACTTGCAAATGAGGATGACAGTAAGTCCTCCGGCATGCCAGAAAAAGAAGCTTGGCTACACGCACGTTGGGGTCCGACAATGATGTGGCTTCAGGAAAAGATAGGGAGGACACAGACTGTTGCCTATTTGACTCTTTCCAATATAGTGCCATGAAAATCCCAATAAGAGCAACCCAAAACGGGAATATCCGAAGCAATAGTTGTGTCGGTGAAGAGGAATAACCAGCGCCATCGTTCGTCGATTTTTCCTTTTTTGACGACGACGCCTTTTTCTTCTTGGCGGTAGTCATGATGCTGTTTCTGGCAGGTATGAGAATCGCAAATGAAACGTTGGCTAGATTTGTTTGGTTCAAAATATCAAGCGAATGCTCGTTTGCATTCCACGGTTGAGAGAATGGTAGGAAGACGAAGCGATGGTAGAAGCGACGGACAAAGATGGAAAATCCGAAATCGGTGATTCGGTTGTATAAAAACATTGACAGAGAGATTGAAGATGGAGCGCGGAGTACCGGTAGGTAATCGTACGTACCTACCGTAGGTGGATACTACTAAAAGATACTACCGGAACTCCGAAATGATACCGGTAGACTACGGTACGACGTTGTACATACCGGTACATTAAGTGGTCGTATCCTCACCTCTATTGGAGTAGTAAATGGGCTCCAAAAGACGACATACCCGGCGTGGGGAGGTTGAAAGTTGAAAGACACAAAAGCTGACAACAGCAACAGCAACCATAGGTTGATTCCACACAACTACACAAATGCCACTTTCTATCTCCAATTCAGGTAGCCGATCCTCTCGTAGAACGACCATGACGAGCAAACCCTTCCTCATGGTCCTAATCTCGATGGTGCTGATCCTGGTCTTTCAGTCGGCAACCTCCATTTTTGCTCAAGATGCCGACAAGGTCCGTGTCGAAACAATTTCTGCCGGTAATGGCGATGCTGTCACCCGCGAATTCAAATACTCCTCCATGGTCACCTTATATATTGAAGAGGCGGATGGCAGTAAAACACCGTCCGGATGGTCTACGCGTGTCTCGGACGGAGCCACGGCCGACAAGCCCTTTGACTTTCAACCAGGGGTTGGCTTGATTGAAGGATGGACCGAAGGTGTCTTGAAAATGAAGGAAGGGGAACGGGCCTGGTTACATGTACCGGCCAGACTGGGATATGGCGACCGGCCCATGGGCAGTCCCGGTGGGGCCTTTTACATACCCGCCAGTTCCAATCTCCTATTTGATATCGAAATTTTGGGCAAGGCGGGTAAGACGGAGTTGTAAATAAGTTGGATTGGTTGGAGAGAAATTCAAAGTTTCTTCACAGATAATGGAAAATTCTAGCTAGTGCTATCGTTTTGACAGTTGGAGTTCCACATGAGAAAGGAATTCGCAAAGAATTTCCCCGTAGGCAGTCTTGTTTTCATAGAAAGGATAATGAGCGGCATTTTCAAGTGTCACAAATTCCCTGTCACTACTTGAATTCTGTGATAACAGTGCCACCCAGACGTCGCCGTTGGAGGTGTCAAACGCAAAATCTCTTGCGCAAGAAATCACTAACAGCGGTATCATCTCGTCGTTTTCTTTGTTATGCGGCAAAGGCGCTGCTCGATAGCCTGCCACTACATCCATACCCGTCCAAACAGTTCCCATATGTTTCATTGCATCTTGCAATGGTGGGGGAGCGCCAACACAGCAGACGTGTTGTTGCCAAAACAGCAGCGGATTCTTAGCATACATGCGGTCATAGTCTCGATTGCATCGACCGAGATCGTTTGGTGTGTTGGAGAGCATCACGGAACGACAGGTAGGAAGCGTAGATTTTTGAGAAAATTGAGCATGACGATCGTCGCTCAAACAGAAGCTTAGATACTCATAAGCGAGAACTCCTCCAAAGGAATGGCCATACAAATGAAAACTGGTATGGTTTGGAGCGACCACTTGCCAAATCACTTCCTTTAAGTCTTCTACACACTGCGAAATAGAATAGCTGAGAGACATAGCCTTAAGAAGTTAGCCAAAATAAGAACGAATGTGAAAATCTTGTTGATATTTACCATGACAAGTCCTTTGGCTCGTCACTCTTTCCACAGCCGAGCTGATCAAAGAAGACTATGGGACGAGCATCCAACAGTTCGACCAGGGGATACAAATACTGAGAAGGGAGGGAACTACGAAAAGAGCGGGATAAGAATTAACTTTGAAAGAAAGGGATCACCTTTATTCTACTCACGGGCCTCCATGGCATACCACCAGAGGTGTTCTTGTGGACCTTGGGTTGAAAATTCTGTAGTACAACGTGAACGACCTGTCACCACGTAAAACGTGTACATCCCCTTCCTCCAGCGACACGGACGCAAACAACCATGCGCTATCACATCGACCACTAGTCCCGGCAAAGCGACCTTTGGGGGATGTGTGGATAAATGCCGACGTGACATGGAATGAACACACAGGGAAACGAGCGGGAAAACAATTCCACCACAGTAACAAAAAAAACGCTTGAGTAACCACTTTCCTCGTTCTTTTATGCACGCTCGTTGATTTCAAAGCGACAATCCAAGAATGGCACATCACGCGTGAATGCAACTTCTAGAATCAGAGGAGGAAGGTTGAATGGAAGATACCGATAATATTGGTAATGAAGCGTTCAAAAGAGGAAACGACGTAACTGTAAATAAAAACTACCGCAATTTCGTATCGTCATCAAACTCCCAGAATTCCGGTCCCGCATAGCAAGTCGTACTTCGTACATTTTTTATTCTTTTTTTACAGTTACTACAGTAGTACGTAACGCCAAGTCGTACTTTACGGAGTACTCAGTCTTATGCACAAGTACTACTTTGGAATGAATCGCTATCTTCTATCTTTGTAGTAGTTGATGTTCATTCAGAGTGAAGTGCCTTGATGACTACCTGCCTTTACTCTGCATATCAGGATTTTACCGTGACGATGAGATTTTTCCGTCTAATCTCACTGCGACTAATAGGAGCCACCACCATTCATTCCATTTCGAATGCACTTGTTGACAACATTCGCCAAATGCTTGTTCTCCAAAGCGGCACACACTCGCTCTTTGTCTCGCAACTGCTTGTTGATAGCATTTTCACTGACATGGGTGCCTGGTTCAATTTGCACATTAACTTTGAACTTGCCAGACGGTGGCAACGAGCGCCACAATTTAACCCGTATGCACAATCCGATTAACGTGGCCATGCTACAATGAGGAATAGTGGGCGTGAAGCGGACATTGACCATGGTCGAATTCGAATTCGATGTTGTTTCGAGCAACTCCACTTGTTCCAGGCTTACCACGCCTAGTTGCTCAAGTGTATGCGGATGCTCGGGATCCTGTATGTTTCGAATGATATCAAAGACTTCTCCAGCCGTCAACACATCGTCAGACTGCGCTTTTCTCTTTTTCTTGATTTGAGGAGTTGCGGCTGTCGATGCGCCTTCTTGGAGCGAAATATCACTGGGGATTGAAGCGGTTTTTTCAGCAGCTAATTGAAAAATGGGACCACTCCCTGCGATAAGCTTGCTATGCGTTGAAATGGGAATATCCAAACCAGCTTGTCGCAATAAGTGGACGCCTTTGCCGTTAGTCGCCTGACGACAATCCACCAAGGCTTGCAAAATCGCCTTGTCTGAGGATGATGTGGGAATGATAGCGCCTTGTTTTCCGATTGATTTCCGCAGTGTAGCCAACACATCCTCCATGTCGTTTACATCCGTGATACTTCCAAAGGTACCCAGCTGAGACCAGTCCAGTGGAGTGCGACGCGGAGACGCTCGTTTCTCCTCTACCTGATAAATTTGAGGATTTGCATTCTCTTTAGCCATATTTCAAAAAATCGGGATCGTCTCTTGGCAGAAGCAACTGAACAAAAGCATGAAGAAGAACTGAAAACACAATCTCAGTTTGGGAAACGTTGCGTTCGAACTTTTTGGATCCAGCGAGCCTCTACAGAGCCTGGAAAACAAAAACTAACACAAGTCCAACTGTTCTGTTGTTTCTGCTGGCCCGCCCTGCTGTTGAGGTCTTGTCGATGAATATCATTACAGACACTGTTATCACTATTTGCAAGAAGACTTTCGAAACCCACGTGAAGGTTTCAAGGTTCAGCAGCAGCGAGCAGAGAGCGAAACGAGGAACCGCGCAACAACTCCTGGCTCCTGGGTACACCATTTAATTACTACGCAGCTACAGTTATTATAGTACATACAGTAGTTATTAACTGTAACGACAATACGTACTACTAGCTAGGTAGTACCGTACATCGTACAAACAGTAAGTACGTACGAAGTCCCATGCAAGTATTTTTCCTACTACCGTAGAGAGACTGCCGGTATGTAATATTATCCCATACCCGATTTGGCTGGGACAACAAAATGCAACGAGACAATTCGGAACAGGAGGGTCTCCCAGACAATCGACCATTAAGTAAAATGCATTTATTGGCACCGATAAACGAAATTTATTCTACCATGTGGTGGCGCCTCTTAATAAAATCATTTAACGATATCATCCAGACAATTTTAAAGCGAACAGTTCATTTAGGTGCGATGACGCTTTGCTACAACATGCATCATTGCGTACTTCGTATCGTACGAGTAACACAACTGCTATGTATGTACCTCTCGCTGTGGAGAAGTTTAATTATCTGATTTTCTCACACTTTCACACTTGCCAGTTAACTGTCACCACATTCACAAATGTCAAGCAGTGTCAGTAACTACCGTCGTTCTCATCATTCATTTACACTCCTTTCAAGCCATTGACGATGTCATTTTCAACTCCTGCCTTCCTGTCAACATGCCATCAAGCACCAACATGTCTCCAAACAACTCATCTAACAATCAAGGCATCATCGATCCAAGCACTTTGCAGACGTTTGGAGAGGTTGCCCGATTTCGACAAGCAGAGATCGTCAATCAGCTCTACAATGAAAATATGAGAGCGAATACCGCAAGATCTTACGAACCAAGGGTGGAGGAATTCAAGGCTTATTGCGACGTCGTATTTTCTGGTCTAGGTCCTGAACGCAGGTATACTGTCACACATGAAAAGATATACCCATTCATGTTCTACCAGTGTTTCCGAGAGAAGAAAGCGCCTGCGTCACGAGGTGCTAAAATTCCACGTTTCAACCACGATGATTATATTGCCATCCACAACAAATATTCTTCTTTGACCCAGGACCAGAGAGTGGAAGATCCCAAGGTCTGTCTTGGTTTGGAGTCGATAATGAGCTACAAGGCAGCTCTTCAAAAGTTTCATGCTGATCAACGTGATGACAACATAAACAACTGTTCATGGCAGGATCATGTTTGGTTGGCCAAATGTGAGAAGCTGATGAAGGTCGGAAAAGGTCGGAAACAGCGCGTTAAGAGGGCAAACTATGATGAAAAGGTTGACCACGAAATGTCGCCGTACGGCGCACTTGATCACATTGACCAAATCGAAAATGCTCTCTTTCAAATGGGGTGCGTTTCCGACAGTAGGTCTATCCTTTCCAGCCTCCGAAATCGTTTCACATTTCTCTTCACTACAGGTGGTATCCTACGTGGCGAATCGGTCTACATGGCAGAACTGTCGGACCTGCTTCATGCCACGGTTCAGAGAACCCGGGATCCTCACCCTGTAACTGTAATGATTCTACAGATGGCCACTGGAAAGACCAACCAAGACCTCAAGCTGTATGGAAGGGTGGCCAGACACAAAAATGTGAACCTGTGCTCCATTGGTGCTCTTGGTTTCTATCTCATGTACCGTTTCCACTATACTGGTGAGTGGGATAATCCTCCTGACTTTTTGGATAACAAATCATGGTTTGATACGAAATTGTTAGTTGCCAGTGACTCCCGACGAGGGTCCCCACTGAATCATACCCAACGAATATCTGACAAGTCCTACGCCAAAGCGATCAAGAAAGTGTGCAAATCACTAGGTATTACTACTAGGCACTTTGTGCACATTGGCCGTGTCCTTGGTAACAAGGAATCAGAAATCATGGAAGACGATGACAACCTTAGACGGACACTTGGCAACTGGGATCCCAAACAGAACGAGAAGGCATTCTCGAATAAGCTTCCCATGAAGATTATTCGACAGAAGGCCGGATTTCGTGAAGCTGAGGGACTGCATTATAATCCTAGAGTTGCAGTCATACCCCCTACATCATTGACGGAGAAAGTATTCCCTTGTTTGAGTGACACTTTCCAGGCTTTTACTGGACTATCCGAGATTTCACCAGAAGACGATAAGGTCACAGCAACCAGATTTCTACATTTCATGAAGGTGCTGAGTGAGGTTGTTATTCAAGATGCCGCTGTCATCTTTGTTGAACACCCCAATCGCATCCACCATCCTCTCTTTTCCAGCGTGGAAGTGTTCCAGTCCAATGAATTCCAGTCCTATGTTGAACTAATGCGTGCTTCATTGACTCACGCAACAAGTCCATACAATGCATCTCTGGAAACTGTACTTCCTGGACTGAATGCACGGTTTGACACTCTTCAACAAGTACAGCAACAATTGCACCAAAATCAGCAGTACGCAATACAACGTATTGATGAACGCATGGATGATCTCCGTCAACTTTTTCTCTCCAGTAATCATCTCTACCAAAATATTTTCGTGGGGATGTGGAATGCTGCTGCAGGCTACGCCAATGTTAGGCTACAACAGTTACCTGTACACAATGGCGGCCCCGCAGAAGTGCATTCTCCAAGTGTTGTAATGTCACCTGATCCCCCCAGACTACCCAACCTGTATTACCATATCCTGGCTACAACCATCCACTCCGTGGAGAGTATGTCTCGGTTATGGAAATGTTTGATGAGTGGAACGGAACCGGTAACTACTACAACATCCCTATTGCAGGTGGTATTGCAGAATTGAATAGACGATACAAGTCGCAGTGGAGGAGAAGATATACAGGCGCCCAAAAGACCCTCTTTTCCCGTGTCCAACGCATTTGTCAGTCAATACTGGACCGAATTGGAAAAGGAGAAAGCAAGGACAGTATTCTTCAGCAATACAATGGTTTCTACATAAATGACGCAAACGGGACACCTTCCCTCCTTGTTTTAGTACTCCAAGCTCGAGGTATCCTGTCTAAGCAACAGAGAAACCGAAATCCTATTGCTGTGGATGGTGGTTCACAAGAGCATTCATAATTTAGTGGATATTAGATGACCGAATCTTTGAAGTCTGTTTTGAACATTGATAGCTTTCTTCCGTTGATGTCGTTCAGAGAATTGCCGTTCACCGTATCCGTTGCCACCATCAAGGATCGAGAACTAAACCGGCATGAGTTGGTAATCTTCCTCTTCTACGACGGCGGTGTGATTGTTATCGATTAACTACCAGTAGTATTTTTTGACTATAATATCTTTCCATTTTTTCCGTCGTTGCTGATACTGCCGATGTTGCTGGTGTTGTTGTTGTCGTTTCAACCCCAAGCCTAAATATAACAGATTTTGTTGTCATCATGCGGAGGGGTGCCGAACCGGGCGGGCTGGCACGCTTGATATGTGATCGCGTTTGCGTCGTATCGAACGGGAGTTGTCCAAGACAATATTGCCGCGTAGGGCACGTAAAATGTGTACCGGAAAAGTTGTCCTCGAGCCAAATATCGGGGGTGATATCCCCTTATTATTATACCTACCGTAGCTATGATATTCTACCTGCTCCATTTTTGAACAAAGGAGATTGTTTTCCCGAGAATGGATACGACTACTCTACTAGCTAGTAGACTACCGGAGAAGTCAACTGAAACACGTTCAGCATAGTTTGTCTTAACAAAAAATGTATATAACTGTAAAAAATTATGCTGCTGCCATTGTAAAATCTTTCTTGACACCAATCATACCATTCAATGCCATGAAGAACATAGTCTTATTTTTTAGCCAAGGAAAGACCCGACGCGTCCAAAAGAAAGATGTGTACATTATACCTTGCGAGGTTCCAATCGTATTGATCAGTCCAACCATAAGATCTGGTTTTGGTTTCATGTTGTTCGGCTTGGATGTCAAGGAGGCGTAAAGGTTCCGTCCCAAAACAGAAGATGCTTCCATGTATTGAAAACCAGCATTAGGCATTGTAGGACTACAATCTCCATAAGCGAAGATTTTACCGTCAGTTCCGGGAACGACAAAGAAATCGTCTGTTTGAATCCACCCTAGGTCATCTAGGGCTTTCGGAAAGCGTGTCGAATCCACAAATGCATTGTTCGGCGTAAAACCGATGGTTTGGATCACGGCATTGGCATTCAGAGTTTTCTTGCTGTTCAGTAATTCCACTGCACCGTCTGCGTTTTCGACGGCCTTCTCGTTCAAAATGACCTTGACGTTTAAGTTTTCCAGCATTTTAAGGACCGCTTTCGAGGCAGGCTCGCTCATCATCGGACAAAGACGATCTCCAGAATGAATGAGGGTAATATCGTTCGATTTTCCAGCAGCTTTGGCATGAGCAGCCACATCTCCAGCCAATTCAGTACCAATAAGTCCACCTCCGATAATGATCAAACTCTTGGCATTCAAAATACGATTTCCTTCAACTCGCATTGCCTCCAACCGTGTTTGCGTGGTTGCTGCCTTGGTGGTGCTGGGAATATGACGTCCCATTCCAGGCCAATAGGACCGGCGCCAGTGGCAATTACACAAAGGTCAAACGTCAATGTTTTCGCTTCACCATCGGCCAACATTTTGACTTGGCAGAATGACGTATCGTCAAGTTTCGTGACGATCGCTTGAATGTGTTCGATCTTGTATTTTGCACAATATTTGGACAAGACAATCAACGACTGCTTCGCAACATTTTCCACAAAGGGCGATCGGTACGAAGCCCATAACACTTCAGCGTATTCCTTGGGTTCAAGACAATCAACGACTGCTTCGCAACATTTTCCACAAAGGGCGATCGGTACGAAGCCCATAACACTTCAGCGCATTCCTTGGGTTCCACAATCTGGATCTTGACATTCTTGTCCTTTTTGCGCAAGGCGTACGCTGCCGACAAACCAGCAATACCACCACCAATGATGAGAACAGTTTTGTCCGACAAATCTACCTTGGGCATGGTGGGTAGAGGGGGTATAACGCAGTTGATTTTCGGCCAAGTTGGAAAGTAGTTGAGATAGGGATCTTTATTATGAAGAATCGAATACTTTCTCCGTGTGTCTTTCGCTAACTGTACAGCTATCATAGTAGCTAGTAGCCCGATGAGCGATTCGGTTTCTGCTTGGGAAATCTTTTGAGGAATGGTGGTTCTTCGAACATCTTTAATCTCGTCGAGAACGCTATGGAAGCCCGAAGGTACTTTCATACCCGTAGTACGTACTACAAATACGTACTCTACTACCGGTAGTATAATAGACTACCATACTACGCATAAATACGCAAGATACTTTCGACGATTTTGTCGAACAGAAGAAACAAAATCAAGTCCTCTCCCGCCATTAAACTACTACCAATGCACTGACTGTGAACGCCGCTTGCTTTTACTACTACCGAAAATTGATCTGAAATCTTGTTGAGATTGGACTACTTGTGATCGAGTGTGAGTGCATATGATAGAGGTTGTATTACAAGAGAGGTTGATGGTGTCTCGAGAGAGATAAATTCATCAGGGGCAGAAACAAAACTCTCGTTGTTCGCATTCACCAATTTTTCAAGTGTCTTTGGAAGGACGTTCTAATTCGAACATGTCATAAAAAAGCGCCACTGACTATCTTCTGTCTTCTGGTTTATCCTTAAAACCAACATTGATCTATGATAGCTGCTATGGGCAAAAAGACATATTTTGAATTTCTCGAGGAAGAGTACCAAGCTCTATCTAGTGAATTGCAAACTTCCTTGGCATCTGCCAATGCCGAAGAACAAGGATCCGTCAGCAATAACAGTGCTTCGGTCATAGAAAGGCAGTTATCACGATGCAAAGCAGTGTACCATCAACTAAAGGCTGAAAGTCGAGGGGATGCTGAATTCAAGGAACGAGTGCAGTTATACAAGATTCAGCTGGAGGCGCTCCAGGGGCATTTCGAACAACTGACATCGTGAAAATGTTGCGGCAATGACTGCGTTTCTTTTCTGTAGGAAAATCGTTCAGAACAAAAAAAAAAGAAAAAATACATGAAGTGCAAAAATTGTGACGTTCGACTCCCAAGTTAGAAGGGGTTAGGAACAAGAGCCTACTTCCAAAGGATCATTTACAGCGACAATCACACGAGGTACTCGATTGTGAATGTCGGATGATGGATTCCAGTTGTACAGCACAACGACACTTTAAATGGCCGAAGATAAAGCAATCCTCCAGCTCTTCTCCAGGTACCATCACGAATGTTCATCGTGCAGGCATGTTCGATGTACGGTAGTAGTAGTATCTTGTAGTTTTCTCTTAATAATTTTACATCGACCAGACGAATTGACTGTGAAAACGTTGAACGTACGCATCCCTGAATACGGTCGGTCGTTTGTACGGCAAATGCAAGTTTTTAGATCCAAATGGAAGGACAAGAGATGGTGACACGCCCACAGATGTCAGCTTGGAATCAGTAATTTTGCGTTCACGAATAGAACGAACCAAGATACATAGCCAAAAAGTTTGACTAGGAAAGGTTCGGTGTTATTTTTAGAAAACAAAGACTTTTTTATTCAGTGGCATCATTCAGTAGCAAATTGTGTGTCACATTGCACTACCGTAGTGCAGTGAACGTGGTGCAAAACGTGTGCATGGGTGGTTGTGCTATGAATATTATGATGTTATAGTGGACTGACCGGCAAAGAGTCGCCGTTCGTTTCCCCATTACGCACCCTGACTTGTTAGTCGACGAGCGGGACGGTCCGTTTGCCATCCTGCTCCTTGAAGTCGACTCCGCTTATACGAGCACCTCCAAAGACTCTTTCCGGTAGCTCCTTCTCGTTCGAACCCTCCAGCAAGAACATCATGTCGACTGTCATGGATTGCAAGTATCCCATACACAACTTCGTGACGCGTTGTGCAATAGGGTCACTTGCAATATCGACCAATACTTCCATGTATCGGTCCGTCATAAGGTACCTTTGCTTGATCTTGCGACCCAAAATGGTAGGTTTGGTACCGACCGCTCGACGCACAATATAGTTGCCTTCGACGATTCGAGGAATCAACTTGAAGGTGTTGTTTCGAAACTCATTGGAATCTCCGTACAAAAACTTAGACATGAGATGTCCAAACGGAGTTGACTGGTTGCGAACCTCTTCCATTATTGCCTTGTCGGCCCCAAAATAGTAAACATTGTGGTAATTGATGGTTCCCGGGACACATAAATTGACACAAAAGACGAACTCGGGGAGTTCTTTGACACCAGTTTCCAATTCACGTTGAAGCGCTAGTTGGATTCGCTCTTGGGGATGAGCACACATGCCCGAATGAATGGGCTTTTCCGTGTTGACTAGATCGACGGCAAAGAGACGAAATGCGGATGGTTGAGATAGGACTTTGACGCGGTCCTTCATGTAGCTTATGCCCCGCACTTGAAAGGTCTCGGCAGGTGGTTCCGACCACGCCTGTGTTCGGAGTGGTGGAGGCAAAAAGCGATAGGTGGTGGGGTGTCGCTCGACCGGTTCCGTTTGCGATCGTCGCAAAATGGGACGGGAGGTGGGTGAAGTCGATGAAGGAACTATCTTGATATCTTCTTCCGATTTCTTTTCTTCCAAAATTCTCTCAATATCTTTCAAGCCATCTTCGTTGTAGTCATCATACGACTGGTCTTGTTTGGCATCAACAAACGGCAAGCCATCGATCTCAACCATGGAAGATGCCGTGGGGGTCTTTTCCGAGACGCTTCGGTCGGAAATATGTCCCGGACGAGTAGGTGAAGATTTAGAAACCACCGCCATTGTGACTTCACGATTAGTATCTTGATTGGGCAATCTTCTCAACGACGAATCGATCGACGACGATGTCTCGTTGGAAATGGCACTCGATGTTTTAGTGAGAATCACCGGTCTGCCTTCCACGACCGGATGGGGCCGTTCGCCCTCGTTCGTGATGAGAGCAGCGGATAATCTTCGATTCAGTAGGAGAGAGCTGGGTGAGGTCTCGCCTGGCTTTGGACTGTAAGTTGCTAAAGCGATAGCTGGTGGCGGTGGTACCAATTCAGCAGGGCTATTTTGAAACGAAGAGGAACAAGACGACTCGACAAGTTCCGGAAATCGACGAGAACTGGAAGACTTGTTGGAAGCAATGGATAGTCTGGAGTCGCTGTGTTCCGGTTCGATAGTGGACGTGCTGTTATCGGTGTTTTCAACAGGATTACTTGTAGACACTGAACACATAAAATAGCCAAGGTCCATTCTCGAACTGATGGGGAGAAATGTAACGATGGTGTTGTTGTTGTGGATGTGGTTGTGGAAGTGGATGCTATGGACCTTCCGATCCATAAAACGAGACTCCCTTGGTTTATTATACATACACACTACTACAGTCACTGCGAGAAAAACGGGTCCGGTCTTTTTTCACTTATCTACCAGCAGAGTGTGTGAAACGAAAGCTGAAAACCGATCGTCTTCCATATCCAATTACCCTCGCTCGAGTCTTTTTTGACGAACCACAAGACACACGAACAGAACCAATTGGGAGAGCTGGTGGAAACTCGTGCAGCCCGTTTGGCCAGTTCGTTTTTCCTCGCGCGATAGTGCGCAATGCGGGTGAATGATAAACCAACAAGTCTTACCGTTGGTCGTGTTGACAACGGTTCATGGTTTATTTCTGAAGAAATTCTCTCTGGTAATAAGGAAGACGCCTTGCGCGTGGTGATACAATGCCTCTCATACTTTGATTAATTGTCTTTGCCTGCAGGTCGTACGTCACATTTATGTCGGTTTCAATGCACACAAAAAAACTGTGTTTAACCGCCTCGTACTCGGTGCAGTACCGTCTACGTCGTACAGAACTTTTACTTCTTCGTTTCATTTCGACCTGGCCATGTTTCGAACAGAGAGCCACGAATATTTCAACTTTTAACTGTTCACAGTCAGTACGATGTGATGTGAAACGACAGCTGTAGCTGTGTGTTGATTGTTGATTGACTACAATAATTACTCATCAAGTACTCCGAGTAGTATATTGTTGTTATTGTACGGTAGCAGTGCAAGTAGACAAAATAATATTCGGATTTGAAATTGCCTCGGATTTTCAAATCGTTTCCATTTGCAAAAACAAAAAACAAAAAAAAAATGAGCGATGTGCCATTGAAAATGAAACGAACGTGGATTGTCACAGGAACATTCCTTTTGGTTTTTCCTTCCGCAAATTCTTGGATGTCGGACCATTCCGGAATCATTTCAAACTCTCTACAACACGTCAAATCAAAACATCATTGGACGAAGATAATATCAAAGAATGCTCCACCGCCTGGAAATGGCAAACGCTCATGGAACAACAGGAAAACGTTGTGGTTGGGCAACAATGAGGACAACGACAAAGATGCCGCAGAGACACGAATAGATCTGTCGATCGAGACAGAAACCACGGCTGATCCAACATCCTCCTACGATGACAAGGTTGAGACACCACCTTTACCCTCATCCACCCCATCCTTCCCCTTTCTTTCAGCAGCTATTGCAACGATAGGGTTTGTTCTATTTTGGCCGCTCTTGGCTTTTGTTCGGAATTCTTACTTTGATGTCGACATGTTCATGGCACTGAAAGCGATTCTAGACGACACTTCTATGGATGAAAACAGTATTATAGAGTTGCCTCCCCTGAGTCCGGCCGAACGATTAGTGGACGCCATCTTTGGGCCTCCGTGAAATATGAACAGTATTCGCGGTGGCGTGGGACATTGATCATCCATAACAAAGGGAACTACTAACAGTTAGTATTCAACGCTTGGTTCCATAGGAAACTAAAACTGGGATCAACTATGGCACCTGGTCTGGTGTGTGATTCTGGAACATGCAGGGTTGTTTTACAAAACAGAAAGGAACCGTCAAGGTCAGTCAACTACAAAATGAAACATCTCGTTCATCCCTTTACACAGTATATAACATATCACAAATAGAGACACATATCTAGTCCTAACGTCCGTGATGGGCTTTCTTAGTGATCAAATTCCTTTAGAACTGGCAACAGCTGCCAGGCATACAACATCCATGACGAAAAATGAGGTTTGTGGTGTGTCCCATTCTACCACTCCAGATCCTGCCGGAATTTGACGAGGTAGAGCATCAGACAGCACCAGGCGGCATGCACCCATCTCTTTCGTGTCATATTAGCAAGAATGCCAAGCAATTGCATGCCACACATGGCTTTGTGTGACGCAAATAGGTCGAATGCCAAAGGAATGGCAGAAAATGTTCTGTATTGTGGATCGAGGAGTGAAGCAGCAGCAGTGTGGGGAGGGGGGAGGGGGGGGGGGGGTTGAGTACGTCTTAAGTCGGCGATTCCACAGACGATCCAAACCCCAATGAAGCTCTCCTCAGGCGAAATCATACGCCAGCATCCACAAAAACACTTACGCATAAATTTGCAGCAGATAGATCGAAAAGGTCAACTTGGCCGGCAAGACCTTCTTGAATCGCAAGGTGTGAAGGAAAATGGCGATACTGACTGTGCCCAAGTTCAAGAGAAACATTCCCTTGAGGAATTTAGACTGCTCTGGTGTGGCGGCTTTGAGCAACCACAAGGAATTCACCATAAATCCCAAAAAGTACTTGGCCCACAAGTAAAAGAACTTGACGGCCAAGGTTCCGTATCGATAAAAGGTTTCGTTGCGTTCCGAACGAGATCGTCGGCCGCTACCAGCGGAACTAAAGGACGTGGTGGGAAAGAAGGGTCGTACCAAAACGTAGGGGAAAAAGACCCATACGGCTTCCATGATTTGACCGAACACCGTCGATTGGATGTTGTCACGCCACGTTTCATTGTAGTAGACTGATCCCCAGGTAGCCAGAAGAGTGAAGAAAATATTTTCATGGACGAATGTTCGCGAGGCAACGGCTTGGTCAGAATAGTAACCCGGATCGTCCAAGTCCGGAAGAACCTTGAAGGAGAAAAAGGCAGACCATCCTTGGATAAGACCATTGATGGCAATAAAATGAGGCAAGACACTGTCCTTGACATCATAATTATTGGAGTATCGATAGAACTCGATCCATGCAGCAAAATATTGAATCAAATATGCCATACCCATGTACCGATGGATCTTGTGTTTGCTGGTTCGTGGTCCTGTCCAAAATCCAGCTCGAAAGGGTGCAACGATCAATACATACAAGGTGCATGCAATCATGAATGTCACAACACTCACAAAGCCCACCTCCTTCCAATCGTCAACCTTGCCTCGGTAGACTGCTTCCATCATGTCACGTAAATATACCAGAGCATCCCGGGCCGAATATCCAGCCGTGATCATCGAGTTGGTCCAATCATTTAGGGATTCCAATCTCCAAATGCCAGCGGTGTATTGCAAGGCCGCAACATTGGCCAGGACTACATAGAAAGTTAATGGGATCTTGGCACGGTCTTTCAGGCTTTTGCGTTTGGGTTGTTGATTGTCATCGTCGCCATTCAAGAGACCCGTCAGGTCCATGTCAGACCCCTCGCGAGAGGCCAAAGGTGTGCCGACGGCATCGTCGCCAGCGCTACTATCCGACGAAGTTTCGTCAATGATGGCATCATTGCCGTTCGTTTCAAGTTTGGCTGCAGCCATGGTGAATGATGGTGTTGTAGAAGAGGTGGTGAGGACTGACTGCCACTACTGCACTGAAACTGCTACAACAACGTGTAGTACTACTATTGTTACGTCAACTCACGGGTGGGTAGAGCGCAAATAGATGCATTCCTTCCTTTGGAGAGAAAGAGAGATAGCACAGCGAATTCCAACAAACAATCAAACAACAATGCTTTGTTGGTGGTGACGATGCGCGAATTGGGAGAGACAGCACAGCTGGGTATTTTTCGTTCCTCGTGACAAAACGATACGGAAGCAAAGCACCCTCCGAGCACCGTCGGTCCATTGGAGAAGAGGTTAATAAAATGTTTTTCTTCAACTTCGTATTAGTTTTAACCTTATTGTACTATATCATGAACCCTCCAATTTTTGGGTTCGCAAATGTATGGCTCGAAAGCTTGAAAGTCTGTAGACGGACGTCTATGTCAGCAATGACCACGTAACCAACGGTGGAATGGATAAGGACGAATCTTTTCGGTATCTTTTCTGTTTGCGACTCTCACACAACCTAATTTGATTATCAAACTACACATTTTAGACTCTCATTTTTTATTTAGATCCGTTTGGAAAGTACCGAAGTACGTAGGTCCGAGCTCCCTCTTCATGCGACACACAACCACTTGCGAACGAGAAACACGTACGACAAAAAAGTTGACGAAAACAAGAGCAACGACAACACCTACCACCTACACCTTTGGTCGTTTTCTGTAGTATGTGTGGCAACACCAACCGCACGACGACGACAACCACAAGGATTCCACTTTCTCTTTCTGGATCACAACCAGTTGTAGCTTTGCTTCTGTAGTCATAATTTTGCAACATTCGAATCTCTTCTACTAGAATTCATTCAAGAGCTTTCTTTCTCCACTTTCTCTTCAATATATAACATTATTACATCATGAAGTTCTGTCTTTCTGTTGCCGCCCTTTCGTTCGGCTCTGTTGCCGCTTTCGCGCCATCCGCCTTCACCTACAACACCATGAAGGCACCTGCCAGTTCCAGCAGTTTGAACATGGCCTTGCCTGAGGGTGTTACCCCCATCATCATCGGTGTCGCCGCTGATTCTGGTTGTGGAAAGTCGACCTTTATGCGTCGTTTGACCAACATCTTTGGTGGAGACGTCGTCGGACCTCTGGGAGGTGGATTCGGTGCCCCTGGCGGTTGGGAAACCAACACTTTGGTTTCCGACCTTACCACTGTCATCTGCTTGGATGATTACCATCTTAACGACCGTAACGGACGTAAGGTGACCGGTTTGACTGCCTTGAACCCTCTTGAAAACAACTTTGACCTCATGTACGAACAGGTCAAGGCACTCAAGGAGGGAAAGACTGTCTCGAAGCCCATTTACAACCACGTCAACGGAACTCTTGACACTCCCGAGACCATCGAGCCCACTCCTATCATTATCTTTGAGGGTTTGCACCCCATGCACGATGATCGTGTTCGTGACCTTTTGGACTTCACCTTGTACCTTGACATCTCTCCCGATGTCAAGCTCAACTGGAAGATCCAACGTGATATGGAAGAACGTGGTCACTCTTTGGAATCCATCATGGCCTCCATCGAAGCCCGAAAGCCTGACTTCGATGCCTACATTGACCCACAAAAGAAGCTCTCCGATATGATCATTGAGGTCCTCCCCACCAACCTCGATAAGGAAGACAAGAAGACCCTCCGTGTCCGATGCATCCAAAAGGAAGGCGTTCCTGACTTCGCCCCTTGCTACCTCTTTGACTCTGGATCCACCATCGAATGGACTCCTTCTCCAGAAAAGCTTTCTTCCCCTGCCCCTGGAATCAAGCTCAAGTCTGGACCTGAAGAATACTTTGGAAGCAAATGCCAAGTTGTTGAGATGGACGGAAACTTTGACAACCTCCAAGAGCTTGTTTACATTGAATCTGCCCTCAGCAACACCAAGACCAAGTTCTATGGTGAATTGACACAGGCCATGCTTGCCCTTGCGGATGCTCCAGGCTCGAACAACGGAACTGGTCTGATGCAAACACTTGCCGCCTTTGCCATCCGGGACTTGTACGAGAAGAAGTCGGCCCAAGCCGCCAAGGCCAAGAAAGAATCTACTACTGCCGCCGCTGCTGCATAAATTGTCCTGTCTAAAAATGAAATCTTAGTAATAGCAGTGTGAAATTTACATCTGGATCTTGAACGATTGATTCCCTACTGCTGATACTTGTAAATGGCGTGCCGCATGTGATGCTTGCTCTGCTGTTCGCTGCCCTTTTTTTTTTCTGGAAAACAAAGCGAGGATTTGGGAACAGTCTTTCTTTGTCCTAAGTTAGTAAAACAATCTAGTCGATACAATTCTCTTGCTGCGAGATAATGATATAGTGTGCTGTTATGTTGGACGTTGTTTTATGTAGCCAGAAGTATAACAGTGTAACTATGTGACTCTCCACAACTTGGATGGTGTTGTTGTTACTCTGTCTTGACTTTGGATGTTGTTGACTGTGAGTACGAGACTGGTTGAGAAAAATACAGTTTCCCCACTGTTACCATCCAAGCCAGGACAAACATGCCACATCCCATAACACTCCACAGGACTTCGTACAAGTCGGGAAGGGTTGGTGGAGGCGGTACCACGACTTGCGCGACATGGAGTCCTATCATTCCCACATAGCTCAGGAATGGAACGATCCGTAACAAAAGGTTTCCCGAAAAGACTGTCGGCACTGTCAGCTGTCCCATTCCCATGCGACGGAACCACACCATTGAAACAAAAATAGCGACGGTGCAACCGTACGCCAATTGCAGCCTATCTACTTGCAGTAACGGCCATAAACTCCATACACAAACAAAGGAGAACCATTCAACGAAGGCGGGATCTTGCCAAAGCAACGATGTGCACGGTGCCAATGCCAACAAGAAGCTCTTTTCGTGGACTTGAAAGCTGGCCAGAAAGAAGCTCAGAGCACACGACGTGGTGGCCCACAGCAGTAAGTTCCAGTGTTTTTCCACCAGGTGTCTCGTGTTTGGCTCGTGATATCCCAGATACAGTATCCGTATACAGGATGGTAGCATCAATACAACGGTCGCTGCCAATGCCAAAAGAGGTTGCTGTTCGCTTGGTATCCTGTCTCGGATGTTGATGGGAGAAGTGTTCAGGGCACACCACAAGTTGGAGACTTTTCCCTCAAAGAGTCCCCTTTGAAATGGAAAGATACGACGCAACACATGTTGAAGTCGCTGAAAGTATGGTATAGTCACGTCCTGAGAGGGTGGATACTTGATGAAGGGTTCCCATAGGACGTAAAAGGTAAACAGAACAACAAATCCCAACCATAGGATTCGCGGCAGAAACCATGTTGGTCGAGCCAGGCATCGTCCCAACAAGTAAAAGAAAACTACCGGAGCATAGTAGAGTGTCATTTGCTTGAAATTCAATGCCAGCACAAAGAAGAATCCACCCCAGACACACGATTCAAATGCCGGTCCTTGAACCATGGCGTAAAATGCTGCAATAGACAAGCCGAGAGCGACGGTATTGTATTGGAAATGTCCATGATCGATCAGTAGAATAGCGGGTTGAATCAGGGCTATCATGACGGCCCACAAGGACTTTTTGTCTCCCCTGTAGGTGGACCACCACACTGCCGTTCCGTACACTAGAACATCCAACACTAGCACGGTCGCTCGCATGTAGGCCTTGTGGACTGGATCCTCTATTCCACGCGACTCGTCCAACGCGACAGTGTGTGGTCCCACCAGATGGTGACTGATCCAACCACACGCGTAACTAACATAGGCTGTCAGCGGTGGATAATCCAATCCCCAGTATTCCAAATCGTACCAATACCAGTCGCCAACCGGTAGATGCAAGGTCAGTTCCATCCAGTGACGTTGGGCTTCAAAGTCTCCACCGTATGCGACCTTGCTGCCATGATGGTTGTCTTGTCCAGAATGATGATGAAATCCAATCAAAATACGAAGGAGAGTGGTAAAGGCAAATAGTAGCAGTATTATTCCCGGAGATCTGGAACGTCGTCTCGGGCGACGCACTCGCGTAGAATCGGGTGGTCGAACATGTTGTCGATGTAAACGAGGAGGAGAACCAGTGATGATGTTAGTATTGCCATGATTACTAGTAATGTTGGGATGTGTGTGATGATGATGATGATGTTGTTGTTGTTGTTGTTGTTTGTCACTGGGATTATGTGAGACCCGGGGAGGACTTCCGAAAGTCTGATATATGGAGGGGGTTGCTGATGACGACATGCTGACGTTGTTTGTTGCAAGTCTACGTGGATGGAAGGATTCTTGCAACAACGAGGTTTGATGCTGACTGTGAACGATAAGTCGTCCTTGCTTCCGAACCTGACAGTGGGTAGACGTCGTAGAAGGGGAACGGGGAGAGTAATAATGGGGATTGCGCTAGCTAGCTAGTGAAGATAAATGATGGATACGCCAACAACGGACGGAAGGATTGAAGCAACCGTCCGTACAAATATATCGATAAGAAGTATAGTAATCGCTTCAAAGCAAATACTCGATAGGAGTAGACTCTACGACCGTCGTATGATGGATTCTGTCCTCGTCGTCGTGATGGTTTGTTGTTGTTGTTGTTGGCAATGAGGCCTGATTGACTTTGAGACTGGTGTGATCATTTTTGGTGCATGTCAATTTCTTTTTAAAATTAAAAGGGGGAGGGATCATCCCCACCTTTTTCAAGAACGATTGAGCGTGACTTGATCGATTAAATTGCGACCAGTCGTCCCTGCGATGTCGCGATTGATGATCTACTTTCTGTTCTGTCCAAAACCGAGATAATCTTTTTTGCAAAAAACAAAAAGGTACGACGTAGTTTACAGTTAGGAAGTTTCTGGTTAACAGCATCATTCTGTTTGTTTGCTTGTTAGTTTTTTTATTGTTTTGTTTTATTTTCTTCTGTCATCCAAGTTTATCGTCAATCATGTACAGGGCCCCCTCCAAACACGGTCTCGACCGGAAATTCAAGTCCTGGCGAAAAGGAAAATCGGAACATTCCAAGAATCGGTCGTCGCTCAAGAAACAATTGCGAGGATACGAACGGTTACTGTCGAAACTCACAACTGCCACTCCGAAAAACAACGACGACGACGACGGCAACAACGACAAGAAGAAGAAGACGGATGAAGGAGAAAAAGATGTTGTGGATAATGATGCCCTACAAACATTGCAGCAAAAGATTGACGATTTGAAACAAGAAATCGCGCAGAAGCAACAATCGATTCAAGAAAAGAAGAACGCCGAAAAGGCTCACGGGCAACGCTTCATGGACCGACAACGACTGACACGTCAGGAAAAGCAAGTACGCAAACAGAAGGATACCAAAGAAAAAGAACAAATTCTCCAACGATTGGCATTGGATCAAGTCTATGTCGCCCATCATCCCATGGATGTCAAGTACATGCCACTCTTCAAACGTGGACAACGTGTCGTGGAGTACAGTCGGACGTTGTATCGACGTGCCGTCACGAGGAAACGCATTCTACGAGATTTGGGGGAACAACAACGGGTGGCGTGGATCCCATCCGATCAATACGAGCGACTTCCAGAAACATGGTCCATCCAAGACGAGGAACGAGTATTCGGGGGGAGTATCGGTCGGCCCAGTAAGACCAAAAAGTCGGACCAAGTGGAAGATGCGAGATTTGCCATGGCCACGCCACAACAAGAGGCGGTGCTAAAAGCGGCCGAAAAGGTCGAATCGGACCTGAAGAAAACAGAACAAGAGAAGAAAATACTGGACAACACGACCAAGGACTATGCCAAAGAAGAGTCCAGTGATAGTAGCAGTAGCAGTGGCAGTCACGACTCGGATAGTGGCAGTGGCAGTCACGACTCGGATAGTGATGACGACGATGATGATCCAGTTGATCCCCTTCAACGAACAAAATCCCGACAATCCTCTATACCTCCAACGAAAAAAGATTTGAATGAAAATCCCAGCAGCAGTGATAGTGATAGCGATAGTAGCAGTGATAGCGATAGTGATGACAGCGACGACAAGGACGAAGAAAACCAAAAAACGGCAACACAAACTCCAGTGAAACGACCTCCTCCACCGATACAAGATTCGACAAAAGTAGAAAGTGGCGATGACGATGATGACTTTTTGATGGATGCCAAAGACAGCACACCAGAAAATGTCTTTGAAACGTCTCAAGCACAGGAAATACCGGCATGGAGTTCGGTGCGGGGAGACAAAAGCAAGGGTTGGCAAACGCAGATGCAACGGCCGGGAGAATTTCAAAAGAGAAAGAAGCGAAAGACATGGAAATAGAAAAATAATAATTATGGAGTCCAAATAAACACCATCGCTACAAAAACAAGGAACAAAAATATTAACTGTAACCAACTGCAGATCTCTTTCATGTGACCAAAGTAAGACAAACTCCCATCATTCCTCCACCGTTGCCTGTGGGCTGGGTAGCCTCAATTCGTCGCGATCTTTGATAGTGACGCGATACGATCTTTGCTTGAATGTATACCGTATCGTCAACTCTGGAATCGGTAAAGATTTTTCGTGTTTGTCACCCAATACAGACCTTGTGTTCTTGATTCCAAGGAGATCGCTCCAAACGTCACTCCACGACCAAGTGGCGCTTGTCTTGTCGATTGTTGTTGGCTCTGGCTTTTGGGATGATGCAACAACATTATAAAATCCAAGAAGTTCCGATTTGGGCCTAGCTGGTAGGGTCAGAGTCGAATGGGTGACCCAAAACTGCAGCTGTGCCGTTACATCCACCTTGTCGCCGTCCTTGACTTGGTAAACCGCCTCCTGAATGACCAAACCATCCTTCTCCTGTTCAATCTTCATTTTTCGTTTGGCTTGTCTCGTCATCAATTCTCTTTGTGTTTCGGCATCTTTGCGTAACTTCTCTGGATCGGAATGTCGCCCAACAAGAACATTTTTTGTTTCCGGCGATGTCTCGGCAGTGCCTGTGATGGTCTGACCAACCCATCCCCACATTTCTCCGACGCTCTCTTGAATAAGATAGGAAACTAAAGAAACGTACAGAACATGTCCAAACGATGCATTGGTCAACTCTTTGGAAATAAGTACCGGAATGTTGATCGTGGCATTGCCTCGATTCCATGAGAAAATCCATTGGACACCCCGTGTCCCAAGTATTCTCCATCCCAGACCAACAGTAGCGACTTGTGAGTGAAGAGACTGAATGAGTGATAGTCCTGTCTGCCAAACACCATTCTTCCATTCGCAGTACAAGTGTGCTTTTCGGTATTCCGATAAGCGGGGTCTGGCATCCAACCTGAGCATGAGTTGACTTGCTTTTCGTAAGTTCCATCCGATTCGACCCGACAACTTATTGTTGGATAAGATAAGCAAGACATCTTGGCGTCGAGACAGTTGGGAAAAGAAGTACCACCGGGAGTTTGCAAAGGAGTGTCGATAGGAACAAGACCATAACCAGTGATCAATCTTCCACGCAGTTTCCCAATTGGTTGGGTGATGATACAATCCTATCCCCAGATAACTCCCACCACGACTTAGCATTTTGCAGCCAATGGTGAGCAAGTTATGTTCCCTTTGGAACCCTCGTGTCAAACCCATGGATAGTCGCGTCCATCGTGAGGCCTTGTACTCCAACATGGCAGATCCTGATGACTCGGTGGCTGCTCCAATGCTTGATTTGCCCGCCACTGATCCACTCCAGGCACCACCTAGTCGCGATGGGGGGATGGTTGTCATCATGGTCAGATCTGCCATTTTGGGTGTTAGCTTCAATCCACCATTGTCGGTAACCTCCACAGGTACTTCAAAAAAGGCTTGCTTGTGTACAATATCGAATTTGTCATCGGCCGATTTGTTATCGTGAGGATCCGTACTTTTCCCTTTCCGTGACGACGGCGCTGGAGGTGAAGGAAACGACCGCATTATCAAACCGTTTTTGGTGGGTGGTCCAGGTAGGGTTCGTTTCGTATTTGGTTTGTCTCTATTTTCGTAGTTGGATGATGACGGTACTACGTCATCTCGTGCCATCATGGCTTTGGTACGCTCCATAGATTCCGCGTCAGATGCCTCGGACTCTAACACGATCAATACTTCTTCCTCGTTCAGATCCAACTGTCGAGCAATCATCTCGAGACCTGCTCGTGCATACTGCTGTTCGGCTTGCTTCAATTCACGCTCCAGCATGGAGGTGTTATCACGGTGTTGGGAATAGTCACTACCACTGCTGTCAAAACTCACAATGGTTTTCTGAACAGAGTTTAAATTTTGATCAACCTTTCGAAAGAGACCTTCCAACGAATTCGACCGTGAAGTCAATAGTTGATCGGCTTCCAGGATCATATCGTCAACAGTTTTATGCTGGGGAGATATGTCAGCGTCGTCGTCAGCCTCGTCGTCGTTATTGTCAACAAGATCCTTGTCGTTTTGTGTTTGGACTTGTGGATTGCCGGATTGTTCTTGCCGTTTTCCAAACCAACCCCGAGGATCGTACAATCGATGCTGCTGCGTTGGAACTGCCGGTTGGGTCAAGGATGATTGCTTGTTGTTGTTCTTCTTCTTCTTGTCCTCAAACTCGTGTACTAGGCTAGGAACGTGAATGGACGGTGACAAGGCTGCAGAATCTTCTGCCTCGTCAGTGTTTCTCTTGGCGTCTTCCACTTCGGGGATGTGTTGAGGCGTTGGTGGACTACGAGTACGACTGTTGAAAAGTTCTTCCTCCTGTAACCGTCGTGCCTCGGCCTCGTTTTGACGGGCTTGAAAGTATTCCACACGCTCTTGGACGGTTCCTACTACCTTTCGATCGGGTGTCTCCTGCTTGCGGTCGTTGCTCTTGTTGTTATTTTCGCTGGCATCGTTGCTGTTGCTAGAGGTGTTTCTTTGATTTGTGGTAACGCTGTCGTTGTCGTTGCCGTTGTCGAGCCTATCGTCGGACATGGCAACAAACAACAACAACTGCAAACAACAGCAGTTTCGGGTTATGTGATGTCTGTTGTCGAGTTGCCGATACAATTAGTAATAAGGAGAAAGAACTTGAACAAAAACGTTTCTTGTCCTGCTAGAGTGGGGCCTGTACGTTCTTGCCTCCATACAAAGTGATGCTATCGACAATGATGATGTTGCCGTCCTTTGCTGGAGTGGAGAGACAGGATCTAAACGTTGCTGTAGTAGTACTGGAGATCGTTGACGAGACGAGGAAAGGAAGGATGATGTGATCAATGATGATGCGTTGTATCATATAATTACAGTTAATACAAAAAAAAATCATTATTTGTCACAAGTTCTGGTGGGTATGTCGCATGTCGAAATTCGAATAAAGTATTATTTTATTATTAATACGCAGTATTTCATAATTAATACGAAATATATTATATATTTCAACAATATTTTGGGATATCGATGATAGGATTTTTTACTTTATTTACCCCTCCCTCTTTTCCAACAAGTTTTGACGATTCTCGCATCAATCATCATCACAGTCAAATCCAGGGCAAGCAAGCAAAGCAAGTTGAAAGTTCTTGTTCTGTGTTCCATCATCATCATTCACTGTCAGCTGTCAGCCATCGTCGTACGCTACTGCTGTGCCGCATTGAATCTACCGTTTTGAATCGTCGTTGTTGATCTTGTTTCGTGTCTCATCGATAAAGGAATAGTAGTTTTGCGATCAGGGAGAAAGTTCTTTCGATCAACGGTCTACTAGTAGTTGTACTCTGGAATCAACATTGACAGTTGAACCATTTCCAAGCACAAAGTCGACGGTTCTGCAACAGTAACTTGAATTCTGTTTTTTTTTTTTTTCGGTGGACAAAATAATACTTCTATAAAATATTACGGCAACAGCAGCACTGCTGATTCATTGATTTATTACAAAGTTTTAAAAAAGACAAGTGACCCAAAAAAAAAAAGTGAAAAAGGTTACCCTTACTAAATACGTCGTAACTGCAGAAAAAGAAGCATCCTCTCTCGCTATAGCTCTCCCCACACACTGTCCCCACCATTACAGTCGAGTCATGAACTGCAAAGAACATTATCTTCCTGAACTGGAGCTACCGACCGTTCATGTACGAGAGTCACTTCAGGCCATTCTATGTACAATTTTATTGTGAGTACCCGTAGGTGACCAACAAACATATACCAGAATGGATGGCGCGTCTTGTCTCCTACACTGACTATGTAGAAGGTTTTTGGTTGCAGCTGCCTGTTCGGTACGGCACGACACGCCGGTTCGTCGTTTCTTACCTTGCTTGTTTTTGTCTTTCTTTGACTTTTTGTTGCCTCTCTCTAGTATTCGATCGCCCGGACCTGTATCCCCTCGAGATGTCGAATGTGAAGGCTTTGATTTGACCTATCCTCGGATCGCGTCCTCTTCCAATTCGTCCGTTGTAGCCCCATCGTTAGACTATGATGTCGACAAAAAAGTGGACGAATCCATTCAAAGTTTTCTCATGACATTGTCACAAATTGGACCCGAACTTCTCAGTGTAAGCATTCTGGGAGACAGAAGGAAATCATCTTGCAAAAAGTGTTGTCGTTGTCAACATTTTGACATGGCATCTCACTGTTAGTTGTTTATGTGCATTGTTTGGATCACATGCCGAAACTCACAACATTCTTTCTTTCTTTTTCTATTTTTTATAAAGGGGAGTTTGACGCTGAGTTTCTTTGAGCGGAGAAAGACACAACAATTGTTTGGATTGGTATCCAACGAAGAGCGTGTGGTGTAAGTTTATGATTGCTTTTGAGAAAATGTCACTTGTCGTTTGTTTGTTTGTTCGCTTGACTTGACTTGCTTTTGTGGTCCAAGGTTATATTATCTTTGTTTGAAGATTTTGCTCAGAAACGTTCTTCATTCGGTTGCTCGATTCTCTTCTCAGATGGGAACAATGGCATTTACGTGTGGTTGTCAACAACACACCCCGACCTGTTAGTGATGATTCAGCTGCTGTCATTGAACGCCAACGGATACAGGTGAGCATACGTAGTAAGAATGATTGTCAAAACGTGGCATGATTTTTTGTCACACTCTTTCGAGTTCTGATCTCTTTTTTCTTTTCTCCTTTTCTTTTCCATCAACAACCAGGACACCGCCGAGGGCATGCTTCGTTCCGTCTTGACCAAAATTTATGAAATTGCTGGCTCCTCGATAGATCATGTACCTCCAGGTAAGCGGACATTTGGTGCTTTTTTACATTGCTTTAGATGGTCGTCCTTTCGGAATCTCATTCTCCTGCTTTCTTCAGTCATGTACGAGTTTGAGATCAGCTGTTCCAAGAAGGTGGACGACAGGGAGAATGTCTATTCACGTGTCACCAATATGCCCAACTTGATCAACATCAACTTCTAGCGAGGGAACGTCTGTTCTGGTGGGGTTGCGAATTTCGTTCCATTATTAACGACTTGGTAATAGAAAAATCCGGCAGCATGATCCAGTATCCTTTCTCTATCCCCTACGACGTATTCTTAAATCTTATAGCTACTACTGTAGTAGCTAGCAACCTACCGTACGAAGGGTAGCGCTCCAAAGACAAGCCTTCGTCTCGACTTCACAGTCATAATAATGATGTTTGATTTTCTCTTTGTTACCATAAACTGAAGTCGTACGACTACCTACCTACCAGGTAGCTATGTAGTAGCAGTTGGTCAAAGGAAAACGTGTGAGGTGAACCGAAGGTGCATGACTGGAATTTTTCATTCACGCAATTCGAACATGCAGCAAAACGCGCATCTTCAAATCTTCGAATCTGTCTGACTGTGAAGTGTACTGTCGTATCAATCAGATCCGATGAAGTCATGAGCATCATTTTCTCTCAAATTCTTCTCGTCACCGTCATCGTTCACCGATCCTCCTATCATATTCTACTGCATTCCTTGCACGCTCAACCACTTATGTGATTTGCTCTTGTTGCAGCGAAAAATAGGACGACTGCCGTGATGATCCGACAGATGGACCATCTAGCGTCCAGCTTGGCCACCAAAACCAGATTGGGCGCCGCTCAAGCAGTGGCTCCCAGGAAAACTTCCGCGCCTCCCCATCATCATTTGACATTGTATGATTTTGAAGCTTCGCCGTGGTGTCGGCTCGTGCGGGAATACTTGACAATACTGGATCTACAGGTTCACATGCGACCGTGTCCCAGAGAGACTCTGTTTGCAGAAGGAGTGTTCAGTCCTAGATCCAGATTCCGACCGCAGGCCATGCAGCATTTGAAGGACGGTTTTGGAATGGACGATTTGACTTTTCCACTCCTAGTGGATCGTACAAAGGATGCGGAAGACCCAGTGATAGTTCATCAGAGCTACGACATCCTGGCGCATTTGTGGGAAAACTATGGACAATCTGTTATCCCATCCAGACTTGCGACGGGCGATACGTCACACCGTCGTCCTGACCAGAAAGTGAATGATCCTTCCATTCCATTTCCTCTACGATTTCTATTGCTGTCTTCCCCCTCCTATCTTCGACCGTGGCCTCGCTGCGGGTTGATGAGGTTTCCATCTAATTGGATCAAAAATTGTGATGGCACTCATGAATTGATACTCTACCAATCTGAAGGGTGTCCCCAATCCCGACTGGTACGTGAAGTTCTCTGCAGTTTGGAAATCCCTTACCTCTCAATACCCATAGCCAATGGATCTTCAAATACTCATTTGGTCGTTGAGTTGCTAAAGCAAGAAAACAATGACTGTGGATCGCCTACGCTTCCGGTGCTGTACAATCCAGGTCTTGGTTCCAATTATTTCGTAGGGGCAGAGGACAGTATTGACTATTTGTGGAAGAAGTACGGAGACAGTGCGCAACTCCGTCCCACATGGCTAAATTGTATTCCAAAGGATAACATTGGTAGGATTAATGCATCCTTTTCCGTCGGTGCATATTCTGCTTTTGTTCGTGGTTCACGTGACTTCGTACCGACTCAGGCAATGAAGTAGCGGGATAGATGAAATAAAACACGTATAACCAAAAGAAAAAACTTTGCAGCAAACTATCATGAGTCATCACTACCTTCTGTGAGTACAAAACTCCTCTTCAGCCGTTGGGTCGCCCTGAAGCATTATTCAAGCACAAGTCTTGGTAGCGATCGACCATTTGCTTTGCTTTGGCAACAGCCCCCCATTCTAGGTAAGCATTGTGGGAACTAGAGATGTGATGCGCCGCCCAGTACGAGTCACCCATTTCCATAAAGTTAATACCAGCCCTTTCGTGAATGAGCGCCGTGTCTTGTCGGTAGCCATTCTTGCTGGACAAACGAATGGCATCGTCGTAGTGCTTCTTGGCCACCGAACGTGTCCCCTCTATGACACAGCACTCCGCCTTGAAAAAAGGAATGGCATGACTTGTGTTGACGTGACCCTCCTTCAACCAATTCTCGATCCTCCTTTTCACCTTCAAGCCGCGTTTCTTCCATTTCCGTCTTTTGTCCTCTTGGTGATAGGCAAGGAAGAAGGCTACTGCACCTTGGTAAAACACATGCGATGAGCGTAGACAGAACCAGGCGCAATATCTGACAACGTGTTGCTTTGACAAAAGGACTCTTCCAACGCTTCAGGCCTGCCACCGAGTAGATACTCCAGCTGCATCTTCACCGAAAACATCATTGGACGTTCAGAAAGGTTTTTGCTTGGGTGCAAGATTACTTGACCTTCCTGCAGGGCTTCTCCATCCAAAGTCAACGGATCCGCAGTCTGACCCATAAGATTCATAGTTTGCTGCCAAAATGATGCCATGACCCCCCGAATATTGTCTTGTTGGTATTCCTTCGCCTCCCTGTAAAGATTTCTTGCTTCTGCGTCAACCATATCCAATTTTTTTCCACAAGCCCAGGAAAAGAAGAAGGCGCTTAATCTGTTATACAGAGCTGATTCCACATCGCCACTCTTCATCCCAACATGATAACCCATCATTGAGGCTTGGATGTTCCGATAGGCTGGGTTGACCCAATGAGATACGAACTGATTCACGAGAAACGTCACCCTTGATGTACAATCTTTGGATGGTAATCGATCAAGTATTGCCAAAGCTACATTGCCCATTTTCATTCCGTCTTGCAACGCGCCAATTTTACCAGTCAAGATGATACCATAAGTAGCAAAGGCCACTCGGGAGTAGGTTCCCACGCCTCGTCGAACGCATATTTGGACGTGACGAAGTGTGAGAAGTGGGAAGAAAGGGGACCCATTGTTGTATGTCGCTGTTGCGAGGGCGTCAAAAATTCGGTCAATGTAAATCGAGACCTCATCGTCCAACAGTTGAAGATTGCATAAGCCGTCAAAAGTACGGGAACTGATGAGCAGTTTTGTCTTGACGAGCTCAAATAGAATATTCGAGGTAGAAGTATTCGTTGGCAATTTTACTCCCAATCGTTTTACAGTTAATACTTCTAAACCTGTCTTGATACAGTCGTCCCACTTGGTTTGAGCCGTGTAGGACAAGATTAGAGTGATGTAAGCAGGAAGTTTCGAAACGTGAGAAACTCCAGGTTGATCTTTTAAAACACTATCCAGGTAACACTTTGCATTGCAACAAAATTACCACTGCAGTAAGCCGCTTCTGCAGCCAACATGTGAAGAGACAATGGACGTGATATATCATCGCCAACCCAACAGTTGTCACCAAGGAGTGAGATGGACATGCCCAAGTACATCACTGCTGCAGTAAAAGCGGAGGACTTCAGCAGCTTTGTGATCGATATCTATCAAAGAGTGACGCAGTCTTTCGTTTTCGTTATCATCCTTGAAAATGTATGAGCGTCCCTGATTGCACAAGTCGGCTGTGGTATACAGCCATTGCTGATCTTCGGCATTGTTCAAATCTACAAGCGACTTTCCTAGAACACCTTTCCATTTTAGGGTGTTTTCGTCCGAAATCATTCGACATGCTGTCGATTCGATCTGGTCATGCGCAAAACGAAAGGTGCGAACTGGACCCGCTTTCTCTGATCCACCAATTCTTTCGATTACACCGTCCTCCAACAGTTGTGTCAGGCTTTCACCAATACTACTGATGGAAATATCAGGTAAGTCATTGGGACATTGATCAGGAAACTCCTTCAAAATGGCGTTACTTCCACGATGAATCAATTCATCACTAAAAGTCGTACCAATGCAAGCTGCAACCTGACACAGATACTGACAAAGGGGAGACAAGTTTCGAAGTTTGACACGCAATACTTCTTGCAGCACATTGTCCGCCACAAACAGTTCGTCCACCTTTGTCTGCTCCCACTTCCAACGCATGGAACCCAGTTCATAGTTCAAGACTCCCATGTCACGCAAGGTAGTGACAAACTGAACGAAAAATGGATTCCCGTTCGTCTTGCGATGAATAATCTGCGCCAAATCTTCTATATGCTCGTCTGTCTTTAAAACTTGACATACTAATTCTTTGACATCGTTTGTATCCAGATTTCCCAGTTGAATCTCTTCTATATTCGTCGCATCATCATCCATGTTGGTTCTCAATTGTTTCAGCCACGGCTGTACGATTGTGCGAGCTCCAATCGTCAAACGGTCATCTCGATATGTACCGACCACCAGAAAATGCGGAATGCTGTTGTCGGTGAGTAACTTTGTCAACAATGGGAGAGATGCATCATCCGCCCATTGCAGGTCATCGATAATCAGCACCAACGGCTTGAGGTAATTGCTAGCTGTCTGAGTCAGGGATCGAAATAAATACACCAAACGGTGCCGTTGTGACGGTCCTGTGATCTCCGTCGCGGCCGCCCAATCGCTCACTACGCTGGTATCTTCGTAATTCATTTCGGCCATGATATGTCGTGACGATCCATTGGTTAATAATTTCTGTAAAGACGGAATCATAGTCAACAATACGTTATGTGCGTACTTCGCGTCTGTTTCCTCTCCCGGTCCCTTGTTGGTCAGTGATGTACCATCCCCAAACGCATTCAAAAGTTGCTGTCGGAGGATTGCTTGATCGGATGTTGGACAGTTGAAGTACAAATGAGAACAGAGTTTTTCGTAGGCATCCAAAATGGCAGAAAACGGCTCTTGTGGCGTATTCGTGGATGCCTCGTGATTCTGATCCTTTTGCAAATCAAACTTTCCATGAAAACAATTCTTGCTTTGATGTTTTGACAATTCTTTGGCCAACATACTTTTGCCGGTCCCGGACACGCCATGTATCAGGACAAGTCTCGGGCATCTCCCTCTATCACTACCTGGACCCATTCTCGCACGATGATAAGCTGCCTTGAGCTGCCGAATTTCGTTATGTCGACCTTGAAGTTGATTGAAGTGGAGACTGGTCAATTGCTCTATCGACTCTCGCGCATGCGCAGATATGGTGTTGGAATGCAACAATTAACTGGTGATAACACTTTCGGTGGTAGCTGTTTCAGTGGTACCACTGACGGACAATGCTAGTAGCTTTTCATACGGCGAAATTCCTCCGTTGGCTTTATTGAAATCACCTCCACTGCTGCAAACTTGAGTGGATGACGAGGCAAAGCACGTCGTAACGTTCAGTTCTGATGCTGTTGCTGCATCCCTTCTTCTGAAGCCCTGGTAATCTCTGAAAAAAATTGACTTTGCCATTTCATATCGTCGTCGTCAGAAAATTGTTCACTGGACAATAACAGTGATGTATGACGATGCAGATCTTGAGAAGCCGAACTACTGGAGCGACCGAACCGACGGCTTGGAAAGGCATTCCGTAGATTGGAAGCATCGCGGCCACTTTTTTTTTCGATTCATCCGGAACGACCAGTTCGTCCATCCTGCCCTTTCTTCGGTGGTGTCGTTCAAAGGCTGCTGTACCTTCCGCATGACGATACAACCGGTAGCTTCAAATGACCGTTCGAGTAAAATATCGGGTATGTCTACGACTTACAAGAGAGCAGGGAAACGAAAAAATTGAAGAGAAACACGATAGCAGGCCCCAGTCAGGAGATGGTAAAAAAAAACTGCTTTTATTTTTATTCATGTCCTTCCTTTTATGATACGAAGTACTTACAGTTATTTAGACTAGTAGTATGATACAAATCGGTAGGTCATCAATCATGAGTGCAGCGCAAACAATGAACTGTTACAGTGCAATTAAATAATACTGATAGAGAAAAAATCTATTGCTTCACAGTCAATTCGTTTTCACACAATCAGTGTCTCAGTTTCCTTTTGATGTCTTGAAACTACTCTTTTTATAAGAAGTGTAAAAAGATGAAACAAAAATTCCTTTGATGTTTCTATTTATTGTTCCAAAGTTGGACATTATTTAACTGTAAGTAGAGAAAACAGGTTCCAGTGGCCGAGGCTTTTTTTCGTTCGGGTTTTCCTAGCTCAAATATTAAAAACTGTTCTGTTTCTACCAACTCCCTAGTCTAGAGAGTAGCTACTATTATCTATTAGTAGCGTGAGAACAGAGCTACGGAGTAGGTAGTACTATACTGTCGTACAATGCGTTATTGTGTTTTCACCTTATTCCCCGAGAGTATAGGACTTCCTTGGGGCAAGAACCAGGTCGGGTAGGCCCTGCTACAAAACCTTTCTGGACCATTAGACAACGGAATTTTTCAATGCGATTGGCAATGCTTTTGACAGGTCCGTTTTCTACATCTCCAGTCCATAGCCGTTCCGCCACGGCCGATGCTCGAGGCCAAACCCGAGAGATGAAATTGGAAGCATCTACATGTTCCCCCCACATGGAAGCATGACCACCGATCATGAGGTCTTTGTTACCAGTAAAGTTGCGGGGATTGCACTTGTAATAATCTTCCCAAGTGTTAACAAGGTGATCCAGGTACCAACATCCTGACAAGATCACTTGATAGCCTTGATTTGTGGCATTCTGGATGGTGTACTTGTCAAATCCTTTCCAGACATCCACAATTGTGTTGGGGGTGATAGACAAATTCAGATTGAAGACTTCTTGCCACACGATGGGAGTCTTATCAAGATTGGAAACAATCTTCAATAATCTAGTCTCAAAATATTCGTACAATTGCACGGTTTCATTGCTCATTCCATGCTCTTTCATCCATGAGGCAATGCGCGTATCGTTTAACCAGCACCGTTCTGACATCCAGACTTCATCTCCACCCACATGGACAAAATCGTCCGGAAAAATGTCCTTCAAGTCTTGATAAACGTTCTGTACAAAGTGATACGTCGCATCAACGGTGGGGTTCATGGGCTCCTGGGCTGTCGGACAGTGCGCCATCACTTCTTGATGCGACTTGGCGATGGCAGCTGTATGACCAGGCATATCGATTTCGGGTATGACGCGAATTCCTCGCAAGTAGGCTTGTTGAATCACAGTTTGTACATCTTTACTCGTATAGATGCGTTTGGGGTGGTAGGCACCCCTTTCGGCAAGCTCTGGATAACTCGGAAGAGCAAAGGGAAAGCTCTGGGAATCGGATAAGTGCCAATGCAACACGTTGAGTTTGTTCATGGCCATGGCATCCAAATTGTCAAGGATGAGATCGAGCGGTAGATAATGCCGAGCCGTATCAATCATCAGTCCACGATAGGGGTAGGACGGAGCATCAGAAATGTACAGTGGTATATCATAGATACAATACGTTGCTATCATGGCATCTGCTGTATGGGGGGAGAAGTACCACCACGACTTTGAA
Source organism: Nitzschia inconspicua (assembly GCA_019154785.2). Classification (NCBI taxonomy): domain Eukaryota; phylum Bacillariophyta; class Bacillariophyceae; order Bacillariales; family Bacillariaceae; genus Nitzschia; species Nitzschia inconspicua. Next base: position 1,705,881 of record JAGRRH010000001.1, on the reverse strand, counting down.
TCAGATGATTGAGATGACAACCATCCAAATTCCAACAGTTGCCCAAGGGTTTCCAAACCCCGTAATGCACCAAAGACGGTGGTCGATTGGATTCGTATCACTGAATCGTCTGCTAAAATAGTCAACTCGTAGTCTTCGGGGACGCCATGGTAAAGCCGAATATCTTGCGATTTCACCGTGATTCCGATTCCAACAAATGTCTTGAGAGTCGAATTCGATGGATTGACGGGATAGTCTTCGGCAAAGTCAGGGTACATGGCGAGTGAATGAAGAAAACGATCAATAGCAGGTTTCAGAACCTTGTCAATAGAAGTGGTGTCATGCAGTGATGATGACGATGATGATGCATGTATCGCCGTCTGGATGGATATCTTGTGTGGATCCATCAATACGCCAACGATCTTGTGTGATTGATGTTCTTGCGAATTGTAAACCTCCAGTTGCGCGGCGGGGAATACTCGGTGATCAAAGGTACCATTCTTCAGAGTAATGTGGGGGAATATTGTGTTTAGCCGTGACATCATCATGGGAAAACTCATCACAAAAAACAGCACCTTTTTTGGTAACTTGCGAAGCCAATGGGAGACTGTCATCTTTTCGACTTGATGCAATCACAATGAAAGTATCTTCAATCTCTACACGGACAAGGCACCTTGCAGGAAGTTGCAACGCTTGTAAACTTTTCAGATCTTTATCCTTGCGAAAAGAATGTACGCTTGCATATATAATTCTGGGATTTACCCTTCCTGAAGGAGGATATCATACGACGAGGGCAGATCAGATCTTGGATTCATCATGATCATAGTAATATATAATCATAAAACATGGAGCTTCTTTTCGCAACAAGAAAAAATGAACGATGCCGTCAGTCATGAATACTTTCAATCACGAGAAGTTTGGTTTCCGGTATCTGTACGACCGTCTTTTTACTACCGTGCTACCGTAGGTCGTAATTCAAAATGCCAACTACGAGACTACCACCTCTTTAGTTCCGAATCTAAAGGAGTTAGCTGAGTAGTGTCAAGATGCTCTGGTACTTGGACAGAGGATGAATCAAATAAACAATCGAACCTCACTATAACAGGTTCGCTGCTAAAGGGTTGGTACAAGAGTAGAGACATCATCATTCTCTTTCAAAACGGTTAAAATATGAGACATTCTTCTACTTTTTGGCGTCCGGAAAGTTGTTATACAGGACTGTTCCGGCCGAAATCAAGCCGCACAAGCAGTGGAACCCTTCATGATTTTTTTTGCCTCGAAACTTCTGGTGCAAGTCAATGCCGGGGTTGTTGCTAAACACTGTAACATCCACACAACTTTTCAACAATGCCAAAAAAAACACAAATTGCTTCTCTTGCAACTTTTTCAATTGATCCAAAGTATGTTTCTGTTCCTCCTTGTCTGGTTCCTCGTCACTGTTTTGTTGAAGCGATTCTTGGTATTCCTTCTTGGCGCGCGCCAGCTTGTCTTTGCGGAAACGATGATAGGCGTATGCATTGGTGACCAATCCAGCAATGGCACCCATGAAATACGCCTGATTGGCCTTATGACTGGCAAAGGTTTGCCAGCGCTGTCGGCGTGAGGCCCGTTCCTCTTGCGAAAGAGTGTAATTGTCGAGGGCACCACTGGATGATAAATAGTTAACGTTGTCCCCCAACCAAAAACCAAGGAGGCCCAACATTTTCAATGCCGATCCCGTGGCCATCCACCACTCGGACGCCGGTGTTTCGGAGGCAGCTGCCGCTGCCAAGGTGGAGGATACCCGAGAGATCATGGGACGGTACATCTTGCGATAGGCCATGTTACTGGCAGACCGTACCAAGGCACGTGTCGATCCAGAGATTGTACCATCGCTTTCTTCCAAGGTCATTGGACCCCACCCAATATTGGATGATGCCCGGCGAACCAAAGGTACGGGCGGTTTCTTATTCTGCTTTTGCTGCGACTCAGTCCCGTCGCTATCGTCACTTTCTTCTTGTACACCCTCCAGTTTTTCAATTTGCTTCTTCAAATGCCAACACCACACTCCCACCAACCCCATGCTGGCAATTTTGTGGGCCTCCGTTATCGACCGACCCAGTCGAAATGCCTTTCGGCTATTTGTCAACGCTTTGTAGAAGTTTGTGAAACGCAGAGATTGGTGTTTGTTAAAGGCCGTCTTGGCACCATACGCCAAGATCCACCAGGCCATCAAGCGGGAAACATAGGACAACGTCTTGGTAATCTTGTCTCGCCCGTCCAGCGTTAAACTGAGAGCAATCCAGTTTTCAATTTTCCAGGGAGAGGCCTTTTTCTGTAGGCCCGTGGTAATGAATGAGGGGGGGGATGCTGCTGCTGCTGCTGCCACCGCCGTCTTTTGGATAGGAGTGTCTGGCACTTGCATTGAATCTTCAAACCGATCCGTGACATTATTCTTATCAGCCACTGTCGTTGTTTTATCGACTGGTAGCAGGGATGGCTTATCCGGTGATGCGTGAGGACTGATCATGACAGGATCACTGTCATCTTCACTGCTGGTGAAGGAGGATCTGGCGGCAGGAATGTCCTCCTCTTCGTCATCGCTTTCGTGCCTCTCATGCTTGTCCGTCATTTTGTTGTTCTTGTCGTCGTCGTCGTCGTCGTCGTCGTCGTTGTTGGTCCTATTGTTATTGTGATTATCAGAGTGACTATTCCCTGCTGGAGGCATCCTAATAAGGGTAGGTGCTTTCTTCTATCGATATCGACACACAAACAAAGACGAATGATGCAATGCACTACCTTACAGTTAGTACTGGCAATCCATCATACATCTACTACTCTACTAAAACTGTAAGTAGAGAGATTCATCATTTTGATGATGTGATGATGTTGTTGCCTTTCTTACCCGCTTGTTTTGATAATTCGTAGTAGTAGAATACTCGTACTACTCTCTCGCGTTGACAGTGAAGACGACGCGACAATCGGTGTCATCGATGCGACGTCGAATGTTTGAAATACGACGTACTACGTAAAATACAACTTTACAGTTAATTAACAGTAACAACTCAAATATTCTTTGCTACTCCGTACGATTTACTTCGAAGTATGATATCTGCTACTTCGAGTACCGGTAGATCATAGGATGACGTCATATAACAAAATCTGTCTGGTGGTCCAGCATATAGCCCTATCTTTATCTCAGAATCCTGGCCTCCAGCCAGAACCGAATGCTCTTCATGCACCGTCTGTATGATACGTCATAACTGGTCCGGTAAATAAAACAACACTATCGCGGTGGAGTCTATCTACGGTAGCTACTACTAGTAGCTAGAGCTACATAGCGTTTGGATGCCGCCCACAGAGGCTCCCCTCTCAAAACAAACCCACTTTCACTTTCCAGAGATTCAAGCAACCTGTTCTGCTCCAATTGTACGTCCCTTAATCAATCAATTATAATGTTACAGATACGAGTGTCTTGTGATGCGGATCGTGATCTTCCGATGTTATGCTTCCAGCTGCTTGATTTTTGTTTTTGCAAAAGTGGACAATCTCAAGATTGGCGGTAGCTTCCGTCGTTCAGTGAAATCATGTTGTTGTGAGGCTTTACATATATTCCCTCTGACGTGAATTCTATTTTGTTTTTGTTGTTGTTGTTTTTGGTCGTTGTTCTTTTTTCTAGAATTGTAAACTACTGGTCGTCGCTTTTTTCAAAGATTCAGAAGAAGAAAACAACACAACATCATCACCATGCCGCCCAAACGAGTCAAAAAGGTGATGACTATACCCATCAATGTCATCTTTGGACATTTACAGGTGAGTTGTGGGAGGGGGGGGGGGGGACTTTCTAAAAAATAAAAACTTACTCTGAGAAATCTCAAAACTATCATGACCCTTACTCTTTGTTCTTCTTTGTTGCTGTTGTGGTACGTTCCCACAGAAAAAGACGCGGGTCCGTGTTTGGTTGTACGAAGATACGAAGATGCAATTGGAGGGACAGATTATTGGATTTGACGAATACATGAACATGGTTTTGGATGATGCTGTGGAAATCGGAAAGAAGGGACGATCCGAAGTGGGACGGATTCTGTTAAAGGGGGATGCCATCACCTTGATACAAGAGGCACAGCCAGAAAAGAAAGCGGCAGAGTGAAAGAATATAACTGTAAAAGAAATCGCATCAATTCTGCCTTCTCTCCGCGGTCCAAGGATAATCGGGTTAGAACACCAACACAGATTTTAGCATGTGATAATTTCCGCTTTAGCAAAATAGTGCATTATTTTTATAGTTGTTTTTTTAAATGGTTCGGCTAGCAATCGCTACAATGTGAGAATTGTACTCTTATCTTCCGAAAAAAAGGTGATAGATTCAGTATACAAAGTTTTGTCGTAAAGAAAAGGAAGGTTTCCAATTTGATCGCCGCATCTCCGTCTAATAGTGTACCACTAAAGACGATCCACTTCCAACACCACCCATCCCCTGATGATATCCCTGGTGGTGGTGGTGAGAATTGTTCGGAACAATATCGGCATGATGACTGGATGAGGCAGCCGCAGAAACTCCATGATTGTGATGCATCAGCGTCGTTTGAATTGGAAAGAGTTGATTCATCACCAGCTGATATTGCTCCTGATCCACATTCACCAAGGGGAGTCTAGGGGCCATGGGCGTTGGAGCGCTGTGGTAGGGTGGGTGTCGGTATTGTTCAATACAACGCATCCCAGAGGACAACAGAGGTGGAAGCGAGTTAGATCGTTGTAACATAGCTTGCTGTTGTTGCTGGGGCTCGGCACCCGATATCGCTATACTATTGCCGTAGGAATCCATCATGTACATTGATTGCTGGGATGGCATTAGGTTCTGGTCATTCATACCATTGACGGGGATGTAAAGTGTATTTTGTACGTTCGGCATTTGTACTGATGGCGGTGGCTGGAAAGGACGTACATTCATTGATAACTGATTGGCCATCTCTTCCGTGTTTGCAGATGGGGTGACTTGGGCCGGTGGAGCCATGATGGGGATAGAGTTAGCAGCAGTGTGTATGGCAGCCGCGGCAGCAGCGGCGGCATACTCCAGCTGGAGTTGTTGCTGTTGCATCACATCTGGTGAACTCATACCACTGTTGCAAGATTCCACTTCCGCAATTTGAGGCAACGGAGTCTGCACGGATGCTAAGGCTACCAATCCCGAGTTGATGGAATGGGCTATTAGTTCGGCCTTGTATTTTTCAAACACATCTGGTTGAACATGCAGACTGAAGTTAATGCGAAACAAAAAGTCCACTTCCAGACCATTCAGCTCACTAACCATGACGCCTCCGACTTTGGAGTAGTAGGCATTGTTGTAATAGGCGTCATCAAAAAACTTGGCTGCCAAGAGAATAGAAGTAATGACTACGCGATGAACGTTGAGTTCAGTCAGCAAGAAGTTGTTGCGTTGAATGAGACGATCAATGTAGATCAACGCCAGAATAAAACATTCGTTTGAACAACAGGCGTATTTATGTATCCTATGAACATTCAGGTGGAGTGAGAAACAGCTGTGAGACTTGATATTGAAACGATTCGTTCAACAACAGCAATATGACTCGCGCAAAAACGTACCGTTCCAAGTAGGCCTCAATTCCAATACCAGGAGGTTTGAGTGCATGAAACTTGGTGATTTGTCCTGGATCTGACAAGGCCAATGATGCGTTGGTGACAACGAGACGTTCCAGTACGGCCGCTAAGACTCTGACTAGGATGGTTCCTTCTGCCGCTTGTTCAGGAGTCGGTTCCATGTTGAAGATGATGTGGGAAGTATGAAGTTTTCCCCGAAGAGGAAGAACAAGAAAAGGAAGAATATGTTTATGTTTCTGGGGAAAGCCGTAGAAGGCGAATTAATTCCGCGATGACATTGTTTCAATAATGACTCTCGGTATGGATGATGTTGGGGTTGTTTTCAATTAAGGTAGCGTTTTGTTTTAGTAGAGAGGTGATTGATAGGTTATATCTTGCATGCGATGTGATGTCCCCAAAGAGTGTAATGTTATATCTATTCAAGGGTGTTGAAACTGGAATGGAGACGGATGTAGGAACAGAAAAGAGTGAGAAATCACAACAACTTCGAAGGAGATTCGATGACATGGTCCTGTGCCATCCACCACCACAAAAACACCTTCGCTTTACGAACAACTTCGGTGAAACTGCTTCCGTACTTCGGGTGATAGTCTCTAATAAGTTGCTACAAAAGGAGGGTCTTGAATGATGTAACGAGTGTAAACAAGACATTGGTCGGATTGTTGACACTTTCTTTCCGTCACCACCAAGCAAACAAGAGATGCTAATTCGATGTGACCTCTTCCATCCAACGTCTTTGGGCATTCGTGACTGTCAATTTTCACACACAAGACTAAATTTTGCTGTCGGCAATTTCCTTTTGTGTGGTCGGAGCAAGTAGCAACTACTGACACTACCACAGTAAATAAAAAGCCAAACGAAAAATTCACCAATACCATTCAATCACTCACAGTCTATTCTATAAGAAAGGGCCAAAAGAAGGACTTGAGAGAGTGGACGAACAAGTACGGAGCCGTCGCGATGAGTCCAAGAGAAAGAGAGAGTGATAGATGTGTTATCGCGTTGTGAAATAATAATAATATGGCTATTCCTGCGCGCAAATGAAAAGTCGTTTGTTGCGGTGTGCGGTGTCTTTTCATTTTCATTTACTACTCTCTCTAGTAGAGTAGTAGTACGTATCATCCATCCATAGGACCGACCCGCACTTTGCACGCTCGCAACAGAACGAATGAATCATCGAACATCGCCTCTTCCGGATGCCAAATGTTCTGTTTGAGCAATGGTGAAGCTGGTTCTTTGAAAAGAGTTGGAAGATGGAGGCATTAATTAAGTAGTCTGTTCTCTTTGTCGCACTTCTGTTAATTCTAAAGGCACTTTGGTCACAAATTTTAAATAATAATAGTATCGCCGTGGTTGTGTCTCGTTTCGATTCGTAGTACGTGGCTTTCCTCGCTTCTCTTTGAATTTTCGCGACAGAACAACACTGGGCGGCGACCCCAGAATTCTGACACGCTGACGTCAATAATTTTATTTCTATCCTCGCAAATGTTTATTAGCGATGAGGATAAGAAATAATTGTGAAAATCTCACGTAATGAGGGACAGACAATAGATGACGTACCAAACTCCGCACACACACCTCTCTACGGTAGCTACGGTACGGTAGAAGCATGAAAGGCCTTTAAAGGCTTCCACATCACAATCGTCGAAAATGGATTGTGTGAACCATCATCTCACATCCTCTCATGAAAACGCAGTGAAAAGATCGTTCACGCCAGACACACTGCTACATACTCTTTTGTTGGTAAAATTACACCAGTTTCTCATCAATCTTTGGCTTGCAATTAGTTCATCAGCTTGTCTCACCAGTATCCTGACACAATCGAACGACGCAACTTTGAACTAGGAGTCAGTATGAAGTGGAACACGGTAGCCGTTTCTGCCATGATGATGTTTTTCGTGTCGGGGAGAATGGCATCGGCATTCCTGTCGTCGGCTCCCAGGCAACAACAACGAAGAATTCTCCATGCCACATCCGTACCCTTTGCAAAGTCATCCACAGCATCCTTGATGCGCCGCTTTATGGCGACAGTGGCGCCACCTCAGCAAGAGGAAGAAGTCATGGAAGAATTGCCTACCAACGACAACGACAACGAATTGCTCCGCATTCGACACTCATCGGCGCATGTCATGGCAATGGCCGTCCAAAAGGTATTTCCCGAAGCACAAGTGACCATTGGACCGTGGATTGATAATGGATTTTATTATGATTTCTACTTCCCCGAGACGACAGACGAAGAAACGGGAGAAACGATCGAGTCGCGCAAATTGACGGAACAAGATTTGAAAACCGTCAAGAAGGAAATGGACAAGATCATTTCCAAAGATTACCCCATTCGGAGAGAAGAAGTCAGTCGGGAGGAAGCCAAGCGACGGATCGAAGCCATCAACGAACCGTTCAAACTCGAAATCTTGGAGGGATTGAAGGAACCCATCACCATTTATCACATTGGCGACGAGTGGTGGGATTTGTGTGCGGGACCGCATGTCGAATCGACGGCCCAAATACCCAAAAAGGCTGTCGCTCTACAAAGTGTAGCGGGAGCCTACTGGCGCGGAGACGAAAATCGAGAAATGCTACAGCGCATTTATGCCACGGCTTGGAAAGATCCCAATCAACTGAAGCAATACAAGAAAATGTTGGAGGAGGCGAAAAAAAGAGATCATCGCATGTTGGGCAAGAAGTTGGATTTGTTTTCAATTCAGGAAGATGCAGGTGGTGGCTTAGTCTTTTGGCACCCCAAAGGATCCAAGGTCCGCAAGTTGGTGGAAGATTTTTGGAAAGATGCTCACGAGGAAGGAGGATACGATGTGGTATACACGCCCCACATTGCCAATCTGAATTTATGGAAGACCTCTGGGCATTTTGACTTTTATCGCTCAGACATGTTTGACCAAATGGATGTGGAGAATGAGCAGTACCAAATCAAACCCATGAATTGTCCCTTCCATTGTCTCATGTATAAGGACGAATTAAGATCGTATCGTGACCTTCCCATTCGATGGGCCGAGCTAGGAACTGTGTACAGGTGAGCAGAGTGCACTCTAATGTGGAAATATTGTTTCTGGGTCCTTGTCTCATTTGTTTCGTTCCTATTTTCTTCTACTTGCCCTTTAGATACGAACGATCCGGAACCCTGCATGGTCTTATGCGTGTTCGTGGCTTCACCCAAGACGATGCTCACATTTACTGCCTCCCAGAACAGCTTGAAGATGAAATTGTCGGCGTCTTGGATTTGACCGAACGTATCTTGACGCGATTTGGCTTTGACAAGTACGATATCATGTTGTCAACGCGTCCCGAAAAGGCTGTTGGATCGGACGAAATCTGGGAAGCTGCCACTACCGCGTTGGAAGGTGCATTGAAAGCCAAGGGTTGGGACTATGGCGTCGATGAAGGTGGTGGTGCCTTTTATGGCCCCAAGATTGATATTAAGATCCGAGATGCTATCGGTCGTCAATGGCAGTGCTCGACTGTTCAGTGCGATTTCAACTTGCCAGAACGATTCGGGTTGGAGTACGTCAGCGCGTCGGGAACAAGAGAAAGACCCATCATGGTCCATCGTGCCATTTTTGGATCGATGGAGCGTTTCTTTGGAATTTTGACTGAGAACTGTGCTGGCGACTTTCCACTATGGCTGGCGCCGACGCAAATGAAGCTCCTGCCAGTGACGGATGCTGTCCAGGAGTACTGTCAAGAGGTTGCCAAGAAAGCCAGGAAAGCTGGGATTCGCGTTGAAGTGGACCGAGGCAACGAACGTCTCGCTAAGCAAATTCGTAATGCGGAACAACAGCGTGTCCCAATCATTGCTGTGGTGGGTATGAAAGAGATGGAATCCGGAACGTTGGCCGTAAGAAGTCGCAAACTTGGCGACCTCGGCTCCTTTTCCGTGGACGATTTGATGTCCGAACTTGCGCAATGTTCAGCAGACGCGGTGGAAATGACCAAGATGGGTGAAGTGGTTGAGAAAGTACCAGAAGAATAACTACATCATTTGCCAAACGTTAAAAGATACAAATCCTGCTACGTAGTACGACGTATTTCAAACACATAGCAAACAGACCGTGCGAGATTCCTAGACAGATCTCCATTCCAAACACCGACGATTCCACAGCTACTACAGCATGGACTATCATGACAAACAATCTTTTCCAATGTAAATTGCACCGATTTTTCGTTTGACAAAGCTGTTTTTCTAGTCACTCTTAGCCGTCACTTTCTTGGCTTGTGTTCCCTCTCGGAATCCATTCTTGAAGCGACGAGTCATGGTCTTCATGTAACGCATACGTCCGGTACCTGTTGTGCGACGACCCTTGGCCTTTTCTCCCCAATTGTAATTTCTCATTTTCTTGGCTGGGTATCCGCAAGAGGAGCAAGTCTTCTTTTGAATGTGAAAGGAGACCTTGCCACATCGACGGCACGATGTGTGAGACTTGTTGTGTCTCTTTCCGAATGATGTAGTACCTTTAGTCTGTAGTAGGAGATTTAAGACAAATCACCAAGAGACAAATATGTAAGATCAACACGAAATGAAATACCAAAATAGCATGAAGATGGTGAAACGTAATACACATTACTGAAACAACATCTTTGGGTGGGAGGCACCACTTTCCAAACTAGTCCGTCAACTCCATCCAGAGAAAGCTGATCGAGCAAGGTCACCAAATCTTAACATCACACGCTCTGAATCGTTACATCGATTGTATCGATTGTTACGCACCATCTTGCCAAGTCTGTTTTGCTAATGTTCTGTTATTGAACTTGCTACGACAACTACGGAAGAGTGAAGATAAACAAAACGAGGAGATGGCATGTAACTGAAAAATAGTATACCAAAGTTTCTACGACAATTCTACGTCAAAAAGTAAGTGGTAAAGCGGTAGGCATGAAAGATGATTAAGGATACGTATAAACGCTAAACCAGTACCAAAATTTAAATCTGCACAATGAAACGCAATCCAGCGTCCATCGTTGAATCGTAGTGCATTTGTAACTGTAAATACCTTGCAACTGTCGTGTCACAACACGCACCTTCCCAAAGTTGTCGTCGTCATCTGCGGGAAGTTTTCTGCAAATTTTTTCAGTGAAGCATTTGCCTGTTCCGATTACTGATAGATCCAGTCCTTCAATCTCTATCACCATGGCGGTCAAGAAACGTCCTACCACAACGGCGGCGAGCAATCGCAAACGGACTCGAGACGAAGGAGACAATGTCACTACCTCAAAGAACCACCCAAAGACGACAACCGTATCATCGTCCTCCAAGGTATCTTCCTCCTGGAAAAATGTCACCAAAAGTCAACAAACAACAGCTTACGGCGTGGTTGTGCTACTCGTGGCCATTGCCATGGGCTTGTGGTGGAATTCTAGCTTGTCAAAGGAGGTCGACCCGTCCGTTGCTTCGTTTTGGCAACAAGCATGCAGCCACTCTAGCTTTTGGTGCGGCCGCATGATTCAGCCAACCCGCCGTACCTTGCAAGCGGCCCGACCCATTCGTGTGGGAGAAACGTTGGTAGAAATTCCTCGTACACTGCAGCTCTGGGAACTGGATGCGATTCGCAGTGATGTGGTGCGAGAAGAACGATTGTTGGAAGCCAGGCATGAATTGACACAACATTCGTTGGCGGGAGGTGCCTTTTTGGCGGTGCATCTGGCGCTGGAACACCAACGATTGATGGGCATGGCGTCCAACGAGACGTTGGCCAATGGCACGCTACCCTTGCTGTCCAAGGAGGATCAAGTCTGGGCCTCCTACTTTGCGTCCCTGCCGACATTTGAGGAACTGAAGGACACACACCCCATTTTGATGGATCGCTCCGAGCTCAAAAGTATGTTGGGACATCACTCGTGGAATTTTGTCGTCGTCGTTATGTATCAAGAAATGGTACAGTCCGAATACCAGGCTTTGACGAGCAAGTCGGCGCTGTTTGCGGCCATGGTCTCCAAGGAGCAATATCAAACCTCCCGTATTCATGTCTTAACACGCAGTTTCAACCCAGGTCCCTCTGGGTGCTTGGGAAAGCAGGAACATTTGATGCCCAACGAACAAGAAGCAATTGAGATGGCCTGGGGAGTAGAAAAGGGAGCCTTGTTTACCGACGGGTGTCATTCCATCGTTCCCATTTTGGACATGTTGAATCATCATCCGCAACCCAACGTGGCCTACCAGTTCGATACGACCAAGCAAGCCTTTGTAGTCAGTGCCAAGACCAAGATTCCTGTTGGGTGGGAACTGATGGATTCATACGGCATGTACAGCGACTCGCACTTGTTTGCCAAGTTTGGTTTCATCAATGGAGACGGCAGTGGATTCACACAGGCATCTATAGCTGTTTTTCACCGACCCCTGGATGTCCAAATGAAGAATGAGTTCACACTGATTCCTCGCAAAATCATGGAAAACGATGATGACAGGGGACACGAACAAGCCAACAATGAAGATGATAAAGACGATGGGATCTTCAGTCTTGCAGACGACAAAAAGCGATCGAAATTGAAGATCCCTGAATTTCAAAAGCCGGAGTTGAAGCGCTACTTACAGTACGATGATGGATATCAAGATTGTGTCGAAAAAGACAAACATCCTGATGCTTTCAAACTCAAACAATTGAAGTGGTATCACTTGTCCAAGATTGCCAACAATCCGAAGTCATGGGTTGCGCTCTTGTCTCCTCGTTCGCCCGCATCCAAACCCGGGGAGTCCAGTCAAATGATGATCACTGACGTTGTTCCACAGATTGATCCTCGCATCACTTCTATCGAACTTTCTAGGTTGGTGAATACGTGCCGTTTGCTCGCTCTGACGACGGACGACTACGACGGTAATGCCATACAAGTGCTGAAAGAAAACATGAAGAACAGCACTTTTGTAGTGGAAGGAGGTAGCACTGCGTTGGAGTACCGCGCTTTGATGTTTTTGTATCGCTTGGCTAGTACTGCCCTAATTCAATACCAAACATCGCCCAAGGAAGCTTTCGATCTAGTCGTAAAGTTAAATCAGGAAAACTCTTTTCCTGGTAAGAATTGGACAGCGGCGCACCTACGCCTGGCGGAAATGCAGGTACGTACACCTTTGATTCTGTCGGAACTGGATGCTTTATCCACTCACTCTGCTATTTTTCTCTTGATAGTCACTACTTGCCCTAACTGGAGTTGCTTTTAGCCATGCCAAAAAGTGGGAAGCTGACGCCAAGAAGGACTCTGAAAGTGGATCGGCCTTGTACAATATCAGGGAGAAATCCTGTCCGTCTTCGTATACAGACCTCATTGACGAAGACGGATTGTTTGAGTAGAATTTTTTAAATGTGTAGTTTTGATACTACGACTGTGATAGCTTCAGCTTTTTGAGGCGCTTAAGTCGTCCTGTACTTCCGGCCGTCCGACCATAAAATTACTACGGTACGTACTACTAAAGGGTAGTGTATTATTGTCGAGCATTCAGTCACGAAAGCTTCGTGAATGAGATTTTTCAAATTTACAGTTACAAAAATTCCTCCGGAGTATTAACCCCTCCATTTAACGCCAAGATTGAAGATACCGATCGTGTCACATCCGCAGAGCGCACCCTCTATGAAAGGAAGGAATCGAAGGAAGCGATCTTTTTAAACATCATCCCCATATTCCTCACTGACCGTCACCAAAGCGAGCGAAGGAGTCTTCTCTTTTGAAATGCAATCGCTTCACCCCTCCGATAAATCTCGCAACTCGCAACAGCTGTTCACATAAAAATAGTCTAGAGTGCCACTCATACACAAATAATACTTTTACAAAGATGCGTCTCGCAATTGCCTCTGTATTTCTTGCGGACTCTCTGTCGAGAGTCTCTCCCTTTGAGTTGCACGAAAAGGCCCTCGAGTTGCTGAAGCGAGATCCAAACACCGATACATCGACACTGCAAGCTCTTCACGAGAAATATCCAGCCTTGAAAGAAGTTCAAGAATTGCGCAAGAACTGGATTTCGAAAGAGACGGTTCAAAAATTGCTCAAGAATTCTTTGAAGGTTGAATGCGATCCAAACCAACAACTTCCAACGGAAGCTGATGCCGATATTGGCATTCTATCCTGTGGTGACTATCAATACTGCATCGAAAGTAAAGATTCGTCCTTGGGAGGATTTTGTGCCGTTGTGGAAGAGGCCTCCGAACGTCAGTTGCAACGAAATACAACCGCATTGGATTCGATTTCGTTGGTCTGCAACCAAGCCGAAAACATTGCACAGCTCACCTGCGAGACTTGTACCACCGATGAGGCCACCTACACCGGAGAGTTTTCCTGTATCTACACGTCGGATTGTGTGCAAGTTCCCGGTCTGTGTGGAGACGGTTCGACTTTTCCGTTTTGCGGTACAGACACTTCGAAAGCTATAGTGAATGGAATGGACTACTATCATCGGGAAAGCTGCTTTGACATTTCATCTCCCGTTGTCTTCAGTTACTGTGACACCCTCACCGCCGAGGGCGACGTCTTGTCTTGTGAGCAGTCCATCAATGGCGTAACATGCAATAGCTGTACGCTTTCTTACAATTCTCAAACAGGAGGTCTTTGTCAATCTTTTGACTGTACGAACACCGATCTCGGTGTTGAAGGAAACGATTGCTCCATTCCCTTGGTTGGTGCATTAGCATTTGGGTACTTATACTCTACCTTACCCTGCCCCAATGGATGTAACTTGTGTGGAGAGAATCGATACATGACCGGTGCCAACAGTATCTTTACTATGGGAACTGGTGAGACAGTAAGTTGTTTTGCCTTTCAAATGAACGCCTTGACCGGCGAATTTGCCGACAATGACTATTGTCAAACATTGACCGAAACGGTATCGGAACCATGTGGATGCACCGATGCTACCAGTGGTGGCGGCGGCAGTGATGGGGGCAGCTCCAGCCCCCCTTCCTCTGCGGGGGGAATCTGGTCTACGGTCACTTCGGTGGGTGCCGCGGCCATGGTGTCCGCTTCCGTTCTATTTTCAGGGGTTTGAGTTTTGAGACAGTCTGGCTGGCGAAAACAACTTTCGAAAGAAGAAAAATGTTACAATCTTATTATCTAACTGTATGAGCAACGTGGTAGTCGTTTTAAAAATCTACTTACTCTTTGGAACTAAGACCCCCGGAGTAGGATACGTTAGTATCATACTCTACAATAAGTGCTTCGTCGTACACTACGTATGATAGAAAAAAGTAGTGACTGGTACTACAGTAATGCGACGTGCAAAACTCCGTACGTACTCCAACAACATCTCGAAGATTGCCTGACACGTGGAGATTTTCACTCGACCGCCAGAAATCTTCATGCCGTTGTTTTACTATTCTCATTTTCTTTTCTTTTTGGCACTGCAGCAAAAACTAATACCACCATGAACCGATACTTATCTACAATCTTTCTCTTTTTGTCAGTCTTGACATCTGTGTCATCGACACCAAGGTCGTTTTCTCGTGGCGTCGGCGCTCCTCTCTTTGGTATCCGTGGAGGCGGCCTCTTCGGCGGAAAAGATGAAAAAGGTTCCAGCGATTCTTCGACAGCGACGATGGGTGACAAGAAGATGTACCCAGCCATGTCTCAAGAGGAAGTGGAGGACTGGTTGGAACACATTCCTGTCTTTGCCGTCACTGATGCGTCGGGATCGGGAGTAGTACTGAAACCCGACAACGACACAAGTGTCTTCTACTTTTTTTTGAATCCTTTGTCAGCCAACGCTACCTTGTCTCAACTGAAAAGTGTCAATGAAGACATGGACCTGAAAGTTTCTGCCTTTTCCTTAGGCAAGATTTGGTTCAAGTTGTTGAATTCCGATCCCAATCAAGAGGTGCTGGTAAGAATAATCGAAATTGAAACTTCGGCTTGTTGTTTGTCGTTAATCTAGAGGTTCCACGCGTCAGTCGAGCCATTGCTCATTTTTACTTTTTGGTTGCTCGTAGCTGAAGCCTCCTGGTGGTGATGACGAATCCACAAAGGTTACAAAAGGCGTAGAGTATCGTCTTGTCCCAGATACTCGGGACCTTTTGGGAGCTCGGATGTTGTTGACCATGAGCCCAGAAGATGGAGAGAAGTTGAAGGCCGGAGAAACCATGACGCCCGAAATGGCGCAAAAAGCTGTCGAGAAGGCCATGACGGAATCACCCAAGTTTAAAGAGACATTCAACGAGATTCCAATCTTTACCATTGCTCAGATGCGCATGCAAAAACAACTTAGCGAGGGTGAGACTGGTGAGCCCGTAACTCTTTTGCCAATGTATTTTTCCCTCCAAAACATGGTAGGCACTTGGCAGCAGTTCATGTCACAATCATCCCCTGAAATGCAAGGCATTGAACCTGCCATCAACTTGCTGTCTCTTCATGACTTGGTTGAAATGATGCAAAAAGAATCCGAAATTGATTTCCGACATGTTGTCTTGGTGCCGCCAGTCCCAGAGTCAGCTCCTGGACAGTTGGCTTCAGGGGGTGCCGGTGGTACTTCCACTAGCTCTATGGGAGGTATGGGAGGTGCTACTCTTGGTGATATCTAAAATCCATGCGCATGGATATAGCACAATATAATATTGGCACAGATCTCTAGTCTTAATACGCATTGGCAAAATCACGAGTCAAGATCACTGGTTGTCGTTGTCGGTGTCACAGCATTTTGTGTAGGCAGATGATTTATTCCTTCGCTTCAACACCGTTTCGAAGATGTTCGCATGTTACCTTAGCATCTCCCAAGAGAACGTCGGTGTTGTCTTTAAATAGGATTGGATTCATCATTCCTGCATAGCCTGTGTTACCGATCGATCTCTTGAAGACAAATACCTGGCCACTTTTCCAAACACGGAGAACCGGCATACCGTAAATTGAGCAGCTTGGATCGTCCTCTGCCGCACTTGAAACGGTATCAGATGCTTTAGAGGTTGGTACAATTGTAATGAAGAGTACGAAAATGAGATAAAAGCACGAAGTGAAGTTTTCTCACATCACCACAAGGAATCTTACCCCCAATCACTAATGTGACGTCTACATTATCCCAGTCATTGTTGATCTCTTCCATTTCGAAGACCATATCATATGGAACGCCAGCTTCGGCCAAAAGGACATTGAGTTGCCCAGGCATCCGTCCAGCAACTGGATGAATAGCAAATCGCACGTTCTTTCCCATAGCTTTGAGATGCTTAGCCGTTTCAGCAATGGCAAATTGTGCTTGAGCAACAGCAAGACCGTATCCCGGAGTAATGATAATGTTCTTGGCCTCCAACAACGCATCAACAACATTGTCAACACTCACAGTTGTTACTTCACCCTCGATTTCAGCTGCTTCTCCCTTTGAAGCTATCGCAGTACCAGCACCGCCAAGAATTACACTCACAATGTTGCGTCCCATAGCCTCGCACATGATCCAAGTCAGAATGGCTCCAGAGAAGCCTATTAGTGCTCCTACTTGTGCCAACAAAGGGTTGTTCAAAAGAAAACCCTCAGCAACTAATGCCCAGCCTGAATAGGAGTTCAAAACAGTGATGACGACAGGCATATCTGCACCGCCGATGCTTGCTGTCAGGTGATATCCCAACACGGAGCTAACAGCTGCCACCATTCCAAGACTTCCAAGTCGTATTGTCTCTGGATCCATAGATGCTGCACTCGCAACAAGCTCTGGGCTCAAGAAAGCTCCCATACCGAGAATGCAAGCTCCAAGCATGGCCAAGTTTATCTGATCTCTGCCTTTAAGTTGCAGCGGAGCCGAATCCATCATCTCCGACAATTTACCGAACGCAACGAGAGATCCGGCAAACGTCACCCCACCGATGAACGTTGCAAGGTACATGGTTGTTAGAGTTCCTGTTTCAAGAGCACCAGAGTGACTAAAAAACTCTCCTGCTGCTCCAGCCATGGCAGCCAGACCGACCAAGGAATGGAAAGCAGCCACAGTTTGAGGCAACTCCGTAGGGCCGACACCTGAGGCAAGGACTGCACCAATCGCAACACCAGTTCCTCCGAGAGCTCCTGCTTGCAAGAAAACTGCCGGAGCTGCGCCAGCAACCGCCATTTCAGAGGTTGTCGCAGCAAGACCCAGTGTTACCCCCGCAATCCCGAGGACATTCCCTGTTCTGGCAGTCTGTTGGTTTGCAAGTGCTGTAAAGAACAGTAAATGAGGGGAGTCGTATGAGCATGATTTGTGTCCTTTGTGAAATAAGCTTACCTGCAATAGCACTGATACACAAAAGAGAAGCTGCAATAGAAGCGGTTCCAGACATGAGGCTCAAGTCTCCAACTGCTCCGAAACCAGCTATCGCTAGTCCTGACAGTAGGATGGCTGTTGGAATGCCGTACAGCTCAAAGAATTCTTTTGGATCTTCCGGTCGTCTGAAGAGGTCGAGCATTTTTCCTGAAACAAGGAAACCACCAGAGATGTTGATGAAGGAAAGAAGCGTAGCAACTGCTGCCATCCAATGACCGGGTGAGTCCGGGATTATGCTTCCGGATTGTTCTCCGGACGCCAACAGAAGCAAACCCCCAATAGCAGTGCTTGGTTGACAAACAAAGCAATAAAGAGTCAGAATCAAAAACGGATCCATCTGATAAGACGTTCCACTGAACTTACCATCCCGAAATTGCGTTGGTGACAGCCATTAAAGGAGAGTGCAGAGCCGGAGCTACTCCCCACACTACTTGGTAACCAGCCAGTCCAGCGAGTCCAAAAGTAGCCATGAGACTGATTGCTGAGGGAGAATCTGCCGTCAAACCAAAGGCAACCAAAGCAGCGGCTGCAACACTTGCAAGCATAGAGTTCTTCACAAACTGATCTTTGCTTTCCTTGTCCGCTAAGGCCATTTTTTCCTCCGGAGTCAATTCGGCAACTTCCACGATGGATTGAGCAGGCGGAGGTGGTGGACTGAAGGGAGTGATCTTATCAGGCCATCTTGCGATACCATCGTAACTAATGAGCATATTTTGAACAGCGTCATCTTCCATGTCAATCTTAAACATGCCTTTTTCTTTAGTGGTTTGTGGTCCGATGCTTAAAATGAACTTGGCAATGTTGTTGGCAAATAAATTGGATGCCGTGCTGGCCAAACGAGAAGGCAGATCGGTGTAACCAATTATCTTGACTCCATTCGAGGTTGTTACAATCTCATCGGGTCTTGTTTGGGCGACATTTCCACCATTGGCAGCCGCCAGGTCGACACATACCGATCCCGGTTTCATTTGATTGAGCATATCTTGATCGACCAACACAGGTGCCTTCTTACCAGGAATCAAGGCGGTAGTAATAATGATGTCAACATCAGCGGCTTGTTCCATCATCATTTTGGCTTGCGCTTTTTTGTACTCTTCGGACATTTCCTTGGCATATCCACCAGTTCCACTTCCATCTTCGTCAATGTCCACTTCCAGGAATGTAGCACCCACTATCATAAAGAAAAAAGAAAAGGGAACGCTGTGAGAGGTCGTATAATTGAACCGATACACGCTGGTTCTGTTTTGAGTTCCAACTCACTCGATTCGACTTGTTC
The DNA here is from genome assembly GCA_019154785.2 of Nitzschia inconspicua. Classification (NCBI taxonomy): domain Eukaryota; phylum Bacillariophyta; class Bacillariophyceae; order Bacillariales; family Bacillariaceae; genus Nitzschia; species Nitzschia inconspicua. The sequence goes on along the minus strand of JAGRRH010000001.1, from coordinate 1,686,826 downwards.
TTTGCACACGGGTCGTACGTCAAAGGCTCGTACAATTGCCCCCATATTCTTGGCCGTTTGAATTGCTGCCAACCCCGCTACGCCGGCTCCCATGACCAAGACTTTGGCGGGTGGTACTTTGCCCGCTGCAGTCATTTGCCCAGCAAAGAATCTAGGAAATGCTTCGGCGGCTTCAATGACGGCTCGATATCCCGCAATGTTCGCTTGACTGCTTAAAGTATCAAAGGCTTGACCTCGACTCAACATACGGGGCACACAATCCAAGGCAAAGACGTTGGTGTGCTGTTCCGTCAAGGCTTGGTAGAGTTCGCTGTTGATGGCTGGTTGAATCATACTTATCAAGGTTTTGCCGGCCAACTTTGGAATTTCCTCGTCGTTGGGAGGGCGAACCTTGGTTAGGATATCAGCATCTTGAAAGATTTGTTCTTTGGACAAGACAATTGCTCCGACGTCAGTGTAGGCGGCATCACTGAATGAAGCATTGTCGCCGGCTGCGGTAAAATACATAATACAATACAAGAGAGTATAAGAAGGCAAAGAACCACTACGGAAACAAAAGTCGATTTGTCGTCAACGACGCACCTCCCGACTGGACAATCACTGTAAAACCGGCATTAACAAGATTCTTGACAGAATCGGGTGTTTGCGAGACACGATTTTCTCCTGGAAAAGTCTCCTTGAGGACGCCAATGGTCAATTCTGAATAGGGCACAGGATCGTCGAATCGGCGACCCTCCGTCGAAGTCGTAGGTGATTGGATTGCGTTCTGTTGTTTCTGCTTCTTTTTCTTCTCGCCTTCGCCTTCCTTTTCACTAGTCAAGTCTTCGGCAAGTGATGCATAGAGGGATGTTTCGATTTTGGGAATGACAACGAGATGTTTTCTTTGCGGGGTAATGGTTCGAGTGGCCAAACTCGTCGTCGGTGCCCATGCTTCGCTCCTGTCGACGATGATCGTCAAGGCTGCGAGGGCGACAACAGTGAAGAAAGCCTTCATGACGGTAGTAGTAGATCGCAACTGCTGTTGGAATATTGTTGCTCTTTTATATGCGTGTTTGCTGCTGACGAATGCCCTCGTTTGGTAGGGATACAATCTTCTTTAGCAATTGTTGTTCTTTAGTTAGACACACTACTCTTTCTTCCGCTTTCTGTACTACTACAAGTACACAATAGAGAGAGATCTTTTGTCGTTGTGATGATGATTGAAAAGATTCGCATTTCTTTCGCCCAACCGTGCATTTCGGCAGCTGGTTCAATGTCTTCGCATCAATCGCAAGAATTGCTTGCGTTGACCTGATGGTGTCTCGATCAGGAAGCCAATCAAAATCTGCAAAATCTGACAGACGGAAAGACATTTCACGGGACTCAAAAAATAGCATTCGTGACCAGAAATTTCGTTCCAACGGTATATCATACGACACCTGTACGACGAACAGTACGCACTCTGTTTCATACGACGGCATGAAAAACACGACGGTGCTGTTGACTGTGATACCGGTAGTACGTTACTTCGTCGCAGCAGGACATGATTGAGAAATAGAGGACACAAACCTCATTTATCCATCCATACTATTTTATACATTCCGAAACGATGAAGCAAGACAGTGCTGTCTACGAAAGCCTGAGGACGTCTCTTTTTCTTCTGTGGACGACGTTCCCAGCCACGGATGCGTTTTCACCACAACAACAACTTCGACCACCACCACCGAACAATCGACTAGCCTCCCGTCTATTCAATAGCAACAGCAATGATCTAGACTTTGAATATCTTATTGATGCCGCCACAAGTTCATCCAAAGGTCAAGCTCCACTGGGAGGTGACTTTGCTGGGTTGGCGGCCACCTTTGATCCGGGCGACGGTTCCTTCATTCCGATTCCAGAATACTTGATTCCACCATCGTTACTGGAATGGGGACAAGAACCAAAATGCTTGGAGGTTCTGGTTAGTGAAGAAATCAACGAAGACGAGACCAGTATGATGCGCATCACGACTACGGTATTGCCGGACACGGGCTGTTCGGTGGACAATTTAGAAAACATCAAGGCGGCGGACGAAATTGATTTAGAGTCGCAATGGTCGTGTCGCATCGAAGAGGAAGGCGAGATCCAGGAGGAAGGAGCCACGACCGTGGTGGGATTGCAATACCCACTTCAGGATGATAGCAACGAACTGCGGGTGGAAACGATTTTTGGATTGGAAGCCGAGGATGGCAAGCAGTATCGCATGCGAGTGGCGATTGATCTGGTGCCGTCACCGCCCGATACCTTTGGCATTCAAAGTCCCATGGTATTGACATTGGAGCGACGGACCAATGCAGTTAGCAGTGGTGGTACAATTGGTGATGGCGGTGGACTCGACGGTCGAACCGTGTCCATGTTGCTGGGGGAACGACTGTCGGGTAGCAAGACCTTTGTAGACGATCCCCCAATGAGTGAGAATTATGATGCCGACTCGATCAAGCATGTGGCCTTTCCGGGAAATGTGTCTATTGCCTATGGTTGGCTCACAGACAATGACTGGGTATTGCAAGTCAGTCATGTGGGACCCAATGGAATGCGACGTGTGGTCTCGCGGCAATTCACCGTATCTGGCGATGGTGAATTAGACTTTGAGATTCGATCGTGGGTCGAAGATCCACAAGAAGTTGCCATGACCTAGATACGACGTAGAAGAAATGTGCTAATTATTCTTTCATCAAACAAGAAATTCCCCCCCTTTTTTCTCCCACCGCTTTAGTCCTATTGTGCTTAGTACGTACACTACTACATAATATAATCTTTTCTTTTATTTGCCCAATAATGCTGGACCTGCCGCCTTGAAGTAGACGCTGCCACTGGTCACGGTGACCACGGCACACAGGTACAACATGATCAACGACGGCTGATACAGTGCCGTAAGGAACTTTGGACCAGCCACCTCGGAGGCTGGAACGAAAAGTAGAAGGGTCAAGGCTAACATGGTCAGCGCGGTTTTGACCTTTCCTTGCATCCCCACCTTGACCACGTCGCGTTCACCTCGTTGTGCCATCCATTCTCTCAAGGCCGAAACGGCAATCTCACGGGCCAGAATAATCAACGAAGGAATGGCCACCACTGCAGGGGGTAACAACATAGACATGCAAAAGAAGAAAGAATAAATCAATGAGTTTCAGTATACAAATCATGACGCCACGCAGTACATTCACACGACAAATAAATAAATAAACAAACAAACCTTTTTTAAAGTTTCGTTGTTGGCCGTACCTTTTCCATACCGTCCCGCGAGTAGAATCAAGGACGTGCTGACCATGAGCTTGTCAGCCACAGGATCCAAAAAGGCTCCAAAGGGACTGGTAATATCCCACCGTCGTGCCAGGTATCCGTCCAACCAATCTGTAAAGGAGGCAAAACCAAAGAGGATGCCACAAGCGATGCTGTTACCATGGCCTTGGTTGGGCAAATAAAACAGGGCTACCAGAGCGGGAATGGCCAAACACCGCATATACGTCAAAATGTTGGGGAGACGATGCCATGGCAAATTGGCAAACGTTCTTCGCAAGGCTCCCGGAGTAGCAGCATTGGGTCCCATCATAGATGAGGCCGTGGCGGTTGTTGTGGTATCTTTATCGTCCACCAATGGAGGTGGTGGTGGTGGCGGAACAGCACTTTCGAAAACTGGCGAGGCAGCTACTGGTGGATCGACAATGGCAGAGTCTTCGTCCAGTGGTGGAGAATTTTTTGATTCGGAAGAGGAACCTCCCGTCGGAATGGCAAAAACAGTCGGACGTAAATTCTTGAATGACGGTGTGTCAAGTTGGCGTTGTTGCACAAAGGAGGACGACGCCAGAAAGGACGATGCAATCGAAGGAACCGCCAACGACAGTGCCATCAAGTGTCTCATCATCTTTATGAGAGTGGGTAGAAGGTTTGAGACAACAAGGCTTTTTTGTTTGGGCAACGGCTAGAGCACAATGCCGATGATAGATTTGAAGTCGAGGGAAAATTGGAGTTGTTGTTGTTGTTGTGGCTGAGGCTTACGAGTATTGGTGTGGTGAATGTTTTCCATCATCATCAATCAATGTTCAATGTTGATACGTTCAAAGATACACTTTTGTCTGTCCATCGGTCCAATTGATGATTGACTATTAATGATGAGGCATGACTTCCACGTGGAAATAGTTCATTGTGACAATGATGTACCCGGAGTACGGTACCAGTACTTCGTACCGGTACTGTTAGTACATTGTTGATTGTCATCCGTCTGACTGTGAATCGGTATTTGATCGCATCATCAATGATGATGTTGTCATCATCATAATATTATCATCTTCTACCCGACACTGATCTAAACGCTCTGGCACTTGGTGGAACGAAGGACGACGACAACAGCTAGTGCACTCTACACAGTCATCTCGAGCAACACCATCCCATTGTTTTTCTCCAATAATGGCTGCAACATCCCCATTTATATCCCTGGTGTTGGGTGTCTTGATCTTGTGTTGGATTCAACTGTGTCATGTTCAAGTTTTTGCGGCAACAGGAAACACAGTCTCTTCAACCGCTACTTCGGGATTTCAGCCTCAGCCCACGTTTGTGGGTAAGAATACTCATCATTCTACTCCAACTACGAATGAGGCATTCCCAATCGACGACGACGACAACAACAACAATCTCACCACTGCATCCAGCAATACTAATAATGTAACACTGGTCATTCCCGAGTGGAAACGAAATCTCCCCTTTCCATTAAACAACAAGACCCATACCTTGCAGCGAATCGTCGTGCCGGGGATGGCTGGAAGAAGTGTGGAAATATATTTGCTAGGAACGGCCCATGTGTCCACAGACTCGTCCCGCGATGTCCGTTTGTTGTTGGAGGCCATTGAGCCGGATATCATCTTTTTGGAACTCTGTGATCAACGCATTCCCATGATGGTCATGCCGGCGGCGTCGTCACAGAAAGCTGAGAACACAAACACAACAACAACCCCAACCGAAACGACCGTTGCTGCTGTTCTTAAAGAAAGGGTCGGATTTTGGCAGCGATTGCGACGAAAGAAACCGAAAACCTCTCAATCGACGGACGAAGACCAACAAGAACCACCACCACCACCACCACAGTCAAAATCCATGTATTCCGTAGCAGCCACTTTACTAACCAACATGCAGGAAGATTATGCCCAATCTCTTGGGGTCGAACTCGGTGGAGAGTTCCGCGTGGCGTACGAGTACTGGGACGAAACCTGCAAAGCTCTGGAGGAAATCAACGGCTTCGGCACTGGAAACACCAGTCCCCAAAGAGTTCACATGATTTTGGGTGACCGACCCCTGTATCTGACCTTGACCCGTGCCTGGGAATCCCTTCGTCTTTGGGGTAAGGCCAAGTTACTGATAGGACTGTTGTTGTCGTCCTTTCAGCGACCCGATCCGAAAGAACTACAAGAATGGATGCAATCTATATTGCTCGACGACAGTGGCGACTTGTTGTCCAAGTCCATTGCCGAACTAGCACAACACTTTCCCACTTTGGAGGAGGTGATCATTCGAGAACGTGATGCCTACATGGCCTGTAAGCTCTATCAGACCTGTCGACACGTTTTATCAGCAAAAGGCGTTACAGCCAACCAAACGTATCGAATTGTGGCCATTGTGGGGGCCGGACATGTACAAGGGATTTGCAAGTGGCTGACAGACGGACCCAGCAATACTGGTGATGAAAGTCCCGAACAGATTTTGAAAAGATTGGTACAACTGAAAAAGAATCCAATGGCGGAGGAAGATCTGAACTATTTGGTTCATGACATTATGGAAGTCAACCCTGATCTCTTGAGGGATTTGTTGAAAGACAAGGAATCATGACGGAATGGTTATACCAGATTTGCTAGTACTTTGTCCACGTGTATATATATTATCGCCCCAAGAAAAGTAATCGATTGTCAATAGATTCTTTTTGTCTTTTCATTATTTTTCTTCACTCTTGACAATCCCAGACCAGTTTGTTGCGAATGACAGCTTGGGATTGTTCCGACTGCCACTGCAGCCCTTCGTGTACATTGCGCAACGAAAAGACTTCTACCGGTGGTAAGGTCAGTTGATCGTCCAGCACGGCCTTAGCCAATATATCGATCATATCTTGCTTTTCCGAAATGTCATGTTGTATCATCCATCGCGAATGCCAGTAGCCAACGACACGAACATCTTTGAAGATGAGTTGGGGGGTTCCCACTTGAATGCCCTGTCCAGACATGCCTCCGTATGTGACCATGGATCCACCTGACTCCAAGACTTTGAGAAGCAGTTGCGCACTGGGTCCACCGACGGAATTCAATGCCAACTTTGGCAGCTGATGGTTTTGGGACAAGTCCCGCAATCGTTGTTGAAATGTATGCATGGCTTCCTTATCGTCGATCAGGTCTCCTTCGACGACGACCAAAGCGTTTTTTCCAACAGTCGTCATATAATCAATGAGTTGGTCCAGTTCTTGGACCGTTTTGGACCCTCGTCGTACCATGCTGACCGTTGAAACCCCGAAGAGTGCTTGAGCGAGTTGACTTACTAACATCCCCACTCCCGAGTTGCCGGCATTTTGAAGTATCACGTCACCTCGTTGTAGGTTGACAAAGTCTGTCAACAGTCGCAGTGCGGTTCCACCCAACTGAAAGAGTGTGCATCCGGCTGGGCCGGTTCGGTCCAGCAATTGTTCCGGCACAGTCAGCAAATCGTGCCAAGGTACCCAGAGTGACGATCGCATGGTCCCGTATCCTGACGCACCCAAGGTAACCAAGGACCCTTCGGAAATCCAGTTGGGAATGTCGTTTGTGAGACAATTCTTATCATCATCCGTTTGTAACACGTGCGTGACACGCCCCCATCCTTCCGATCCAACCACGGTTTGAGAAGGAAAATATCGACTGTGATTATGGTTGTTGTTTTTCTTAGTACTGTTTTTGTGTGGACTAGGATACCGTCCTTGGACCGTGTTGACATCGGCAGGATTCCAAGGTACATGCAACATCTCGACGCGGCACAAAGGTGCCGCTGTTGTTGTTGTTGATGTTGTTGTTGTCGAGGCCGGTGGTGGGACAATGTCGTCGACGGTAGTGTCAGAATGATACTGCAAAACATCCTTGGGTTCCCCCGTATTCAAAAAGGATACTTCATGATAGGAGCGAATACTACTTAAGGAGGATGGTGTTCCTTGACGTCTCGGAATGAAGGTTTGAGAGTGGTGTTGTTGTGACCAAGATTTCAAGCACGATAACGACCCCAACGGTCTCTGCCGTTGGTGCAGCAACTGCTGTTTCAGCGTTCGTCGTACGGTTACGGAGCACCATGGTTGGAACATCATTTTTTGTGTGTATGTATAGTTATGCTTGCATTCTTTGTATTTCTACCCTCAAAGTGTAGCATCGCACATTCAACATGAAACGACAGTTTTTCGTGTGAATACTCGTAGTAGAGAGTAGTAGACGAGGTTGGAAAATGCGAAACTGACTGGGAAGAGAAATGATAGACTCTCTCTCTACAGCTAGAGTACTAGAGAGTAGAGCTAGACTACTACGACTTCATTACACTCGGAGTGGATGTTGGAACCGTAGTACGGAGTTGCACGGACTCCTACTACCGTACCGGGTACACTCGACTACTGGTATGATAGTCGCTAGAGTAAAAGGGATACCGTATTATTTCTCAACAGTACGTCGTATTTTCAAGCAATGATCAAACAGACACACGATGCTCTCTACGTTCAAACGCTCACTCATTTTTTACAGTTTTAGCACGCATCTTCAATCTTGGTTGCGTGATGCTAACAGCAATTTGCACATTTGTCATTGCGACTGCATCATCGCACATCATTCACATAGCTAGGAGTACTGCTTGAACCACAGTAGTGAGAGATGGAACAATTCCTAAAGGAAACGACGGATCTCCCGTTGCAACAACAGATCGACAGGTTCAACCAGTGGTTGCACGAAAACCCACATCACGTCAACTATTCTACTGTACAATGGCTTCTTGATGAGAAGCAGCAACACGCTCAACAACTTGCAGAGAAAGATCAGAAACTTGCTGAGAAAGATCAGCAAGATCAGCAACTCGCTCAGCGACTTGCTCAGCTAGATCAGCGAATTGCTGAGAGAAAACAGCAAATTGCTGAGGGAAAACGGAAGCTAGCTGCAGTATCGCTCCAGTCGCTGAAGAAGCAATACCTCGCATTGACCGATCGCACTATATCCGGACCCCACCTCTCCAAAAGACACAAGCACGCAGAAGTCCGACAGATCGACGATCTTGTTGATTGCTTGCATCATCTTGAACGAAACTGGTTGGATGATCAGTTTTGGCAAACTGGCTATGTCCCACACGGACAGTTCAATTCATGTCACCACGAAAGTGAGGTGCAGGGTTCGGTTGTGTATTTACTCCAGACTCTTATTGTTGCTCTCAACCTTTCCGATTACATAGACATCGTACAGAACATAACTCTTGCTGGAAGCGAATGTGATATTCTATTGGTATACAGACCGAACGATCTTCCTTTCGCAGTGATGGAAGTGAAGAAGCCCTGTAACTCTCAAGCAAATCGACGCAACCTCTGGCACGGTGTGAAACAATCAAACGGGAGGAAAGGACAAAATGTTGTTGCCGGACAGATATTCGACAGCATGTCGGCTATCCAGTTGTTTGGATTTCCAAACTTATACGGAATGATCACCACAGGAAATCATTGGCGCCTAGTGGGAACATATTCCGACGAAGATCCAGGCGATCGTGACAACTTGGACGAGCTGCTATTGACCCAAATCAAAGAGGACACTTCGTCCAACGAAACCGTTGCTGGAGTTCTCAAGCAATTCCGAGAAATGATGGACACTGGTTCCAGTGGATGTAGTGATAAGGATTCTCCCGAACAGCCGAGCGTTGTTGTTCGCTCGAAGGCTGGTAATCGAAGAAAACATAAAGTCGCCAACCGCTTTGTCTGGGCGAGCAAGATTGTGCCCTCCTTTGAAGAATCTATGAATGAGGATGAAGTGATTGCTCAAGTAAAAGAGTCGGGAGTGCAAATTGTGTCTTTAATTGTTTTGTTTGTGGTGAAGGGATGTCAAGTGCTCACGGAATTCCTGAAAAACAATGGAGTTTCTCCGTCGTTTCCGCCATCGATCACGTTTCGTCCAAAAATGCCATGTCGAATTTTGGAAACAAATGAACCCAAATTCACGTTTGGATCCATCATCGTAGATAGTCTCAATTTGAACGAATACAAAGTCGAGCCTCTACCAAAGAGACTCTTTGTGATTCAACACCTGGGTTTTGGAGGCTCCGGAAATTGCTGTCTCGCTTTATCAGACAAGGGAGAGTCGTGCTGTGCTATTAAGTTTTTCCATAGAGCAAGAGATCGCGATATCCGTGCAGTGGAAGAGTGTTCAAACTGGAACAAGGTGTACGGCAAAGCGAATGTTGTCCCCAAATGTCGGGTGTTTGAAGCTGCGGAGGGATATTGCTTGGTGATGCCTTACTTTCGTCCCATTCTAGAAGCGGATAGGCGAAAAATGCTCGAAAATGGATCAATCAAAAAGGCCTTGGAACAGTTTGCAAGCTCTGGATTTATCCATTGCGATATCAAGTGGTGTCACTTGGCATTTTGGAAAGAAGACATTGTTCTTCTTGATCTTGGAATGATAAAGGAGGAGGAAGACGAAGGAGAACGATCGATTTGGTGTACGAAGGCATTGGAAAAGCTTCAAAAGAAGCTACAATTGCAGAATGCAGAAAAAGCACCTAGAACTCAAGGAACGAAGCGCAAACATTGAGACATTGGGAGAAAATCGGCATGATGACGGGCTTTGTACAGTTCCAGAACCAGATATTTTATCACAGCAGCATTATTATATGTCTCTACTCAGAGATACAGGTTAGCTCCACTCCATGAACCCTCAAACCACATCCACCCGGTGCCATGGACTGGGTGCCATGGACTGCGATCATACTGTACGACTTTCGACTGTATTATTCTTATTCTTATTTAACAGTCGTACACTTGTCCACAAAAAAAGAGGTGTTTTTTCTTTAACCTCTCGCGTCTGAAAGTCGTACGTGTCAAAGTATTTTATTCACACAAAAGCCCTCTCGCTTGTAGTTTTTTCGTACGACGTATGATAGTCCACCAACCAACCAAACAACAAACACCTCTGCTACCACATCCCATCACGGATACTCTACTACCTAGCTAGAGAGTAGCATTATCATCGAGAAAGATCGCGGAACCTATGCCTCCAAAACCACTGGACTACGTGCGGCCGCAATCTTGGTGAAGGAAAACAATCACCTCCTGAAATTTTGTGTTTGTTTTCTAGAGAAGAATCAGCTGTACTGCACCATAATAAGAGCTTAATTGTCTCCATTATTTGTCGAACACCATGAGAGCCGCCAGTTCCACTATCAAGCTTGGAACCTTCCGTCATTTTCAGAAACAATGGTGTCGTCCTACACAGCTTTCCGTGGCTACCGGTGTTGGGACAATGAAAACCAACAATGTAAATTTTTTCTTGTCCCGCTTCAATCGTGGGCAATCCTTTGTGGCCTTTTCCTCCATCCGTCAATACGGAGGATTCCATTCCATACAACAGTCTCGGCGGCGACCAAATTGTTATCTTCTCGTTCATCCTCGCACCACAAACCCACCCCATCAGCAGTTTCGTTCATCTTCGACGCATCCTACGGCTGCAGATGAGGACACCAACAAAGACAGTAAATCAGATGTTGGTTTCCTTTCCACAACGAAAATGACGACGACGACGACAGACCAAAGAACATGTGGTGACAAAGACAGCAACCATCTGAACGAAAACTCTGTCAGTGATGCAGATCATCACAAAGCGGGTAAAAAAGAGCAGCACGCCAGAAAGAAAAGAATCAACGCGTATCGCAAGCGGCGTCAACATCGACAACGGCAAATTTCACTTCTAAAGCTCCAGTCCACACCCACACCCAAAGCCATCTTGGAGGACGATTTCTTGCAACTTTCCTATCAATTTGAAGTCCCCAAATTCAAATGGATAGAAGGCTTAGCCAAGGAACTTGAGAAATATCAACAACAGCAGCAGCAACAAAAGAAGGCAAAGTCTGCGTTGAACGAAGATCCACAACGACGGTTATGGAAGGTCGTACTGCAATATTTGGACACCCGCAAGGTCCCCAAGGAGATAAGACAGCGATTTTTTCTACGCATGGTGGATTCTAGAGAAATCGACGCCGGTAGTATTCAAACAAAGAATGGTGACATCCAATCGAAAAAATCACTAACTCAACAGCAGATTGTGAGTGATGTCAAGTTGTTGCAACAGGCGCGGGCCTTGGCCATTCACCATCCCATGTCGTGGAGTAGGGAATCAAATCGCAAAATTCGAAGGAAACTGGGCAAGAAAAAAGGGATATCGCATCACAATACAAGCCGCGTCGACGACGACGACGTCGACATCGAAAATACTGCAACAACCGTCTACAACACGTTGCCACGTCTCCCTGTCAAAGAGTACATGAGCAGGATTCGGGTCCCTGCCTTGGCGGCCATGTTTGAAACCAAAAGTGAAGAGCAGCAGTACAATGAAGCAGTAGAATTTCAAAAAAAGATGCAAGAACGGCTGCCATTGCCACAATATCTGAATGCCATCAAGTATGTACAAGACTTTGCCGACAGCTGTAATGTTCCAAATACGGACGGCAATGGTTCCGTTCCAGAAATCGGAAACGAACAAGAAGCTCCAGATAACGACAGCCAGTACACAAACTCGTTTCCACGGCACGATTTGGAAGATGATGCCAAACGACACAGATTGAATCAACATCAACAGCATGTTCAGCAAGAATTACGAATTCTCAAGACGAATCTGCAACGCTTTGTTCCAAAGACTCGTTTACACATGGTGGCGGAAGATTTCGCCAAGTTTTTTCACATTATGATCACAGACCCTGTGATGAACATGGAAGAACAGCGTTACGTTAACATGATTCGTGATGATGCCGTTGTTTGCCAAAGCCAACAAAAATGGGAAGAAACGCAGGAAACCTACGTTAAAGCCTTCCAAAATGTTCAAGAACTCCTGCAGAAAGCTGCAAATACTCTCGAAGAAAACCAGCATGATGAATTGACGGGCAGGACTCTCCAGAATGATCTCCTTGGCGTTTCTCAGGAGGAAAGCATTTTGGAAACCTTTGACGGTGTCATGGTAGGAGTGTCGTCGATTAACCCTCCCCAGATGACTACAACTGAGAGGGTTCGACCACGTAGATACACAGTTTTTGAAGCCATGGAGATTGGAAAGCAAGAAAAGTCTGGAGAAGGGAGCTTGATACCACCACAAGCAAGGTTTCAGAATGTACTCCCACAAGAAGGGGGAAGCAAGGTCTTTCGGAACGATCTATTTCCAGCTCAGGCTCCAACGGATCGAATGGTATTCATTGACAATCTACCCATTGATGTCGAAGTCGATCGGTTGAAGGATGCTTTTGGACGCTGTGGTACTATAGAGGCTCTTGAAATCTTTCATCAGCGTCCAGAATTGGACCCCGGTCGAAAAGCTATTGATAATCGAAAGAAAATTCGAAGTCCGTCGAGCAATTTCCGACGCCAACGTTGGCAACGCCCACGGACCCCGTTGTATGGCATAATCTTGTACAAAGAGGCTACCAGTGCTGCCAAGGCGGTAGCAGATCCGCTTCGCATTTTCGGTATGGTGCTGGATCACCACCTTATTCGAACTCAAAAAGCAGCAGCAATGACAAAGTTGTATTTGGAAGACGTTGCGTCATCTCATGATACAACTGCTATTGAATACGACCTGAGTCGAATCCTCCATCCAGATTTGTATGTGTGTTTGGATGTCAGCGGACATCGACGAGGAAAACGTCGTCGTGGGATCGACGGGGAAACTTCAAGTTGCGTGATCAAATTTCCAACATTTGAATCTGCATACTGGGCATATCAGAAACTTTCGTTGGAACTCGAGTATTTGCAGGAAGCAGATGGCACTTGCGGGTTGCATTGGATGCAGACACCGCCAGATGCAATGTTATACTGGACAAGACAATTAAACTTCTAATTCCCTGTGCACAACGATAGATTTTACGTCGTGCTAGAGTAGGTTTAAAGCATGTCGGCAGCTATTGCCAAACAACGCGAGTAGAGCCGACAGGAACGCATATTAGTTTTGCTACGTAAAGCAGGTAATCTCAACACGAGTTATTGATTCAAATGTTATGAATAATGCTTGAAAATGACAATGTTCTTCACAAGGTAGGACAATGTTCATTGATCAGCCATGAGATCTGATCGTTTAGTAGCCGGGCCAATACGTGGTCCGTAGTTCAAGGTACATTATCTTGACAAGAACCTTCAAAGCATTCCTCGGCAAATGCTCCCATTAGACAACAAAACCGAAAGGAATTTCAATGTTCTAAATCCTGCCACTACTTGATATAATAGAAGTAGCAGAATCAATGGGTGGAAGGGTCGGCTCCGTCAATTCGCAGGGTTGCATCAACTGTTGTAGGTTGCGTTTCCATGTCAGTATGCTTTCGTTTTATCCCTCCAATTCTGGGCTCCATTTGGATATACGTCTCTAGTGATTCCATTTCTTCGGCCTTGCCTTGAATTTTGGCTTCGATGTGATTCAGCAACCGCAGGAATTCAATACGAGCCTTCAAAAAGGTCACGACACACTCATCCAATTGTTTGTAATTTTCCTTTGTGGCCGCTTGAAGGGATGCAAGATCAGGTGATTGTTGGTGCCGCTGTTGCTCTTGCTGCGCTTGAAGTTGTGATGCCACTGCCTTTTCGGATTTGGACAGCATCTGAATGGCGGCTGTGCCCATAGTTTTCCATGTCCGTGAGAGGCGCTCTTCGTGACTGCTATTAGAGGCAGTGTTTGTGGCCGATGTATACGACGGTTGAGCCGCCGAAGGCGGCGCCGAAGGCGGAAGTGAGCTTCCCTTCCTTGAATCTGCAGCAGAATCACTCATTTCCAACAGCAACAACAACAAAATAGTGAGTATTGCCAAGACAGCAGAATCAATTCACAGTCACTGTCAAAAATGGTAGGAATAGGTATCATGGAGAGGTGTCAATTGTGGTCACAGAAACGATCAAATCGATATCCCAAACTCTGATTTTACTGTTAGTTTTCACATGAAAGATCGATCGCGTTTGGAAGTCGGTCGCGCGACCACTGAGATCCAATCAATTGTTTGTTCGGATGACGTTAGCGTGTATGATATCTTGGCGCCCCTCTAATGTCGTCGAACATATCGCACCTTGCCAGAAGGAGCGTTCAACTGCAACATGATAATCTTATCCGCAGGATCTCCCCGCACCCCCCTGACATCACGGAATGTTACTAAGGAACGCTTTTGTCGGATTTTTATCGAGACTCCTCACCAAAACCCTGATACGAGCCCGACAACAATTCTACCACTTGATCTTATATTACAATCTTGATTTTTATTGCCAAAGAGTGCGAGTATTCATCATGATGGCGATCGAAGAACATCAAGCCGCAGCCGCCGCTCTGGGAACAGAGATTTTGACGGATGCCACTTGCCCCGAAGAAGAAGTCGTCTTTTCGGAGGATGAGTTAGACGAAGACGATGGAGATGACAGCAACGACATGGACCCTCCGCCATCCTTGACCAAGTCAGTGACAAGCCCAGCCACGCCGACGCCCTTGAAAAGGAAGATAAAAAAGAAACACGAAATGATCATCACCCACAACAACGATGATGCCGGCTTGCCCGTTCGCAAGCTGGATTACTCTCCAGCAGTGAGGGAGCTACGAGCGAAAAAGGGAAACGAAGAAAAGAAGTTGCTAGGGGATTTGGAATCCATTCGAATTCGCGCCACGGCCTCGACTGTTGTGAATAGCACGAACGACAGCAGTGGCAAACACATTAAACGAAGGCGTCTTCACTGGATGTGGTCCTTTCTGGCAACTATGTTTCTCTTTTTATTGTTTCTATTTGCTGTACTGGTGTATCGGGATCCCACACTTTTGCAGCAGCTGCAAGACTATATAGAGGCGGTTCCTCATGCTCGTTACTACAAGATCCAACTACATGCAACACAACATGAACTGGCGCAAGCCGTCACCGATTCGTCTTACCTAAGAATAGAATTGGAATCCTTCAAGGATCAAGCCCAGCAAGACCGTCGTAACCATCAAATCGCCCAAGCTAAATTAAAGAGTACGGAAGAAAAATTGCAAATGGTTATGGCCAAATCCAACTCCACGGAGCAAGCCAATATGGATCTACGAGACAAGCTTCATCAAGCTCTCATTGCAAAAGAAAAGGCAGAAGCCGAAATTGAACAACGAAAGCATCAACTCAGTGATGCCATACAGCAGTACAGTTCGGAACGGGCACTCCGAGTGGCGCTCGAATTCCAAAAGGAACAAGCTGTGGCACAAGCTAGGGAATACCGGCATGATCTAGAAGCCCTGCAGGCACAAGCCTCGACTGATCCTTCCGAATCGACAATAACTGACCAAGACTTGCTAATAGGACAATACCAAGAATTGAAAGAGATTGAAGAAACCAAAATCATGAAGGCACTGGAGCAATTTCGAAAGGAAAATGAGCAAAAAATGCATGAAGAACTCCGATCCCAGCGGGAAGAACAAGAACTCGAACTTCGCCGTTCAATAGAAGGACAGCGCCAAGAGCAACTAATCCGAATGATGGCTGATATGGAACTACTCCGCGCCGAACAAGAAGAGCGGATAGTGTTGGAGCTACAACTTATGAGGGAAAGACGACTAGAAGAACTCTCAAACGAAATGAAAAACGCAAAATCTAATGTACCGACGATGGCTCCAGGAGACCAACTGGAAAGAAACGTCAGTTCACGAGTAGAAAAAGTACAGGACAAGGTTATTGCAGCAAGTGAATCTCTCATTGCAGCCGGAATCCAAACACCCGAAACTGTCCTTCTCAAGGGATCATTCAAGGAAGGAGAATCAGTCCTGTCAATTCCGCGAGTCTTGAAGGAAGGACTTCCTCGTTTCGTCAATAATACCAGGACGGAAGTTGTAGGGACTATTCAATATCTTTCGGAAACGGGCGTCAAAGGGGTTGTCATGGTCGTTGGTCGAAAGACAGCTGCAGGAGTCGCTCTCATTGGAAATGGCCCGAAGTTGGTGGTATCGGCGGCAGCCACGAAGATTGTTGACTCGGAAGGAATGACGAATGCTGGAAGAATAGTCCAAAAATCAGTAGAACATGCGAGTACATCTTTGTCTGAAGTGAAGGTGCAATCAAGCCAGAGTGCCATTTTGAAAGGTGCATTCAAAGAAGGGGAATCCATATTTGCAAAGCCCCAAGCTGTAAAAAGAGTGGCGGACAGAGCATCGAAAATTGCCAAGACTGCAACAGCTGGTCTTTCCAGGACAGTAAAAGAGCGTCTTCAGTATGCCCAGGGGCATGGAAAAAGCCTAAGAAGTCGAATAGACCAAAAAATGGGTCGTTTATCCACTGCAAGTAAGATTCAGTTCGATCGAGCGAAAGATTCAGCTATGTCTAACGTCGGAGCGTTACTGAAAACGGTTGAGGTACGATTGGACGAAAATATGATTGCTGGTGTAGGAAAGTTGGACCGAGGGAAAGATTCTTTATTAGTGATGGGCCAGCTCGTCGGTTACCAGGCCAAAAACACGAGCAAGACATTGATAAGCGTCACCAAAAAAGTTACAGAGGCCAGTGCAAAAACGGTAAAAATTATGGGAATCCGTAGTGCTGGTGTGGCTACCACTGCACTTTTTGAAACAAAGAAGGCAGTGGGAAGTGCAACAAAGGCAACCAAAGTATACATCGGCAAAAGAGCCGAGGTTGTCGTATCGAATTCGAAAGAGCTTCTCGCTAGTGTTGGTACGATGAGAAAGGCAACGGCGTACATGATTAGTCAACAGGGAGCGATGATTGCCTTACGTTCAAAAGAGTCTTTTCAAGCTGCTTTCCGTAATGGCACGGTTGCAGCTGGCCATTTCCTGCAGATAGGTTCGGAGAGAATATCCAAAGCTGGAAAGTCACTTCATACCACCTTTGAAAATGCGAAGAACGGCACAGTGCAATCGGTTGTATCGGGAAGTCACTCGCTCCAAACAAACTTGGAAAAGGGTTCCAAACAATTAAGAGCGCTTACCTACCATGCGAGTCTATCTGTCGGCAAGAGTATTCAAATAGGCATGAGCGACAGCAAGGATATTGGACGTAAAATTGGTTCCACTGTTGGCACAGTGGCAAAGAAAGTTTCCGATTTGGGGGAAAGGGGCGTTCACTGGACCAGCAAAGTTTTAGAGGAGGATCTGCGTCCCCGCTTCTTGGAAAGTAAAAGGGTCGCACAAAAGGCGGGCATTGTTATCGGGAAGACTATTATGGCGGGAAGAAAAAAAGCGTTCGATGGTCGACGGATACTCCGACGACGAGTTGAAGAAGCGTGGAAGCATGGCGTGTCAAAATATCCGGAGATCCGTAATGCAATTGGTAGATCTAGGGGTGAACTTCGAAGCAAGACGATATCCTCTGCCCGTAAAGTCACCAATACTGCAGTACAGGGAACGAGAAAGCTCATTTCGAAAACGCTCATGGCTATCAAAGACATGAATCAAATGGTGAAAAAGACTAGTGAAGTGGACGAGGAAGACACAAGAGACACCTCCGAAACAGAAAGAATGAGCGGTATCGAGAGCCAAACGCTTGGATACCAACTGAGTGAAGAGGCGTACACCGAAGAGGCGCGGAGTTTGAGCGATTCACGAAATTGGGAAGATAGCAATGGCTTTGAGAGCGTCATTGACGACGGTTTTGTTTTCACTGAACCCGATAGTGACTTCCGAAGGATTCCTTCCATCGTCGATTGGAACAACGATGATGCGGGTGACTTTGATATTCCAGAAGGAGGAATTATCGAAGGTCGAAGCCAAAGCAATGAAGATGGAATGGGACCTCATCAAGAGATTCACATCATTAATAATGATCCAGACAGTGAGCTTTCCTACTGATTCGGGGCAAGGAAACGTACATATTTCCACTGGGTCAATGAACCGAAATTTCCGATAGCTAGCCTTTCATGTACGACTGTATTGCCCCAAGAAACAATCCCATGGAATCAGGTCTCCTCCTTCGAGTAACATTGGCTGCTTTCAGCTTTGCTAGAAACGTATGAAGAAATAAAATATTTTGATTGATCATTGTAAATAGCTGTTGTTGTATCCCAAAATAGACCCTGCCCGAAATACTACTGCCGTACTGCTGATGCTAATCCGGGAAGTTGTCGTCTATGATATGTCCGTAGTATGACAATAGGTACGACAATAGCTACAACGGAGTACGAGTATTTCATATGTATCGTAAGCTCATACTCCGGAATACTTTTTCCCAACAACAACACAACAACCAATCATTTCCAAGGACCAACCATCACCACCATCACCCATCACAGTACGACAAAATGACAAAATATACGACATCACAGTGTCAATCACTTTTTGCAGCATCGCTGTCACTGAAAGAGACGTTCCAAGATACACAACATCGCCAGCCGTTCGATCGCACTGACGCTCAGATCTGCCACACCAACGCCCATCAACCGAATGGCTGTGAAATCCCTCGCTCCCACCTGTGGGTGGTCCCAAATGAAAATATTGTCACGTCGATTGGATCGGAATCGACGAAATGAGAAATCTATCAGCCACGAAAATAGCGATGAAGGCGTTTTATTTTCTTCTCGTGCTGATGAGAGCATCTTCCGGAGACCGAGAGGTTTGCTAAGATCTCTTTCTGACTCCGTTTGTGTGGCGAATCCAGATGAATTAAATAAACGCCACCGAACGCAAACTCGGCAACTTCAAATCTTCCAGCGTTTCTCCTTTTTACTATTGTTTTCTTCCTTACTTCGACAATCTGAATCCTGGATTATCATACCTAATACAGGCGCAACCGCAAAAAGTGCGGGAGTTTCAAAGCAAACTTTTCATACGAAGCGGCATTTTTCCATTCGAACGTTACAACAATTTGCTACCGTCTCCCGTTCCTCGGACACTGAAAAATATGACGAGGATACAAACGACGACGACAACAAAGAAGATGATGAAAAGTGGTACCAAAACATGGATGTCTTGCAGGGTGACGAGGAGGAATGGTTCGGTGTCGATGATTCGTTAGAAGACTGGATACCAGATGCTCAAAAGGCAAGGCCCAAACCGACCCATCTCACACCCGCGAAAGAAGTTCTTGGAGAGGACGCCACGGCCAAACCGCAGAACCAAAAAGATGTCTCCAGCAGTCGTCGGCCCAGTCCCTATACAGAAGAGGAAGAGGAACTCATTGAATTACTGGGTGGTAAAGACCGAAAGGACCCGAAACAGTCCAAGCGCGAAGAAGGGTTTTTGGGAGATTCGACCTTGAAGGAGATTGCCACGGACTACTCCGTTCCCGTTTGTTACCTAGCCGATGTCCTGTGTATGTGGAATGTTCCTCCTCCCATTAACATTCATGACCGACTCGGGGATCTTGTGACGGGAGAACAGGCTTTTGCATTGGTCGAGGCCGTCCATTCCCTGGATATGGGTGCGTTACACGATCGATATTCCAATCAAAATTTGTTGCAAGTTTGCTACGAATGGAACATTGATATCAAGGATGCCTTTGAATTCGCCATGAAGGAAGGGTGGAGCTTGCCCTTTGGAGTCCGAACGAACTTGAGAGTGGAACAAGAAGACGAATTGCTGCGCATCTACTCTCCATTATTCAATGACAAGGACGACTATGATGCGGAAGGGTATAACGACTAGTGTAAAAAAAAGCAAGTCTTGCTAACATAGCGCGTCTTTTATTGGTGATGAGGGGACCGAAACATTGCTTTTTTTAAATTGTTGAAAATGCTATTAATACAACAGGATGTATTACTTCGTATACATACATCATCTTCGAATCCTGGATGGGTGGGTGTTCCTACTGACGACTACGTCGTATCATATGTACTATGAAACATTTTATTATAACCTTTACCCTATAAAACTAACTGTCCCTAATGGTTCAGCCGAATAGATCTCAAGCCAAGATCGTTCCGCGAGAGTATAAGAGCTTGGAAAGAAACAACCAAGAGTGTGTGAGACAACATCGAATTGCTCCATGATGCTCATAGTACTTGCTGGCTATGTCACATGAGCTGTGAAAAAACTGTTCTCATTATGGAATACAGGACATAATATCGCTGAAGATTTTGTTGCCAATTTTCAAGTCAAAGTGGAAAGAATCTACTTTTGGAATGTTTTTTGTTTGAAGGATTAGGGAAATAGCACGTCGTCAGTCGTCAGTCGTACTACGGTAGTCGTAAGTATCAAGTCGTTAACGATAATACTTTACGATAATACGTAAGCACAGCACAATACGTACCCTCAAAGGCATAAACTCTTAATGATTCAAGTAAACTAACTGTTAATGGTGACCGAAACGGAATTAACAGTGCGTTCTTGTTGCACAACCTTTCTTTCCTACCGTTGCTCCAACATTTTTGTTTCCCAATTCCTGTTGCGTACGGCCCACCCCACCCCCAATGTTGCCGCTGTAAAAATCACCACTTCCTGCCATGAACAATGACGATCTCCCTCCAGTCCGTTTGACATTTGAAACTGCCACCACCGAGATCCAGGAAGTGAACGAAAAGGACAACGATGGTCAACCGAGGTCGACCAGACCACCACCCACCATTCCGCGTCATCGAACCCAACTCTTTTCGGGAGGATCGCTCAAGGCTAACCTTACTGCCGCCACTGACGAGTTAAACATCCGTCGTGATCCAGTATTGGAGGCTGTGGCGGCAGGCGCTGCTGTTCGAAAAGCCAAGCAACAAGCTTTGCGGCGTCATGAACAGGAACAACGAATAACATCATTGGTGACACCAGCCAGCTGCCACTCAACCAATGAATGGACGCTGTCCCTACGTCGTTTTGTCACAGCCGCCGCTTCCACGGCCAAGACAGTGGCACATGTAACGGCGCCTGTTTTGCATGATGCCACACAGGTTGTGGTTGCATCAGCCACCGAATTCGTTCACGATGTACAAATGGAATACAACAAAGAAACTTCTAATGAAACTGGACACAACAACAACAACAACAATGATGATGATGACAAATCGGCATCGCTACTTGCTACACCACGAAGCAGCAATAGTACCAAAGGCTCATTGTTGGCCGAGACCATTGTAACAAGCCTGAAGCAGATGCCCTGTCCAAGTTCCACTTCGAATCGGTTGTCGCCGACCAACCAGCCCCCATTGCCATCCCTTCCAGATATTGCGGAGACTATTGAGGAGTTCGATCCAAAGCTTAATGATAAAAAAGGATCAAAGACAACCATTATAATACCTGCTGAAGAAAGAGAAAGTACAAGCTCTGCTGGAATCGATATTATAGAATCGACAACAATCAACCTTGACATTACCAAAGAGTCAGCAGCGGCAGATGAATATCTTGCCAAGTCAGAATATGCTAAATACAAGCTAGGACTTGCGACGGATGTCGACCAGAATAGTTCCAAAGCTGCTATTGCACATGGCGATGACACTGCGACAGAAGAGTCACTAGAATTACTACCAAACGACAAGTGCGACGACGATAATGATGGCGTAGGCGCTGATCTTGCGCAGGTTTTTGCCCAGGTAGACTCCCAGCTATCTTTGATTTGTGCGGATATCATGTCGGACGATATAAAGGGGGGGAAAGCAACAGACAATGAAAAGGATGCGGTCGATAGAGAAGATTCATTGAATGCTTCACAGAATAGCGACACAGCAGCTCCGGAGGAAGAGGATCTTGATCCGGAAGAAAAAGGAAATGCTGGTTCAGTAGATGGTCAAAATACAATAGAATCGACCAGCGTTGAACACAGCGATCAATCAGTACCCGGGGATGAAAGCATGCTGAAGACAAAAATGGAGAACGAAGACCATGTCATTGAGGGTTTTCTATCAACAGAGGCACATAACGAAGAAGAGAAATCTTCATCGATTGTTACTGGTTTGGATCGGGAAAACAGTGACGGTCTAGGCACGATGGACGATGAAGCCGCACTTGGAACTCCAGATTCAATTTTGCAATGGCTCCCAAATCCATTTGGTAGTCGCAGTGGAAAACCAGCGGATACCCATGTTGAAACAACCATCGGGACTCCCTCAGATGCTGACATTGCGGTGGAAACTTTGTCAACGTACGACAACGTTCCAACCGCTTTTACTGCGGCAACTCAAGCAATTCGAAATTTTCATGCGAATGTACAGACGCTGAGAGAATGCGAAACCAACGAGCAGAAAGAAATGTGTCGAATTGTTTGCGACGACAACTACAAAGCAGCATGCAAACTAGTAGCCGAGGTCGGTAGCGAGATGGACGACCAGGACTTTCAAGCTCGCCTGATAGATGATCTACGAAGGCTGCGTGAGCTACAAAAAACCTTTTTCGCAGACATTCCTGTTCAGACTTGGCACAGGAGGGGATTGAAGGTGGAACTAGATGATTCTAGCGATTCTCGAGGATCCTTGCGTGATGCGAACTCATCGGAAGAACAAAAGAGCGCAGAACAAGTGGCCGATCCCAAGTCCCAGCCATCGGTTAACGACGAAGTGACATCAAAAGACGAAAATGATCCTGTTGGTATTGCATGCGTGGAAAAGAAGGACTTGGTAGCAGGAAACAACGCGTTCGTGCAGCGATGCGATGGCTACGATAAACGTGACCACGAGTTGGTTACGACGACAGAGACTATTGTTGACCAGAGTCATGAGATCAAATCGCCACACAATTTATCTTGGACGCAATTACGAGCAGTCGAGGAAAGCGTCGCCAGACACGCAACTTCTCATGATGGAAAGGAATCTTTCTTTGTTGATCATGAGTCAGAAAAGATTTACGAGTCAGTGCGTGGAGAAAAGAGGGTGAACGATCACGTTGCTTCAAAGGATCCAGTTGCTACGGTTGAATTTGCAGAAGCAAAGCGTTCACTGAGTTCTCTTGACAACCCTTTCAAGGACAAAAAGGCTGCAATCACCTTCATTGTTTCAAAGATCATGGGTTGCGATGTTGAAATTAAGGAAAGGCAAGGAAATGTGACATCATTACAGTCGTTGGGAGCGTTAGACGAAACTCTGCGAGAGAGCGTGTTCAATCGGTTCAATGATGAGAATTCTTCTGCCACTTCTCTGTCGACACCAACTTTAGATGGCGTTTTGTCTCAATCAGACGACATCGAAGAGTCTTTTGAATTGTCCTCAGAAGATGAAATTTCTCTGTTTGACTTCATTCCACCCAAGCATACTATAATGACAACCGAATCAGGCCAACAATTAGCACGAGGACCGAAAGCAGACGACTGCCGAAAGCAAAGTTTCGTCAAGCAATTCAGTTACGGATCGTTCAATGACTCCCTAGGGTCAGTAAGTACTCGACAGAAGAGTGTTGGCTCTCGCTCTTTATCCGCGTCACCGCGTAGAAGAGGTAGAAGACTTCGACGAAGAGGTGATAGCAAGGGCTCTATTCGATCTCTGATTCCCACAACCCCTATCCGCTCTCCATACTATTCACCTGTGGAAGAGAGGTCGCTGAACGATGGAAGACCGACCGAGCTGACGATTAGCGATCGAGGTGGTGAGCTTGTCGGTTGGGACAGAGAAACAAATGCATATTATTCTCTGAATGTACCAGACTGCGAGGAAATGACCGAGGGGCTAGTAGATAGAACTGGTCTGCTCGATGAAGGGCTCATGACATTCTCTTCTCTGGAAGATGTAGACTTTTTGCTCAAAAACCCGCTTCGCGCCAAGCGAAACCCTCGATACAAAGATACAGGATTTCTTTTATGGCGGCAATTACTTGCTAACTTTAAGCATGGTGAAGTTTGGAAAGATCTGCTCGCGAACTCGACGTCAATCGCCTATGAATATAACACGCAATTTGAAGAAGATGAAGATTCCTCGGCAGCAACTGTCCGAAGTGTTCTATGTCGCTTGGCTCCGAACGACGTAGAACTCCGATGTCGTTTCACATCGGAATTAGAGCCCACGAAATATGATGGCTTCTCCCCGCTTGCACAATATCTTTGCGACCTTGGCCCTTCACCTACTCTGTTCCACGGTGAATCAAAAGAGAAGAACATGCAAAGTGTTGAACCGCTTCGCCACAAATTACCAAATGGCGAAGATGAACGGAAAGTTGACGACAACATCGATGCAAATGACCTGCGAATAGCCGAAATCCTCCGACGCGAGGCACAAATTCTCCAGCAAAAGCTGGCAAGAATCGTATCCTACGTAGGCCATTTCGCTTCCCAGAATTGTGCTTCGAGCGCAAATTTTCTGGACCTTTCGTGGTCAATATCCGTGAAGGACAGAGATGCAATCCAGGAGAAAGCCAAGAGAAAGTATGATGGTGATATTTTGGCTGTCAAAGACATCTTAAGAGGCCAAATTACGTTCCCGGACGAGGGTACTCTGATCTGTGGCTTGCACGCACTACAATTAATTTCAAAAGGAGAGAGAAAGCCTTCCTTGTGGAACGATCTCCCGAAGTTTGAAATCATACGGATGAAGAATTTATTCCGTGCGTCCAGTATAGGAAAGGGTTACTTCGAGGCCCTACCCACAGGGTATCGACACATTCTGTTGAATATCAGATTTGACAATGGTTTCGTTGCTGGTAAGTCCCTATTTTGTTCTTTGACTGACTATCCTCTACCCAGTCAAACGTTCTAACCCACAAAAAAATTCCAGAACTCCAATTTCAACTGGCTCAACTTTTTGGGATTTTAGGCAACGATGGTTATGCATTGCACAAAGATATAGTTTTATTTCAACATGGAAAGCAGAGTGAAACTGTTGTTAGAATCAGGGCATGTGAGCAGTTGAGCCCAGATGCTGCAGGAGTCAAGGCTCCAGGCAGTGATATCTACCTTAAGACTGCAAATACATTCATTCACAATTTGCTGCAGCCTCACCTGCCACTTCAAAAAGAGCATGTTCCAGCTAGCCTTGGAGAAGAAGGAATGGAAGCATCCAATAATGTGATTGAATCTACTGCTGCATCCCTTCCAGCTGCATCAGATATCAAAGATTCTACTGCCTCTGACCCAGTACACGGTATACCACCTCCCCTCGCAGCAGGAGGAGGGGGAGGGATAGCTGCAATGGCTGCCCAGGCTGCATTGAAGAAGGCACAGGCCAAGACCACAGAGGAAGACAACCCACCTCCCCTTGCAGCAGGAGGAGGGGGAGGGATAGCTGCAATGGCTGCCCAGGCTGCATTGAAGAAGGCACAGGCCAAGACCACAGAGGAAGACAACCCACCTCCCCTTGCAGCAGGAGGAGGGGGAGGGATAGCTGCAATGGCTGCCCAGGCTGCATTGAAGAAGGCACAGGCCAAGACCACAGAGGAAGACAATCCACCTCCCCTTGCAGCAGGAGGAGGGGGAGGGATAGCTGCAATGGCTGCCCAGGCTGCATTGAAGAAGGCACAGGCCAAGACCACAGAAGAAGACAATCCACCTCCCCTTGCAGCAGGAGGAGGGGGGGGGATAGCTGCAATGGCTGCCCAGGCTGCATTGAAGAAGGCACAGGCCAAGACCACAGAGGAAGACAATCCACCTCCCCTTGCAGCAGGAGGAGGGGGAGGGATAGCTGCAATGGCTGCCCAGGCTGCATTGAAGAAGGCACAGGCCAAGACCACAGAGGAAGACAATCCACCTCCCCTTGCAGCAGGAGGAGGGGGAGGGATAGCAGCAATGGCTGCCCAGGCTGCATTGAAGAAGGCACAGGCCAAGACCACAGAGGAAGACAATCCACCTCCCCTTGCAGCAGGAGGAGGGGGAGGGATAGCTGCAATGGCTGCCCAGGCTGCATTGAAGAAGGCACAGGCCAAGACCACAGAGGAAGACAATCCACCTCCCCTTGCAGCAGGAGGAGGGGGAGGGATAGCTGCAATGGCTGCCCAGGCTGCATTGAAGAAGGCACAGGCCAAGACCACAGAGGAAGACAATCCAACCCCCCTTGCAGCAGGAGGAGGGGGAGGGATAGCTGCAATGGCTGCCCAGGCTGCATTGAAGAAGGCACAGGCCAAGACCACAGAAGAAGACAATCCACCTCCCCTTGCAGCAGGAGGAGGGGGGGGGATAGCTGCAATGGCTGCCCAGGCTGCATTGAAGAAGGCACTATCTTCAGATAGTTGGATTGGTGTGGTGCCACATCAGCTCAACTACAACTTTGAAAAGCCTTCAACTGTCAATTGGTCCAACAACAATGTGACAACACAGGACATTGTATCCGTCTCTTCTGATTTATCGTTGATTCATTCTATATTTGAAGCTGGGATAACTGCAGCCATTTCAAATCCTCGCGATTTGCCAACATTCTATTGCGTTTACTTGCTTTCCAATCATATTCAAATGCTCTTGAATGGGAAGTCAACGAGTGTGAACGAAGGAATATTACGAGAGATGTCCTGCTTTTCAAGGAAGTTGCTCCTTCGAAGCCTTTCAATCAGCAACCAGGCAACATCAGTTGGAATGGTAGGCTGGCTTGAATATGGGACGAGCAACATGTTGGAACGAAGTTTGAGACTTCCTTTTGAAATACTGTGGCAACTTTCTTGCAACCTGGCATCGATTGGAGACTGGGATGGAGCAGTGAGTGTTCTCTCTTCCCTTGTAGTGCGTTGCAAAGAAGATCTTAGTCATTGCCATCCAACAACTTTAGCCGTGATGCTAGATCTGGCAGGAGCATTATCAAAGTCTCGAAACACACAAGATGCTTCATCAATCACGAGCATGGTATCCAACTTACTGTCTTCTTTTCTGGGCGAACAGGAGCAGCTATTCTTTGATCAGCGTCGGTTTGAGGCAGAAACTACGCTAGACACTGAAAATGTGGTTTATTTTGATAACACTGTCGATGCATTGACCACAATGCACGCATTTGCCATGGACCTTCAGAATACCCTCACGAGAAGCTTTTTGCGCGTATTAGGGCCCGAAGATCACATTACCCTTTTGAACCACTCGCTAGTTGCCGATGCAATCACTGTTGTGGCAAATTGTCTTGCTTCTTCTGAGCGACAAAAAAATCCATCCGAATCCATAGGAGGAGCAAGATATTTTTGGCTGCTTGCCTACTCCCATTATGAGATTGCGTTTAAAGGTTGGGTCAGGATTTTGTCGCTGTCAAATCCTTTTCCGGCATCAACTGTTTGCTCCATAGCAAGGTGTTTACAAGAAATCGACAAAATGGACCAGGCCATAGCCATCCTTGAGACTTTGGCATCTTGTTTAGAGAAAAAGATTGATATTGACAAGGAAAACAATCACAGTGAAAGAGATGAAGAAGCAGATACTGCAGAATTTGTTTTAGAAGCGGAAGTGAATTGGCAAGAAGAACAGATTCGAGTGAACTGTCTGTGGACACTTGCCGTCATGACGGCCCGAAGAAGTCCGGACGAACGCGGGCGCCAGCGCGCCTTCAGTCTACTGCACACAGCATCTTTGGCGTTACAGCGAACACTTCGAAGTCAAGACTTGGATGACGAGACTCGTAAAGCATGCCTCGCATTGTACTACACTGTAGAAGATGAAGCGCTAGCTTTGTTTGAGCCTCTGCAGCAACTTTCTATCCCTGAAGCACCTAAACCAGCGCCTGTCGATGCTCCCGTTCGTACAAAGAAAGCATCGTGGGAAGTGACGACGCCAATGAGGGAAAAACGGCAGGAATGGACTAGCCCAAGGAAAAAGCGACTTGCCATGGGTGCTGCCGAGAACAAACAAGATGCCAATGCATTTGTACAGCTGGTATGATGATTTTGCTAGTCTCCACCATGGAACTCGACTATGGGTAGCACGTTAAAACAGCTACTCTTAAAGGGAATATCTTTTTCAAGATTTTGCGTCACGTAGGGGTTGCCAGTCAAACGTTATCGCATCGCCATATTCAACCCTTTGAAGCACAAGGGCATGAGCGGGAGCACACATGAAGTGTTTTCGTCGCCCCTGTTCGTTATTTGGAATGTCCCAACTTCCCAATTCCAAAGCTCGAGATAGATCTGACAAATCCAAATGATTCAACCCAACAGCCACAATGGCACCTACCAACATTCTAACCATTCGATACAAGAATCGATCACCCGTCACCTCGAAGGTAAAATGCTGTAAAGGGGGATCGGCTCCCACGAAGTAGCAGTTTTCAGCCATCATGGGGTCAAAGGCTTCCTGTATCCTTATGGATGACAAGGTGCAAACGGTATTTTGATTAGCATAGCGTCGCTTGTCATGCTCGCCCCGCGGTGCACCACGAAATGCCACGAAGTCGTGGGTTCCTTGCAGTAGGGTGCACGCTTCATGCATTTTGTCCAGGTCTAGTGACGACTGAGAGGACCGTTCCGTCACGTGCCACACGGTGTGTTTCCTCGTTGGATCGTAGACATGTCCAGTCGATATTCGATATAAATACGTCTTGGAGACGGAACTCAAGGATGCATGAAAGACTCCAGTTTCCATTGACGGAGTGGGACTGATGCCCGTAATTTGTACGTCAGAAGGCCTCATTCGGTTCAATGAAAAGGCCATCTTGGAGAGATTCCCATTCATTGGCAAAGGAAGAAAGGAAGACGCGTCGGTAGAAGAAATTGGATGAGGCGTTTGTTTTCCCGGAATTGTAGGGCCATCGTTCATTTCCTGGTTTATCACTGCATTTTCTTGAAGACAATAGATCTGCGCCATCATTCCTGTGGCATGTACTCCTCTGTCGGTGCGAGAACATCCTTCCACAACTATTCTTGATGCGTCGACATTGCCCCACAATTTTGCCAGATTTTCTCGTAGTACCCCTTCGACCGACCGCACAAACCCGGGGGAATTTTCGGTGGGTTGTTGTGAACCCCGTTGCCTCCTTCGCCGACTGCGTCGAGTCGATTTGACAGTGCGAGAGTTGATGAGCTGCCCATTGGCAGCACTCCAACCTGTAAATCGCGATCCATCAATGCTGATTCTTAAAACGGCACTCGTGAGAACCTCCCCGGGTGTGTTTTGTTGATTCTCGTCAACCGATGAATGTTCTACTTCACTCTTAAAAGCTGTTGAGTGGTGACAGCGGCCTTTGCTTCGCAGTAATACAATAAAACGACACGTTTGAAACGAGGATATCTCCTCAGCAAGGACTAAAAAGTAAACACCAATTGCGACACAGCAACGGACAAATCGAAGCCTGGATGCTAACATTGTCTTTGAATGGTCGGTTCCAAACAGATGAGCTGTACTATAGACGTTTACAAGTTTCTGTTATTTCTGAAAAACGAGGCCCGTGCATCATCATCCTCCACCATTATTTTTGACTTCATCAGAAAGTTGATGAGAAAAAGATGATGATGTTGTGATGATGACTACGACTACTCTAGCTGGTAGTCGTAGTAACAGTAAAATGTAAAAAATTGTGATCGGGTGATGTTCGAGCACAGAGTCCTTTTGCCTTTACTTTCAGGTTTCTACGTACGATACGGAACTCCGAGTTCGTACGGTACTTTACCAGAGGACCGATACCAACATACATACTAAATAGTACTACTGTAGGTACTTACGTACGTAGTACCAGTAACTCCAGAGAGAGCTTGAGACTGCTACGTATGATACATACGGAACACACACTGGTACCGTACGGTAGTCTACATAATACGTATGCATAGTACTACAGTAACTGTAATAATATTTTGACTGTGAAATAAATTATTATGCTTTTTTTACTGTGTATTACCGGCCCGGTAAAATGTTACTACCGGTAACAGTTTTAACAGGAAGGTATGATACGACGTCTACTTCGATACCTAAATTTATGCCCAGTAGACTACCGTACTGCCGAACACAGAGATGGCGGAAAATTGAAAATGAAGAACCACCGAGAAAGCCAGCAAAATTGAACTCCGAATAAATTGAAAATGCCGAACGATCATAAATCGGCGAAAACATCACACAACCATGTTGTATTGCAAATTGCAACAAATGTCGTTCAGCTTTTACGTCGCAAAGGACTACTAATCTAATCTGCACAACTGCTGTTCGACATTCGGTAAGCGGTCTTCAACTATCAGAGGTAAGTCGATCACAGTCAGTGATATTTCCAGCCAGTTTCGTACGACTAGCACAGTCTATAAGATACAGACATTAGAGCTCCAAAAAATGCTCTACCGTTGACCGTTGATTACAAACGAGCCTCGTTGTTCAAATGATTCGGACATTTTGATCGATTTTGACTTTTCAAGGATGATGTTCGCGCCCAATCCTGGCCATCTTTTGTGAAAAAACTCTAGACGTTGGGAAGAAATGGGATCAATCAGCACCATTTAGCACTTCAAAATCAATGCGGACGATGCAACTCCAACGTTCGAAGCCCACTTGTCGGGAATTTTCAATCTTCGAGCATTTCCTTTTCCACAACACTTTCCTTCGTATTGTCAATTTGTCTTACGCTTTTACC
The DNA here is from genome assembly GCA_019154785.2 of Nitzschia inconspicua. Lineage (NCBI taxonomy): Eukaryota > Bacillariophyta > Bacillariophyceae > Bacillariales > Bacillariaceae > Nitzschia > Nitzschia inconspicua. The sequence goes on along the minus strand of JAGRRH010000001.1, from coordinate 1,656,300 downwards.
TGTTTCGTTCATTTTTCGTAGAAGTTTTGGTAGAATTTTCACATCACGTGCGTGGCTTGAGATAAGAATATAGACGACGATCCTGGTGCACCGATAGTCTGTTCAGATACTGCATTCGCTGATATACTCCGCGACTTGACAGTGAACGATTGTTCCGCTTTATCATCTACCACTCATCATCATGCCTGCCAGCCTGGATGAAAACACCAGGTCAGTTATTGTAAAGGTGGCATCTATTTCAATTCTAGTTTTGTCTTGTGCAGCTTGGAATGCACAAAAGTTAGTAAATCAAAACACAATACCACGAAGGCAAACCAATCCAACATTGAAACTCTTATGGGGATGTCTGGCTACTTTTATTCTGATGGTCGCGGCATCAGCTATTATCACTACTCCAATTCTTCTTCATGGACAGTCTCTGTTCCACCAGACGGATAAGAACACATCGATTGATGTCTCCTCTTCTATCAATTTTTGTGAAATGGATTTCGTAGATCATCCTTGGGTAGCGGAACCAGCCAACACGGCCAGCAGTTTGGCGTCGTACATTCCGCTGGCACTTTTAGGTCTGTATGGCCCACCTTCAATAGAATGGCGTCTTCCACCCAATCACAATCGACGATTCAGAATGTCATACATGTCACTTCTTGCAATTGGAATTGGATCAACATTGCTACATGCTTTGTTGACAGGACTGTCTCAAGGAGGTGATGAGCTACCAATGCTGTGGTTCATGGCTAGCCTGAGCTTCATTTGTTTGGATTTAATCTTGTGTGGATTGAACAAGACAAGAGGGACATCCATGAATTCAAAGAAATTACAGTGGTTGTTCAGTACCTCTGCACTGGGTGCGACTCTGGTCTATGTCCTGTGCCGAGAAAACTTTCTTCCATTTTACATCATGTTTATCGCCTACAGCTGGATCACACTGATCAGTCTCATCATGATATCCTTTGTGCTAGAGTGGAAGGACATCACATTCAAAACCACAGTCTTGTTACCCCTGGCTATTTGCACATCCCTACATGCCATCTTTGGTCTGACATCTTGGACTTCAGAAATGCTCTTCTGCAATACCATCATATCACAGTACCAGAATCAGCAAGAGTCCGTTCATGGCACACCAAACACACTGGATGGGATAACTCATGTACTACTACCCTGGTTCTTTAATCGGGGTGTCCATCTCTGTTGGCATTGCAGCTCCGCATTGCTGGCGTTTTTAGGAATACAGACTCTACTTGCAGCCAAAGGAACGCAGTTAGGATGGGGAGAAGCTCATATTCGGTGGTGGGGAGCTCCGTACGTTTCGTTCCAGAAAATAAAAAACCAATAAATTATACATATTTGATTAATGTTATCCTTCTCTTAGAACTGAATCCTTCCCAAAAAAATAGCCTGGGTGGTTCTATCGTCACCTTTCTTACTTTCACAGCTCTCTTGTCCTTCTCTGTTCTTCTCCCCTTTGCCCTTCGTTTTGCAAGAAACAATTTAAACATGCAAAACCTCATACCAAGTTCCTCGGTACCTTTTTTGTTTTTGTTGGCTGACTGATTTTAGACGCTGGGACAACAGTAATAATATTTTGTACTCTTACTCATTATTATCCATCATGGTAATGAAGAGAAAACAAAAGTGTGCGGTAGTTTGAGCCTCTGAATACGTCGTCTATGGTTGTCTTCCGCAAAGTCGGAAGTGATAGAGAGCAATAGATCAGATGCGCGACCACAAATTGGAATAATGCTGCTACAAAATTCCAATGGGTGAGAGGTGACAGGTGACAGACTTCACCACCACCCGATCAGATCTCAGATCTCGCCTCTACGATCTTCACGAGTGAAGAAAGGCATGATGAAGCTTTATCCCGACCGACTGTTACATGATACTGCCACTTCAGTTTTCTCGTCATAGAGACGCTCCATTCAAACGGATTTTGACGTCTCTTCATTGCTCACTGTCTTGTCAGTTTCACCTGCTTGAATTAGTGTAGAAGAGTGGAGGAACAACATCGACTACCGGTAGTTCATCCGTTTCACACTAGAATATCTTTTCGGAGACAAATTATTCATCATGAAGGCTCCAATAAGGAAAACGGTATCTTTCCCATTGGCGTTTATCGTGATGCAATGGTGTCTCCAGCAAGTTACCATTGTTGTGGATGCCTTCCAGCCGCTGGTATCTTCGGAGAGGACTAGGGTAATGCAGCTGTTCATTCCGTCCATATTACATCCCACCTTTTGCCTCCATTCCGCATCAAAGTCGGATACAACTTCCAGCGGGGAATATGATGACGATCAAGATAAGCAGTCACTTTCGGCTCCATCTTCATCCTCCAAGAGCAGCATGAATGAGTACGTTGCTAGATTTTTGGACAAGGACACACCAGCGTTGCGGTCGTCATCCGAGGAGATTCCCTTTGACATATCAAAAATACAGAATGCCCAACTGGATGATATCGCAGATGCAACCCATTTGATTGCCATTCCAATGGAGAAATCCCACGAACTAATGATTGAATTGGAATCGGTGCAACGAGCCATTTTGTATCATTGCCCTATTTTATTGGACGCTTGCATCACTGCCGCCACGACACGATTACCGTTGTTGTACATACAAGCGGGTGCAGGGGGTCCAAGCTCATCGGGGCGCGTCACGATGGCTCTAGGAAAGTTGGTGGATCGGTTGGTTCAAAAACACATCTTCCAAGTAGAATCAAATCCAGACGACAAGAATCTCAACATGGAAGGATATCGACCTTTGACCATGACCTTTAAAACGTTGGAAATCGAAGGAGACAACAACAGTATCTTGAGTACGGTTGGGTTTTTGGAAAACGACGCGGAAGATGATGATCAAATCTTAGAATCTACTACCAGCTTTGCCCGATTCACTAATTTTATGCAGGATTTACAATCTGCGATTGCCGCGCAAGGATGGAAGATGGCATTTCCACCAGACCCCAATAACGACAAGGCAAAGAATGACTTTCGGCCACGGATCGCCTTTATGGAACTGCCAACGTCTTTTGATGACAACATCAGCCGATTCAAGTCCAGTGAAGAGAAGTTGACTGATGAAGAAATGGCATTTCTCTCATCGTCACAAGGCGGCAACGGGATTTCCCCCATTTTTTGGTGTCAATGGTGGGACGATGTGTTTGCTAGAAATGTTCGGATGCGCGAGATTGGTATTTATTCCCGCAATCAAATGAATGGTATCCAGAAACGTCACTCTCAGTTTTACGCTCCATATGAGACAATCCTGTTGCCGAATGGAAGTCCGTCCATGCTTCAAAATGAGAGAAAGTTCCAGGAATATCAGGAGCAAAGATTGGAGGAAGAACAAGACCTAGTTTATCAAGCCAATAAGGAGAGTGACCCAGATGCATTTGTACCGCCAAAAACAAAATTTGCTTCAAACACAACGACATCTTCCAACTCCACTGAAAATGACATGTTGATGACCAAGACAAGGGAGCGACTAGAGCGTATCTTTCTAGAGTCGGGAGGAGATGTTGATATTGATTTACAAGAATTAGTGAATGAAGAAACTACCAATGTCATTTCTTCTCAATTATCTGAAGCCGTCAATGTTGAGGAGCAGGGAGAAGAAGATGATGTAGACCTGAGAAAACCCTTTCATCCTATCCAACCCAAAGATGTTGACTACATGGAAAACTGGATGAAAGAACGAATTAAAAAGGCTGTGAATTCTCTGGAAAGTGTTAAAGTGTTGAATCCGGAACCCAAGAAGAATGTTCCCCCGATCGAAGAAAACCCTGTCTTCAAGGCGTACAAGGACGGTACCTTGGTCCCAAGAGAGCCACGCTCGAACAGGAAGGTCAAGGAATTAGGTCCATATCCAGGCAATGACCACTTTGTTGGAATTTGGAGAGTCGTTTCCAGTCCTACTGGATTTGATGTTGACGATTCCGATGAAACCACGAGCGAGAATTTGATTCTTCGTGTCGATGGGACTACGGCTGGCGGACCGACATTGAATTTGGAAACGAGACAGAAAGCTTCCGGAGGAACATGGAAGATTCTAACCAAGGAGAACGGTGACGTTTTCCTGCGTATTCGACTGGTGATCCCACCAGAAAAGAATCGAATATTGGTGATGGAAGGGCTGGTGCAAAGAATGGGATCTCAAGGGGACATTCCAACTGCACGAAGAACTTTTGGTATTCCGGAAGTGGAAGAGAGGGCAAAAAGAGGATCGCAGAACGATCTTCAACTCATGACTTGTCTGGGCAAGGTAAGTGCATAAACACCACTGATAAGGAATCAACAACAATGGTTGCTTCCAAAACGCTTTGTCGACACTCACCTACGAAAATTCCCTCCACCCCTTGTCCCACGTATTCTGAACAGGTCCATATTCAAGATGCCGTGACAAAGAAGAACAGGGAAGAGATTGGTGAATTCTCACTAATGAAGCTGCATGGACCAAAAGACAGGAATGATTATACAATTACAATTCCAAAACCTGTTCGAAATTTGACCTAAATAATACGTAGTACTACTGTCAGACTACGACAGTACTAAAAAGTGGCTGAAATGACTGATTAGGTACCATCCTTTACCAATCAATGCGTAAAGACTGCTGCCAAAATTGCTCTTCTAGTTCTCGTAAATCATTCGTCTGGGTGGTGTCACACTGTGATTTGTTACCATCCTACCCATGCCCATGCGTCACAGCCGTTGTCACACATTCGCCTTTGGGATACTCGAAGTGACAGACCCTTGATACGGCGCCCCCACTTTGGTGTCAGCGATTGAGCCAGGTAGACATCTCCTGCATCGTTTTGTACGATAACCGTGATCACTATCAATCAATCATCGTTATCCACGAGAATGGTTCTTCTGTAGCTCGGCTGTGTACCATGAACTCGACGTAACAGAGCTGGTATCATGACTCTACTAGAGGGATGACGGTGAAATAAATTGCCATACTGAAATGATGATGCAAAGAGGAAATTGTTTGCTATACGACTTTTACTACTCTAGTAGCTACCGGTAGAGTAGAGAGGTTGAAAGGAGTTACAAACGGAGTAGTAGGTCTGTTGAAGCCAATCCGCCACCATGCGATGGGATATGGGACTAATCCAGCACAAAATTGATCACTGTCAACTCTAACTTCTCATCCCGCACAGCACATCATGTGTATTGCTATGTACACTGTGTAATAACATTTTGTCGAACGTCGTACCGACTTATACTACCGTAGGTACGTAGGACGAAAACGCTCCCACCACATACCGGCGCGTAGTCGTACGTACCGTACTAGGTACATACGTACCGGTAGGTACGCGTATTGTTTTCTCCGTTGACCGCGTTCGTAGCACATGTTCGTGGATCTTTCCGTTGTCTAAGCGTTGTAGGGTTGTTGTTACGGCATCCTCGAGGTGGCAAGGTGCGCGACCGCATTTCAAAACGACCATCCCGCTTCCATACCGATACTACCAAAGTGTACGCTATTTAAGCCGAACGTTCGCACGGGGATGTGACACTGCTGTGAGCGCTCGTCTTCTCTCTCTCTCACCAGTCTCTGTCTTCCGTCTCGTCTCTCTTTGTGCGAATGCATCAAAACCGATAGGGCGACTTCCCGTGGATTGTTGTGGGTTCATCGCATTCGGAGTGCTTGTGTGTGTGAATAGAGTGCGAAAGTCCGTTGCGAAGACACACACTACTCTAGCTAGTATTCCTCTTGCTCTGTTCTCACTACCGTAGTGTCATTGACTACAAAGCACTGTCCTGACTGAATAATACCATTGCCAACATTCATCATCGTTGACGTTCGATTGAGTGTTATCATTCATACTTCAGTAATTTCACATTTTCTGTCACTGTTTCCATTCTTTCATACATACACGCACACAACATCCAGTCGAAGCTGTATACAGAATATTGTTGCTGGGAAGTCACTTGTAAATACACGCTTTCCAGTCTGTTGTTCCCTTTTCTATTTCACAACCCCATCCACCTACCCCCTTTCCCTCCCAAACGAATTCGTCCATGGCACCATTTGTGATTGTGGAACACTTTCCGCCTTTTCGCAGTGTTTCGCCCTCATCCTCTCCCATCACGTCCAAAACAAAAAAGTTGGGACTACGCCATAAGACTACCGGCAGTCCTACCAGCTCTTCTAATTCCAGCAGTGAACAAACAACTGCAACGATCGTTTCTTTGGAAGAAGCATCGTACGACAAGTTAATTGAAGAAACAGTCGAAGTCATTCATAAGCATTCCTCGGAAACAGCACAACCCACCACTGTCATTACTACCAGCAGCGTCCTGTCCGTCATGGCCTTACAGTTGGATCGGTACGGCTTTATCGTCAACATTGATTCCAACGGACAGGTGCAAGAAACACACGGGGACGAAGCGATTCGAGTGCCCACATTTGCAGAAGCCCAACGGACGGAACGACGGGAACAAAAATGGAACGACGCTCTCAAACATTGGGATCCCAAAAAGAAACAGCAAGTGTCACTGCCAACACGTTATAACAAGAAAAAGGAGACACAGAAACAACTTCCATTGTACCAATCTCCTTCGCTGGCGGCGGCTCCGCTACCAAGCAAGGTCGCTTTGAGACGACTTCGTAAAGGCATTCCCGATTCGGTACGAGGAAAAGTGTGGGCAGCACTGGGTGGTGGTATTCAAAAGCCTGGGTTGTATCAAGAAATTGTGTACAAGACCAGTGACGCAATGCTGGAAAATTATCGAGAAATGAAGGAACGTCACGGTGCCAGAAGTACCTTCCAAGATCCGCTGGGATTGAGCACCCCGAGCGAGTTCCCAATACAGGAAGAGGCAAATTCGAATCGAACTAGTCCCACCTCAGCCTCGACCGATTTGAGCAGTACGACTCCGCCCGGAGTCACTTTGAAACAAAAGAAAACTGTACAAGCGGCAAAGAACGAAGATGAAAATTCTGCTCAAGACTATGCCGCCACCCGTGGCTTTCGCACCATTCAAGACATTATTGAAAGAGATATCCATCGTACCTTTCCTCGTCACAACCTGTTCTATGAAGAAGAACGGCACAGAGCAGTTGCAGACGAAAGAACATTGCCCCCAACTTCATCGTCACCAACCAATTTGATCACCAGTGGATTATGCGATCCGCAATTGGCGTCACTGATTTTGAACCTTGAAACGGACATTCGCATGGCCAGTGCCGGAGATACGTCTGCTCCCATCACTGATTTTGGTGACAATGGACCTAGCGCTGTCACTACGCCGGGAGGACAAGCTGCCCTTCGTCGTGTGTTACGTGCCTACAGTTACTACGATTCAGAAGTTGGATACTGTCAAGGCATGAACTTTATTGCTGGCATGTTCTTGACAGTAATGTCGGAAGAGGAAGCATTTTGGTTGCTCGTAGGTGAGTTGAACGAACGATACTAGGAACGTCAGACGACAAATTTGAATGTCGTTTCACACGTCGTCATTTTTTTCCCATTGTAATATGTTTTGTTCACATCGCTTTTTTTGTTTTTTTTGGTTTATCAGTTGTAATGAACGACTACCCTTGTAAAATGCGAGGCATGTTTGGGGAAGGAATGAAGGAAACCCATAAGGTCCTATACATTGGCGAAAAATTGATACATCATTACCTTCCTCGCCTTGCCCGTCATCTTGACAAGGAGCATATCCATGTCACTATGTTCGCGACACAATGGTTGTTGACACAATACACCAGCTCGTTCCGATTTGATTTGGTCTTTCGAGTATGGGACTGCTTCTTGGGAGAAGGATGGAAGATTATCTATCGAGTCATGCTGGCCTTGTTGCAAAAGTATCAGTCACAGCTCCTGAAGATGAGTTTTGAGGAGATTTTGACTTTTTTCCGTGAACTGCCGGACAAGGTGGAGGGCTATCAAATTATGGAGATTGCTCTGAAGATCCCCTTGCGAAGAAAAGTCATTGCAAGATACGAGAAGGAATGGGAAATACAAAACACCAACAATTAGAGCTAAATTATAACACAAATAATAGTCGAATGAAACATTCGGCGACCAAAACATTTCGAAAGTATTGGCATTTGCCTATTTGATCTTCCGCAACGAATTCCAAATCATCGCGTGCGTCAACGTTAAATGGAGGGCTAGTTTACTTTTGATACAACACGGAACACTGTAGGACGTTCCTTGTCATTATAATATGATCCATCCGAGCAAAAATGCTCCCAAGGTGGTTACTCTTGACCTTTTGGCAAAAACATTACATGACGACACAGGCACAATGATGGTCGACGCCATCGTCATGTGACGGCGGCGGCTTCTTGTCGGAGTTTTTCGTCTTTCGCTTGCGTTCCCGTGCGTGAGTTCCGTCAGCCTTGACGGTAGTAGTGGCGACATCCAATACTTCCTTACCGTTCGCTAGGTGCGTCACTTTTTCTTCCGTCTTCACCTGAATCTTCGGCTCTGGTTTCTCTTCCGGAGTGTTTGGAGTAGGGGGTGCTTTAGATGCCGAAGGGATTCCATTGGCGAAACCAGTAGGAGGTGTGGGCTTGGCCACCAACGGCACAGCTGCAGGTTTGCTGGCCGCAGCTTCCGATTGAGGAATTTGGGCGACCTTGTGATGCGCTGATTCCTTGTTTGCGATGGAGGTAGGAGAAACTCTCGGATCCGGTGCACTAAGCGCCACAGCCGGAGATTGGGTCGCTGGTACTGGTGCCTTCATTGCAACGGAAGTGGGTTTCAGATCCGTAGCACGGACAGTTGCTAAAGGAAGTTGGGTCACTGGTGCTACGTTCAGAGAATCTTTTGGCTGTGCTGGGATGGCCTCCATTTGTACCGGTTGTTTTGTCGGGATTGATTCTACTGCTGTTTTTGGCTCATCTGATTGTGTCGCAGTCATAAAAGTGGAGGGAACTGCATATTCGATTAGAGGAGCTCGAGATTGTTTTGAAATCGCTGCTACTGCCAGTGGAACCTGCGACTCTGTTTTAACCGCAAGAGACTTCATCGGTTCCGGAGACGTGTCTTTGAGAGTCAACTTTGGAGTCATCGTTACTGATTTGTCAATCGACATAATCTCTTCTTTGACGGGGGAAGCTGGATTTGATCGAGCCTTTTCTTGCTGTCGTCGACTGAGCATTGATGCAATATGAGAAGCAGCGCCATTGGCCAATTTCAGAGGAGATTTTGGAGGATGGGCTGTTCCCATATCTTGCTTTGTTGCTTCTCGTGTTGTTTCCGTTTCCAAGGCTTCAATGGGATCAGGCACTCGTTCAATCGAATTCAGCTGCTGTGTCGAGGCAGCTTCTGACATCAAAGTTTTAGTTTCTACGCTTGTAGCCAGCGCCTTTGGAATTGGCTTGACCGGCTTCGTCTTTGGTGGAGATTGCTCTTTCTCGATTGCTTTTGACGGACTGACTCTTTTCGCGACGGAAGGTGGCAAAGGAGGGGCTTGTTGGCGAACAGGTTGTTCCTGCTTTGACTGCACCGAGACTGTTTTGGGAGTTGTTTCTTCTGAAGAATTCTTGTCCTTTCGACCAGGAAAGAGTTTGCTGAAACCCGAACTACCGGTAGAAGCTGTTTTCTTCGGGGGTACCTTCTCCTTATGTGCGGATGGGTGTCCAACTTGGCCAACAGGAGGAGTTTCTGAAGGGGGGAGCTTGTTGCGTGGAGGACTGGACCCGGTTGCTGCCGCCGCTTCAGCTCGTTTTCGGCGTTCCTCTAATAATTTGTTGAAGTCCGTGTTACCAGTCGAAGCACTCTTCATTGGTGGAACTCGATTTGGTGGAGATTTCTTCAGTGATCCCTTGAAACCCGACGCAGAAAGCTCTCCAAGCAGTCCACCACTGGAGGTTTGTTTTGGCGGTACTCTTTGGTCTGACGACTTTTTGAGTGATCCTTTGAAGCCGGATGCCGTGAGTTCTCCTAGCAACCCACCGCTAGAACTGGGTTTGGGCGGTGTTCTTTCTTTGACAGCCGCCCGTTTGAGTGATCCTTTGAATCCGGAAGCAGACAACTCCCCAAGTAAACCACCAGCATCAGAGCTGGATTTGACAGGAGTTGCACCTGGGGCCGCTTTCTTCAGTGATGATATTCCACCAGAGGCAGCAATAGCTGCTGCCAAGGGATTCCCAGGCTTTCCCGAAGGGTTTTCGATCTTATCTACTGGAGCCGAAGCCTTCAAAGATCCAATACCACCTGAGGATGCAATCATGGCTGCTAATGGATTTACAGGCATGGAGGCGCTGGAAGTAGGAGCTGGTTCGGAAGCGGGAATTTCACCCTTGAGGACTGAATCCTGGATGTGTTGTGGTACTCCAGCAATAGCCATCTTTTGCATAATGGCTCCTTGGGGCATTTTGATTTTCATCATCTTCCGATACTGTGTAGCGACGGCTTCATCTTCGGGAGATAAGGACGACACGGGACCTCCACTATCACCACCAATGGAAGCACTTGTGGGCGACGGAGATGTTGATGGGGCTCCCGCTGAATCACCAGCAATTACCGAGTCTTGAATTTTCGCCGAAACGCCATCGGCGGCCATCTTTTGACGGACCGCTCCCTCAGGCATTCCGACCTTCATCATCTTCCGATATTGTGATGCGATTTGCTCCTCTTGTGGCGACAATTTCGATGTGGCACCGCCATTATTTGAGCCGCCAACACCACTACCAGCTGATGGAGACGACGCCTCGGGCTCGAAAACAGCGTCCTGGAGCTTTGGAGAGACTCCGGCCATGTTCATTTTGTGTCGAATCGCTCCTTCGGGCATCCCTACTTTGACCATTTTGCGATACTGTGACACAATCTGACCCTCCTCCGGTGAAAGCCCCCACCACTTGAAGGCGATCCCACATTTGATTTTGGTGCAGGGGCATCCCCCTTCATAACGGATTCGATAATGTGGTTGGCAATGCCGTCGGCCACCATCTTGTGGTGCACAGCCGCTTCGGGCATGCCGACCTTCATCATTTTCCGATACTTTGCTGCCACAGCTTCGTCGTCGACGCCGCCTTGTGGGACACGTGATATTTTTTGTTTGGCTGGTCCGCCGAGATTTCCAAACTTGGCGGCCAACGCGGCCGCTGCTGCATTCTTGGCACCAGGATCTGCTTTGGGGATCGACAGCGGCTCCTTTACCTTTGGGCGCATGGTACTCGGCGGTGGAGTTGGTTCTTCGATACCATTCATTTGTCGAAAACGGGCCTGAACGGCCTTGGCAAGCTGCGCTTGGACGTCCATGACAGTTTCGATTTATGGGAACAGCGGCGGTGTTCTCTATTTGGAACGAAGGTTCGATACTCTATTTTTGGATATGGTTCTGGTGATGCTGCAGCGACGGAAGCTACTTGTATTAGAAAGAAACAATAGAGTAGCTCACAGCGATATTATTGTTTCTGTTGACTCAAAAATGAAAAACAATACAAGCTTGCTTTTAAATTGAAGGCCTCACTTCTCGCCGATCTCACGAAGCCGTTTTCTTTCGATCCATCGGTTGCAGTCAGTTTTCGAGGAAAAGGTTTGAACGCCCGAAGTCACAGGCCTAATGACTGCTTGTGACCCAAACAGGAAAGATTATTATTACACTACTTCGTACTCGGAGTACGTAATATTTATATGTAGAGTACTCGTATTAATTACAATGTCGTGTCTTTTTAATCTTCGCGACTGAAATGTTCATCGTGACTGATTGAGTCCTAACTCTTCTGAGCGAAATTACCGCAACCAATCCGTTTCCCGTTTCAGGACTGAAACGACAGACGACCTCCCGCTATCTATGATAAGAGCTAGGAATACTGTTACCGCATTCATGAATACTCAGTATCTAGCTAGTAGAGATTTAGTAAGGGGAAGCAGACAAGCTCAAGAAGCAGCTTGAATGTTGGATAAGACAGTAACCACGATACTATTATCACTCATTTCGATCTGTCAATAGTCAATTACATACATTCAGAACTTCACTAGAAAAATCACATTAGAACATCTCTCATTTCTGTTACTAAGTCGTATGTGTCTACAAAACCGTAAAACAGCCCAAAGTCACCATTAGTACAACAATCATCGTCTTATTCTCTTCCGCGCACCAAATACAATGCCCATCCGATTAAGTTGAGCCGAATTTCCACCATGGACGCTTAATGGAAGGAGAGACAGTCTTCATCCCACCATTGTCCAACAATTTCGATTTCTTGGTCGTTTCCACCTCATCGGCCTCCCCATCCTTTTGTCCTCGTCGATTGGTCACCGCCCAGTAGGCGATACCAGCTGCTAACAGCACCAGAAGGATACCGGCAAAAATGAACCACAGGGTTGGTTTGCGGGTCGAAACAGAAGCCGTCCCACCTGAATTAGCGGCTCCAGAAGCTTTGGAATGATTCTCCGTGTAGGCATCAAAAGCTTCGGTTGAGCCTTTGCCTCCACCTGAGTTACGACGCTTGACACGACGCTTGCTATTGGGAGTTTGAACGATCTGCTGTTGCGTACGTTGAGTGGTGGATTGTCGTCGGCGAGAAACGAGGCGACGTTGGGCGTCAACAACCGATGGACTAGCCAGCATCAGCAACAGTGCTGTGACCAAAAGAACAATGCGTGCAGCTGAATAGCGCATGGTGAAGATTAATCCTATTTTTCAGTTCTCAAAAACTTTTTAGACTGTGAGAACAACACATGCCAGTTGTGAACATTTCAATCGGCGCATGGAGGCGTGATGTACTATGTATGCGTCGTAGCATTGAAAGAATGCAAAATAAAAATTGACAGTGAGAAAAGAAGATCGATGGCGTGACTGAATGTGAAGAATGGGTGACGTGTGATCCTGTTAACTGTACAGGAGTCTTTCTCGAATGGGCATATCTATTTTCCATGTGTTCCGCATTCTCGAGCACCTTGTTGTCACTTGTAATTAACTGTAATGTAAGGTTTACTACTGTATGGCCTTAGAGGTGCACCGACGCATTCACTCCACGAGATTTCGAAAAGACATGATCTTTTCCTTGATACACTGTCTTGTACTTCGTACTAACTGTATGATAACTATTCGACTGGTTTCCATTTAACATTACTCCGATGGAAAATTAAGACGTCCAACACTCTCTTACATACTCGAGGTAATTCTGTCTCTCTGTTGACAAGAAAATGCTCACTATGTTGTCAACTCATCGCACATTGTCAAAAGTGCTCCTTCAAAAGAACCTCCGATTCCATCGATCGATCATATTCTGCTACTACAATCGTCTACCCTAAGTCCCTGTCGTGATGGTCCGTTGGATACTGTTCAAACCTGGACAACACAAAAATATTTGTTTTCGGTAAAAGAAAAGAATTTTCATTTCCGCGTGGCGCTTGATCATCGTTATGTGTCTGGTGACCTTGTTTCTCGCCTGTCTCCTTGTGGTGTTTTCGACAACACAGGCTGAAGCACTTCCCTCCTCGTTACAGCATGTGGTATTCAAATGGCAGAACGATTCTCCGTCTAGTAATCAATTCTTAAAGAAACATTGAACAGCGATAAGTTCTACGTCTTCGTCGGGCAAGAAAAAATGGGTCGGACCTTTTGTTGCTTGTATCGTGGCAGTTCTGATATTTGCGGGCGCCACAGTCTATGGTCGTAGCGAGAAGTTGGAGGACAGCACCGCTGAGAAAGTTGCCAAAGTGAACAATGATCCCAAAAGTGACAGCGCTGTCGAAAATGAAGAGGACGAAGTCCACGTCGATACCAAAGTATAGAAACTGGATCTCAATATTTCAAACTGTTGTTATTGAGAAAGATCTGAGAGCGATGAAAAAGATCCTGTCGATGGATCATTTTTTTTACTTTGTGGGTTCTATTTCTTGTAACGGAGTCCATTTTGTGTAGAAAATGACGACAAGAACTATCTATCGCAACCGTGGTATGAGCGATCAATCTACGAGCAGATTCTCGATAACAAATACTGAAGTATAATAGTCGAATGTTGCCGAGTAAATACAGTGAATCAAATTCGTTTGGTATTAATTTCTTAACTGTAAAAGTTGCAAAGTTACAGCAAATTACAATCTTTTATCCCACTGAAGAATTCTACCTTGCCGTGGTAAGGGTCTTATCCCAGTTTTATCAAAGCCTGGGAAAATAGGAATCCATACTGTCGTAGATTATCTATCAAGTCAGTGCAACGAAAAAGATCGTCCCAATGATGGTACAAGCAATTGCTGGCTTATGCATAGCCTCATGCATCCAACCGGTAAGATTGCATTTCTTTCACTTCCGACCTTAAGTAGTCGCAGTTGACAGGGGTTAAGGGAGGAGAGGAAGAATGCCATAACTGATATTTCATTACAGTTAGTTCAGATTTTTCCTCATTCATATGAATATTTTGCCTTTGCAGTTCTGAATGGTTGGCAACAGAGTAGTAGCTAACTAGAAAATGGGGAGCTGTTGCATGGTTTGCCCCGCCCCATGTGAGCCAACTTTTGCGGAATCGGTGGCAGCTTTCATGGATCATTATCTACGTTAGTAACTCTGTTACAACGATGGAACAAATACTATTGTACTCCCTGGCTAGCTAGTAGTAGCTCTAGCTAGTAGAGTACCTGCCTAATTGTTCAGCCCAAAAAATTGTCTACAACATGTCCCAAGTCTCAAGTGCCGAATCGTGATACGCTGCTTTTAACGGAGTTCGTACGGACCCTATTCGATTTTGAATGATCTTTTTTTTGAAATCGACGATGCAAGACGCGATGACGAAAGTTTCAACTTTTGTGGGATATTTCAACGAAAACGTTCGGGACGAAAGTTTCAACTTTTGTGGGATATTTCAACGAAAACGTTCGGCCTTCAATCATCCTCAACCATCACCTACGGACGAAGTTCTTGCCTGAAGCACTACGGACGATTTTAGATTTTATAAGACTATTTGAAAAAGTGAAACGATGCAAGACGATTTAAGTGCCAAGCAAGGACCTACGGTAGTCTACTTCGTGCTACTGTATTTATTAGTACAGGCACATGGAGTAACACCTGCATATTTGAATTCCCATGTTTGTTGGTCTCTATGCTACTAACTGTAAGTGGTAGCTAGCAGCTCTTAGCAAGCCACAGCCGCTCGTTAATCACCATTTGAAGTCCAAGCAATCATGGGGACGTAGATATTATTTTATGCTGGCAGTCAGTAACCAACTAACATGACTGTGTAAGGCAAAGATGAACAATGAACGAATAGGAATTGTGTGACGCTGAGATATGTTACATCCATTGCTCCGGTTCGAGAATTGGATCGAGGGATGAGCGATCAATTCCATATTTTGTGTAGAGCATGGGTTTAGTATGTATGGGATTTCTGTTTTGATGTAGTACTCCGAGGATGCTTTTGTTTTCCAATTGATACTTTCCTAGCTAGTATGAAATACACCAGACTGTCAACTCGGAATTCCATGCTCAACCGTTTTACTTCATCGTGACATTGATACAGCAAGTAACAAATTTGAACTTAGGGAGTGGGAGTTGCTTTCGACATCTTCATTGTCCTCCGCTTCTTCACTGCTGTGAATATGATCATGCAGAACATTTTAGGGATAGGGATGATCAATGAATCTTGAAAGTTGTTGACAGTGATCTATGAAAAATGGCTTGGCCAAAATCGTCGAAAGAACTATTTGACTGTAAAAAACTCTTGACTCTTTGTTATTGTTCCTTGAAGGCGCTTCTGAACAAAGGCTTGCTCTTCTTTCAACACCCTCCCCGGTACGTTGCTCAATCAAATAGGCTGAAGACAACGCAAAAGCTTCATGCAATGACAAGGCTGATAAATCTGCTGGTAAATGCACCCAGAAGATTCCATTATGCTGGACCGTAAACGAGGGCCATGTGCAGTTTGGTCTCAGCCACTCTGCCGGCTCTTTGTACTGGAGGATTAGGGCGCAGATTTTTTTAGAACCATCGATATTTTGGGGATCAAATGAGAGTCGCCGAATCGGAATGTTCCAGTTGGACGACTTGACTAACAACACGTTTTGCCTTTACTACTCCCAAATCAAACAACAATCGGCATGACGCCAAAACACGAAAGAAGGTTACAAAATGGCAGAGAAAGTAGATGATGCTGTCTGGATTTCGGTGAAGGTTAAAAAAGCGGAGACAGTAGAACCCGATTTAACTGATGCAGCCATCTCCTCCAGCGCAGCTAACACACACGCGGTAGCTGCATCCGAGCCCTCGGAACGAAAGAGTCGCCGGGTCTCCTTGTATGCCAGCCATCGCTACAAAGTTCGTCTGTTTTCTCCGCCTCGCCAACGTCAAAAATGGGGCGATGATCAATTTTTGCCCCGTGTCAATTGGGGAGATTTGTTTTTTGATCTCTTTTATGTCGCCGCCTTTTACAACCTGGGAAACGTTTTGTTGACCAATCCTTCTGCAACTGGTTTGTTGTACTTTCTAGGATGTTTCTTTCCCATTATGAATTTGTGGCACGAAAAGATGTGGTATGATAGCCGTTTTGTCTATGGGGATGATATCTATCACAAGATCTTTGAAGTGATTGTTTTGGCCGCATTGGCCACGTCCATTTCTTACATTTCCCCTACGGAGAAAATGTCTGACCCTTCCTCATACGTTGAGATGTTTGGCTTCTCCATATCCATTACCTTCTGTGCCTTTTTGAATATCGTCCGTTCGATCGAGTGCTACTTTTGGGGACGAGGACAGCGAAAAATAATTGAAGCGGCGTCCTTACGAGATCTCCGATGGAAGTTGATGCTATGTGCTTTTTATGTCTCCGCTTCAATAACTTCCGGCATAGCCTATTTCAACAACAAAGACAGCAGCTACGAGGGCAGCGTGGTTGAAATATCTGATGGGAATGAGACTGCCAGTGAAGAACATAACCGGATCATGGCAGTAATTGAATCAGGAAAGGCAAATGTTGATCCTTGTGACAAGAGCGGAACAACAGACGTTCCCATTCTGCTTTTGTTGCTTGGGTATATGTTCAATGAGCTCCACATTTTCATATATATACGATTCTGTATTCCCAAGAACGGCGAACACAAGAAGAGGTAAGTGTGGAACTTACGAGCATAGCGACTGCTTTACGAGATGGATTACCAACCAGTCCTTCCGTTTCGAATTATTTCGGCAGTACTATTCCTATGAACATAGATTTTGTGATCCATCGTCACGGAGAGTGGATCATGTTGGTGTTGGGGGAGTCAGTCCTTTCACTCTTGATCGTTGATGGTTTTGCACGCGGGTTCTTTATGGTGTTTTACTGCGGGATAGTCACTGTGGTGTTACTTCAGTATCTCCATTTTCGAAGTCAACCGCACAATCCCGACAGTCATGCCTTGCGAAGACACAAGGATGCTGGGGCGACGTATATAATTCTCTTCGCTTGGTATTCAGCGGCTCTTATTGTGGTCGGGGCTTCCTATAAAATGTTCCTCTATGAGTCTTCCATTGACTACGACGCCCACAGACGTTTAGGATGGTTCTCCTTTCTACCTCCTGATAATTGGCATGAAGGTATCCGTGATCTTGCTGCAGATGGCAGCAGCTGTGGTCCCTATGGCGAAGAACGAAAGGAGAATACCGCATATTTGTACTGTGGTGCCATGGCCATCGTTTTCTTTTGCATGGACACCATCGTCTTGTGCCATGTGGGGTTAAGAAAGGAGGTGTCTAGGTGCCAATTCAAAGATGCAGTGTGCACTGTTACTGGTAAGCACTCCAAAAACTACAACTACAAGGGAATTGTGGTCGTGACGTTCCGATGTGCCATTACAATCTTCATGGCAACACTTAGCCTATGGATGTCGGATCCGGAATACTTAGCGGAGATCGGACTCGCAGCTGTGGTAGCACAATTGATCAATCGCTTCTTGGGCGACATCTTCTTCCCGGACGACGGGCATTTTGGTGACCACCACCTCCACCACGAAAAGGAAGGGCTGGACGATGAAGATGATGAATATGACGAAGAATACAAATGGCCCAATGTCACTCACCCTCAAGCAACGGAGAATCACGATCCATAGAGTAGAGAGTTTATTTTGGAGTGTCAAATTTTTACAGTTGCATATTTCTTAATTCTCTTATTAATTTAGATTCCTGGATTTTAAATTACAATGAAACTACCTCTAGCTACCAGTAGAGAATGCATGTCAGTAGTGAGAGACATGGGAATGTAGACTACCATTGACTGCTTTATGTTACGAAACAACAGTCCCTCTATTATCTCGCAAACTAGAACTAGTAGTTGACGGTTAAGGAACTAAAGATAAAACAGTACGGTAAGTTAACTACACACGGAGTATCATACAAATTCGACAATACAACATTTTTAGGATTAATTAACTGCAGTAATAATTAACAGTAAGGCTGCTTTGAATCTTTTCTGGCGAGAATTCAAAAATTTCAGGTGCGAGTTTCGTTTTGTGATACCGGTAGACTTCGCCGGTCGAATGGAGGATCGATCATTCTGACTTCTGACTTCGTAGGCCGTAGGGACATCACCATAGTGGCTATCCCATCATCTTCTGGTTGCACAATACAAGGGCCAGATCTGACAGTCATCGCATCATAGTTGAGGTAAGTGTTTCGCCGACAAAAATGCTCTATTTGTATCTTCAATCTCCTCCAGGCCCAGGTTTTGGTACGCCAGACAGATTCAAGATGTTTGTTTGATCGAAGCGCCTTTTTTTCACGGACTGTGAATTTTGGAGATTTTCCTCATAGTGTATGTTTTAAACGATCTTCATTTACAACATTTCTGTCTCTACCATCATTATTAAACTAACATGGCAACAATGAGCAGAAACAACGATCCTAAAATGAAACGAGGGGATAGTAGTGGCAATCGAGGGCCTCCAACCATGGTCGATGTCAACTTTGGCCTGCGTCTGGACGACCCGTTGGCAGAAATCCCTATCGAAGTCGAGACCACTACCAATACTCCCACACCGAGAGCTGCAACTGCAGTAGATGTTCTGTCCTCCGACGATAACCACCGCAGTATTCCTGATACCGCAACATCAGCAAACAGACAACATAATATTTTCGAGACATCAAAAACTGACACTAGTCAAACCATCCGTGAGGATGAAACGTCATCGCCCCATGATATTGATGATGTCATTTACAGTTTCAACGAAGAATTGGAAAGATTGGAACGCAGCTTCAACGAACTTGCATCTAGTCAACGAAGTCTACGCCAATCCGCTCGCACACCGATTGAAGAGTCGTCTCGCGAAAATCGCGAAAACAATAGTCTACGTGGCAACATGGCTACCCCTCCTCGCAGGGGTGCATCGAGCTATAGCAATGACCGACTGTCACAATCGACAGCCATAGATCCACCGTCAGCAACTCGAACAACTCCGCTGCGAATGTCCATGTCCAGCACTCCCCAACGTGCAAGTAGTACATTCAGTCGCAGCCGAGCAACCTATGGACTAGCTGACAGTGGACGGTCCAATAGATCACATGGTATAGCTCCTGAACCTGTGGAAACTCCCATCCAACCCAAGGAACCTAATCGCAGCAACAATCAAACGAGGAACAATACCCATAGAAATAGCATGGATGTTCAGGATTGGGAATCCACTTTGGATCGGATGAAGGAACGGTTGAGTCAACAAGAACAACGCATTCTGGAACTGGAACGCGAAAACAGAGATTTGCGACGTGCATTGGAAGAAAGTGTCGGAAGGCGACAACCACCTTCTCCATCCCAACCATATACTTCGTACGCCACGCGTCGCCCTCTCTATAATCGACAACAATCCGAGGATTTGGCCAGTCGCGGCATGACGTTTCGAAGTACGCAATTATCGACCCCTCCCCGCGACAGTGGCTACTTCCAGGACATGATGGACGACTACGACTCTTCTAGACGACGAGTTGACGTCATTTTGGAGGACGATCAGGAGTTCACTCCCGGAACCAAATTTGTCGCCGAATTGGCACGGCTTATGAGGATGGAAAATGGCCATCATGCTCCACTGTCAGTCATACTAGACAAGCACTGGGATCGGTTGAAACATCACATGCAAGATGCTTAAAAAAGAGATTGGAATTTACCAGGGTGGGATGAAGGTCCAAATTGATGCGATGGATTTACAATTGAAAAAAATCAATCGCTGTGTTTGTTTTGGTACTTTTGATGTCGTGTTTGGCTTACCGTTTGCGTGTAAATATTCTACTCGTACCTAGCTATTTTTCAACTGTTGGCTAGCTAGCTATCATTCGCGGGATCAATATTTCTATTTTGCTTCTGACGAAGAAAGATGTCTTGACTCAAAATGCACATGTCTGCAAAAAACAAGCCTCCCGTCGAAAAAGTAAAACGGTTGTCATGATAGGTCCTTGCGAATTGGCCGTGCAACAAAGGTGCCGAATTCAAATAATGCTTCAAACCGCATTACAGCCAGATTGATCCTTGATCGACGCTCTCAATTGTTCACATTCTGCAGCTTGATTCATGGAAGCATACTCAAATGACGACTCTGCAGAGTCAATCCAACATGGTTTTCCATTTTCATATACCACTTTTTCAAGGCGAGCAAGCATCACCGGGCAAGATACTCCAAGGAGTCCATGACAGACTGTGGGGCTGCTAGCTAATCTGGAATAATGATCTCCAACATGGGATAGCAAAATTACGGCTCCATTCCAACAACGAAATTCCAGGGCAGACGAGATGTGCTCTTTGCATTCGTCTATACTCAAGCTCCGGGCGAAGAACATGCGTCTCAACGAATCAGCACACTCCGCCTCAACATTTCGACTGTCCTCTTCAACTTCTTTGATTTTGCCAATAACTTGGTCAAGTCCGGATGTTTTGTTCATCGTGCAATGTAGAGCGATGTTCCTGTCGCTCTCGGTGTGCGTGCCATACAGGAAAAATTGTACTTCATCTAAAGCCGAGTAATTCAGTTGACGAAATGCACGACGATTGGCGACCCAAGCGGCGGTCACTATCTCTTAGAATTAGATGTAGGATCATCTTGGATGAACCTTTCTAACATCGTCTCTCTTCTTTTGCTCTCGATCATCGTCGTCGCTTGGCTTCAGGTATCACAGTTGGCGCGACATTGTTGCTCTCCCTTCGCTGACGACGGTGATACATGATATTGTTATTATTGTTTCTTGGTGCAAGAGGTATCAGTGGATGATCCGTTCCAATTTCAAATTCTGGATTTTGCATCGAGCAAATATCATACTGAGCCATCGACGACTCCATGTTGTGAAAACGACTCCATGTTGTGATTTGTGATCTGAAACGCGCGAGCAACGAATAAATACTACGGTGTAGCAAATGATGATGATGCACCATGATGAGAAAGTGTGTACCTATCTTACAACTACGTCGTAGTAGTAGTACGTCGTACCTACCGGTACTACGGTAGCTACATAGCTACGGTAGGTAGACTACGTACAAACAAACATCCACACAATTTTTTGTTTTATTGCACTGACGTGACTGTGAGTGCAAACAGTAAATGCTGAAGTGGTACCAAAATTACGTATCATACAGAGTCAACAAAGTTCTTGTTCTACGACTTACAGTTAGATAGTACGTAGTACTTACTAGTAGCTACTAGTAGAGTCTCAATACTGACTGTAATAATAATGTGATAAGCCGCCGACAAGACATCGCATTGTGTGACAATGAATAATTTTTGAAGCAGTGCTTCAACCGTTAAAGCACACATCATCATTATTATTTTTCTCTCTCACATCACTTTACAGTTATAATAACACTATTGTATTTCTAGAGTAGGTCAAGCACTTTCATGGTCACAACAACTTCATCTTTCGACACCATGTCATCCTACTCCAACGGTGCAAGAGCTGCAGCTCGTTCCTCTTCGCTGGCAGCAACATCAGCTTCATCATCCACTGCGGCTCCTAGTGTGGCAGAGCTGCACATGCGTCAAGAAACCCACAATCGCATGGGACAACTGTTCGATGAAAACGATCACAAACGATGCACCGATGGCAACAAAAAAGCCTTGTTGTCCGAAAGAATGGAACACTTGAGAGGGCTGGTGAAGGAGTTTGAGGCAGACGATTGGAAGTACGCTGCACCCGTGTCTGTTGTGGCGGCCACTGCCACCAAGAGCATATTGGGAGATGCCAAACTGGAGCTGGGCGGTGGCGGCAGTATGGGTGATGACAATGACGGTGAAGACTTTGCATTTGGGGGGCATTTCGGTGCTGGCGGATCTTCAGGTTCTGGCGTCGAACGATGGTAACTTGGGTCAGTGTTGGGTTTAGGATTGCAAAACAGTTGGTATGTCTTTGTGAGCTCATTGAAATCATCGGGGTGTGACATCATTTGAAATGAACGAGAAGGTCAATATAATTTTTCGTATCAATTACATTTTTTATTTGATGCCAAAGACAGAAGCTCTTGTTCAGATTTCAAACCGTGTGTATGCAAAGGTCTATGGTATATTTTATTGCTGCAAAAGGGGCATCAAAATTGCCGTTAACCAGATCTACTACGACTAGTAGAGGGTAACGTGCATTGAAATCCATCAAGGTCTATAAATTGAATGTTCAAACTTGAAAAAAATTGGTGGTGCGCTATTTTGGGACAAATGATTTTTATGTATATGATATGTTACAGTTTCCTATGCTATGGCCAAGAGTACGACGTAATAAGTACTCCGAGTAGTATAATAGGGTTTACCCCCCCAAACTCAAGCAGCCTTTTTACAACGAAATCGAATTGCGATTACTCAAGTGGGATGTGCAACACTCTGGGCTGGTGCAAGTCGGACATGGACCTGGCGACGTTTGGACTTGAATGGTGGTGTGTTTGATACCAAATTTGACGCAAACCTTGTTGATGTTGTATAACGCATCCGGGTCGGATGATGTACAATGAAGACTTAGTGCCGTTTGGCCGTGACTAATGCACCAGATATGCAAGTCATGAACATCGGAAACATTCGGAACCTTTGACAGGGCGTTGAATACTAATCGCCAGTCCACGGATGGTGGGATTTCTTCCAAAAGTACTTGGATGGAGCTCCGCAGCACGCCCAGAGTATTGTAAAGAACTAATACGCAGAAACCCAGTGTCAAGATGGGATCGATCATGTGCCATTCCGGTTTCAGCCAAATGAACACACCTCCCACAAAGACCGCAACACTTTGCGCCAAGTCCGCCATCACATGAAGGTAGGCCGCTCGTAAATTTACGTTTCGCTTGTCTTCGTGGGAAAGAACATGAGGATAGTCGTCACTGTCATGATCGTTTCGTTCCTCAATGGCGTCAAAAAATTCAACACGATCGGGCGACCCGACAGGCACAATGAGAGGCGTTGCCTCACTGGCTCTCGGTGTCGATGCCGGAGAATGATCATGATGATCGTGCGAGTGACCATTGCAACTTTTGTCGTGCTCACCGTGATTGTCGTTTGAATGTTCATGATCATGGGCATGATGATTATCTTCATGAGAATGATCGTGTCCATATAACTTTTCCTGTTCGTCTCCATCGTGTGTACGGTGACCGTACTTTTCGTGAGTATGTCCATGTCCATGATCATGTCCGTCATGATGTCCTCCATGATCATGCGAGTGGTCGTGTGATCCTCCCGGTAAATGAACGTGATTTTCTCCCAGAACCCATGCCAAGATCAAGTTGACCAAAACGCCGATTCCCGCGATCATGGTCATGATGGTTCCATCCACACCTTGTTCCGGTGGTTCAATCAAACGTCGAATGGCTTCGTACGCCAGACCCGCCGACACGAATGCCAAACTGACCATGCTGAATAATGCGGCTAGAGATTCACTGCGTTTCAATCCAAACGTGTGCTGCGGCGTGGCCGGCAAACTGGCCAAATAACTGGCAGCAACTTTGACAAAAAAAATTGAAAAAAAAGGAGTTAGAGAAATGCCAAAACAAAACAAAGATGAGAAAAACGGACGGTACCATTTTTGCTTCCACAATGATGTTCCCTCGTCTACGTACTGGCTACAGCAAAACTTGCCAGATCAGCAAAGAGATGAGCGGCATCGCTCAAAATGGCCAACGATCCTGAAATCAGTCCTCCAGCCACTTCTACAACAATGAAGCAACTGCAAAGAATGGTGGCCGTGTAAAGTCGTCGCAATACTTGCTGTCGTTGAATGGCGTCTGCGTCCATGTCAATGTGCGTAAGATCTCTGTCTACCAGCTAGGCAGGTCACCACAGACAAAAACTGATTTTCCAATGTCGGCAATCAATCCACAAAGAATATCTTGTTAGAAATACTACTGTTGAAGTGACAAGTTCGTCCGAGGCGGATCTTCCAGAGCGTATGTATAAAGAACTTGATGCAACGACGGTACTCCCCACCTACAATCTTACAGTTAACAGAGAGACTATGATGACAGAGATTGCAATCTCGAAATCCGTTGACAGTTAATAATTGAAAGCGTGTACATAAAAAAAAGGTTGAAGCGATGAAGCGATGCCTGACAGACGTACAACTTTTTGGGGACCATAATATGATAAGTACTCTATTACGGTATCTAGCTACCGGTAGAGAGTAGATATTAATAATATATATTATATATACGCAGTATATAATATATAGTACCGTAATTCCTGTCTTGTATTTACAGTTATACTGTTTTTAATTATTAAAAATTACTTTTATTTACTGTTAATACTGTTGCTTCGCCCAGAACCGAGTTGCTTGACCTTCGCCTCACAGTCAGTGACATCACAGTCAATGATACGATACGTCGTTGCTCCAGCTCCCTCGCGACCAAACCCACCTATCAGAGGGAAACGAGACGAAATGCCGAACCCTGAAGACATCATGATGACACTCTTTCTTTGACCAATCAGTAGTGAGTAGTGAGTACCGGTAGTGAGTTGTCCTCTCCCACTACTTCGGAGTTCGAGTAGATTCCATGAAGAAACAACGTATACGACGTACTATTCGGAGTACCGTATGTCGCATGTCGAACAATTTTTTCTTGCTTCTTTGCCCCTTCTCTCTTTTGTCACGTATTTTATTCTTGGACTGTGAATCGACATTCTACCGGACACCTGCCAGCTGGCACATAACCCGGATTTCCGAATGAAGAGGTCCGTTTCTCCACTCGATTGAGTCCTTTTCAAAAGAGGGCTCGTATGATGATGATACAATCCTTTTTCTCCTTCTTTTGTGTTTCCCACTCTGCTCTCCAATACGGTGTGCTGCTCCTCACATTTCCTTTCTTTCTGTGACAAATCACAAATACGCGTCGTCGTCTCACAAGCTGGAACAATAAAAATCGATATAAACTTGTCTTTTGTTTAGCGTTGAGTTCCTTGCTTGGTTGCCGATTTTGCAACACCGCCATCTCCTTCCTTGAATATAGGACGCTTTACTACACTCTATCCTTGTTCACATTGCCACCTCATTTTCTCTCAAGAATAGTACGAAGTATTGGTATTTGTAATCGAACACCTCTTTTCTCTGTGCGCTCCACATCACAGTCATGAAGATTACTTCTTCTCACACCACCATGAAGAAACATCACAGAAACCAGAACCGATGTTACGTCGCAGCTGCCGCCGCCCTCATGACGGGATCTACACATGCCTTTGTACATCCCGTGGCCGTAACGCAAAAGAAGTCATGTAGCAAACGATTGCTCCCTTTGGGAGAGTACTCCAACAACGACAACAGCAACAGCAAACTTCCGTTGGGCGTCGAAGATTACGAAAAACAACCACTGAATACAGTAACTCCGCCACAAGCCACGGGTAGTCTTGACACTGTTCTCTTGGGGGGACCAGTGACATCCCTTTCCAGCTCCGATGGGCTGTTGCCATCCACCTTTTTGGATTCTGCAGGAACAGTGAACTCCGTGCTCCCTGCCACAATCAACAACAATCCAAACGATGATATCTCCAAGGAGATTTTGCTAGAGTCCATCAGCCGCACACGGCCAAAGGATGTCTTGGCCGATGTACAGGGTGTCTTGTTGTCCAACAACGACTCGCTCAAACACGATGATGCGTCCATCCTATCGTCGATGCGTCCGAGCAGCAATGCCACAACCTCTCTCTTTGTAGAAGACGCTTCGGTCGACACACCCAACTTCCTAGAGGATGTCAGGGCTGTGTTGGCCTTTTCGGAAGAAGCGGCTGCTGAAGCGGAAGCCAGTTTGTCTGCCGAACTCGTCGAACAGCTGGATATCAGTCACAGCAGTGTCAGCAATGCCACTTCTTTTGCTGCTGCCGCCATTTCTACTGATCTTCCTGATGTCATCACTGTTGACAATGATATGTTGCAACAGGACCATGTGGCCTCTCCAGTGCTGGGAGAAATGGCGTCCAAATCGATCGAGGCTCCCAACGTGGGCAAGATCCTCAAATTTGCTATTCCCGCCATTGGTGTGTGGTTGTGCGGGCCTCTCCTGTCATTGATTGACACATCGGCGGTCGGTATCTTCTCCGGAACAGTCCAGCAAGCCGCACTCAATCCGGCCGTGGCCGTCACTGATTATACAGCATTGTTGATTGCCTTCATGTACACTGGCACCACTAACATGGTGGCTGCGGCACAAGAATCAGATCGAGGAACTGCAGATAAGCCTCGTACGGCCAAGACCATGATTGGAGCAATGCAAATGTCGACATTTGTTGGAGCCGGTCTGGGCATGATCCTCTTTGCCTTTGCCCGCCCCCTCCTCAAGGCCATTATCGGAAACGACGCCATCAGTCCGGCCGTCTTTGCGGCCGCCATGAGATATGTGCGGATTCGAGCTCTGGGTATGCCGGCGGCTGCCATTATCGGTTCTACACAAGCGGCCTGTCTGGGGATGCAAGATATTCGCACTCCGTTGTACGTATTGGCCGCGGCTGCCGTGGTCAACTTTTTCGGAGACGTTTTGTTTGTGGGTAACTCCCACCCCTTGATCGGAGGAGCGGCCGGTGCTGCCTGGGCGACCGTTATTTCACAATATGTTGCGGTGGCGTACTTCATTCGGTGGCTTTGCCACAAGCCAGAAAAGAAGAGTTCGGCGCCTCAAGTTCTGAACGTGTCCGATGCAATTCTGAAGATGACGGGCAAGCCCGGAGAAACGGTTGCATCGTCTACTAGGTATCAAAGTCTGAATGATATCGTTGAGAGCCTCAAGATGACCAAGCACCGACGTAGACTTCGAGATCGATGGGAACAGTTCGGCGCTGAGCGGAAGGAAAAACGAGTAGGACGGGTTGCTATGACCAGCTTGCTGGGGAAAAAGAAGATGGCACCTACGAAGCTTTCTTCTGCGTCTACCAAGACGGACAACTTTTCAGCACGAGGCTTTCTCGAGAACCGTTTTTCTCCCAAGGATTTGCTCAAGGTTCCCAACAAGGAAACTCGTACAGAGTTTGCCCCGTATGTCATGCCTGTGACAACCACACAAGTTGGAAGGGTGTCGGGGTACGTGGCAATGAGCCATGTTGTCGCCTCTTCTCTTGGAACGGTTAGCATGGCCGCACAGCAAGTCATTGTCAGTCTCTTTTACTGTCTTTGCCCGATCGCTGACTCATTGAGCCTGACAGCTCAAAGTTTTGTTCCTGGTATTGCGGAAAAAGAAGCCAGCACGGAAAAGGCAACAGCTCTGAGAAACGTATTGAGAAGCTTCCTCAAGGCCGGTGCCGTCTTTGGCGTTCCCATGATGGCGGCCGTCAGCACCATTCCCTTGCTGTCTGGATTCTTCACTTCTGATCCAGCTGTGATTAGCTTGGTGAACTCCGTTGTGCCGCTCCTATTGGTTTTCTTCGGAACCCATGGTTTCGTTTGTGCCTCTGAGGGCCTTTTGCTGGGCCAAAAGGATCTTGGCTTCCTAGGGAAAATGTATGCTATATTTTTCGGTGCTGTGCCCTTCCTCATGATGAGAGTGAAGCGGGCCGCCCTTTCTGGAAGCCGTGCAGTGGACTTGACCTCGGTGTGGAATGTTTTTATAGGTTACCAAGTCTTTCGATGTGTTGTATGGTTGGTGCGATTGGGAATGTTGCAACGACGGAATGATAGAGACGCCGCCAAAATGGTACTGGACAAAGATCCAATCATTGCCCCATGATTCAGTTTATCCTTGTTTTGTGGAACGATGGATATCACACTGTTCCCATTTTCAATTCAAAACGTTATCGTCATTTAAAAATAGATAGATTTTACACGCTGCTACACAGTACCGGTCCAAATTCTGCTTGGAGGATGATTCTATGCTTCCACTCCGGAGGTTAGTCGAATCTATCGGAATACTACCGTAGTCTACTAAATCGTAAAAAATGCTTCAGTTCGATTGATCAGCAGCAGGAGTTTATTTACAGTTACCTCAGAACGTCTGACTAGTAGAGAAACCTCGAACCCAAAGAATGGATCGCAAACAGGACTAAAACGGGACTGTTTTCCAACAGCCACGAGCCACGACCAAGACCTTCGAAAGGATCAGACAGAAAGATTCTTGATTCGGCTCATCACGCATGCAGCCGTTGGAACAAGACGTTACAAGTCGGCGAAAAACGAAATGTAAACAAGTCTCACAACATCTTTTTTTTTTTGAACTATCGACAACTTCACATCTTGCCTTACCACACGAATCTTTCACCGTTGAATTCACCTACTACCCAAAATACAGCAGTAGAATCCTTCACCATGACTATTGACTTGTACCCCGAAATCATCCGTCGACAAGATTTGTCACCTGACAAAGGCTTTGGCACCGAGATTGACGAAGATTGTAAGACCATACATGATGCCACCAAGGGCTTTGGAGCGAACAAGCAACGTGTCATTGATACACTGGCTACCAAAGATGCGACAGCCCGCTGGAAGCTGAGTCTCCGATTCAAGGATCTGTATCCAAACGACAAAGGAGGCAACCTGGCCGAACTCATGAAGAGCGAATTCTCTGGAGACTTTGGTCAGGCCTTGACCATGCTAGCAATGCCCTTGGACGAAGCTGAATGCTACATGTTGAGAAAGGCCACCAAAGGTATCGGTTGCAACGTTAGTGTCGTTTACTCCGTTTTGTGTGGTCGTGTTATGGAGGAGCTAACGTTGGTGAAAAAGAAGTTCTTTGATCTTTATTCCAAGGATTTGACCCAGTTGATGGCTTCGGAGCTTCGTGGCGACATGGAACGGTAAGCCAGCGAAATTTAATGAATCAATTTTGTGCAGATTGTTTGCGGAAATCTTGCTAACCATTATCCCTTTTTTTCGACCAATTCGTCCTCTCTCTTGAACTCTCGAACGACATAGCCTCATCATCAATTCCTTGCAAGCTGGTGAGCAACCTTACGATCCACAGTTCCACACTGATGATAAGGCCAAAGAAGATGCCGAAATCATCTATAAGAAAGGACAAGGACGATGGGGGACGGATGAAAAGGGCATCTTCAAGATTTTGTGTGCGGCTCCACCGGAATACATCAGCAAGATCAGTGCTGTCTACACCGACAAGTATGGTTATACTCTTTGGAAAGCAATGGAAAAGGAGCTGAGTGGCAATGTACGTGATGGAACCTTGCACATGCTGGGCATGAAGCTCAAGCCATACGAAACCATTGCCAAGTTGATCAAATCGGCCTGTGCTGGAATTGGTACAGATGAATTGTTGTTGACATGCTGCATTATTCGATACCAACACGTCATGAAAGATGTGATGACTGCTCATATTGAGCTGTTTGGAAAGACTGTCCACGACCGTGTCCGAGAAGAGACTAGCGGAAAGTACAAGGAAGTTCTCCTGGCCATTCTTAACGCTGCGTGGCCAGAGCATGGAGAATAAACATCGTACGCGTGTTTGAAGTCCATTTAATTGTTTTACTGCTGAATTAGAGTGTAGCCACATCCACTCGATAACCTACTAATTCACTAACGCAACTAATTTTTAAGTAATCTCTATTTTTCTATATGATGACTCATGCAGTCATTCTTGGTGTATTGGTTTCCATCTATTGTCCCCCTGGGCAACTGTTAGATCTCACGTAGACGGAGAAGTGAAGTTGGAGGAAACTCTGGTACTGTTTCCTCCCCGCATCACTTTGATACGAGCGGACGAAACTTCGCCGTCGCCATCGTCGTACTTGTCTCTTTCCTCGTGCAAAATCGTGGATAATGTTGCCTTGGTTGTCATCGAGTCCGAAATAATACCCAATGAAGATTTGTCTTTAACATCGTTCACTGATACGGTAGGAACTTTGAGCGTCTCTCTCAGACTACGATCTTCCTTGTTATTGTTGGATTTGGATCGCCGTGTCTTGAATCTCAGTCCACTCAACGAGAGCACGCCTGTCCCGGAAAACATGGCATTCGAAACGGCCGAATCCAAGCCCAAGGAGGCAAAATGTGACTTCCACCAGGGCCCAAAGAGTCGGTCTTTGGATCCCGTCAAAAGTTGGCTGTATACCTCTAATGTGGGCATGTACAGGTGCCATACACTAATGCGAGAATCAAATCCCACTGCAGGTGTCCAACGGTACCAGTAGGATGTTCCAAGCCGTTCTTGAACCGCACTATTGTATGATACTGTGTGTTCTTTGCTTTGGGCAGTGGCGTTGGCTGCTCGTTGGTCCAACTGAAACGGCACTGGGCGCCACGTTTGTTGAATTGGATACAACAACACCGACACAATGGTCCAGATAGCACTGACCAAATGATGCAGAAATTGCCACATGGCCGCTTGTAGTAAGAACAACGATTTCGTGAACCAGCATTTCAAAACATCCAACCGCATGCTGGATGTCACACACATGGAAAGATTAAAGGGATAGTAAATACAAAACATGAGTCCGATGCTGGGTAGGGCCGGATTAGAGTCCCACCAATCCCAATGATTGAGGAGGGGAAGTCGAAAGGCAATCCCCACCTTGTTGAGAGCCATGAGTGATTTGTAAAAGGAAACGCCGTATCCCTTGAAGTTAAAGTCATCAAGTAGGCGTTGCCACAGGCTGTTGTGGAAGTTTGATGATGATCGCTGGGAAACGAATGCTTGTTGTCTGGAAGTTCTCTGTTCCACATCACGAATCGTACTGGTAGGTGTAGTGAAACCAATGGTGTTTTTGGCGGACTTTGACGCAATGACAAATCTCCATTTTCCATGGCGAAGACGTGATGACGAAAATGATCTAGGTGAAAGATGTGTCACGTTCAAAAACGCAGGTAGGCGTGTCACTGCTGTGTTTGAAGATGAAGTCAGAGTTGAAGATGGAGACTCCGCTTGTGATGCCAGGTCAACATGCTGAAGCACGCGATGTATTTGCTGGTGATTCCACGAAGAATGATACGATCGCTTTCGTGAGTGATGATCGGCAATCTTTTCCTGCGGCTGTGCCTGAGTCACACGGAGAAACAACGATGTTCCTATCAGTAGTGAAAGGCAACATGCGGTTCGTACACACTGTCGTTTCCACGCCATGGTGTACGTAATACTCGAAGTATTATTTTATTAGTGTGTTTTCTTTTTGTCTGTGACTTTTCTGAACTTCGAGCCCCGATGATGATACGAGAATGATAAAACGGATATGCCCAGAGTACTAAACGTATTATCTGAATTTTACTTTAAAAAGAAGCGAGCAACAAGACCAAACAGATGGCGGGAGAGAACAGCTGCCGATCCGACTATTGATGTGCATCACACCACAGTGTACTTGGAGTACCGGTAGTAATAGTAGTAGCGACAGGCCTTCTCCGACCTTTCTCATTCTTTTCTCCTCACAGTTGCTGTCGTCATGACATGATACTCCGTGTATCATAACTCGGGTAGTACCGTTAAGCTACCACGACGCGCGGGAATGGAGTACCCTACTACTGTAGTACTAGACTAGAGAGACTAGGTACCGGTTGTTTTTTTTTCACTGTCATTTCGACAATTAAAAAATTCGGTAATACGTGGCGCGCCCCTGTTGGTTCCTTTTGGTTTACTGCTAACTACTCTCTCTAGCTAGAGAGAGAGTACCTAGCTACCGTAGTACGGTAGTCTGCCGTATCTACCGGTGCTCCGTACGGTATGTATGTGTTGGTACGGCATCTACCGTAGTAGAGAAGGATATTTTTCGAGGCAACTAATTACTCCACCGTAAATATCTCACTCTATTACGATACGTAGTAGCTTAACCGATACATTACTACCTAGGTAGCCTGCCATCTAGTAGTTCGTAACAACCGACGAGCTGTTACTCTAGAGATGCCGTGGCAAACAGAGCGAGGTTTAGTCGCAGCTTGGCAGTCTTCTCTTTACAATCCATTGTCGTTCTCCATGGGGCAAAATGCAAACACCAGAACAATTTTCTATTCGGTGTCAGGGCCAAGTTGCCGAGCATTTTGTTGTAAAGCTAATTTCCATTTACACATCTTCCTTGTCAAATTTGCGCTTGTAGTAACATTCTCCCCAAGCGCAGACCGACTTGCTCCGTAAAATGGTCGCAAAGGTATACAAATCGATCAAATCCGAATTTTCACCATTGTTGCCTTTTTGCCAAGGTACTAGCTCCTCCGGTGCGCCACGTTTCCATTGCTGTGTAGGATACTTGGTGTCCGTAGGAATGATCTGCGTGTCGGGTGGTAATTGACAAGAATCTTGAAGGTATCCCACCATGGATCGAACCTGGTCAATAGAAACATATTGTGTTGAGGCGTTGCCATTGTTGGTGTCATCGGTTGAGTCGCCAAAGTTGTTATCAGAATGCTTCTGGATCTCTTCTTGGTGTTGTAAAACCTCATACAAGATGCGAATACGATCCTTAGTTTCACTGTACAAAGCCATGGTTAGGATTGTCAAAAAGAGACTGACTGGCATTCTGTCGTTGTCATAGTTCGAGCCATCGCTTGAGTTTCCACGTTTCTCCTGCTTGTTCAGTACTTGTACCATGAGCCGGTCTACTAAATGTCCCAACTCTACAGTAAATGCGTCGCCTTTCAGCTGAACCATGGTTCGTCTCACACAGTGTACAAAATCAGTATAGGAACACGTCCCATTCGGAAATTCGCGATAGACATTTTGCAGAATGGTCCGAAAGGTGTCGGGATCCAAGGCTGAATTGGCCAAGCGGAGCTCTTCCAGTTCCACGGGGTCAACCAGAGCGATATCTTCCAATGTATCTCGGAGAGTGTTGCGGTTGCGGGTTCCAGCCGAACTGCGGATCAAACTGGCTATGATGCTGGCAATCACCAGAAGGAAAATTTTGCCCAAATTGTCAAAAAAGAAGCTGGCATTAGCTTTTTTCTTTTTGTTGTCGTTGTCTTTGGTTTCGCCTTTGGTAGAAGATCCTTTGTCTGATGAGGTGGTTGACACGGTCTCAGAAACAACGGAAGAAAACTGTCGAGCAAACAAAGATTGTGGCGGGCTTTCACAACCGCGGATTGAAAAATACGATGTATTGTATACTGCTGGGGAGAGCTTTGGTAGTGTAGTTTTGCAGCTGGAAGAAAACAATACTACCGATAGCTGACGATGCTGGAAAAAGAAAGAAATCGGCCGGATAACTCCGTTGTGACAATCGGATAATGACGTTGTGGAACGACCTTCACATATCCCTGACGTCAACTTATTTCTGACGTTTATCATCCTCTGCATTGATTTCCTACAAATGCTGCCGCCGCTTCGGGCGCTGGTTGAAAGCATAATTGAAGCAAGGAGGGATAGCGTAGGCTGTTGCCTCAAATGAATACACAGCCAGGAAATGATCCACTAGTAGACTCCTGTAGTGGGATCTGAAAAGACATGATGTGATGGTAGAAGTGATGATGGTTGATTGGATTTGCGTCCGTCGTCGCACTTCTGCTTCCAATATTCTATAATAAAGTTAGAGCTAAAATATATTTCGGTCCAATGAGTCGAAGATTCATGGAATTCTCTGATACGCCGTCCAGATCAAACCCGTATTTCCGCGTCACAAATGATTCCCTCATCACGGGATTTGCTCTCGGTGTCTTTTCGTTCTTCTTGTTCCTCTTTCACAACCGATGCCTGACACTCCTACCCGATATTAGACAGTCACGACGACTACGGTGGCATATCTGAAGATCGAAATCAACAATTTTTTTACTGTAAACTACGTGTAAGCTGATTTTTCTCTTCGACTAGCCATGCCTCTTGAGCTCTACCCCAGCATCATCTATGAGGGTGACCTATCTCCCGACGCCGTCGGAGATGATATTAATGAAAAGGTCGAGGTAAAGGAATAAGAAGATTCTGCTCAAACTCAAAGGTCGTGTCGCTTCATTGAAACAATTCTTCCAGTCATCTTCTCACCTTTGTGATTCGTCCAAATTCCAGGGAATTTACCAAGCTTGCAAAGGTTTTGGAACGGATGAACTTCGTTTGATCAAGGTCCTTGCCGTCTTATCTCCCGAAGACCGGTGCAAAGTGTCTCTCCGCTACAACCAAGTCCATGGAAAAGCCTTGAAAGATGTCCTGAAAAGGGAGTGTCGTGGTGATTTCGGACAGGCTTTGCAGTTTTTGGCGGTTCCTCCTGATGTTGCCGAGTGTGACATGATCAAGAAGGCTTGCAAGGGAATTGGTACCGACGAGACACTGATCTACTCTGTCGTTGGGGGGCGATCCAATAGAGAAATCGAGATCCTTAAGAAGCAATTTTTCAACATCTATGAGAAAGATCTGGGACGTCAGCTAGATTCGGAATTGAGCGGAAACTTTGAAAAGATGGTATTTTACTGTCTGCAAGGAATGGAAGAGAAGTATGACCCCGATTACCACACAGACGATAAAGTATCGGATGATGTAGCCACCTTTTACAAAATGGGCCAGGGCAAGTTTGGAACGGACGAAGGCGGGTTGTTCAAGATTATCTGTACTTCTCCCGCGGAGCACTTGAAGAAGGTAAACCAAAAGTATGCCGACAAACACGACGTCACATTGTTCAAAGCCATTGACGACGAAATGGGCGGCAAAACCAAAGATGCAACCTTGTACCTTCTTGGATTGAAGATCAAACCTTATGAAACGGTTGCCAAGCTCATTCAAAAGGCTTGTAAGGGAATCGGAACGAACGAGCTTCTCTTGACGTGCACAATCATTCGTTTTCAGCCTCATCTTCCTCATGTCATGGCCGCGTACAAAGAACTCACCGGCAAGACCTTGCAGGAAACCCTCAATAAGGAGATTGGTGGCGACTACCGTCGTTTGTTGACGGAACTCGTCGATGCCAACTCATCGTAAAG
The DNA here is from genome assembly GCA_019154785.2 of Nitzschia inconspicua. Lineage (NCBI taxonomy): Eukaryota > Bacillariophyta > Bacillariophyceae > Bacillariales > Bacillariaceae > Nitzschia > Nitzschia inconspicua. Next base: position 1,621,180 of record JAGRRH010000001.1, on the reverse strand, counting down.
AAATCCATTCTTCAGGAATTACCCATGTCCGTAAACTTTTTGACGAACCTTGTCATCTTGTTGAATGGTATGTCCTTCATGAATCTGATTGTGATAAAAGATGATTAGATAGCCTTAATTGGATTTTCTGGATTTCGGAACATAATCCTTTAAAACTTCTGTCCAAAGCATTCTATAATGGTATTTCTACGATTGCAGCTAATAGGAATCGAATCAATAAACTGGAATGCGTCGTGAACAACTTTTGCTATGCTGCAGGGCGCAACGTACAAAGTACGACGTACTAGCTAGCTAGCTAATAGTAATGACAGAGTTGCAACAAGAACATTGATCAATCATGATTCATTCACGGGTATTTTCCTGCAATTTGGAGTGAATTCAGTCTAATGTTAAATGTCACTAGCATCACCGGAAACAAGTTTCACACATAAAGCCAAATGTAAAAAAGACGCGAAATTAAGTAGAGATACCTGTGGTGCATCCTGATCGCCTATTGAGGCGAACGTCCACGTGCTACTTACGCATTTTACAAGACCGAAAAATTCGAAAAATTCATGGACTGAATCAATTCCAATCTTTCCGACGATGGCGCTCACTGATCATCGATCTCCAGCTTGTGCTGAGCATAGCACTTTTCACACATGACCATCCCATGACTGCAGCTGCAGTAAGTCCGGACCTTCCTATGGTTTCCTTTGCACATTCTCTGCGGATAGTTGGATGACGATGGGATGATTTTCGAGTCTTGCTTTTTGGTATATGCTGGCTATTTCATGAGTGTATGCTCGCAACAAGTCCTCTTCCTCTTTGGTCTTTCATTAGTGGCAACATTCCTATTAATGTACGGATTGTAAAGTAGCTCTCTTGCTAGCTCCTTCCGGAAGGATAGACTTGGAAGTGGAGGATCACCAATGAAAAAGGATGATGCAAGATTGCAATTTACCTCGGTGGAGGCAGGGAGATACGCAAAGAATCGGGTCTCCCAAAGGCTTCGTTGCCCATGTGACTTCAAGAATAATTGGCCGGTGTCTTTCGCTGTTGTGATCATCAATGTGGTGCCGGTATTGGTAATGGTTGTGGACAACCTCCGGATATTGGAAGGCTTCAACGCCATCTCGGTTCTTGTGTTCACCCATCCGCATGTTTGTTGACGTCGTCATCATGACATAGTTCGGATCCTTCATACAAAACACATCAAAGTCAACCCCATCTAGCTTACCTCCAATAGAATCAACTGAGCCTACCGGCATGTCTTTGAAATGGCCCTTGATCTCATCTCCTCTAATATATTTTGGCCAATATTTCCTTTTTTATTAGAGCAGAACCGTAGACTCCTTTCTTGGCTAACTCAACGAGGCCTTTCAAGACATAGAACCCACTGTCAACAACAAGGATTCTGGCACTACCCCACAAGGATCTTGTTAGCCGGAGGAAGAGGCCGTCTGTCTTACCAAATTTGTCTGACTTGTTCCTTATCTGTCGGAGTTGATCTTTGCCCTCCACGAGCTCGATCCCAAAAACAATGCCGGAAATGCCACAGGAAATTGTATGGTACTCGTTTCCAAAGGGACAAGGCTATCTTGGGACAAGCATAACCCCGGACATGTGTATTGGTTGAGGAGAAGCTCACAAAGATCTTGAGGACCGTCGGCATGGATTCATTGTTTCCAAATTCAAGACGGGGTTTGCAATCTGTTGGACCAACCTTTCTTCGGTTACTTGAGCCACTGTGCCCCCAGGCCGCATTTTTGACTCATTCCTGGTCAGGATGTTCTCGGGATCAGGGCGGTTGTCATCATAGACATCATCTATAAGAGTCCGAGCTTCGGCAATGTCCGATTCTGAAAGAGGTCCAAATGTTGTTGCCATCCGAGCAATCATTGGATGTGGGTTGGTGTCATCAGGCTCCGATCCAGTTGGCGAGATTGCAGGGCGGCATCATCAAAGAAGAGATTGGCATCTGCTTCGGCTGTAACACGGGCCATCTCTTCACGCAGTAGAGTTCAATGTGTTGCCCTCCATCATGCTCAAAGTCATCATGAACAACAACAACGGACAACTGCTGTTTTTGGTGAACTAATTTTTCTTCCTGTCTAAGGATCCGGACACCAACAAGCTCATCCTTTCTTGTGTGGTTAGGATATTTGTTGCGTATGTGCTTGGATGGATGAATCCTGATGAGCTTCACAGTGCAGATAGCGCCGGAACCAATCCTCATGGTTGATTTTGACATGAAATTTCTCAACATTTTTGCCAAGAGATTTTCGCCCGACCATCATACGTCTGCACTTCAGGAGCCAATTTTCTTGCCTCAACGACAATTTAAACCGCGACCTATTAAATCTATGCAAGTACTTGATGTAAAATAACTGTTTTGACAGCTAAACGGTCCGTTTGGCTAACATTAGAGGGAGATAACTTCGTCACATGATGGGAATGAATTCCGTCCAGGGGACTGAATTCAGTCCGCCTGTCCAAAATCCGTTCATTCACAGTCAATGATTTACCGGGCCGACGTGCGCTTGCAAGTTTTGCGGAACTTTCGCGCGCAAAAGTTAAAAAGCAGACCGAAGTTGAAAGTCCCTTCCCAAAGACAAGTAAGTTGTTTGTGTTTACGACGGTATGTTGAATGTACAAAGCCACAACAACAGTCCGCGTTGTCATTCGGGTTTTCCCACATAGACATTGCCATTACTACAACCGCATCATTAGTGAGACATCATAGTCCCAGCAAAATGGATTCTCCTCGTTCGGACATTGAACAAATGGACCAAGAGGAGAAGGAGTGGTTGCAGATTGTGGGCGACTACAAACATGGGTCCATCAAGCGGGTCAAATTGATCAATTTTTTGACGTATACCGAGGTGGAATTCTCACCCAAACCAAGGTATGAAATACGAGCTTAGATTCTTAGCCGCGGTATTGTTGTATTGGTAAAAGTCTCTCACCGATTCCTTGCAAATGTTGACTGTGAGTAGGTTGAACATGGTTGTGGGACCGAACGGAACCGGAAAGGTAAGCAATGCGTGGTGACAGGGATCAGTCTTTCGACTTCATTTGCAGCTTCGAAATCCGCACACGTGCTTCTCACCGTTGCTTTGTTGCGATGCGAAATTTTTACTCTATTAACGTACACTAGTCGTCCATTCTTTGTGCCATCTGCTTGGGATTAGGGGGTGAACCTCGTTTGCTGGGTAGAGCCACTGAGTTGGAAACGTTTATTCAGACTGGCGAAACGGAAGCATTCATTGAGCTAGAACTGGCAAATGAGCGCGGCAAAGACCCCGTCATCACCCGTACGATTCGCAACGACGGCAAGAACAAGTCTTCCTTTACGTGGGATGGCGAAGTGGTCTCCGGAAAGAAGGTTCGGGAACGAGTTGCGGAAGAATTTCAAATTCAAATCGACAATCTTTGTACCTTTTTGCCACAAGAAAAAGTCGGAAATTTCAGCGGCTTCGACAGTAAATCTCTTTTGTTGGAAACAGAAAAAACGCTAAGCAAGAACAAGAATCTCTACACAACTCATTTAGAGCTCATCGAAATGCAAGAAGATCTCCATGGGGGAGATGATCAGGTAGAAGGCTTGACACAAAAGGTAGATCAACTCGAGGTGGAACTCAAGCGTATGGAAAGAGAGGTTCAACGTATGGAGCAGTTGCGGTTGATCGAAGAGCAAGCTGAGTTGCTTAAGAAGAAAATATTGTGGTTGAAGGTGGATACCATGCGTGAAGAATGCATGTTGATGAAAGGTGAAAAGGACGAGAAGAAAAAAGCGTTGGAAGATGTCCAGGAACTATCCGCACCCCTTATAGAAGCACACGAAGAAGCTAAGCGAAAATTGGCCAACATCAAGAGAGAATTCGAAAAATCTGAAAAACGGATCAAAGATCACAAAACACAAATGGACCGTCACAAGCAAAAGTACGAAAAACATGACGACGAGATTGAGGAAGTGCTCTCTGCTATCAACACAATCGAAAACAGCCGTGCTGAGCTTGAACGAAGAGCCCAAGAAACCAGAGATAGAGTGGCCATCTTGCAAGAGCAAGTGGACAAAATGCCATCAATGGACCAACTGGACGCAGATTATCACGAGGCCAGGGAAGTGCAAAAAGCTTCGTTGCCTGCGTACAACGAGAAGAAACGTGAACTGGACGATCTCCATCGCCATGAAGCATTGATCAAGGAGGAGCTTGGAAATGTCGAAAGAAAGTGGCATCAGCTCAATGACGAGAAAGCAAATCGTCGTCGTCACGTTTTTCAAAGGGCATCTGAAGTCAAAGCTGCGTACGAATGGATCCAACAGAACAGAACTGTCTTTCGAAAGGAAGTGATCGGGCCGATTGCGTGCGAGGTCACTCCAAAGTCGAACAACAGCGCCGCCTACCTGGAACAGCATGTTCCTAACGCTGTGCTCAAGTCTTTTATTGTGCAAGACAAGTCAGATTATGATCTCCTCTACAAGAAGGTGAGAGTTGAAATGAGTATACCCATCAACATTATCACAATCGATCGCATTGAGCCCCCGAAGCCCCGAATGTATTCTGATGAGATACTGACTATCTTGAAACGAGACCATGGTGTGATTGGTTACCTTGACGAGTCATTGGATGCTCCAGAGGTGGTCGTGGAAGCGCTTAAATCGAGTGCTAGTATTGATAAAGTTTTGGTTGGAAATGAACGCACTCAAGGTAGCATGGATAACAAGAACCTGGCTGGATTTCTTTCACAACCCTTGAACGAAGGTGGCCGATTGCGTGGATACTGCATTTTCACAAGTCAAGGAGGACGTTCTTTCAAATATACGTCTCAAATTTCAAACTATTCTGGAAAACCCTCGTTGCGGGTGGATGAGATAAGAGCTGCCCAGTGGTTGACTAGAGGATCTAGTGAAGAAGCAAAGCTGAGCGTTGAGCGTGATTTGAAGGAAAAAAGGAGACAAATAGAAGAGATTGTACCAAGGTTGGAAAGGACCAAAGGGGAACTTGAGCAAGTTCGGTTGACATCCCAGGAAGCGCAGGCACGCCTGAAGGACGCCCATGCGTTCAGGGTTGATGCTCAAAAGATAATCAACAAGCTCAATGCCTCTCAACGGAAGCTGGAGGCGATGGAGGAAGAGCTAGCCAAAGACGACGCGGAGGAAAAGCGGACAAAGGTGGACCAACTAAACCAGCGGATCCATCACTCTCTCAAAGCTTTGAAAGCTCACTCTGACAGCTACAAGCTGATGCTGAAGGCCACTATTGAAACTTCCGGCGCGCGACTTCAAGTCGAAGCCGCCACCATCGAAGAGAGACATTGCAAGTGAGTAGAGTTGTTTCATCCCATCTTCCGAATTTTGTGCAAAGAAATAAATGATTGATTCTACTTTTCGTTTTGTTTTTTCTATTGCAGGGATAAATTGGACGAGTCACGTGAAAAATTGGAGAAGGCTGAGAGGGATTTTAGGCAAGTGAAGGCCCGATTCAGTCAAATGAAAGAAGAATATCGTGCTTTACAGGATAGGGCAAAAACCGAAGCTCCCCTTGAAGATGACAATGGCGAAACTCCTCTGAAAGAAAAATTGCAAGTAGATTTGGCTCAGTATGAAACTGTGGATCATGCTGAAGCTGCTCTGGAAGAGGCGGAACAGAAGATTCGCAATACTGTAGCTGATAGAAATGTGGCACGCCTCTACGAAGCGAAACAGCAAGAACTGGAGGTAGCTCGGGATCAACTTGAAAATCTAAAGAAGGGCAAGCAGACTAAGATGGCTGCGATGAGCAATAAAGCTGAACCGTGGGAGGAAGCTCTTCACAAATTCATGGGGAAAATTGATTCTCGTTTCAGCAGATACATGAGTGATCTAGGTTGTGTCGGCGAAGTGCGCTTGAGAAAGGGAAAACCTGGGGCTGAGAAGGATGAAGAAGAGCCTCGATTTGAAGATTACGGTGTCGAAATCAAGGTCAGCTTCCGCGAAGGAGTCAAGCCAACCGTACTGTCTGCTCGTGTCCAGTCTGGAGGCGAACGCTCAGTGTCAACGATCATGTATTTAATGGCATTGCAGGTATGTCGTTCTCGGATACTCAGCCCAAGGAAAAGCTTATCGACGAAATTCTTACTTTTCTCTCTTCCTCCAGGATATGATGGTTTCTCCTTTTCGTTGCGTTGATGAGATCAATCAAGGATTGGACGAACGAAACGAACGCTTGGTGTTTAAGCGCATTGTGGAAAATTCCACCAAGCCTCCCGGTTCAAAGGGTCCAACGGATCACTGTGGTCAGTATTGGCTGATTACGCCCAAGCTTCTACCAAATCTGACCGACATGGAAGTGGAAGCGATGAACGTTGTTTGTATTTTCAACGGTGCGTGTACAACGTCTTTTCGTGAAAATTTCCTTTTGAGCACTTTTCCGTGACAAACATCTCACTATCTTTTTTTTGCACAGGTCCTTACAATCTCAAACGTCCTACCGATTGGGATGTCAAACGTCTTGTTGCCATGCGAAAACGTCGTCGATTGGACGATGATGGCGGAGATGAGAATGAATAAAATGACGATTTCGCTGCTCAAGTATTCACTTTTATTGGATATCCGAATATATTATTACGGACAGTAAGAAGTAGTTAGGGTTTACGGTTCTGTCTTGACGAGGTATTCGGAATAGGTTGTCTTCGTTCAATAAATAGAATGTCGTTTTCTGGTAATATGAACTTTGAAATGCTCAACTTTCATCGTCAACATGATGAAATGTTATTCTACTTTTGAAAGGCAGACCCACTATTCACCGGCATTTTGACCATCTTTTCGGCCACTTTCAATTTCGCGTGGTCTTTGACGACCGTATCTTGTTCCAGGAGTCGCTGAGCCATCACTTCTGTACTCGCCAACCAACTATCCAACGTTTCTGCATCGCCCATGGCAACAATCAATGGACCAAAGATTTTGTGGAAAGTATGGGGTGAGAGATCGTAGAAGGCTTGTTTCCCTTGGGCGAGGAGAGCGTTTTCCCCCACAAAGAAAACAGCTTCAAATGCTACAATGCTGTACACTTTACGGGCGCGACGTGGAATGAACCATTTTTCCGCAGATTCTTTGGCATTGGAAAGCAATATTTCAAGAGATCCATCCTTATGGGCGGAAAGGACGGTAGATGGGTAGCCGGCAATTTCTCTGGCAATGATTGCAGCTAACCGTTCTTTTACGAGTGTTCGTAGAGCAAAGCAAGGCCGTTCGGTAATTTCATCGGTGGTTTCCATGGAATGCTGAGTAGATAGCATTTTGCGGATGCGAGCTCGACGGTGGTCCGTCTCGGTTGCGTCTTCTTCCACTGTGTCGTTATTGTTGTTGTTGTTGTTGGCATGGTTTTTGACGGCTTTGATGACACTACCAAAGGTATCCAGAGTTGAATGGTAATTGTCTTCAAAAACTGGGTATGGTTCCAGAAAAGCGTCACCGAAGGATTGATTGTCAGATTCATCAACACTATGTTCATCAGAGGGAGTTCTTGCACCAGGGTTGGCAGCTACGTCTTCGTTGCTTTCCTTCGTCTCTTCGTTGGTAGGTTGTGTGGCCTTTTTCAGGGCTTTCTTTGTGAGATCACGTTCTATTCTCGTAATATTGTCTTTTGCCACAGCAAAGTATATATTTGCAATAGATCCCATGTAGATGGACGTGAAAATAAGAGTACATGGCAACCAGCAAATTGTGCACCATATTCCTGCCGTAGTTGTCGGATAATAGTCGCCATAACCCTTGCATAAGCAGAAGTTGAAATCGGTTGTGACATGACGTGCCCGAATTGAATTGTTGGAAATGAATACTTTCGAGGTAACTTACCACCGTTGTTAAAGTGACGACCGCAAAGTAGACGCTGGCAAGAAATGTCCACCCTTCAATTTGGCCTATAGTTACTGCGCCCACCAGCAGAAGGAACGACAATGGCAGCAGGACGGCAAGGACTCGACCAATTCTGTTTTTGTGAAAAAATTTACGGGTCTTACCCCATCGGAGCTGCCATCCGTTCCAAACGGGAAACACTCCTTTCTGTCACTTGTTTTCCAGAACAGCCTTGACATCCTGTGTGATAGATGACTTCGTATTTTCTTTGGCCAATTGTTGTAAACCCAGATGAGTCACTTCTGCTTTGTCGGCCGTCTTGGTCGCCATAGCTGTTTGCAAGGAAAACAGTTGAAAGACCTGAGCCACGCAAATGGCAAAGGCGGCGATTCCGATAAAGATATAAAAAAATCGTAAACACCTGAAAGACAGCCGTCTTGGGGGTTTCTACATGGCCATACCCCGCGGATGTCGCCGTGTACATGGCGAACAAGCATGTATCGTTGAAGGACCAGTCGGCTTGGACCGAGAAAAAGACCACACCACAAACAAGATACACGGCCATGAACAACACGATTGTCAAGGCGCTTCGTCGTGCCCAGATGACTTCAGCCTGAAATCCGATCTCTGTTTCGTGAAAAGTGTTGGAATAATCTTCTTCGAGGGCTTCCAATACTTCCATGTCAAAATTTGTAAGCGATATCCTGTCCACCTTCCCCTCCGCAATTTGCGATCTGATGGAGGATATCTTCTTGAGAGTGCTGACCTTTGCTTCTGCCGTGAGTGAAGCCGATTCCAAGTCGTGCCATCCTTCCGTGGACGAGTCCTCCCCACTTCCTTTGGAAATGATCACCGTCACTTCATTGTGTGATTTTGAAGATGATGTGGACTGATGATCATTGCTACTTGGGTCTTTGGGAGATGTCATGTTTACAATGAAACTACGGGATGATATGACTTCGCATAATTGATGGAGAGAGAAGAGGAGGTATTAATGATACGGGCCTGTATTACTCACTTCATCAACTGAAGTACGGAGACAAGAAGGAGCAAAGTCTGAGCATTTTCTTCGCCTACTCGACGCGTTTGATCATCAACGACGTTTTGTGATCACAACCAAGACCCTTGCCTCAACGAATTTTCACTGCCTGGCTGACTGTGAATGAGATACAAAACTCTTCTTCGAAACTACGGCGTAGAAAATGACACGTCATCGGGCCCGTTTACTACACATCTTTTACATACTACGACGTACCTACTCCGAGTATGGTACGTACGTATGTAATTCAGTCGTGCTACTAGAGTACTACCGGTCGGTATGATACTTCTTACTTTTACAGTTAGTTCGACTTCACCGTATTCACAGTCAGTTAAAGTACTTAACAGTTAGTACAGGGTATGTACCTTTAGGCACGGTTGGTACCGGTAGTACCGTGGTAGTACGGACCATGTACGGTAGTAAGGTTCTCGTAGCCCATCGTTCAAATACTACGTATCATACGAAGTACGGTATCGTACCCATTCTTCTATTCTTCGAATCCCTACGATCGACGTACGGTACTGGTACACTACCGGTAGTAGGGTAGGTACATACTCGTGGTACTGCAGTATAGGTACCTAATACAGGTACGTACCGGTACTACCGGTAGCACGAGAGACGGGAGTAGAGTAGAGGACGGTTGGATTGCTTTCTTGCTACCGGAGTATTATTTTTTATTATTGCTGTAATACAACGTTGGTTGTCACACCTGCTGCTATTATGAACATTACTAATATATTATGTACTCACACCAGACTGACTGCGCTGCAAGTCGTAGGACAGCTGCATCCATGTAATGCTAGAAAAGGCATGGTCGGATTATTGTTCTCGTCGTTGTCGGATGGAAATAATTGCCATTATGGTTCTCCTATCAAATCGTCGTCACGACAACGACAACGACAACGACAACGACAACATTCTTTCTATTCCACCCGCTCTTACCATGACAACGATGATTACGATGACACTGCTCCTTATTCCAAAACGGCTTTGGTTGTAGGATCGTCGGGGAGTTTGGGTCGGACCCTAACCAAATACCTTTCCAAAGACTTGCAGGTGAAAGTGATTGGAGCCGACGTCGTGGCGCCATCATCGAATGATGAGCAATATTTGGAGGGATTCGTTACCATGCCACTACCAACGGACGAATCGGCGCCATCATCGTTGCCCGATTTGACCATGGCACTGGTGGACGGACTGTCGCAACTATTACCGGACGACGAAAAGAATGCTACCGACTTGGATGCCATCATTAGTGTGGCGGGAGGATGGGAGGGCGATCCCGAATTGCCACCGCCCAATGCGGACGATTTGGACCGCCTGGAAGGTGCCCGTCAATATGGTATGACCGTTGAACGGATGATGAGCAAAAATCTGTACCCGTTGCTTGCCGCAGGGTATGCCGCTCATCATTTCATGACGGACCACGACGGACTGCTAGTAGCCATTGGTGCCACTGCCGCCTTGGGAGGGACCCCTGGCATGATGGGATATGGTCTCTCTAAAGTCGCCACGCATCATTTTGTACAATCGTTAGGTGAATTGACCACCAAGTCAGTCACTACCAAAACCAAACGACAACTCGCTCGGCGACTACGAAAGCATGTTGCCGATGATGCCAAGTATTTGAACACTATGAGCGTCATTGGTATTCTACCGACCATCATCGATACACCCATGAATCGGGAGGCCATGCCCGATGCTGACTTTTCTCAGTGGACGAAATCGATTGATATCGCCAAAGAAATTGGCATGTGGATCGAGCAGCCCATGTTACGGCCGCATTCGGGAAGTCTTGTCAAGGTCTTTCCAGATAACAATAATGGCAAGGGTGGTGCCACCTTCAAGTTGGTGAGATGATTCATCCTTGGAAAGATTGAAATAAAAATATATACGGAAGTAATATAGAGAAAGTGGTTCCCGAGTACTATAAAATGTTTGAAGAATAAAAAGGTTTGTATCATACTAGCTAGCTATCGTACTAGTTTTCTGATGAGATGTCGTTTGTTGTTGTTGTTGTTGTTAATTTTACACACCCAGCGAGGAACTGGACATTTCTCTTTCTCGTTTCGGTGAATCAGATAATTCAGTCATCACCCGCCTCTGGAAGCAATTCGAGTCGCAAAAAGCCCCGCTACCCCTGTAGTAAATGTAAAGGGTGGCAATCATGTGCAGTACTTCGGCAATCGCAGCCATTCGATCATACAAAACGGCGGAGTGGATGTATCCACCATCCTCCAGCAAATACACTAGACTACTTTCCAACACCAAAAACACCAACCCAAAAAAGAAGTTGTTCAGAACAAATTGCATCTTGATCTGGTACCCCACAACTGGCAATCGAGAGTCGACCGTCATTCGGATTCCAATTTCTACAAAGCTCGTGGCCAAAATCATTTCTCCTCTCGCTCCAAATTCTTTGGCTCGTAAAGCAAGAGTGCTAACAGCTACCGTATTGAGACAAGCCAACAAGGGAATAATGTTTCGATCAAAGTAGCTCGACTCCCTCCGTACCCGCAGTTTCACCTGAAGACATTCATCCAGCGCCATTGGATCGCGTTCAGCATCCAATTGCAGCGGCAAAAATTCAAACTCGAGATCTCGGTCTCCGTGGTTGAATCCAGGCACTTTGACATGATTCACAATGGTACCATGTGGATTTTCAATGGTATCTTCCGTATCCTCCCGTGTGGCCAAATCCAGTTTCCATATTCGTTTGTCCCAGCGTTTTCTTCGCTGCCGGTGTTTCAGAATCCCAAGTCTCAAGACCAAATCGTGTTCATCATGAGGAAACTCCCCAACATTCATATTGTCTTGTAGCAGCGAGGCTCGGTACAATGCGGACCACTTCATGAGATTTTCAGTGGTATTCAATCGACATACTTCGGCCTCTCCCAGTAAGTCAAACTCCACTGCGTTCAAAATCGAGACGGGTGGCACATACACGATGCGGTCATTGTCTCCCACCTCCGATAGATTGGTCTCGTACGCACGTTGCCGCCCATGCATCTTCCAAATTCGCTTATGGTAGGGATTGTTCATACCGTAACCAACCTCGTCATCCTTATCTGCGGGAGCATTCCAAAAGATGGTGACACGGAATTTCATTTCGACGCGACCGTTTACTTCGTCGGGTGCACCAATATACCACACCACAACCTGGAAGCGTATGCGACGTATCGCGGTAGAAGTGTGGAAGGTCTCATAGCTCACATTGGATCGAATCGAGCAAAAAGAGCTGTCGCGACGGAGTGGGATGGATATCACCGGAAGGTTGGAAGAGCTTTCATCGATGCACGGATTTCGACCAAAGGACCTTTGATGAGGATCGAATGTGGAGCGGATGGAAGACAGGCCACGTCCACCATTCTCTATCCTACTTTCACTGTCTTTTCTGTCGTCGTTGGACCAAAACTTTCTTGTTGAAGATTGCGGCGTCGGCTCTTCATCAGTGTGTTCTTTCTCGTCATCTTCCTCGATTAGAAGAAGCCCTTGTTGTTCTTCTTCGTCCGGCCCCTCATGTCTGTCTGACTGCATCATAGTGCGATCATGCAAGAACGATACAGCTGCCTATTGTCGGGAGAGAAGGATAAGTGATAAGAATAAACGAAAAAGAAAAAAGATTCTGGTCAAGTCGTTTTGATATCTCACATAATCAAAAGAGTACTCAAACGACGACAAAAAATAATGTTTGGCATGATGTCAATAGCATTCGTGCGGTAGTGCGATTCTTCGGATGTGATGTGATGATGTTGTGATGATGGGTTTTGTATCTTTTTTGCGTGGTTGGAACTTCGAAACTCGGAACTAACTGTAAACTGTAAACTGTACCGTCCTACTTCACTGTCATTAGGTACCGGTACTTCGAAGTCAGTACCACGCAGTATTAATTACCGGTACCGTACCTGTAACTGTAAAATAAATACGTACTCTATGATAGCTACTAAGAGTAGCTCTACTCTACTAGAGTAGAGAGATACTCTACTCTCTCTCTAGCTAGCTAGAGAGTAGAGTCGTAGTAGTAAAGTGCGACAGCAGTACGGTACCGGTATCGTAGTCTAGTAGTACGGTGACGGTACTGTGCTTACCGTACTTTTACAGTTAAAAGTGTTCCAGATCTCCAATCTAAAGTATTACCCTACTAGCTAGAGTAGTCGTAGTTAACAGAGACTACGGTACTCGACTCTAATTGTCGTACCCGCCATACTGACTGTGAATACGAGAGTCGAATTTTTTTCTGAATATTCTCACACAAGGCTCCATTCTACGCCGGAGGAGTTACCGTCTACCGTAGTACGTACCATATCTGAGAAGTTGACTTACCCGCCTTTTTGGTTGAACTAGCTAGGTAGTATTCGTCGTGATTTAGCAATCTAAACTAGCTATCTGGCCTGGCATTACTTTTTCACGTCAAGGATTTGCTTTATCATATCCCACGATTTAGGAATAAACGAAGTTTCAAAAAAATGATATCAGCTTGATTGGAGAATGCAGCTTGAAAAATCGAATTCAGGATTACGACGACAAAAGATAGCAGCTGACTTGGGACTTGATCCATAGATTGGAAATGCCTCTAACGCCTAGGAGGAGACCAATGCTACTACAGGATATCAGGACATATCCAGTAACTTTCCATGGGTTATCGAAATCCAGGGCAATGAATTTGGCAACCATGCATATGTAGCTTAGAATCATGAGAGTTGCGTGAACATGCTTTTGCCGTGTTTCGCTTGGAATGAATCCTCGTTTGCTCAATTCGGGTAATATCCTCCACAATTCCTTGTTGTCCGGCCGAAATGCAATTGATGCAAGAAGAGAGCTAAAGGTGGCACACTCCAGCAAGGAGGGGGATCGTAAGAGGGGTAACCTCAAAAACAGGTCGGTTGAAATGTCTCCGCAAGATTCCCTGTAACAGGCCCCGGTAATAAGAATGGCGTAACTGGGTCCACAAACTGTTCTCAAGCTTCTGAGATATGCCTTAAGACCTGGAGGCCAGCGAAGAAGCTGAGTTGTTGCCATAATACAAACCGCCACCCAAGATAAGACAGCAACAGTTTCCGTGGAGGCAAGGTAGAAGGAACTTGCAACGAGGAGAGACTTGAAAATTTCTTCGAGCGAATCAACGCGGCGGATGGATTCAACGACGGAACAAGCACAAAGAAATAGATGGCTTTGTCTGGAAATGTCGTTTCTTTTGCAGGTGTAGCACCACATCGCCAAACCCATCATTCCTAAATCCACCCAAGGTCTTGGGTGTTCTTGGATAGAGAAATTTTTCCGATAAAACACAGTCAACCGTGAAGCAAACCAAAGTGACAAGGCGGCTAGGCCGCATTCGATACTTGCAAAAGCTATTTCAGGCATCTTCGACATGGTTTGTGTTTGCGAAGATTGGATCTTCATGCAATTCGCAGATATTCTAGGTAGTTTTTAAAAGCAACGTCAAAGAACATGCCAACATAAAAAGGTATCATCTACCCTGAGTAGCGAATAAAATCCAGCGTGAGAAAAAATTCAGAGCGCGTAAAGCTTACTACCGTAGTCGTAAACGAGCACGACTGGTACGAAGTCGTTGAGTTCCACGGAAACGATCTACAAACAATTTCAAAAAGGAAAGGTGTCTTTGCCTCGTTTGCTACTTCGAATGATATCGCCAAAATCAAAGTTTCATCAACTTACATCACATTTTCGCCATTCCAAGATGAACCACAGAACTCTCGCTCTGGGGGCAAGGTTACCAAAAGTCAAGCGCCCTCCTGGAACTCGTCCTTCGGAAGCCCGTAACAGGAGTCAAGTCCATCTTCTTTCCCAGAAATTGCAACGTATGATGGATATCGAACGTCATCACATTATTTCAATTTCTAACCACGATGAGGATGACATTGATCTATTTCGCACTTGGATCGACTGGTGTCCAAAATACGAAGCCGTTCCTGGCGCAAGAGGTGGCAAAGGGCTACTCCACCACGTCTGCCGCAGATGTCGAAAGGTATGCTTTCACTTGCTCGACAAGTCCGACGGTGTGAAACAGCGGCTTTGCCTCGGCTGCTGGGTTCATTGTCACGACAAGAACTTGTTGCCCAATTGGTATTATCACAGTCCTCTAAACTGCAACATTTGCAAGAAAACTGCCAAGCCTTAAGATCGATTCTACTTCCAAATTACTTTGACAAGATACGTGGTACCAACGCCGTCGAACAATATTGATATCTCATAAAATATTTTTGATTTGTGGCCTGGCTGAAGTAATGCGTTGCGTTAAACAGGGATAGCTTCAGCATTTGTTTTCGACCCTCTTCTCCTGTTTGCTTGGTCAGCTTCGACGAGCCTTCTCAGCTGCCCACTTGGTACATTTAGGAGCTCTGAGGGTGTCCCGTATTCCAATAATTTACCGTCTCCTAGCACAGCGATCTTGTCGTAACCCAGGACAGTATCCAATCGGTGGGCAACAGTTATAACAGAAACTCCCTTCTCTACAAATTGCTTTCGAATTGTATCTTGTACCTGCCGATCGGTTTGTGCATCAACTGAGCTCGTGGCTTCGTCCATAACTAGAATCTTGCTCTTTCGGATCAAAGCTCTGGCGAGGCACATGAGCTGTCGCTGCCCTTGGCTGAGATTCCTTCCTCCTTCGGTGATGCGGCTTTCCAGTCCACCATTTGATCGAAATTGTCGAGCTAATTCCGGAGAAGCAGCTTCCAGAGCTATCCACATTTCTTCGTAGCTAACTTCCCCAGTTGCGTCCAAATTCGTTGCTACAGTTCCCTCGAATAACACAGGATCTTGCGGTATAATGGCCAGGCTTTCTCGGAGAGTCTCGATTGAAACTGACCGAATGTCAACGCCATCAATTTCAATACTTCCGCCTCCTTCAATTTCAACAATCCTAAAAAGGGTGAGAAGTAAACTTGATTTGCCACTCCCCGTTCTTCCAACCACTCCTAGCGTGCTTCCGGGAGGGACCAATAGTGACACGTCATTCAAAACAAGAGGAGATACCTCATTATATCGCATTGAGACGTTCTTGAAAACGACTCCTCCTTTCCAAGGCCATCCGTCCAGAAGAAGCGCTCTATCCGTGACTGGGGCCTTGCTCATGGGAACTTGATCTTGAAAAGTCGCCTCCAGTGCTGATCCAGCAGATCGTCTTTCTTTTGGAATCACGGATATCTCTCCTTTATTGTTGTTCTTTTCTGCTTCTTCGGCATCAATGTCTGTCAATTCCTTGACTCTTATGACGGACATCATGTTACTTTCTAGCTGGGTCAAGTTCCTGACTGCCCATGCCATCAGTCCAGTGATCGCCATGGATTGAGTTAGGCCCCAGCCTGCAGATCCTGCCTGAAGTCGTCCTTCTCGTGTCAGAATTATAGAGGCAATTGAAGTAGCGAAGACTACCGAGTTTCCAATCGCCTCCAGACTGATCGACAACCACCTGTCGAGAGCCTTGACTGTCGAGAAAACAGCTAGATTTGTGTCCGCTAAAGTCCTATGCCTTGTAGACCAAGTTTTTCTTGCACCGGGGATAGAACGAATCACCTCTGTCCCTCGAAGTGCTTCGGTAAAGTGTGTAACAATGGGAGATCGGGTACGTTGTTCTGTTCTCTTCATATCTCTTGCAGCCGGCCGAAATCGTCGCATAATCTTTACGTAGAAGCTGCCAGCAGCTGCAAGTGGAAGTATCATTGCGGGAGTGATCGCGCCAGATAATGCCAGCACAGAACTCATAATTTGTAGAGCGCAGAAAATTACACTTCCGATAGCGTCGGGGAGATACTTGTCGATAGTTTCGAGCTCTCTGCCAAAACGGCTGAGGATTTGCCCACTAGGTGTTGCATCAAAAAACGACATGGGGGCTCGAAATACAGACGACAGCATCTTCCGATGATAAAATGAAGAAGCGCGTTGTGCCACAATCATGATCAGATAAGACCGCAACCAAAGAAAAGCCGAAACAACCCCAGCAGCATACACAAGCCGATTCAAATATGCAGTGCCAAGTGTCGATGACATAGAAGCAGTACCGGCCATTTCCGTCCACTTCGCAACCGTTAACTGCTGGAAAAATCTGGCGCCATCGGCAATTACAAAAGATGCCAGCATGCAAATGATCAATACAGGACTACCAACTGCTCGCAAATAGCCAACGTAGGTAGATAATGGGACAGCTTCGGTAGTCATTTTCTCATCAGTTGATACCAGTCCGCCCACTCTTACGGAAGGTCTCATGGGTTCTCGAGTCGATGTGTCATTTGTTGCACCACTGGTGCCGTCGAATGCGATGAATTCATCGGCCCTCTCCACGTCAAGCTCGGTCTTGGTGACCCTCTCTGCAATCAAATCAGGATTGTTTTGTTGGTCAACGTTGTGGAATTCCGGGTCTGCGTGACAAGAACAGTCCGTGTCGTTTGTCATTACTTTATAACCACCAACAACACGAACGGTGCTAAGCTGATCAACTTCAGATCTATCTTCTTCATACACACTTTGGAAATCGTTTGTAGGAACGGAACCTCTCTCTTCCTTCACGGTCTCCGTGCTTTGAAGCTGATGTCCCCGGGATATGAGTTGATCGTAAGTGCCAGTATCAATGATTGTGCAACAAGTCGAGTCGCTCCTTGTTGGTGATTTCAAGCCGGTCGATCCCATCAAGATAACTCTGTCACATTGCCTTGGCAATGACGGGTCGTTCGTTACAAGTATTGTGGCAGCTTTTGAGCCCTTCAATCGCTTCACCACCCGTTCGAAAACGATCGATCCCACCCTAGCGTCTAAGGCAGCAAGACAGTCGTCCAATAAAAAGACCTTTGTGTCGTCGCCACTGTACAAGGCTCTAGCCAATGCAACTCTGGCACGCTGCCCGCCTGAGAGGTTTGACCCTTTCTCCCCAACATCCATTTCTGAGTTGAGCATTCCAGATGTCATGTCTAGATCCAGTCCAGCATCGTATAGAGATTGTACATATCGATTTTCATCAAATTCTCGGCCAAAAACCACAGCATCGCGAAGTGTTCCTTTCGGAAGCCATGCGTCTTGGGAGCAATATCCTACATTTCCGTGCATGGTTACCTCTGGTCTTAGCATCAATTCTTCGGTCTGGGACGAATTTGTGATACCGCTACTATTGACAACCAGCATCTTTGGGACAGGGGCCAATTCACCGAGCAATCCTTTGATCAAGGCCGATTTTCCCGAGCCGGTCGGACCTACCACAGCCACAACCTCTCCGGGCTCGACGTTCAGATTTACATCGCACAAGGCCGGCGATTCCGGCGGCGCTACTTCACCGTTGACTGGCTCTTGGGATGTACCCCAAAGGAAGCTCCCATGTTTCATTTCAATCTTACCACCACCATCAACTGGAGCTTTGTAATTGACGTAGGTTGTTAACTCTTCCGAAGTCAGATATGATGAGATTCGACGTAGAGCATTCTTTCCGGTTGCTATCGAGTCAATAACGTTGGGATAGAAGAACAATGGGAAACGAAGCTGATTGAATAATGATATTGCCGTGAAGATTGTGCTGGCAAGAATCGGTTTGCCCGTTTTGGCATACGCAGTCAACGTTACCACTAACACCAATGATGGTACAGCATTGGTTACGGCAGAGTTGATTGCGCGAACGATCCCTCGAGTGCGGTGACGACGCAGTTCGTCCTGTCGATGCTTGTCGATATCAGCGGCGAACTCGTCCTCCCAGCTCTGCACCTTCAACAGTTTCATGTTGCTAATGCTTTCGTTCGTCCTTTTCGTCCTTGCTCGCTTTGCTACATCTTCGTATTGTGCAAAGTGGTCCAAAATTCGTAGGATGATGGCACTGATTGGGATGACAGTCGACAACACAGCGACACCGTACCACACACTCGGTCCAAGGTACTGAAACAAAAGAAAGATGTACATTGCAATTTGAAGCGGTCCATCCCATAGCGTGTGCACCTGCATTGCGCCTGATTCAATGATGGAAGCATCTGTCTGCATGAGATTCAACACCTAGAGAAAATATTGTAGACAAGTTTTCGTTTTTCGTGTGTGTGTGAGCAAATCAACGCGTGCGATCGATTCCGATAGAAGCGACGGGGTTGCAGTGTGACTTACCCCACCCGATCCGAGCGCCTTCTTTTCATCGCTCAAATTTTGCTTGGCCATGACGCCACTTCCTCCTTCTGGTAGTCGTAGAGACTTGTCGAAGATGAGACCTTCCAAGGCCCCCCGGACCTGAGTCGACATACTAACCACGAGATGAAACATTTGGTTTTCTACAATCATTTTCGTTGACAAGACAGCCACTAACCACAGGGCGGCGTGGATCGACTTGGACACCGGCTCGGCAGTTCCAGCTTCGATGGATCGCAACAGTCGTGCCACGATGATTGCCGGAAAGGCTTGAATTCCAGTGTTCAAAAGACGCAAACAACCGGTCCAAATCAGGGTCGATCGTTGATACTGGAAAAGTGCCAGAAGCAAGATCCACGTTTGCGAATTTTTGACGGAATCGGCAGTCTTATTACCATTCGTTCGCAGTCGCTGCCGTTTGGCTTCAATTTTGTAGAGTGCCTTTCGCCGGGCACGGTCGTACGTGTCGGCGAGTCCTTCCACTGCCATGTCCATCTTGCGTTGGGGAGCCACTTCAAAGGCATCCTGTTCCGTCAAGGTGCGGTTGGCAGCGACGTCCAACAAGGGTGACACGTAACTGAACAGGAGGCGTGAGGCGATGGTGGCCTTAGACTCGCCTCCTTTCCAGCGTCCGTCCTTCCGGCCGGGAAGAGGATTCAAATTCGATACGATCCTTCGTAAGAGAGAAGACTTTTTGGTTGGAGAAATGTCGGCGGTCGATTCGACAGCGACTGCCGATAGTGGTGTCGTCGTCGTCGTCGTCATTGTTGTCGTCGTCGAGCGACGGAACAGTGAAGACTGCACAGATGGATTCGGTGTTGTCGTCTGGAGTTTGGGTTTATGGAGAGGTGGTCTACTAGCATCGGCATGGTGTGCAGGATGTAATTGATGCGGCACGCCCTGTCGTCGTCGTCGATAATGATGATGATCGTGTCGGTGCAGCGGATTACTGGTAGTCCCTCCGACATCGGCAGTACTTCCGCCCGCAAAGGGAGACACTGCCCCAATAGCGCCCAAAAAGAATAGCAATAATAACATGATGGCTGACGGTGACACAAACAGAGATGAATGTCGAGTAAAAGAACTTTCTGGTCGACGTCGACGGAGGAACCAAATGTAGTGAGTCCTCATGACGATGGTAGTTGGAGTAGTAAGTTACGACGGGTAAGATATACTCGTATGAAAAAGAAAGAATGTATGGAAGCGGATTTGTATAGTATAATGTAGCGAGAAGCTGTAATGAAGATGAGGTCAAACTACCGGTAGTGTGGCACCGTCAAGCCAAAGTTCAGATTGCAGTATCGAGAGAGGTTGGGTAAGGAACAATCAAAATCTTGATCTATCATAAGACGGCGAATGAATTTATTTGTTTACAGTAAGTATGACACAAATACGTCGAGGTGGCAAAAAAAATTGATGGAAGAAGGAGAAAGATCAAGAATCAAGATCGATGGAGTCGTCCGACTTGGTGTCGGAGGATGAGACGACGAGATGTGAGATGAAGTGGAACGAGAACGGAATCCTCATTAATAGGCGAAAGACTATAATGACCTCCAATGACCTTTTCCAATAAAATCAAAAGGACACTATAGTGAGTATCCACCAATTACTACCACCGGGTTAAACATTACTACCGCTATCGGTAATAATATCCCCGTCAAAACCCTATAATATCCCTTGGCAATTCGCTAAACCTAATAATATCCCCGTCAAAACACTACAGTGGCTATTATAGTCTTTCGCCCATATTATAACACACTCCCGCCATTGATCTCCGTTCACATCTTGAACAGGAAACGCAACTGCCAATGATATCCAATACTCCATCCCGAACAGATAACGCAACACCTAAATATTATACGACACTGCGACTACCGGTAGTACTCTAGAAGAGGCAGCAAAACAGCAAAATCACTCAGATCACCATCTTCATCTCCCTGTGAATCTTCCATCTGACATGTATCTCCAATATTTCTTTATTTGTTGCTACCGGTAGTGTTACAAATACAACCGGAGCAGTACTGCTAGCCCAATCGTTGTTGACCGTAACAATCACGGCAAAGGGAGTTTAAAGCGGCAGTGAATGTAATCGTTTACCTCGGCGAACCTGTGCGCGGAAACCCCTTGCGACGGACCCAAATCGTATGAACTGACAGTGATATCCGATACTACATACGGAACAGAAAACGTAATCGCCAATGTCATCCAACATTCCGAGGCAGCCAAATCACAGGCCCAATTTTTCTCCTTGCAACTACCATTAATATCCGATACTACATATGCAACAGAAAATGTGATAGCCAATATCATCCAACCCTACTAGAGCCAGCACAACCGCATGTCCAATTTTTCATCTTCCTACCTGCCGGTGACATCCGATACTACATACTGATTGCCGATGTTATCCGAACATCTCTGACAAAAATTGTCACGGCTCTCCGAATTTTCCAACATCACCGACACTTCATTACTTCTTCCTCTAGTAGTGTTACAAACACAACCACCGCGGCGCTTTTATCCCTACTGTTGAACGCGCCTACTGCCACCGACCACCGACGAGACATTTTCAAATGCCTACAATGCTTTTTGTCGACGACCCTGTGCGTGGAAACCCCTTGCGGCCGACCGCGGATGCCATCCGTGCCCTCGACGGGGAAGAGTGGTTGTCAACCATTCTCATCGACAACCTCCTGCAGACAACGCTGAAGGGATGTGTGCCAGACCACGTCCTAATCGGCTCTTCCGATTGTTATTCCTACTTCAGTACTTATAATGACAAACTTGACAAACATGATTGTGCAGATACTGTGCAAACCATGCGGGGTGGATTGCAAGCCTACGCCAAGAGTGAATTCAGGTGCATTTCCGCTGCTTGCCATCAGGGACACTTCTTCGTCGTTGATGTAACTTTCGACAGTCGCCATCCGGCCATCTTCAAACAGGTTAACGTTTATGACTCCCTCAGCATCACCAGCAGGCGGAGGGCAACTGCTGTACTAGGCAGGTTGCAGAGATTCCTGTCCGGCTTCTGCTTTCATGGTTTGGACCACAATCTGTTGCTACTCGAGAAGCAAGATTATGTTGTGCAACAAGCTGTTTTCCGAAACTGCCCCAAGCAGAACAACAGCCACGACTGCGGCCTTTTTGCCCTTGACGTCATTTGGCATTTGCTTGAGGGCAAGGAAATCCATTCGTCGGTCTTCACACAAGACCATATTGGCGCACTACGTGAGGCCTTGTACCGAGGGCTCTCATCCAACGCAGAATGGGCCACGCTCGAGAATGTGTCTTCGTTCTTTCCGGCATTCTTGCCCACGGTTCGGAATGAACCCAGTCCGGAGCAGGACGGAGCACTAGTACATGATACCGGCCCGGAAGACGAAGAACCAAAAGAAGACGAAGAAGTGGTAGCCGAAACCCATCCAGAAAACTTTACCCACGATGTTGAGGACGAAATTTTTGAGAGAAAGTTTTCCGAACCCAGTCAGGTGTTTCAGACGGTGGAAGAGCTAATGGTTGTCATCAATGATTACCAGGAAGCGTCCGGAAACTCTCTTGCCATCAGGAGATCACGTGGTTCATCCAGGGCGTTCGCCTGCATCTCGCATGCGAACTGTTCATTCCGGGTCGCTTTTGGCCCAAAGGCACGGCAGGAAGGTATCATCCTCAAGCGGGGAAACTGTAACCTGCGGCACAGCGGCGCCGCAGTTACTGCCGCGAAGGATGGTAGGTGTCTCAAAAAACGTTCCAAGGAAGTTATAAAGCAACTGGCTGACGATGTAGCGCTTCACAAACACGCCCCACCGACCGCCAATGACGTAATCAAGGCGGGCGTTCACAAGAAGAAAACCCTCCTGAGTTACAAACAATGCTACCGGGGGGTCAACGCCAGAAATGAATCCAAGATAATAAGCGATTCCATGAGCTTCCAGTTGGTTGGGCCGTACGTTGAAGGCTTTGCCCAACGAAACCCCAGTTCAACGGCTTTCATGGAAAGAGGGAGCGACCATCGTATCCAGAGAGTGTTTGTCTGCCCTTCATTCGCAAACGACGTTCTAATGTGCGTCCGTCCAGTCATCTCCATTGATGGTGCCCATATGAGGTCAGAGTGGAAGGGAACTCTATACTTAGCAACCGTGAAGTCCGCTGAGGACGAGTTATATCCGGTTGCTTTTGCGATTACGGTGGATGGCGAAGACTTCCAAGGCTGGTTATGGTTCCTACAGCACCTGAAAGCGAGTGCACCAAATCTCATCGCAGAACACTTCAGGCGGGAATGTTCTTACAGACTGTTCACCTTCATGTCCGACCGGTGTAAAGGTCTCAACACTGCGCTCGGCAATGTTTTCCCTGCCAACCACAACTGTTTCTGCGCCGTCCACATCCGACGAAATGTAGAAAGCAATCATGGCAAGAAATTCGCTAGTACGGTGACGGCGTTGTCCCAGACCACCTCACTGCCCGAGAAAAGAGCCCTCCTGACACAGCTCCAGCAGAAATCCCCGGGCGCCTACAAATACGTTACGGATATCGACGCGAATCGCTGGATGGACTCTGCATGGCTGGAAGACGAGAAATTGCCTCCCAGGTATGGGTTTCGGAACTCCAACATTTCGGAATCCGCAAATAACATGGTCGGTGACGCAAGAAATGGCAATTGGTTGGATGCAATTGATGGTATATTGATAAAAATGTCACTTCGTATTACGAAGTCGCAATCCAAGTACGAGGGAAAAGATGGTGTGGTGGGTAGTATCTTGGGGTTGGCCACGGAACGTTGGGAGAAATGCGTCGGATGCAGAGTGTACGCATCCGGCAATGACGGCGAAACTTATTCCGTGTACCAGAAGCTTGGGGGGGAATTGGAGGAAGAGTCACTTTTGAAGGTGCGCCCAGTGGATTGCGTGTGCGACTGTGGAAAGTGGCAGGCGATTGGAGTACCGTGTGTGCATGGTATGGCGTACTTTAGACACCAAATGAAGTTGAGGTTGGAGGACGTATTGGATCAAGCCGTTGACGAGTACTACAAGTACAGGACCCAACGGGAACTTTACCGTCGAAACTTTGTGCCCGTTTGGAGGCACTTGCTGGAACCAGACATGATGACATTGCCGCCTGACGGTGCTGCACGACGAATGCCGGGTAGACCGAAAACGGTGAGACTGAGAAAGAATTCCCGTTATGCCCATGAACCAGAAAAGTCGCCAACGATTTGCAGCCGTTGCCACCAGCCCGGTCACAATGTAAGAACGTGCGTAAGGAGAGAGGCGGTTAAGAAAAGAAATGCTGGGAATGGCACAGCAACAACCACCCACAGTGTCTTGTGAGGGACTGGCGGAGATAGTTACAAAAAAGAGGCAGGAAGAGTGGCGGTTGCGTTTTCTGTTATAGATGTGAACGAAGATTATTGGCGGGAATGTGTTATAATATCCATTATAAATTGCAACAGGACATTATAGGGTTTGGAAAGGTCATTATAGTGTTTTGACGGGGATATTATTAGGTTTAGCGAATTGCCAAGGGATATCATAGGGTTTTGACGGGGATATTATTACCGATAGCGGTAGTAATGTTTAACCCGGTGGTAGTAATTGGTGGATACTCGCTATAGTGTCCTTTTGATTTTATTGGAAAAGGTCATTGGGGGCTATTATAGTCTTTCGCCCAATAATAATATTATGATGACCGTGGCTGATTCACAGTCAATCGCTCTCTACTGCCGTACGATCGTACTACGGTAGTTGTATCGGGAAAAGATCAGATGACGTTGCAATGGCATCATCACCGGATCCCGACAAGAATGAAAATACGGTAGTCTATGAGGCCTGATATCCTACCCTCGCTATCCGTTCCACGACGATACGGTAGGGTTGCAGTACCGTACTTGTACTACGGTAGATTCATGTTATTACGTCGGTATTACCGGTAGCTGTTTTGCTACCGTTCTACCGGTAATAATAACTGCAAATCGCTTCTCTGTAGAAACCAACGGTAGACTACTACCGGTACGATGTACGATCGTACACGCATTATTTTGATGAAACGTGTGCGTGACTGACTGTGAACTGTGAATCGTCGCACTCGTTTTTCTATTTTTTTTTACAGTTTGTTTTACAGTTATTTACAGTTAGAGTTAATTTTTTTTCCACGGTCAAGACATATCATATATTGTTTGCCATTATTTCATTCACTTGTATGTACTATCACTCTTATTATCATTTGGCCTTTGTTACTTTATCTTTGCTATATCTTCTTCACCATGGCAAGCTCCTCCCACAAATCCGTCTTCTATACTACGTCCGCCCCTGCTGGTTTGAAACGACGACGACCGCGGTCGGACCGCTTGTTCTCAAACAATCCGTGTCGACATCGACGGAATTCGCAAACGCGAGCCGCATCAAGAACAACCATCATGGCTACAACGATCGGAGATCGATTCGTCCCCTTGCGACATTCATCAGGATTGATGAAATTGGATTTCTGTCGAAGTACTCTCAATCAAGGCAATGATGCTGCAACAACTACGAATCATTCGTCTGTCGACACGTATTCGATGTCATCGTGTGAATCGGATGGGACAGTCACGATTCAAAAGGAATTCCAACGGCACCTAAAGAGTTCCATGTGCAACATACCTATTCAGTTGCTTGATCGAAATGCACGTCGAAAATCAGTTCTTAATTACCAAGCCTCAATCACTGGTAACATCGATTTGAGGCATTCCAGTCATCTCCCACTAACAACAGCGACGACTTGGAACGCATGGAAGCTCTCTTCTATTATAATGAGGACGATGAATAGTGACCATGACGACAACATGAGTGGCAACAGAATTATCCGACAACTTAACCAAGATGCCATTCGTCGTCAAAAGATATCCAAAACGCCCATTCGAGTGCTTGATGCACCGGGACTGGTCAACGACTTTTACCTCAATTTGATAAGCTGGAGCGAAGATGATGTTCTAGCACTGGGATTGGGCATGCGCGTGTATTTGTATCGCTACCAGAGCAAGGAGACCATTCAATTAGTCGATTCAGCAGCAACACCATCACCCCTTGGGACGAATTGGGTGACAAGTGTGACAACAAAATGCCCGGAAAATCTCACTTCCTGGCAATTGGAATCATCGATGGAGGGATTTTCTTGTACGATACCATCCACATGTGCAGAGCCGACAATATCAAAGGCCACAACCAACCGGTACTGACTGTGAGTCTATCGTTTCGTCCACATTCCTTAACTTCTTGGGTCTTGCCGCTTGTCCAGCTGGGGGAGCGATTGCATCCGTATGCAACGACGACAGTATCAAGTTTTGGAAGATGAATGATCAGTCATCGAGGCAAGACCGGTGCCCAAATCTTCTTCCGGACCGTCTGACCCCGATTTGAAGATAAATGATTTGCAATGTTCCTGTCAGATTCAGATGGGTCGTAACTTTGACTATAGATCCAATTTGTCGTAAGTTTTCTTTTTCTCATTGAAACGAACGGCGATGATTGCGTTGTTTTTGACACTTTGAACATTAGGGATTGAAAACAAAAATAGCAGAAGCTGCTGTTTCTGTTTTAAGGACATGCACGAAGGACAACTTTAGTTCATCGGTTTTTTCCAACTTCGTCAAGACTTGGCTTTGTTGGAGTGGCCCCAACACTTTGCAGGGATTCCAATGTGATCCTCTAAAATGACACCGTTCCCGGGATCTTCCAACTGGATCTCAATGTAGGTAATGCTAGGATGGTCCTTGGAAAATTGTCTAACGTACTCCACTTGCCATTCGTAAAACGTTTGCAAGTCGCGGTCCGTTACATTCTGGTGTTTGGGCCAACGCTCAAAATATCCTGGACGGCGACATGTGGTTTTGAGTAGGTATCCCAAATTGTAGAATTTGTTGACTGATTCTACCCACTCGGTGGAGTTGCGTACTGCCAACACAATAGTCATGTTGGGATGGAATCGGTACATGCTTTCCAGTCTCATAGCAGAAGACGGTTCAAAGCACATTGCGCCACGAAAATGGGAAAGGTCCGAAAAAATGCCATGTGGGAATCCAGAAAATGGATCTCTGTTTTGTCGCAAATTCGACAAAACTCCTCTGGCAGCACCATGGTGGACAGCACTTTGATTTCCGCACACGAAGTAGTCATGAATGGAAGTTGTCCCACTTTTGTAAAGACTAGCAACGTAGACTGGATATGGGATTTTTATGGTGACTTCTTCTGGACGAGCATCGTCGCGGGGTGTAGGTTCACTAGTTGTTGGGTCGACGGAGTTGTGATTGTTCGATTTGCTCAGTTGTACACCAACTGAAAGATCGAAAGAACGCTTCTTCTTGGTAAAAAGGTCGTCTAGTTCAAGTGAATGCATGTGAAATGCTGATGACAAGAAAAGCAGAATACCGAGACAAAACACAAGGCTACACTTTGCACTGCGATATTCGAACGGTCGTCTCACTGCTGGCGTGAGAGTATCTTCCGAAACATATTGCATAAGACAAGGCGTCTCCCATCCTTTTCTCGTGTATTGGGTTCCATAGTTCATTGATGATGGTAGTTTTGTTGAAGCTTGGCCGCCCGACAAGCAGTTTTAATAGGAGCGGATTGTTTGAAGTAATTTGATTGACCAATACTCTACTACTCACAGTATCTTGTTGTTGACTGTGTTGTGATGAGCTCGGTCGTCTGATACAACGTACTTAGCGGATTTTTTTGTGACAACTATTTTATACACGTAATTCTACGTATGTTACTACGAAGTATTTTCTTGTGTGTTTTGAATGTGTTTTTAGAGAATTTCAGCAAGAGTCATAATAAAAAGAAAAAATTCTTCGCAACATTATTGTTCTTCTCGTTTAACTGTGTAAATTACCAAACCAGAAAACCATTAAACGTGCATTGGGTTTTTTGGATCTTCGAAATAAACCGCGTTTGCATGTAAGAATGACGATGCAAGATCGTTCCTAATTTTCAATTTGTTCCTTCTTCGTCTTCTCACAATATCAGTGAAAAGAGCGAAAAAGGGAAACCAACAACAACATCATTTTTCCCAAAAACTACGACGTAGAAACGAACATCATGTCTCTTTCATCTATCACCCCTCTAACCCCTTCTTCTGTCGTCAAGACCATCGGCCTAGAAGAATTGACTGTGAATGAACTGCATAACATCCCAGGGGTCAAGCCCCTTAGAATTCTGGTCACCATTCACAACATCAAGCCCTGTCTAGGCAATGTGTACACGAAGGGCCTCGGATTGTGGGTCCAGTACATTGTTCAAAAATACCTGAAAACAAGAAATATTCCTCACAAGCTCTATATGAAGTCCATTCTTACCGAAGGCTTCAGGAAAACTTCGCCTGAGACGGTCGTCAATTTCATCAAGCAGAACAAGATCGACGTAATCGTTCCAAGCGATGTTACAGATACTATGTTCCTGGCCGAGCACTACCACAAGATTGCCCCTCATGTAAAACTTGCTATAACCGAAAACGTAAAAATCTACGAAATAATGGAAGACAAATGGGAAAACTACAAGATGTTGAAGCAAAACAACATTGCCACTCCATCAACTGAGCTCTTTGACAAAGAAAAAGAACAGCAATATCCTTTCTTTCTGAAAGTTGCCTCTGGAACCAACGGTGGACGAGGAGTCTGGTACTGTAGAAATGACGATGACCTGAGAGACGCGCTGAAATCCAAGGAAGCAAATTCCAAGGCTGCCTTACTTCTACGACAGACACCCATCTACGGCGACATTATTTGCGCACAAGTCATTTACAAGCACGGCAAACCGGTTGGGTTTTTCTTCGCCAAATCCATCAAAGCAGATGATCTTAGCGGAATCGGAAAGAACTACGTCTTTAGCCGATCCAAGTCTGTAAGGGATATGAACAGCCACGTCAAAGTGGAGCTGAGCGAGGACCAATGGAACGATGTCTCAATAATTTTTGAGCAAATTGGAAAGGCCACCGATTACCACGGTATGATCGACATTGAGTTCATTGTTGCCGGGCCCAGTAACTCCATTGCCGAACGTGGGTCTGTCTGGTTGTTAGAATGTAATCCTCGTTTCTCAGGCGGTATCCACACGACTCTTTCTAATCCTGGCTTTTTGGACTTGTATTTTGACGTCGTTAACGGCAACCTTGATACGCAGGAATGCACGATTTGCGGCAACTATTCTCGTGGAGTTGACATGAGAGCCACCTTCGGCCAGTTCAAGCCGACCAACTTTTACATGGAGCACCCTTTCAAGGTTTTATTTGTCAGACATTGGCGAGTGAACAATTCTCACACCTACATTCCCCTTACTGTTAGTAGAGATAGAAGCAGCGACAAAAAGCCCAACAACAAATCCATGGCACACGTCGACAGTACCGTAAGCACCGCAGAAACCATCAGCGTTTCCAGCAGATAAATAGCACTATGTAATTGTCGCTTCATTACGGTCTTCAGATGTTTTGTCTTTTTGTCCATACTATATATAAGCATATTACGAGTAAAAACGAAAAGAAACTACTTCATTTAATAGACTATGGCAGAATTATTCTTTTTCTCGTCCTTTTCGTTGGAAGAATTGGAATTGCTCCTTGCATTTGATTTTCGCTTGGTCTTTTCTTCTGGCAATGATTTCTGCTTATCGCCTTCTTCTATTGGTACGGCGATGGCGACAGGTGTTTCGAAATCTGCCACATAATTAGGGTTGGAAGCCGGAGGTGGTGGGATTGGCGTCATTCCGGTGTACATCACCTCGGAAGGTGCAGAAGAAGGGGCTAAGGGGGGCGGAAAACTTTCAAGATCGCTGTTGTAATGGTCGTAATTGTCTTCGAGCTCTGGGGGAGGATTTTCAACGTCCTGTGGAGCGTCTCCAGGATTCTCGTCTGGTTGTTCTGACGCTGCTGGGGATGGTTTCGGCTGTTCATTACCACTGGTTGTCGTGATATTGCCATCAGGAACATCTTCGTCGCCTTTCTTAGTTGAGCATTTGACGTAAATGGTGTAGGCCGCTGCTATCAGAAAGATGACGCAGAAAGCAATGGCGATCGGGCGGATAAAAATTGCAAAGATTACACCACAGCAAACTGCAGTGATCTCCAACACAGTGATACACGGCTGACAGCAGCCCAGACAACAGACCAAGCCAGATATCCTGATGATCATTTTGAAAAAATGAATCAGCAAGGCCAACCCAATGCCCCAAAGGACCAATATTACTTTCCATACAGTCAAAAATGTGCTTCCCGCGTCTCCAAGCATCCGCTGTCCTTCTTGATCCATTGGTATCATCATTTCCCCACTGTTCTCTTCCCCTCCAAAAGCGTTGGTAACCAGATCAAAGACTCCCAGTGTACCCAATGTTCCAAAAATCGATATTACTGGCACAACAAAGACTTCGACCGAATCAATAATCTCGTCCACGGCCGGAATACACTTCCCAATCACTTCAAGCAAGGTCAAAATGCTTAATACGGCAATGGAATACCAACTGGCCAAAATTGCTTCCATAGTTCCGCCCATATTCAGTAAGTTGGGATCGGCATTTTCCACCACGCCCAACAACAGCAAGGTGAGGAAGGGGCTGATGCCGGTATTGCCGCTAACTGTCAAGGACAAGGCCGAAGACGAGACGTAATCCCAGAAGGAGGCCATTGTGACGTTGATATTTTGTTCGTTGTTTTGTGATAGCTAGGAGTAGAAGAAAATGGCATTTCAGGTGAGCTTTCGGAGCTCCCTTTTAGCCAGGTTGGATGTGATAAATGAACCAGAGAGCTGATTTTGCTGTGAAATCAAGCATCACCCATGCCTCTAGCTAGCTCTACTAGACCGAGATAATCGCAGTTTCAAGTTTGCCGGATACGGAAGATCAAACAAAATCATATCCGTTGAGAGGCAAGACCCACAGTACCGCACGATTTGTTGTTTCGGGGGAGGGGGGCAGGTAAAGAGTTTCACGACAACATTTTATTGTGAGAATGTCCCAAAATTAGTCGTGCTACGTGTCTCATTCGTTATGAAGATGCCATCTCACTTCGCACGGAGTGCATCCACAACAGTCAAGAATGGAGCCAACTACTAGCAAGTATCATATCGTTTGGCAGATACGTAATTTTCAATTTCGATCTCTATTCTGCGGAACGATGAATCTAATTTTTTTCCAGCCAGCCAAATGTAAATGGAATTATGTCTATAACCGAATCACCGCCGGCGGTAAACGTGAATATCCGAATGGCTTCACAAGAGGATCTTCTCGCCCTAGAAGAACTCTATCCACGTGTTTTCCCGGATGAAGACTTGGTGCCACTGATTCGAGATTTGTTGGCGCTCGGTCCACCTGAGGTGCTGTCACTTGTTGCTGAGGATTCTGTGAGAAATACTGTGGGGCACATCATATTTACAGAATGTGCAGTGGGCCCAAACGAAACTTCCGTGGCTCTATTGGGACCGCTGGCAGTCACTCCGACAAAACAAAATCAAGGCATCGGAAGTGCACTGGTACGACGTGGTCTTCAGGAACTCTCCAAGATGGATTTGGCAATGGTACTAGTATTGGGATCGCCCGATTATTACTGTCGGTTTGGCTTTCGACAGGAACCCTATGTGGTTCCACCTTATCCGTTGCCACCCAACTGGAGTTCAGCTTGGCAGTCGATGAATTTATATCCAAATGCCTCTTCTGAAGGTCGGGACAACAAACGGCATCAAGGGATTGTTGGAGAGCTAGTGGTCCCGTATCCTTGGCGGGGGGGACATCTATGGTCGTAACAGGTTATTTCGTCTTTCAACAAAAGATGGATCAACATTGGCTCTATCTTTTCAAAAATGCTCGTTTATACGTCATCCGACTTGTGCTGTGAGACAATTTCACCCACACGATGCGTCGCGGACCCTCGTTTCGACGGCTTCTGTTGGGATTCGTGCGGAGTCCACCCAATAGCAAAGATAACTTGTGCCGACGCCTTGACATCTTTACCGTCTTCTGACTCAAGAGGATACATCTCGTCATAGAGACAAGAAGCGGCCAAAAAAACGTCTCTGCTTGTTTGTTCTCGTCGAAGTGAAGCATTTCCTTCTCCCATGCGTTGCAGATGCTCCATCAGCACGGCAGCTGCAGAGAAAAAAACATCAGTAAAATCCGAACGGAACAATGTAATCCCACAAAACACCGCTAACGCGCTACTTACCATTGGGGTATGATATTTCTACAGTATCAATGTCAATCGTAGGTAGTGCAAACCCTGCATTTTGCATCAACGCTCCCACATCCGACAGTTCTACAAACGGTCCGACATGAGTTCCCACTCCACTTACTCGCTCCATTTCGGCCAAGGTCAATGCAATGCGCAGCTCTGGCAGCGTCGCTCCACCAATCATGGAGAACATGAAGCATCCATCAGGTTTCAGCACACGAAATACCTCCTTGAAGAGATTTGGCAGATCGTTGATCCAATGCAAGGATTGCGAGCTCAACACCAGGTCAAAAGTCCCATCAGGAAACGGCAGTTTGTCTTCTTCGTCAGAATGCAACTTGTAGGATTCACACCGTTCCTTGGCCCCATCCTCCAAGGGGATGTCGTCATCGGCATGCAGCATCTCGTAACTCGAGTCCAACAGGACCATTTTGCGGATTCCGCCAATACCGCCAACACCTTCAAATGCATCGTCTGCGCTGATGGCGTTGTACAAATGTCCGACGCCACTGCCCAAATCTAGCGCCAATGGAAAGCCTTCTTCGCGTCTGATATCGTCCAGTCGGTCCACCAATCGCAATGCCATTTCTTGTCGAAAATATTCATAATCCACAATGTCGTCATCGTCGCCAACTTTGGAGACGTCGTTGTTGTTGGCGGCAGCTGTTTGACGCCATTGTTTACGAGCACGAGCGGCATTGTCGCGTTGCAGTCGCTTGACATTTCGATCAAAGGCTAGGGATGTGGACGTGCTGTTATGTCTGACGGGTGATCTGATTAGTAGGTGATGACAGATTTTTGTGTGTTTACAGCGTGTGTTTTCCCTTTCAGGAACAGATCCAACGACGGATAGGAATCGGGAAGTGGTGCATTGATGTTTCAGAACCGACGAGGGAAATCTTGCTTGGGCACTGCTGCTGATGCCATTGTAAGTACGGCTTACTAGTGGCTTCATATTGCAGAAGAATCCGCCACTGCTACCGTTCGATCAAATGAAAGAGGTCTGACGGAGAGATACCATCGTCATCACAAAATAAATACAACAGGGAGTAGTAACATAACGTTTCGTTGTTCTGATGTTGCGAACTTTGACTGTGATGAGGCCGGGACTCCGTAAAAGTATATTAGAATATGGAAATATAATCTTTTCTCATAAGTGTAATTTGAAATTTTGTTTTCGTACAATTACTGGAGAATGGAGAGTGAAGAATGATTCATCGTGACGTCACAACAAAGAGGTTTACGGTAGTTTGGTTGCATGTTGTGACGCTGTGAAAACCTTCCATTTTTCCTACGTATCATACGATCCCCACGAGTTCCCAGAAAAATCCATCGGCAGAGGGACAACAACAACAACTTCGTGATCAGTCAATAATGCCGCAGCACGAGCTTTCCAGCTGCATTTTCCAAATTTCTGCCATGATGGATGCATCACAAAAATTGTTCCTGGATCAGATCGAGTCGAACCTTCAAAGTCCTAAGGATCTGGCTTTGTTTCGAATGGCACTTCTTGCCACAACCGAGGATGAGGCCAAAAGCAACGATGATATGACTTGTCAGGGCCTCCCGGCCAAGTTCGTGCCTATTTTGGAGCAGAGTGTCCAATGTTTTTTCAAATGTTTAAAGAGTGCAAAACCTTCACAAAATCTCCATGGTGACATGGTGGAAATCAAGGAATTAAGCCGACTGTTACAAACCTATCGTACCATCGCCCAGCTGGATCCGACACTGAACGAAGAGTTGGGCATGCAAGGTTCCCATCGTTTCCTTTCGCAAATCATGAAGTTGGACGTACATACTCTGGATTGCTGTCGTAATGAAGACAGTGACAACCATTCACAACAATTTGGAGAAGAAAATCAAGATACCGTGATGGAATTACAAGATCTTGCTTGCGAAATTGTCACATTCTGCAAGTCCTTTCCGTTGGTGGCTACACCTCTGACGCCAGATGAACTTCGAGTGCGACTTCCGCTACTCTTTGAAGTCAATCCATCTACCAAGGATAGAGAAGGTCTTTCTATCCTCATCAATCAGGTGACGACACGGCAGAGCGCGCAGAAGGATGTGGGATTTGTCATGTGGCCATCTGCCGTAGTACTTGCGCAATGGTTGGTGGATCATCCCGAGTTGACAGCCAAGCGGGGCCTGTCGATCTTGGAACTGGGTGCGGGGTGTGGTCTCGTGGGACTAGTTGCCGCCAAACAACAACAACGACAACAACATTTGCACACAAGCATGTGTGACGACTTGAGAATATCTCCCTCTGTCATTCTTTCTGATTTCAATAGTGTCGTTGTCGAAAATTTGGTCGGAAACTTGATATTAAATGGATTACAAAATTTTGGTACTGCCAGGGGTCTAGACTTTTACCAACAGACACCGACAAACAGTGAATGGGTGTCGATGGACGGGGAACGATTGCCTCCAGTGGATCTGATACTGGCTTCCGATATCATTTGCCAACCCGAGGATGCCTTTGCAGTGGCACGTACCATCGCATGCGCCTTGAAAGTCGGAGGAACTGCAATTATGGTGAGTGCCAACTCGAAACATCGATTTGGTGTGGAAAAGTTTGAAGAGGCGTGTGATGCTGTGCAATGTTTGTCGGTAGGCAAGAAAAACGTTGGCCACATGTTCAAGGCAATTGCTTCGACGATGTCAATGACCTCGGGCTTTGTGGAGGGGATGGCTCTAACCATGTACACGATAGAAAAGAAATAATAGGTTAGGTGATCGCAAGCAAATACAGCAGCTAACTGCTACGACTTCGTAGATGACGTAGAATGGCCGAAGGGAAATGTACTACTACGACTACGGTAGCTATCATAGTAGCCACGACGTACTACGTAGTGGTTTGAGAATGTTCTCCATTAGGGTTTGAGACCTTCGAACTTCGCGCCAGGCCAAAATTTCGATCCGTTGATATTTTCCACTCACCGTTTTTGAATGTGAAAGATTGATTGATCTCGTCGCATCGTCACAAAAGGGCCTCTTCCACCATGTCTTCCGAGCTCCCGTCATCAACATCTTGGGTCGAAAAAACTGTCATTGGGGTTGCCCTCCTCGCTGGACTTCCTTTGGGTTTGGTCCTGGACGCGGAATTTCTTGGATTTCGGAGGTTTGTTTGGATCGGAGCATCGTTCCTCGGTTTATGGAATTTGCTGTTTCTGGACCCCAAAAGTGAAACGGCGAGCAGCGTTGACAAGGTCTGCTTATCGCTTCTATCGGTAGCCTTGGTTCCACACTTTGTTCAACTCGTCAAAGACCAAACTTGGATGGGTCTGGGAGTACTGCCTCCCTTTTTCATGATTATCCATGCGTCGCTGCACACGCCGCTTGGCAGTGAGGAATTTTGGCGGCTACGAGCATTCCTGCATATTTTTGCCTTCATTTTACCGTACTTGAATCATTTACCATCGGCACCCCCACCACCTAAAACAGATGACGAAATCCGACACGAGGAAAGCGCGATTTCTGAAAGGTCCCCTAGGCCTGAAGACAACAAGCACGGCATGGCATCCAATGCTGGCAATGGGAGACCTACCAAGCAAAGGACTAACAAAAAGAAGAGATGAAAAAAGACTTCAGCCAAAACGAGAGTTCGAGTTGAATGGCATCGTCGGTTGAATAATCGATCGCTGAAGGACTGCTTTTGTTTGCATCGGATGGCAGACTAGAATCTCTAGTTTTATTGATTAAAGCACATTACAGGCATTTTAACTAAGAAGGTTAGATGGTTGTTGTTTTGTACAGTTACTGTCTAATACGGCTCTTCGGGAGGAAAGTACTAGGAGGACCTACTGCAGTATTCGTGCTACCCTACCACTACATTTTCTACTACCGGTTCTAGGTAATACGATGGAGTACTCCAGTAGAAACAAAAAACGGTGACAAAAATCTGGTGCTACTAGAATAGTCTACCGGTAGCTAGCTATAGCTATCTGGCTAGAGAGAGTGGAGAGTATTCTACGTCGTAGTAGAGTTGAAAATACCGTACCGTACTACTCCGTACGATTTACGTACCGTAGTATTTTTATTAGTCGTTGGTCGTTGGGCGCAAGGAGGAACAGAAACAACGAGTATCCTTAACTCTTACCTAGAATTCGGGACCAGAAAGGCAGGTGCGCGTCGGGGGAGTCTCACATCGTAACAATCGCCTATCGCCAACATTCAATTTTCACTCTCGCTCAACCCCTACTACTAACAACTGAGTTCTACTGTCGTTGGCTACATCTAGCTAGCTACGGTAGTAGCTATCACCTTTGATGGCGGTTATCGTCGTTGTATCCGACAGAAGAGAGAACAAAGTAGCACTATCAATAGCAGCAAGAGAAGGTCGAGCTAAATCTATCTTTTGAAGAGTGAAGCTAATCTTCCATCCTACAACTGGCTTGTTGGGACTGGGAGCGCAACTGTCTTACTCGTCCCAAACATCATAATGAGCAATAAGAGAAAAGTCAAATTCCAAGGTGTCCTTGGAGATGACGGAGGCGATGAACAAGCATCAGCATGCTTGAACAGCTTGATTGATCGCTCGTGGAGTTCCAAAGAAAAGGGGGAGAGTGTCTTTTCAGAAAGCACGAGCAATCACTCGGACGAAAAAGACGACAAAAGTGGAGATTGGACCGTGTCGTCATTTGGTCAGAGTCGACGGTTGTACGGTAGATCAAGAGAAAAGGTAGCTCTAAGGCAGGCCTATCGTAGCATTTGGGAGGCAGAGGCTGGCTCCAAGCCGACTGTGCAGTTGGCATTGATATCCGGTTTGGCAGGGTCTGGAAAAACGTCCCTCGCTATGTCGCTCAAGCAACACGTACTTGAGGATGGGGGCTTCTTCTTGACTGGAAAATTCGACAAAATGCAAACATCACAGCTCTACGATGCTATTGTCTCTGCTTTTACCCAGCTCGTGGAAAACGTCGTAGAAAAGGGCGTAGAATCCGTTCGCGCGATGAAACAAACTATTCAGGCAGCAGTCCACACAGAACAGAGAATATTGACGGACATGATTCCTGCCCTGACAAAAATTTTGGGACCCTCTCGCAAAGATTCGCCCAAAGAGTTTCGACAGAGCTCTGATGAAGTGAGCTCCTTTAAGTTTGTCTTCCGAATGTTCATTCGGGCAATCTCGTCTCCAGAGTTCCCCATTGTACTCTTGCTGGATGATTTGCATTATGCCGACGACGCCTCCCTGGATCTGCTTCAGTCATTGGTGACGGACTCAGCTAATGATGGTATCCTTTTTGTTGGTACTTTCCGAATCGAAAAGAAGAATGACAGGATCAAAAGATTTTTGAAGCAAATCGAGTCAGTTGATCTCACTGACATCCGTCTTGCCGGCCTACCTCGTGAATCAATTGATGAAATGGTCGCTGATATGTTCTCTGTGGTGCATCCAGAACAAATCAAACCCTTGACTGATACCTTCTACAATCGCACCAGTGGGAATGTCTTCTACGTACGGCAATTTCTTCTATACCTCCAAGAAGAAAAGTTGCTCTCTTTTGACGAGGCGGGAATGGAGTGGGTGTGGGATGAAAGAAAGATATTAGACAAACTCACGTTTCGAAAATCCATAGAACTGATGACAATTCGTCTTTCCAAGCTACCAAAAGGCACACGAGAGGTTCTTGAGGTGGCTGCTTGCCTTGGTTCACAGCTTGATGAGAAGCTGCTAAATCGTATTTCACCCCGACCAGTATTTTCACATTTACAAAAGGCAACATCAATGGGCTTCCTGCAGTATGACAAAGAGAGTGACAGGTATTGGTTTTCGCACGATATAATTCAAGAGGCTGCCTACAAAATGGTATTGTACCAAGAGCGCGAAGCGTTTCATTTAACCATTGGTCGAGAGCTATGGAAGAGCTTTGACGACATCGAAGAGCTCGAGGATCACATCTTCATCATCCTGGGACAAATACGTGAGGGCGCCAATCTGATCAATTACCAAGAAGAAAAGAATGACGTTGCTGCTCTGTGCCTACGAGCGGGCGAACTCGCCATTTGCGCTTCATGTTTCCAGACTGCGTCTGAGTATCTTTTACTGGGGGTATCGATGCTTGGGGAAAATTGCTGGAATGAAGAGTACGATCTCACGTTGGAACTGTACAATACAGCAGCAGAAGTTGAATATTGTGTCGGTAACTTCGACAATGTTGAAAAGCTAGCCTCCGAGATTTTTGCAAAAACGAGACTTTTCCCAGACACTTTGCGAGCCCATTCCATCCATGTCTACTCACTTGGTAGTAGAGGACATATGCTCAAAGCCATCGAACGTGGTTTGAACGTACTGGAGAAGTTGGGAGAGAGATTTCCCACAAAACAATCTCCGAACAGCGTTGCTGTTGCAATGAAGAGAACGAAATGGCTAATCAAAGGAAGACCAAACGAAGAACTTTTGAGATTGCCACTCATGAACAATCCAGCCAAACTTGCGGCCATGCAAATGATGAACATCATGTTTCTATACGCCTACATTGCTGTACCCTCGCTGGCTCCTCTGATTTCGCTAAGAATGGTGAAATTGACTTTGGAGTACGGTCTTTGCGATGTCTCAAGTGTTGGCTTTGTGACCTATGCCATGTTACTGTGTGGAATAGGCAGTGACTTTGACGAGGGATACCGATTCGGAGACTTGGCGATGAAGATATTCGACAAATTCGATACGAAGGCATGGATCGGAAGAATCGCTGCTTGGTTCTATGGATCTGTCTGCACTTGGAGAAAACCAATTCTGATGATTTTTGATCCCATCAAAAAGGCACACAGAGTGGCCTTGGAGACTGGGGATATTGATTTTGCCATGCTGAATGCTAACATCTACTGCTGGGAATCCTTTGATATATCCACACTCCCAAAGGTCGAAAAGATTATATCTGGCTTTTCCAGCCGTATGGACGCATATGGTCAGGAATCAGTCCTCATGATGATTAAACCCCTTTGGCAAACCGTCCACAATCTCACTGGGAGAGCCCATGGGGATCCGAGAGTGTTGACAGGTCAAATCATGGAGCAAGACTACATGGTCCAGTATGCTCGTGAGAATAACAAGACACTTTTGATATGGTGTCACTTCTATCGTCTCTTGCTTGCATATTTGTTTGGAGACATGGAATCTGCTGAAGTTCACGCCAGTGTCTGTCGAGTGGCCGAGAACAATCCTTTTGGTTCTTCGGACCACGTTTTGCTGATGTTCTACGACGCATTGGTTACCATGGGACAGGGGAAAATGAGCCGACAACAGCAAAAAAATGCCACTCGATGTGTAAAAATCTTCAAATCATGGTCAAAACAGTCTCCAGAAAACTTTTTGGGCAAACTGTACTTTTTGGAGGCAGAGCTTGCCGCTGCTAACGGTGACTCCGATCGCGCCCATTCCAAGTATACTTCAGCGATTTCTCTGTCCCGAGAGGGTGGATTCATTTTGCAGCACGCCTTGGCCAACGAACGAGCCGGAAAATATTTTTTACGCCGAGGCGAGAAGGAACTTGCACACAGCTACTTGAAAGAGGCTGTCGCGGTGTACCAGAAGTGGGGAGGGAAAGCCAAGGTGGACCATTTACGGAATGAGGTTTTTCGATCCGGTGTTGCCCTTACGCACTCCAGCAGTCGGGCGTGAGGCATTATGAGGAGGAACTGACGGATGTCGCCAAAAAAAACAGAAAGGGGAAGATGGGCAATCGCTCGTTGCATTTATTTTCGTCTGTTTGGATAATATTTTTTGTTCTACGACGTTATTGTATACCACCGCAGTATTTTAAATTTGCAGATGAAAGTAAAGAAGGATAGAATTGTGAAAATGACCAGTTTTCTGTACGGAGCGAATACTGTGCGTTATAGTAGTATGACCCATTATCATTGACTGCCAGAGAAAAAAAACTGTAGTCACTAACCTATCTATTCGTCCTAGCAGTAGCTCAAGAAGACGACGCATGATGAAATTACTAAGCTATCGGTAGGAAGTTCGGATATGAAACGAAGCGGTAGCTACGGCTGTGTTAGACTTTCTTTTACTATGATGATATGCGTCAAATACACGAAAAACAGAGAAGAAATAGCGACATGCGCGAGGAAGACTAGCCAAATAACAACGTTGCGGTTATTAAAAGAGCACGTTGTGTAGCGAGACGAGTACGGTACCGTGTACCGTAGTTGTATGTCCTACCGTGTATTCTAATAATTCTTTCGTGTCGTGATGACATACCTTGACAACAACATCCTCTTCACGTTGCGTCGCGACAGGAACACTTATCGTTAGAGGGTATCAAGATGTTATCTAGTAGTGCATTATCCGAAGAACAGAACCGGCTGTTTGTCTCCCTTCAACAGGCTGCAAAAGGCTGGAAGTCATTTGACTGGCCGAGCAAGGCCCCACAATGGGATGCAACAACAAATCAGAACAAAGAAGCACGTGATGCTTCGCAA
Organism: Nitzschia inconspicua; assembly: GCA_019154785.2. Lineage (NCBI taxonomy): Eukaryota > Bacillariophyta > Bacillariophyceae > Bacillariales > Bacillariaceae > Nitzschia > Nitzschia inconspicua. Next base: position 1,580,594 of record JAGRRH010000001.1, on the reverse strand, counting down.
GTGGCTAGAAAACAGCTCTCGGAACACACAAAGTCATTCAAAAAGTCGGTCAAGAATGTCGAGACAGCTGGAAACACTTTGGGGACGGAACCAAATGAAGAAAATATCGCCGCGGCGGTAAAGGCGATCGAGAATGTGGCCAAGCTCGCAAGAGTCACTGTTAAGTCATATCAAGGTACGCAGAAACAATTATCAGGGGCTCCCGATCTTGCAATTTTCATCAATAATTTCGAACATTATTTGCTAAAAAGGATGATGTTTGCCTTTTTTCTTCTTCCAGAGGAAATCGACAATTTGACTCGTAGAAGCAAAGCCACCGAGTCCGCCTTTGACAAACTCGCACAAGCTTTGGGAGAGGCACAAGACCCTACTGCCTTTCTAGTCGCCGCAATCGAGCAAATGCACACCCAACAGCAGCAAATCCAACAATTGATGCAAAACGTCGAGGAGATTACCGAAGAAAATGCCAATCTTGAAACAAAACTTCAAAAAGCTCAACAGCAGCAAGTCAGTGCGGCGCCGTCTTCTGCTGGAGGCATGTCCAAGGCAGAAAAAGAAGAGCTTATCCAGCTTCGTCGAGAAGTTGCAGAATACGAAGTAGAATTTCGGTCCCTCAAGAATCAAGACATTACGATTCGCAAGCTGGAAGCACGCATCATTGAACTTCAACAAGGAGGGGAGGAAGAGTTTCAGAACAAACTAGAAGCTGCCAAACAAGAGTTGGCCGAAACGGAAGGGCGACGCACTGCCGAAGCTTTGGAGCGTGAGGCAGCAATGGAGCGACGAGTCGAATCTTTGGAATTGCAGCTCAAGGCCGAAATGGCTGGAAGGGCTGCCACTCAAGCGCATTTGTTGGAAGCCAGTGAGGGTGCAGGTGAACGAGAGGCGGCATGGGAGGCGCAGCGCCGTATTTTGGTTGACGATTCCGAGCGGGTGCGAGTCATGTTGCACGAGGCAACAAGGGAGCGAGACGAACTTCGTTTGAAGGTGGCTGCTTTGGAAGGATCAAACGGTGGAGGAACTCGGGCGTCTCCATCCAGTGGCGGGGTCAATATGAGCGACTTGTTGATTGAACGACAGGCGTATGAAGCAGAAGTGGCAGAGCTCTCGCACACAGTCAATTCGTTGCGAGAGGAACTCTCTTTGAAAGATAATGCCATTTCCGATGAAAAGCAAACTTTGAAGCTGCGAATTGATGTGTTGGAACAGGAAGTTTCCAAACTCACGAATGAGCTTTCTCACATGGCTATGGAGTTGGAGGCCGCCCCATCCCAGTCGTTGGTGGATAGTATGAAAAGAGAGTTGCGAATTTTGAAGCGATTAGAATACAATGCTGATGATCCAGATTTGCCAGAATCCAATCCCGAGATTGCTGGGGAAGATCAGGAGAAGGATCTTGAGTCCGTGTTGGTGGCGAAGTTGAGACGGGTAGAATCAGAGTTGGTGAGGGAGAGAAACCATGTCTCCGAGATCCGTCGCGAGTGCGACTCCCTACGAGCAGAGAAGAAGGAATTGGAGAAGTTGAAATCTGAGGCAGATGGTGTTATCGCGTCTCTGGAGAAGGATCTGGACAGGGCCATCTCATCATCTTCGTCCCCTTCAAAGCCAAGGCAGAAGAAGTCACCGCTAATTGCACCAAGCGACCCAAATACCTTACAGATCGTTTTGGAACCCGATTCTGTTCCTCCTTCGGCAACACCAATGGTTGAAGCACAGCCGAGTCAATCTATCAGTGCTGCCGAGAAAGCGGCGGATGATCATTCCGTTGCCACCATCATTATGGCTCAGCGAGATCGCCTTCGTGCCCGGTGTGAGGCTCTCGAAGCGGAACGAGACTCGTTCAAGAGAGAATTGCAAGTTCAGGTTGATGCTGCCGAATCTCTCAAGGCTGACAACACCAAGCTGTTTGAAAAAATGCGATACTTACAAAGCTTCAACAGCGGGTCGTCGAATCGGTCCAGTACGTACGCTCGACAAAACTCTCGAGATTTGGATTTGGAAGCTCTGGAGCAGCGCTACGAAGCTTCGGTAGACCCATTCCGACAATTCAGCAAATCGGAACGACAACGCAAGCTAAACGAAATGTCACCCATGGAACGAACTGTGTTTGTCGTTGCCAAGGCCATGTTAGGCACCAAAGAAATGCGAACCTTTCTCTTCTTTTACGTACTGGCTATGCATATGCTGGTGTTCTTGACGACGTATCACTGGTCACACAGCGACTCTGGCCACGATTGTCAGTTGGTACGAGAGACATTGTCTCATTTACCTCCTGTCGATACTCGTGGAGATATCCCCGGCGCTGCGTCTTCCACTTAGAAGTTGACTCCTTGCGGAAGGAACCCTTTTTATTTTCCATTGGACTTACTCTTAAACAGAATAGAACAAGTCTTGCATCAGTCGTCAAACATCCTATGATATTTCTCACGTATCCCAAAACATGAAAGACAAGATGATGAAACTTTAGTGTAGTAATAATATTATATGTTCAATTGTACTACTCGTATTATAACTGTCGGTATTACGAAAAAGGTAGAGAGTACTCTCTAGTCATAACACTCCAACTTTCAACTTCGTGCTTGCAGTTATTATTACTGGGACTTCAGAGTTTCCGTTTCTACAACTGTAGTACGACGTACAAGGTTACTACCGGTAGTCGTACCGGTATGTATGACCTTGTCTGCTCTTTTGTCTTTGGTCGGATTAGTTTACCCCGAACCTGTCCGTAGGTCCTACTCGGAGTACATTTTAATCTGTCCACCCTCCACAAAAAGTTATTTACCGGTAGGTACCGTAGTACGGTACGTCTTAACTGTAAGACTGATTACTACGTACTACGTAGTACTTCCGGGAGGTACTCCGGAGTTCGTATGATAGTACCTACGTAGCAAACAATTACCGACGACGTAGGTAAGAAGTAACGGTACTCTGGTCCGTCGTGCTGCAAGATAATCCAACAACAAAACCACCATCAACATTCCTTCACCCTGCAGCTTCCAGTCTCCTTAAAGCCCTACTTTGACGGCCTGGACCCCCCTCTTCTGATGTTAGAATGGCGTCTTCATCCTTACACAGCACCCTTGTTTCCGTCACTCGTCGGCAATTGATTCGGTCCAAAGTTGTGTCGCCCTTTGGAGGGAAAGGACTTCACAGTCCTCGACATGTCGGTAGTGTCGCCCTTCCCTTGGATGGACGGACATCATCACCCATGAACCGGCATTCGATTTATCTTTCGTTTCCACAATCCTCCTCGACAGCCCGTTTCTTCAGCAAGAAAAGTAACGATGAAACGGAGAAGTCGTCGTCCAAGGGATCCAGCAGTAGTTACAACAAAAATAACGACGACACTGACGATCCGTTCGGTGTCCACTTTGAGGATGGATCCGATCTCGGAAAACTGGGCCCGACTAGTCCTCCTCGATACAAACGAGATGCTGTCACGGGAAAATTTACTGGAGAACAAGAGACGGAATTGACGGAACGAGAGAAAAAGTTGCTGAACATGGACCCCATTGAAGAGCAAGAGTATTTATTGGACAGGGTCATGAAGGAATGGAACATTGAAAGCACCGGAGATGATGGAATGGATGAACCAGAAAAGCTCTCCAAACTGGCCAAACGGATCCGAGAAGACAATATGGGATTGAATATCCTAGGCCGAAGTGTCGAGTCACAAGCCTTTCGTGGAAAGCTGGATGACGGAGAGGATGCCTACGTGGACGAATCGGGCTTCTCCAAGCCTCTCAGTCCAGCCGAGTTTAAAGTCTTCCAAAAGCACATGAAAGACGAGTACAGCACCAACATTGACGAAGACGATATTCCTGTGGAACCAACCAATCAACGAGGAGGTGAACCCTCCATGTTGGGTGGATTCGCCGACACGGAAGAGTTGAACACCAAATGGATGTCGTCCAGTGCCATGCGCTTTATGGACGATACCAAAGATGATGATCCCTTTTCGGACTTGTTACCAAGTGACCTCAGTCCTGCTCGATTAGTGAACCGCCGAAATGCCAAGCCCATCCCCCGAAAGCTCCTGCATCACAACAACTTGGCATTGCTGCGACGGTACATTACACCAGCCGGCCAAATCATGAACCGTGTGCAGTCCCGATTGGGTGCCAAGGATCAACGGAAGATCGCCAAGCTCATCAAACGTGCTCGCCATTTGGGCCTCGTTCCAACTTCAGGACAATTTGTGGTGGAGGCACTCGGAAACATTCACGAGAAGGACATTCATGAGGACCGAGAGTGGGAGCAAGAACTGAAGCGACGAGGGTTGGTAATAAAGAAATCCGAAGAAAAGTAAGCTTGTGAATAAATAAAGAGAAAGAGTAGCAATGCTATACATAATATATATGTATCTCTTTTTTTGGGGGATGAAAATGAAAAAGTCGTACTTGTCAAGATAAATTCCAGGTTGCAGAATCAGGCCCTGTCAATCTCCATCGATTCATGGAGAGCGTCCATGGCTTGTCGAAAGCTGGAAAGATCCATGTTGACCATGGACATTATGGGACTTGGCTCCGCCGAGGCCATCTTTGATGAAATGGTAATGTCTGGTGTATTGTGCGGCGCCATGTTCGCTCCCACTGGCACTGTAGTAGTAGTAGTAGTAGCTGTTGTTGTTGTTGTTGTTGTTGTAGAAGGTGATTCGAGTTGTCCTTTTGGCAAAATCTTAATGGGAGAGTATTCCACTGCCTGAGCGGCATGGAACAACACCCGAACTCCGTCCGGCGAGGACTTGGAGGACGGCGGTCGAGTAAAGGATGGAGTGTTTGTAGAGAACATACCACCACCAAAGAACTGCTGTGACGGAGGAGTCAGCAACAAATTCGAAAGCATTTCCATGTTCTCAGGCGAGGAGACCGATTGCGTCTCTGTGCAAGTCCGATGCTGTTTAATGTCAATCGGAGTTGGAAAGGGAAGATTCATCAAAGCATGAAAACTTTTGCATTTCAATGGTGTTTCCAGGATCGAGGAGGTATACGGGCCGAATCGAGAGAAGTTGTAGCCTGGACTGGCCGTTTTGAAAGGTTGGTCGGTACTTTCTGAGGAGGACTTTTTTGACGACCGAACTCCAGACTTCTTGGCTCTCTTCCTGATTGAAGGATTGCTGGTAATGACATCTTCCTTGGATGTTTTTCTAGTGGATGATTGGGATACTGCCACGGGAACCGTCTGTGACAGCGACACTTTTGGAGAGCTCACTTTCTTGCATGGACGTTGCGGAGAGATTCCGCGATCCTTCCCTTTGCGCTTGTTGACGTAACGAGTCTCGGATGAATCGACACTACTAGTGCTGGGAGTAGCCTTGCTGTGAGGGACGCGATTCAAAGTGCGCAACTTCTTCGTGTGTCGGCCGGAGTTGGTGCTGTTGGGAGTCGGAGGGGACTTTTTGTTGGGTGTTGGAGTATCGGCATTTCCGGCCGGACTTTTTGCACCTTGGTATCGGATGAGATCGGACAACTCTTCTGGGTCGGATTCTTCTCGGAAGTATGCATGGGCGTAAACACAGCGGCCTGTGTAGTCGCCATTTTTTTTCTTGCGAGGACTGTCGGTAAGGAGGTTCAAAAACCCGTAATTGTTCATTTGGCGCTGCAAGGAAAGGAATTTTGAGTCTTTGCATTGGAAAAAACAAAAACAAAAGTCACTGTGTTAGAGTAATGACAACAAGACCGTTTCTCGAACCTGTGGTTTGGCTAGAACGTACGCTGGAAAAAGTACGACAGGAGAGTGCCGAGGCCGACATGTTTGGAATGCACCTCCACGGCAGTTCCGTCGTGAATCCAGCGACAAACGTCTGGTGAAGTGATGTGACTATGATGGACCATGGCAAAGAGTCGCACAATAAAGGAGGATCGATGGTCCAAGGAAATACTGGATAGGACCTTGAGGGAATGTATCTTGGTGACAGATGCTGTACGAGTACTGCGAGTACTAGTAGAATAATTGGTGGAAGCATGTTGTGAAGTTGTCTTTCCCGTGAGAGTCAAAGTAGCTAAAATCTTGGGACACGAGAGCTCTGGGGGCGGTGGAACCACTTTGGAAGATACTTTCTTCGGAGGAGGCGTGACGCGACTGGACGTACGATTGGCCATGGTGGGAGAAGATGTTGAAAATCCGGGAGAAAAGATATCTTTCTTGACGATGTTTCGTTTTGGACGTTGGTTCGTGGAAGTCAATGTCATTTTGTTAGATAGGTTGAGAAGACCACTTCCTTGCATGGACGCATTAGTAGCAAATACCGTCTTGGTGTCATGTTGGACAGCAGATGCTGTTCCATCGTCTTTGTTGCTACTGGATGGTTTAGCGGGAGTAGCGACTGTGACTAATGCTTTTGTTTGGTTTGATTCCGACATGGAAGCGATAGCTACAATCTTGGCCTGTCGCATGGATCGGTCAGATCCCGTAGCCTCTGCAATGCTACCGGCGGTAGTACTGGGAGTAATTGATGGGGTAGAAGTCGTGCTGATGGTCGGCACGAAGAGAGGAGGGGAGATCTGTTGCTGCTGGGAACTCAATGGCACAGACGGGGGTGGTGGCTTCATTCTAGTGGGTGGAGTCTTTATACTCGTTGTGCTTTGCTGTCAAACTGTGGATTATAGTGATTGTGACAGGAAAACGAACTCCGAGATGGTAATAGTAGTAGTAACGGTGGTAGTATTGGTCGCTGTACGGTTAATTACGCGAAAAGACGCTGTGTGGGCATTTGAAAAATGAATGCTTCAAAGACTGCCGCTGTCCCCCTGCAAATCGAGCAGAGTACAACACACATCATGGTGGAAGAGCGGGGCCCCGACCGCGACTGGAAATGTTTTCGTAATTTCGTTGACGATCGATCACAGTTGATGATGCAATGCTGATATGCCTCTTTGCGGAATCTTCCACAGGGCTGTTCGTGTCCGAAGTGGTCATTGGAGACGACAGCTGCTTGAGGAATAATATGGCCTGTCCGCCGTACGACGAATTTTTTCCCCGAGATAAAAAATTTCCCCCCATAGCGTTCATACGCAGTACCGGTAACTGTACCGTATTATTACTGTTTTACGAAGAAGAAGTAAAATATATAAAATCATCACCCTCGCTCTCTCGTTTCAAATTTCAACCACCGACGGTGACTTCACTACGGTAGCTCTAGTAGAGGCCGCATTTTCCTTACCTTCTTCCCCATTGCCATGAGACGGGCTATTCAAACTGGGATGCGACGGGGAGTGGCACTGTCCAGGTTACAGCCACAACAACAGACTACACTAGGCCATTGGATTTTCTGCGACGTTGCATCGAGTCACCAAACACAAACCACATACCGACGGCATCAGTCCATCCCTTCCTCGCCGTCTAACAGTGATACTCCGGACCTCTCCTATATTCAACAGCACTACAAGGTCCATCGACGAGGCCAACCAGGACATGGATCCAGAGAATATCTTTTGCTACCGCCCCATGTAAAGTCCGTGGAACAAGTTCAGTTGGACCCCACTTTGCCGGCAGCAGCACTCATGGCGCATCGCAACATTCTGTTTGGTGCACGATGTTTTGGGAAAGATATAAGGTTGGTGGACGTTTGTGGCCCACTGGTCCAAATGGCCGTGGAAGAGGCGGAAGAATACGGAGAACAGCCGCAGGCCATGGCCAATTTGAAAGGTCTCTGTGGGTGGGTGAAAAAATCTCTCGATGATATGCCGCAGGAGGAGAACCGACAAGAGTCATCAACGGTGAAAGTACTACTACCATATAGTAGCCAAGTACTGCAGGAGCTACAAGAGACCGATCTCGCCGCCTTGGAAGCGGTCCAAGCCATCGCTACGGGTGTGCCTCGTCCTGGTCATTCCGTAGTGGGACAAGGGACCTATCGGGACGGTCAAGCGGCATGGGAAAAACTCGCCAAGGAATACATCGAATTGGGGTTGGCCGAGGAAGCCAATCTGTATCAACAACATCGAGGACGGCTAGTGGCCATTGAATCCATGGCCGACACTAGTCCCAACTATTTAAAGGCGGCTGGTGGTGCCATGGCGCGGTTCTTCTTCTTATAATGTACGAGAAACACAACAGTAACACTACAACAATAGCAGCAGCAGCAGTAAAGAATGATGACATCAGGATTGTTGAAGTGAATACTAATAATTCTCCGGTACTAGATTTTTGCTAATTTCCCAAGGGTTAACTAGCTAGAGACAGACAGACAGACAGACCCGAGATACTCAATGTCAGACACCGAAGAAATATACGACGACTAGCTAGCTACGACGTAGAGAAAACATAGTCGACTGCTGTGAGTGATGTTTCAGATGTTCTTTGCTGTTGCTTTGGAGCTTGGAGCCCTCCAGAAGGCTATCAGCTAGTAGATGTCCAGTACAAACTAAAGTTGTAACGAGTTAACTGTATCCCTACCATTCAACATGCCACCTGATCCATTCACCGGAATTCCTGCTGACATTCAGGCCTTCCGTGATGGATGGACCGAGATAACGGACCACGGTCATCCGTATGAAGTTGTACTCGCCAGGGATTTCTCAGATGATTACCTTGCCCAGAGAATCTGTGGTACGTTTCAGAACATGGGAGATAAGGTGACAGCCTCGTTGGTGTCACTAGGAAAGGAGGTCAGCCGTGCCTCAATACTCGAACTTCTGATTGGTGATGTTGCAATCGTGCAGTTGGAACAATTCACCACCGAGATGCTCGTCAAGCAGAAATTCCCCCCCCTCGCTCCCTACGAATACAGGGACTTTCTTTACACCAGGTGGTATCGGTCCCGCTTCAATCTCAGTAATGACAAGTCCTTCGCCCACTTCATGCCTCCTGTTTCTGGAAGGCACGACATTATCATCATGGATTCTCGTCGGTTTGCTACCATACATTCCTGTACCCGTGGATTTTCCCAAGCTGGGAGAACAGGTTCAGAAGACAGTGAAGTGTGGATGGAAGCAGGAGCCATGCTCCGGAGGTTAAATGAACTAGAGGTCGCCATCTTCTCTCGAAGTGCATCGAATCTTCTCAACCACGGAAATGGATCTATTGTTGTTGATGACGAACTCATTGCTTCTCGTGCCTCTGACGTGGAGCAAAAGGTTGTTTCTAATCGGAAGGCGGGAAAAGAGGGCCCGGTGGCTGATTGCGTTGCATGTGCCCTATCAAGTGTCCTGCTTGGGATGAGATTGCGTGTGAAGAATGATCCGGAGAATGTAGAGCAGCTACTGCATACACTTCCCCTCTCTACCGCTTCTGGTAACGATCTTGAAGTAGCCTTTGATCTTGAAGTAGCCTTTGATCGAGGGTATGGAAAACTTAGCAGTGTGGAAGCAATCGCCAGCCGCAACCTTCACGTTGTTACAGTTGCTGGGACACTCGGTTCTCGACATCCATTCAACACTTCCGATGAATGGATGTCCACCTTGAAAAAACCTAACAGTTGGGCAGCGGTGCGCAGACTGGTTCCTGATGAAATCAATGCTACTGTCAGGGACGATGGCAGGAAAAATTGGTACGTATGAAGCAGAACCATCTGGAGCGGTTCTCTCATCAATTCTGGAGGAATGCATAGTATCATGGTTTGGACGCCACAAAAGCACCGCCATGATGGCAAGTGGTTCCCGCATTGAGAACCCCACTTTAGACAGGCTGAGGTCGTCTGTGAAATGCATGAAGGGAATCTTTGAAGTGGGTCTCTTACGCTGGAACAGGAATCATGCAATTGGGGTATCACCGGATGCAATCTGTCGTCTTGTTGTGGAGGAAGCACCCGATCCAGTACTGTGCTGTTTGGAGATCAAAACGAGGGTTTCCGAAAGTACAATTGCAAAAGCAGAACTGGCAAGGAAAAAGCATGGTCATTTTGTCAACTGTTCCTATGGTGATGCCGTCTTCAACGATTGTGTTCCTGCCGCCAATCGAAGTCAAGTGCTCCATCAAGCTCTGGTAACCGGATTTCAACATGGTGTGTTCGTTGTTTGCAAACTGGAAGAGGGTCAGGGGAGCATCGTTCAAATTGTTGCCATCAGAATATCTACCGAAAAAAGAGAGGAATATGCCAAAAACCTGTGTAAGGTGGTTAACCCACTCCTTGGGTTCCTTCACAACGAAAACGTTATTGCGCGAGGAATTTTGATGGATAGTGACTTTCCAGATTGGGTGACTGACCCCCATCGAACGATCTTGAAGACAAGGGCAAAACTGTACTACGGGCACCTGAAACTCATAAGCACAGAAGAGGGAGATCTGCGACCAACGAAGCCAGTGTCAATTTACAAGCATTCAACGCAGTATCGCTACAACAAGCACAAACCAGGGCTTGATAAGAATACGTAAATTTCGGATAGGGTAGCGTTTCACACAACGGGTCCTTTTGAAGCAAAGTACGTCTTCAGAATGCTGGACGCGATCATGGTCAATGCCTGGAGAGCATATCAGGCAGTGACTGTGATTTCACCGTGGCTACGTGCGCTAGGGTCACCCCCTTCATTGGCACAGGTGAGAACTAAACTCCACAACTTTGTGGGGGTAGAAGATTTTGTTGCAGATGTTGCTTTGGAATGTCTAAGGCGTTTGGCGGCACAGAAGGCCATCCCACTGTTTCCGGCAGACGTACCACAAGAAGAAAGGGAAGAACGGCAGTTCAAGAGTGAATTTGCTGAGTACAAAAAAAAGCATGGATGGCCAATCAAAAATTTGCTTTGAAGAAGTTTGCTAGCGATCCATTCCTAAAGAAACTGAGGCTATGCACTTTTGTGGATCACAGGCCCCAACGTATCAGGGACGTCCAACCAGTAATCCATGAGAACGGGACTTCCCAAAAGGTGGTGAGGAGGAAATGTGTATTGTGTTTTGTCCCTGGGAAGATGATTCCAGGAACATCCACTATCAAGTCAAAAGAGATAGCCAACAACAGCACATACATGTGCCCAACATGTATGGTTGTGCTGTGCAAAAAAACTGTTGGAAATTCGGGTGCGAAATCGTGTCATACATTGTGGCATGAACGCCAAGATTTGGAGGCAGAGGGGAGCAAATGTAGGAAGCGCCTCAGGGTGGCAAGGGAGATGAATGATGATGAAGCACAAAAAAGGAAGCTTCACGCAACAAATGCCGCTATCAAGAGACATTCGCCAGCAAAAACAAGCCAACAAATCCAACGAAGCCAGACTCAGGTGGCAATAAACGATCCACAAGATCCACAAGATTCATTTGATACCGTTGAAAACGTTGTCGAACATGTTTTGGAGAACCTAACAGAAATGGAGCATGGAGAAGAACACGATGACGAGGAAAAAGAAGACCAATACGAATTCTTGGACATGGAAGAATATAGTGATGGAAGTGACAAGTAGGAGTAAAATCGAGGATTAATGGTTAACTGTAAAGGTGATAGTTTTAGTACTATTATCTCTACCAGTAGTAACAGAAACAACTGAAATAGTAGTATCTAGCTATTAATGGCTAGTAGTAGTATTGTTGCCTACTATCTCTAGCTAGTAGAGAGTAGTTTGACGTAAGGTACGACGTATTAGTACAACACGTATGTTCAAACGATATGTAGGTAGGAGGCTACGTAGCCCTGGTAGGACTCCATACCGTCCCAAATTGGGACGGTATGGTTTTTTGTGTAGCCGCTGTAAAAAAACATACCATACCGTCCCAATGATGGGACGGTATAGAAAATGGTAGGAATAAGTCAACCAAGTTTACGTGATCTAAATGAAGTAATAAACTGTAAGTAACTGTGAGTTCTACTTCACATAACTGTAAGGTCAAACTCTACTAAACTCTGGAGTGGTACGAACGTACAACAATAGAATTTAACCTCTTACTGTCGTACCTGTAACTCTAAACCGTGGTCGACTGTCCTTCGAATCAAAATTGCGCATCATCATCTTCTTGTTTGTTTCAAAATGCCCCCCTTTCGCAGCTGCTATTAGCTATTGTGGGAACAATAATGCTAGCATGGGAAAGAAACCGAAGCATCGTGTTCGACATGTCCCACCCGGTCCCTGTGGCATTTGGTTTCAAGCCGTACAAGCGAAGAAGAAACAACGACGTAGTAGTACTAATACCGACGGCAGCATTGGCAATTATCATGGACAACTCCAGGAACAACATCAACCACCACCACCACCGTTCACAGCTGCGACGGGGGAAGGTTCTCATAACGAAGGCTATGAACTGACTCAACAACATGCCTACTCGCAAGATGGGAAATCTCTCGAAAAGTCCGATCAGCTGGAAGATACACTGTCGGCATGGCAAGCTATGCAAACGGAAACGAATGTCACTACGCCATACAATCCAACTCCATGGGCGACTACTATTCTGGATCCCGAAGAACGCTACCAGATAGTCCGGAACAACATACCAGATCATTATGTGACATTGTGGGAAATTTTGCGGGGCGACGTGGACATGAAGATGGCACCGCAACAGAGGTTACGAGTGTTGGTCCATGCCGTGGAAATGTCCAATCATCACAACATTTGGACGGTCGACTTGCGGGATGATACCGGAGCCAGTATCAAGGCTTGGATGGAACCACGTTTCATTCAAGACCAGCTACGGAATAGTATGATGGACGACAATGAAATGTCCATGATTCGACCGGGATTGGTGTGGATGTTGAAGGACGTCAGTCTGATGATTGTTCACTCATCGTCATTGACGGGCAGTTCCAATACTATGTCCCAAGAACGTCTGCAACGAATGCTTCTCATCTCTGGACAAAATATTGAAAAAATATGGTACCCCATTGGAAAATCAGAAGAAAACGATTTTGAAAACCACCAACACCAACAACCAAATGGGAGAATCAACAACGCAGGGTGTCTTTCGAATGTTATTGATAGTTCCTATCCTCCAGAAGATACAGTGATTCTCCACCAGCAACAGGTAAATGATGATGCGATTGGGAACAATCATACTAATAGAGGAACAATCGAAGCAAATCCAAATCAATCACCTGAAAGATATTCCCAACAAAAACAACAACGAACGCAGCAAGATGTACCTGCCAATACCGTCGACATTCTATCTCATACCAACCAACATGCTTCCCAGACTCTGACCATGGACACAGCGATAATCTACGAATCACAACAACCAGAAAGTCAGGTTGGGGATCTCTCACAATCCATCAAGACCACGGCACACTACACTGGGGCCAGCCTCAACACCCAAGAAACTCTCGATCGCCAGAAAGTACATACAACAACATCACAGAAAGAATCATCCACGCAACCATCACAACAGCGACCGGTAGAAACCGGGAGGTCATCAAAGCCATCGCGAACGCCCAAGAAACGACAAAGGGAAAATCATCACCAAGAGTCCACACCTGTTCCGAACAAAACTCCTCCCCGGTGCCCCGCTTCACGATCGACGCAAACAAGGAGTCCAAACAGATCGCCGCGAAAAGTCTTTTCGAGTGGTGGCCTGTGGGACACGCCGAATGAGTTTCTATTGGAAATGATTCAGCAAGACGAACAACGTCAGAGTCGATCCAGTGAGGAAGCGTCTGTCCAAAGTGACGAGGACTCGGAGAGTTCCTCTCAGTCTGGAACGTCCTTTGAACGTGGCAAACTTTTCGATCCATCCTCCTGGACGACAGGAGTTGGTATGGACGCCCTAGACGAGTACTCTGCCATAGAATAAAAGGTACAATGCTAAGATACAAATATTTTTCATCCGCTGCAACGATTCCAGGGCTCTTATCTTCTATTCTACAAGCAACCGCTTTACTATCAACGCATAACATGAGTACTTTCTTTTATCAATCCATGCCGGCGTCCCTTTCCAGAACCTCTGGTGCAAATTTCACCAGAAAGACAGCCTTTTCTTTCCGTGGAGGCAGCAGTGATCCAGACCAGCCAGGAGCACCATTGTGTTCTCCCTCTTCCAAGGCGACACTGTGAGCCGTCACTTGTGCTTGGAACCCAGCCCCGTTCAAAACACCGGCGACAATGCCGGACATGTACGCATCGGCACTCAACTGGCCCAAATCGGCCGGGACGCTGACAAAGGTTGATGTCAACGGTTCGTAGTCTACGATCATGAACTCGTTGGCGTTGTCAATACTTCGCTCCAACGAGTCGGCATTCTTCCCAAACAGAGATTTCCAGACCTGGGTCGACACAAACTGTAAAATGTTCATGAGCCGGATTTCGCGTTTGTACTAGAGGAAGAAAGATAGATAGAGAGACGGGATGATCGATAAGTCGCGTGTATGAAAACGACACATCATATATAGTCAAGACAGTGCCAGTTGACCCATGTCTTTTGCAGCATCGTACCTCACGATTCCGATACGTTATCAGCTCCAACACTTTCAATCCAACTTGGTATCCGGAGGATTCTAATCGACGCTCCAACTCACTGATGGAATCGACTCGATTCTGATGGTACTGGACCAGTTCAGAGTACAGGTAGGCAAAAGAGGACAAAGAGACTTGGGCGTCGGCCGTGCCAGCTCTGCAGGAAGAACGATACAAGAAGATGCGACGGTAAGGGAGTGCGGAAACCAAAGCAAAATGACAAAAAATGATTACTACTTGACGGCTCGTCTTCCGCCAAGAAACACTACCTTGAGCCTCTTCCTCCCAAAGGTCGATCTAAGATATTAGGCGTCGTCCTACTCATTTTCGATCACTAGAATGGGTGACAAGAGAACAGTGGAGGTGGCTCCTTCAAGTAGTAAAAACTTCAGCAAAAGAAGAGTGGCAAAACAAGAGAAAAGTACCGAGAGTATGGAGTATGGAGTATGGCATCGCGACAGTCGTCTGCCTAAAAATCGAATGAGTCAAATACTTTCCATGAATGATTAGAGTTTAAGATTCCAATGGGTCCAAAGCAGGGTGTCGTTCACTACCTTCCTAACTTTCTACGGTAGTTTACAGTTAGCTACTACTCCATGATAATTATTCATTCTGCAAGTACCCCTGCATTTCATGGAAACCCATTTCTAAGCAAGTTGTTCCTTCAGAAAGGTCTCCAATTGTGGCTCTGCTGATCCCCGATAGGTTCCAAGCACTTGATCCTTCTGCACGACCAAAAAGGTCGGCATCATGGCAACCTTGTATTTGCTAGAGAGAGCATCAAAATCGTCCACATCCACCGTCAAAAATGATGCGCTGTCTTTGTATTGCGCCGAAAGTTGGTCGTAAAAAGGCTGAATATTCTTGCATGGCTTGCACCAACTGGAAATTGAGGAAAAGGGAAATGTTGTCAGTTGTCAGGTTTTCAAAACATAGCCAACAACAGCGTCATTTGAAAGTCTCTCGAATATCACCTGTAACGCACCTTGCCGTAAATTTGACTACGATCTTTCCTCCTTTCTCGAGAAGATTGTTGAATTCTTCCTCTGATTTGAGCTCCACGACGGCCGAGGGCCCAGTCGTCGTGCAACAAGACTTTTTTGTCGTTACCTCCTCCTTGTTGGTGTTGCTACAGCACGACGACTGGATTTCCTGCAAGTTCATCATTTTCACAATACTCTCTGGTACCAACCCATATAGAGCCAACTTGGCCAAGCACCATCGAAACGCCAGCAGTACAAGTGGGACGACCGCGGTGTAAGGGACGCAAACCCCTCCAATACAGCACAACATGATGAAAGAAATGAAATGAATATTGCTATTCTGGAGCAACAGATCAACTACGGCAGCGTCAGAGTTGAGTGGAAGTTTTTGATTGTTGCTTTATGGTTTTGCAATGAAGCGTCGGTGGGTTTCTTTGCAACAATTCCATCGATCATCGACGATAATTCGAAGAGAGAGGAAGAAACGAAAAACAATTTCGAAGAGGAATATTGATTCACTGTCATTACGAGTCCACGACAGTACCATTTTCGTCGTAATAAACAAAAACGTGGCAGTCTCTTAACCTGACCCCTAGTAGAGTCCCGAAAAATTATGATACTCCGTAGGTTCCTTCATTTCTACTTTACCATTGATGAGCAGAACTTGCTGTCGAGCAGCCAATTTCGAAATTTATGATACTTGAGATACTTACTACTAACTGTAATAACTAACAGCAAATAAATACTCCATAGCTAGCTAGTAGAGAGAGGCGTATGTAGCATGGAGTAGTCTACTTCCTACTCCGAGTACAACGCAATTTCTACTGCTTGTTTTGGCTGACAGCATTGCGAATAGCTTTCGTCAACTGCGCCAAACCCTCTCCTGTGGCTCCGGCACTTATTCCCAATACATTCGTCTTCATCAAGAGTCCAGATTCGACCGCTTTCTCTTGCAGTAAACCAATAATTTCTTCTCTCTCTTCCTTCAACAGTAAATCCATTTTGTTTGCCACGACAAGGCATTTTCGGTTCAACAAGTCGCCATTGCCGTACGCAGACAATTCGTTGAGAAGAGTCTGGAAATCTTCAATCGGATCTCGGCCATCCATGGCAGCGGCATCCATAATATACAACAATGCTTTGGTCCTTTCTAGATGACGGAGAAATTGGTGACCTCTGCCTCTCCCTTCTGATGCTCCTGCAATAAGACCTGGGATATCTGCAGCACACACCCGGAATCCATCTTGATATTCGATGTAACCGACGAGGGGGTTTAACGTTGTGAAAGGATAGGGCGCAATGTACGGTGACGCCCTCGAGACGGCCGATAGTAAGCTGCTCTTTCCGGCATTGGGTAGTCCAACCAGCCCAATGTCTGCAATCATTTTTAGCTCAAGTTCTAACATGGCCGTTTCTCCATTCCTGGGTTTGGCATACTGAGACAAGACATGTGGAGGAGGAAGAGGACCGTGTCGACTGGCAAAAATGGAACTTCCTACTCCACCTCTCCCTCCCCTGGCAACGACAATGAAGGATCCAGGCTCGTTGAGATCGGCGATTTCTACCTTTTCTCTTTCTCCCCATGGCGTAAAGCTCAAATCAGGCGCCTGTGGAAGATGCTCATACGAGTACTCGTCTTCGTCCGGATCGTCGTTTCCATCAAAGTAATAGGTGTCGTCGTTGAAGTCCAAGTCGTCGTCCTCGTCGTCGCTGTCGTAATCGTTCGAGGCCAAGTACCCGCCCGCTCTTCTATCCGAGTCGTTTATCTGTGGTTTGATTGCATCATCCCTTTCCTCTTGCCAAGCTCGCAGTTCCTCATTCAAAGCATCATCGTCGGTGTCCCCTGATGTACTGTACGTCTGAACCAACTTTTGGGCTTGTTGCTTTTCAAAATCCCAGTACTCATCTGGCTCTAAGACTCGTCGTACGACTACACCACACGGAACTCGTAGGATGACGTTCCTTCCGTTCCTGCCGTGTTTCTCTTGATTCCCCCCGTGACTTCCGGCGTTGGCAATGACATGCGGTTGGGTCCATTTCAGACTCTGTTCGTTCGGATCAGCCAATATCACCACGCTGCCCCCGTTGCCGCCATGTCCTCCGTCGGGTCGCTTTTTGTGTTTCCGTCCAATCTTGTACATGGATAGCGATCCGTTGCCACCCACACCACCGGAAACTCGCACGCGCGTTTGATCAATGAAACGATAGGACTGTCGGCCACGTTGTTTTTGGTTCTTTGATTTGCTGCTGCTGCTGTTGCTGCTACTACTACTGCTTCTCTTCGACAAGTGAACAGGAGACTTTCCCATAGTTTGGGGAACAGGACAAAAAAGGCTGCAGTTGCTTGGATCATGAGAATACTTCAGTTGTGAAATGACGACGTTGTTGTTGTTGTTGTTGTTGTTGTTGTTGTTGAAGGATACTATAGACGAATGAAACCGTCTCCACGATGGATCACACCAGAATCGGAGTTCGGAGACAAGTAATCGACGGCCAAACATGATCATCCATCATCCACCAGTAGAAACTGTAGTTGTTGTGACAGTAAAATGTCCAAAGAAACGCCAAGGACGAATAGTTCGATCTTCGATCCAACGGCAATAAACAACAACGCGAGGATCCTGTTTTTCAGTAGCAGTTGTTAAAGCGACAACTGCAATCAATGAACCTCGGTATGTAGTCTACTACGTCTATGATGTTGTATTATTTTACGTTATTTACTCCAGTAGACCTCGGTATGTAGTCTACTACGTCTATGATGTTGTATTATTTTACGTTATTTACTCCAGTAGACTAGTAGAGAAGCACCATCCATTCTACCTTCCATTATTTACACTCTTTTCATGAAACAACTCTCGTTGTACGTGCAGGAATACTGTCGTATTGTCTGTTTTTTGTGGTAAGTTGTATGGGTGGTGCATGTTCAAATAAAAGTCAAGATACTACGTAGTAGATATTTTAACAGTCATCAACAGTCTCGGTGTCCATCCATGAAGAAAATAATACTTGTCGAATAAGTCGAAAGAATTGAAGACTTGCTTAGCGTTTTCTTAATTTTTCTTCGTCAATCTCTCTACCGTGTAGTCTTAAGTGTTAACTGTAAATACTACTACGTACACGTTGGACGAAAATTGTAGCCGGCACCTTAAATGCGACCACAAATTGGGAGGTCACAGAGAGGGTGGTTTCAGGGTCTTTCTTTCGATCGCGACGATCGAGTGGTGTGTGTGTGTGTGTGTGTTTGCGGGCGTGTAGTAGCGTCGTACTACTCTTACAGTTACCGGTACCGTAGTACAGTAGATCCGTCGTCTTTTTTTTTTATGTTCACATCGTTCGAGACTCGAGACTGGTGCAAACACACCAAGACCTAGTAGCTACGGTAGTCATCATCCCTACAAGTTGGAACGCCGTGAGGCAAGGCAGTTGCTTCAACAGACATTCAACTGTGGGTTGGTGATTTACTCTATCCGTCCAGGAAGTGAGAAGAATCAACGACGCTTTGGTGGGTGTTGGAAGTCATTTCTACCAAGTGTCACCTCGCGCTAGAGTGCTCGGAATATAACCCAGTC
This sequence comes from Nitzschia inconspicua, assembly GCA_019154785.2. Lineage (NCBI taxonomy): Eukaryota > Bacillariophyta > Bacillariophyceae > Bacillariales > Bacillariaceae > Nitzschia > Nitzschia inconspicua. The sequence continues at coordinate 1,561,739 of JAGRRH010000001.1, read as the reverse complement.
GGGTGGTTGAACGAAACACTCGGCTTTGAGAGCCGTACTCTCCTTGCTTATCGATTGCTGTCGGAGGTGCCTTGCCCTGAAGAAACCGTTGCGTTGCCCGATCCTCTGAATCATCTTGCGACAACAGCACCTCCATTGTAGCAGTTCTGAAAAACACTCAAAAAACAAAACAAAAAAACGAATCCTACCAACCTCTTCTTTTTTAAATTCATAATGAAGATGGACCTGAATCTGTTCAAAAAGAAGCGAAACGCCACTGGGACTGATTCTGCAATTCCCGTGGACAGTCCCGGTACCGAAGAGGAAGTTGTAGATAAAATTGCAGCCGGTCCATCCTCCAACCTTAAAAGGGGCACAGGCAGTACATCCCGGCACGAGTACAACGATTCGTCTGGCGGCATGGACATTATTGTAGATAGTGACGAAGAGGCCGAGATTTTCGATGATGACGATGAAGATGATACCACGGGAGTGGCAACACGAAGCACATCGGGAGAAGAAAGTGCAGGGCTCAACTATCAAGGAATGTTGGCGGCTGGAGCTAGCGCCATTGTAGCACCCATGAAACAGGTGATCAACGCAACGTCACGAGACGAAGAGGACACGCGAGGCTCCGATCATTCAGTGGGGGATTCCGACGACGATGAAGATGACGATGATCATGACGACGACGATGACGATTCCACAGATTCGGACGAAATCGACGACGACGACGACGAAGCATCTGAAGACAAACGAGATGATAAGAATGGCAGTGATAGTGGAGAAGATTACACGGATGATGAAGACGAGGGAGAAGACGGTTACAAACCCGGCGGATACCATCGAGTCAAGATTGGTGAAGTGTACAATCAAAGGTGAGGATGCATCAATTGCACGTATTGATATGTTATATGCTTGCGATCTATGGAAGTTTCCAAAAAGTATCTCACATGGTTTTTTTTGTCACTTCCTTCTCAGATATGTCGTCATCAAGAAATTGGGGTGGGGTCACTTTTCCACCGTCTGGATGGTGAAGGACAGAAAGGCAGTTCAAAACAACCAAAAAGAACAATTCTTCGCCTTGAAAGTACAAAAATCGGCCGAACATTACACAGAAGCAGCGATGGACGAGGTCGAACTTCTCGATTGTATCCACAAAGAACGCAACAAACAACAAAGTCTCCCAAAGGGACAGAAGGACGAAGATGGAGTCCCGGCTGGAGAGATGGCAGAATATTCCAGTTATGTTGCGACGTTACATGATCACTTCTTCCACAACGGCCCTAATGGACGTCACATGTGCATGGTGTTTTCAATGTTAGGTTGCAACCTTTTATCAGTTATCAAAGCATTTAACTATCGCGGGATTCCCATTCCTGTTGTTAAGAACATGATCAGAGGCTGCTGCAAAGGATTGGATTTTCTCCATCGAAAATGCCAAATCATCCATACAGATTTGAAACCCGAAAATTGTCTGTTGTTGTATGAAGCTGGTGACGATCTGTCTAGCTCCATGGCAAGACTAGCGATTGACGACCAAAATGGAGTACATCCGAGTTTGGAACAGTCCATCATGGAAATCGAAGAGGCTCTGAAAAATCCAAATCTGAGTCAGGATGACCGCAAGAAATTGAAGCGAAAGCTAAAAAAGAAGCGACAAAAGCGAAAGAAAGTCGTGGGATCGGCTTTAGAGGCGGATACAGGAGATGATGACGAGGACCACGAAGATGACGGCGACGACGAGGAGGAGGACGACGAGGATGGCGACGCAGCAACAGCTTCCTCTTTCCTTTCAGATTTTGAGATGACGAGAATACTGGGCGATGCTTCGAACATCGCGTCTCCGCGGATTGGTGACGATGGTATATCCCCTGATTTAGGATCAGTCAGGAGAAGATTGAAGCACAGTCCCTTCGTTACAGCCAATTTTGGTCACCGGAGTGAACAAGCCGATGTAAAGCTTATGGGTTTGCTGCAAACGTTGATTGACGTCAAACGATTGTCCACAAAAGACTTGGTTGCTGCGCTCAGTTCGGCGACTCAGGAAGGCGGCGGCGGAATTTCCGAAATTTCTTTCACCATTCGGGCTTTTACTCCGGAAGAAGAACTCGCGGACGGCGTTTCTGCCGCACTAGGTGGAGTTGCTTGGGAAATGTCCTCAGACAAGTCTAGTAGGGAATGGTACGCAATACGGATCGGTTGAATGTACGTATACTTCTCACCCTTCGTCCTGACACAGCTTTTCATCTTCATTTCCCACATAGGCGAGTTCAAATTTCTGCACCAAGCGGTCGAAAGAATCATGTGGTACATGATCCGTCTACATGCTTTGAACTGATTCAAAGATGCAGAAATAAGTTGGAACCGGAAGTCAAACAAACGTTTTCGGACCTCGCTCTCTTAATAGGAGATAATTTCAGCGGTGAAGGGGACAAAGATGCAATACCGACCAAAAATGCAAATAGAGCGCTTCCATATTCTCTCTTCAAGGTCAAGTTCCCCGTCAAATCAACCTACACGGTTCTGAGTTTTTTGGAGAGTCGATTGCATGGTGTTGTATTCCTGTGCTATAAGAAGGGTGAGGGCAAGCCACTTCTTGACAACATTCTATTTGGTCCCAATAGAGACCTAATTTGTGACCATCCTCTGGCAATGAGATCAAAAGGCGATGATCCCAGCAATGGTTCTTCAGTAGCTGCTGCCAGCATATTTGGATTTGATCTTCGGCAAGTCAAAGACTTCCGGGCCCTTCCATCCCTGAAGGATGACGGTTCTGCTTCTCTGGACCTAGACAGTCCATCTTTAGACAAGGTGCTTGGATGGTGGATTGCTCGACATCCAATCAAAGATCGTGTAAGAAGCTTCTCCGGCATTGAGGCCTCCTCAGATCTGGCGAAATCATTGGGATTGAATGAAGTAAAAGAGAATCGACATCTTTCCGAATCCGGATACCGGGAAGGCGGAAAGGGAGGAAAGTATGATGCGTCTTCAGCCTCGCACCCAAAGACTTCTCCGCCTGACCTCAAGGATGCAGATGCCTTGATGAAGACAAAATCCGTCATCGTAGACCTGGGAAATGCCTGTTGGACTCATCGCCACTTTAGTGAGGACATTCAAACAAGGCAATATCGGGCACCAGAAGTTCTGATTGGAAGTAAATACGATACTTCCGCAGACATCTGGTCGTTGGGTTGCATGACTTTCGAATTGTTGACTGGGGATCTGCTCTTTGATCCGAGGGCAGGAGACGATTACGATCGTGATGAAGATCATCTTGCTATGTTTCAAGAACTCCTCGGTCGAATGCCCAAGAGGTTGGCTGTTGAAGGCAAGTATTCGAAGCAATTTTTTGACAAGAAGGGTAATCTGAAGCACATAAAAACACTGAAGTTCTGGCCAATCCAGGATGTTTTGGTCGAGAAGTACCATTTTGCCAAGGATGACGCTGACGCGATTGCTGATTTCATGCGGCCATTGTTAGATTTTGACCCCAAGACAAGAGCCACCGCTCTCGACGCACTGCGGCATGAATGGCTAAAAGAATAAATTGGAATAGTAGCATAAGATTGTTTCTTTATCAATCTGTCAACCGAGTTCTACACTAACTCGTTGATAACACGGCTTGGATAAACATTTTGTGCCTCTTTCGCAGTCTTGCTTTATTTCTTTATCCATGCTCGGTGCGTCCAGGGATACTTATCCTACAATTTGTCTCGGTGCAAAATGTTGCTACCGTGCTCCTCGTAATCTTGCTTTGATGTCCACATGGACTTAAACGTTGCAAGACTGGCCAAAATGGACCCACCGACAAAGGTAGAATTGACTCGTTCTGGTGGGGCAGAAATTCGTATCTTAGTGTGGGAAGGAGATCGTGATCGAACTTCGTACAACATACGGTCTCCAAAGCCAGGAAAGAGTGTGGAACCACCAGCCAAAACCACTTGGGAAAATAGCGTCGATCGCAAATCGATATCACTCTTCATGATCGAATCCACAAGAATATCCGCCACACCCGCTTCTTCCGAGCCAATCAAAGATGGATCAAACAAAATATTTGGTGCTTGGTATCGCTCTGTGGACAGCGTGACAGACTGCCCATCAGGGAGAGTGTACTGGGTTTTGGAGTCCTTTTCCGTGGAATCGTCTGCCGCGGGTGTTCGGGTCAAGAAACATGTCTCTTCTTTCATTGTTTTCACCAAGTCTGCCTCTGCTGTCGTAGTGAACGTGAGACCGGATCGACGAAGGAGTAACTGCATTTGACGAGTGACATCACGACCAGCTACGTCACTTCGAGTGACCGAATAGGGTAATGCAAATCCTTCGTACACTGGAACGGCATGTGTTACACCTTCTCCGACATCCAAAACAACTCCGGTGGTCCTACCAGACGCATACAAACTTAGTACAGCCGGGGGGGCAAAAAACAGAGCCGGTGCCCGAAAGGATTCAAAAAAGATTTCGGCAACCTTGTCTCTGTTTTGCCGTGGGTTCAAAGGAGCTTCGGTCATAAGTACCGGATGGTCTTCGGCTTTGACATTGATGTTAGGTTTAGAATAGAGATGCTGCAACATCAACAACAACAAATGACATATGTCAGAGGTCCCAATGGAGTTTCTCAATCAAACCCGAAATCACGATGAATTGGAATGGTCGTACCTCCCATAACGATTCCATGGCGTCCCATCCACCGTCAACCACATGACCCTTATCCATGGGGTACTCCAAAATAAAAGATCCTCTGTGTTCGTCCAATTTTTTTCCAACAAACATGGATGATGGGCCTGTCAAACTTTGCTCTGTCTCCAACGCCCCGCCTGGCATAATCCTCATGTGTTTGGCTCTTCCAACCTTTGTTCCAATGACCACCTGTAACCCGATAGATTGAAACCAAATATAAGTAAACGCCGTGTGAGAACAACAAGTGACAACAACGACGAATGTCGCACATTCCACACCAACATCCGTACCTTTGGTTTGGAGCTTCCAGCAAAGCCAGCCTTCAAAGTGGAGGTACCATTGTCTATCACTACCGGCTGGTTGAGGAGGAGAGAGCTTCCGGCATCGCCCTCGGCCGCCGTTTCCTCCGAGGTCATGGTATTATATTCAAGCTCAGTTATTTAGAGTGTGTTCAATAAAGATATCCTAGCAGCTGCAGTAGCTAGCTACCAGAGCAGTGACCTTTGTTGTGGAGTGTGGAGCAAGGGGTTATTCACGAGTTGGGAGGCTGCCATCGTCGGCAGCTTCGTTTGCTCGAAACAAAACACCGCGAGATCGAAAAGTTAATTAACTCTACGTACTGTCATATCTAACCTTGCGTCTGGACGTCATGTTCGTTTGTTGAACAGCACGTTGTACCATCGTGTAGAGCCACAGTCGTACTTTAGTACGGTACTTACTTACCGTAGGTCTAACAGTACCGTAGTTGCTGCGTTGTGGCGCAATGTCATGATGATGAGCAAAAAGCAAAAGTATCACTACTACGTATCATACTACGTAGTACGACGCAGTGTCTAAAGGTAAGTATTAGACTACTCCGAAGTATTTTAATATACTTCGTAATACTGTCGTGGTATTAATAATCCTTCAATGAGCACAATATAATATTCTTAATAATATAATATCAGTATAAAATTGAATTCTATGCCAAATGCCAACTATTACTACCGTAGGTAGTAGGTAGCTACCGCCTGCCCCCGTAGTTCCGTAGTATCTAAGGAGTTGACTCACCCGCTTGGCCCGTTATCTACTAGGGCGAGGCAATCATGCAGCAGGGAGTTACCACCACCCAGCACAGCACCAACCAGAGGTTACCACTAATAACTCCAGGGATGGCCAGTGTGCTTATGAGTGAGCAATGTGTATAAGAAGAACTCCTTCAAGGGCAGAACAGCTTCTTCATCTGGTCGAGTAGAGTACTACTAGCTAGAGAGGATCAGATGCTTTGTTGGTTTGTTTCGGGTGGTGTTTGCTTTGGTGGTTCGTACAGCTGTATGGAACGTCATGGTGATGTTTACAGTTACTACGGTAGTCGTACCGTACTCAGGACTACCGTCACTGGTATGATAGTCGACCGTAATCGGTCGAAGGAAATTCACAGTCACATTTCACATTCATGTTGTCGTCGGAATTGGGATTGTTAAATGTGACGTCATCCACATGTTTCGAAACCACGTTATATCGATCTTCATGCCTGAGGACAATGTAAACTAGATCCTTTCCGAGTTATGAAAGAGTTTCTTATCAGTCTTATACTACGTAGAATCTTGCTTTTTCTTGATCGCGATCCACTTCCCTTGACAGAGTTTGAGACTGAAAATCTCAAACTGTCGGCCATGAACGGAAGATTTCGATATTTTTGTTGAACGACTTCGAAGCCCCGTCACGCATCCACCTACCAAAATAGGCACGACAGATTATTTTCAATATTACAGTTAATTTGTGTCGATCTGTCGATTTTTTTCTTTCATCGTGAGGTCGATGATGGGTTGTACCGGAGTAATATAATAAGTACTACTACAGTATAATCAGGGACACCTGACAGCTGCTGTCGTCGAGCAACGTACCGTAGTCACTTCACTGCTCTCTGTGCAGCAAGACCACATATCTCTCGCCTCCGAAGGTTGCCGAACAAAGGAAAACTTCCTCGTGGCCGAATCGACAACAAAAGAAAATTTTATTGAGCAATCAAATAATTGCAAGGAGTCGGAAGGAGAGACATCAAAGCCCGGTGGCAATATTGCTCTCCTCTTTTCCATCCTTCACCATTTGTACCCTTCACTCATCGTCTGCCGTTACTGTTCCGTATTCAGATACTCTATCCCTCTATCATAGCTTGCACTGTCTGCATCTTCCAATCTCTCATCCAAACCAGTTCCACGGACCGATGAAAATGACTGGCACCAAACTGAAACACCATCAACTGCTATGGAACGACATATCTTCCTTATTCCTTTTATGGTTGATCAACTTACCTTCGCAAGTGGTTGCACAATCCTGCTTTGACAATTTCTATGACATTTACCAACGAGAGTCCATTGTGACGGACACGACGTTTCCTCGATTGTACACTGTGTGTCCTCGTACTATTTACGAAATTGCTACTTTGGACTTTAATGGCAACATCAAGGAACCCGTCGAGTCGGGCGTTCAACCACCACTTCCACTTCGCGCCAACATGACCATTCGTTGCGGAGATCTTGGAGCCAGAGACAGTTTGTGTTGGTTGGCGGGGGGCGACATCCACATGGATGGAACGGCTGTTCGAGGGATCAATGATGAGACCGTTGAGGGTGTGTCGATTGAAGGATTTGTATTTATTGGAGCGCGACGACATTCTCTGTGGGCCACCAAGCCAGGAGATATCACCTTCAAGGATTGCGAATGGAGGGTATGTGCAATGTTTTTGTAGATCGGCGAACCGCGATTTCATGAGTCTAGTGATTTCTCACATTCTTCTTCAATTTGCATCTTGTTGATAGGAGTTTGTAAGTTCACAAGTGCCCATCATGTTGGATTACTACGATGCCAACAGTCCGTCAAGTAAACTGGTGGCGACTTTTGAAGATTGTGAATTCAAGGTACATAGAAAATCGCAGCAAGGATAGGTACTCCAAAATGATTCGATCACACCATCATGCTCACTCTCTTTTCGACTTTCCGTCTTGGTGGTAAAGGACAATCGTTATTTTGGAATGGGATCAATGAACTCGTTGATATACGGAAACAGTGCACAAAATACAATCATCGTTAAGCAGTCACTTTTTCAATACAATGATATGATCATAAATAATACAAGGGTACGAGTCAACAAAAATTCATATTTATTCAGATTTGTTCCCCGTTGTATCTTCTCATTTTCCCTTCCCACCTTCATTCGCAGCCCGATACCCACAGTTTTATCATCGAATCACTAGGGCCAACGTCTGTTGAGAACTCCTGCTTCCAAGACAATCTCGTCGGAGCCTCTGACATTGTTGTTTTTGGAAGTTCATTCGAATCGAGTACGAACCATGCTTCCAATAGTAGCGGATCTCTATGCAGCTTTTCTTCTGTCTTTCAAAATATTCAGCAGTTTGATGCCTTTACACCAGATTGTGTCGAGGCCACATCCGATGCCTGTGCACGCTATGTCACGGGACCGCCCAGTATTGCACCCTCGGAGGGTCCCACGGCAGTTGCTTCGGATGCACCCAGCTTCTCCCCAACAAATGGGCCAACAATTACGCCTTATCCAACAGGTTTAGCATCCGACAGTCCTTCGCTGAGTCCATCGACACTTGGAGATGTTGTTGCGTCAAGCGAATCACCCGTGGAGTTTACTTTTCCCGACACATCAGTTCCCGCAGCTGGAAGTACCTTGTCCTCAATTGGAAAAGCTACTTCAATTTTTTGCATGAGCATCATCCTCTGCTATCTCTGCATTTAGAACGTCGCCTTTTCTCTAACGCAAGCTGGTAGGACTGCTCTTACGTCGATCCGATTTATCAGCTACCTCACCAATATCAAATCTATCATAGTGTAGACCAACATTGTATATTCTTTGGAAATTTTGCTACAGAAGCAGTTTGTAACTACATGGCTGTCTAGGTAGTAGGCTCGCCTTCCATTGATCAATACCCGTTGTACTGACTGTGAAGGAGAGCAATAATGGGCTTCCCATTGGCAAGATGATTTTGACTATGAGCGCGGGTAAGGTTTTCTACTCTGAGCTAAACTCTGGGGCCACACCAAAGCTATGGGTAGCTTTAACGCAGTCCTTTTTATGGGAAGGTGGTTTGGAGTTCTACGACAGAGTGATGTCTATCGAATCAAGAACTCGTGAAAGCTCGAAAACACAATGGAAAACATCATAACTGTACACAAAAACATTCTTCACACAACACACAGTTCATGTTTTTGTCAAAATTAATTTTCTTTACCAGCTAACTGTAAACAACAAAAACATAAGATCGATACTATCCTCTCGCAGGTGATGTGCAATGTCAAAATTTTGGGCATCTTCAGACGGTTCCTCCGAGGAGTCGTCAACCCAACAAGACGAAAGTAATGACAACACAAAGAATGGCGCTAAAGATACTTTGTCGCAACACATTCCGTTAGAGTTTGAAGCAGAAGCAGGGCGCTGCTTAGCATGTGATCCAAATGCGATTTGGGAAGAAATACGCGACAAGCAACTGTTTGTAGGTGTACCATCCATTCCCGTAACTAGCACCTTCGACCGACGAAAGAATAGCACCCGACTTGTCATTATTAGTGACACGCACGGGCAACATCGTAATGTCCATCTCCCAAAAGGCGACATTTTGATTCGCGCGGGAGATTTTACCAAGACGGGCGAAGTCGGGACGATACAAGACTTGAGTCGATACTGTGAGGAATCTGGTTTTGCAGAAATAGTCGTGATCGCAGGCAATCATGACATGACGCTGGATCCGGAGTATTACCAACGAAAGTGGCAACGATTCCATAGAATACCCCACGATTGTCAAGCGGCACAAGCAGCCATTGAGCGAAACTGCCATTATTTGAAGGATTCCACTTGGACCAGCCTATCTGGTCTGAACCTCTACGGGTCGCCGTTCTCGCCTGACTTCTTTGACTGGGCCTTCAATCGACCACGGGGGCCACCCATTCGACAGGTGTGGGACAAGATTCCAAGCCAAGAGGAACTTCCCCTCGATATTCTCATAACGCATACTCCACCTCTGGGAAGAGGAGACTTGACACAAGAATTTGTACGCGCAGGGTGCTACGATTTGCTGCAGTCGATTCAAACAAGGATCAAACCGCGAGTGAATATTTTTGGACACATCCATGAAGGATACGGTACGTCCTTCGATGGTCAAACCCTCTTTGTCAATGGCAGTAGCTTGGACGTGAGATTCCAACCAATCCACCGTCCAATCGTCGTCGATGTTTCACACGCGGACAAAGCCGAGCCAGCTCATATCGTCGAACCAGTGAACACTTACGCAACAACAAAGTTGGAACTAGAGCGGTGGTGTATGGATCGTGGCTACAATGTTGTCACAGAGGCATTGAAGAAATGCGACGATGATGACTTGCCACTTGGAAACGATCTATTCAAGGCAAATGCACTGTCGAACCTTTTGGAGAAGTTGTGCTTGCATTACTCCAAAGAGGGACAAAAGGAGTTGAGAGACATGCTGGGGAAACTGTATGCCGAAAGCTTTTGATGTGATACTTTTGGTGGTACTTCAGATAGGGACAAAGATTGTTGCAAGGTGTGCTGGGGAACCAGACACTTTATGTCAAGATCTTTTGACGTGGAATATTTTTCAGAGGCATTTTTCAAATGAACAGCAATGGTGGAAAAGATACCTCCTACATGAAGTAACAGGTGTTGCTAACTGTAAATGGCTCACAATATTGCACGTATTGATTTGATAAATGGGGCTGACAGACTTAGTAGTTTGATCAGATTTTTTCAGCCGTCATTCATTTTCAAATCGGCACATCTACACAAGTGCAATAGTCTCGATGTAGAGTACAAATGCTTTGATGCTTTTCTCTTGGCATGTTAAGATGATGGCATTTGGAAACAGATTTATTGCTATTCAATATACATCGCTAGCAATTCGTATGAAAACAAAAAAGAGGAAAGAGAAAAGCGTTCTTTGCCTCGTCTATTTTACAGTCACGGTTTTTTGAAAGGGGCAGAAATTAAAAAAAAAGTTTTGCTTCTCTTCGATTTTGCGTGTCATCCTTGCACAGGGACCATGCTAATCTTCTGCTCGTGTGGGATGTGAGGACATCGTTGTGAGATAACGCCTACAAGGACAACGCAGATGGACGTGATAATAGCATAGTACTTATCCTTACCTCTGTATATTTAAAGCTTTGTTTAATGGCTAGGTCCGAAGACCTAACCGGATAAATGGCCGAATTTAAGGTATATAAAGATATATAACAACAGCTACTAGCTGTCAACAACGGCACTGTTCAACCAACGGGGTAAATCATGCAACTTCGGAACTGGAAAGGCAAATACCCTAAAGGTCTAAAAAACCTTCCATATCCACGAGGCCATTCATAAGAAAGCAGTAGATTGTAAACATTTCCCAGGATTGGCCTGTGGTAAGTTACTCCCTGAATTGCGTCGTCCCCAGGGGCACGGTAAGCCAACTTCTGAGACGTGGAAATAGGCGGAAGCTAGTAGTTGGTAAAGCCATAAATTAAATCTTGATTATTCCTCGCCAACCTATTGTCACGCCAGCAGTCCACCAAAAAGATGTCACCACTGCCACCAAGAGCCATGTTGTCCTTAACTCATTGAATCGATCTATCAAACCGATAACATCTCTTTCGCACACCTCAAGAGAACAAAACAACTAACTTTTCGGAGAAAATGCAATGGAAGGTAAACAACAACATTGTCCATCCAAGTTTTCTGCCACAACCGCCAGAACTATTCTCTTCGGGGCCAGTTGTGTCGGTGGTACTGGCACTATGTTCGTTATCGGCACTTTCTGGATTTGAGTCCACTTCATGTTCGCTGTTGACGTCATCTCCACTGTCCTCAATGGTGTTCTGCTCCTTGTCTTGAGAATCTGCAATAATAATTTGTGGAGCATCAACTGCGCACGTTTCTTCCAGATTTGTTGAGTCAAACGTAGGGAGGGTAATGTAAACTTTCACTCCGCTCAACGTGATGGCTTGTGACCCAGACTTTGCATCCACGAAATTGTTTTTTGCATCGTAGGAAATCGTAATGGGTGAAAAATCCAACGATGGCAATGGTCTCGAGTGCGCCAAAGCAACCATGGCTTCTGCCAGAATATAGGCCAGAGTCCCAATCTTGACTCCAAGTGTGCTACCACTAAAAGGAACGCTGATATAGGCCCGGTTGCGAACAGCACGGAGTTGCCTAGCTGTGGGGTGTTTGCAGAGATTCAAAATCTTTTCGTCTGGTCGAAGGAATGAATCAGCATTTCGTTAAAGGTTCCTTATCACGTGAGTATAGATGAAACAAAGTTACTCAGCAAAAACTCACCGGCAGGGTCCCAGGAGGCATCCACCAGGACAATGACATCTGGATCGGCTGCAACAATGTCCTCCCAAGGCACAAATTCCCAGCTACGACGTTCTTCGGTGCCCAAATTTCCAAAGATATTCTTTGCCCCGGTATGTTCCATGATGATTTGTGGCGATCCGCAACAAGCCCCCACGTAGGGCTCGCTTTCGTCCCATGAATCGAGCCATAATACCTTGATGGCAGCATCTGGGTCGTCTGTCACTGCAGGTCGAGACACTTGCAAGGCTTTGGCGAAATGGTCTTCAATATCTGCTTGGAGGGCGGCGGCACGATCGGGAACGTTGAAGATATTTCCAATATCGGCAAGCTCGGCGAAGAGGCCGCCCTCGACAGATAGATTTTCAGGGCGATGTTCCACCAGCTCACAAAAGGCTGTTTGCAAATAGGTTTGAATGCCATAATCGTGCAACTCAGGTCGGCAATATGCATTGTGGCCTCCACGACCTTCCAAGACAAGCTCGCAGTCTTCCCCAAAGATAGAATGGTAATCAATGGACGAATTCGAGAAAGCACTGGAGTACGATCCATACAAAAAATCAGGATTCACAGACATGAGGCTTTCAATGTCAGGATATGTATCAGAAAGAACAGGCACCTTATCGTAGTCCTCTTTGTACAATGGCCAAATCTCGTCGTCGAGATACGCTGTACCAACCATGTGATCGACCAATCCCAACGCCAACATAATTTCGGTCGTACCCTGATTAAGGGTGACGGCTCGTTGAGGAGGCCCTTTGATCACAGATGTCACGTTACAATTTGTGATGGTAACAGGAAAAAGGTCACCATCGCGCTGACATTGTCCAGGTAAGACCGTTCCGGACAACAAAAACAAGACCGAAGTCGAGGAGGAAGAGGAAAACTTCATGGTAAATAAGAGGAATGTTTCGGGTACTGTGGTCGTAATGCAACACTGCGATTAATGTGGTTGTTGTTTGTAAGGAAATGTGAATTCCTGAGGATAGCAGCGGCCCTTTTCCAACGAAAAGGGTGAAGAGGTTGCTTGCTCTTTCTTGCTTCTTGGAGTATCTTTTCACCTGTTTTTTTTCTAAGAATAGCCTCTTCCGTAGTCTCATTTTTGTGATTTCTGAAAGGCCGTGGCGATTTTTGTTGTGGCCTGAACCGATTACTCCGTAGAACCTACAACTCGTTTTCAATTGACGGCTGATAGAAGACGTATCCATAAAATATTAGCGTATCCATAAAATAATAGCGACGAAAGAAGCTTCGAATTTTCAGTTGACATGAAAGTCACAACCTTCTGTTTTCGCCGTTGCCGACGAGATTATGTACCGCAATACGGCTCTCTTGAATCGTCACAAGGAAACGTAGGCAGAAGTCAGAGCGAGGATAGCGAAAACAATGTCAGTGGCATAGTATTTGTTGATTCCAACAATCCTACGGTCAAAGTTTCGGTTGCTCAAGTCCCCTACTGGCTTGCCATTACGACGATTGGCTTTCACCTCTTGCCACAGTATTCTCAGCTGATGTATTTGACACGAGAGAGCCATTTATTGGGCAACACTTGTACCACAACATCTGAATGGACTTGGATTTTTTTCGCATCTTTCCTTTGTATCCTCTTCCCTCGCGCTTCGTTGAAACAGGGTAACCGGGCTCGTAATCCACAACGTTTTCCATGCAAATATAGTTTTCCGATTACAATCCTGAGAATGAACATTCTGTGGTATGCAGCAGCGTGCATCGGACCTTTTTTTTGGTACGACGATGTCAATCGATTCCAACTGAACTTTCTTGAGCTTTTGAACTTTTTAGGAGCAAAAGCAGCTTGGCCAGCCCTATGGAACTTCAGCCTATTCATTTTGTTTCCGATTCACCGCAATGCTAGCTCCTCCCATACCAACTCGATACTGGATATGTACCTGCGAATGCCAAATCGGACTTCTATAGAAAATGTCAGCGGCAATCTTATAAAAACAAAAACAGACTTGCGAGTGGTCCACATTCAATCAGCTATTGCTGCTGCTTTCTGGCTCACAGTTCACGCGGTTTTCATCTTCATCGTATACTGTTGTCGTGCGAATTCGTTCTTAGACCTACTCCAAAAAATGATCCCAATGGTTCTTTTTGTCAATGGGAAATACGCACTCTTCTATACAGAAGGTATTGTGAATTTTGAAGGATGGGTAGCATGCTTAATGCTCCTAGGGCTGTGGATCACAGCTTCAAAGTCTTGTGGGATCCGACAGAAGTACTTTGAAGCCTTCGAATATCTTCATATTCTCTTCGCTGTGGGATTCCTGCTCTTTTCAAACTTGCATGACTACAACACTTTGTTGTTTGCGTGGCCTGGACTGGCCGGTCTTATGGCAGATCGTCTATGGAGCATGAATCTGGGAAATACATCCTACAGGTATTGCATACCTACGGCGGCAAATAACGACTACATGACTCGCTCATCTCCGCCCTCTGGGACCGAGAAGGTGCTCGTTGGAATGTACCAAGGCACGAGAAACTTATTGCGACTTACCGTCAATTTTCCAATGACTTCCAACATAAACAGCGACTTACGAGGGTTAGAGGGACACCAGAACTGCAATCTATCATGTCCCCGTGCTTATGCTGGAATGCATTTCTTGGTCAACGACAAGTCGATCTCTTCGCACCAATGGCATCCGATATCGGTTGCTTCCGTTGATCGCGAACAACAGACTATCACGCTTTATGTGAAGGACATAGGTGACTGGTCAAATGCGTTCATTGAAAAGTGGCACCAGGAAAGTAACGAGGAGAGGGGTAACAGAGAGGTGCTGCTGAATCTTCGGGGTCCTTTTGGTCCAAACTTAGCCCTCTGTTGATCGAAAGCGGTCGTAACTTCGTCTTTGTAGCGGGAGGAATAGGTATTACTGGATTATCAGTATTAATTCAGCAGTGTCTACAGCTGGGTGTGAACTTTACAGTTATTTGGTTGACTCGATCCCGGAACGAGATGCTTGCTTTAGGGCACGACCTCTTCTGGAATCATTTACTTGAAAAGACACATCCGCACCTCATGACAGTCAATCCTCGTCATGATGTATCATCACTACCAAAATTTCAAGTATTTGTGACGGGAGACGAATCAGAGCAAATCGTACAAACCGGTCGCTCTTGCCATCTTGAAGAAAGAATGGTTGGGAATGTTGGCATTATGGAACGCAGTTACAATGCTATTTCCCAATGCGATTTTTCACTATTTCCTGGTCCTTTGACAAGAATGATGACAATTTCGATAGGAATGGCCTTCAGCTTCCTCCTTTCACGTCACTTGTGTTGCACGCAATCAAATATTTCCAATGAAATCGACAACTCCTCTTCCTCTCGTGTAATATTTACTTGTGGCCCGATTGCGCTTACAGACTCCAACCAGTGTCAGCCTTGCGAGACTCCAGACGACATTCGTCAGCAACTTTCTGGATCATTTGGATGTTGCACGGCAACAACGTGCCACCTGTGCTTTCGGGGACTCCCAGTTCTGTTGATTGTCGTGCTGACTCCCATTTTGGCGTATCTCCACCTGTCGTTGGTCAAAATGTTGCACTCGCGCCATTGTCGTTCTCACCAGCGCATACCAGAAAGGTCAGTTGTGGCGGATCCACGAATAAACAACTTTGTTCCTTCTATAAACCCTTCTTCGGAGGCTCGAGATGATGATTTGTCACGGATGAACGAAACAACAATTGTGTACGGCTTGCGCCCGGATATCAGAAATCTTTTGCAAAATGCATTGACTGGCGGTGGATTTCAGGGTTGCGCGACGACAGTTTTAGCTTGTGGACCAGACAATCTTGTGGACGATGTGAAAAACGCACTGATTTGTCCAGACTTTTGCAGCGTACTCGAAGAGGAGATGGACGTTTCACTGATTGTGCTATGATGATGTTCCAAATATGTTGGTTACAACAAAAATGAAGCCCGCTTAGAAGAAATGGCGAAGGTGGTTTCATTTCTATCGTGCACATGGAACGTACTTCCTTCTCACCACCGATAGCTAGCGTTGATCACCTACTAGAGTGATAATGTTGTTACGTTTCCGTACTTTTCTGGCATGCGTGTCACCAACAAATCCCAAGCGGTACTATCCATGACCAATTGGTTGGCTTCCTTTGCTGTTGCCGCCGTACTTTCAAAGTTGGTTAGAATTTCTTGAGGACTGCGACAATACAATGGTAGCATGGTCGATTTCTTGTTTTTAATACCGTCGATTGCATCCGCCCGTCCACGTGCGCACCGTTGATGATACTCTTCTACAGATTTAACATTCATGTGATGCAGTACTGCCACATCGGTGGGTCCATGATCGTGGAACCATGTTGGATACGGTAGAACATCTCCATTGGTATCGAGGGCGTCGGCATTCCCAGAATAAGAAAAGGCATGCGGAGAAATGGGTTTTTTATAGTGCGCCATGTTGACAATTGTCTTGACGTGTGGATTGATATTGACCTCTCGTCTTTGGAAGCGATACGTCAGTGGTAGCGGCTGATATGTGATGTGATCGTTATAGTCAAACATGTACCAATTGACAGCAACGCCGCCAATGCGTATTGGCTGCTCCTTCTTGCAAATTTGCTGTTGTATCACGTAATCAATCATTTCAAAGACATAATTATGTTGTTTCAGTACCAAAAATTCATCCAAATCCAAAAAGGCGACCCAAGTATGTAACCCCTCTCGTCGTATGCGAGAAGCACATTCCCGATACGCCGGCAATTGTTTCTTTTGACCGGGAAAGTGTCGAATGTCCAAAATCGCATCAGGATTGTACGTCCAGTTTTGTAATTCGAAATCATTAGAATTGTCGTACAGATAGATCTTATCAAATCCAAGTATTTTATTGTAATCGATCCATTCTTCCAAATAGGGCCTGCCACCCTTTTGAATTGCACATATCGCTACGCTGTGGGAGAGAGGATATTGCTGGTGTCTTTGTTGTAACAACGGACAAAAGGCGCTGCCACTACTGTTGCTTTCGTTTTCAACGAAACCAGTCACCGACCGCGACGTCTCCAACGTTATCATCGACCGTGGAAATGTTGTTGCAATGATGGAGTGGATGCGAAAAACGGCCATCCAAGTGGCCGCCATTAGCAGGCCTGCATGCAGGAACAGGCGTTTGGAGAGCGTTGTCATGGTAATATTATTATCTAAAAGTCGTTGATGCGAATGCAATACTTTTGAAGCTTAGTTGCTACTGAAGTGATTGTGCTGTTGTCATCTGTCGTCTCCAAACTCTGCTTTTTGTTGAAATCCGGTGATGCAATGATGCTTCTTTTTACTTTTTACAGAATGTGTTGCAACAATAACTACTCTATCATACCGGTAGCGACCGGTAGGTAGTACTACGTAGTAGTACCGGTAGTCTCTACTATGCACCTCTCTACCTACCGGTAGTAGCTACGGGCAGTACGGTAGGCTAATGATACGGTACGGTAATACCGTACTACAGTAATACATACTTCGTAGTAGAGATGAAGATGTTGTTGTAACGTTGTAACGTTGTAACGTAGACGACGACCAGAATATCGTATTTTCAATTACCGTATTTGTATCACTGTCACTGTGATGTTCTTGATCCTCTGTTGCTTGTTGTATCATACTGTAGTACGTAATCATTTTTTTCACGGTAGTACGTACAGGTACCGGTAGTAGACAACGGTACAGCCCATACTACGGTAAAATGGCTGAGAGAAAACCGTAGTTGGACAGATTCGGGATCCACAGTCAGAACAACTATCATACACCGTACCGGTATACCGCGTCGTACTCCCACGAGTCGTACTACGTCATTACTACTACGGAAAGAGCTTCGTTCAAATCATTGGAGTAACTGTAAACGTGAACTTGACCAGCATGATGACAGTTACTGTTGTACTTAGTAGTTCCAAAAATTGGTTGTTGGCAGAAAACGAAGCTCCCGTTGCAAACCGTTACAGTGAATCTAGCTTTTTATGTCGGTAGTGTGACTAGGTGCAACAGTGGAGAACCATGCATGTTTTGGATTTTGGCAGCGATTAAATATCCTTCTCGTCAATGGCAGACTGGACGGCAGCTTCGATAGTGGGGTGAGAAAAGGAAAAGCCGCTATCCAACAGCTTCTTGGGAGTTGCTCGTACCCCCCCAAGGAGCAACTCCTCGCCCATCTCTCCAAACAGCAAACTCACAGCAAAACCTGGTAAGGGCAGAATGGTTGGTCGATTCAAGACACTGCCCATCGCAGCAGTGAATTCAGCGTTGGTGCACCCGTCGGGCGCGCACATGTTGACGGGTCCTTTCAGCTTGGGTGTTTTCATGACATGGACCATGGCTTTTGCCATATCGCGCCCTGAAATGTAAGGAAAGTATTGCTCGCCACTTCCCACAATGCCACCACCACCCAAAAAGAAAACAGGATACAATTTGGCCAAAACGCCACCCTTTGTACTCAAGACGACACCATTGCGCATATTGACAACACGATTGCCCGCTTTGACAGCTGGTTCGGCCGACGCCTCCCATTGTCGCGAGACCTCGGCCAGGAATCCATCTGTTTGACTGATATCGACAGATTCGTCAACCGCTGTGACTCCCTTTCCGATGAAGTCTTTACCGTAAGCGCCAACACCGGAGGCCACCAAAAAGTCAAGACTCTTATTGTTGGAGGCTGCAATGGCCTTGGCCAAGGCTGACGTTGTGGCTGTTCGAGAATCTAAAATTTCTTTCTTTTTCGATTCCGTCCAGGGTCGAATGCCCAAGGGTGCCAATAGCCCTTGTCCCGTCGACACATTTTCACCACTCAAATGGACAAGTGCATTCAACTGCTCAACTAATGCTGGATCAATTACACTGGATGCTTCGGCAGCATTTGGATTCCATGTGGCGGAAGTCAGAGTGTCATCTGTATCGTCGAATTTCGATGCTTGATTGCCGCGTTTCAACGTGACAATACGAATGGGTTTGCCATTTATAGTTTTCATTTGCGACAGCTCGTTTTGAAAGGCGGTACCGATCAATCCTCCGGCACCGGTAATGCCCACCGTATAGTATTTGCTCGTTTCGCCGGTCGTCATACCTGAAAAAGTGCGGGTCAACTCGTCCAAAAAGGAAGCTCGTAACAAAGATCTTGTGGATCTGACTGTTCCTGCTGTTGTCGCTGTCGGTGGTCTGGAAAGGGCGGTCGAAAACGCCGATGCAAATGCAGGAGTACGACAAGTGGAAGTTCGCACAATAGCCGAACAAAAGAAGATCATCGTTGTTTTTCGTAGTAGCATCACGAAGCGCACCATTAGAGGTCAGCAGAAACGGCTGGATGTATGGTAGTCCAGAGATCACAAAAGTAAAACCGAGACATGTCGCAGCATGCGAATTCCTGATGATCTTGCATGGAAATAACTTGGGAAGGAAGTCGTTGTCGTGCCCAACGTTTGTTTGAGAGAATGAGTGTTGAATATGATGGCAAAGGATTGACTCAAACGAGTCAAGACGTGACTGATCAATCACGTACACGTCGGGCTGATTCAGTGCCACAAGACGACATTGAAGAAACTAGCTTCGATGGTGTTGAGTCAGCCAAGACATCACCGAAATCATTCTTGGTGAAGAATCGCTCATACGCCGATGTAGTTAGTAATCGAGAGAAAGTTTGAGCAAAAGCTCACTTTCTCTGAAAACAAATCTAGTGAAAGCG
Source organism: Nitzschia inconspicua (assembly GCA_019154785.2). Lineage (NCBI taxonomy): Eukaryota > Bacillariophyta > Bacillariophyceae > Bacillariales > Bacillariaceae > Nitzschia > Nitzschia inconspicua. Next base: position 1,542,036 of record JAGRRH010000001.1, on the reverse strand, counting down.
TTTATCAACGTTAGTATACTTTGGCACCCAATACGAGCTCGTTGCCTTAGGGCCAGTGCTCCCCTCGTATAGGTTTATACTTCAGTTTTCAGAGAAAGGGATCCTTGACATGACGTCTGAGGAGGCGGAAGATGGCGGCAGCGGCAGTGGCAACACAATCAGCGCCCCCTCCGCCAATTCGACGAAAAGAAATGACGATCGTCACGAGCGAGATCGCGGCTCAGACGATTCGTTCTCGTCACGCCGCAACAACAACAACAATGGCAATGGCATTGCCAACGGTTCTACTAACCCGGTGACTTTCCAAGGAAACTGCAAGGACCTGGCAGGTCATGTTTACATCCTTGATGGTGAGGAAGACTTGTTCATCAAGACCACCAGAGCCATTGGCGAATACATCGCCGCGAGATTTAAGGACGCCGGAGAGTTTCGACTGGCTATGGACCCCGAAAACTTGGGTTTTGAAGAGCTGGAAGAGCCTGAAGATCCGGATGACTCCGCCTCTGGCGTTGTACTCAAGCGCTGGGAGATGGCGTTGCAGTCCTATCAAGACGCGAAGAAGACGAGAATCAGCAACGAAAAGAAAGCCTTCTCCCTTATACTTGGACAATGTTCTCAAGCTGTTCGGAGCCGATTGCGGTCGTGCAAGTCGTGGACAAAGTTGAGTCAGAAGTCGGACGTCATCGGATTGCTGAAGCTCCTACAGTCCTCGTTGCATGACGCACCAGGAAGATACGAAAGCGACATCATCAATGATGCTCTTGACCGCTTCAGTATGTTTGGCCAGAACAGTTTGAGTGTCGACGAGTACCACTCACAATTCAAAGGCCTGGTTGATGCCTTGGAATATTCGGAGGGCACTATTGGACTGAGTGATAAGCGCATCATGAAGTTCAATAATGGAAAGCGTCAGGATGAAGTCAGCAAGGAAGAGTGGGCGGATGCTGCAGCTCGTGCGCGTGATGACCTGCTCGCCGTCAGATTCATCAAGCGGAGCGACCCTTCCAGGTATGGTGCGCTGATTGCGGATCTGCAGAATCAATATGCGCGTGGAAACAATCAGTATCCCGCCACCCTGGACGATGCCTACACGATGCTCACGAACTACGTTAATCCACAGCAGAGACCACGCGGAGACCGTCCAAAAAAGAAGAAACATCAAGGCCTATCTTTCCTTCAGGAAGGAGATAGCAACACCGGCCGTGGAGGTGGTAGAGGCGGACGCGGTGGCCGTGGTGGTCGAGGTCGAGGAGATAGCGCTAACAATAATAAGGAAACAGCTGAGGAGTATGTCTCTCGTCCTACTAGCACCGGAAACACCACAACCCGTGACCGACTTGCCCAACTGTTTGCTCAACGATATGGCAAGATACCGCGCTCGTGGATGCTGGCTGACAGCTGTTCATCCGTCGACATATTTTGCGACGCCACACTATTGCACGATATCCACGAGGCTGATGAACCCCTTACTTTACATTGCAATGCAGGCTCAGTAACCCTAACTCTTCAAGGGTATCTCCCCGGTTATCCTGAGCCGATATGGTACTACCCAGATGGAATCGCTAACATTTTCAGTCTACGAAATCTTTCCAAACACTATCACATTACCATGGACAGTGCTGTTTACAATGGACTCCGACTTCACAAGCCTGACGGCACCACTTTTGATTTCATCCCTTCTGACACTGGCCTCTATCATCTCGATTCCAAAATGTTCGGAACTTCACCGAGAACGTGGTCACTAATCACCACTGTCAAGGAACAGGCCGCTGGATATACTAAACGACAACTCAATGAGGCTCAACAAGCTCGTCGTATGCAAAACATCATCATGCATCCAAGCGATCAACAACTGTCCGATGTGGCCATTCATCATCTCCGAGGATGTCCCGTTACTAAACGGTCGATACAAATTGCGTCCGATGTCTTCGGACCAAACTTAGGAAGTCTCAAGGGCAAAACTGTCCACCGCCCATCAAGCCACGTCCAACCCCACACGGACCCCGTTCCCCCTGACATCCTTGAGCGTCACCGAGACGTAATCCTGGCAACTGACATCATGTTTGTCAATAAAATCCCTTTTCTGCTCACGGTGTCACGCGACCTCCGCTTCGTCACAGTTACCGACATTCCGAACCGCCAACTCACCACCGTTGAAACAGAACTACAAAAAGTCGTTCGCTTGTATGAACGACGCGGTTTTCGTATAACCAGCATGTTATGCGACCCGGAGTTTGAGGAACTTCGTTCTGTTTTCCCGTTTTTGAACCCATGCAGCGCTGACGAACATGTTCCTGAAGCTGAACGAATGGTCCGCACCCTTAAAGATCGCGTCCGCAGCGTCTACGTCACCTTGCCTTTCCGCCATATTCCACGCCTTATGGTAAAACGCCTTGTCGCCAACGCGGTACTCTGGTGGAATGCATTACCTGCCCCCGACAGTGTCTCGACTGTACACTCTCCCCGTTACCTCCTTGTGGGCAACGAACTAACATATGACAAACATGTCCGACTTGAATTTGGTTCCTACGTCCAGACGCACGAGGCACATACTAATGAAATGCGCCAACGCACCCTGGGCGCCATCTGCTTAGGCCCCACAGGAAATTCTCAGGGAGGCCACTATTTCATGAGTCTTACCTCCGGTGAGCGCATCGTCCGTCATAAGTGGACCAGTCTCCCCATGCCCGCTGAGGCCATTGCCCGTGTCTCACACATCGGCCGCCGTCAGGGCATGCCATCGAGCCTAACATTCTCCAACCGACATGGCGCCGAGATTCTCGACGCGATCGCCGACACAATCGAAGATGATCACCCTGATGTTTCTGATGATGACAGTGACTATTCTTATGATGATGATTCCGACGAGGACACCTCCATCGTTCCCGGGGATGATGTTTCCATCGTTTCCGACCCGGACATGTCCGCGGCTCCCGCTCCCGCGTTCCCCACTGCCACAGGAGTGACGCAACTAGATCAAGCTCTACTAGATCAAGCTCTAGGCTATGCAACGGGTGCGAACGACGATCCCATGGAGACTCAAGAGCACGAAAGCCGAAATGAAGCAGATGATGAAACGTACGAAGAAGAAATAGCCGAAGAGGAGAGCTATGATATCGATGACCAAGAAAGTGCAGGAGTGGATGAAAGTGCGGAAGTGCGTAATGATATGGATGACCATGATGGCACTGAAGAGGACGACGTGACGGAGACAGGCGAAAGCACAGGAGTGGAAGAGGCCGAGTGCGCCGAAAATACAGGAGTGGAAGCCACAAATGCTGGTACACTGAGTGAGGAATTCCGACAAGCCGAGCAAGAGGGCCGAGAAGCGGCAACGACTTCAGAAAATACAGGCCCGAATACACGTTCACGAAATCGCAATCGGCGAGGACGAGGACCACGCAATAGCTATACACTGCTCACGACCATTATGGATACATTCAATCCTGTCACCCACCGCAAACTCTTCTGCCTTGTTACAGCCCAAATGACGGCGAACAAAGGAGTAAAGCTTTTCGGAGCCGCCGGAGAGCAAGCAATTGAAAAAGAGCTACGACAGCTCCTTACTCGGGACGTGATGCATGGAGTTGACAGCAAGACCCTCACACGTGAACAGCGTCGAGCAGCACTACGATACCTCATGTTTCTGAAAGAAAAGCGATGTGGCACCATCAAGGGGCGTGGATGCGCTGATGGGCGTAAACAACGGCTATATAAAACCAAAGAGGAAACCAGCTCGCCTGCGTTGAGTATTGAAGCTCTATTCCTCAGCTGCGTCATAGATGCTTACGAGAGACGCTACGTCTTAACATGCGACATCCCTGGGGCATTCATGCAGGCCGAGATGGACGAGCTGTTACACTTAAAACTGGACGGAACGATATTGGAGATCCTCCTGCGCATGGAGCCCTCCTACTGCCAATATGTTGCATACGAGAATGGAAAGAAGGTCCTATACGCACAGCTCGATAAGGCACTCTACGGGGCTGTGCAGAGCGCACTGCTTTTCTGGAAGAAGTTAACGGCTTTCGTTGTAGACGTCTTAGGTTTCGAGATCAACCCCTATGACGAGTGTGTGGCGAACAAGATCATTAATGGTAAACAGTGTACGATAGCATGGTACGTGGATGACCTGAAACTGTCCCATGAAGACCCAGCCGTCGTTGAGGATATTTTTACAAAATTACAAGCGGAGTTCGGCAAGGAGGCACCGTTGACTGTGACACGCGGAAAGGTGCACAACTACTTGGGAATGAGAATTGACTACTCTATTGACGGTAAGGTACAGTTTACCATGCCGACTCTGGTGAACGAAATCATCGCACAACTCCCATTGTCCTTATCATCTGGTCCCAGCGCGACCCCGGCCGGTAATCATCTCTTTGTAGTGGACAAGAACGCTCAGAAGCTGTCACAAACCAATTCGGACCTCCTACATCGGATGACTACTCAATTGCTCTACTTATGCAAACGGGCACGCCCTGACCTACAGACAGCAGTAGCATTTCTAACCACCCGCGTGGTTGCTCCGGATTGCGATGACATAAAGAAACTCGGACGCTGCGTGCGATACCTACGTCGCACCGCGCATCTTCCCCTGGTACTTGAGGCCAATTGTGTGAGCAACATCCGCTGGTGGGTGGACGCGTCGTATGCCGTACATCCCGATATGCGGAGCCATACAGGAGCAACCATGACTTTAGGCAAAGGGTCAGTATACTCCATGTCGACACGGCAAAAAATCAATACCCGAAGCTCAACTGAAGCAGAACTGGTGGGTGTGAATGATGCTATGTCGATTATCCTATGGACCCGACACTTTTTAGAGGCTCAGGGTTACACTGTCAGAGAAAATGTGGTATATCAGGACAACGAAAGTGCTATGCTGTTGGAAAAGAACGGGCGGCGATCCTCTACGAAACGAACTCGCCATCTAGATGTACGATATTTTTTCGTGACAGATAATATCCATCGTGGCAAAATGTCGATCGAATACTGTCCGACGGGTGACATGGTTGCGGATTATTTCACGAAGCCGCTTCAAGGTTCACAGTTTCGAAAGATGTTGAAACAGATTCTTAACATCGACGATAGCCTGATCGACTCGTCACCACAGGAGTGTGTTGAATATGATGGCAAAGGATTGACTCAAACGAGTCAAGACGTGACTGATCAATCACGTACACGTCGGGCTGATTCAGTGCCACAAGACGACATTGAAGAAACTAGCTTCGATGGTGTTGAGTCAGCCAAGACATCACCGAAATCATTCTTGGTGAAGAATCGCTCATACGCCGATGTAGTTAGTAATCGAGAGAAAGTTTGAGCAAAAGCTCACTTTCTCTGAAAACAAATCTAGTGAAAGCGTTTATCAACGTTAGTATACTTTGGCACCCAATACGAGCTCGTTGCCTTAGGGCCAGTGCTCCCCTCGTATAGGTTTATACTTCATGAGTCAGGCCTGCCTCGGACTCATTGTAAAGCACCAAGATGACTACTGATGCTCTATCGGTACTATCGTAGGTACCTACGGTGCACTTATACCTAACACCACTGTAGGTACTCGGAGTATGACACATTGGATCATACGTAGTACCGGTAGTAGTATTACCTAAGTACGGTACTTCGCTCTTACTATTAGAATTTTTTTACAGTTTAGATGATGGTTGGAGAAAAAATGTGGGAATGATGACTACCGTACTTTTTTCAGTTCTACGACAAAGCAAAAGCTGGTTAAAAAGCACGACGCAACGTGGTGCTACGTATTTCTTACTGTTTTATTTCAAAGACACCGCAACTCACAGTCACAGTCAATACAATTCGCCTATCCTGAACTCTAACCAAGATTGCAGACGCGCGACAGGCTCGAAACTCCGTGAAGCAAAAGGAAACCATTCAGTTTCGAAAACAGGTTTTTCGATCAAGGGTTCGAGAAACGGAAAACAAAGGTAGCAAGAGGCGTCTTGCAGAGAAACGCATTTCCAACTGCAACAACCAGTTGCTACATCACAATAAAGCAATGGAACAGTATCTGTGTTGTTTTGAAACGAAATGGGCAACGTCATGCAGATACCGCGACTTCTCATCCATGCCGACGAAATTCCCAAGATTATCCAATGCTCTAAAGTTTTTTATCAAAATCACGGTGTCGAACAGGTCTTAATAAGAGACCTAGAGTTGCGTTCTTCGTCAGATGTTAGCGACGAAGATGGTTCTACGCTTTGCCACAGAATCGCTGCTGTCATTCGAGAGTTGTCGAGAAACATTCGACATGCTCCCGCGGCTCTCGCTCTACGACTCGCCAATGACTTGAAATTGTGGTTGAAAGATGCAGCGGGCCTAGAAAGACTCCCATCCATCATCGAGGAAGACATCCAACAAACAACAGTCGCGTGGATTGTTACATCGTTTAAAGAACTTGATCAAATTCTAACACGCTTTGTGACATCAATCTCCGAGATCCCGGAAACAAGTGGAACGGTTGTCGGAATCACGATTTCCTTTCCCATAGCGGCTCTGATATTTGTATGCTCAATCCTTTTGCTACCACTAAGGCCAGTCGATGACGGCCCAAAAGAGAACAGAGTTTTCAGCTACGGGGTAATCCCAATGTCCCTCTTCATTTTGGTATCGACATTTATGATGACTTGCAACTGTGCAATGCCAGACGTCAAAATCTCGGCCTTCAACAACCTGCTTACATCATTGCTTTGTACGACCACTGGAGTGGCAATTTATTTTCTTTTGGCATGGGGAATTTTGACTGAGAATCCTATTTTCCCGGTCCCCTTCTCGGTCCTCGTGGCCGGGTTGCCGGCGACACTTGGTGTCGCACCGGCACTTTACCTTTTCACACCCCAAACGAATCGAGGAAAGGGACAGTTTCGGAAAGTTTTTCAGCTTCATGTCATATATTGGTTCTCGGTAGCATTGGCAGTGGCATGGGCCATTGGAATTAACCGGTTGAGGAACAATCCTTCGGTGCTACCCTTTATGAGCATTCTTTATCCGCTTTTGCGATTCGTATGCAAGATTCTGCTGTGTGCGTCTCTCACGAATGAGCTCAATGCTAAACGAGGTTTTCATTTGAATCACATGGTTGATATAATCTTTAGGACGGTATCATGCTGTACTTATCCCTTTATTGATGCTTGGTGGAACACGATGTGGCTGTTCTTCTGCGAAGTTGGCACAGTTCTCTGGCGGTTGTATTCCGGAGTGGACCGGGTTGGGTTGTTTTGGGCAGAAGCAAAACGTCAGTTCCAAAATGATGATGAATCAAATGAGGAAGTGGGTCCTGGGAAGCGATTCTCGGGTATTGTGAGGGGCATCAAATATTGCTTCTCTTCCCCTGCAACAACGGTTCATCAGATGACCAAGCAGCTGAGCCGGTCGACATTAAGAACGTTTATCACTTTCGATGACGATGAGAGTAGTCAGTGCCCAACCGATGAAAAGAAAATGCATTGTCCTGAATTGGGGAATGTTGAAAGATTCTCTGGGCATCAAGAAGGTAGTGAAACAACATCATCAGCCAAACGCGACAGTGACAATCACGTCGGATTGGATAGGGACCAAGTTCGCGACATTTTTCGACCAAAAAGCGATAATTTCCCTAAGGAACAAGCAGAGCCTGAACAAGTTGGAATTCCACCTGAGAGTCGAGAAAAAATGGAAGAACACTTCCACAACCGCTATCTGTTTCATGTTGTTGACGGCTTGGTGACCTTGGCCCTCAATATTATCCATAGGCTGACTCTCTATGCGGGCACAAACCTTGTCCAGCACCTTCCAACAAAGAACCATTTGAATTCTTCCTTTCAGATTGATCAAGAGCAATGGGAAAACGCTCAGCTATGGGGTGCTCAAACAATCTTTTATTCGATCGTGGTGTTTACTATTGCCGCTTGTCTTTCTCAAAGAAATTTCAAACGGTTCGAGATGGAGGGCTTCAACATCAGGGGCGTGCTTCTATATGCTTTGGGACATCACTACTGGAATTACTTGATGTGGATTCTGACAGGATCAATGCTCTTTACCTGTGCCATGATCAACCACTTTGGGTTCGACTTCACGACTAATTTTGCTTACCTGGACTGTCTCAAGAATACAGCATGGCCAGGATGCCCAGCAACTTAAACTTGTTAATCAAGTACATCTCTCGGGAGACGCTTGCTAGTAGAGTGTGCTTTACCTTGATTACTAACTTGTACGGATTAGATAATTAATATAACTAACGTACAAGTTGGAGTAGGATTTACTATCAGCACTCTCTAATAGCTAGAGTAGCAACCATTGGTTTTCTGCAATTCTGACTCTCGTGCTTTGGATGCAACATTTCTGTACTCTCCTTCACTACCTCTAGCTACATAGCTAGTAGCTAATCGATAGTATGAAAGCATTTTTTCTTCTTCGTTTTATGGCCTTGAGCTCAAGGGCCATTTCAAGGCTGAAACATTAGAACGGGTGTTGGCGGGGGTTATGTAGATTTTACCCCGAAGAATTCGATTGTGGACGTAGCGAACCACGACTGGCGATGTGGCAAGCACGACGCGCGGGCGAAACAAGGTTCACTCTTGCCGAACTTACAGTTAAATCTACTTCGATACGTCAGAATACAAATTCAGAAGATTGGGATGAAACAAGGATTGGCATCTCGAGCAGTTTGATAACCTTCTTCTCACAATATTTCATTCTACGATTCTATGATATATTTCGAAACATTTCAATAAACCAAACTCAACATAGAAAATGGTCCTTGCTACGAATCTTCGTATCTTCAAACAAATCGCCACTCGAAGTGGTGCCAAGTATCATGCAGCAACAATGCTCCGTCCAGCGTTGGCGACTCAATCGACGTCATTGGATCTGACGCAGGCCAACTTTTTTCGCTACAGCTCGACCGTGGTCGACAACAAAGTTGGTACGAAGAACTACAGCAGCACTGGCTTTGTTGAGAAGTCTCTCAACGTCCTGGATTCCCAGGCTGTCGCTCGTATCAAAGAAGAACTTGCTGAAGTGGATGCCAATTCCGATGGAAGGTAAGGAAATTCTCGTTGAAGAGTTTTTGACAAATCGGATTCATTCAAGTCACTGACATGTATATTGTGCCGTTGATTGACTTCAGACTTGACGCAGAAGAGCTCAAACTACTTCTCCGCAAACATGCTGGGGCTTTCACAGACTCTGAGGTCGTTGAACTATCTGAGCTTTACTATGCTGCCAAAGCAGGTGGGTCGGTCCCGTTCTCTGACTTCATTGAGGCCATTGATCGCGTCGCGGAGAAAGGTGAAGGAGTCAAGACCATTACCAATAATCCAATTGGAATTCGACGTGAGATCATGGAGTACTACAATATTGGAAAGCCCCATCAGTACACGGAAGCCGAGTTGAATATTGACTTGATACACCGCCAGCCAGAAGGGTGGTTGGATAAGGCCGCATTCTACTCATGCCAGGCTGTTCGTCGTGTCTTTGATATGGCGACAGGATGGAGAATGGATAACATCCGCGTCGATAACACATTGAACAGAGTGATATATCTCGAAACAATTGCTGCAGTTCCAGGAATGGTAGCTGCTGTTGTTCGACATTTCAAGAGTTTACGACGAATGTCCAGCGATGGTGGACGGATTGCGCTATTTCTGGAAGAAGCCACGAATGAGAGGTAAGACCGAAGAAGAAATTGCATCCAGACTGTACGGATTCACTAAGGCTCATCCGATGAAAACTTTTTTGTTCCCATACAGAATGCACCTCTTGACCTTTGTGCAAATGAAGGATCCCGGATATTTGTTCCGTGCAGCAGTCATTGGGGGTCAATTCGTTTTTGCACTCGGCTTTTCCTTGGCCTACGTGATCAGTCCAGCCTTCTGCCATCGTTTTGTCGGTTACGTCGAAGAGGAGGCATGTACGACTTATACCAAAATCATCAAGGCCATCGAGACCTCTCCCGACGGATCGGACATGGCGGCGTGGCGAACGCAAACTCCACCAGGCATTGCTCGCGCCTACTGGAAACTTGGTGAACAGTCCACCGTGTTGGACTTGATGAAGGCCGTTCGGGCAGACGAAGCAGAACATCGCGATGTCAATCATCTCATGTCAGGTCTGAAGGATGGAGATTACAATCCTTATTATGATCCAGAGCAAAAATTGAACACTATGCTCTCCAAGTACATTCGAGATATTATGACTCGTCCCGAGGACAAGCAAAAGAGCCTTGCTTAGGGAAGGACGTCTCCCACACGAATAATGTCAATAAGGTGCCATCTAAAGACACCGTTTCGCACACAAAAGTTGTATAAGTAATCATCATCATAAATAAAGAAGAATGTGTTGATAGGTCCTACTAGCGATTTACTGTAATATGTCTCATTAAAATTTGAACTTGACGCGTGGGTCCAAATCCACCTTTTCGTACAACGTATACAACATTTCCGAACTCTGTACCGGTGCTTGTACCGTCAAGGACGTCCATTTGCCCATGAACTTGGTAGAATGTGTGATATCGCTCAATTCGCTTTCCGTGGCATCCGCCACCACTGCCAACATGTCTGCGACAAAGGTCCCCTCGTTGGCACCGACAATTTTCATGGTAAAGACGCATGGATAATCCACGAGCGCTTCAAAGACGCGCGACTTTTCTCCCGTTTCTTCATTGGTATAAAGGGTATATCCTTGATCGTCCACCTGTGGTCGTGATGGGTCGTTGATTGGCTCTGGAGGAATCACACCCGTCGGTCCAATGGCCACGAACGGCTTGACTTTGCCATTCTTTTTCTTGCCGCTGACAGCTTTGGACTTTCCAAAACCTTGTGTGGGTACACCATTAATGGTACTGGGTTGACTCGCCAGAGGCTTTTTTCTTCGTTGTCGAATCAGTTTGGACACGGCGTCGTCAAAGCAGTCAGTTTTTGCCGCGTCGCTATCGGTAACAGAATTTGATAAATCTGAAAGGCTGTCTAACACGTTTGCTCCTGTTTCTCCTTCGCCACCATCGATCTCCTTATCATCAACGTCATCATCATCATTTGGAACTTTGTGAAAGAAACTTCCTGCGGGACCGTCAGGCGATGCCATGGAACGGTTAGTGGTCGTCGACGAAGAATGCATTTGCAAAGGATTGTTCACAAGGAAGGCATCGGCCATCTGTTGGGCTTGCAACAACAAAATGCTGCTGGTAGCAGCAGCGGCAAGAGAAAGAGCTTGCTTCTTCATTACTGTTGTTGTAACGGAGTGAGCTGTCGGGGGGTGAGAGTTGCGGGTCAATCAGTCAATAAAAAGGTGGAGGAATGGCAGGTAATGAACGATCATCAATACGACCGAATATTGTGATGTTATTTTTGTTGTTGCGACATGGATACGACGCACAACAGTACGACGTAATACGACGACTTACTGTTAATACTACCGTACCGGCATGTACCTGAACAAAATCAAAACTGTTGGAGGTGAGTTGTGGAGAATTCACGTGGCAAAATCGCACGAGGAATGAAACGAGTACCTACTACGCCGTCGTTAAGGGTTAAGTTACCGTAGGTACGGTACTTTCGGTAAAATCGAACTACGACTCATTACCGTAGTACGGTAGGTACGGTACCCTCTGTCAGTACTTCTGGTGGTCACTGTGCCAATTGTTCGTACGTACGTCGCCCGGATTTATCACATTCCCGTGTTGGGATTGGCTACTACGGTACTAGGTACTACTCCGAGTAGTAGGTAATACTAACGGCAGTAGCACTCCCTTGCCATTCTTGATCTTCTAAAACCTGCCGTGGCTACAATCCCAAGTTCGGATGGCAGTCTCCCTTCCTTCTGTCCCTCGCAAGAGCTAGTAAATGGTAGCGGATGTCGCTCCTCCTCACAACACTCTTCAAACTCTGTCTCCACCACTCGTCCATGATAGTACGACTACTACCGTAGCTAGGAGCTAGTAGCAGCACCAATACTCTACTAGATGTGGTCCATGCAGCAATCTCACAGTAACCAGAGTGAACTAAGTTCACCGTGACTTACCAAAAAGGTCAGTCTTCTACAGACCTTGATTCTGTTCCTTCATCTCTCAACAGCAATGAAGTTCTTCGTTCTTGGCTTGCTTCTTTTGGGACCCACCACCCACCACTCCTCGCCGTGCCGGCCGCCCCCCGCCGCCAGCACATCATCATACTAATGACAAGTTCCCTTCGGTTCGACATCAGTTTTCCAACAATTTACCGCAGTAGTATCGCAATCTCAAAAGAGCTCGTGGTCCTAAATGTGTCTCACAGTGGTTGCAATTCGACTACAGTAGTAGTCGTCATACGACAATAATAATATAACTTCTATTATTAATAATATTAATACCTATTTATTAAAAATATTTCTGACCGTTCCGAGGACAATGATGTACGTACGTCGTTCACTTATGCAGCATTAACTGTAACTACCGGTACGTAGTACGATGAATACACCGTATTATGTTTGTTTTCATTTTTATTACGTACGTAGTACGGTAGTTTTTTACAGTTAGTATCACTACATCAATACGACGTACAGTAGACCTCGCTCCTTGTCTTCACCTCCGCCTATCACATCATACCCTATCGTCCTTCCTTTGATGACAACACACAAAAAATAATCACCATCATCATCGGTTTTGATCACCAATCCCTTGGTAGACTAGCGTGCGCAGACAACGGCAAAACAACAATAGCAAGAATGGCTGAACCTCTTCCCGTCCCAGCACAACTGGAAGCACAACTTGGAAAATGCAAGACGGTCCGGTCGGCCGACACGTACATCAAAGACCGTACAAAGACAGCAAAAGTAGGTACCGTTGTTGGTTTGAAACACAAAATCAATAATGACAAGATCTTCGTTCTTGAAGCGTCAACAATCATCAAAGCCTCAATGTTTCCATAAAGTACATGATGTTGTCATTCTTTCACCCGAAAGAAAAGAATGGCCGTAACTTGGGTCATATACATTCCAATCTCCAATGCATCATATAATTTTTTTTGGGGTGGGGGTTCATGTGACTTCGGATTCTTGTTGCCATTTGAGTTGGTTGATCAATATGCTGCAGCAAGAGGAAGGAAACGCTGCACTGCTTCTCCGTTGTTATGAAAATCTCCTTCTTTTTCTTTCAAACGTTCCGTTGGCCATGATATTACTACAAAGCTGCGACTTGAAAAAAACTCCCTTGAACCGGAAATGCTGTCGTCTGTTTGTTGTAATTATGTGGTGATTGATTTCTTGGAGGGAGATGAATGTTCCAAGTTCCGGTGGTCATCCCCTGACCATTCGTACACCCATTATCATTCGAGCTAACATCTGTTGTCCTTCATCTGTTGCCGTTGTTGTTACCGCCGCAGGAAATGAAAGAGTCCAGGGCCAAGTTACCTCCCCTCCCTGTTTCTTCCAAATGAAACAGCTAGATGGTGAACAAATGCCTCAGTCGAAAAGGTTCATTCAGTAGCTATATTACATGGCGATAATACAGTAATCTTATTATAGGCTACTTCATGCGATTCTGAATAGTTTGCAGAATTTAGTGGTGAAATACCACGAAGTAGAATTCGTACAGGGATGGGGAGACTTGAAATGCACAGTCAAGAGAGACAAAAAGGGCAATTCAAGAATGAAAAAAAAGACAAAAAATGATAGTCACCACAATCACAAGCAAGGTTGATTTTGCAATAATTTTCTTCTCCAACATCGCACTTTAGAAAGGAGGTGGTTCCTTGGATTCTCTTCGTGGTGGTCCGGTCTTTCCAGCTCTCCACTTGACACCTTCAGGGACATCTTCCCTGATAAAGGTACCTTCCTCACCCGCCACAATCTTCGCGGCATCCTTCAGATCACCCACCGCAGCCCAAACTCCTTTCTTTTTGGACTTTTCCACAAAATCAATTAGAGCCGTCACCTTCGGACCCATGGATCCGGGGTATCTCTGTCCCGCTTTGGTTCCCTTTAAATATTCCGGTGTGGCCGCTTCCATCTCTCGCGCTTCGGGCTTTCCAAAGTTCTCCCAAATACCTCCACCGTCCGTCAAAATGATAAAGCCATCGGCTTCCAACTCGATCGCCAACTTGGATCCACAAGCGTCCTTGTCAATGACCGCTTCCACTCCCTGCAACGTCTGGGGATTGGCCGGAACGCGGCACACGGGGACACCTCCACCACCGCAGGCAATGGGCAAAACACCGGGAGCGTGCTCCAACAATGTCCGAATGGCCTCAATTTGCAAAATTTCTTGTGGCGGTGGTGACGGCACGACACGACGATAGTATTCCCCATCTGGTTTGATGGTCCATCCCAACGATTGTTGGAGCGCTTGTGCTTCGACACTGCCATAGATGGGACCGACAAATTTGGTGGGATCCTTGAATGCGTCCGAAAATTGATCGACTACCACTTGCGTCAAAATGGGCACCGCAGTGGTGCCCACTGATTGCATGGCTTGAGCCAACACATAGCCAATTTGGCCCATACTTTCGGCGCCTAAAACATCAAATGTAGCGGCGGCGCGTTCCAAAGCGAGTTCTCCGACTTGGGGACCGTTGCCATGAGTTAGCACTGTATTGTAGGAATAGAACGAAAAAAAAACAGGTAGATTTTTCAGTCAAAGCCTCATATTTTATACGATGGAGTAAAATTTTTTGTTTTGCCACGTACCCAATTCATTTTCCTTGGCCAATTCCGCTAGTGTGGGCGCCATTTGGGCAGCCGCTTTCTGTCAATGAGAAAAATAATTGGAAAAGAAAGGAAGGGGGAACCACATGTAAAATAAGATGCGGCGAAAATCGTTCATCCAATTAAGAACCAATGTCGACATGGTGTTGTTCATTCACAGTGTCACATATTCCTTTTTGTTGTAATAATGACAAAAAATCACGTACCATCATATTTTCAATGGTCAATCGATCCCCGCGACGTTGTAGGGCATTGCCACCCACAGCTACCACCAGACGCTGCTTCTTCTTCTTGGGGGGAGGATGGGATGCCTTGACAGCCGTAGACGTGGTTGTTTCTGAGGCACCTGCCGAAAGGTATCGACAACTCAAAATAGTCGTCGTCGATCGATTCGTCATGCGCCATACCACTTGACGTTGGAGAAACATGATGAAAAAAAGGAGGTTGTTGCGTATATAATAAAAGAGAACGGTTAGATCACTGCTTTCGCTGGTCTTTTGTCAACCAGAATGGATGGATATCTTTTGTTGTAAAGAGTTGAGACGATGTTATCTCGATTGACTTCCAGTCCACCAGCGACACAAGATTTTCTTGACTGAACTCCGTGAAGTTGGTATCCAAAAAAAAGTGAATGGATGCGATGGTTCGCCAGGGAAAATCCCTGAATTCTGTATTTTCTGAACGCCGGCGTGTTCATGACTCGTGAAACTTGGATCATGATGAGTTTTCCCACCGCTTTTCGCTTTTTGATACACACGACGTATGATATCCTACTAGCTAGTAAAAAAGAGGCGCGACGCATCACTACATCGTTCTGATGATCGATTCAACACGCACACTCGACCACAACCTTATCATGCTCCATCAATCACCTCTCCTGCTTGTATGATTGCAGCAGTCATACAGATCTTGGTCGTCCTCCCGCTTGACTGTTCCTGCACTCTTCGTCGCTTTTCTATCCCGTCTAACTCTCTAACAACATGGCAGCCGCCGCCTCTGCTGCAACCACTGCTGCTACTGCTTCTCCTCTTGTCCATGCCATCGGTGGATCCATCGGATCGGCCTTGGCATTGCTCCTCTTTTATCCGCTGGAGCGAGCCAGGATTGAATTGCAATCGCAGGCGTCGGCCATCAACTTGCCGACTATCTTGGAAACTGTGGAGGATGGCAACACAGATGCACCGAGTCAGAGTGGGACGTTGGTGGTGGACCAGTCATCTTCCGATGAATTGAGGACCACTTTGGAAGATGACAACAATGACGATGCCTCGGTATCTTCCTGGATGTCGTTAGAAGAGCAACAGAAAAAACAGCGACAAGAAGAGAGACCGGAGACACAACAAATGGAGATAGTCTCCACTGGACCAACAGAAGAAACAGCGACCTCGCTGACTGTAAATACAAACCTGCAACTCGTGAAGAAACGACGACAACAGTTGTTTGCCTATTGTTACCGTAAGAGCAAGGTTTTGCAAGTGTTGTTCGAATTGAAACGACAGGGAGAACTCTACAAGGGTATGACACCGATCATTTCAACCATATTTACGTCACAATTCATCTTTTTCTTTTTGCATGCCTACGTCAAACGCCTGTTACATTCCATCGCAGCCAAAAGAGGAATAACGTCCTCATCGGCTATTATAAGTTTGATATCTAGCTGTATGGCTGGTATTGGCAATGTCTTGATTACCAATCCACTATGGGTCACTAACATGGCCATTGTCACAGGAGAAACCAAATCGCAAATTTTGTTACGGGAAATGGTCAATTTGTACAAGACTCGTGGCATGACCCACTTGTGGGGTGGTACGTCTGCTTCCATTTTGTTGGTGAGCAATCCTATCATTCAATTCTTTTGTTACGAGCAATTGAAACAGGCTCGGTTGAAATATCATGCGACGACAACGGCGACGACGGCGACATTGTCGTCGTTGGGGGCTATGGAGGCATTCGTCATTGCCGCTTTGGCAAAGGGTATTGCAACGATCTCGACATATCCACTACAACTTGCACAAACACTCTTGCGGATAGGAAGCAATCCGGACGACGATCATGAACAACATCACGTTCAACACCAACAATACAAGGGCACGGTCGATTGTTTGCTGCAACTCTACAAGACCAACAAGAACATTGCTTCCTGGTTTACTGGGATGAGAGCCAAGCTGTTACAGACTGTATTGACGGCTGCCTTTACCTTTTTGACCTACGAGCAAATTTTGGGAGCGGTCCAAGCGGTGGCTGTCATGCAGAAAGCAAAAAGAATAGCACAAACGCAGTAGTAGCAGAAGGATAAAAGTTCAATCCACACCACAAACCGTAGGATCCTTCGCGAGACAAAACCTTGACTTGATACTTATATTTCTTGAATCTGATGACGTAGCTGCAACAGTAAAAACATAATATTTTATTATGAGTACCTTCAATTTGACGAACAATAACAGTGCAACAATCGCACGAATCCTGAAAGCTCTTTACACCCTCCCCCAAGTTTGTCCTTTCATTGACATACGTAATATTATATTCCCAGTCCCCGATGAACGTTTGCCACACTAGAGTTGGCCAGAGACGGTTCTGGACTGGCCTCGTACAATGCCCGCCAATCTTCCTCGTGGACATCGTCCAAGATCATGCTAAAGCATGACACTAACGCATCCCGTTCCAACTTGGAGTTGGCCTGCAAATCCAAACTGCCATTTTGCGTCAAAAGGGACCAACAGGTGGAATCGGGAATATCCTTGGCCAATTGCAACGCTTGCGTCTTTTTGCCCACGTCAATGTACAAAATTTGTTTCAAGACAATCTTGTGCAAGCTACCGCGCATCAAGACGATGGATACTTGACCGCTTTGATCCGGAACACGACGGGGGAATTCTGTTTGCCATGTGACGCAGGGTTCTTCCTTGGTGGAAGACAAAGACGGCATATTGTCATTGAGGTTGCTAGTTTCATCTTGCAGTCGAATCCAAACTCGTTTGGGATCGCAATGGACACCATGAGCGATTAATCGAATACCGCGACCCTGCAGGCGAGCCATGGTTTCGGCAATAATCTTGTTTGGAGGAATCGTTTTGAGTGCGGGATGGTCCGGAGAGGGTGGATTCGACAGGGACCGTTGGCCATACGCAGTGTGGCGAATCGGCGAGGAGGTTAGATCACCCGTTGACAGGGGGGTTGAGTTGTTTGGATTGTTTCGCGTCGTGTCCACAACGGTGGGAATACCAGGTGTGGAACTACCAGAAACGACAGACAATTTCTCTTGTTGCTGCATGCTGGAATGAACGGGAAGCCAGTATCCGGCTGCTGGCATGCGTTGATCCATACGTCGGGCGTAACGTTTCCGATTGGCATGGCAGTATTGTTTCCGAAATCCTCGCGGTAGTAACAAGTAAAGTACCCATACTGCCAAGGCCGACGCCAGAAAAATGATGTAAGAAAACACCGAAATAGGGAAGGGATTGAGCGCTTCGAAGGATAGTTCCTGAGGTGGAAACGGAACCATATTGATACTGTTATACGAATCATGATATGGAGAAGTATGGGAGGAGAAGGAGGAGGAGGATGACATCGCGTCCAACGTCATGAAGCCCTCCTGATGTTGTTGCGTTGACGAAGATGATGATGTTACCTCACCTACTCTCCTCCTGGTTGCCGCTCTTGTTGAAACCGTGGTCATACTCAGCTGTCAAATGTCTCTCTCGATCGATCGTTTACGATAACATATATTTAATATGAACACCAAATCAAGTAAAGGTGCGGCAGATCTAACGGAAATAACTTCCTAGCTAGTGACAAAGATGCTTTCGGTGTTTCTGATGCAGAGAGGTATGATACGACGTCTGATACAGCCGCAGGTGTTGATTGTACCCCGAGTACGGTAGAGTACCGGTATGTTACAGTTACTACTGTGGTAGTAGACGCATTCTCCTCGCTATTCTTCGGACTTGTCTCGCGCTGGCCGGGCCAAAAGATGTCACATGTCAATTTTTTTGTATTTTATTTTGAGGATTGGAGGGGGAGTCCACCCCCACTAATAATAAACGTAGCAATAAAAGCTCAGAAGCGAAGTGACGATGTATAAACTTACAGTTACAGTTTTATATCTGATCAAGAATGGTAGTAGTACGAGATTTCATCATTACCAGCGTAACTTTTCGAAATTAAAAAAAAAAGTCATTCACCACTGAAAAATTGTGTATGTACATTATACATACTGGAGAACGAAGAGGTGACAGTATGGCATGACAACATATTCGGTCGGTCATGGGATTTTTTATCGATTTACAAAAGGACATCATGACGCAGATGCTCATACCCGCCATTCGAGGGAACTATCAACTCACTATAATATAGTGGAACTGGAATTGGTTCTTGTAGGATCCCAAGATTGTTGAAGAATGATTTCGATAGAAAAAAATCATGGAGTGGTCCGTGGCGCTAGTCAACATACTGGCTGTTGGATTGGGTCTCTGGTTGACGCATCGAGGGGAGACCACTTTTTCTTTACCAACCAGTCCACCCGTGGCTGGAACCAAATTGGAAAAAGAGGGTCGAGGTGCTATAAATTGGTTGATGGTACAGAACTTGGGCTGAAAATTAAATTACGGGAAGGAAAAATAGTGTTGTAACAACATCCATTTTCCAGTAGATTTCTTATCACAGGATACATCATATAAAGATAACCAATTAACCTCTTGCAAAATGAGGATCCTTTGCCAACGGGCCCAGCACAGTTTGACAGAAGGGGTTGGGATAGCGTTTGGTTTCTGGTAAGAAAGAAAGAACAATTTTTCCATTGAAAAGCTGTACTAGATAAACACTTTGTTTTAAAAGAAGCAGGTTGTTTTGCCTAAAAGTGATGTATTGAACTACTATGCAAAATGTACAGTATCAGCTACTAAAAGTTTATGAAATAGAATTAACAGTAACAACACTTTGTGGCCGGTGCTTTCATTGCCGACAAACCAAATGGTGATGAAAGTTCTATTCAGCACATACCTCATGTTGCCCGTTCATCTTCAAGGCCAGCTGCTCTGCATACTTGGCATCACAGTCACTTTTCATCATGGCAACAATGGCTTGGCCCTTTCTCTCCCACTCCTTGCGATTCTCTTTGGCATAGTTCAAGTATTCATGGTAAGATACACCAAAAACACCACATTTGTTAAGTTTCTTTGCCAAGGGGATGATATAATTGTCAAAGAACCAAATTTCACCCCCATACCATCCCAAGGATGGTTCTTTCTCCAGATTACCGTTCAACCAGGCAATGTACCGTTCCTCAAATAGACGACAGTTAAACTTCTGGTATGTGGTCCAGTGTTGCATGGTATGTGCAACATCACTGGCTTGAATGATGTACTCAAAGACAATGGTTGCTTTTCGGTCACAGTCTGTGGAATCAAGGTTCTTCTCAGACTTGTCCTTGAATGCAAGCTCCCAGCAATTCTCTCTGTAGCTTTTAAGGTCTTTGTCTGCAATGTCAGTTGCCATCACTGCATTCACCATCAGCTTGCGGAAGTGTACCAACTCTACTTCATTAGAGTTGATGCATGCATGGAGATCTTTGAACTTGGATTCCATCAGAATTGTCCATGCTAGATCAACTGAATTCTGCTCTGCAACTGTCTTATTGTGATATCTGATTGCCTCTGGAGTTCCCAAGGCAATCAACTCAGCATTTGTAAGACCAGTGTGTGTTTGCAATCATGAATTAATGCAGAGAACACAGCAGCAAAACGCAGGAGAGGATCTGAACTGATTCCATAAGTGGAGTTGTGGATTTGAAGAGCCACATTTCTAGAATCCTGCTTGTAGTCTATTCCATCAGGATTTACAATACAATTCATCAACTTGCTGGCACTCATCACCACATGGCTCACATGCTCAAAGTTGTGGAACAGAATTTCCTCTGAGCTCCCATACATAAGAGAAATGCGCTCAACAAATGCTCTCAATTGAGCTTTCACAAGAGGTGATACCTTGGATGAAGTGGATGACTGTACTTGCTTGAAGGTTGGCATATGTAGAGTCTCACATATCTCATCAATGACATCTTTTTCATCCTTCCCTTCCAAGATGGCCTCTTCTAACTCAGCCATGGTTCTTGGATTGCTTGGCCCTGTAGTCTTTCCACTGCTAATGACCACCTGTTCCAGATGTGCATTTACCACTTCCACGTTCCACACAGCCAACCTTTGCCTCAGAATCTCATGTTTGGGAGGTTTCTTTGTTTGGCTTAAGGGAAGCCTCGTAGGGCTTGAACCAGATGCCTCTGACATTGTGGATTGGGCTTGGGAAGCAACAAGATGTGGTATTACCCAGAAGGTTTGAACTTCTCCCTTGCCTTTCAAAGACAAAGATTCGTCCCTTTTGGTTGCCCAGTGGCCTTTGCCAGCTTCAATCAGGAGATCCACAGTATTTTTGGATGCGTGGATCAGCCCAGGCATGCCTGAGCTTTCAATTCTTGATGCAGTATTTACCTATCATGGAGAAAACTTTGGTGAGTGTTTTCCAGCCGTAGCAGATAGTGTGTATACTTGAAAAATATATACACACTTACAGTGTCACCAAATAGCTGAAACCTAGCTTTTTCACCTCTCAGAACTCCAGCCGTTACTAGTAAAAAGAAAAATTCATGTTAGTGATATTTCAGGAGAAGTGTTTTGAGGCTGCTTGCACTCACCAGGCCCAGAATGAAGCCCAACTCTTGCTCTAAGATCAACAGTAGAAGGACCAAGGAAAACTTCTAACTCCCTTATGACTCTTGCCATGGCTTTGAGACATGATGAAGCAAATTGTACCATGACAGGAGCATGTCCATCACAGACTGCAACGTATGAGTCACCAATAGTCTCCACTTTAAAGACTCGCATCTTTATAGCGATTTTGTCAAATGCCTGATAAACTCCTTCAAGTAACTTGAAGACTTGAGTTGGCTCCCTCTCACTAGACCATGCTGTGAATCCTGCAATACCTAGAAACATAACAGTCTTGGGGGATTGCAAAGAATGAGGAAAATGTTGAAAACATAAAGAAAGCGTGGGTGGAACTTACTGCCATGGGGAAAAGATCTGCAATTGGCTCCGATGCAATAACTGATGCATCATTGTTATCTTGATTCAAGAAGCTCTGCATCCTCATTTTGGGGACTCCCATTGTTACGTCGCCCTTTTTCTTGCTCTTTCCAACGTCATGGTACAGGCGATCGCAAACATTGGTGGGAAACAAGGATGAGACGATTGCGCTGGTATGGTTTGCCCGCTCTATGACTTTCAGCTGCCTTCGAGTGACGGCCGTGTCATAGACAATGAAAACGATTGAAGTGAATAGGAAAACCGAGGCTGTAATGATAGAAAAGATCATTGGCTGGTTGGATATGTATTCATCTTGGAACGCTTTTGTTCCAAAAACGTGAAATCGGTATCGACAATAATTAAGTTCCATCTCTTCCGGAGGCAATATAGCCGAGGCTCCCGTCACAACAGTGTCGTAGTCCTCGAATATGGAAGAGTACGAATGAGAGGTATCAAATTGTCTGTCATGGAAATCCCCTTCTCCTTTGAGGACCATTGTATCTGACACTGGATCCACCGTAAAGGTAAGATTCTGTCCGCAAATGTTTTCGATGACCTGTAACAATGACGTTTTCATTGGTGAGACATCGCTTGGTGGAACTTCTTTGACCATTGAGGCCAACGATCACTTACTATGTCGACCAAGTTTGCTATAGGTGGAAACGTAAAAGAGATGAAATTTGACCAACGAACTTCAAGTGAAACAGTCCCAACAATATCGTCATGCAAAAGTACAGGGAATTGAAGTATCGTCGAGGTTTCTGTAGGGTATGCAGCGTAATCTGTGTAGCATGCTCCCTCCCAAAAAAAGGTTTCAGAAATAACAGGCAAGTTGCTTTCCAACATTGCTAGAACTGAACGTTTCGTGATAGGGTCAGACATCTGGTTGTACATTACTAGCAGTTTGACAATTTCCAACACTGCGGTAGTCCAGATAGGAAGATACGGTGCATTATTGTATGGTTCTTCAACTGGCATGTCAATATTGGGATCCATCTTCCAGAGGTGTTCCGGAATATCCACCTCGTTGGTAAGTACTTCAACCGATGGGTCCAGTTCAATACAGTTACAGCCTTGTTTGGGATGAATGATGACATTCGCGGTTGGTGCGGAAGTGTTGAGATCTTTTTTGGTAGACAGCAGTGTGTTCAAGCATTCGTAAAAACTCTACTACTGACTGTGAAAAATGAAAAAAGACCTCAACAATCACTGCACTAGACCACTATAGAGAGTGTTTACGCTCCCTTACATTTAGTTCACATGCCTTCAATGCTGATTTTTGGGAACATGAGATCAAGAAAGGGAGAAGGGATATTGCAGATTTATATGTTGTTGGGGAGAAAATGTGCCCATACGTATATTATCGAATTAGCAGTGCTTCGTCGTACCTTCTCAGAATAGATTATCTATCTGGTCGAGTCCATGCGCATCCGATTTTTTTACACTTCCTTGTGTGACTTTTGTCACACCGGACGTCTTTCTTCGAAGGTATGCCGTGCCTGGTTTGTTTCAACCAAGTTTCGATTAGAGGTCAAGTAGCACCTTTTGAAAAGTTGGAAATGACAAAACCAAGCAACCGAGAGGTGTATTCTGATGATATCTTCTAGGTTGAATCCAAAGCAGCCAACCGCCGTTCGAAATCATCCATCTTTATTACAGCGTCGAAAGTGGCCACATTTCACATTCATGTCAGATTAACAGGTCTGAAATGGCAGTCCTGCACCAGTGAATGAGTAAGATCCCTGCCTGAGGTTCCAAAGCACAGGATATCATTTACTAACGTGTATGCACTTGTGGGGGAGGCTCAGGTACAACACAAATCCAACAAGTACCTATTATGGACGTCCATTGTGTATAAGTAAAAGCGGTAAGATGTCGCATGTTACATTGCTTGTGGTGCCATGTATGAGTTCAGGGGTTTGAAATTGAAGTCACCTGTATCAGCAAATGAGTTTGATCTTATTCATGGCTATTATGTCAATTGTGAACGACTATCTATGGCAAACGTGGAATCGTTGCTTGTCAATTTGTTACACGGCAGAGAAGGAAATAATTATTGAACTATGGCCAAAAGTTATCTATGTTAATTGTGCCAAAACAATCCACAAGTTGCAAGGTAGGCCAAGCAATCCTCTTGCTATGAGTGCGTTGGATTATAACGACGATTGGAATAATGTCTGGCTGTCAAGCTGTGTAATCAAAAAGCATGGATGGCCTTTTTTCAGGTGTAACACTGAATCCAAGTAAAACAAAAGGCATGTCTGAGAACGTACAGCCTTTTATCCTTTTTAAGAAGAGCGTATCTTCCAGCTAACCCTAAACCCCCGAAGTTCGCTATCCACGTCCTGTTACTAGTATTTTTACATCTTACTCTTGTATTCCTTGATGACATCACCTGCAATCACCAAGTGCTGTACCTCAGAGGTGCCCTCGTAAATTTCCGTAATGCGGGCATCACGGTAGTGTCGCTCTGCTGGCATTTCCGTGACGTAGCCCATACCTCCCAAAATTTGAATAGCTTGGTGACTGCACATGGTGGCAGCTTCGCTCGCGGCCAGCTTGGCCATGGCGGCTTCTCGGGTAAATTTTTCGCCATTGTCTTTGAGTTGTGCCGCTCGCCAGGTCAACAATCGAGCTGCATCGCGAGCCAAAGTCATTTCACTAATCTTCTTTTGGATCATTTGAAAGTTGGCAATTGGCTTGCCAAAGGCTTGACGTTCCAAGGAGTATTTGACAGCACAATCGATTGATGCCGAGGCAATTCCTAAAGCTTGTCCTGCTACACCAATACGACCACCATCCAATGTTTGCATCGCAATTTTGAATCCCTCACCAGGTGTTCCCAACAATTGGTTTCCAGGAATGCGGACGTTCTCCATAATCAAGTTGGCTGTACTGGATGCTCGAATTCCGAGTTTGTCCTCCTTGGCGCCCAAGCTGAAACCTTCCGCATCTGTGGGGACGATAAAAGCTGAAATTCCCTTGTGCCTGTTGAAAAATGCAAACATGATGTGAGATAATTCGCTTGGACGACGACGACAACTTGAAGGTCCATGTTTGCGTTGTGGGTGATTCCTTACTTGAGACTTTTGTCGGTAGTAGCAAATACCACTGCCGCACTGGCTTCGTAGGCATTGGTAATCCATGCCTTGGTACCATTGATGATCCAACCATCGCCGTCTTTGGTGGCCGTCGTCGATGCCGCACCGGCATCGGATCCATTTCCCGGTTCGGACAATCCAAAGCATCCAATCTTGATCGGTCCGTCGGCATTGGAGGCGAATGGCGCGACCCACTGTTCGTGCTGTTCGGGCGTGCCAAATGTCTGTACAGGATACAAGTACAACGAATTGTGGGCGCTCATGATGACTCCTACCGAGGCACAACCGCGGGAGATTTCTTCCATGGCAATGGCATACGAGAGAGCATCCAATCCACTACCTCCGTTCTCTTCCGATGTGTTGATACCCATCAAACCAAGGTCGGCTAGTTGATTGATTGCATCGGTTGGAAATATGTGCTTTTGATCCCATGTCCGAGCGTTGGGAGCGAGTTCTTCATCGGCAAAGCGACGGCACATTTCAAAAACCATCTGGTGTTCTTCGGGCAGTTGCGAATGGGTGGTGACGGAACGGACAGCCGTGTTGTTGGTCGTGGAGGGAGTTACCAAGCGCCGAGAGGCAGCTGTGGCCATGCGAGAGGAAGCAAGTCGGGACAGCATGGTGATGATGATAATAAAAATTGTATTAGATTTAGTATTTGTTGTTGTGTGTGAAGATTGGTACCAATTTGGCTCTCTGGCTAGAGTAGAGTTAGTGAGTCTCCTTGTCGTCGACGGTCGTCGGTTTTTGCGCTTTCGACAAGAAGAGAGGAAACTGGTGTCGGTTCATTTCAATGATGGCGAAGCTGTGTCGAGAACGAAGGTGTGGGTCATGACAGCTGCATTCTATGAATAGAGATAGCGTTATTGTAATGTCGTTTCCACGATTGGTGTGATATGATACGAGTAGGGTGGAACAGTGGAACATCCATCAAGGTGAAAGGGAATAGCGGTAGTAGGTAATTCTTCTACAGTCAGTAGACTCTCTACTCTAGAGGTACAGGGTATGATACGTACATATTATTTTATCATAAAACGGTCAAGCTGACCGTGACTCTCTA
This sequence comes from Nitzschia inconspicua, assembly GCA_019154785.2. Taxonomy (NCBI): domain Eukaryota; phylum Bacillariophyta; class Bacillariophyceae; order Bacillariales; family Bacillariaceae; genus Nitzschia; species Nitzschia inconspicua. The sequence goes on along the minus strand of JAGRRH010000001.1, from coordinate 1,516,123 downwards.
TGTGAACGACGAACGACGTAAAATAATAATAATCCACAGTCAATGTTGCATCGATCTGTAATTGCGGTGCGGCGACATTGCCTGCTTGCTACCTCCCCGCTCCAACGTCTTCCGTATCGTTGTTGTTGGGAAGAAATCGATGGGAGTACTACGGTTGTGCAGCGCAATTTGGTGTCAGCCATAGACAAGCTTGCTGAGAATCAAATTGCCGAATGGTTGCGCAACAAGGGTGATCAAGCCTTGCCACATGGGAAAAAATTGACACATGATGTTCACAAGGCACCAGCACATTCGTTGGGACTTCAAAATGACTATGTACACAGCAAGATATTGGCTGACAACAATATTCGGCCGGACAGTGTGCAACGACGAATCGATTTGGACAAGGCTTGGCGTCAGTGTGCCGACATGATTCGAAAACAATTCTCCAAGAACGGTTTGAGCGCTGATGATTTCATCACTTCTTCAGTCATGCAAGAAGGGTTCCGTGATAATTTTGACAAACTGAATGCAATGACCAAACGAGTCAACGATGCCATTATCGACGATTCTATGCGGTTCGGTGGACGATCTCCCGTCCGTCATGCGCGGTTATTTCGGTGGGAGGAACGAGCTCGAGAAGCCATCGAAGACCGCAGAAACACAAGTGAACGAGAGGACAAAAATTCCGTCCACAGATGATGTCGCTCACAATGTAGGTGATACAGCTTTACTTTATAATCCTTTAAATATATAGGCAATGTAATCATCTTATGTAATCGGTAGCAACAGGGATTGATGCATGAAGTCCCAAGTTGGAAACATAAATGAGTGTGCGATATGCAGTCGATGTTTAGTGTCGAGTAGGGAACACATTGCATAATGTACAGGTTGCTATACTCTTTCATTCTTCACCTCCAGCAGAAATGGAGCCCGGAGACATCACGCTGCGTGCAACTGATTCGAAAACCTTTTCGATTTCCGCGGCACAACGGGTGAAAGGGTAGTTCCAAAACCCATAGCGCTGATTCTTGATGAGTTCAATGAACGTGATCAAAAGTCCCCATGGGTGCGGACGGTGGAGAATTAATCGTTCGAGAAGAACTCGCGTGACTTGCTCCTTGACGGCCACGTTCTTTGATTCGCTGAAGATGTAGAGCATGACGCACGAAAAATAATGAGTGTGACTCGAAGGGTAGCGGAGTTGATTGGCAATAGCATTCAAGCAGTGATATCGCCCTTTGTCATCAAATTCCATCAATGTCTGTAAGACTTCCATTTCGGGAGTGCGAGAAAGTGAAATTTGCGTGTTCTGAAGCCGCGCCAAAGCGTGAATGCCCACATACAACACAAGTGATGACACCTTTGGAAAGTCAATTTCTGCGGAGCTTTCTTTTGTGAGCAACGACGGCAAGGCCGACAGGAAGTCACGCCTCAGGCCATCCTTCAAAAAGGAATCCAAGTGAGTGCGAAATCCTTCAATTGGTCCAACAACATTTGACAAAATCACGGGTGCTTGGGAAATTTCGGGAAGGAGATCAATCTTGAGATTCGGAGTAAATGGATCTGGTGGATTCATACCCTTCGGACTGGCCGAGAGAATCAGGTTCCGAAGTTGTAGACAAGTAGCTGGAATCACGTTGCAGAAAGAGAGGTAGTATCCAGCTAAGAAAGATGGGAAGTCATGCAAGAGAACCAAAAACACTCGAAGAGTCCCTTCATAAAGCTTCTTGACAGGAGGTGTCATCTCCCCAATGTTCATGTACGGTTCTAAGAAGAGTAAGTAGTCAATCAAAAGCTGGTGTGCCGTGTTCCAGCCTTTCTGGCCCTCTACCAACAGCAAATTTGGGAGAAAATGCCGATGGGAAACAAGTTCAAACCAGGAAAAGGAGAAACTTGGAACAACAAGAGGTTGTGCGACGTGGAAGGCTGCTGCAAAAACGCTCAGAAGTCCAAGTCGAATAGACTCGAGCTCCGGATCGGGTTTGTTCACGTCTATTACCAGATTCATCAAAATACGATACCAAGGTCTCTGATCCCAGGGCCCGCCCCTGGCTTTGGTTTTCTCGATGTCCCACATCATCGTTCTAACAGTACAACCAAGGATCTTGTTCAGCATCGCCAATCGCTGGATATTAATTTGATCTGCCGAACATCCAGAATTCAGATTCTTAAACATCAGCATTAAAAGCTTGCAGTAAACGTCGCTCACAGCGTAGTTAAGGAGTGAACGGCCATTGGTTCCAGAAGTTGCAGTCTTGGCAACCGCGTCAACTACGATCAGAGTCGAAAGACGAATGAAACGCTCGGTATGCTCCTCCACCTTCCCAACCCCGTATTGTTGGAGGTACTGGAGAAACTGAGCGTTGATTTTCTCATTACCAGCTGCTTCGTTATCAACACGGATCCAGTTTTCAAGCAACTGGGTGACTTGATGCTTTGCATTAGGAGGGTCCTTGAGAGAAAATGCTTCGGTTGCTTCGGCCACCTTTCGGCTTGCTGTGGAATAGGTTGAGAGCGACAAAGGAGAGAGGCTGCTGCTCTCTTGGATCGCAGCGCCAGAACGACGTTGATCGGTGGTAGAAATAGGTGGTGGGGTAGAACCGGTTTGTGTAGCAGAAGATTGGGCTTGGGAAGCTCCTGCCTGTGTTAGACCTCTCATTTCCTCAAGCATGCGCAATATTGGCTTTCGGTATGCTTGAATGATCTGCGCACCTGCCTGGCTTCTACCGTCAACAATTCGGGTCATCAAGTCAATGACTTTGGGGAAATCCGAAGGCGAGGCGATTCTCTCCAGGAAAGCTGTTCGAATAAAAAGGAGGGCAAACTCAACCCAAACTGGGTTCCGCCCATTGTCCGCACGAGCAGCGAGGAACTGGTCCAACTCATTCACAGCCAGTAGTCGGCTTCGAATCAAAAGAAGGAGGACGGTTCTGTGCAAGCGCCTTTGCTGCTCCGTGTTTGTTGGAGCGTAAGTCGCCCAAGTGCCCATGTCACGGCCAAGCTTAGGGCACGAAACATTAATCTTCTCCAAAAGAGCAACAAGTGCTTCCAAACGAAGAGGCTCCCCCAAGTTCAATTCATATAGACGTTTGAAAATGCTTTGCGAGAAACCAAGTACGGCATCCTGTTCCGTTTGAGAAAGATTTCTCGAGATCTCTCCTGCTGGACTGATGTTGGGTAAGATCTGATTCACAGCGCCAAGTAATTGACTGATTTGATGGTCTAGGGGGAGCATTTGCAGCTTCACCTCGGGGGCACGAGCACCAGCAGAATTCAATAAGGTGCTTACAGCACTGTCCAACTTCGTCGCCAAAGCAGACAGAGCATCTATTCCTAAAGGCTTCTGCGTTCCTTGCTGCATATCCCCTTCCGACGATCCTTGTCGTGGAGCAATGGCGGAGCTGGAAACCATTCCGCCAGGTGCTTGAGATTGACGTGGCATTCTTTGGAAGTTGTCGTAGAGCTGGAAGATTTCAGGACGAATACCACCAGGTTTGGGTCGAAGTTGATCTGGAAGTCCGGCAGGATAACGCTGATTATTTCCAAAGATGGACATGTCATAAAAGGGTTGGCCAGTTTGTTCACGATGCTTTCGTCTAGCATTGAGATGCTGGGCAATGGCTTCGTCAACATCTCGGACTGCCTTTTCCGTCGCAGCTTTTTCAATAAGCATACATCCAAGCTCCAAATTATCTGTTGCACAGATTTGGACACACTGTTCGATCACATTCTGATCTTGCTCGTTTAACTTTTCACCGGACCCAGTTGCGTTGGTGGTCAAGATTTGTCGCAAATGCGTCGAAACACTGGAACGAAGTGGTTCACGGCATGTTACAAGGGCAAGACTTCCAGCTAAATTTGCCACCATCAATTGACCGGCCTTTCGCATCTTATTCTCATCGCTTTCCATGGCAAAGTCCTTTGCGACGATTTCTTTTGTAGTTATACAAGCAATTGTAACGCTGCGCTCTACGACAGGTTGAATGATCTCACGGATAGCTCTATCGACGGCGATTGGAACAGCTCTTTTCAAGGCTGCGTTGTTCAGCGTTGCCAACGGCCCAGACTGCCCAGATTGTTGCAAGAGCTGGGTCAAGCTTTGGTTGACAGTCACATATGCAGCAAGGTTTGGAATAACAGTGGCTTCTTCGTCGCCACTAACATTATGTCGAGCGCCTTCGCCCGTCGTTGGAATGCTGAGACCCTTTGCATCTGGTGTCCCAACCACTCCAGACGACGGAATAATGGAGGATGATTTAACGGCTGCGGCCTTGATATTGAAATCCGGATTGCGTTCCTTGACAGGGGCGACGCGCTTTGCGAGTTCTTTGTCCTTTATAGGAATATCCTCGAGCCTGACACCTAGATTCTTGCAAAGTACCTCCACTTCAAACTTGATATTCATTTTAAGCCCTTCCACGTTGTACACGGATCGAAAGACACCTAGAAGCCCCATCAGCCATGGGTTGGGAGGGCGGAATACAATAGAATTTTTTGCACCTTCCAGTGTCTTTGACAAGAATGGAGCGACTGCGATAAGCTTTCCAGTTTCGTATCCCTGAAGCAATAATTCCTTGCAGTCCAACATAATTTGTAGAATGGGACGGTTGCGGGCAAGAGTTATTTGACCAAGCCAGATTCCAAGATTTTTCAAGTAACTGCGCTCCGATGAAGAAGTGGTGATCTTGGGAGACCGCAGAAGCTTGCCAATGTTACGGTAGGCACTATCCAAGATAGCTTCCACAAGGCCTTTCCCATACTCTCCGAGATTATCCAAAAAGTTCAAGTATAGAGAGTGGTAATTCGCCTGCGTGCTGATTCGTTTCACAACTAGGTAGTGGGCAAGCCAATCGAAGTATTTGGGCTCCAACAACTCCTTAAGTTCTTGGGACTTGCTTTCAACGTTAGACGGGGCAAGGTTGTTGATGAGGAACTGAATTCGATCCAAAAGCTTGTCAGGAGGAGCTTCTGGATCCTGATCATCTTCCTCGTCAGTAACAGCGCGTCCGAGCAACGGACCAAATTCAGCAACGCGAGGCTTGCTATCAACGGGAATAATCGGAGCAGGAAGTTCCAGACTAGAAGCAGAGGAGCTCGAGGAGTGTGTGGCCGATACTCCAGAAGCTTCTCTCGACGTAGCAGCTGTTGCTGAACCGTTCTGATCATTGGTTGTTGCAGGCGGGGTACCGGATGCGGTTCGACTTTGACTTTCGTGCATGGCAGTCTCAATTTCGGACACCAATTCGGCGTATCCCTCGCGTAAATGAGGAATCTGGACAATATGTGAACAATATTGCGGCCATTCGTGTAAACGTCCTTTGAATTGTTCCAAAGCAAACATACCAAATTGAAACATTTTCCCACTGCTGGTAGTAGATCCTGGTGGCGAGGGTTGTTTGCGAAGCGCTTCCAAAACGTAACGCAAAGCAATGCCAAGAGTTATGCTACTAACCAACTGTTCTTGGATAAGAGTTCCAAACAGAATCCCAGTAATACGCAACTCTTTTTCAGGGTATTTGGAAAAGAATCGGTATTCATCGAAGAGATTGTGTACCATACAGGCAAAAATTTCATTCTCCTTTGTATTGCCAGAGGTTTTGAAACGTTTGAGCATTTCTACAACTTCGCCGATACTCTGCTCCGAAGTGTAAATTTTCTGAAAATAAGCTGTTGCCATTTCTTCAACATCGTCGGAAGCTCCGCTAGAAATACTAGCAGCTGCATTGGTGCCTCCCCCATTGGAGGTGTTCTTGATGGACAAGCTGTTGCGGAGGTTTGGGTGAGCTGCGATACATGCCTCAGTTACAGCTTTCACGTTGTCGCCGAGAGTGGTATCCTGCATCTGCCTTCGATCTGCATTGGAGAATGGTTGCGAAAGAACAGATGCATCCAGCGACTGCATGAGCTGCATGGTGATGGCAATGTTTTCGAGGCTGACAAGTGGAGTGGGCTCGCTTCCTCTAGGTTGCGATGCAGAGTGAGTCTTCGCGATGTAAGAAATGATCGATGGAGCAAAAATAGTAATTGTGCTTTTGTTAGAGAGTTTCTCCACCAACCATGGCTTTAGTTGAAGGTATTCGTTGTCGGCCATAACAAAAGCAATGGCAACACTGAATTCGGGGTCCTTACTTCCGTTCAAAAGCGACGCAACTGCATCTGCTGGATTGGGCAAGAGACGAGCAATGTTGATGATGTGAACCAACGTCGCAACTCTCAACTGTGGACTGTCGCCGACGGTGCTTCTCCAAGCCTCAAAACATGCCGCAGTGACTGTGTTTGGAGAGATGGCGTAAAGGCGGCGAAGGGCACCGGGTGCGTTTTGCACGCGATGGTGCGAGGTAGGTCTGAAGAAGAGCGGGATCAACTCTCTCATCAATTCTGTTTTAATCTGCAAGCCAGCACTTCCCAACGCATCTCTGCCAGCTTGGGGAGGGGTGTTGGCGACCTGCAACTGCAAACGTACTAATGCACATAGAAGAACCTCCGGACAACCAAGAAGACCTTTGACAAACAGGTCGCGGACGCGACGGTACAAGGACGGAACATCCGAAAGGAACAAGAGTCGCTGCAGAATTTCCATGGAAGCAAAACATTTTGGATCGATTCCAGCCACACCTGGAGCAGACGTTGCGGCGTCTTCAGCTTCCGCTTCATTCAAGGGGACAGGGAAAATATCTTGTCGTCCAGTCACGATGCATTCCAAAATAGATAGCTGTCCGGCCGTGTTTCTCCACTGCGACGTCAAAGCTGTCAAAGGAGGATTTGCTCTGGCACCGGCACGAAATAGGTCCATCAAGCTGAGAAACTGTTCCAAATCCTTCAAGACAAACCCAGGAAAGTCCCAACACTTGGCCACCATTGCCCATTCCCGTGACGTATAGTCCTGTTCTAGGACCTCGATAACTGTCCTGATATTCCACCCATCGACCGACATCTCATTGCCGCGTCCAGGGATGAGACTTCCCAACAAAGCCGAAGACACCCCTATCAAAGATGACCCATCCGATCCTCGGCCTTTGTCAGAGAAAAAATGAATGATCCGTGCCAGCGCTGATTCATTGACTCCCGAAGGACTGGTGGCAGTTATTTCCGCCAGGATTTCTCGGAAGGTCATTGCGTTGCGTGTGCAAGCGGGTCCAATATCTTGCAAAATTTTGGATATGCCAGCGGACGAATCCGACCCATCCGAGAACAATCCATTGTTGGAGAGCCCCGATGCCAATGCTCCTAGCATATTCGAGCCCGTCTCTTGGTTGCTCTGGATACTGTCCATGGCGGCAAACAGAATTTTTCTAGGATTTTGTTGCAACAGTCGTTCCACGACTTGCGATGTATCAATATCTCTTTCTTTAAACACCTGCGGGAGATCGGTACAACGTATTCGGTTGCCGTTAGTAATCACATCGCAATAATAGTACTATTCCTGCTGCTGTAGGTTCACTTACTGGATGACGTTCCAAAATGGTCACCACTTGCTCGATCACCGATGCTTCCCAAAAACTTAGTACTGGTCCCTTCTCTGTTGCTTTTTGCGCTGCGAAATAGAGTTCTATTGCGTCGTTGTCAGACTCGTTCGATCGCTTAGTTCCTTTCTGAATCAATAATTTGGCCTATCATGATGTAGAAGTTGGAGTAAAATCAACCCAACACAACAGGTGAGTTGGAAGATCGCATGACAGAAAGATTTAGGGGATATAAAATTAAAGAGGGGAGGAGAGACGAGCAGACCATCTCTGAGCTATTCCCCGTACTAAAACGTACCTGATATTTACACCACAAATGGTGAAATTTGAATGGTGCGATTCCCCCTTTGAGGAGCCCTGCGTCCAGAGGGACGTCCACGAAAAGTTCCCCCAAACGGGGATTTTTGTTGGGGGGAGACCGATCGTTGGCGAAAGGGACGGTAGTGGACGATATCGAAACTGGGTTGTTAAAAGATAATTCAATGCTACGATGGTGCTCTTGTTGTCCTTGTCCGATCTCGCTCATGGGCCATGTTCACCCAAAGTCTTTGAATGTTGTGTTGTTTTTTTATTGTTGTGTGTGCTGTTTTGATGAGGATGGTGCCACAGTCCACAGCAGAGCAGTGCTTTTAACACGCGAAGGCGGCGCTGTGCTTGGTGCCGAGGATCCATCGCGCTAGAAAAGACTGCAGAAGACCAACGACTGGAGACGGACAGACAATGCTCCGAATTCCGGTTCAGAAGACTCACTTGAGTCTACGGTTATTCGGCTAAGCTGCTCTGAGTGTTCGGCCTCATTCTTCATATTCTAGCAGCGTGTCGAGTGAGTCGATAGACATGTTTAGAGTTGAGTCGATATAGTCGATATAGTCGATATAGTCGAATAGATAGTGAAAGAATGGGAGTTTGAGGGTGCAGATGTTTGAAAATGGGTCCTCATTCGCGATCAATTTACTATAGTGAAAAGAATTAAAAATCATCCTCCGACATCCTCGGGCTATCATTCCAAAAAGCTCGACCGATGAATATTTGATAAAGTCCAAACATTTATGTAATAATCTCTTACCAAGCGCGATCCACTGTAAAGTAATTAACTGCAACTGTAAACGCAATTCGACTATTTAAGCTGCTCTAACGGCCCTGCTCTTGTTCTGGTATGTTGACGGTGTTTCGACTACCGGTACTACGGTTCGACTGTCTACTGCTACCGTAAGCTGTTCTTAATAATGGCCGTGCTTTGCTATGCTATGTTGACCCTGCTCTTGCTCTGGTAGGTACGTTGACGGTGTTTCGACTACGGTTCGACTGTCTACTGCTACCGTAAGCTGTTCTTAATAATGGCCGTGCTTTGCTATGCTATGTTGACAGTGTGTCGACTACGGTAGGAGCTACCAGTAGTGAGTCGACAGACTTGGAAGTTGACAATACAGATTTACATTAATAATGCGTCAATCTTTGTGACCACTTTACTGTGTATTATATACTAAAATGAAAAGAAATAAAAATCCTTTTCATTCATCTTCTTACTTTTACAGAAGGAAGTGGTTTCACGGTGTTTCGACTACTACGGTTCGACTGTTTACTGCTACCGTAAGCTGTTCTTAATAATGGCCGTGCTTTGCTATGCTATGTTGAGAGTGTGTCGACTACGGTAGGAGCTACAATTCGACTATCTAAGCTGCTCTAACGGCCCTGCTCTTGCTCTGGTATGTTGACGGTGTTTCGACTACGGTTCGACTGTCTACTGCTACCGTAAGCTGTTCTTAATAATGGCCGTGCTTTGCTATGCTATGTTGACAGTGTGTCGACTACGGTAGGAGCTACCAGTAGTGAGTCGACAGACTTGGAAGTTGACAATACAGATTTACATTGATAATGCGTCAATCTTTGTGACCACTTTACTGTGTATTATATACTAAAATGAAAAGAAATAAAAATCCTTTTCATTCATCTTCTTACTTTTACAGAAGGAAGTGGTTTCTTCTCCCGAATTCGTTCCATAAAGACGCGTACCTCTTCAGACATTCCACGGAATTTCACATGGTCTAAAGGTAATCGCAAATACAAGCCATTCAATTCACGGACTCTTGATAAAGCAACATATATCCAATTGCCTGTGTAGTCCCAACTATTGATTAAGAGTTTGTCGATCGAACGACCCTGTAACTTCTGAATCGTTCGCGCGTTCGCACAGTTGATAGGAAACTGACGCATTTTCATTGATCTCCACATACGAATAGTTCCTTTGTTAATATCTGGATAAATAGGGATCGGAAACAAAGTTTTGGCAGTGATATTTTGTGGCTTCAAAAACGTAAATCGAATCTCGTCTGGAGTTTTCAATCCATCTAAAATTTTGAGCTTGATACTCTCCAACTGAGAGACATGTGCACACTAAACATGGTATCCATCAATAAGAATTTTTTCCAAAGATTCGATCGTCACACCTGTTTTAAATATCACCCCTTCGAGGGTGTGCAGTCGACCAAGCTGCAGAATAAAAATATTATGAAACTTACGTAGCATTAAAAGTATTGAAGGGAAATAAATGTAAATGACATTTAGAGCGCGGAGGAAATTACTGTTGAATAGAACAGGAAGATCCGGTGAAAAAGACCACGATGCTTCCGCTCCGTTAAATAAATGAGATGGATGGCTCGCACGACCACCCTAACAAGACTGACTGGTGACGGTTTGTTTCAACTCCATTAGGGTTGCAAAACGTCTACGACTCGTAGACCTTTTTCCAAAAGTCGTAGACCTTTTTCCAAAAAGGTCTCGGATTGTTTTCTCTTGTAGTTTTCACCACCCGGACATGACTGTTTAAGAGCGTTCGCCTCCCGAACTTCTCTGATAGTCTTCTTTAAGGTCTTGACATTGCAAATAAATCGATTTTGAGAGTATTGACCAAAATGTTGTGGATACAATCGATACAACTGGGCTTCAGGCATATCCATGTACATTTCATTGTTATTCTGCAAAAGCTCCTTCACAAAAGCCTTAGCTTTGCTTTTTCGCCAAGACTCTACTTCACTACTGCTGCCGTTTCGACTTGTCATTCTCTTGTATTGTTTTGCACGAAGGGTACAAGTTTGATGATCAAACAAAAATAAACAAATACTCCGTAGTAGAAAAACGACCAAAGTACTGTAGTTCGTATGGTAATTTGTACGAGTAGTGGTCCTTCTCACCGTTTAATACGTAGTACTACGTAGTAGTACCTAGCTACGTACTACGGTAGTGTTTACCTCCACTTTTGATTATATCGTTCATGACGTCCTGCAATGTTATCCAAATCCGATTGAGTTTATTCGGTGGATAGTTCTTGTAAGTTTCTTCCACCATTTCAATCAACTGGATTGCATTCGTTGGAGATGTCTAGTAGTATCTCGACTGTAATTCCTCGCGACACCCGCAACAAACACGCCATGAACACTACCTTTTTCAGCTGTTTCGTCATCGCCACTCGCTTTTTTCGTGTTGTCGCCATTTTAAAAGTTGTTCATTGTACTTCGAAAAACAAAAAGTGTTATTGTGTCATTTTCCAGTTCCCTGTAGTTGCTGAGAACCGTAAAGGAAAAGAGGAAATTTGCACGACTTGCTGATTTTGAATGCCTCAACGGAGTCAAAGACTTAAGAATTCTTAAACCATATGTCATAAGTACGTTGTGGGCGGGATTTTTTATTTAAGGTTTCAGAATCACAGACGGATCAACAGTCCCCAAAAGGAAAACGCGACCCCCCGAATTTCAAAAAGGTCTACGACTCGTAGACGTTTTTCCAAAAAGGTCTACGAGTCGAAAAACGTCTACGAGGTTTACGACGTATTAATAGTTATTACAGTTAGCTATTCATAAAAAAGAGTGACGTTTCGTTTCAAAGTACTTTCTCCGCTTTTTTCACTTACTGTTATCTTAATTTTTTTGGTACCAGTAGGAAGAGGAGCATTGCTACTGTCTGCTTGAGGATTGAAGTGGACCCTATTGAGGTTTCCAACAACATTGCCTTGTTGTGCTGGCGGTGTAATGTCATCATGCTGTAGCTCTCTGCCCAATCCAATACCAGGTTCCCCGTCAACAAGCTCAACTTCCTCATCTGTTTCTGCATATGCACCTTCAACAGTGTTGGAGCCATCCTTGAATTCCATTGGCACCTTTTTTGCCAAGTACGAGTTCATGAGCTCAATTTCACTTTTAGCTCGCTCCATTGCATCCTGGATCCTCCTGTTTCTCTCCCAGTGTTGATGATACTTTTTTAATTGTACTGGAAGTTTTGGAAATATACCTTGCCCATTGACATGCGCGATCCACAAGTGTGACATCCTGTTTTCATCAAATTTTTGCAAGTCATTGAGCATTAGCTGGCTGAAGAGCCGGTACTCAACACGTCTCATGACTGGCAAAAATGGCAAGGGAACCCCACACGAGTTGCAGCTAAACTTGACATCCCTACTAAGTTTTGGATTGTAATCATCGGCTTCTTGGAGCTGCTGAACCCTATTCAGAAGTTTATCATGTAGATCGCTGGTATGCAATAGAACTGTAACGAAGCTCTCATCAGTTTCCAAACAATCACTTACACACGTCCAACCCGGGTAAAGCAATTTCCCAGTGTTCTGTCCCACCAGCTTCTGGAGTACGTCAATCTTCCAAGTGTCATAATGTCCAACCTTGGGAAAATCTCGGTATACCTGCTGAGCCATGTCAAGGTTATGTCGGTGCCTGCGCTCACTTATTTGGGCATCTCCCATTTCAATACCAGCCTTGTGCCTGAAAGTTGTACTGTACTGTCGGTGTACACACTTAACAAGGTTGGTACCCTGGCAGCACCTAAGCAATGGTATCCCATGAGAGGGATCCCACTCCAGAAAGGCTCCCATGAGTGCACAACCGTCATTAACTGACTTTTTAAAAAGTCACTTATGATCTTCGATTCGGCAGACATCCGTCTCTACTTGAGCAAACAAAACCGAATAACGACTACGACAGACCTTTTAAAGCCACAATTAAAGGTTTCTTGGTTCGTCAGTGCCTATTTCAGCGATACTGATGACCTTTTAAACGGCATAGGATTTCCTGATTCGCCAGACGGCCGTCGTTAACTGACTTTTTAAAAAGTCACATAATGTCTTCGATTCGGCAGACATCCGTCTCTACGAGCAAACAAAACCAAATAACGACTGCGACAGACCTTTTAAAGCCACAATTATTTCCTATTTCATCGATACTGACCTTCCAAACGGCAATTAGGGTTTCCTGATTCGCCAGATGGCCGTCGTTAACTGGCTTTATAAAAAGTCACAACACGTCTTCAATTCGGCAGACATCCGTCTCTACTTGAGCAAACAAAACCAAATAACGACTGCGACAGACCTTTTACAAACCTCAATTAGGGCCTCCGCTTTAAAAGGTTAATGATTTGAGAGCCCTTTTTTTTATTAAAAAACATCAGTAAAATTATTTTCAATAATAATTCTGCAGCTTGGTCGACTGCACACCCTGTGCCACAATCCCTAAGTAGGGATATATCCACGTCACTATCACTGTGGATGACGACACATGCTCATTTGTTCCAACGAGTGAACCACAAGATATGATACAGTCCGTACTACCGGTACTCTAGTCGTACTTGAGATAGTTCGTAGATGTTGTTGATAGAACAGGACGACCATCGGAACTTGTCCTCCGTCATCATCTGCGAGACTTTTGCAATTGGAACGAATCATCGCTCCCTTTCTAGCTGCAGAGATCATCGGTGCATCAGAACCCATCACTACACGACTTTTTCTAGCATGGAAACCACCATGAAATTCTCCACCTTCATCCTTGTTCTGTCCTCGTTGTCGTGGACGGCGCCTGTGTCGGCATTCCAGCAATCGGCGAAATCCAGCTGCAATAGTGCTATTGCTCTCTCCATGGATCGATTCAGTTACAATGACGAAATACTGCAAGCCACAAGAAGATCGTTTCTGCAATTTGGGGCTGCGTCAGTAATGGGTTTGACACTGGCAACCCAGCCAGCTTCGGCAGGTCTATTGGATGAATATGGATCGGACCCTTCCAAAATTGATGCTCCCAAGAAGACTGTCCGTGAAGCTGTAAAGGTCACTCAAAAAATTGAATCGGACCTGGAACCTAATCTCCGATCCAACTACTACTACCCCACCAACAAGAAGAGATACTTGCCCCGCATCAAAAAGTGCAACGATGCCATTCCCGATGTCGCAATCATGATCGGTAGTGAAGATTGGCCAGCAGCAGCCGATTTTGCCGACAAGGTTGCTGAAGATACCATTCTTCCCATGAAGTTGTACACGTCTAGTTTGCTGGGTGGTGGTACCAATGTAAAAGTATCCTTTGCCAAGGACATGAATCAAGCGGCAGCTGATTTCGAAAAGGCACAAAAGCAACTCAGCAAAGCGATCGCCAAGAAGGACGTAGAGAAGAGCACCAAGGCACTGGAGGATCTCTCCAAGGCCTTGTTGACGTATAGAACCGCGGGCAAACTTTTGGGACCGGACGGTGGTGGTGATATTCCTTCGGTGGACGATATTCGACGATCGGCCTCTCGAACCCAAAAGTTGATGTTTGAACAAAGATTGAAGGAACGTGATGAACGAATCAAGGCCAGTACATAGCAGTAGCAGTGAAACGAGTGGAGTAAAAGTAACGAAGGATTCCTAGCAGTTCTGTCTTTATCATTATTAAGGAGCTTAGAAATTGGAGAAAGGATGCAACAAAGTGCCATTCGTTGATTTGGTGATTACAACTCAAACCCGAAAAAGTTCTTTACCCTTCAACTCCCTATGCGAATTTACCGTTTACCGTTCCAAGAGTGATCATTTTGCTTCCAATCAAATCCAGTATGGGGGAAATTGTTGTCGATCTTCACAGAAAAAAGGAAATCAATTAGGAAGTAAAAATGCCAAATTTGCAGCAAAACGGCATGAGCTGTAGGAGACATTAGATCCTCCATCCAAGATCATGGGCGCCAGTCTTAAATCATGTTACTTCGACCGACCGTGGAGGTTTACCCGAAGATAAGACATTTGGATGGTCTGAAAGCAATTCAAGCGATTACACGTAAACTTGCTTACGGGGATGTTACATTAAGGCGAAGACGACACTTTCCAGTCGGTCGTTGATCTTGGTAAAGGTATGGGGGGCACAACTGATTACCTTATTGCAGAAATCTCTCCAGTCACGTTCAAAGATATGAAGAAAATGGAGAAGGATTACAATCTTGTCACCTTGTGATGCATAAGGGAAGGCAATTCAACCTGGCAAGACATAATACGATCATTTTTAAGCATTATGTTTGCCGACCATACCAAAATAGTTAGATGATTATTTCTCTTCCTTCAAGTCACCATCTAGCGCTGGATCTCCAGTAGCATTATCAAGTTCTTTTCGAATCTCGTCTGGACCCATTTTGTATTGCTTCCCGCAGAAGTCACACCGAGCTTCAATTTTCTGTTGCGACTCCAAAATTTGATCCACTTCTTCCCTCGGTAGCAGTCTTAGGGCTCGGACTAGTCTTTGTGAAGAGCATTGACATTCAAACTGTGGTTCGATTTGCTGCAGCGGTTTCATACCCAGCCCGTCCAGAATCGTTTCAGCAATTTCCAGTGGTGTTACACCGTTCGACAACAGATTGGTGGGTAATGTATCGCCCCCATCACGTTCTACTAATACTGCTAGATTCTTTTCCACTCTGCTTAGTGTTTCGGGTGATGCATCAGGCAGCTGCTCGATGAGATATCCTCCTGCCGCTGTGCATAGAATGCTATTGATTGATGTGGCAGCCGCTAAGGCACACGACCGTTGTTCACTTTCGGCCAAGTATATTCCTACGTCCCGATCAATATCTCCATGCCTGATGGAAGTGATACCATTATAGGGATTGGGCCAATCGGGGTGGTTCTTGACCACTTGCACCAATCCCTTTCCGATCGCTTCGGTCAATTGTGTCTCGCCCAACATGGGTGATCCAACATATCCTCGTACTTTGCCCATTCCATTAGATATTGCTACGACTCCCCGCAAGGGGCCGTCCGAATTGATGGTGATTTGACAGGTTTGTTCTGCCTGCATGCCATTGCTCATAAGTAGGGCACATATCACTGTGCGTCCGAGAGCGTCTGCAGGAATGGCTGTCATGGTGTGCATAATCATCAGATCATTGATCAAGTTGCGGGCGGTGCAAGCGGTCACTTTGACACTGCCGTCGTCAGAAATAGCCGAAAAGACTTGATCGCGTTGATTTGATTCGTTTAGGTATTCTGCCAAGGGATTCTCGGTGGCTTGTGGTGTAGATGACGACTTCTCGTTTTCACCCTTTGAACTCAGCCATCGTTGAGTGACGACTCTCGAGCTTATTGACTGGATGGACCGGGATCTAGGCGTGGCGATAGAGTGAAAACAGCGGACTGCAATACATTGTAACATGATGAGAAAAATTCCAAAGAACCGTCTTGACGAGTGGGAAATGGAAGAAAGGAGTGTCCTGTTTTCCATCATAGATTTCTGATTGCAGATGATCTCTATGTATAAAGTTTGTTAATGCTTGTCCTGTGCTGTGAAACAAGAACGTCCTGTTGATGGTTTTAAGCAGCTGAAGCTTTCGTTCTTTTCAGAATAGTTCTAGTTTTGACCTATAGCCAGGAATGAAAACGATGAACTGGTTTTCATGCCGTTTCGACAAAATAATGATGGGTTGTTGGAAGTGATGTGTCGAAGAAATTGGTCTGTTGCGTCGATCTTGATCACTGAAACATGTAAAATAAAAGTCGTAGGTACGGTACTACCCGGCCCGGACGGTATTTTTGTATTTTTGTGGAGGGACAATGACGTCAGAAGAGTCGGCGGACAGGCAGAACCGTTATTCCACGTGGAATCGCTTCAGGGACTGGAATGCAATCTTGGTAGAGACAGCGCAAAGACACACGAGAAAAATTTCACACAGTATCTTTTTTTACAGGCTTGTACGGAGTACAAAGAAAAGTATTTGCAAACTCCCATGAGAAAGGTGAGCAGATGGGTTGTTTCAACCCGAAACCTCCAATATTTGGAGCGAACGGGAAGTGTAATGCGAAAAGTAATGAAGCGCTATAGCATCATGTTGCATTCCTTCGAGGGGAGACGTAGCAAAAGCATTCGACGATGCCAACTGTCTACTATGCCTGTTCCGATGATCTTAGCCACCATCTTCTGGCTAGCATGTGGATGCGCTGCGTGGATGACACCACTGGTGATGACAATTCCGCAAAGACATCGCCAGATCGTTTTAGGCTATCACAGTCACCCATCCAACGATGAAAGCAGCCAAGTTGAACAAAAATCAACCGCATTTCCGAGTTCTGTCGAAACCAAACCACCAAGCGAGAAGGCAACCCTCAAGGAGCTTGTGAGATCCGTCAACTATTTTATCAGTCGCAAATGTAATTACAGTTGCAAATTTTGCTTCCATACACAAAAGACCACGCACCATTTGACGCTGGAACAGGCGCGTCTGGGTCTGGCACTCCTGCAACAAGCTGGTACGGAGAAAATCAATTTTGCGGGTGGAGAGCCATTTTTGCATCCAAAACTGTTGGGGGAGCTATGTCGCATCTCAAGCGAGGAATTTGGTTTGGCCGTCTCCATAATATCCAACGGCTCTCTAATTACCCAGGAATGGATGCAAACTTACGGTCGCTATGTGGATGTGCTGGGGGTGTCCATTGATTCTTTCAACGATGCAACGAACGCAGCCATCGGTCGCGGCGAAACAAGCATTGCTGCTGGTACATCTGATAGCCTCCTACCTACGGTCAAAAATAAACACGTGGATCGCATCCTACAAGTCCGGGAATGGTGTCGACAAGAAGATATCATTTTCAAAGTAAATACCGTTGTTTGCAGCCTCAATTGGCAAGAGGATATGTCAAAAGAAATCCAGCAACTCGATCCACAGCGTTGGAAAGTCTTTCAAGTCTTGCTTTTGGAAGATGAGAATGTTGGTGAAGCTGCCATGAGAGATGCCCGGCCCTTGGTGGTGTCGGATGACCAGTTTCAGGAATTCTTGCGTCGCCACGAACACCTACCTCAACTGATTCCAGAACCTAATGACGTCATGCAGAATTCTTATCTACTTTTGGACGAAGACATGCGTTTTTTGGACTGTTCGGGAGGTGGCAAGGTTCCGGGCGAATCCATTTTGAAAGTTGGAGTCTGCCATGCGTTATTACAAGCTGGATTTGATCATGGCATGTTTCAACAACGCGGAGGAGTTTACAATTGGAAGCGTCAACGCGACAGCAATGAGCCGTCAAAGGTAGCTAATGGATGAATTGAAATGTGGAAGACTGCTGTAACAGCTTCGAAAGTGGAATCTATTTTGACATCTCGATCCCCACCAATATCATAATTTAGGGCGATGTGGCTTGTTCCACAAACGTTCACAAGATTACTTCGCTGCCCCCCAAAAATGCGAAGTAGAATCTACTTCTAAGGTTGAAAAATCGACACATATCTAGAAACGAAGACAGTTTCTTGTTGCCGTTATTTGCTAAACCACTATGAATTTTTTGTCAGTTTTATGTTTTCCATCTTCCATTAAACTTGATCTCAAGCCAGTTTGTCATCCGAGTATAGTACACAGGTGCTTCAAGGAATGTGAATGACATTGACGTACTGTGTTTACAAGCCAGCCACGGCCAAGCGACCGACGGTGATGCCCATTTCTATCGCAAGTTTGGCAACTTCATCGACCAATGGAAAATTTTGGGGCAACTTTTCTTCACTAGCCTTCCGAAAACCCATGAGTCGAAGGTCCTGCTTTCCCAAAACATCCGAAGCTCGTTCTCGAACGGTTCCCTTGAAGTATCCTCTCCCCAGAGGTGAATATGCATCGATTCTGATGTCAAGCTCTCGAAAGGTCGCAAAGAGAATTTCTTCGTAGTTTCGCACCCAAGTGTTCCAATCATGTTGAATGGCGGAAATGGGAGAAAATTCATGTACCATGCGAACGATATGTGTCGAAGCTTCGCTCAATCAGATGTGTCGGGTAATGCAAGAATGTAGATGTAATCATTTTCGAGTTCTATCAAAGCAAGATCGATCGATGTCTTCTTGTATCGACGCCGCATTGCCACTTATTACAAATCAGGACCCCGCCTCTTCGACAAGAGCTTCGGTCAGTATCCATGTCCACTTTGCATATGATTTGAAACTTCTTGAAATGATCGACGTTCGAGAGGCGACATTGGGCCACTACACGAAGGTTGGTAGCGTAGCCTGATTCATTTCATGATACATGAAAATTTCACGGTGTTGATCAATGTATCCCCATTTTCGACTGCATGGGTCACAAAGTCGATGCCCATTTCATCCTGTACCTTGGCCGCAGAGCTCTAAAGTCCCGACAGGCCCATTGCCCCGCATCATTGTACGGGCGGGCTGGGTAGTGGCAATTCCTGCGGACATGGTTTGTTTCGTTTCCCTGGGCTGATGTAGAAGTTTTGGGATGCTAAAAACTGGCTTTTATTTCTGGGTATGCTGCCGGCAAAGTTGCTGTTTCAGATCTGGTGCGAAAACTTTGTTCGAGAAATGTGGGAGTGGTAATAAAAAATATACTACGGAGTACGTAGCAATGAATTTGATGGGACATATTATTATTATCTGTAGCTACTACTACCTACTGTAGAGTCTACCGGTAGCCGGTAGTAGCTACGGTAGTACCCCTCGGATTACCAGTAGTAGAATGTTCTTCAATTTTACGACTTTATAAGTCTTCAGAATCGTCTCAGCCAAAGCGATGCGTTTTCATAATACTAACAGTAAGTCGTATTCCTATCTATGTAGCATACGACGTATCTTCAATCCCATATGATTTCATGATTTCGCTTCTGCGTCACACCGAAACAAGTGACTGGTAAGTGAATCATAGCTACGACTACGACGTATTACGTAGTACACTGTTGTATTGGAAATCATCATCTACCGTATCTCTTTAACCATGCTGCACTACCGGTAGAGCATTTTCTTTGGTGGCCATTGCACGACCGCACTTTCCAAAACAACTGCAAGACATCCACTCTCTAGAGCTATCACAGACGAATCCCCTTTGAAGAAAGTAGAGTTTTCGTCGCAATCTCGACATCACCGTCACCGTGTTCATTGCGTGGGCAAATAACGTCACGCTTCGCATCTGTCCTCGTTTCACGACCGAATCTGAGCAACGGCCCGAGGCGCTTTTCCCGGCACAACAATAAATCGTTCATCATTATGGTCAAAGGAAAGAAGGGACTCTACCTGGAGGCATGGAAGTTCTCCATTTACATTTCACTTCCAATTATTGCCTCGGTGTATCACTCCAATCCCGAGACACAGAAATATTGGGCCGATTATTGGCGATTTATTACCTATCCTGAAAACCCCAACACCAACGTCAAACAAAAAATACAAGAACTTGCCAAGCAAAAAGAAGAACAGCGAGAACAACATGTGGCGTATCAGCAGCAACTACAGGCATTACAAAAATCTGCAGAGCGTTCGGCCAAATATGGAGCAGGAGCGATTGGTGGTGGCGTCGAAGCAAGCACTGACGAAGAGCCCAAATCCTCGTGGCTAAGACGTTTGGGAGGGTGGTTTTCGAGATCATCATCACACACCGAGGAGTAGTGGTTTCATGCCAGAATTCGTTCATGTCCTTTTGCGGTGGCATTCGTGTCACTGTTTCTGACAGTTTTACCATGACATTCTAGAATGTAACAGTCGTGACAAAGGTGTTCTAGACAACACGAAGGTTGCAATGGATCCACCGTGGTAGTTAATGGCCGTCTCCTTGGGAGCCCCACACTTCCATCCATACTTTGACCCGGCTTGACAGCTTGTTATCACTAGAATGACTTCCATGGCAATGGCAAGATCGCAGTCAAATCCAAATTTTCCACTTCATGGGTTTTGAGATAACCTAGCTAGGCAAGAAGTTGAAAGGAGACAGTAATGCTCTATGTTAAGAATCAGTGTTCTACGACGTATTCTTCTTGCAACGGTACCGGGTAGTAGGAGCTTCCGTCGTATCAAGACTTTAAGTTATTATTGTGGTTTGTACCACTACGTACTACCAGTAGAGTACCGTACGTGATTCGAAGTTAAGACTCCGTTCATACTACGGTAGACTACTGGAACAGCTTGTGATCGTATGATGTTACGTACAAGGAAATACGTACTCCGAGTAGGTAGTACCTTTCGTACTGTTCTTGGAGAAAAAAATTCACAAATTGCTCTACACCGTCGTACTGGAGTACGACAGTTGTAGACCAGATACCAGATCTGTTGGCCGCATCTCAATGTACGAGATCTTCACGACGAAAATCCCAATCACTCGTTTTTCCGTCCAAGAACAGAAATCACAATCCCATAGCCAAAGCCTTTTCAAAAGGACGTCACTCTCTGTCTGAACAGGACACGTCGTTGGACCGGTGTTGAAAAGGAATTCCCATGAATAGAGCAACAACGCCATGTCGTCAATCATAGATCTTTCACAACAGAACGATGCCTATGGTCGGGCTGTTCCCCATGGTATTCACGGATTGTACTCGTCGTTGGCCGCATCCGCCACCATATTGCGAATCGCTCATGCCATGGGAGAGTTAGATGCATCCGTGGCGAAACAGGATGGCGAAAACACCAAGTCAGGCAACAAACTTTTGGAGGATTTCTTCTACCAACTGGATGAAATGGAGCTAGAGTGGAACAGCCCTCGACGACCACTACCACCGAATCCACCTTGCTATCACGTGGTTAACGGAAGTGGCAACAAGCCACGTATTCAATCATATATTGTTGTGGTGGAAGGTTTGGACGGATCGGGCAAGTCCTCTTTGGTACAGAATTTGGTGGGGGCTCTCAACGAAACGAAGGCTTCCAACCCCAATTCTCCGAACGTCCAGGCAATGTCGATGGCAACCCCAACACAATCCATGGCCAATGTCCGGCCAGTGTTTGATAAGCGTGGAGGTCCTGTGGCGCGAGCCTTCTACGCCGTCAGCAACTACATGCTACAGCACGAAATTCAGCAACGGGAACGTCAGCTCGGAGAAACTGCCAATCACGGCACTATTCTCGTCGCAATTGTGGACCGGTGGTATACATCGACTGTAGCCTATTCGGTAGCTTGGAAGAATACAAACGGTGACGAACAATCCATCGATGAACTGGATTCCTCTATTTTTGCTTGGCCAAAAGACTTGCGACGACCTAACATGCTATTTCTGTTGCAGGTTAATGACCAAGTGAGACGAGAGCGCGTCAATCATCGCAGCAGAAAGAATGCCGTCGAAGAAGAAGAAAGTTCGACGCAGAATTCTTTCAATCCATGGGATCAGCGACTAGATCAAGACGAGAACTTGGGACGGCGAATCATGCGATCTTTTGAACGAGTCGCCGAGAGCTTCTCTTATGATGAGAGAGACCAGACCACTAAAGTCATTCGGCTGGACGCTAACCAAGCACAGGATAAGGTTTTGATAGATGCCGATCGAGCCGTTCAAGAACAATTGCTGGATCTAGCGTCGTTTCGTATACTACACAATCCACTTCAACAATTTGATCGTGATCCGTTGGGATTCTTCACGTGGGTATCCTCGGAAATGAAGTTGTGTCATCCCAGTACGGGTAAAAGGCTGAAGCATGCATGCTCCCTGGGCCATGCAAGTAGCGTGGGACAATTTCGGCAGAGAGGAAGCATCAAAAGAGAGCCATATCGTCATACCTCCCGTCCTAAAAACGGTTGGTATTCACACGGTGGATGAATCCGGAATATTGTTCTTCATGAGAAATCCGTTTTCCATCGACGAAGAGACGAATTGTGCGTCTATCGTTTGGGTCGGCGGAGAGTATCCTTATGAACAACAATGGCGTGCAGAGGGATTTATTGTACGAATCGGTGCCCAGCAATGTGAAATTTTGGATTTTCAACCGCCGCCGTCACTGATAGCCTATACTGTCGCATGTCGCCAAACAGAGAAAGAGGAGAAGAGCAATGTTGATGAGATTGCCACTGCGGTGGCGATCCAAGAGCGGCTCGTTGAGACGGCTGTTGCCTATCGACAAGATCTTGTCTTTATCCAAGACGAACAATTACAAGCGGTGCACGGCTTTCGCTTCGTTCCGATGCGAATGGAGGTGCTGATGGGTGGACCAAGTTCCCCTGGTGGGCCTCGGCGGTATGAATGGACTAGAGAATGGAAAGAAAACTGGTCCAGCGCGCGTCTTATCTCTCCATTTCGAGGACCTAACTTGATAACACAACTTCGTTTTCCGGCCATTTTAAAACCCATCACCGTAGGAATCTCGGGAACTCATTGTGCCGGCAAAGCCACGATTGGAAGGCTGATTGCCGAGCTCTTCGATACCTGGTCACCTTTCGATACGGAATTGGGAGAGATATTGAGGAATCAAGAAGTTCTTGCAGATAGTGGACACAGGATGGGTGATGGCAGTGGGGATTCCAACGCATCCTTGTGGGACGATCGAGTTCACCAAGCAGAAGTGAATCGTGACGTACAATGCATGGAGAATGGTCAAAGCCGTATCGTCGAGACTTGGCATATTGGTAACCTAGCTTGGGCTATGCTACGCGCAGAGAATAAAAAAGCTTCTCAGGAGGATAAAAACAAACTGATCGCACGGGCCAAAAATGCCATCCGACAACACATGAATGATCGGGTGGTACTTTTGGTTCACTTGACTATTTCACCAGGAGATACTGTCAGACGGCGTCGCAAGAACGACAAAATCAAGTTGCGTCTTCCAATGGGCGACGAGGAGAAAGAATGTACGGAACTGCACCAATATCTCGACGACCGTACCCAAGAATACCTGCGCGAGTTCCAGAGTGAATTAAACGTACCGGTGTTGCAAGTCGACAACTCTAATGACGGCGATATGAGGGCGACATTGCGGACTATTGTGGAATTTGTGAATAACCAACAATGGCGGCGAACAATGCCTTACAGTTAATAAGTATCAAGATATAAAAATAGTACTGATGATTGGCTTGCGACTTGAAACCCAACAAATATATTATGATTTTATGTTATTATACTACACCATAGCGTAGAATCATATTTAAATAATCACTCACAGTCAAGAAAAAGTCGAACTCCGGAGTCCGGAGTCCGGAGTGCGGGTTTTCCTATTTTAACAGCCTGTTAAGATAGTAGTTTATATTGATTTATAACCATACATGAATATATTTCTACCCCCCCTGCATCAATGACCTGTTAGAAGTGCAGATTGACTTTCCCCAACACCTCCCCTTCTCCCAGCCAATCAAATCAATACTCCATTAGAAATGACTCTTCTAAAGTGTCCGCGCAAAAATCTTATTGTTAGTGAGAGAAAGTATCATCAACAGCAGCAACGCGAAGCACTCACATCACTCACAACAACCTTTTTACAATTCGCTCAACCATTGAAACCAACTCCCATATGGCAATTTATTACAATAAAACGCAGCTTTGCAACAATGACTGTCTACTACTTCACTACAAACGCCTTTACGCAACAATCCACCGTCATAAAATGAACATTTTCCCCGCTCACGATGCATTACTATGATTATAATGGCTTCAATTGTCGCTGTTGACGACAGAGCTGTTTTTCAGTCCAACGCTAATGTCGTATTTTCCTTTTCGCTGCCATATTCCAATCCCTGGCTCATGTTCAGGCTGATGCCGACGACAATTATTTTTTCCGTGACCCATTCCAAGCTTCAACACATCTTTACTTTGATGCCAATTTGGGTGACACTGAAGAGGTTGATGTCGTTGATGTTCAGACATTAGCAAATTCTTCTTGTTGTAGTGGCCGAATTGTCGACAACAATCACTTTCTTATCAATTCTAAGCAGATACCACCTATGACTGTCATCTGCCAATCATAACGAACAAGCTGATGTTGAACGCTTTCTTGGACCCGTAGGTTTTGGTCCGAAGTAAACAACAATTTTGGAAAGTCTCTATCGTTGGCTGGTTGTCACGGACCCAGTTCATGAATAGCAGTACATTCATAACGCTAGTAACCGGTAATGTGTCACGACTGTCATTGCAAATTGATTTGTTCCTTCTATCAACACTCCAATTATGAATGGTGGTAAATATCCGGAAAATGTCGTCCCAACCATAGCGTCCGTTGCCGATTCCGACGTTTCCTTGCAAGTGAAGTACAGTATTCCTTCGACTGTACAACCAAAATAAAGCTGTGCCCGAAGATACTTGCACCGATTTGGTATACCACGTCATGGGATATACAGCATTCAAGTTCTGTAACAGGACCAATTCAACTTTGATACGAATGAGCTTATGTAAGTTGTCCAACAGCATCAATCCAACGTTGATATATTCCCTGGATTGTACAGTCGCAATAAAGCTGTAAATGAAGACAGTATCAATCCCAGTGTGATACTCCCGATTGTTATTCGAGTTGTCCGACGTTTTCTATGGAACGTTCAAGCAATGTATCGTTCCGTTTGACAAGTAAGCTCATCATCCATCCCAGTTTGATACTCCCGAATGCTATTTGAGTTGTCCGACGGTACCTACGGAACGCTGAAGCAATGTAACGTACAGTTTGACAACCCATTGCATTATCCATCCCAATTTGATACTCCCGAATGCTATTTGAGTTGTCCGACGGTACCTACGGTACGCTGAAGCAATGTAACATACAGTTTGACAACCCATTGCATTATCAATCCCAGTTTGATACTCCCGAATGCTATTTGAGTTGTCCGACGGTACCTACGGAACGCTGAAGCAATGTAACATACAGTTTGACAACCCATTGCATTATCAATCCAAGTTTGATACTCCCGATGTATAGGTGAATTGTCCGACGGTACCTACGGGACGCTGAAGCAATGTAACATACAGTTTGACAACCCATTGCATTATCAAACCAAGTCTGATACTCCCGATGGTTAGGCGAGTTGTCCGACGGTATCCACGGAACGCTGAAGCAATGATTGTTATTTGAATTGTCCGACAGGATCTATGGAACGTTCAAGCAATGTATCAATCGTTTGACAATCAAGTTGATTTATCAATCCAAGTTTGACACTACCGGTTGTTATTTTAGTTGTCCGACGGTACTAATGGAACGTTCAAGCAATTTATCAATCGTTTGACAAGCAAGTTGATTATCAATCCAAGTTTGACACTACCATTCCAAGTCCTTTTGTTACAAGCCAGCACATTATCAATCGAAGTTGGATACTTCCGATTGTTGTTTGGGTTGTCCGACTGTATCTATGAAAGCAATGCAACCTGCAGTTCGACAAGCAAGCTCATTATCGATCCAAGTTCCTTACGCAATCTCATTATCGATGCAAGTTCGATACTCCCGACGTCACTACAGAAGGACGCTGGCGACTAAGGCATTGATGTACTAACTTTAGTTAATTTCACGTGACTTCTTTCTTTGCTCCATTTGCTGTATCGCAAGTGAAACCCTCTGCGATTCCGTCAACTTTTTGGAAACTTTTGTCTTGGCAGGAATCTTTTGACCATCGTACCGCAGCGTTGGTTGATGTTGTATGAACCACGATGCATAACACCACTTGTGCAACCAGTAATGCCTGCAGGAGCATACATTGACCGTGACACCATTCCTTTGCGTCACTGGCACTACATGGTGGTACCTATTGGTGCTCGACACCAATTTTTGTCTCTCCGAGTACAAAAGAGGAAGGTCACCGCGCAATGCTGATTCATAACTGGAAACCAACTCAGGAGTAATTGTGTCTCCCAAACAACCTGTATCGTTCACCAACCATCCACCATTGTATTGTTTAGCTGTGCCATCTTTCGAATACACCTCCCGCAATTTCAGAAAATTGTTATTGGAAAACGCCAGACTAACACTCAACGTTGGATGTTCCTGAGTATTTGGATTGATCCTTTCCCTGCTCAAAGTATCAATCATTTTGGGAAATTCCACTTGCAACGTACTATGCATTGATGCGTTGATAATGATCAGCCCCCCAACATTTGAGGTACCCTTTGTAATTCCATTGTGTGATTCGAGCGGGTTGTTGTCTGGCACACACCCAGGTATCCCGGAGGAGGTATAGTACCAATGGTTGTAATCTGGATTGTTAATGTATACGTCCTCAAAAGTTGCTGCGAGTTTTGATTCACCCCTTGCTACCCAGGCTTGCTTTGTTAATTCCCAATACTTTTGGAACTGCGCAAATGTGACACAATCATGAAGATTCCTGACATCCTGCAAAGCCTCAGTATATAAGAACCTTGTGGAGTTTGCATCTTTGATTGATAGATGATCTCTGTATCGACCATTTGTCCGACGGGTGGTTTCAGGATTCTCAAACTTCCTGATGATGTGCACGTAACATTGAAGTGGGGTACTGTCCTCAAATACTTCTTTGAAGCTGTTCACAAATGGCGCGCTGTGATCTGATACAATTCCTCCCTTGAATTGAAGGTTTGTGATCCCAAAGAGATCTGCTGCAATCCTCTTAACGTTCAGCAACAAGATTAGGATTACAATCTCTCTTTCGCCTTCACCAAATGCGTACGCAATTGGATGAAATTGTCTGTGACCCTTGTCGTTATGGAAAAACACCCCAAACGGGATGAGCCTGTAGTCTGTTGTAGATACACCATGTGTTCCATTGGACGAGGCACAACATTCAAAGTCAATCTCTTTGCAGGACAACATGTTGCAAAGCAATGCAAGACTGGTAAATACAATAGTTCTGTTGAAAGGATCAGGACCAGTTGTGTGTTTGGAACTGTTCCGCAATTGTTGGTACTTGGAATGATCGGTAATAGATGATTCCTTGAGACAAAAAAGTCTTCTCCACATGGGGTTGTCCCTATGGGGCAAAGTGTTTTCTGTCGTAATGGCCCCATAGTGGTGCATCAACGCAGACACCCTGGATAGTATCTCGAAGAGCCCTGTTTTGGAATAGTGGCGAAGATTGAAAATGTGTTTCAATCTCCCTTGCATATTCTTTGGGTTGTTGGCCAGGGTTGGCTAGGATTTTTTTTTTAATTTCGAGAATGATGAGTGCGGGAAGACCAATCGTCCCGCGAAAATTTTCACATCTGTCACATGATTCTTTACGACCATGGCTGGAAAGATGGTGGAAATGATCTTCCCAGGTGACATTTTCATGGTTGTTATGTCATTCTTGGGACGGTTGCACAAATACTGATGGACAACTTTCATTCCAGTCCCGAGCCTGAATCAACCATCTCATGGAGCAACCTGTTATGGAACAATGAAACAGCTTCGATTTGTAACCATCCCTGGTCCTGTTTTTGTGGGTGCGTGATCTTTTGGATTCTGCAGTTGGGCCCATCAGGTACAATGCTTCTGCCACATTTTTGGGAACCCATTCCTGTACCTCCTGACAAAAGTAATCGCTGTTGCAGACAGTAGTCGGGTGGGCAGCTGTTGGCCCGTTACATTTTTCCACTGCCAGTGCAGCGTTGTTGGTATCCTGTGTTGATAGGTTGTTGTTAACCTCACTTTGAGGGGCTGGTAGTGTACATCGGGGACACTCCAATTTACGGGCACCCTTCACACTCCCTTTGGGAATGGGTGGTAGCTCCATATGGACCGGCAATAGAGTGTCGATTTTTTTGGCAACAAAGTCGTGACAATGTTCTCTTTGCATGGATGGTTTGTTGGGAGTTGCGGCGTATTTATCAATCAATGCTACGCCGTTTATGAAACTTTTGCTGAAAGGGCTGTTTGGGTTTATGAAGGAGTGGTCACCTTTCTCCAGTTGTTTCTGCATCGCGTCTCTGAGGAGATCCCTTTTTCGCGATTCTGAGAAGGACGGATTGTCAATTATGGCTTGCATTTCGAGAACGAATGAGTTGCATTGTTTTTTGAGATCGTCCTGCTTTGATGGTTCCTTTGACATCGTGGCAACAAAGGAAGGGTTATTACAGTGTGGGTTGATTGAAATTGTTAGTCCTTTTGGTTGTGTTGCGTTGGGCTAGCCAGCGGTGAAATGAATGAAAGATCTTGGAAGGACGTCGGTCATGTTTGGAAGGTGATCTTGTATTTGCGGATGTGAGTGGACATCTTGGCATGATCATTGGTGCGTGCCGAAAAATTTGTCCGTTGATTCACTGGTGCACAAAATTTCGTTCCAACATAACGCTATGTAAAATATATTGAAAATAAACATCACTTAAGATGAACATAGATTGAACGACTGACTTTGTTCTAAGCATTGTTCGAGAAAGGACAGGTTGGATTTGAACTACTACTTCAACAGAAATTAGAACATCTTCATTAATGTAGAGTTATATGATTTGAATGCCATGTAGGACTCTAAGTATTGCTTCCAAATTTAAGATGGCCAGAATGTTACATGGGTGAGTTGGAGGGAATTGAGCGGACTGCGTTTCAATTTAGGAGGGAATTCGGGTGCTTTCCACGAGAATTGTGATTATTTGGTTTGGGATGGACAGATAAGATTTTCATTTTTCATTTTCTCACCCAAGGTCGACATTGGACAAAGCCAAGGCACAAAGCATTATGGGGGGTCGATGACAGGAAATGGTAAGTATTTGGGTACAATGCAATCTCTTGTTCGTTTTGTCATGCACGTACTTATACTTGGTTCTGCTTCTCTCCGTAATCATTGTTGTTGTTGGAATTTGTTGTGTGCAGCGGACAGGAAAAAACTCAGATAGAGCAAACGACCAACAAACGGACACGAGGACGTGGAATGACAATGGAACCAGATGGATGAGAGAGACCACGGAACGATGTATGAATGGATTGTGAAGACTGGCGGGTGGAAGTGCCAAACGCACTGGTGAAGAATGGAACGTAA
This sequence comes from Nitzschia inconspicua, assembly GCA_019154785.2. Taxonomy (NCBI): domain Eukaryota; phylum Bacillariophyta; class Bacillariophyceae; order Bacillariales; family Bacillariaceae; genus Nitzschia; species Nitzschia inconspicua. The sequence continues at coordinate 1,486,811 of JAGRRH010000001.1, read as the reverse complement.
ACTGTGGGAAGAACAAAGGCCGGAAAAGGGGCAGGCTCGTGGGTATGGCGGTGTCGACACAGCATCAGGTACCCAATGGAGGATTTCTCCACAGAAGAATTCGTTGAGGCAGCGTTGCGCATTGTGCCATGGAAAGATTCTTGGCGCAAATTCGAAATTGAGAAGTGTGAAAGAGGCACCGAAATACTTCTCCGTGATCGGGATGGCCAGTAATGGGGGAGCAATGAGGGTGTGTCGGTAACAAATTCGGGAAAAAAAACCTTCCTATGGCGCCATTGTCCGGTTTGCATGATAAGGAGGAGTTGATCTTGCATCAATTGATTACTACGGTGTGGACGCAGCAACATGATTGGTTACAGATGTGTTGGGGTGGGCGAGAATACGTGATAATTACACGCTTGGGGAAAAGAATGACCGGTATCTTTATCGGTCATTTGTGACGTCGTGAAGTGACTTTTTGGTGGCATCCATTAATTGGGGTTTGTGTAGTTTACTTAGGTAACATAGCTAGGTACAAGTGTGTTGGGCCTGCCTGTTAGGATGTGGTGAGGTGCGTCCGGAGTGGTGTTCCAATCCAAAAAATGGGTCGTACGTACAATAGGTACCTTTCCACCCGGATTGGATCTTTTCTCTTGATCTCTCTACCGGTAGTAGGTACCGGTAGTAGAATAGTACCTAGTAGTAGGTCATCCATTATTGGGGTTGTATGTAGCCTGCAGTACTACAATATCACCGTCCACCTTCTATCACTACATACGTATCATCCTCCCACGAGGCTTGGAAAACTGATGAACAAGACCAATCGTTACCCAGGACGCATTTCCAGAGATAGAAAGAGAGGATATCGGATCAAGACCTTGGTACCGTGTTATTTCTTGGCAGGCACTGTAGAACGATTGGTTACAAACACACAAAAAAAGGTGGGCGACACACGAAGCATGGGATCCCACCGATTGTCGTCGATGGTATCATCCAGAATGTCACGAAAAATGATCGTCCTTCTCTTTCTCTCATTTCTCGACTGGTCGTCATTATTATTTGCATCGGCGAATGGCGGCAACTACCATATTTACAACTATGATCAAACCAGCCAACAATTTACACCCGACGGACGATTGATCCAAGTGGAGTACGCATCCAAAGCCGTCGAATTCAGCAGTCCCGTGGTAGTGGTCGAATGTTTGGCAGACGATGAAGAATCCAACAACAACAGCAACAGCAACAGTCCGTATCCTTGTCTGATTTTGGTCACTATACCCAAACAAGCGTATGCACCGCAACAACGGATGGTGATTTTGAACGATGATCCAGACGAGGACCAAAGTTCATCGTTACAGTCCTATGTAGTGGTCCTGTCTGGTGTGTTGTCCGACAGTTTGGCGTTGCTGCAAGCGGCCTTGAAACAACAAGCGGACCATCAACGGACATATCATACGTCGTTTCGTATCGACCAAATGGCGAACATTCTTGGGGAGGAATGTCACGGACGAGTTTGGAAAGGTGGTATTCGACCGTACGGATCCACTTTGGTGTTGTGCGGATATGAAGATACCTACCCCTACGGAAAAAATAATGCCGGTACCATGGAAGATGAGGGAATGACATCCTTTCCCCAATCCTATCGCAGTTTGATCTACCAGACCGATCCATCCGGTGCCGTACGACAATATTCGACGGGACCTACTGTCGACAACATCAACAGCAACAAAGCATCATTGTCATCAAGGCTAGGCAAGAAGAAAAAGACGGCAGTACAAAGTCATGTGCGAGGTATCGTGGGTGGATCCTCTGCCTTGCAACGGCAACTCGAGAAGCGGCTCCAGCAGGGACTGTCCAAATTGGAAAAGCAAGAGTCGACAACTCTGGCTCAACGCATCGCGACAATTGCCCAAATTTTGAACACGGAAACGAACAAAGATCCCGGAAAAGCTCCAGGAGGGGCATCGGCGGAAGATTGTACAACAACCTTGCCATTGGAGGTAGTGGTCATCTCTCCCAGTCTTGGGGGTTGCCGTAGATTGGACCAAAATCAACTGGATGGGATCCGAGCTTTGGCACTAGGCAATAAAAGAATAGGATGACCAATTGTTGAAGTGTTGTCCCATTTTCCCTTTTGGTAGTTTGATACTTACAATTAGCAGGGACACTGCCGCCAAGATTCTTATTTTTTCCACATGTCAATTCTTTTTTCTGTTGCCGCTGTAAATGCGTCGAAAAATCTTCGTGAACTATTGGTATAATAAAGATGCGATGCAGGAGAGAGACGAAGGAAAAGAAGTGGTAGAGCGTTTTCTGACGGAAAAAATGGAACTGAAAATGATCAGTGTTCCTCCTTTCTATCAAGAAACGTGCAACTAGAGGGCTAGTAGTACTAGTATTCATTACCATCATTCGGCGATTTTCATCTCGTACGGTCAAACTATGTACTACGTATCTCAAATCATTTCATAAATCAACTCCCTCTTTGTCAGCCGACAACAAAAACTCTGCGATGAGTGGTTTTAGCACTTCGGCGGTTTGTACCGAGTCTCGACTGATGACATATTTGTCAAAATCCAAAACGGGGATATCAAAGGCCTGCGCAACGGGAAGAAGAGGAGCGAGAAAGCTTATCATGGCCTCATTGACATTTTCCGAAAGGAAGGAAATATGGTTGGGAGCGTTACTTCGATCAAAGACCAAGGCGGCACGATCCGGAAGAATCATGGACAACCGTCCATTACTCGATGCATCGTTACTGGGACTGGCGGCAAAAATTTGAGATTCGCTCAGCATGGTGTAATCGTCGGGGACGCGAATACCACCGCCCCACTTGACGGCACCGTCATTGACCGACGAGATAAACAGGAGTCGGCCACCCACTTGCCGCATGGGAAATTTGGCAGTCACATCGATCTCCTTTCCCGGTAAATCCGGTGCTCGTCCAATCCCCATCAGAACACGATCCCACGAGTCGTCTCCAATATCCAAAGCGGTCCCCGCTCCCATGGAATGCCCAATGCTGGCAAAGGACTTGGGCTCCTTCACATTGTCAGTGATCCATCGAAGGAGTCGATCATTGACGACCTTGCGATCCAGTCCTTCCAATCGCGGATACGACGCTTCCAAACTTTCGGGATATTCCGGCGCCACACACACAAAGCCCCGTGCCGCAAGATCTTCGGCAATGTGACTCAAATCAAAGCGACTGCCCAAAAACCCATGCGTCAAGACGACCACTTTGGCTGTGGTAGGTAGGGGCACGTGTTTGCCATCCACAAAATGAATGTTAGTATTCTTGTCGTCGCTGTAGTTGTTGATGCGTTCAAACGTAAATTTGCGCGTCACAAAGCCGGGAATAAAGTCCCATCGAGCCAACAGCTCTCCAATTCGACGAACGGAAATTTGGTAATCGTACTTGACCGGAGTCGATGGTGGAGCTACTTCGGATGCTGCTGCTGCTTGTGGTTGTAGGGACGAGTCTGAGTCTGTCCCAGACACGGGATACCATACCGCCAAAGGAGCATTGATGCCAAAACCGGTCAGAGGCAGTGGTACAGTCTTGTAAGCGACAGTCGGATTGGTCGGGGTTGAAGCTGTTTTGGGATCAGTGGTGGAAACGGTAGAAGACACAGGACTCGGAATGACGGGTGTAGAAAATGCGTTCACAGAAGTATTTGGAATGCTGAAAAGAAAAGTGACCAGACCAGCCATGCCAAAGAAAACACGGCGAGTCGGTGTCATTATGGCTGTCGTCGTTGGTGCTGCAAAAGATTGGTGTCGACGCATCGGACGATGTCGTTGCGATTGCTGCATAGAACGTGAGGAAGAAAACTGAACCAAAATGAGGACGAACAAGGAAATAGTAGTTCTTCTTGCCATCGTATCGCGAAAGTGTTGAGTCAGTCTGAATACTATGGATGATGTTAACAGTTCGTTCCGACAGACAGGTGCCGAATCATGAGCGACACCGTGACAACAAGTTATGATACAAGTCGGAACAAAATCGATCCAGGAGAAGAAAGAAATAAATGTACTACACAGTAAAGATATTACGTAGTACTACGTAGTACGAAATAATTAATGATGATGTGTTGCTGACTGTGTCGTTAAATCGACCTGTTTGACTAAAAGATTTTCTTACAGTCAGTTACCTACCGGTAGTAGGTTACCTAACGGCAGATAGAAAGGGTGATCTCTCTACCTACTAGCTAGTAGGTAGTATCACAGAGCTATCACGACATCACGACCATGCATACAGTGACAGACTACTCTAGAGAGTAGTCGTATAACAAATATTCGGAGTACTACGTAAAAACGATCGTAAGATGGTTGATGTTGTTGAAATTTAAAAAGAGTGGATCTACATCCGCGGTATCAATCATTGATTTTTTATACCCTTGAGTGATTCTGTGGTTTTGAGGGTGTGTACCGTTAGTCGATTTCTCGCGTGATTAATTGAAAGCCTCGCTGTTGAAGCTGTATCCCTGATCATATTGCTGCACTCCTGGGGACGTGTTGCTGTATCCTCCATCAAATGTCTTGAACACTTCTAGACGGTCGCCAATGGCATCGACGGTGATACTGTCTCCATCGCCATAGTCGCCGCTCAAAATGCCTCGTGCAACAACAGTTTCCAGCTCTCTTTGAATAGTACGCTTCAATGGCCGAGCACCGTAGATGGGGTCAAATCCAACATTTGCAAGAAGATCTAGAGCATTCTCTGTGATGGTGAGAACAATCTCCTTTTCGGCCAATCGTTTGTCAAGACGCTTGATCTCCAATTTGACAATTTCTCGGAGTGCCTCTCTATCAAGACTGTTGAAAATGACATACTCATCGATACGGTTCAAAAATTCCGGACGGAAATGCTCCTTCATTGCGTTTGTAACACGTTTTCTCATTTCATCCTTCTGGCTAGAATCCAAGTCTAGGATATCTTGGCTCCCAATATTGCTTGTGAAGATGACAATTGTGTTGCGGAAATTGACATTGTTTCCCTTGCTGTCGGTCAAACGTCCATCATCCAACAATTGGAGCATGACGTTAAACACATCAGGGTGAGCCTTTTCCATCTCGTCAAAAAGCAAAACGGAATATGGCTTTCTTCGCACAGCATCTGTCAGCTGACCTCCCTCATCATAGCCAACATAACCAGGAGGAGCTCCCAAAAGACGCGATACAGTGTGTTTTTCCATGTATTCTGACATGTCGATGCGAATCAAGGCATCCTCACTGTCAAACATGAATTCACTGAGTGCCTTGCAAAGCTCCGTCTTTCCTACACCTGTAGGGCCAAGGAAAATCATTGACGCAATCGGCTTGCTAGGGTCATTTAGTCCAGCGCGAGACCGCTGGACGGCCTCAGTCACGACTCGAATGGCTTCATCTTGCCCCACAACACGCTCTCTCAAATTATCAGCCATGTTGAGAATTCTATTGCGCTCACTCTCCAATAATTTGTTTGGCGGGATACCAGTCCAGACACCGACCACTGCAGCAATGTCATCCGCTACAACTTCGTCACGAAGCATGCGCTCCCCGTCGTTCAATCCATTCTCTTCAGCATTTGCTTCTAGGGTCTTCAATTCTTCCAAGAGTGGTGGAAGTTTGGCATACTTCAATTCTGCAGCTTTGTTCAAATCAAATTCACGCTCACACTTTTCAATTTCAAGTTCGACTTCGGCAATCTCAGTCTTGAGGTTCTTGATGCGGTCGACCCCCCCTTTCTCTGCCATCCACCTTAAGTTCAGCTCTTGCTGCTGTTTGCGGAGATCTTCCAATTCCTTATCAATACCAGTAAGACGAGCTTGGTCGTCTCGTGTGTTTCTTTGCTCGGCATCGTCTTTCTCAAAATCAGACTGCAAAGAGAGACGTTCCATCTCCAACTGGACGATACGACGGTCGATTTCATCCAAAATGGTAGGTTTCGAAGTCAATTCATTCTTCAATTTGGCACAAGCCTCATCGACAAGATCAATAGCCTTGTCTGGAAGGAATCGATCGGGAATGTATCGATGACTCAGTTTGGCAGCGGCCAACAAGGCCTCGTCACGGATACGAACACCGTGATGAGTTTCATAACGTGGTTTGAGACCACGAAGGATACTGACAGTGTCTTCTGGCGACGGTTGATCAATCATGACTTGCTGGAAACGGCGTTCTAGAGCCTTATCCTTTTCGATATACTGACGGTACTCATTGATTGTAGTGGCACCAATGCAACGGAGCTGCCCACGAGCCAGAGCTGGCTTTAACAAGTTGGAAGCATCCATGGATCCCTGAGCACTTCCAGCTCCCACTACAGTGTGCATTTCATCAATGAACAAGACGATCTCTCCGTCACTGTTGGTGACCTCCTCTAAGACGGACTTCAAACGTTCCTCAAATTCACCTCGCATACTGGCGCCAGCTACCAAGGCTGCCAGATCCAAACCGATCAATCGACATCCCTTCAAAGTATCGGGAACATCGCCAGCTACCATGCGTTGAGCGATTCCCTCGGCAATCTATGGGATAAAGTAGAAACATGGTATCGGTGAAACTTGTCAGAACAAATAAAATAAAAATGACGATCACAAACGATTCCAAACCACTTACAGCTGTCTTTCCAACACCTGGATCTCCAATCAACACAGGATTATTCTTGGTGCGCCGACTTAATACTTGAATGGCCCGTCGAATTTCATCATCACGTCCGATGACAGGGTCCAATTTGCCCTGTTCCGCTCGCTCAGTGAAGTCAATACCGTACTTCAACAGTGCGTCGTAATTATTTTCGGCCGATCGAGAGATGATGGGTCCATTCTTTTCGCGCATCTTGACGACCACGTCCAGGATGTCGGTATATTTGACATCTTGCTTCAACAAGGCGGCCGTTGTAAATTGACTATCTTCTTTGACCAATCCCAACAACAAGGCTTCCGCAGAGACGAAGGAATCGCCCAAGGTGGACATGGCACTGCGTGCAGCATCCAGTACCTTGGGGAGCGTGTATCCCATGGTTTTTTGTTGTGTCATATTGCCGGTCACTTTCGGTTGCTTTTCCAGGTGGGCTTCCAGCTGGGTTCGCAACGCTTTGATGTCGACTTTGGCGTCCTTCAAGACCTTTTCGACGGCCCGACGGGCCGCATCAGCGTCATCGCCACACTTATGCTTTCCGGGATTCAATAAGATTTCAAGGAGGATAGGACTTTCGACGGTGGAGGTTTGATAGGCATCAGCCACTTTGGTGAGAGCGGCGACCGCAGCCCACCCAGCCTCCGTATATTTCTCTTGATTGAAATCGTCCGACGACATTTTCAGCATGGAAGCATTGCGGCGATTCGGATGGCGGGCGTTCGTTGGCATCAAATTGCGAGACGGAGCCAAAAAAGACGAAGCCCCCAGCGGGGCAGAAGTCTTTGTGACAATGCCGCCATTAACGAGAACGAACGTAGGAGTGAAGGCATTGGTAGTCGAGGTCCAAGTACTAGTAGTAGCAGCTCCTGCCGCCAGCATGGCCAACACCGCTGTGCGATTTCGATTCTGTAGAATCATTGTTTCTATTACTTCTTTCCGATGGTTGGTATATTTATTTGTTGCTTTGACAGTTCGGTGGATTTTATGAACAAAGAGTGATCCAGTCGGAAAATGCCTTTTTTACTTTTTTTTTCAAATCGGAAAAAGGTCGTTGTTGTTTTGGAGGGTGTGATGACAGGTGTCATTCGCAAGAAGAAAAAATCACTACCTGCACTCCTACACCCTACACATACTGTATCATACGACGTATGATACACTTCATAGCTGCACTGACGGCGAGGCAGTGATGTGGAGGACCAATCACAACGTGATGCGACAAAATCTTCGAAAATCGCGAAAGAATAGGCGGATACGAATCGTTGTTTTGCGCCAAACGGCATCTTCCACGTGTAGTGAGATAGCTTCAACTCTAATGTATTAAAATTCTAAGAAATTCTTACGAAAAGCTGCAACAAGAACACGACTTTTCTTTTTCTTGGTGACACAGCCACACTTTTGGGAATGCTGTCATGGAAACTAGTAGCAAATGAAACCCTCCAGCTAGCCTAGCTCGCTTCAACTACTAACTAACTTACAGTTAAGTAAACAACCAGTTACGGCACACCATTCTAATATTCTATCTGTCCTCATGACTTCACAAAACAGCCAAGAATTTCTTCGTATGCTGCTGAAACAAAGACTTCCTTTTTCACACCATGGAAAGATATTTCAAAATACCATGAGACAAAATGCATGGTAACACATTTCCTGCCCTTGAAAAAATAATAATCTTTCTTGTGATGATTGCTTGATTGTGGTTGTCTCCTGAAACTTGTCCCTTTAGAAGTCCTTTCAGTCAAATAGCAACACCATGATTGTTTGTTCACTTAATATTATGGTACTATGTACTGAGGTTCACAAAGCCGCAATCAATAGATATAAACAGCAAAAGCCACAAGAGAGCAAAACTGTAGTGTTTCTCTGCTACCATGCATTCTTTTGGTACCATGTTCTTGGTGAAACCATGAGAAAAAGTACTACATCATCACTGACCTTTTTTCCAGACCATCATCCCAGGACATGAGCTCATTTTTCAGCAACAAACAGCTTTCTGAGGCTGTGTGAGCTGCCAGTCCTCTGAAGACTTTTGAACAATTCATTTTCATACTTCTCTTTGTTAGTGTACATGTTATAGAACGCCAAATGGCAAAATGGTTGGTGTAAAAGGGAACCTATTTCTCTTCTACTACTAGTAGTAGGAAATGTTTGTTCTTGTGGTTTGGCCTTGCTGGATACAAGCTAGAACAACAACATCCTTACTTGGAGTTGGTAGTATTCTTTGTTAGTGAAAGGGATTCCTCACTATTTTCTAGGACAGTAGTTAGATTGGCCTTTCAATAGTCTCTAGCACTACTACGACGGTAAACATCTCATTTACTTACAGTCGTACAACCGTAGCCGCCCTTGTATCAATCAATTATGATAGTACGCAGTACCTAATGGTTGATTAATGTCGTAATTCTCGACAAAGTGAAGAAAGGAAATCCGTAGTACTCTAGAGCTACTAGCTAGACAACGTCATTTGGTACATCGGATTTCTTCGTAGTGCTGATAAGCCATGAGAGAGCACCAAACCATACGGGTACCGGGTATGATACCGGGACGTCACATTACTACTACCGGTACTAGGTAGTTACGGTAGACTAGTAGAGGTACCAGCACGGACGTCGTACTGTCATACTCGTAACAATTCGTCCAGGAAATTTTTTCACCGCGCACTTTCCAGTTTTAAAACCTTAACACAAGAACATGACGGTGGCAGCAGGATTGACAGACACTTTGTTACTGTTTACAGTTGTTAGGTAATAGTGATGTTTATTTTTCTTTGCCTTGGCTGATCTCTTGACTCCAAAGCTAATATAACTGTAAGCATTTTTCCTGACAATAAAACTTCACCGACCATGTAAGTTTTCGAATTCTTGTGTCGGGATGATGAGAAGAAAGAATAGTCCAGCCGCTCCTCATTTCTCGCATTTGGATTGGGGAAAGTGATAGTGGGTGATGAGTGCTGATACGTTCTGCGGAATGGCTCGAAAGTCCTTTTGTTGACTGTGAGCTACACCTACCTCCTGTTTTGCCAGTATTGTGATATGGTTTTTCTCTCTGTATATTTTTTTTTTGATTCTCATGCCAATGCATTCTTTGGGTCGTTGAAACACCAATCGGTGGATTCTCAATTCTCATCAAACCTTGTCAATTCACAGATATTAAACACCGCATTTCTCAATCATGGCAGACGAAATGGATAACATTATGCTTCGGCTCAAGTCAATGCCCGACGAGAATGGAAATTCTCGCGAATTCGAAATTTCCTATGGTGCTGCCAAGTTGAGCGAGTTGATTAAAGATTCTGTGGGGGACGATTTCGAGGAAGACGATACAATGCCAGAAATTGACGTCCCTCGCGTAAAGGGAGACTGCCTTGAAAAGGTGGTGAGCTTCCTGCAGCACTACAGGAAGGAACCTATGAAGGAAATCCCTACACCGTTGGGAGGATCATCGTTCAATGAAGTGAGTTAATCCTCGAATCTGTTCGATTTCGCTCTTTTCATCATACGTGGGAAATTTTCGACCTCTTTCATTGACATGTTTTGAATTTTTTAATATTATGTTCATTTCCTTCTCTAAACACAGGTCATGGACCAGGAATGGTACCAACAATTTGTCGACGACAGCAACTTGGGTAGCCGCGACATGTTGTTTGACCTGCTCACGGCCGCAAATTTCATGGGTATAAAGGAACTCTTGGATTTGACGTGCCTCAAAGTCACCTTCCAATTGACTGGAAAAAATGCAGAGGAGATTCGTCAAATTCTTCGACTGCCAGAACTCACGCCCGAGGAAGAAGCACAGGCCCGCGAAGATCACAAGTGGATCTTTGAAGAGAACTAAGGTAGCAAGCGATCGTCATCGTCACCGAAACAAAACGGTCTCACAGACCGTCCACATTCCATCCATAATTTGTCAATTCTTGCCGTAATTACGTTGGGGCTATAAATATTTCTCTCAGCATCATTTTAACAACAATAATATAATTATTTATCTACATTGTTTTTCAAAATTGTTTGCATGTGATTTGCTTGAAGGCTGCTCCCCTAGCTAGGCATGACCATGAAAACAGCAACATCTATTTTGGACGAGACATTGGTAACAAGTGTCGAAATCCCTTCATGCGGTAGACACACCCGATACATTGTAATTGATTCATTGGAGAGGACTCTCTTGACGACCGGAGACTAACTCTGTAAGTCTTCTGCGCTTGACAGTGCATCCCCACTTCTCGTACAAGTCGCGTGCCTTGCAATAGCAGCTAAGAGCTTCCTTAGGATGGTTCATTTCCGTGTACAGCTTGCCGATTCGCTCATAGGCAAGGGCTTCTTCGTGCGTCCAGCCACACCTGTTGGCCATATCGATGGACAGGTTGAACTTCACGATAGCCTCGTCATTCATGCCATTGAAAACATCGCGCTCGGCTTTGATTAAATTGATCTTATTAATCCAGCAAATACCTTTGGAATGCCCAGTTACCTTCTCGAGAATTTTCAAGGCACGATTACCGGCTCGCAGATATATAGTCTTCTTGGTTTGCCGGGCCATGATCATCTCACTGAGCCCTGAAAGAAAGGGGATGTACTGTACATCAAACGCAGTGAGGTTGTCATTGGCTGACTTTTGCAGGCGACGACCTACGATCACGGCTTCTTCGTAGTCTGCAAGGAAAAGTGCCAAGAACAACTTCTGCAATAATATGAAACTCATCCCTGCAGCATTGTTGGTTTCAACGCAAAATTTCAACGACTTGCTTTCGTCAAATCCCTCTCCAGTAAGAATTTTTACATCTTGGGTTTCACCAAGCAAGTTCAGCGCCAACTGGATCGCCCCATCGAGATAGAACATGACAGTTTCTTGGCCGAGTGGTGTGAAACGCTCTTTCACTCTTTGCATCGTTTCGTAATGTTCCTCCAACGGGAAGCCACAAAGAATGGCGTCGACACTATAGCAAAAGGATGATATGAATGCCATCTCAAAGTCTCCAGTCATCATTCCAGCACTAGCTCCAGTAAGGAGATGGGGCAAACAGTCCTTCACGGAATCTGTCCACGGCTTTACGTAAGCGTAACGAATCACTGCCATCCTGCTCCGAAGATCGTTCGCTTGAAACGTTTCAAAGATACCATTTCCAATATCTTCGATTCTAAGACCTTCTTTGATCGCGCCAACCGGATGGCAGAGTATCATGCTGAACATACTAAAAAGTACGGCGGAAAGTGGGGACAGTCCATGACGAATAGTAATTTTGATGGCTTTCGCTGTCAGCAAAAGAGCATAATGTGGCCGACTTCGGAGAACAGCAGGAAAAACAATGTTGATAATCTGGAGAGCAGCTGCCTTTTTCCAATCTCGCAGTGGTGGCAAGTGCGAGATACTCTCAGCAGTCACGCGATTAAGAATCATTCTGGTAGTGATCAGTTCTTTGAGGCGTAAAAAAGCACCGACCTTGTGTGGTACTGGTTCTCCAAGTTTTCTCAATACTTCAAAAGCCACCTGAACAGATTCGTTCATCCGGTTGCAATAACTTAGAGAATATATTCGTGTGTCATAGGCTCTCATTTGATCTTGAAGGCTTTTCGAATGTAGCAGGATCATGCTACATAGTCGTTCCACTTCTACAGTATTTCCAAGGCAGCACTCCATCTCTGCGAGGCTGTTGTATAAACGTTGGCATATCGAATAAAGTACATCTCTTTCCCAGTGGTCTCGCGGCAAGAGTGCAATTCCCTTTCGAAAATATGCTGCGGCCTCCTCGAATGCCGAAGACTGAGCAGCTTTGACACCAGCGATGCTGTAGAGCTCAGCAATTTTTTCTTTCTCTTGGTCTCTTTCGAAAACATCTCCCCCCCGAACAACAAACCTGTCACAAGAAAAGCGTTCTCAACCAAATCATCCTGGGAAAAGTAAGTTAGAAGGTTGAGTGCAATTTTGCATTTGAAGTTGGCACGTTTCTCCTCCGGGATTAAGTTGAAAGCTGAAGCCTGGAATCTATCATGAGCCCAATGATATTTCCCTTTCTCTTTGCTCGTAAGAACAATCCTTCTGTAGATAAGTACCTGGAGGGTCCTCGAAACAATACTCGGATCAGAACAAACAACTTTAATATGATGCAATGAGAATTCTGCTCCCAAACAAGATGCAATTTGAAGTATCTCTCTCATGGGGTCATGGTCGTCACGTATCAACCCGAGCACAATGGCGTCGGAAATCTCGGAATTCTCGAGACACTGGTTTCTGCCAATTATTTCGGCCTCATTCCAGACCCATCTCCCATCTTGATCCAGGCTTAGAAGTTGATCCGCGAACATCGATCGCATCAATTCGACCACAAAAAAAGGATTGCCGTTTGTCAGTCGAAATGCCAAAAAGGCAAGCGAAGCAACGTCTTTAGTATCGTCAACTTGCAAAAGCTCTTGCAGCATGCTGGAAATTGACTCTAGCTTCAGGTCTCCTACTTGAATATCTGTGATTCTCACCCCCTCATCTTCAATCGTTCGCAGCATTTCGGCCAAGTCGTCATGAAGATTGACCTCATTGCCACGGCATGTTCCGAGAAGCATAAATCGTTGTAAGAATATAGAAGAAATCCGACGAAAGAGTTTAATCGACTTGGCATCGAGCCATTGTAAATCGTCAATGAACAGTAATATACGAAAGTCGTGGCTGACGCAAAGTTGCCGGAGGAATTTGCAGAGGATTGTGATGCCGGGTGTGTCAGCGTTGGGTCGCGTGATGCTGGCTCGCCTCTTCGATTCCCCGCTGACGACAGCTGCGACTGAACCAGCCTTGGGGGCATTTGTAGGTTCAATCAACCTTGCAAAAGCTGGGATCATATCCGTCAGAAATTCCATGTCGGAATCTTGGGTGGCCATGGTCATGGCGTCTTTGACCGCTGCCAAGATACCAGGGTCCTTTTTGCTTCGATGAAGGATTTCTTCGACGAATTCCGAAAAGGCATGCAAAAATGGGGCAAGAGGCTCATTGGTCTGTTGAAAATCACACTTTCCATACAATATGTAGACGCCGTCTTGATATGCATTTTCATAGAGACTGCGTGCCAGGAACGATTTTCCAGTTCCGCTAGGTCCAGTTATAAGAACAACTTCTCGAGAATGTTCGTGGCTAGGCTTCGAATTTGGATCGTTTAGAATAGTTCGTTGATACGCCTCCTTCAAGAGATGTTGATGAATCTCTCGTTCGAAGAGTTTGCCTCTCATTGATTCCCAAATGACAGTCAGTCTGGCATCCTTCTTCCGGTCGACGCCATGTTGTGCAACATAATATTCGGTGGAGGCCACACTTCCAGCTTCAAACTCTCCGCTTACATGAGCCGCGGACGAGTCGTTCGAGGAGTCATGCGACATGTTGATTGCTTCGTCTCTTGACGTCAGATAATGCGTTGTTGCTGTTAGACAGCGGTCGTTGACGAGGTACGGTTTCGCCGCATACCAATGTGAGCTCCAATGAAAAAATAAACCAAGAACATGCACATCTCACAAGCGCAGGACTAGGTCGTAGTGTTGGCAAATTGACGCTCAATGACTGTGAAGTACTGTCGTAGCTTTCGTCTGGTTCGATGTATCATACTGTCGTAAAACCTCCTGGACTACCTAGGTAGACTACTACGTAAGATTTTACTCCAGTACGTCGTAGTACTATTATACCGTAAATAATACGGAGTAAAATACAACTTTCTATACTTTACTACAAGTGCCTAGCGGAACCGGGTGGACGCACGATGAGGTACAGAGCTTGATTATTTTTTATTGAGAGAATTATTGGTTTCAACAAGAAGAAGAAGGTTCTTTCCCCAAAAAACTTATGACGGAAATATGATTTTTCTCAAACGTCTTACAGTTAATGCGATATGCTCCCCTATCTTCTCTATCTTCTACCAAATAATCGTATTCGAGACACATACTCCGAGTACATAACGTATTATTGGCGTTAATTATTATACAAATTGAAAGACGGTGAGTTATGTGGTACTACGGAGTATTTTTTTCTTTCTGTCTTGTTCCCTTTTACATCAACTGCCGGTACTCCGGTACGTAGGTACTACGGTAGCAGACTACCTAATAAAAGATACCTTTGGGGTCATCGGAGCACTCTTGGCACTCTTGTTAACGACGTCGACAGATAGGGGTGTGTACGGTACCTTTACTCGTAGATCCACCGTAGTAGCTCTACAAGCTACAAGAGCAGACTATGATACGGGTAGCTACTACCGGTAGCTACCAGTACTACTACCGGTAGTATCATAGGTATTGGAGCATCCACGAATACGGCTGACATTGAAAAACTCTAACTCTATTAAAAAGTTCAGCAATAAACTTTTGTCTCTCCGGGACTCAAATTCCTCATGTATTTAGGATTTCTAATAAGTGGTGACAAATTTGTTACCACTGGTGACAAAAGTGGTGACAAATTGACTGTGAAGTGGTGACAAATTTGTCGCCAGTGGTGACAAATCCGAATACCCTCACTGTCAGAACATCCCCTGTTTCGTCGCCTTCACTACTTGCGTCAGAGTTGCTTGTTGTTTTGACGTTATTATTACCAGTGGTGACATACCCGTACCTAACTGTAAGTGTGGTGACATAAAGTGGTGACAAATAAACACGTCTGAGAAACAAGTGATTCAAAAATCGAGCTGAACTGTGAAAACAGAAAAACTTTCGTTTTTAGAGTTAGGGGTAATAGACTCACCAATTCGCGGATTCCAGTTCAGTGAAGACCTACCGGAAGCTAGGGGTAGTTCGCTATGCCAACTACTATTACTATTACTACTCTATGTGGTAGTATTACTACCGGTTGCTATCGCCAACCGAAGTTCCGTATCTCAGAAATTGACTGAATATTATTACTACTGTAAATTCAACAATGTACTTCGTAAATATACAACATTTGATCATTTGACAGTTGTACTAGAATAAAGAGCAACCATGGTATCACCTGATAACTGAATATTTGAGAGTTTCTACAAAAGTTACTTGAACTTCTAAATAGCCCACAGTGGTTGGGCAAATGACTATAACAGGGAACAGCGAGGCAGAACCACTGTTGGAATTCCAGCCAGAGGACATAGCTGAGTATGAAAGAGGTTGTCTATCATAAGCTACTCCATGCCCCCAAACCATGAAAGCAAGAGAACCTTGAGAAAGAAAGCTACTTCAAAATATTTCTTATCTCATGCCCCACCATCACATCTCACCCCCCCCTGGAACATTGAAGCAAAATACTGCAATCCGATAAGACTGACTTATGCTTTTAGAGCTGTATTGAAAAATGAAACGAGGAAATGGGTGGAGATGAGCCAAGCCAGAAGTGGGCACGAGGCGCCGGAATATACTACTCCGGAGTAGAAAGACACTATCCCTGATTGAGTCTCCAGCAGCACCAACAACACACCATCTTCCGAGGATCAGAAATAAACTATGATGAAGTCCATAATCACATTGTTGCACGCATCTATGACATGTAACATACTATAGAGTTCCTGGAACTTTGATCGCATCAGAGATTTTCTGAGGATTTTGCATTCCAACTGACGAAGCTTTCCTGGATAAAGGATGTAAGCGAAGTAGCACAGAGACTGTCATGACCAGGTATTACTTGAGCCTGCAACAACGTAAACCCACCAACAGTGGATTGCTGTAGTGTGATAGTGTGATAGTGCAAGAAGAATATTTCCTGTACTGTGATGGTGGAGGCATGGAAGTCATTATTTTTGTTCTCCGGTCATGGTCGGCGTGACAGCTCTTGGCATGATGAATTCTCATACGTAGCTGTAAAATTCGCAAATTCGAAGTTGGGATTCGCCGTGACGTTAGACATACCGGTAGTTCATTTGTGATGATACAACACTTAAAGTGTGTATGTAAAATGTATTGTGGATTTCACGGATTTTGGCAATTCTTTGCTTCAAATATTAATTTTAGTACTCCAAATTAGGCGCACAACACTATTTTACGAACGCGCGACCATGCCCAATTTTAATATTAGCTCCATATTATCCAAATTTTAGAGCACCCCAACTCAAAACAACAACTGTCCGCCATCCGTTCTCAGCCATCCTGCTCTTAACAGATAGTGGCGTAGATTTTCAAATCCTACCCTAACATATCTCAGATACTTGTAGCTTTTCACATTATACCTTCTGTTTCCGTTTGCGTCATGTTAATACAGTATGCTTCTGCGACGCCAACTCCCACCGCAATAGAAGCAACGCAATACTCACTGTCAATTCAGTGTTCTGGAGCATGCGGTCTTAACGTTGGAATGGGGACGTTTGGGCGTGCTCACATTCCGTTTCCGCAGTTGGTTGTTTCAAAATACGACAGAACGGTCGGGCAATGGTAGGGAAAGGATATGGCAACATCCATATCATGATCTCTCGTAAGTATGTTCCCGTAACGTGGCAGAAACGATGTTTTTTACCGGCGTACAAACGTTTGAATGGGGACGTTTGGGCGTCCTCACATTCCGTTTCCGGAGTTGGTTGTTTCAAAACACGACAGAACGGTCGGGCAATGGTAGGGAAAGGATATGGCAACATCCATCTCATGATCTCTCGTAAGTATGTTCCCGTAACGTGGCAGAAACGTTGTTTTTTACCGGCGTACAAACGTTTGAATGGGGACGTTTGGGCGTGCTTACTTTCCGTTTTTGGAGTTGGTTGTTTCAAAATACGACAGAACGGTCGGGCAATGGTAGGGAAAGGATATGGCAACATCCATCTCATGATCTCTCGTAAGTATGTTCCCGTAACGTGGCAGAAACGATGTTTTTTACCGGCGTACAAACGTTTGAATGGGGACGTTTGGGCGTGCTTACATTCCGTTTCCGCAGTTGGTTGTTTCAAAACACGACAGAACGGTCGGGCAATGGTAGGGAAAGGATATGGCAACATCCATCTCATGATCTCTCGTAAGTATGTTCCCGTAACGTGGCAGAAACGATGTTTTTTACCGGCGTACAAACGTTTGAATGGGGACGTTTGGGCGTCCTCACATTCCGTTTTTGGAGTTGGTTGTTTCAAAACACGACAGAACGGTCGGGCAATGGTAGGGAAAGGATATGGCAACATCCATCTCATGATCTCTCGTAAGTATGTTCCCGTAACGTGGCAGAAACGATGTTTTTTACCGGCGTACAAACGTTTGAATGGGGACGTTTGGGCGTCCTTACATTCCGTTTTTGGAGTTGGTTGTTTCAAAATACGACAGAACGGTCGGGCAATGGTAGGGAAAGGATATGGCAACATCCATCTCATGATCTCTCGTAAGTATGTTCCCGTAACGTGGCAGAAACGATGTTTTTTACCGGCGTACAAACGTTTGAATGGGGACGTTTGGGCGTGCTTACTTTCCGTTTTTGGAGTTGGTTGTTTCAAAATACGACAGAACGGTCGGGCAATGGTAGGGAAAGGATATGGCAACATCCATCTCATGATCTCTCGTAAGTATGTTCCCGTAACGTGGCAGAAACGATGTTTTTTACCGGGGTACAAACGTTGAATGGGGACGTTTGGGCGTGCTTACATTCCGTTTCCGGAGTTGGTTGTTTCAAAACACAACAGAACGGTCGGGCAATGGTAGGGAAAGGATATGGCAACATCCATCTCATGATCTCTCGTAAGTATGTTCCCGTAACGTGGCAGTAACGATGTTTTTTACCGGCGTACAAACGCGTGAATGGGGACGTTTGGGCGTCCTCACATTCCGTTTCCGCAGTTGGTTGTTTCAAAACACGACAGAACGGTCGGGCAATGGTAGGGAAAGGATATGGCAACATCCATCTCATGATCTCTCGTAAGTATGTTCCCGTAACGTGGCAGAAACGATGTTTTTTACCGGCGTACAAACGTTTGAATGGGGACGTTTGGGCGTGCTTACATTCCGTTTCCGCAGTTGGTTGTTTCAAAACACGACAGAACGGTCGGGCAATGGTAGGGAAAGGATATGGCAACATCCATCTCATGATCTCTCGTAAGTATGTTCCCGTAACGTGGCAGAAACGATGTTTTTTACCGGCGTACAAACGTTTGAATGGGGACGTTTGGGCGTCCTCACATTCCGTTTTTGGAGTTGGTTGTTTCAAAACACGACAGAACGGTCGGGCAATGGTAGGGAAAGGATATGGCAACATCCATCTCATGATCTCTCGTAAGTATGTTCCCGTAACGTGGCAGAAACGATGTTTTTTACCGGCGTACAAACGTTTGAATGGGGACGTTTGGGCGTCCTTACATTCCGTTTTTGGAGTTGGTTGTTTCAAAATACGACAGAACGGTCGGGCAATGGTAGGGAAAGGATATGGCAACATCCATCTCATGATCTCTCGTAAGTATGTTCCCGTAACGTGGCAGAAACGATGTTTTTTACCGGCGTACAAACGTTTGAATGGGGACGTTTGGGCGTGCTTACTTTCCGTTTTTGGAGTTGGTTGTTTCAAAATACGACAGAACGGTCGGGCAATGGTAGGGAAAGGATATGGCAACATCCATCTCATGATCTCTCGTAAGTATGTTCCCGTAACGTGGCAGAAACGATGTTTTTTACCGGGGTACAAACGTTGAATGGGGACGTTTGGGCGTGCTTACATTCCGTTTCCGGAGTTGGTTGTTTCAAAACACAACAGAACGGTCGGGCAATGGTAGGGAAAGGATATGGCAACATCCATCTCATGATCTCTCGTAAGTATGTTCCCGTAACGTGGCAGTAACGATGTTTTTTACCGGCGTACAAACGCGTGAATGGGGACGTTTGGGCGTCCTCACATTCCGTTTCCGCAGTTGGTTGTTTCAAAACACGACAGAACGGTCGGGCAATGGTAGGGAAAGGATATGGCAACAGCCATCTCATGATCTCTCGTAAGTATGTTCCCGTAACGTGGCAGAAACGATGTTTTTTACCGGCGTACAAACGCGTGAATGGGGACGTTTGGGCGTCCTCACATTCCGTTTTTGGAGTTGGTTGTTTCAAAATACGACAGAACGGTCGGGCAATGGTAGGGAAAGGATATGGCAACATCCATCTCATGATCTCTCGTAAGTATGTTCCCGTAACGTGGCAGAAACGATGTTTTTTACCGGCGTACAAACGCGTGAATGGGGACGTTTGGGCGTCCTCACATTCCGTTTCCGCAGTTGGTTGTTTCAAAACACGACAGAACGGTCGGGCAATGGTAGGGAAAGGATATGGCGACATCCATCTCATGATCTCTCGTAAGTATGATCCCGTAACAATGTTTCGTGACTGTGGCTGAGATGGTGTTTTTCGGCGCCGTACCTAAGTTGTAATGTTGACTAGCACGTTTCAGACGTCCACTGCGCAAAAGACCTCATGTTTAGTCTACGACATCGCTGTTTTCGATAGTTATAAGTCGGCAACTCGTGTACGGGATGTACATACATCCGGGGCCGGGAATATCGAAACAAGTGACCTGTGTTCAACATCGTGGCCAATTCTACTAGTATCACTAAATTCTTCTGGTTCTGCACCACCACCACCGCCGCCGCCACCACCACCACCAGGATCCGGAGTATTAATGCTAGATTATGAATGCTGGACTTTAATGCAAAGCTTCTTCAGTAGTTATGGCGAATAAGGAGAAGAGTGATGCAGGGCTTCTAAGAGGGCTATCAATGTACAAAATTGTAATGCGGACTACCAAGAAAGGAGTGAGAAATCTTCCGGGATTTTTGAAGACAGGGATCGCCGATGCACGCGAGTCACGACCAAATTTTTGTGTCCCGTTATCGCCATCATAAAAAAAATACATGCACGAATATCTAATCTTCGCCGTTTCAACCTTCTGCCGCCACCACGGGACCACCATCCTTTCGTAGTATATGAATTATGCCGTTAGAAAGCGTTTCAATTCGTGTTGGTACTTAGCAACGAGTGAGAAGCTTCCATCCATTGGTTTGTTGGTTGCAGGAAGCCGCGCCTATTGTATATCCCGCCCGTTTAAACTGCGGAAAGCTCTAGTGGGCATTATGAGCTGACTAATACTCCTTCAAAAGAGCATTAGTGAGCTCAAATGGCTCATATATTAGAATTACGAACACCACGATGACCTATTCATTGGATTTTCGATGGCGTATAGTCAGTCTGCTTCACGTCTACGATCTCGATGTCGATTTTCTTTCTGATGTTTTTGGACCGAAACGACGGACCATCCACAGATGGTACCAGCTGTTCAGAGAGAAGGGGGTAGTGGAGGAGCAGGATAAGGTTCCGATGAAGAAGTCAAGGTGGCCGAAGGATGTCCTTGCTCGGGTCAACGAGTACTGCAAATCGCATCCAACTTTCTACCTTGAAGAGCTGAAGCAAATGCTCGAGCAGGAATTTCCGGATCTTACGAACATTTCCCTGCCAACCATATGCCGGGCGCTTAACTTTGATCTGAAGTTAACAAGGAAGGTGCTTACTAAAGCAGCAAGAGAAGCTATGCCAGCGGAGATAAGAAACTACCAGGAAAAATTGCATGCAATCTACAGTTTTCCGGGACAACTCGTTTTCATTGACGAGACGTCGAAAGATGGTCGACACGCCTACCGTAAATATGCAAGATCAAAGAAAGGTTCGAAGGCTATTGTAAAGCTCCCTTGGTCAAGAGGTAAAAGGGTCAGTGTAATGGCCGCCTTGAATGTCAATGGGTTCATAGCGTGGGAGTCTACACGAGGAACTTTTACCAGAAGTAAGTTCCACGAGGCTTTTTGCAAGAACGTCATTCCTAAGTTAAACCCGTGGCCATTCCCAAACTCCATTGTGGTGATGGACAATGCTAAAATCCATATGTACAAGAAATTGCAAGATGCAATACACCAGACCGACGCAAGGCTCCTGTATTTGCCTCCGTATGCACCACAATTGAATCCAATTGAAGTGTGCTTTGGGAGACTAAAGCGATGGATCCAGAGCAAGGCAAACCTAATGTTTCCGCTCTATCCGGAACTAGTTTTGGAAGTAGCCATGAGGCAATGTACAAGGACCTCGGAAAACAATGCAGTTGGCGAGTATACACACTGTGGATACAAACCATATGGCTTGGAAGAAAGTGTTTTTGACCGACTATGTTCAGATGATGGTAATGACGAATTTTAGATACGGAAAGCGATACAATTGGCAAGTATTCACACTGTGGGTTAAAGAGATATAGCTGGAACCAAAGCGTCATTGATAGAATATGTTCAGATGATCCTACAATGGACTCATGCAATGCAACGTATAAACCCATTCTAATCAGGTTCATGGGCAGCACTCCAATTCCACCCATGAACCTGATTAGAATGGGTTTATACGTTGCATTGCGCCGTGCTACAGCGTCCGCTTCCTCAGCATTGAATTCTTCCAAAGATCTGTCAAGTGCCTCGGCTTGACGATTTGACGCGTCGTTTGGGAATGCCAGATCAGAACCATCTGGAAGTCGAGCGTTCAGAGTGGCTAAATGTTCCAATTGAATGGGGCCAACTTGAGTGTTGTTTCGCTGATGATGGGCCAAGATTTGATTTCTTGCTGAAGCCATCCTGCTGGCGGTGGCTCGTTGAAGTTGTTGAGTGTTTCCTCGACGATTCCTTGGTTGGTACACAAAGAATTCAAAAACATTTGACTCCTGTGGGGTTTTTCCGGCATCTTGCTGCCACTCATCTACTTCCCTTTGGGTGATCTTTGACCACCTATGTTTTAGTTGGTCAGTAAAATTATCGCTGGACAATGGAACGTAGCTGGCTTGAACTGAAGTCTTCGTGCGTCGAAAAAAGACTTCAAAATCTTCGAGCAATGGTGGTTGTAATGGCGTCTCCTGAATTTTTGCTTTCAAAACAGCGAGGCCCTCTGAGACCCGGAAGGATAATGTTTTGCTTGTGCCTCCTCGGGGATTATCGCGGATCGATCCCTTCTTGATTGTGAGAACACATGCTAGATCGTCGTTGAGGGGAAGATCACCGGCGGCGTTAATTGGAACGGAAGGCATGCTGTGGCTGTCAAGAGAGGAAACTTGTGCAAACAAACAAAAGGTGCGCTCTACAACAACAAACAAATAATAAGGCTTTTTACAACGACTACGTGCAGTGGTAGTCGTGAAAAGTGCACAAGCGTTGGCTTGCTTTACTAAAAAATCGTTTTTTAGGCGTGCAGCATTTGATTTTAGAGTAGCGTCATCTAATTTTATCCATAATATTGACCCAATTTTATGAGAGTGATGTTGCTTATTTAGCTATCTAAAATCGTGCGCATTCTGCGTGAAATCCACAATAACTGCTCCCTAATTTTTACTTACAGTTAGCCTACCGGTAATTACGAAGTCGTAGGACCCGCATCCATCACGTCTACTGATGTTCCCTGAATTCCGTTGTCTTTTCCCCTAATTACAAAAAGTTCGGATCTTGGAAGGGCCGGCACGTGGCCAAAAAGATTCGATCCTTTGCCGTTTTTCTGTAGTAGTCGTATCATACGTCCGACGCAGTAAATAGTAGGGTTAGGCCATAGTGGAACAAGAAAATCTCTTGATTGGCGTGACTCGTGAGAATCCCTTTTGTCCGTAGCCTGCTGGGTGCTGAAGAAAGAACAAAGAAACAGTCACAATGGAGATGGAATTGACTGTGAAGTTTTCGTCAAGTGATTGCCAAAAACTTTCGATTATTTACAGAGTAGGTTGTGGAAATTTAAGAAGACGTTTCCTCGCGGATTTTAGTGTATTCTTCAGTAGTAGTATAATAAAAGTTACAACTTACAACATTTGAGAACTCAATTCTTGCATCATAACGCAACAAAATAGTTGTACCCTCGTGTCTCCTTTGAACTGTGGCTTTTGAGAGAAGTCTAGCGCCACTGGTTTCAATGTTACCGCAACGCACAGCCTGTCATCGTGCGGCTGGTGTTCATCGCGGTGTGATTGTAGCTTGTTTCATCTTTTCTATGCTCGTTGTCCTTTCTGAAGCAGCAAGCGAGGATTTTTTTCTGCGACGCCTTCGGCCCAAATATGACAGTTCCAAGTCAAGCAAGAGCGACAAGAGTGGTAAGAGTGACAAGAAATACAAGTTCAGCAAGAGATACTATATTCAATACTTTCGCCTGAAGGATAAGTATGAAGTATCCCGACCACCGAACTTTCAATCAGACACTCGAGCCCCTATTTCAGCGAATTCAACTTCTGCACCCGATCCAACTCCGGGACCCCGAACATCTGTGGCCCCAACTTCCGGTACGTCCAAACCCAGACCTTGAACCCTTTCCTTCGCAATTTCACCTAGACATCTTCTGGTATTGACTAACGACAACTTGCCTCTCCTTCATTCGACTTCATCTGAAAATATGTAACAGCGCCCACACGTCCTGGTGGTACGACTGCTGCCCCGACCAATGCCCCCACCAATGCACGGACCACAGCTCCAACCAATGCACAGACCGCAGCTCCAACCAAGGCACAGACCACAGCTCCAACCAAGGCACAGACCGCAGCTCCAACCAAGGCACCTACCAATGCACCGACCACAGCTCCAACCAAGGCACCGACCACCATTGCACCGACCACAGCTCCAACCAAGGCACCGACCACCATTGCACCGACCACCATTGCACCGACCACAGCTCCAACCAATGCACCGACCACCATTGCACCGACCACAGCTCCAACCAACGCACCGACCACCATTGCACCGACCACAGCTCCAACCAAGGCACCGACCACCATTGCACCGACCACAGCTCCAACCAAGGCACCGACCACCATTGCACCGACCACAGCTCCAACCAATGCACCGACCACCATTGCACCGACCAATGCACCGACCACCATTGCACCGACCACAGCTCCAACCAAGGCACCGACCACCATTGCACCGACCACAGCTCCAACCAACGCACCGACCACCATTGCACCGACCACAGCTCCAACCAACGCACCGACCACCATTGCACCGACCACAGCTCCAACCAATGCACCGACCACCATTGCACCGACCACAGCTCCAACCAACGCACCGACCACCATTGCACCGACCACAGCTCCAACCAACGCACCGACCACCATTGCACCGACCACAGCTCCAACCAACGCACCGACCACCATTGCACCGACCACAGCTCCAACCAATGCACCGACCACAGCTCCAATTCCGAATCCCGCGTAAGCATAAGCTGGTTCTTAATGCCATTAGTTCATGTTTACGACCGATACCATGATTATTGGGTGGATTTCGAAGACGCAATGATGCAACGTATGAATTGTTTGTGTTTGCTCTTTGCAAATGCGGCAACCATGTAGAGGGAAAAAAATGTGCTGTAGACGAATTCATAAAAGTTCGTGTCCTTGTTATACCATTAGCACTACGGTAGTTTGATCAGTCACTAAGCTCGGGGAAGAAACCAAGAAGTCATTCGGAACAACTACGTGGGCATATCGTTTCTCAGTCCTCGAGAAATTCTGTCATGTCAGATGCAGAAACATAAATCGTTTGGTAGTATTTGAAGAATTCGTCTTTGGTTACCCAAAAAATGCCATCGTCTGCTACAACTGGATTCAATTCTCGTTTCATTTCCGGATACCTTCCAAATCAAAAGGAGCAGTGTTGGTCTAAAGTCGGCAATCGTATTTGCGCACTTGAACAATATTGTGTTCACTTACCTATCCCACCCTGGGCCATCATCGTCAAATTCACCTATAACAAGTGTGAGAATGGCAAGTGAAAAAATAAATAAAATCGGAAGCCGTACCGGAGCTTACCATCTTCAATTTCACAAGAACCCCAAGGGTTCCTGACCTTCAAAAGATCAATACCCGTTCCACAGACATTGCTGCGGCTTTCAATTACACTGTATGCATGATTATCCACCAATCCATCCGTACGGTTCTTGTCTGACGAACCCAAAGTTCCAGCGCCAACTGTGAGCAAGATGAGTACAAAAATGGAAAGTGTTAGAACGCTTCAAAACCACTTTTCACTTTCCTCGTAAAGCAGTCGTACCAATATAGTTGGTTTCATCCCAGGCAACCATGCGGAGGAAAAGCTCGTCCTCCGTCAACTCCAAATCCATGCTTCCACCTCCACCAACCTCAGGCCACTCCACGCGCCACATGGAGGAGTCACAGTCATGAGGTGAATTACCATGTTTGGCCCATTTCTTCTCACGAGGATTGTATTTCGCCGTACATACAAATTTGCCTGTTTTGCTATTCTTGCTGATTGTGTATTGATGCTTGCATCCAGTCAGGAGGGCCCATGCATGTGTACACTGACCACCTTAATGTGACAAAACAGAATTGAGAAGATTCAGGTGAGACATGATGCAATTTGCTACTCGTTTCATATTAGATTTTGTCCCTTACCTGTGATTTTGTCCCATCCGCCACAGTGGATTGAAAGTGCCTTTTCCAAGTACACAGCCCACAGCTCGCCATCTTCACTTGGTTTTGAGGCAAGTAGGCGACCGGATCCATCCGCCATTACTGGCAATCGCTCATCAATGACAACATCAACTTCTTTCCATGTACTCAAGTCCCAAAGAGTGACTATGTACTGATTTGGAGTATCAAGAGGTCTCTCGTCCAATCTTGATGTCTTTCTGAAAAGTCTCTTAATGGCACCATCAAACTCTGCGAGTGAGCTGATTCCAGACAAGAGCCAGCAGTCACCGACTGTTCCTTGGTGGATATCAGAAGGATCTACGTCACCGATGATTTTCAGGCTTGGAGAATCCCCAACGCCCATTCCTCTTCCAGGAAGAATTGGTTTGTTGCTGGAGCTGTGAAGCTGTTTTCCTTGGTGAGTCATCGAGTCTGTATAGGCATCACAGAATTTCGAAGGAAGGATATTATCTTTCATAGGTGGCAGTCTTTCATAATGATTTATCAACATTGTCATCCATCCTTTTGCACTAACACCTGTTGGCATGTACCCTACTGTCCCGGCGCGATGAATGAGGGTGTACTGATGTTGGTTGGTCGGCCACTCAATCATTTTTGTTTGATACATCATTGCCACGTATAAACCTGGGTTGGATCGAAAATAGTTAATGCCCTCTGAAATTGCCTTGTGTTTGACGACCTCCTGTTCACCTCGCGTGACATAAGTAGTCTGGCCATTGAAATTCCTTTCAACAATTTTCCACCGATTCTGATCAGCATTTTGAAACTCTGCTGGAATGACAGCTGGCTTGAAACCTGTAGGAGCTTTCGTAATCTTGTTTCTTTCCTTAGTATTTGGCTTTGTCACTTTGCTTGCAGGTGGTGCCTTCTTCAGCTTCGAACTGTTGGACGATGATGGAAAAGATTCGTTGTCAAGGATATCCGTGTCAACGTTGCTTTCATGAACCTGTTTCTTTTTTTCCCTTTTGCTACTACCACTACCATTCATAATTCCTTGAGTCGAATCCGTTGGATCACCTACAATTTTCTCATTAATCTCCTGCTCTTTATCGTCTATGAGGTTTAGATGCTTGTCAATGTTCGCCTGTAATTCGGAAATGTCATTTTGTGCTTGCTTCAGGCAATCTCTCAAAGTTGTCGGCGTTGCGTGTTGGTTGACCAGAGTCAAGTAGTCGACTCCGAACTTTTTCTTCCGTTGATTGATCTTGAACTCCAGGGCCGATATCTGACTTTGTTTTTGAGTTTTGAAACAGCACAAACCCATCTCATACCCGCAATTCGTCGCCATTCGTTTCATTTTGGCACCAAAAGGTTCGTATGTGTCGTCCATGACGACATCATGATCCCCTCTCGGTTGAGAGGTACTCGCTCGGCTCGAGGATAACATAATGATCAATACATGGAGATTTTTGACGAAGAAAACAAGATCGGCAAGTAGTCAATTGTTGTGAAGGGAGAGGAGGACGCTGCTTGACTACTACTACTCCAGGGGAGAGATGCTTGAACCAAGAACGAGAAGTTATTGCAATACGGTCAGGTCAAAGTTCAAAGGTGCGAGGTTTTTTGATTTTGGGCATCCTTCAGACGTGTAAAACAGTCTTTTCGGTCATCATTGTTTTTATGGAAAAGAGGAGATGGAGAGATGGTTGTCCCACCAAGATCAAAAGTGTCTTTGCTTCCACGTTTCTCTTCGGTGCTATTGCGTTACCGAGCGCTTTTTCCAACCTGTTGATTACGACAGTAGACCTGGTTAGAACTTACCTAACCCTTATCTTTCCAACATACTAATAAACATCCAACACTAAGCATGTGATATTACATAAAATCACAAATCATGCAGAGTCTTCTTGTCTTCTTAGAGTATTGCTCGATCAGATATAGTCATGTCTATCACTTCAGAATCTCAGTTTTTCTTCCACCATTTGATGCTACATACGTAAATCATTTGAAAGAATAATGTGAGAAATGGATTGGGTGCGGGAGCCAAGAGGTCTGCAGAAACCGAATGCCAACGAGCTTGATGTTGCTATCTGTCCAGCAATGTCTCGTCGACATCAGCTTTGCTCGGGATTACACCACTGACACGGGGGCACCTGCAAAAGAGATCTGAGAAGAAGTACAGTCAGTTTGGAATAACCCACCAAACTCGAACATAAAGAGAGGATTTGTTCTTGAAAGAGCATTCCCAGAGAAGCAATTATGATCAAATGCAAAAGTACATTCCTGACAAAAAGGATTTCCACTCGGATACGAAACAACAACAAGACTTTGAAAACACATACCGAGGCATTGAAAAGTAGCCTATTTCATTCAGTATCAAATACATTCCTAAATGAGTTGCTTCGTTTCTTTCTCTTCAACTACTGGAGTCGAGCTGCATTCACAGTTAAATTGAAGCAGATGCAACATTACAAATACTTTACCGACTTGCTACAAATGGAGTACGTACTACATTAGGAACTAAGAAATACTGCGTGAGTTCTTAAAAAAGCAAAAATGAATCTCAGATGACGATTCTACACAGCCCATTCCCAAAGCTCACTCCCTTAAATCACAAATCTAGTCGCTTCGACTGTAGGAGGGTCCTGCTCGAAGCCCTTGTGCTTCTTAGTATTGCCGCTGTCCTGATCGCGTGGTGATTCTACTCGAAAGCTTTCCGTCAATTTTTTTATCTTCTTTGTGAGCTTTTCGACTTCATGCTTCAACGCAGCATTCCGTTCTCGAAGGACCTGCACTTGCTTTGATTCTCTCTTGTCATCGACGTAGTCACGCAGCTTGTCTTCCGCGATTTGACGTTCTGCTGTGATATCCCGAAGCTTTTTCCTCAAATCATTGTTTTCAATCTCCAGAGAAGATACATCGGATCCCTTTCTTTCCTTTTGTCCATTAAGCAAATCTCCTAGCTCTGTCACTCGCGCTCGAAGTCGATCCATTTCGTCTTTACGGTAGCCACTTTCTTGAAGCTGAAGCTTGAGCGTTTGAACTTCGCGAGTTTGATTTGCCGATCGAGTGCTCATTTCCATCAGCTCTTTTTGTAAATCGTCAATCTCATGTCTTCGAGACTTCATCATATCGTTCATGCTGAGGACAAGCTGCTCCTTCTCCTTCTCCAGTAGAGAAGCCTTCCGGTCTTTGTTTTCGATGGCTCCCCGCAGCTCTTCAATCTCCTTCTCCTTATCGCGCAAGCTCTCTTCCATTTCCATCTGGGCTACATCCAGCGCCTCCTCTAAAGCTTTAACTTTTCGTTTCGTCTCTATTTCTGTCTCGGAGACTTGCAGCTGCTGCGTCGTCAGCTGCTTTTGAAGCTGGTTGATTTGAGCATGCAGTGCCTGGACATTCTTTCGAGCAAGCTCATCCACAGTACTTTCCATATTTTCTTTTTCTTCTAAAGTGGCTTGCAGTTGATCAGCTTTATCTAAAGCTTGTGACAATTCTTGTTCCAACGAGGTGACTTGGTCTCGCAATCGATTGATTTCCTCCTTTTGATCACCATGGAGCTGCTCGAATTGTTGAACTTTTTCATTGACAGTGTTTTGTAAATAATCAAACTGTGCTTGTTGTCCAGCGTTCTTCTCCTCCAATCTTTTGTTGCTTTTCTTTAGTTCTCCATTCTCTTCGGAAAGTCTCTGCTTCTCTAAGACTAAAGTCTCTCTAGATCTTGCAGAGTTGGCCAATTCTGCTTGCAGGGCCTCCATTTTCGCATTTTGAATTTCTGTCTGTTGGATTGATTTTATGTGCAGCCCTGCCAGAAGGTCCTTGCTACTCGACAACTCAGCCTTGCTTTCCTTCAATTTTTTCTGCAAGGACTCTATTTCTTTTCGGTCAAGAGTAGAGCTTTCGTCCATCCTGGAAGTGATGTTTCGTGCAGCCTTCTCTGCAAATACCAGTTGTTCTTTTAAAGCATCAATCTCCTTCTTGTGTCTATCATTCTGAGAAAGGTATCGTTCTTCTAGATTTGCTTTTGATTGCTCTGCATTGAAGAGTTTCGATTTGGCGCTAGCAACTTCCATAATCAAGCGATCGATTTCTTGTTGTTCGTCACCGTACTTTTGACCATTCGCGATGGTAAAACTTTGTAATGATGCATTTCTTGCAGCGTCGTTCTCACACGACAAATTGCTGATTTCTTTCAGCAGCGCACAATTAATTTCACATTGTCGTGTTAGCTCTTCTTCCAACTCGACAACTTGTTGGCGTTCGTAACTGAGCTCTTTCCTCATTTCTTGAAGATCACCCTTCAAACCCGGGAATTCTTCGACGTGTTCCATAAGGCGTCGAATGGGCACAGAGTCCGTGTTTGACGATTCCTTGGCACCCAGTCGTTGTTCAATAGTGTTAACGATTCCTTTCACTGCAGCTCGAGATTCGCTTGCGTCTACCTTACCTTTCACCACGTGAGATATTGCCGAAGAGGAATGCCTAGTTTGCACTCTTTGATCCTTAAGCTCGCGAAGCTCTTTTCGAAGCTTCTTTGAAATGTCTCGTTCAGAATCTAACTGCAACTTGATGCTGTTCAGTTCTGCCGTCAATGACTGAATCTTGATATCATTCATCTTTTCCCCAACATTCTTCTTTTTAATTGCGGAAGTAGCAGCTTGCTTGTTTTCTCCTTCCCGTTTAAGGTTTTCTTCCAGCTGCTTGATAATTTTGGAGGTACGATTACCTTCACCAGAGGCATTTTCCAGTTGCCGAGTGGTGTCTATGGAGAGACGTTTGCTAGTCTCTTTTCTCATCGCTGATTTCAAATCATTATTTTCTTCTTCAAGCTTGGATTGTGCCTCTTTTAGTGCACGATACTCCGATTGAAGTTTTGCAAAAGCATTATGATTTTCAGCCATTTGGTTCAAGCTCCCATGCTTCATGCTCTCATTAAGATTGGCCAACAAATGCTTATTCTCCTTTTGAAGGGAGGTGTAATTTTGCGTAATCTGTCTGTTTTTACTTTCCAGTCGACAAATGATAGACTCATTATTGTTTCGCGCTTCCGTAGCTTTTTCCAATTCCTTTTTCAGAAAGATGTTCGATTGCTCGAGATCTCGTATCGACAAAAGTTGTACCTTGTTCTCATTCTGGATAGATTCTAGTCGCCGTATTTCCTCAATTTTGGAGTTGAGCTCACAGTCCCTCTCTCGTAGCTTTTCTCGAAGGACGTGGATAATTTCTTGTTGATCACTTTCGTCTTGCATTTCGTCTCGGGCTGCTGCTACCTTCAATTCATTTCTGAGCCTTTCATTTTCCCGCTCAGCGTTTAACAGTTGCACCTCCATTGCATCTACCTTGGCCTTTTCTGCTTGACTTTCATTTAGAAATGATCGATTCAACTCCTCGAGGGATGTGTTGAGTTCTTGAACCTTTTTTCGCTCCATTTCCACTCGAGTCTGTGCCTCGCCAAGTTTCACAGCTAGTTCATCTTTGGAATGCTTCACGACGTCGAGTTCGTGTCGAACTTCATCAATCTCTTCAATCTTGCTATCTACAATCCTAGCAATTTCCTTCTCCTGCTGAATTTCCATATTTTGCATCTTCTTTTCAAGACCACTAATCTTTTCAAGTTGTTCACTGAGAGCTCGATTGATAACGTGGCTCTCCATGAGTTGGGTTTCGATTTCTTCCACTTTTAATGCATTTGCTTGCGAAATGGCCGAAACTTGGTTCATGAAATCTAACTCCATGCGTGACTTTTCTTCGTTCATCTGCCGTTTGACATTGGCAAGATCGTTTCGGAGCTTTTCTTTGTCGGCTTCGGCCGTTTCAAGCTCGATGATGCGCTTCTTAAGCTTGTTGATCTCCTCTCGGAGACCATGGTGGATAGATATGTCAATAGACGACATGGCGGCTACTCTATGCGACGAGAGGGCAGAGTTGACCACCACCGCACTAGACGAGCAATGTCTCGGAATTGTTTTGTTGTTGCTATGTTATGTAGTATGAGTTGATTTTTTCCGCCTCGACCCCCTCTGTTGTATTGCTGTGTGACAAGAGGCTGTTGAATCTCTATCAGTCGTTAAACAACACAGTCAGAAAAACGTTTTTAACCGAGAGAGACAGCTGAAACTGCTTCCAAGCCTGCAGTGATACCGTAGCAGCTTCGATGCCACCAGTTGAGGAACTTCGAGAAAATTTGAAATGGCGTTGGCGAGGTGTTTATCAATATTTACGCAGCAGCTCATTCATCCACTTGTTTTGTCATAGTAAGGTGGTCGTCGGACGGTTTTCGCTAAAATCAGCGAACAAGTTTATTGTGTGTTCGGTAGTATGGATAATACGTTGAATATACTGTGTATTCCCCGACGCCGCCTCAGCTTCTCTGCAATCCCAGTGATGTCATGTGCTCGATAGTCTAGGTACGTACGTATGCCACCATAGAGGTGCTAGGTTGCTACATATGTGGTGGCGTAAACGTAGTATCTCTAGAGAGGGAACGAAATGTAGCTATGGCGAACTAACATGAGTTGCCAGAGCTACAGTTCACACAAGAGCACAAGGCCTGCTTTTTGAAAACTTCGAATCTCCATTGCTACGTTGTAGCGATGGGGATTGCAGTGTTGCAGGAATTGTGTGCTTGGGTGCTGTGTGTGTGATGCCTGCAACTCTGGTCTTGTGTCTGTCCTCCGCCCGTCTACTGCTCGAACACTAGTCCAACGGCGGACAAGACCTGAGCATGCAGGCAATGATATTATGCACTTCCCTTGCCTGCACGCTTCTGGCTTGTCGTAGAATTACAGTTAGTAATACGTCGTAAAGATGCTGCTCCCACACTACTACGTTGTGACAGCACAATCATACCTCATGTACGTACTACAGTACCTATCTCGTATATTTGCGATACAACAGAGGCAAACTACCGTACCTAATAATTGTATCATAAACTCTCGATGAAGTGAACAGTACTACTTGTCTGCGTCCCAACATCATGAAGTTTACCAGTCTGAATGATTAAATAATATGTTGTGTCAGTGGCATTGGCGTCATCAAGAGGATAAAAGTACGACTCTATATATTCAGAGAAAATTGACCAAGGGAACCTATTGCGTTAATGATGATTCACGAATGAATCTCGTTGCAGATCTGAAAAAAATGGTTTGGTGATATGTTCCTTTTATATGTGCCTGTCTAATCCATCATTCGGGCCATGATGTAACCAACATTACGGGCAACTTGTTTGACATCTTCCAAGTTAGACTTGGATTTGCCTGTGAGATGTTCCACTTTCAAGACGCCCAAGAGGGCCTTGGACTGCGAATGGAGGACTGGCATATACACGGAATGCTCAAACACAACGGCATGACTATCGGCAGCGCACTGCGAGGCGAGAAAATCTTCTGTGGACGATAGACTCTGGACGGCGGAGGCTGCTGTTGAGGTTTTGGGATTCCATGAATGGTTGCTAATATCTCCAGTGACAAACAGGGTGCAAGTAGCATGGCTGGCCGCCCATTTGTCCTCTGGATTGGTCATGGTATCTTCCAGCACTTGTTGCAAGTGATGCAAAGCTTTCAAACGCTCGTTTTCGTCATGCTCCACCGGCGCACCGATTGCAAGCCCCACAACTGCACCGATGCTGCATCCCAACATCACTCCAAAAACTGCTCCAGCCAAGCGCAAACGCGGTATCAATGGCAACTTTTGCTGTGCTATAGTCAGCTGAACGGGCCGAATGGCCAAGATACGATCCAAGGTCCCCCCAAAGAGGACTCCACAAGTATCCGAAATTACTTGTCCCAAGGCAGCTGCCGTCATCGTAGCCAGCCCCAATTGGACGCCAATAGTGTTGTCAATCATTGATCCGGCTTGGATCATAATGAAGTTGTCCATGAATCCAAAGCCAATCATAGGTACTGCTGCAGATAAAAGGACCGATCGGACTTGTTGCCAAGAGAGGTGAGAGTTGGCGGAAGGCTTTATGGAAGATGCAGCTTCTGCCACCTTCTTTTCGCCATGAGACCATGCCAAAGAGCTCTTGCGATGTCTGCTGCTGTGCTGCAGTTGTCGAATCGAAAGCTGACGACTAGTAGATAGGAACTGCATTGGTCTTCGTTGCACTAACATCATTCGGGGCGTTGAGAAATTCTGCGAACAGTCTATCCTTCCTTGCCGAATTACTACGGCAGAAGCTACTTTACTGCTTGATACGGCTCTTTGCATCATCCTTCTGTTGTAGTTATTGTAGTTACTAATCAACAGGTTGTCAGGAAAATGACAGGAGAAGAGATGATAGAGAGAGCTACAGTTACTGTTAATAATATTTTTGTGGATGATGTGATGGTTGGCTCCGGAAGATGACTCGACTCACTACTTGTTGGGACGGAACGTTGATGGGTGTGCTGGCAACACGGAGAAGCCCATCAACAGTCGACAAATAATTATCTATTATGCGCATTTGTGACTGTGAGTGCGTGGTAGCGGAGTTTTGTTCATCTTCACTAATAACCCGAGTTAACTGTACCTGTAATTACACACAACTGTTGTCGTTTCATTTTTTATAATACGACGTACGTCGTATGTACCGGTACGTACCGGTAGTGCAAACTCCGGGATTGAGACTGCGTACAAATCGTACTGAAGCATCAGTAGCGTTTTTCTCGCAGAGAAGTGAAGTGAGAAGGAGCAAACGGAGTTCCGGTGAACGTGCGTCATCTGCTGCCACTTTGCTACCGTACTATAACAGCAAGTCGTGTATGCGTCGGTATTCTTTTTATCGCGAGCAAGCCAGATGATCATTGTGTTTGTTTCACAGTGATGTACTTCGTACGTAGTTTCAATCACGTTTTGAATTTTAGACACGAATGAAAAGTTCCAACGTTTCGCGCCAAAACCACACCCCAGGAGATTTTCGGAAACCAAATCCTGTGATGGGTGACCATGACATTTGAAATTCCTTACAATACAACAATACTCCTCTACGAAAACGAAATACGTTGCAAATGACAGTGGCTACAATATTGATGAAAATACTACATCCATCTTTATATTGTATTTATCCACTTCCACCTTTCCGACCCCACTGCTACCTACTGTATTAACTTTGTTTCTTCAGAATACAAAAAAAATCCGCTCATACGCTGACGAACACATTGAGCCATGGCCGATTTGTACAACTTGCTTGAGGAACTGGAAGAAAATGAAGCCGCTGAACACGACGGTGAGGAACGGAACAAAGAGAATGATCCTCGTCGTGAAACCATAGAGACGATGGCCATGACCGAATTCGGCGACGAAGAAGAGGAAGAATTAGAATCCCCTCAGCACATTGGACAGTTTGTGCGGACTTCCAATTTGGACAGAAGTGATGACATTAACGAGGATCATCGGGATCGGGATGCAGAAGCTGCCGCCTTTTTCAGAGACTTGGAGGATGGGCCGACTATGATGATGCACAATCCTTATGAAGAAACGACACAACGAGAACAACTAGACATTGTTCCTAACGAACTCTATTCCAAATTACAGCACCATTGGTTGCAAGAACGACATTGTCCCGAACTTTTGCCATATGACAAAGATATGGTACAAGCATTTTTGCAAGACTTTGAGGAGAATCAAGAAAAGTTGGATGAACTCATGACCAGCTCGCACGCCGACGAGTTGTTGATTGGGAATATCTTACAACAGGACTTGGATCGGGCCAAGTTTGTTCTGAGCGACTGGCTGACACAACGACTCAATAAGATGGAGCAGCATCCCTTTCATATATTGGACGAAAAATTTGACCACATGAGCGAGCAAGAAAAGGAACATCTGCAAGGATACTCTGAGGCCATGAAAAAGTTGTTGTTTGGAACTGTCTTGAACAATCTACAAGAAGCATGGCAAACCTTGGACGCCCCTAATATGATTGAAAAGCCAGATTACGAGGGGTATCACTTTTGGCTAGTCAAAGAGGAAATCATGGACAAGGACGGTCAAAAACACGAGGCGGGCGTTTGCTTGGTGGCAAAATATCTCGATATGAAGGAACACATGACCGATAACAATGTTGAATTACTAATCTAAGCATCGTTGGTTCATCGAGCAAGTTCGTAACGTTTGCTGGGCATTAACGCCACATAAAAAATATGACGAGGCCTTTAAAATCCCTGACCAACCGACGCTTTCTGGCAAATGATTGTTTCGCTATGGGTAAATGGCAGCAATCTGGAATCGCGCACAGAATCAAACAATAACTATTAGCACAAGTAGCGACGTAGCGTGTACGACAAAGTAGAGAGAAACATCTTGAAGGCGATTTCTGGCAAATGATTGTTTAGTAGTTATGGGTAAATGGCAGCAATCTGAAATCGCACAAAGAATCAAAGAATAACTATTAGCACAAGCAGCGACGTAGCGTGTACGACATACGAGTAGTAGAGAGAAACATCTTGAAAGCGATCGCGATTCATCTACCTACTAGTAGCTAGAGAGAGAAGGAATGATGATGAGAGTGAAAGAATCCATCCGCACCCCGAAAAATACTCCCAGCAGTCCAAAATCGAAAGTCTGAGGCCTGAAGCCGTACCTACCGGTAGCTACTATCGGCATGTACGGTAGTACCGGTAGTAGGTACGTAGTAGTAGAAAACCATTCTCTACGAGCATACGTCGTAAACTTCGTACCTTTTACCCTTCCTTCAAAATGCGAACGTATCATCCTGCGATAACGACGGTGAATTCGCAATGACCTTCGCACCTTCACTCTTTCACAACAACAACAAAATAATTCACAGTCATTAACGTAACAGCTCTACCATGAAATTTCTTTATCTTCTTCTCTCTCTCTTTTGTGTTTCGTATTCAAGGGCGGCTTTGGTGGAATCGGATCGCCTGAAGGAATATCATGCTCGAAACTACACTTGGCCGTTGCCGCTGGAATCGTATGTCCCTCCGACAGAAGGGTGGAAAAATCTCATGGAACATCGCCTTCGTCAAGTTTCCGAAATTGACACAAGACGAGAACGTTACGAAGGATTCGTTCAGACGTTGAATGCGGCAATTGTGGCACCGAACTTTACACAATACGGATGGGGACTTGCCAAAGCTCCAGACGATTTGATGGAAGCTTTACGGCAAGGAATCCGAGAGGGCGTCGAGAAAGGACCATCCGAAGAAGCTGTCATCCAAGAGATTGTCGGTGATCACCCACCGTGGTTCGTCGATCGTCCAGATCTGACCAAACGCGTATTGGAAGAATTGCAGCATTTTCCCGAGACGTGGGTCGGCCTGGAGCTGCAACCGCACAGAGCTTATGGATTTCGTTTGTACCGCAACAATTCCCAGCTTTTCATGCATATCGATAAGAGTCAGACTCACATCGTTAGCTTTATCTTGCACATTGATTCATCGGATGACGCGGAACCGTGGCCTATCGCCATTGAAGATTTCCAAGGAAGTGAGTGCCGTTGATGCCACGATCCATGTGATTTTGTATGTCTCTGTGTCTCTGTCATTCCAACCAACCTTCGCGTGCTCATTTATTGCCCACAGATCTGCACGAAGTTGTTCTAGCGAGTGGAGATTTGTTGTTTTATGAATCGTCCAAAGTATTTCATGGCAGGCCGCGCAAATTTAACGGCAGCTGGTACTCAAGCGTCTTCGTACACTACTACCCAAAATATGGTTGGGCCGAATCCGACCATGATGTTGAAAAGCACTATGCGGTACCACCAATCTGGCATGAAGACCCAAAACATCACTTTGAAGTACCTTTGGAAGTTCTGGGGACGGGTATGAGAGAGCCAACGTGTCCGAACGGATGGTGTCAAACGCAACATTCCATTTACTGGGACGGTAAGACAACAAAAAGTGAGCACGGAAAGTGGATTGCACCAACGGGCGAGAAATTCGACTTTGTCCCCAAACGCGTTGAATGTAAAGATTTGGACGAGCAATGTCCATTGTGGGCGAGCTGGGAGACAGATGAATGCAAGAAAAATCCAGGATTCAGTAAGTTTTGTTTTTGGTAGCGCATTTTGTCTGAGTCCTTGTCATTTGACTCTGTATTTGTGCTCTATTTACTTCTCTTGTCAGTGTTGGTCCATTGTAAAAAGTCCTGCAACGCTTGCACGATACCCGGAGGAAATGATGAGCTATAGTTTATTCATTCAATGGCAAGAACCCTAAAACATAGTACTGCTCTCTTTTGGATTGTCAATCAACATTTACAGTAACAGTGCTATCAATCTGATATCTGATAACAAATTTCAACAAGCCAATCTTCATTACAATTCATCGTACTCGTAGACAGTCGGCAACATAGCTTCACAGAGTCGGCAGCTTTTTTGGCAGTTCTTCTTCATGAATGGAGCATTGGTTTCACATTCATTGGACTCCCAAGAAGCCCATTCGGCACATTTTTCTTCCATGTCCCGACAATTGGGATTTTCTCCGGGCGCTCTCATTTTGCTTTTATCAATTTTGGACGCATCCAAAACTCGTCGTTTGCCGTCGGGATCAATGACCCATCCTTCTTCACCCGGTCCACTCCATTTCTTAGACATTATCGTTCCACACCAGTGGTTAGGGCACCATTCTTCTTCCATGGTCGTGCCGTGCATCGTAAGTGGTATCTCGTATTTAGTAGTAGGTTCGTCGTCCCATCCCGGAGGTACAGCGAAGACCTTGTTGTCATTATCGCCGTAACCCAACTCTCGGTACCCAGTTGCTGGGTAGTAGTGAACAAAAACACTGCTATACCACGAACCATTGAATTTCCGAGGACGTCCATGGAAACACTTGCTACTTTCGTAAAACAGAATGTCACCACTGGTTAAGATGACTTCATGTGTGTCTGTGATAAAAACGGCCAAAAAAAAGAGAAAGAGATTAGTTCAAGCAAGGTTGTAGGAAGAAAAACAGCATTGCCATCAACATTAACAAATCATCACCGTTGGTATATGCAACAAGAAAAAAACCCGTCACTTCGTCGTTATCGACGTCGTCTTCCATAACATTATGAATAGTACTCACTGCCTTGAAAATCTTCAATCAGGATGGGCCACGGTTCCGCATCGTCACTCGAGTCGATATGGAGAATGAACGAAATCACATGAGTAGCCGCCTTGTCGACATGGACATGCAATCGAGATTGATTACGGTACAGTCGAAAGCCGTATGCGTTGTTAGCAGTCAACGGAAACCCCACCCACTTTTCGGGATATTCCTGCAACTCCTCTAGTACTCGTTGCGTCAGATCGGGTCGATCAATAAACCACGGTCGGGGTTCCGTAATGGCGTTGATATGCGATTCCAGACGTGGTCCCTTGGCAACTCCTTCCCGAATTGCCTGTCGCAAATCTTCCATGAGAGGTTCCGGCGCCCGGGCCAAGCCGAATCCCCATTGCGTATAGTTCTGTTGGACAACACTGGCACTGAGTGTTTGGGCATACCCCTCAAAGCGATCCATGCGGTCCTCCAGTTCTGCCACTTGTCGTAGCCGATGTTCGAACAGTTTGCGCCATCCAGGAGTCTCCGGAGAGAACTTTTCTACGGGCCAAGTATGATTGCGCCTGTAGAATTCTTGAATGCGTTCCTTTTCGGTGCGGGCCGAACCTGGCGTTGAGGTGATGGCCACGACCATCGAAACGAGAAATAGTGATGACTTCATGATCGTGCGATGTATGTGGATTGTCGGCGATGTCGACGATGAGGTTCAATCGTGCTACCGGTATTGCTGACTGTGCCTTGGATTGCGCCAGATATACAACAGCTGATGTACACGGAGCACAAACAATAGATACTCAAGGTTCTCTAGCTAGCTAGCTTGCTAGTAGAGAGTTCCTTCTTGAGAGTATGAAAAAGTTGCTTTCACTTTCACTCTCTTCATGGAAGAAAGAGAACGGCGACACTGAAATGTTCCGTACGTTCAAGTCGATGACTGCATGACCAACTAACCGTACATACGTCGTACTCCGGAGTACGACCTAGCTAGAGTAGTATCATAGAATGAGAACCTCTTTTTTGTGAACATCTTCCAACGAAGGAACGAAAACTAGAAGACCTTGCGTGCGCATGCCATACATTTCCACCAAAAAGTAAAAGATATAGGATACATCGTACGAGTACGGCAGTCAACCGGTAGATACACTAACTAACGTCAACTCGGACGTCGTAGATCTACTTTTTATTACGTACTACGGTAGTACTTTTATTCCGTCGTACTGCGTACATTACTCCCAAGGAAAATCCCGACACGTTTCAATTGGAGTGAATTGACTGTGAAATATGACTCACATAACACATCTTTTTCCACCTCTCTTATTACGACAGTATCCTCTGCACTCTTTTGGCACATGGCCCCAGTCACAATGAATTCCACGAATGACGACTTTTCGGACGACTCGGATGAGTGGGGCACGGAAGAGCTTGCAATTCCCTCCACGAACAAGGAACCGTCACCCAAGGGGAACGAGGACGGAGACGACAACGGCGAGGACGATGAGTGGGCCGTGAAACTTCCACCAGCCACGACGGAACAAACTGAATCATCGTCGGGTGAACCCGACAAACCTCAAGAGGAGTGTCACCCCATGATCATTGTGGATATTACTCACATCGACGCCAATATTCATAGCAAATTCGATCGCAATTCGGTCAACGATTCTGCTGCAGCATCAGCAGTACGGAAGAAAATTGAAGCGAATTATGAAAAGTATGCCAAAGACGCCAATTTGATTGCTGAGGGAACCGTCATTCCTTGCGGTAGTACAGTATGGCGAGGAGCTTTGATGCGTCTCCGCGATGAACGGCCTGGACACTTCTTCGCGCCCATTTTCCCTCCCAAAGTAAATCATGAAAGGAACACCCTTCTTGTTGCTACTATGGCATCGAAAAGTTAGTCAATTATCTTTTGCAATTTGACCCGATCCGATCC
This sequence comes from Nitzschia inconspicua, assembly GCA_019154785.2. Taxonomy (NCBI): domain Eukaryota; phylum Bacillariophyta; class Bacillariophyceae; order Bacillariales; family Bacillariaceae; genus Nitzschia; species Nitzschia inconspicua. Next base: position 1,446,002 of record JAGRRH010000001.1, on the reverse strand, counting down.
TAGGCACCCATTGAAGATCGAATTTAATTTATAGGGAAGATCCAGTAGGTCTAACTGCTATCATCATTCTTGTCGGCGTCTTTCACCTTAACAAAGGATGCCTTGTTAAGAGTGTACTGTGATCGGTCAATCACTGTACGAAAGAAGAGAAATCAAGTGTTCTCGCTTCCTGGCAAAATGTCACGAATTTGGATGGGTTTCAAGTTCTAAATAGTGTTGTTATTTTGTCAAATCACCCTTGCTTAAAAAAGAGGTGTTGCTGGCTGTGTACTAAAGCAGTGCTACCAGCTGGAGTGACGCAAGCTTTTTACAACCACCTAAACACAAGCTGAAATAGTGTACGGATATTTCCAGTTCCCCCCACGAAAGGGTCCTACAAAACCATTGGGGTAAACAAATACTATGAAAAAGTGGTACAAGTAGTTTACTCCGGCACTCGATAATAGCGGGTCTCCACAAAAGGCATCTTCGTCACCTCCGCCTTCTGCATTATCCCTCGAATCTTGATCATAACTTCTGTACCATTCTTGGCATTCGGTGTGCTGACGTATCCCATGGCAATGGGCTTTTTCAGGCACGGAGAAAAGGTTCCAGATGTAACTTCTCCGATCAAATTTTCGCCCGTGGCATCGTAGATTTCGGCGTGTTCACGTGCCGGAGCCTTCATTCCCATGATGCCTACTCGCTTTTGCGATTGCTTCTTTAGCTTTCCGTCTGGAGTCAAGAAGTTGTCGGCACCCAAAAAGCCCTGCTCTGTTCTCCGACGGCTTCCAAGCCCTCCTAGTGTCCAACCGAGCGATCCCATTACAGGATTGATATCTTCGTTCAAATCATGTCCATACAAGCATAATCCTGCCTCAAGGCGAAGTGAATCACGAGCACCGAGACCAGTAGGATTGACTGTCGGATCCTCTAGCAACTTGGATGCAATAGATACAGCATGTTCGGCAGGCATGGCAATCTCAAATCCATCTTCCCCTGTGTATCCACATCTGTGAAACGAAGAAATTCAGCATTGTCAGAGAAACTAGTAAAAAGATAGTAAAAAGACCAGCATTGCACGATTCAGTCATTAAATAAAGCTTTTCCGTCACGTACCGAGTAATGCGACACCCATCAACTCCATCCAACGTTGTGTCTGTTCCAGTCATGAATGCCATGTTGGTCAAATCAAATCCACTAGGCAAAATCTTGGACACAGCTTCGGCGGCACCAGGCCCTTGAATGGCCAGAAGTTGCATGGAATCTTCCAAATATTCCATGGTGACATCACCGTCGAATTGCGCCATTTGTTCCTGAAAGTGCTTCATGTCACCGAATTTGGTCGCTCCATTGACAACCATATAGACAAAGTCACCGGCATTCGTAATGACGGTATCATCAATGATACCACCCTTTGCGTTAGTGACCAAACTTAAGCATCCGGATCCAGGGGCCAGTCCTGCAATGTCGCCTACCACGACTTTTTCCAAAAATGCCACACGATCTTTGCCGTGCCAGCGGATCTATGCAAATTTCACAGAAAAAGTCACACAGCACTTGTTGAGGCAAGGAAAGAAGCATTTGTTAACAACCAGTGCTAGAAAGCAGTACGACACGCACCTGACCCATATGAGAGACATCAAACAGAGATGCTTTGCCGGCAGAGCGGCACCACAAGTGTTCCTTCATAACACCACCGTTTTCGGTACCTTTGTACAAGACGGGCAATTCGTATCCAGCAAAGGGAACCATATCTCCACCAAGTTCCTTGTGGAGTTCGTTCAAGGCCGTCTTGACGAGTGCTTCGTCGCTGGCGGCGGCAGCAGCAAACGACCGATTGCCGACGAGATGGAAGGACTTTCTCAACACTGATACAGATTGAAGCAAACTCATGTTAATGTTCGTCTATTTTCCTAGGTTATTAATGTTGAAGGGAAATGGAGCAGTATGAACCTGGAGATTACAAGTAGAAGAGGTTGTACTGATGAGAGGGAAAACGGAAAAACTGTTGTAGCAACAGGCGATCCATCATCATTGTTGTGTCAAGTGTGGAGTGCTATTGTTCTGAAAGATCGCTTTGGTTTGAAAGTGCGTCTCTTGTTTCTGGATGACGTCATGCTAGCGTCATCATCATTGATTGAGAAATACCATATCTATTGTTAGCGTTCAGGTCAAAAGTTTCAAATTTCGGAGATGATGCGATGACCGAGACCCACTCCAGGACAAATCCAAAAATTAATGTAACAGTCTGTTTCTCGTTGTGCCCAACCATAGAGGAAACACAATCCATCTTATGCCTCTAATTTCCTCTCTTCCACCACTACAGCGCTACATTAAGATAGCCTCACACTCAGCGTAGCAATGGTGCAGCTTATTAACTGCCTGGCTCGGTTGTTGGCTGGATTCACAGTGTTGACTGTCGTTGTTAATGTTGTCATTTTGGCCCCCAAAATTTCCTTTGTCGGTGAAAATCACTATTTTTTCAGTGAAGAGAATCACATGCATCGGTCCTCACGCCATCATTTAGCAGGGAATGCAACAAGATCGCAACAAGCAAGAGGAAATAAACCTGGTTCTGTCAAGTCAACCCCATCATTATTACCCGACAAGGACAACCCTCACCAAATTCCAAGGCTGTCCTTTAGCGAGGAGGAAGGCCGACAATACATTTTGGACATTTTCCAAGAAGCTGGTGTATCACTGACACCGGAAATGGAATCCCAACTCCCAACATGGCAACAAGTACGAGATGTTGTCGGTGATCATCCGCACATTTTGAATTTGGAATGCTGTCCCGCCTTTCGAGAGAAAGTACCTCCCTTGGAACGCATGTTGGGTGCGTCGGGCATGTTCAATACTGGCACCAATTTGGTAACGCACCTGCTCAAGCAAAACTGTGAAATACCTGAAAGGCGTGAAAAGTACGGACCCCATCAAAGCAAGGAAAGCTATGGAATGCGTTGGCAAGTGCCGGTGAGTTCGATGTGAATGGGTATGGCTACGGGTCGAATGACGTTGTGTTGGACCGATCTCCTCATTATGCTACCTTATTTATTATGACCGCTGCAGTGGGGAAAGCACACGCCTGTCAAATTTCGCAAGGATCATTCTACGAAAAAAGCGTCCGCCATCAATAAAGAGTACATCTTGCCAATTGTCACCATCCGGCATCCCTACTCATGGTTCAAGAGCATGTGCAAGAATGGATACACTGCCCAATGGGATCATCACAAAACAGGGAAAGACGGCTTGACGCGTGGGTGTCCCAATTTGAAAACGGGGTCGCAATCAGTCTGGAATCCAGTGACTGTCAAATACGCGGACAATCGGGATGATCACCATTTGTCATTAGCGCATTTGTGGAATGATTGGTATTCATACTATTTGGATCAAGCCGACTTTCCCTTTCTGGTCATTCGCATGGAAGATTTGGTATTCTATCCCAAGGAAACGACCAAGATCGTTTGCGAATGTGCCGGTGGAAAGATACGGACAGATCAAGAAAATTTTTCATTCGTTGTCGACAGCGCGAAGGCGGACAGCCCAGGACATGACAAATCAACGGGAATCTTTGCAGCTTGGGTAAAGTACTCCAGGCCGCCACCACCACGTTTTGGGTTTTCCCAAAGTGATTACACAGCGGCAAAAGAAGCATTGAATGATCGATTGATGGGATTGATGGGATACAAACACCCACCTGATATACCAAACGTGTAAGGCTAACAATCATAGGAGTGTCGTAAAGTGGTGATAATGCAAAATATTGGTGCTATTTCTCATACCAAAGCATTTACATGTCACCTTTTCGTCCGACATAGTCTGGAAATGTGTCCATCAAGTGCTTCGCCAAAAAATGCTCACCCGCACATGGATGGAGCGTCATCCACTTTTCTTGCTCATCCATCACTTCTCGAAATGATGGGCCCTTGGGGATTTGCGGCAGGAGACTTTTTATAGCTCCTCCGTCCAACAGGGGTTTTTCACCCCAAATACCGACCAACCCCAATCGTTGCATCGCTGTTGCAAAAGCGTCGTACCTCTCAATTTCGCGCTCGCGTAACTCTTCTTGTGTTTCATCCATGATGTCACCTTCAATCACATATGGTAAGTCATCCTTCAAGGTTTCTTCAATATCTTCCGACATTGCCAAGAACAGGGCTGCTCTCCACAGCGACCCAACCTTGCGCATCACTTTGGCACAAAGCAAGCGAAATTCCATGGCATGTTCCCAGACTGGATCATTTTCTGTGGCTGTGTAAACTTGCTCCCCATTCATGGTACACTTGAAGCTGCTGCACGTTGCATCTTCTCTCACCTCGATAGCACTAAGCAAAATGGACTCAGCAGTGATGTCGCCTCCCATGTCCATGAGCCGTTTGAAGTCTTTAGCACCTTTCATTATTCGTTCGACGGCTTCTGCCTCTTTTGTAGGTCGCTTGAGTTGGTCGACTAGCAGCTTACTGATGACGGATCGATTGGCTTTCTTTCCCTGCCTCTTGCTCTTTTCCTCCTCCGGTATTTGGTTAGAAAAATCATAGAGCGGTTTGAGAAACGAAGCATACCAAAGGAATCGTCGTGCTTCATCATCCTCAGACAAGGTTAGTTCTGTGATTCCATGCGAAGTGTATGAGTCTTTCTTGTCCTTGTTGCACCAAACCGGAGGAAAAAGTTTGCACTCTTCCAGCTGTTCGTGATTTGTATTCAATAGGTTGAGGCCTTTTTCGAACAACTCCATAGTCTTAGTGGCATCCAGTCCCTCGCAAAGCGTTTCAATCGGGAACACTGTTCGTGCCAGGTTCAGGTTAATCAACAGGCGCATTGCACCGACCGGGTCGGGAGATCGCAACATCAAATCCAGTTCGCAACCAATGCGCTCTCGTGACACCTTCTCCGCCAATGCCTGGCGCACTCGGCCGTCCATGGCAGCTTCAATCAAAGCATCGTCCATGGTAAACCGCAATCGAGCGGCAAACCGAATCGATCGCAACGTTCGAAGGGGATCGTCAAGCAGCGTCGTCAAGGGAGCGAGCGGGGTCGACACAACACCACGCCGCAAGTCATCAAATCCCCGGCCCGTCCAGTCTTCTACTTGTCCGTTGTTAACATTGTAAAATAGACTATTGATGGTCAAGTCTCGCCGAAAGGCGTCCTCGGCCGGACTGCCAATTCGCATCAAATCCGGAATACGGCTATCTTGTGTATACTCTTCGGCTCGCAGATTGACAAAATCAATCCAAAAGGTCCCGACCTTCATGGTGGCAGTTTCAAGGTGCTTGGATTTTTCGGGGTTTTTCAATACCACTCCCACACTATGCGTCTGCTCGCCTCTTTGTCCCAAATATTGGTTCAAATGTTCGGCGAACTCGCGTCCCAGCATGTCATCGAGGGCAATGTCGATATCAACTGGCGGTTGGCATTCGTTCTTTGTTGCTGCTGCTATACCATTCTTCACGCGACAATTTTTCTTGTTGTTGTTCTTGCGCTGTCCAATCACCTTGGCGCCTTGTCGTCCTGCCGAACCAACACCCGACGGCGCCTTGTATTTGCTGGTCAAGCGACCTCCACCTGAACTGACGACACGGGCGAATTCGGGCGTCGCCAAGAGTTTATCCCGGACCCAGCCACCAGCGACACGCAAGGTGGTGGATAATTCCATTTCGGACCTGGCTTGTCGGAGCAAGTGAAAAAGTTCCCGCTCTTCTTGTGACAACATGATGTACGGCCCATATCCTCGTTTGGGTTCGGCAGAGGGTGGATAACTGAAATGAGGGCCAGTACTATCGTCGTCGTGACTGTTGACGTCACTTTTTCCAGATGGTTGTATTCCACCGCACTTGTCGCTTGGTTTTGACCTGGTCGATTTTCCACTTTTACCAGATTCGTTGGGAGCATCTCTTGATTTTGCCTCCAGCGCGGCTGTTGTTGCCATGGTGGAAAAAAAGGCCTTACCAGAGGTGGCCTCTACCAGCCCCCCTCCCACTGTAGACACTAGTACACCGGCTGTTTCAATGCGTCGCGATTGTCCATCATTGGTCGAAGTCCAAATCCAAGAATCACCATCCCATTGATTGGCCGACGCCGACGATGAAGTTGCGCGTTCTTCTTCGATCAAATGTCCAAAAAATCGCAATTGTCGGGAATCTTGGGCGAACAGGGAGGTGGTGGAAGGTCTACCGTGTCGAAGAACAACTGAAGACGAAGCTAACAAAGGATGATTCTTCCTCCAAACAGTTGGTTTCGTTGTCAAGCTCAAGGCCCGAACGTGGGATGTTTGGGAGAGCAGCGAGGTCAATACAAACATGGCAGTTATCGTGATTCCACTACTGGATGATCGTTTGTTGGTTTTCGCAATTGGTCGACGACTCGAGAAACCACAAACAGACTCTTGTCGAGTCGGCTCCGTACGATCCCGCAACCTTCGCTTCTGGGATATTGATCTCAACGGAACGATGGTAATAATGTTATCTCGCTTCATTCTCTGCGGATCGCGTTTCGCACTCAGTATGTTATTTTGTTTCAGAGACTGTGAATACCGTAGTAATGCTGCTATTTGACTAATGTTGTTGTACGGCTCGGAAGAAAGTAATATCGCGCCTTTTTTGGATAGATATCACCCATTCTTCGTACAGCAAGAGGAGGGCAAGTTCGAAATAATGAATCAGCAGAATTTATTTTAGGTGGAGGGAATGCATCACAAACAACCAGCTGGCATGATGAGCGATCGAATCGATGAAGACACTTCCACGTACTACTACTAAAACTGTAAAAAGAAGGCGAAATTAATGGTGGAGTTAATCCGAGTACAACTTCAAGGATCAACCTCTTAGGGATAGGAGTATTTCAAACCAAACTGACGGTGACTTACCCGACCATCTCAAATCGACGTCTGTACGTCTTCTCACAACTTCGATCCCATCATCATCACCACCGAACCAGTACGAGTACGCTGATGTCGTGTCGAGTCGTCGAGTACAATTCTTTGAAAAGGTACGACGCAGTCCGAGTACTGTCGTATTTGTGAAGAAAGGTATTGCCGTGGAAGCAGTTCGACGGCTGGCTAAACAACCACCCAGCTACTTTTGGTGATTCTTTACCGTTCATGTGAGAGATGATCGCGCTGTCTTGCCTTTGTATTCGCTTCGATACCTTGGCCAATCTAACATTTGTTGCACATGCGACTCATCTCACTCTCCCCTGCATAGTGTGACTACCACGACTCGCGGACAAATACCGGTAGACAGATTTGGTAGAGTGGACGTCATTTCGACCAAAAACACCTCATTAGATATCACAGACAATTGGCAGATAAAATGGCAGAATTCGACAGCAAGGGTTTTGCAGCGGTCGACAAATTCTTTGGAAGACAAGACGACGAAAGGGATGATCCCATCCTGTCGAAAAGCTCCTTGTCATTGTTAACCGACAGAGGACAGAGGCGAGGGGGTGTGGGGGCAGTCACTAGCAACAAGAAATTTGCGACGAGTCCACAATTGGAACAAGTTCTAAAAGTAGGCAGAAAGAAGAGATTGCGACAAGAACTAGAAGATGACCTTAGTTTGAAGCCTGACGAAGACGATGGTGACGACGAAATGGATTTGGGACGAACTGCCATTGCCAAAGACACCCAAACAAAGACTCCACCAGTGCAGGCAAGTCATCCACCAAGCTCAAAGAAATCAAAAAAGAAGGGAAAGAAAGAGCGACAAAAGATGAACCAACAAATTTTTGAGGAAACGCATGTTGCTGACCCGTTACCTGAAATCGAAATGGACGACAGAGATGCATCAAAAAACGAATTAGACGAGGCAGTAACAAATCCCGCTGCTGCAAAGAATTCCAACAACAAACGTAAGCGCCGCAAGGTGCGAAGTCGTCAGAAGAACATTCGAAAAGATACCCGTCCAATGGCTGACAAACCGGCTCACTTGATTCCTGGGAACCCTAACTACCAGGGACGACCGATGACTCAAGCGACGCGAGAAAAATTGAAACACCCTGTATCAACGGGAAAAAAGACTCTTGATAACAAAAACAGGAGTTCCAACAATGGAAAAAGAATGAAAGCTGAGAGTAGTAAGGGCCCGGAAACACTTCCAAAGAACGAAGGTTCTGAAGAATTGTTTGTAATCGATCGAAGCAGTGCTGATGATGTGGGAGTTGCAATATAAGCAGAACTTGTAGTAGTACTAGGATAAGCAGACTTCTATCCTCAAGACGAAAATGATGTTGTTCTTCATACCCACGGATACGACATGCGCACCGCCGCACTGCCAGTGCTTCCACCGTTTCAAGAGTACGGTACGATTTGTTCGTATGTTCGTATGCATGGCAGTTTCGCAACGGGACTTGAAAATCTGGATCACCGAGATAGACGTTTCGGGCGGCGGTCAGTACGTTTTATTAGTAGCATTCACGCATTCACTCTCTCAACATTGATCATTCGTCCAAACTTGTATCGTATCGTACTGGTATCATACCGGGTCTACCATCTACCATACCTGCACTCCACCGCTACTTTTAGTAGTACTTCGTAAAATACGAGTACGGTAGTGCCATGACACATGCCTATCGCATCATCCGATAAAGAGGTCGTTGAAAGATAATTGTAAACACGCATTCTAACCTGAGAAAATCACAGCACAGAATCGCAATCATGGTAAGCACAGCACACGACCTCGTCCAATCACAGGATCCGTTCCGTGGAATGACAGGGACAACTTTTGAAATCAACTTCGCACTTCACTCTCAAAACCCCCTTCCTCTTTCTGTATTTGCCGTTTTGCACGTCAGATCTTTCTTTCCTTCTTCAAAACATTGGTCGGCAAAGAGATTGCCGTGGAATTGAAAAATGATGTCGTCTTGACCGGAACTTTGCACAGCGTCGATCAATACTTGAATGTCAAACTCATGAATGTCCAGATTATTAATCCGGAAAAATATCCGCAATTGACGGCACTCCAAAACTGCTTTGTTCGAGGAAGTGTGGTGCGGTACATTCAAATACCGCCGGAACACGTGGATACCGAATTGTTGCAAGATGCGGCACGAAAAGAGAATGCACCAGCTTCAGCAGCATCATCATCAGCCAACTAAAATCGTGTACCTGTGCCAACCTTTCAATGGGGGTGACAGCATTGAGTTACGCTGCGACCGAAACTCGTTGTTTTTCGAAATGGTGTCTAGTAGTAGGCCAATGTTAAATAGCATGGATGCAGCAGCACTGCTATTGGTCTGTGGCTTCCTACGAACTTAATGATAGAAGACATAAGGGGTGCAGTGCTCAAATAATGGGTTTTGTCTTAAGAACACTTGCCATCACCTTTGTATTCACACTTGTCTCGTTGGACAAAGCAATCTGTAAAGGCTGCTCCACAATCGGGACTCAAGTCTTGTGATATCCTCTTGATGATTGGACTTAACTCCAGAGGATTCTCAGCCTCGCCAACTTTCCAAAAGGATTCGCACGGCCAATTTGTAAGATTTTTGGACATTCTCATTTCGTCCACGAGGACCTGGTCCAAGATTTCTAAAATATCTTGTCCTGGATTGGTGCTCTGAGCTACACTCAACAAAAGCGCTCCTTTGGAATACATTTCCTCCAGATTGGACAGGTTTTCCTCTGCACCGCCCTTATTTGCCTCCCCTTCCATTATTTTGTCTGCGACAGCCTCATCACGTTCCAAATCTAGAAATTCTTGTACCCGATCAATCAAATCTTCAGTTCGCATCTCTGCCACCTCCTCCAGCCCTTTGCAGAAGCGACATATCTCATGAGCTCGAATGATGGAAGCTCTAACTCGGATTTAGCACCGAATATCTCTTCCCTGTTGGCAACTCACCTATCGTCCAAAGCGCCGTGTGTGCCGCAACGTGATTGAGTCTACAATGGTACCGTATTTGTTGTCGTAAGGATGACTTGATATCGCCCAAAGTTATGTGCTTCGTCCCGTAATCGTTGATATTGTTGATTGTTGCCACCAACGTGTCCGTAGCGCCAACCAAAAGCGGTTCCGGCACCACCCGTACTAGACGTGTGTATCCGTGTGTCTTTCCGTATCCATAGGGCGGTATGTGGGTGGTCTGGATGATCTCAAACGTAGTGTTGGTCACTTTGGATCCACTTGATTTCTTTCCATGAGCGACAACAGAATTCATCAACTTGAAAAGGTAGGTGGCCATTAAGCCTGGCGGAGCGATGATCCCTATTCTCTCGGTAGATTCTGGAATGTATGTTTTGCATTCTTTCCCTTTTTCAGCTGGGAGACAATTTTTGAGAGTATTCGTAAACATCTCCTCATGCTTTGAATTAGCACCCATGCGTGTGTGTGGGTCAGAGGTACGGAGGCAACATTCAATCGACGACAGCATTGAATAATGCAGTTTGGCTCACCTCCAGTGGTTCTGTTCCAACTTTGTGCGACATGATAGAAGGGTGATCGTTAAGATCCCGAGCCACGTGTCTTTCGTGATGCTCTTCCATCAGCTTAAAGGTATGTTGGAAGGAAAACACCAAAAAAAATACCATGACCATTGCAGCCACTGCCGCACATCTCATAAAGATGCCAATTCTGTGATCCGATTTCCTCTGGGGCATGATCAAACAATCGCCTGCCCTTTTCACAGAATCAAGGGAGCTTTTCTGTGACGCAATGGCTCTCTGCCTAGGCAGAAAGAGAATATTAGTACATAATATAATATATGTTGTGATACGTCGGTGCTGATGAGATGGAGTCGAGTCGAAACATTTCACTCACTGTCACTTGTTTTTTACTCTGCGACTCTAGCTAGTAGCTACGGTAGTACTACTACGAGGGGTACATTATTATTCACAATACACTACCTACCGGTAGTCGTAATGTGAGGAAATGCTATCATACAGTGCTACGTATCGAATCGAAACACCCTTAACCTTAAAATATTGCGTCATTTTTCTCGAGTCATGGATCATTGTTCCGTTTTTCGAAAATTAAAAAAAACCAAGTAGTCATGGTCGTGGGCCTGTCGGTTATACATATATTGTCTCCTTGATGCTGTCGGAGCGAAACGTTTCTCTTTGTTTCAGATGTAAACCATAATACTCAGCGAATGTCTCTTGTACTGTTAATCTTCGCGACGAATTGGTCTTGAAGAAAATAACAACAACAACAGTCGAGCCGAACAGCACAGGTCGCAGCCCCAACGAGAAAGAGCCGTTTCGTCCATCAACATCTGCAGCTCGAAAGTAGCGAGGTAAAATCAAGCTTCAATCTTATCATCTCAAAAATATTCTTCAAACACACTTGTCTGCCACAGCTATCTCCAAAGATGTCAACAATGACCACTGTCTTTCGAAATAGCTCGGTCCCGTACCAGAGTTATTTCAATACTGTGCCAAATCGTGGCAACGGTAAAATTCTCCATGATTTTGATGAATACTCGCTTGATGGAAGTCATGGTATCGAAAGCATGACCTCCATCCTAGATGGAGTCTCACAAACGTCTAGCCAGATGACCTTGACAACTATAGATGAGGACGGAAAGCAAGGCAATGACGGTGACGATATCAAGCCACGCCTCCGTCGCGACTTGACCGCCTTGATGTCACCCCACGATCGCGAGCAGCTTGTAACTGGACAACGCACTCCCAGAAACACTCTCCGTACACGAATGGGTTCGTTTGTGTCGGCACGGACTCTTCAAGCACAACTTCAAGCTGTTTCGTTGTCGTGCCGCACGTACGAGAAACTTCAAGATGACGAGAACAAGAAGCAATCCAAGGCACTACAAGACGAGCAACACCACGAAAAGTTCATTGTTTGGGAGGTAATCCCAATGGACTGCGAGAGAAAGTTCAAGCGAGTTCTCTTTAAGTTTTCGTCCACCAACGGTGCTTGCTTTCTTCTCAAATACAAGTACGCGGTGCAATTTGTTCAGCTGTTAAAGAAGAAGACACGAAAGGTTTCATGCGGGGTGTTTTACCAAGCTTTTGAATTTGATGGTGATAGGTCCTCTATCTTTAAGGCAGATAATGTCGAATCCTGGCTAGAGACAACTATTACGCTTATGCAGCCTCCTGAGAAGGATGAAAATGGAAACGACATCATCGACAGTGCCAACGTTATCACAAAACCGTCAGAAATGGGCTTAATCAAACGGATCGATCGATACTTGAATCGCCGTCGATTGAAAAAACTCATTCGCCGTCAACTGGCGCACACAATTGGACGTGTTAAGAGATCCCGTGGTCGACTCCTGTTTGCACCATTCCAATTTGTCTGGAGTGTATTGACTGGAAAAAGTCGGAGCAGTTTGTAAAGTCGTCACTTTTTTTCGATCCCGAGAAAACTCTACTGTGAACTTACTTTTGAAAATAAAAGTGCAACGCTTTACTGAACGTTGAACTATTTTTCAAAACCAAGAATCGAACAAGGATAATCTCTTTGTAATGGAAGTTTAGAAAACATACCATGGATAAGTTTCTACCAAAGATAAAACTATTTTGTTGTTTGCAATTTCGCCATAAGCTTATTGTTTACCGTTTCCCAACGGTCGACCTCTGTCTGTTTGGATTTGAGCTGCTCTTCCAGCTCCATGATGCGGAGAGCCATAGCTTGTTTTTCTCGTGCTTCGTCCCAATCAGACTCTCTCTTCCTGACACCTGACGACTCCGTACTCTTCTCCTCCTGCTGATAACGTCGTCGTTTGCGCAAAATAGGTTGTGCTTCCCAGAAGTGCAACTCTTCTGTGGTTTTGTTCGTTGGCAAAAAGGGTACGGGAAGGACGGAGGCACCAGCAACATCTCCCTCGACGAATTTTTGTAGAGGTGAAACTAGCGTTGAGATACTTGTCGCGTTTCTGTGGCTGCTGCTGTGACTTCGAAACATTGACGAACTAGCGGCGTCGTTTGGTTGTGAAATGATGCAAATGGAGGTGACAGGGTGGGACCCACTGCTGGCCTTCTTCTGCTGTGTTGATGCAGCGGGACTCTGACCAGCCGTCTGTGACCATAGATGAAGAATGTTCAGGCAAGTTCGCGATTCCAAGTCCCATATACGAACTTGTCCAGATTCATCGCCAGTTACCATGATTTGTTGATCACCACAGGGAGTTAGCATTGCAATGGACGTGACAGGACTATCATGCCCTAACCAGTCCATTTGATAGGACGCAACGTTGTCATCGGGCCTATCGTTTCTCCCGAAAACGATTTCATCCATGGTCCTGGCCGAGCCATCTAGCTGCGCTTTGCTTCGACGACGGGCAAAAACGGCGCCCTGTCGTTCGGTTTGATGCATTGCATATGCATCGGTGTCAATGGTGTATACCGTCCCTTGAGTTGATCCTAAAAACATACGGCCGTTATGGTAGGCCATGCTTCGTATTCCATGAGGCAGGTGGACGTTCAGCAGCACCGTTTTGGAAAACAATTCTACGAGCAGTACTTGCCCGTCCTCGGATGTGGAAGCCATTCGTCCGCTTGGAATCTTTGTCAGGGTTGTCACAGGAAAATGGTGGATGGAAAATGTGTGCAAAGGAGAAGTAGATCGATGTGCATTTCTTGAAGTCGTATCAACCAAGTCCATCAGGGAAAACAAATGTATCATTCCATCCGCCCCTCCAGTAACGAGATACCTTCCACAATCACTCCATTCCAAGCACGAACAAGCTCTGTAATGTGCCTGGAAGGTTCTCAGCAACTTTCCTCCCAGAGAGGACCAAATGTAACAAGATCCCGAGGCACCCCCACCAACAACATAATGACCACAGCAAGACAGTATCAATCCTGCGCTCATCTCCGTTTCGGGAAGGCGACATTTCCAGTGCAAAATCGGAGGAGAGGTTGAGTTTCGAATGGAAATCAACATGGCATAGTTGTCGCCCTTTTTGGCGCTGTTACCTCCATAGGCAATAGCTGGTTGTATCGTGTGACTAGCATTTCTACCAAGTACGCAAAAGGACCCAGGAAAGGTGGACAATGTCGAAATGCCCATGCTCGTCTTTCCCGACAAATCGACGCTCGACCGCAACGACGACAGAACAGCGCCTGTCTTTGGATCCAGCAGTGTCAAACATCCTCCACCTCCTCCTGGAGTGAGTGCGGAAGATGGTTTAGCCGTCGTTACGGCCACAGCATACTTCATCTTCGTGCAGAAGAATCCTCAGGTAGTATTTCTGATTACGACTAGTATGGAATTCCTTTTGAGGAAAAGAGAAAAGATAAAAAGTGGATAGAAAATGGGAACAATCATTCACGTCTGAGATTGGTTGGCTCCCCCGGGATCAACGTCTGTCCGTGATATCCTGAAATGTTGCTACGAGTTTCCGGGTACCGGTACTACGTTATTACAGTTAGTACAGATCAGAAAACCGGTTGCTTACAGTTGGTAGTCTAGTAGACTACCATCTATCGATCAACACACTATCGTACTCTAGCTCGTTCCCGGTAGTCAGGTTATGGAGTAGGTCTTCCAAGATGTTAAAAGCGTTGCACGGTGCCTCTACTAATGCAGGACGTCATCTATGATCTAACGAATCCCAAGTATGATCCAGAAACTACGTATCAAACCAAGTAGCACACACGTCGTACTCAACCTACAACGACAAGAAGTATCAATTACAACCCTGCCATCATTTTTCGGCGCAAATTGTTCATTTCCAATCGGGCAACACTTTGATTCAGCCTATCCTGAGAATCTCTCAACAGCTCTACCAGCTCATTCGTACTTTGTCCCTTTTCCGCCACTTCATGGTATTGCTTGTTTCCATCATTTTGCTTGTTCTTTGAAGGACCACGAGAGCCATCGTCGTTGGTGTTAGTACCCTTGATTCGAACCTTCCCTATGCGACGCTTCTCGGCACGGTTTCGCCGTGCGATAACCACTCCTATGCATTTGTGACACATAAAGTCTTCACCAGGTTCCAACGCTTTCGTCGTATATTTCGTGCGAAAACACTTCCAATGTTCCGCAGTCTCGCAAAAATCACAGCAAAGCAGCTCGCCGAATTGCTTGCAAATCAGACAAACGTCGCTATGTTCCCCGTCGTAACGGTTGATGGATGGATATCGGCCTACCAAAGCTTCTTCAATGAGTGCTTGTGGATCAATGATGGATGGGAGACTTCCAATAGGAGGGAGAGGGACCTCAGGAGGAGGAGCCGGGACCGGGGGAGGAGGAAGTGGCTTTTGCTCCACTTTCGAAAAGTTTTGCTTTGGATTCAATTTGATCGGATTCTTCTTCTTTTTGATCACGACGACCGTCATTTTCGGTCTCTCGATTTTGGGATGCTTCAAGCCTGGGTACTCAAACCCGAGAGAGTGATAAACTTCGCTGTACATGCTACCGTGGGTTTTGTCATCAGCTATTCTCATTTCGCGTTTCAACTCTTTGCGAAGGCCTTCCATTACAAGGAGCGGGTGTTCTAACTTGGGTTCCTCTTTTCCTGTAACTTTCTGTGATGGAGCAGATTTCGTTGATTTTCCAACATTGCCAATGATGATTTCGTCATTATTTTTATCAGCCCTTTCTGCAGGATCACTAGCAGAAGATGGGGCTGAATTTGCATTTCTAGCAGAGTCTCTCGCGGCAGCTGCAGCTCGCAATTCTTCAATTGCACGCCGCATCACTTCCCTTGAATGCTCTTCTTTTTTCACAAGCTGAAAGCCGAGAGCAAGAAGAACTTCTGGATATACAGACGTACTGTCGCTCTTGCGTTGCCTTGGCTTAAATGGATAACGTCGAATCGCCTCATGGATGATAGCCTCCTCTGTTCGCAATGTCTTTGCCGTTATCTGTATCTTCAATTCCATTTCTTCACGCCGAGAAGTTTCCCTCTCGTTCCTTCTTTTACAAGGTTTTTGGTCAGTATGATAGGTATGTGATGGAAGATTCGAAAATGCTTTTCCACAGTCATCACAGAAATAAACAGATCCATCCCCATCATACTTCTCTGTCAACAACCGCCGTCGCAAGAAAAGCCTGCTAAGTTCGCCAGGTTTTTCCAACTTGAATTCCTGTTCTTCACGTGCATCCCCTTGAAATCGAGTTCTTTCGTCCGCAATCCACTCGCACTCAACTATTCTATCCATGAATGACCCAGCTACATCTAGCGGATCTTTAGGAGGGACGAAGGTGATCCTTTCGTGAAGAGGATCCAGATATGCTTTAAAGATGGGTTTCTGTGATACTTCACCCTTTTGGTACAAAGCATTTATTCTTTCTCTCCTGGCTCGAAGCTGAGCGAATCGCTGGATCATGTACTTTCTCACTCTGTTTTCATGTTTCCCCACATCATTTTTGAATTTTTTCACCTTCGCCGCAGCATCTTGAATTGGATCAGCCGTTGGTGTAGCCACGTTATCCCTGATAACACGAACGATCCCATAGATCGTGACAAACGTTTCACCTTTCTCCAATGTGCGAAATTCGAAATCATCCCGCCGAGTAGATTTTCCAGGTCCAGCCGTTTTGTGACAGACTTGCTTACCTGCGACACGAGAATAAAACTTTTTTTAAGTCTATGGATTTGAAGACATTACTAACACCCAGCCCAATGTAGATCACTTACTCGCATGATACCTGAGGCCCAACGTGCTTGTAAACACACGTCCACATTCGCCGCATGTGCGATTTTCCTTGCTGCCCCGGAACTTTTTATATTTTGTCTTGCCTTTTATCCCTTTACCTCTCTTTCTCTTCTTGTTATGTTGATTGATAATATTGGGGTCTTTGCATTCTTCAAGACGACAAACAAAGCGATTGATGTGATACTCTAGACCACCGGGAGAGATGAACGACTTGCCGCAATAATTGCATGTGTGTTCAGGTGATGTGCCGGTCTTTATCTTTTTTGCTTGTGGTTTCCTTTGGTCATCGTCTTGATCCTCTCCCTGAGAATCACTCTCTTCACTCTCAATATCGTTGTCAGAGGCATATTCTTCCTCATCGTCTTCGGAATCCTTTGTGTCAGACTCAGAGTACCGCCCATCGTCGTCGTCGTCGCTGCTTTCGTGTTGCTTGGACTTCTTGCCGGCACCTCTTTTCGAACCTTGCCTGGTTTCCTTTCCACGTATGGATGACTTCCGTTTCTTGGGTGATTCTAGTTCCTCCCCTCCAATGATCTTTTCCAACTTCTTCTCGTTGTAAGACACGGTCGTTCTCTTGCGTGAGGATCGCCGTTGACTCGATGTCGTGACATCCTCTTTCTCTTGTTCGTCCTTCTTCTTTTGCCTAGCCATTATTCTAGGTAGTACGCGGGTAGATCTCTCTCTCTCTCTCTCTTGTAATTGAAAATTGTCAAAGGACGAGTCACCCACGTAAATGCGAAAGCATTACTAGTCGTATCCTTGATCTTATGGTGGAGGAGTGTACGGTACTACCTACCTGTATGTTCATTGTTCACAGTCAATGTATGACATATATACACTGCAGTAGACTACGAGGTACCGGTAGGGTACTACCAGTACTCCGCACTAGTAGGTAGGTAGTTGCGGGTACGGTTTTGCAGGTTGCAGGTTCAAGGTGCTCAATCATAGAATGACTCATTCGACTGGATTCCAAATTTTTCCGGGTTCTTTAGGTTGATGGTACGAATGATACGTAGTATTATACGTTGTACATCACATCAAGACGTCTGTCCTCTCCTGGAAACAACACCAAAGGCGATGTTTGCGACCACTTTCCACTGTTCCCGTCCTTTCAATTCGTCATACTCACCAGAAGGCTTGTCGCTAAATTTCAATTTCAACCGATAATTACCTCATTCCTTTTCTCAATATCAGTAAGTTCATTAAGTAATCCAGCCGAAAGGGCGTTGGTTTGAAATTCAATGAAGAAAACTAACAACTGTAAAAAACACTATGCAGATCTAAAAAAGTGGTACGAGTGTAGTAGTGGATACCGGTAGTGGAAGTTGCGCATCATTATGATACTTGGATTTACCAACGACAGAAGTTTGTTCCTTGATTGACCAGTAGAGAATTCAATCATCGCTACGACGGCAGCAGCAAAATCTTTTGATTGAACACAGATTAATCTCCTCTGATCATCGACATAAGCATCTCTCCCAACACTTGTCACACAGGAACACCATGGTGGCGGTACAAGTTCGTCGTCGAGAACGAGAGCGAATGCGCCGTTCTGATGCTATCAAAGGAGACGATCGCTCCGTATCGTCGTTCGACGAATTCAAGGTACTTGCTGGAGAGAGAACACACGATTTTGGGGAATTCGAAACTCAGAAACAAAACTCAATCACCGCTACGACATCTAAGGAATCCAACCCAAAAAAGGAAGTCTGCCGAAATATTGCCATAGATGGTTCTTTCTACTACGAGGACCGCAGTGAACCGGCAGAAGACACGTTGTATCTTACTGGTAGAGGCGGAGAAGAAAATACTACAAAAAGAGAAGATTCGCCTAATGTTGTGGAACTTTTCATGGAATCCGACTCGAACTATGAACCAGAGAATATCGTCCAGCAACAAACTCATCCTGACGAAACAAAAGAACATGACAACGACACCCGGGCATCCACCATAGGGTCTCACGCAGCATCCAAGCCGCTTCCCTCTCTCAAGCTTTGTAGAAACGATGAAACAGCCAGTGTTACTCTTAACAAAGAAAAGCAAACCCCAAGGAAATCGATTTTGCGACCAATAGGGAGGGGCTTGTTTGGAGGCAGCGTCGAGGACCGATCTTTTAGCTTCCGATCCCCAAAATCTTCGGCTCGTTCCGTGTCGAGCTCCTTCCGTTCTTCGGAAGCCGGCTCCATCAGTGCCACTTCTCAGTCGTACCTCCGGCCAATTGCCAGAATTAAAGTCATCGTCACGGACGATTCTGGCAGAGAAACTGACACAATTGGGGATGATTCACAATCACCGAGTTTACCGAGTGGAGTCTACGGAGATGATATCACGGATGCTGGAACTGCGTTGATCTCTGCAAATCGAGGGTATCACCCCAGGCCTGCTGGGGAAGAGATGTCCGAAGCTTCATCCATCATCCTGTCGGGCAGCTACTCATCGTTCTCCACCAGCGGAGCATCACAGACAGATTCACAAGAAACAGACAGAAAGAACTCTCATATCAAAATTAACGGTGAGGTCTCTCGTTCCTACAGTAAGCGAGAAGCTGCCAGGGTTATCGATTCTCCTTTGGAACAGATGTATTCTGTCGACAGCAATGGCAACAAGAAGGAAAAGAAACCCAAGATCACCACACGAAAAGTTAAGATGGGACAAAGACTCAAAAAACGAATGAAAAGGTCGGCTAGAAGCATGAAGTACATTTTCACGGGGAAAATTCTCAGAAACGTTTTCAGCGAAGCGAGGAAGTTTGGGCGGAGCATCGTGGCGGTCGCGAAAAAACCATTCTCTAGTCGATCCAATTCTGAAGATGTGGTACAATCTCAAAGAAATTGTTTGGAGAGCAAAAATAGCTTGATTGATCAGGGACTTGCCCACTCGCTGCTCGATGCACATGTTGAGGATGAATCCAATGTCATTAGAGCCAGCAGATATGTCAAAATTGGAAGAGAACTACTTGACGAAGCGGCAAAAATAAAAGATCAAAACCCGAAAGCTTGCACCATTCTCACCAAAAAAGCTCATACATATGCCTATGCTGCCCGCCAAATAGCAAGGAAAATTCTTGTTGCACGCAAAGCTATAACCAGTGTTGTAATGGAGGGACAACTATCAAAGAACATCTCTACAGAAATCATTGATGGAGCTCAAGGACCTGCTGCCCATCAAGAATCTGACACTGCGTGGAAAAACAAACTGAAGGAGTTACAGCTTTTCAATTTTGAAGATTTCCTACCATCGTGTTTCAGCACCTGTGGTACCTGTAGCGCAGAATCATCAAGCTCGGAGGTCGACGAAGCTCTTGAAATTCTCGCAAAACTTTCCGAAGATGATGCAACAGCAAGCAAGAGTGGTATCTCTGTAAACCAAAGAATGAGGACGATTGTAACGATCGACTCTTCCACTTCACATGCAGTCGCTAATAACAGTATTCTTTCCATCGACGAAAGTGATGTGGAAACCAAAGTTGGCTCTGAATGCGCAGAATATGTTTCATCGGGGAAATCCCGTACAATAGCTATCAGGAAACTTGTGACTGATTTACAAAGCTTTTACGAGGCCGACAGTACCATCAATGGCAATTCTACCACAAACACTTCGACCTACCAAGTAGAACGATCCACAAAAGACACTTCCATCCCAGGAGGACAAACTGTCGAAATGAACGCTAGCAATGAGAAGCACACGTTTGAGTGGGCGAAACTCACCCGTTCACTATTCAATGCGGAAGAAGAGGACGAGGAGGAGGATTACGTTGGCAAGAAAGCGGGCATAGCTCCTCGGCAGATTCAGGACGAGCAGAAGAACTACCACTCGGACACATCTTGTCAGTACACCGAGTCACTCCAAGACGAGGGTAGTTCGTATTCCAATACTTATTCCACCGACGGTGCTTCTTATACTTCTCGTACTCGCTTCTCCAACGCTTCGACGTCAGGAAGATCCACTTCGAAGGCACCGATTGCCATGCGCTCCACAAAGAAGTACGAGAGAAAGCGAACAAAGAGGAACGATGTGGGACATGCAACTGAAGATCTCTCAAGTGTCATTGAAAGTTCGACGCACACTCGATCGAGCCGAAGTATGTTCCGGATGTTGGGTTTTAAGAAAAAGGGAACGAATTGATTTGAAAGAGGCACCAAACAAGCTGGTCAAACCAAATTCAACCGCTGCATGTGAACTTGTCAAAAAGTACCCTAAAAAAGAAGTAAATGTTTCACTTGAACATAGTCGTATCAGGATGAAGCATACCATGACTCTTCGTAACCCAAAGTTACACAGAAAATACACTATCTCTTGTTGCTCATGGCCGCTGGTGATTGAAAGTCCGCTGGAACGCTGTTGTTATTGTTGTTGTTGGTACTGCCCATTCCAAAGTTGACATAATCCGGCCGTTCACAGGCCCTGTATTCGTCCATCAAGGATTGTACCACTTCTCGGGAGTGATCAAATTCGTCCAACGAATCTTGAAAGACGGCCTCGCGTCGAAAGTTGTCCAAAAAGGCGTTCCTTGATTTGATGCGGTCGTATTGCTTGAGGAGCCGTTCAAATAGTTCGGCCATGGAGGTGTGATTGGCTAACATGAATCCACTGACCTTGTGCCGATGGGGCAAATAGGGCGACTTGCGGGCCAGTGCCACTTGAATGCTGGCGGGACCCCAAGGAATGAAAGGGATTTCCACATGTCGCTTTTCTCGAATGCGCTGCAGTGCCTTGTGAATTTGTGTCGGATCAATGTTGTTGCCTTGAATGATGTTGAGTATGGAGATGTAGCAGCCACTGCCAGACCGTGTGTTGGCCGAGACCATGATATTTTTGGGTTGCGTCAGTCTTCGCATGACATCTAGGACGGTTGTTTTTCGAATGTTGTGGTCAGGCTCGCCAGTGCCAAGAATGTTGGTGGGCAAATTGTTGTCAGTGGAACTGCCGGACAAGACCAGTGGCGTATATCCCGTCATAAGAAAGTGACAACGAGGTGTGGGAATCAAGGATGCCAGCAATCCTATCCAGTCGTTATTCATATATCCTGGGTATCTCAGAGTGGTGGTAGAGGCAGCCATGATGGTTGCCACAAGACTGTTGATATGATCGACGGTGGGATTGGGAATGCGTAGTCGATCGACGGCAATCCGGTTCAACGCTGTGTTATCCAAGACTACCACTGCATCGGCATTGAGTGTTAACCGTTTCATGGTTAACAAAGAGTTGTAAGGTTCCACGACAACATCCGATTGATCCGTCCAAGACGGAAAGACAGAGTACGTCTGAATCAGTTTTTTTGGGAAATGGTCATTAAGTCGTTCCAAGAGGTAGGATCCCATCCCGCTTCCCGTTCCTCCGGCAATGGAATGCGTCAAGACGAATCCCTCCAAGGAATCACTATTGTCGGATTCACGATCTATCATATCCAAAACAGTTTCATAATTTTCCAATCCCTGTCGGTATCCCGACGCCCAGTTGTTGCCAGCACCACCTCCCTCTTCCGCCACAAAGACGTTCTCAGGATTGAACAGATTCCGGTAGGGACCGATATTAGCAACTTTATTGACGACACGTGGTTCCAAATCTAACAGTAACGCCCTGGGAATATACCTGTCGTCGTCACTTTGATAAAAGAACACGTCTTTGCGATCATCGACAATGCCAGGAATTCCGGCCGTGGCACTACCCATGCCACCGGCAGAGGAGGAAGTGGTCATGTTGGATGATAACGGCACGCCATTGTTTGGTGTTTGCGTTCTGGAAGTTCCGGGATAAGTGTTAACAATGTTGTTGGTAATGTCCCATGGATCTTTCAGAGTACCATCGGGCGTGATGCCATGTTCCAAACAGAGTTGCTTCCAGAATTCGGAACCGATTTGGTTGCCACATTGTCCCACTTGTAAAGTGATGATTTCACGGGGCATAGTACTGACTGTTGATGCTTCAAGATTGGTGAGTACTAACTGTAATCAAAGTATAGGAAAAAACGCAGTTGAAAAAAAAGGTTGTAATATCAACAACATTGATGTACCGGTACTCTACCTCTAGCTAGGTCGTAGAGAGATTAGCGTCAATTGAACATCCCTCGTCGACGATGCTACTCTACTGGCTATAGAGCTACTAAGGATTGTGAAGTGGTATTGATTTTTTTGGAAAAATGACACCAAACGACCCGTCCGTCTCATTGTTCAAGTCGGATTAGTCGAGATCACAGTTGGACAAAAAATACTGACTGTGATGAAGTAAAAAAATGGATGCATTGTTTTGAAGGTTTGCAGTTCCGTCCTGCCACTCTAGGCTACCGTATGAAGTTCAAGCACAAGTAATTTCTTTTAAAATCCAAATACTCTAAAGAGACTGTTTTTATCACATTTCAAACGGGAAAAAAAGATATTGTCAGATTGCAGCTGTCTCTGCGGCAAGACACAGATTGGATAGATATCCTTTGTGTTTGTGCAAACCAGTGATGATGATATTGGTTGATGCACTTTCTCATACACTTTTAGACTTATTTCTTATTTGTGTTGCGTTTTAAAGGCTTTAGCATCGTCGCGATGTCATTTACATTCGCCGTAATAATATATATTCCATCAAGTGTTGTCGATTATTTCATTTCTTTTCGTTTCCTTGCCTTTCCACATCATGCAACCTAGCAAAAAAGCCCCCTCCATTCTGTCCTGCTGCACCATGCCATGATTTCTATATTGATTGTCATTCTTTTATTTTACAATCCATTTTGTACGACCATTTGTTTCGGGCCGATCCCTAACCACCGCTTGATGATGGGTGTAAATAGGTCATACGTCCACTTGATGTTGAGAGCGCACAGGGCCGTGTGGACGGTAATAAAAATCATTTCCTTGTGAAAGAATACACCCGTTTCACGGATACGATCGTCGGCCATACGCAGAAACATAAACAGATACGAGGGATAGAGATAACATCGGATACTGATCCAGGTAATGTAAAACATAGCCGAAACCACAAGTTGAACCACGGGGAGAAGGACGTTCGTCGAGTCGTTGCTGGACGGTGAATAATAGTTGCGATATACCAACCGCCGGCAAATCAAAAACCATGTGTTGATCTCGACCGAAAGTATGGCTCCCATGAACCATCGATATTCTGGATAGGCAATGGGACCGATCAAGTACATCATTGCGACGATGTGATGTTTCACAATGACACCGGGACTTTTGACACATATCGGCACCAAAGACACCCACATCAAATCCAAGAAAAAGTACAGTAACGTTGTCTGTAGAAAGGAAAAGAAATTAAAGTATAAGAATGCATGAATGAATGAGCATGCACTGCAGAACTTACAAAACGAACCAAACATTCCTTCATTAAACGACGTTACGTACCGCCCACATTTCCCAAAAGTGTCCTCCCACATATTGTAACCAGGGGAAGGAATAGTTTAGACTGGTACTAAAAACAATACATGCCTTTTGACAAAACGGGCAAAATGTGAGTTTTTGGAAACCAGAAAGGTCGAAATACGTGTGTAAAGGCTGTCCGCCGATTGACATCTTGGGACCATTTCGAAACGGAACCAATATTTAAAAAAAAAAACATACCAGTGCCACCAGATTGAAATAATCATGTTGATCCCGAGCTACATCGGCCTCCGTCTGATTCAGGGTAGGTGGTGCAGCAGCAGCAATGGCTTTCTTTTGCTGTTCTTGGGCTAACAGAGATTCACTCGATTCAAACGAATCTTCGGGTCGGGACGATAATGATCTTTGCCTCGGTGCCATGATTTTTTGTTGAGCTGTGTTGCGTGCTGCGTCTGGTGAGAGGGAAGGTAGTAATAAAAGTTTAAAAAGAAAATCAAGGAAAGAAGCTTGTGTCTCTCGAAAGAGGGATGCTGCTGCTGTCGTTGTCTGGTCAAGTCCTTGATGATCGTCTTGGTTTTGGTTGGTTGGTTGCACAACCACGCTCCTTGCAAAACAATTGGCTGGTTTCGCAACGATAGACTGAAAACTACGATTGACAGTGTGTAGCGGGTGTAGTATAAAAAATGATGAAGCTTTTTTGACAGTGAATAGACTGGCTTTCATCTCCCTCCGTTTTCAGCGATAGAACGACACGACTACTGCAACCGATGGAGAAAGGGGATGTAATCCCCAAAACACATGACATTGCAGCAACGACGTGGCCCCAAATGATGACGACCAACTTGGGTGTGTCTTTTTGTGTCTGTTGAGACATTTGAGGCGAAGGCATTTGGCGGACGATTGTCTGGTGAAGATTTAGGCTAACTGTAAGTTCCAACTCTAATCGAGAATGTAGACACAAGAAAAACGTTCTTTGCATTCACAGTCAAACGAACTGCCTCCAGTTCGAACTACCGGTACCGTACTCCGAGTACCACAGAATGTTGTACGAGTAGTAGAGTACACAACGACCGTAACTAGCTACCGTAGATATTGCATTGTTATGAAAGCACAGAGCGTAATAACAGAATATTTTGGGTACCACTAGTCGTAGTGCTATTACAAATATTACAATTTGGTATCGAAAACATTACATGACACTTTATCTTCCTCAAAAAGCTGACTCTATATTCTATTTTGGATTAATACGGCATCACGAGGTTGTTCATGAATGCGTCTTCTTGCTACTAATGATGTTGTGGTCCCTGCTGGCTGCTGTTTCGTTGCCTTCGATCCACCTCCCGAAATTGTTTCCAACTCAGGACCGGTTCCAATGCTGGATCAAACTCGACGGCTTTTCGAGCAATCTCCAACGACTTTTTGGCATTGCCTTGCTTCATTTCAAACAATGCAAAGGCGCCCAAAACTTTGGCCGAACAGGCACATTCCGAGTGATCACTGTTCGAGACTACCACCACTCGGAAAAAGTTCAAAAAGACACTCCGCGTCTTTTTCAAATCACCCATTCGTTGACAGTGCAATGCTAGCAGCAGCGTCGTCACTGCCAACTTGGCATGATCGCAACCGTCATCGTTCTCGGCCATGATTTCCGCAATGATACGTTTGTAAATGATTTCGGCCTGTTGGTATTGTCCCTCTTTAACTTTGCGAATGGCGAACCAGTGCTTTTGAGCCAGCCGTTGAAAGTCTTGTTGGTATTCTTCCGATTGCAAAAGATCTGGGTTGATCTGTCCCATGTTTTTCCGCCGTTCTTCGCGCATGATCTTGGAGTAGTACGACATCGAGTTGTCAAGCCATTGTTGACGAAGCTGGTCGCGTGAAGAGTGAACAATGTCGGAGGGGTTTTGAAAGGCAATAGCGCTGGGAGTGAAAAAGAGGGATACTATGACTGAAGCCAAAAAGAGGGAGCGTCCGAATTTCGAAATCATGTTGGTGTGTAATCTGTGAATGTGTTTGGCGATGGGAAGATGATATTCTGTAGAACTTCTTCGTCCGTAGTAGTGCAGCTTGTCAATACGTCGATATCGACAAAGAGGCAAAAGCTAGAAGATAAAGTGGAGATACTAGAGGGTGTAGTGAAAGCGCTGTTTATGAAGCGTTTGAAACCGGTGTCGGGATTGTGTCACAAGCCCCGGGTCGGTCGAAAAAGGAAGGAAAAGTGGAAATGACATTTTTTTGGAGAAGGAACAAGAAAAACAGGATGAATTGGCATCAAAGGAACTTCAAAGTTCGGCACACGAAAGAACTCGTGTTTGGGAGCGTCGCGGCACGCTGTGGAAGCAGCGTGGCATGGGATTGGATCGGGTTTGAGTTGCGATAGGACTCTTTGGACCACAAAAGGCGTGTGTTCGGCACAAGTCCTTGCTTGTGAACGTCATATTATGATGATACCGCAGTGCGGACATGTGCATACGGTAGTAATATTACTACCGTACATACGTCGAGTGTTACTTTAACTTCAACCTTATTTTGTCAATCAACAGTAGTAATTTTTTCGGAGTATCCCTAATAAGTTCAAAAACTCTTTAACGAATCCCCCCGCTGTTAAATAAGTTTTTTTAAGTAATAAGTTGTAGGCCTTGTCCAAACCACAACAAAAAACAAAGAAAAAAAAGGTGGGTTTTTTGGCCGGCGAAGGGTACTCCAAGCCGTCCAAACACCCAAAAAAACTTACATGTGGCGTCCACAACAGAAAGTGTAAGAAATCTACAGAAGTCTACGTGAAAAGCACGTCATCAATGAACCTTCTATTATCATGATCAGATAGCATCAATTTCATCTTCCCTCTTTATTGTTGTTTGCTTCAGTAGTTAGCAAGATGGATTCTAATCTCATGGTTGCTTCTGCTACTACAGCGATGACCTTGTTGTATTCCTGTCTGGGGCGAAAGGGAAATGTGAGAGGATGACCGGTTGGCACGAAACAGCGTCATCGAGTCCAATGGAGTGTGGAGTAGGTCCGGAATGAGATTGGAGATGTTCTTTTCCGAAGAGCCTACAGGATGTCTTTTGAAAGCTTTGAAACACTACGCAAGCTTCTACTGCCTGCTCTTACAAGAATTCACCAGAAACTGATGGAAAAAGCTTCTGCACAAAGGAGAGAAAAAAGAAGACTGCGGGGAACCAGGACTAGACTTGCTCCGCGGACCAAATGGAAAAGGTTTGTTCACAATGGGCGGATCGATAACACGGTGCGTTTGGCCATTGCTCTTCGTTTTTTGCGGGTGGGAGTATCTACGATATGGCACCGCTATATGGCGTCAGCAGGACCGATGCATTTAGTTCGGTTTGGATGATGGTCGACGCAATTCATCAAACTACAGATCTGAGGCTTGTTTGAAATTCCGGAGAATCACGATGATCAACGGCAACTCGCAAGGGAGTTTTCAAATCGATCCAAAGCTGGGTTTGATTGTTGTGTTGGTGCTGTAGATGGCATCCTGATTTGGGTGTTACATCCGTCTCCACCATGTTGCAGGGAATCGCGTTGTGATGCCCAAAACTTTTTATGTGGTCGGAAACACAAGTATGGCTTTAATTGCCAGGCTGTTGCCGATTGTCGTGGCAAGTTCCTGGACATGTCCGTACGTTACCCTGCTTCAACTTCCGACTGCATTGCCTTTGAAAGCTCCGCTCTGTACGGCAGACTAACCAATGGATTACTGGCTGAGGGTCTGTGTTTGTTTGGGGATAACGTTACTTGAACGCACCCTTTCTTGCGACACCATACCCAAATGTATCTGGTGGTCACATGGATGCGTACAATTACTTCGATTCTCAGTTGAGAATACGTGTCGAATGCGCATTCGGGATGTTTGTACAGAGGCGGGGCATCTTGCGTAGCACCATTCCGAGGGGGATTTCAATCCGAAAAACAACCGCCATGGTGTTGGCACTTGCAAAGCTTCACAATTTCTGCATTGACCAAATTGACCAAGAGGAAACCAACATTCTTCCCATGACGGCCGCCGATGAGTTGAGATTGGTGTAAGTCGTCGAACTCGTCGAACTCGAGTAAAAGAAGAAGGATAATTAAAGATGCCTTGAAAGCAGCTGAGGAGAGGATCGATGCACAGAACATAAAAAATGGAAACTGATGCGCAACTTACGTTTGTACTTAGTTGCTCATTAAAATGTCATAAACATTGGAAGAACAAAGAAATCCTTTGCTCAAACGCGTAATTCCTGGGGGACCAAGCAAGAGACCAGGGACAGAAAGGGATGACAGGCTAGTAAAGATGATGGGAGTAAGAACCTTTCAACATGTTGCAGGAATCCATCCGCAAGTTCGAGGCGCAGCATCGACAGCGGCAGTTACCCTCTGAGCCACATCCTGTGGCAGCATCATCCAACTCCGTCCTTCCCCGTTCTCTAGCATCTCGAGAAACATTAACGTTGGCATCTCGGGAAACATTAACGTTGGCAGCGTTTATTTGGCGGCAGCTGGCAATCCAAAAAATGTCGCATCGAAAAAGGTACACATGAGACTACCAGCCAAAGTGCGGCAATCACATACAACGCAGGGAACAACTGGCACTGATATGATTCGCATAAAACAAGAATCGGTTTGGAAAACAACGATGAAATGGACTTGCAGCTATATTTCCCTCCTTTAACAATGTTTCCTTTTTCGAAAACAGATTACGAACATCCCGCCGTGACAGTCAAACCGGTCATTGCATCGGGATGTTTCGTTCAACGAAACGCATGCTGCTTCACATACAACGCAAGGAATAACAGCCATCGACGACGGCAGCTGGCAATCCAAAAGATGTCGCATCGAAAAAGGCACACATGAAACTACCTGCCAAAATGCCGCAATCACATACAACGCAAAGAACAACTGTCACTGATATCGTTCACAAAAACTGCGAATTGTGGATCCATCTGCCCTATCACACGCCTCGCTGGTGGAGTATGTTGGAAAGTGTTACGATTATGCCTTGCAATTCTGGAAGTTACATCATACCTACACTATGCCTTGCATGGCAGTTGTTGGAGGTTAGTTTTCTGCTTTGGTCTGAGACATTGTGATTTTTTTTTGGAATGACTACAATTTATCTCTTACACTGTGTTGCGTCATTGCAATAGACTTAATGAACCGAATGTCAGCCTTGACAGGAAAGGA
Source organism: Nitzschia inconspicua (assembly GCA_019154785.2). Lineage (NCBI taxonomy): Eukaryota > Bacillariophyta > Bacillariophyceae > Bacillariales > Bacillariaceae > Nitzschia > Nitzschia inconspicua. Next base: position 1,416,944 of record JAGRRH010000001.1, on the reverse strand, counting down.
CACTATGGAGGCTCTGACTTTGTTGGAAGCGGCATCCCCAGAGTCTCGTGGTATTTTGAACAAACAAGATATCGCGCTTGCTAAAATGTACAATGGAATCAAGCGAAATGAAAAGGCACTGGAGTTGCTTCGATGCGAAGAAGGTATGGCTCCGTGGGCGCTTGATTGCTTGCTTCATTTACCCGGCGAGCTTGGGGAGCTCTTCCGACAGGTGGCTCTCGAGTATGGATGGCGACTTGCTGGGGCTATGACTTAACCGTTCCCGCAATGATTGAAACCCCAAATTTCTTCTTGAAAACTATTCTTCAAGGTGTCGAAGAAGATACCGACTATGCTGAGGAGTCCGAAGAACGCGTTGAGAAACTGGTGGCCGAGTGGCGTGATGCACTTCCAGAAGAGAAGAGGGAAGAATTCGATGGAATCTTGGATGTAGGGCGCCGATTCTTTTGAATCCGCGATGAACGCGGTCTTTGTACGGACCTTTCTGGCGTAGGTCTCTGTCGCCGTGGAATCATGGAAGCTGGACGGCGATTGCGAGACGCTGGCGTTATCAACCAGGCAGAGCACTTAACTGTTGCCACTAAGGCGGAAGCCTTGTCATTGTTGACAGGAGATTTACGCAATTTGAGTCTTGAGAAGATGGGTCCTGTTGATGTTCCGACATCCAATGTCTTAGAGAGTCGCTTTTTGTACATCAAGAATGCCGACCCAAACAGTGTACCGCGGTCTCTTGGTACTCCTCCACCTCTACCACCACCAAATGCTAGCCTACCTCATTGCATCGGAAGAACAATGGCTAACATGGAAACTGGTCTCGTGAAAGGAATTTGGGATGAAACTCCTGGAAGTGAAGAGAATGTAACGGATAATCCTAACAAGGTCGTCGGAATTTCGGCATCCAATGGAGCTGTGACAGCTTCAGTGGTATTGGTGCTTCAAGATTCAGATTTACAATGCGTCAAGAAGGGAGACATAATTGTTACCTACTCCTCGTCGGCCTCTATCAACATGGTCATTGGACTCTGCGGTGGCATTGTGACAAATTATGGTGGCATGTTGAGCCATGCTGCCATTGTAGCAAGGGAATATGGAATTCCTGCCATTGTGGGTACCCAGTTTGCCACAGAAAAATTCAAGACAGGTGACATGGTGACTATTGATTGCAGCACTTCGTCTGTGACTCGCATCTCTAAGTGATAGCCAAGAAATCATGACAGGCGACGAAGTGACTTTTAGTTACAGGACGGCACTTCGTCCGTGACTCGCATCTCCACGCGAAGGCGCTACAGATCCTTTCCTCTAAATTTTCAATGTAGCCTAAATATGCTTTCTACGTACAGGGGAGGCTCTCATCATTAAGCCCAGCATAAAAAATAGTAATCTTGAGATGTTTGAATGGGAATCTAAGGTGATGCAAGCTTCTTTGCGATCGCGCGCTCGAACGTGAGAACCAACAAATTATTTTAGAGGCCTCTAACTCCTTTACAATGGCTTTTGTTTTCCCTCCAACTCGTACATACCTTGAGTACAGGCAAACAAAAATGCAGACGATGGGGTGCTGTAAAAGTTGCACATTTTTGGATATGAGGTTGTAGTACCATAATAGTACTACTACGAAGTACGAAGTGCATCGAATTTCATTCCCAAGAAGGGGAAAAATGCGGTTTTAGCCTATCGCCAAAACGGGAGTTCCAGCGCGATGGCTACCTATCCATTCGCCAAAAACGATTTTCCCACATTAACCGTTCGCCAAAAAAAGATATTTCCCACTTAACCGTTCGCCAAAAAAGACACTCCCGCTCAAAAATCTTAAAACGAAAATAGCAGATGGCAATTATCTAATCGTACTTGTGAGGCCTGAGGACTGACATTGATTTTTGAATGCTATTGACTTTTGCCTTGTGATGGTCCTTGGTGTATGAATACTGGGTTTGTTTTACGACATTTTCACGACGTATGGTGTTTACTGTTACTGTCGTACGTAGTATGAAGTACCCCTGCATCCTCTACTATGTTATGATACAGTACCGGTAGTATGAGTATGGTAGATACCGGTATACGGTACCTACAGTATCTACCGGTAAATAAGAAAAGACATTGTCATACTGTGACACCAACAAATGCGGTAGTCAATTAAGTCGCATTCACAGTCAATGGCGGCAACTTTACGTAGCTACAGTGCTGGCTAACGCCAATTTTGAGCGCGAACTTACCTGTAGCAGTGCTGGCTATTGCGAATTTTGAGCGGGGGCATCTTTTTTGGCAAACGGTCAAGGCGGGAAAATCTTTTTTGGCGAATGGATAGGTAGCCATCGCGCTGGAACTCCCGTTTTGGCGATAGGCTAAAACCGCATTCCCCCCCCCCCTAAAATTGAAATTTGAAAAAGCGACGGTCAGACCTGCCAATTGGAAAACCGTCGCTAGTAGCTAGCTAGCGGATGATGACCAGACAAACAACATCACTCGTTTTCACGCCGCGCCAAAAGGAACTTCGAACCCTGCACACCAACCTCTTTCTGTCTCAGTAATGAAAGCAACTCTTCAGCCGGAAATACCACCAGTAGCCAGGACTGTTCAGCTAATGTCTCCAATCGTCACGCTGCGACCGCCTGGGACACTTGTTTCGAATCGTTTCACGCTGCCGTCATTGCTTTACTTCTTTAAGTAACCATCTTTTATAAAACTTAGTAGGCGAGAAACTCCGACAGTATCTTGCATCGCCAGACGACGATCACGAGCGGCGACAACAGTCCATTGAGCTCTCCTTTTTCCCGAGCTGATTTCAATTTTTTCTTAGTGTGTCCCATCAGCATTGACGACAATTCTACCGAATCGAAAACACGCACTGTTTCTTATTTTCATCTCTTGTACTATAAGTGCACTTGTAACTGCAACGACAATGGGAAACGATGACCGAAAAGCAAGAATATCAGCGCTGGCGACTCGAGCCGGCAGGATCAAAGCACCGCCCACAGACGAAAGTCAAGAAGGGAACACAGCGGGTGATCACAGTAACAAGAAAGCAATCACATTTCGCAACTATGCACCCACTGATAAATCATTGGAAAACACGGAACCTTCTGGAGTCAAATCAGGCGAAGATCCACCGCCCAACAAACGGCCTAGGGTGGACGGCAACGAAGTAGCTGCAGCTCCATCTTCCAACTTCATGTTGCAAGAGGCTTTGAGAGAAGCACAAAAGGATGCCAAGGGGGGATCCTCTGCAATTGCTTTAGAGAGCTCCGGAGTTGCCAATGCTGCGCCAAAGAAAATCAACTGGGATTTGAAAAGAGATATAGAACCAAAACTTGCCAAGCTGGAAAAGCGGACGCAAAAGGCCATTGTAGAAATGCTAAAATGTCGGCTAGAGCTGGAGGCAAGTCAAACATCAGACGAAGATAATGACGACGATGACAATTTGGATTAGTCCTTCGTAATTAAGTTGATAGGTTGCCTCTTACGTGTAGAGATAATTGTCTACCGTAGTAGTAGTTCCGACCTTTAAAAAACAATTCTGCGTTCATGTTGTGCCTTGAGACTAAAATACAGATTAGAAAGACTTCTCAACTTGATGCTGGGCAGCAGGTTGGCAAATCTTGCTAGAAGCTCTACTAGCGCTAATATTTGAAGAACGCTCCCGCCTCGTGTCGGTGCTGTCATTATCCAGGGGACACCAAGTGATTTGTTCGTGTCTTACTCTACCTACGACGTAGTACTGAAAAACTGTGTACTACGACGGAGCGAGTGGCAATCTTACATCATAACTTTGGAGTGTTTTTCTACTCGGAGTAAATGTTGCTACTACTGTCAAGAAAAGAAAAATTCTATTCTAACTGTAAAGGCTTTAACGACCTCTCTCTCTAGCTAGCTCTAGAGAGCTACTATTTCCAGACATGCTCAAAATATATGTAATTCAAATATATTTATAACAGTAAATATATTTAAATATTTGCAATAAAATAATTCAATTTCTGACCCATCCCCCATTTGCCGTGCTCAAATAACCCAACTACCTGTACTGTCGTAAATAGTAACCAATATCGATGTATCCGTCCGCAGCTCAAAGAGTATCACTTCGAAGTAACTACGAAGTATTACTGTAGTAGAAGTGCTACGGAGTAGTTTCAAGATGCTGAGAATGATACTACGTAGCACAACCGGTGCAAAAAAACCACAAATCCCTCACACTCCAAGATGCGGAACAACAATCGTTCAGAAAGAACCACCACCAGCCAGGCGCTGGTTCTTCGGTTGAGGGTTAGCGATTTCAGGACATACTTCTAGCAGAGCATGTCAATGGTACTACATCGTAGCAGAGAAATGTTGCAATGAGAATTGAGGGGGGCTAATGATAATGGTTGGAAGTTGTTCACAAAAACAACTGGAAAAAACTGAAAATAAAAGCAAACACTCAGGGTAGTACATTTTCGTAAACCCCCAAGACTCCGAGTGATAAGCAGTATATATAATCAACATCATCATTTTTTTCTTCATCTTTGTTACATCATCATTTTTTCTCATTCTTATTCAAATGTAAGGATAGTACTAGAAAATTCAGTATTTGCAGCTGCTACCGACCCTATCGTATTCACAGAGAAAAGCAGCTGCTTTTGGATGACACATTTTGCTCACAATAAAGCTTGAAGAAAACGCCTCTCTCAAATTGTTTGGTGAATTATGGTAGTTTGTTTGGAGTATTGTCATGAACATATCACAGTTGCAATCACATCATCTTACAGCGTCGTTGTTTATGCAAAATCATTTGTTGTCGTTATTATTGATCGCCACTGTATATAGAGTGTAGTACATGCTATATCGAGAACATGAAATAGTATTTGCCGTGTTTCTCTCATTGATAATCGAGACGATAAAGAATCTTCCGCATGCCGCGAACATTACAGGCCGGTGCTGTACTTTTCAGCTGCAGCACCTCCGTTACGTCGTCTTCGTTGAAAGTATCGGACTTTGGACATAGTTAGGTCAACCGTCCACTTGAGGTTTAAAACACAAAAAATGGCATGTAGTATAACGGGAACCAACTCAAGATTCACATAAGTTCCAACACGTTCGGATTCTTTGAACCATCGATTGAAAATATAGCTCATCATGAGGGGATATAAAATGCATCGGATGGAAATCCATGTTACGTAGAAACATATGCTGATGAGCTTGATACGGATCGACACAAAGCTGAGATCGATGATCCAGGGAGGGAATCCTTGTTTGTTGAAGACGCGTCTTGCAATCAAAAACCACGTGTTAATTTCTACACTCATGCAGGCACCCATACACCAACGCACACTTGGCTTGTAAAATGGAACCAAAATATATAGCATCGTCACTAAATGGTGCTGTATGATGACGTTGGGCGACTTGACGCTGTTGGGAATTGTCAGGATCCACACGAGATCGGCCACAAAATACATCAGCGTAGTCCAGAAAAAGAAATCGAACCAATCACCGGTCCAAGCGTCGGCCACTGTCTGTTTCTTATTCAAATTCATAAGAATCTCCCAGTTCCAGTTCATGACATTCAATGCCACAATAGGAATCAACACGATCAAGTTGAAAAAGTCATGAGTATCTCGTGCCCAATCATCTCCGTGATTTATGGCACCAGGAAGTACCTCCTTACGACCTTGTGGGTTGTGTTCAACACGAAAGTGTTGCTCAATGAGCGGTTTTCGCAATGTGGGAGGGGCCGATCGTGATCGACGCTTGCGAATATTCTGTAATGCCTTGAAGGGACTGGCAGGAATGCGCCGGGTGCTCATTTCGATGGATGGATGGATGGATGGATGGATGGATGGATGGATGGATGGATGACTGACTACGATGAATGAAGATGATGAAAGAGGCGTTGTCCACTTATCTTAGTACTTTTGTTGCTATTCCGATAGGTGTTCGTCCCTCGTTACAAGCCGCAACAGTTGCACAGAATTTTGGAGAAAGTCAAGAATGGGAGGACTGCATCAATAATCATTCGAACGCCAAGTCTACGTCGTACTGCTCGAGTGAGTGCATTGACGTAGACTACAAGAGCGAGTTTTTTTCCCATCTACTCCGAGTACAATTTCCTACTGTAGAAGAGGACGGTAGCAGTACGTAGGAGTGCGTAGCACGGTGGGACATCCGACAGGGCGTCAAATTCCCAAAAGCTGCGATGGATTCATCCGTTTAAAATTGTGGTCGCGAATATACCATACGCGCGAATGCACAATCCATCAATATTTTCTTGAATTCTGTCGTCCTCCGTAGATTGCTTCACGGGTCACTATCTCTACTACTAGAGTAGAGTCTACAATACAGTACATCCCTAAATTCCTCATACGATCACCAACCAATCCTCTTGTTTGTTACGGTTACGCAATCGTCACGTTGGAAGCCCGTAGGGACACCAAGGAATATTCCCAAATAATAATCATCTACTGTTCCGGCAAATACTAGATGTCGTCATTTCTTTTTTTTATAACCTAAACAAGTACAACTGTAGTGTAGAGGTGATCGGACAAATTTTGAATTATACTACGATATACATAAAACTTTTGCTACATGCTACATCAATTCAAACTATTTCCCAAACAGTTTTGTTTCCATACCGTCCGGCAATGGAGGGAAGTCTATGTTGGTCTCAGAGTTGTTGTCTGTAAACTTCCAAAACTGAGACTTGGCAACGGGCAGGAAGGAATCAATGCATTCCGCTAACAGCATCATTAGTACAGGGTCTTCTCCCTTACAAATGATGAGCCGCCAACATGTCAATTTCGCCATTCCTTTCCATTGATTGAACGCCGCACATATCTGGCCGTGACGCTTGACGACCCACACTTTACGATTGCATTGGTGAGTGGTAAAGAGTGGCCGTCGACCATTCCCTGCTTCCTTTTCTTCCTTGGTGTGAAAAATTGCAAAGACTTTGCCAACCTTCTGCTTCACATCAAACTCCAGAGCCACAAACATGAATGTTTCACCATATGGTGAGATAATAGGAGACTTCGACTGACCGTCAAAAAGAGGTTTCGTACTGAGCAACACATAGTGGTTGAGGCCTCGGTCAACCTTTTTTGAAGCATAGCACAGAGGAGTGTCGAGATGCTGCTCTCGATGAACGTGAACAAGGTCTTCCATGCGACCACGGATATTCACCCCGCCCTTGGAGGGATGAATTTGAAGTTCGTGGAACAATTTGTCGTCCAGGGTTTCTAGTTGATACACATCCCCCTTATCGCCACTTCCAATCTTTCGAAATATCAACGACAAAAGTTTCTCGTGATCGGTGAAGTCAATTGTGTCATCAGTGTATATTCGAGGTTCGGGACTGTGACGGATCTGTATCTCAGAAAGATTGGAAAAGGTGGGAAGAGGTTCGGGAGGAACCTCTTCTACGGCGGGGGAAGAGGATGTGCAGCCCTTGGGTGTGTGGAAAAAAAGATGCTGCGTGGGTTGATCTTGATGGTGAGGCTGGAGATGTGAGAAAAGCGTTTGGTGGACATCAAGATTGGAGAAAGGCTCCGCATCTTGCAAGTGATGTGGGTAATAATGATTGCTCTTTCAAGGGGAAAGTAGCTTCGCTGTGACATGATTCTAATGATACTCCGTTTTATGTAGATTTGTAAGGATTCCTTCACTAATTGTCTGACCAGAAAATTCAAAGTGATGCTAGATCGCGCGGTCGTCGCGGCAAAAAAATCAATGTGCTACGGTAGTACGAAGTATTAATTAATACGTACTCTCTCGTAGCTACCGTTAGTCAATGCATCAGATTATTGATCTTCATCTTGACTCCACTCTTTTCACCGTGACAAATCAAGATACTGTTGCATTGTTAGTTTAATTTTTATTATCGGTCATGAATACTCAAAACAGAATTGTTCATGTACTCCTTCCTGGCTGGGGGGTTTGTTTCCTTTCCTCTGACACCATTTTGCCAATGTCAGGCCCGAAGTCGGTCTGATTTGGATCTTGCATTTTTAAATGCTCAGCAAACCCCTTGGGATAGACGTAACGGCCATTCTTCCAATCCCAATTGGGATCCCGGCCAGCATCGTGACTTCCCGAATTGGCAAAGGCGCCACGACGGACACCACTTGCATTGAGTGGTTGATCCCGATCCGTCAAATTACCAATACTCTGCGTGGCCCAGTAAGGCAAACTAGCGGCGGCAGCAACAAAACTGACACAGCCCAACAACCAATAATATGTGGAAGAGGAGGGTTTGGTCGTAGATCCTGTTTTTGTTGTGTTGGTGGCCACGGCTGCTTTTGGTTTGACATGTCTCAGTAGTTCTCGTTGCACTTCGGGAGGTAACTTTTGAAAATCAGAGGAGATAGCGTTGGTACCGGAATAAGGCCTCAAGAGAGCTTTTGCAGTTCCGTTGCTTCGCCGGTAACACCGGCTGTTTGTTGATAATATGAAAGGACGGAAGCGCAGCGAGGACATCATGATGATGACGAGGACGACGAAGACGACGTTGACAACAATTGCTTGTCGGAAAGAGTACCGTCGAGAGGGTAGTTGGGTTGCAATGGGTGGCAGACTGACTCTCTGGCCACAGAAACAGACTGGTACTTAATAAGAACAACGTTTGCTGCAACGCAAGCTTTCTTTTCTCTTATTACTCCGTAGAATACCGGAGTAAAAGATGCAAGAAACGATTCTTGAAAGATGACGCTGTGGGAGGGTGAAAAATGTGAACATTGGTGGTTTCGTTCCTTCCCCGGTAGACGAGGGGATTATGTACTCCGAGTACGTAGTACTGTTATGGCTAGCTCGCGTAATGCATAGTTCCGTGAATTCAGGACCTTTTTTTCTTGAATTCAATGAACTATAAATGCACGAATTGGGCTCATTCCCCCCTCCGCATAACGCCTTCCTCTGATGAAAAAAGATACCTTTTTAAAAAATTTACGTTAAAAAAACGTTTGACTTAACAAAGAAGTTCTCACTGCACCTTTGCTCATCTTCGGTGGTAAATTGTTCGTCAATTATGGTTGTTACATTCTCCCTTACAGGAACATTGTAGGGAGCACTTCTTCTTTGCCTTCACGCATCCACAGAAATGTGTGCATTTCTTCCCCTTGCATCCACAGCCCTTTCTCTCAATGGGAGGACCTCCTTCCACCAACCTGTAAGCTGTCTTCATGCTAACTTTTTGTTTTTGTTTTCCCAAATCGAACAACCCATTCATGATCTCCTGACGCACTACCTCCAGCTTGTCAGGCAATGCCAGATCCTGCACTTTTTGCACAGCATAACGGTCTGAGGGTATGAAGTACTCTCTCTTCTTTAAATCTGCTGTGACAATCCCTTCTTCTGTAGCCACCTGAACCCCGCCTGCTCGATTGCCTGATCTATCACAAACAATCCCAAGGAGACCCCGGGCACGTTTGACATCCCTTGGATCCATCTTCATAGACACCACAGTGCCTGGCGTAACATGTTGCAATGTTTCGTTCCTCATGCGTACCATTTTCTCCGCCTGAATTTCTTGGTTCCTCTCTCTTTTAATACAGGCAACTCTTCTCGCTTCATTTCGAACGTCCGTTTCCGTTTTGGGCGGCTGTCTCCCACCGTCTTCCCCAATGCTGCTACCGGTAGTTTTCGTACCGCTTCTTGTCTCCGTATCAACAATGACGCTCTGCTCACTGCTCTTCTTCAATTCACACTTACGACGTTCCGAGTTTTCCTCCGCACTCCAAGTGATCTCCTTCATTAATGTACGAACCAGCGCATTGAACTTTGCCACAACTACCCTTTTGTACTCCTGAGGATGCAAACTACACACGTCAACTTCTCCTGGAGCGAACATTGTCCACAATTTCATACAAGCAATCGGTCCACAGTTCCATCCGTCTTTTTGCCGCACGAGCATAGTTTTTTTAATAGTCCATTCCCGACTGTTATTGATCATCAAGTGCACCGTGTCTGCAGACTTTCCCGGTTCCACGAACGTAGTTCCGAAGTCATCAACGAACGTAGGTTTGCAGTCTATCGCAATCATTCTCGTCCGTTTCAGCACATTTAAGACGTGCTGTTGCCAACCATGCAACAAACATGAGATCGGGTCGGTGAACAGAATGTCCCAGCAATGCAGCAAAAGTAGCAATGTACCCGGTTTCCCACCACCGATCCGGCACCAGGATTTCTCTGTTGTACGTTTCATTTCCTATCAACAGCAGCATCTCTTGGTTTCTGAAGAGACAGATTTTGCACAACATCGTTTCGCATGCAGAAAAGAACTCCCTTACAAAGTTGAGAGCTTGCATTGGTGTTGCATCGTCTGTGAGTTTGGGAACTTCTACGACTGTCTTTTCATAGGCTCCTTCTTCGTCTTCGGCCGGCAGGGAGATCGAGAATTTTACTGTGCGGGACTCCGACAGGGAGAAGTCCGGCTTCAAGGGGATAACGACCCTTGGACCTTGAGGGACCGCTGACTTGCGGCGTTGGTTGAATTGATTACGTTGGTTGTTAAAATGACGGTTGTGTTGACGGAACATGGTTGGCTGTTGGTCTTACGTTTGACTTGACTGTTATTCTTGGTGGAGATTACTGGACTTGGTTGGCTGCAGCGACTTTTGCTTTGTTTGGTTTAGTTACGCAGTTTAGCTACGCGTTGATCAACATGCCGTAGCTCACGGCGGTGAAATTGATATTTTGTTGAGAGTGATACTAAGTAACGGATAAAAACTATATAAAACTTTTCAAAGCCAAAGATGAAAACATTTCAAAAACAAGGAATCATCTTTTTGGAATCCTGCAAAGATAGAAGATACTAGATTTCTTCAATTTCAAGAATTCGATTCAAATGAATACAAACATAAAGTAACCTGGAGATTGTGACGTTTGCAGTAGACTCGTGAATGAATCGTGACTGAGCGATGGATACTGCATTCAGCTTCTCCTCTGGAAAATACATCATGTATTGTTGTGTAAGTGTTCGTTCGTTCGATAAGGACGGATGCGACGAATATTGATTCTTTCCAATACATTGGGGCGTCTTTCAATCGTTACAGTGCCATTGGTGTGAACACTGTGAATGCGAAAAGGACCTTGAGCTCGTTCGTCCAGCTTGGATGGATTGTACTTCAGAATCAGGACTTGATCATCAGGTTGGTAATCATGATAACGACGACGAAGATTTGCTCGTCGGTTGTTGTCATCGATAATTCGTTGGCGTTCAGTGCGGATCTGATTGTAACCTATCATCAACGGAATTGGATGGAACATATCCCGTTGGAAAACAAGAGCTCCTGGTGAGACTCCAAACGTTCTGTTGATGGATGAACGTAAAGCAAAGATTACAGATGCGAGGGCGTTGTCAATAATCCCATATGCATCGACGATTGTTGCTGGTGGTTGTTCTCGTAGAAGTGTTCGTAAGATATCACCGAGCGTTGAGTGCATACGTTCACAAATTGCGTTGGCTTGTGGATTCTTGACAGTGGTTGGGACTGCTTGGATACCATTGCGATGAAGGCATCGAAGAAATGCACCTTCGAATTCAGTACCTTGGTCAAAGATACAAGTGAGTGGTCTTGGATAGCGTGCGAGCCATTGATTTTCAAAAACAAGTGCGACTTGAGCGGATGAACTGTTTTCCACACGTCCTGCTTCAACTAGCAGTGTGGCTGTATCAATGATTGTAAGAGCCTTGAACTTAATAACTCCAATTCCTTGGATGGTGATTTCCCATGGACCGATGGAATCGACTGCGACTTGTTCGAACGGTAGTTCGGTTGCTTGGCGTGGTGGTAATTCTCCAACTCCTCTTCCTGGATTCTTGTTTCGTTGGCATACAATCAGATCCGCACTGAACGCCAACGAATTATCGATGACAACAACCGACGAGCAAATCTTCGTCGTCGTTATCATGATTATCAACCTGATGATCAAGTCCTGATTCTGAAGTACAATCCATCCAAGCTGGACGAACGAGCTCAAGGTCCTTTTCGCATTCACAGTGTTCACACCAATGGCACTGTAACGATCGAAAGACGCCCCAATGTTTTGGAAAGAATCAATATTCGTCGCATCCGTCCTTATCGAACGAACGAACACTTACACAACAATACATGATGTATTTTCCAGAGGAGAAGCTGAATGCAGTATCCATCGCTCAGTCACGATTCATTCACGAGTCTACTGCAAACGTCACAATCTCCAGGTTACTTTATGTTTGTATTCATTTGAATCGAATTCTTGAAATTGAAGAAATCTAGTATCTTCTATCTTTGCAGGATTCCAAAAAGATGATTCCTTGTTTTTTGAAATGTTTTCATCTTTGGCTTTGAAAGGTTTTATATAGTTTTTATCCGTTACTTAGTATCACTCTCAACAAAATATCAATTTCACCGCCGTGAGCTACGGCATGTTGATCAACGCGTAGCTAAACTGCGTAACTAAACCAAACAAAGCAAAAGTCGCTGCAGCCAACCAAGTCCAGTAATCTCCACCAAGAATAACAGTCAAGTCAAACGTAAGACCAACAGCCAACCATGTTCCGTCAACACAACCGTCATTTTAACAACCAACGTAATCAATTCAACCAACGCCGCAAGTCAGCGGTCCCTCAAGGTCCAAGGGTCGTTATCCCCTTGAAGCCGGACTTCTCCCTGTCGGAGTCCCGCACAGTAAAATTCTCGATCTCCCTGCCGGCCGAAGACGAAGAAGGAGCCTATGAAAAGACAGTCGTAGAAGTTCCCAAACTCACAGACGATGCAACACCAATGCAAGCTCTCAACTTTGTAAGGGAGTTCTTTTCTGCATGCGAAACGATGTCCTGGACAACAGGAGCGAAACGTTTCGAGAAGATTAAGCAAGTTCTCGAAGGAAAACACAAGGCTGTGTTACTCACCTACATGAACGAAGAGAATAGTCGAAGTGTCGACTCATTTCAAGCTGCCATGGACACTATCCTGGCAGAGTTCTTCGAAGAAACAGTGGACTACGAAGATCAAATGGTGTACCTTCATACAGGTCTGAAGAAACCAAGCACCATGTCTCCCAATTGAGTAGCCGTTGGGATTTGATAGAATTCTTCAATTCCGTATCCTTCTTGGTTACGGAGTTGCTGAACAGCGGCATCTTGAAGTTGGCTGTTGTGAAGTGTTTCGAAACGTAACGGAAAGGTTTCGATTTCTTCTGGGTAATACAACATGATTTCTGCCCACTTACTTTCTTCCAAAGCGCGCGAATCCGGTATGAGAGCATTTTCCTGCTCCTCCTCAGCGGATGATTGAAGCGGGTAGCGCGAAAGGAAATCTGCGCCGACATTTTCTTCACCCGAGACGTAGGTGATCGATGGAGCATACTCCTCAATGAGTAAGCGCCAATTGAGTAGCCGTTGGGATTTGATATCATCACGCGTTAGGTTCATGTGGTCTGTCTTGATGTGAAGCTTTGCACCGAGTAGCATGGAACGGAAAACAGCGAGGACTTCAACAACATATCCCGTTGGAAAACAAGGGCTCCTGGTGAGACTCCAAACGTTCTGTTGATGGATGAACGTAAAGCAAAGATAACAGATGCGAGAGCGTTGTCAATAATCCCATATGCATCGACGATTGTTGCTGGTGGTTGTTCTCGTAGAAGTGTTCGTAAGATATCACCGAGCGTTGAGTGCATACGTTCACAAATTGCGTTGGCTTGTGGATTCTTGACAGTGGTTGGGACTGCTTGGATACCATTGCGATGAAGGCATCGAAGAAATGCACCTTCGAATTCAGTACCTTGGTCAAAGATACAAGTGAGTGGTCTTGGATAGCGTGCGAGCCATTGATTTTCAAAAACAAGTGCGACTTGAGCGGATGAACTGTTTTCCACACGTCCTGCTTCAACTAGCAGTGTGGCTGTATCAATGATTGTAAGAGCCTTGAACTTAATAACTCCAATTCCTTGGATGGTGATTTCCCATGGACCGATGGAATCGACTGCGACTTGTTCGAACGGTAGTTCGGTTGCTTGGCGTGGTGGTAATTCTCCAACTCCTCTTCCTGGATTCTTGTTTCGTTGGCATGAATCACATGTGGAGGCGTACTCTTCAACGCGTTGTTTTAAACCTTTGAAGTAGAAGTGTGTAGACAAAGTTTGATAGAGACGTGTTGAACCGACATGACCACCGACGTAGTGGTACCATTTGATTGCATCGTTGACGAGAACTTCTGGAATTATAATTCTTGGGTCTTGGTCTGGATCAGTCTTGCATACAAATTCAAACCCATAGAATTCTTCAATTCCGTATCCTTCTTGGTTACGGAGTTGCTGAACAGCGGCATCTTGAAGTTGGCTGTTGTGAAGTGTTTCGAAACGTAACGGAAAGGTTTCGATTTCTTCTGGGTAGTACAACATGATTTCTGACAACTTACTTTCTTCCAAAGCGCGCGAATCCGGTATGAGAGCGTTGTCCTGCTCCTCCTCAGCGGATGATTGAAGCGGGTAGCGCGAAAGGAAATCTGCGCCGACATTTTCTTCACCCGAGACGTAGGTGATCGATGGAGCATACTCCTCAATGAGTAAGCGCCAATTGAGTAGCCGTTGGGATTTGATATCATCACGCGTTAGGTTCATGTGGTCTATCTTGATGTGAAGCTTCGCACCGAGTAGCATGGAACGGAAAACAGTGAGGACTTCAACAATTGCCAGGGCTTCCTTGTCAGGTGATTGGTATTGCGGTTGCCGTTGCGTCCGTTACTGTTGCGGTTGCCTCTCTCATCTTGGTTGTTACCATCACCAGGTTGTCTTCTTGGGGTGTAAGGATCTTGAACTGCTTGTGCTTCGAAGTAGGTACGCATTGATTGAATCGTCTCAGTGAAGACATTCTTACCAGCGTTGTTGAAGTTTCGTTGCCATTGAATTGGCATGGCATTGAGGTACACGCGGCACATTTCATTGGATGTAAGACCTGCTGAATTATCTGGGGCTCCAGGGATGAGTTTGACATACTCATTCGCCATCTCAAGAAGAGTTGCGAATTCCTTGGGAGACATGGTGCTTGGTTTCTTGAGGCCTGTACGAAGGTACACCATCTGGTCTTCGTAGTCAACCGTTTCTTCAAAGAACTCTGCCAAAATAGTGTCCATGGCAGCTTGAAATGAGTCGACACTTCGACTATTCTCTTCGTTCATGTAGGTGAGTAACACAGCCTTGTGTTTTCCTTCGAGAACTTGCTTAATCTTCTCGAAACGTTTCGCTCCTGTTGTCCAGGACATCGTTTCGCATGCAGAAAAGAACTCCCTTACAAAGTTGAGAGCTTGCATTGGTGTTGCATCGTCTGTGAGTTTGGGAACTTCTACGACTGTCTTTTCATAGGCTCCTTCTTCGTCTTCGGCCGGCAGGGAGATCGAGAATTTTACTGTGCGGGACTCCGACAGGGAGAAGTCCGGCTTCAAGGGGATAACGACCCTTGGACCTTGAGGGACCGCTGACTTGCGGCGTTGGTTGAATTGATTACGTTGGTTGTTAAAATGACGGTTGTGTTGACGGAACATGGTTGGCTGTTGGTCTTACGTTTGACTTGACTGTTATTCTTGGTGGAGATTACTGGACTTGGTTGGCTGCAGCGACTTTTGCTTTGTTTGGTTTAGTTACGCAGTTTAGCTACGCGTTGATCAACATGCCGTAGCTCACGGCGGTGAAATTGATATTTTGTTGAGAGTGATACTAAGTAACGGATAAAAACTATATAAAACCTTTCAAAGCCAAAGATTCAAAAAACAAGGAATCATCTTTTTGGAATCCTGCAAAGATAGAAGATACTAGATTTCTTCAATTTCAAGAATTCGATTCAAATGAATACAAACATAAAGTAACCTGGAGATTGTGACGTTTGCAGTAGACTCGTGAATGAATCGTGACTGAGCGATGGATACTGCATGTGGTGAGAAAATTAAAAACTGTATTCACAGAAGATTGCATTACGCCAGCTAGCCACAACAGTACCGTACGTGTAAAATATTGTGTTATTGATATAATATTTATTATATATTATTAATATTAATAAAGTCAATATTACTATGTATGAAGCACGACGACTACGGTAAATACCAACAGCGCCGTATCATAGGGCTACGAAGCTGCAGGACTTGGAGGTTCTTGGTCGTGCACTGGATCAAAAGTTCTCTTGTTTCCGGAGTTGCTTGACGCGAGAATTGAAAATTCAACGAGATGAATGGTCGAAACATGCTCCTGCTTATTAGCAAGGGCATATTATCGATTCTTCATGACCGAAGCGCGTGCCGCCGATCGACATTCTTGTTCTGTTATTACTTTCCACTGCAACACTTTTTTACCCTTTTTCACTCTCTCACAACAACAACAACAATAACAACAACAGAAGTGAAGGAAAAAGTAAACCCAAAAGCAACGCAAGCAGAAAAGACAGCAGATTTCTACGATATGACGTCTACACAATGGTTCGGTAGAGGTAGAAGCAAGCAAAGCAGTGCAACTAACAGTAAAGAGCTGCGAATCCGCGCCTATGATATTGTAGTCATTGGCTCGGGTATTGCAGGCCTCTCGGCTGCGAAACACTTACAAAAAGCCAATTCCAGCTACAAGATACTAGTGCTGGAAGCACGAGATCGCCTTGGCGGTAGAACTTATACCCTTGTTGATGAAGATGAGCAACATCATCACCGCCGAGAAAATGAATCCATGACGGCCAATAACACTTCGACACCGTCGAAGTCTAACAGTATTTATATCGATATGGGCGCCACATGGGTACATGGCGGCAAACAGTCGGGACAACCAATAGCAGTGTTAGCCAACGCAATGGGTTACAAACTTATGAACGACAATACTGAGGATGAAAGATTGTACGACTTGGACGCTAGAAAGTTCATCTCACCACAAAAAATGGAACAGGCCCAACAATCCTTCGAAGCAACCCTCAAAAAGGCCAAGAAACATGCCAAATCCGTAGAGAGTAGGCGAAAGCAAGACATTTCCATCCAACAGGCACTCGAAAGCGTCAATCCTGTCATTGTACAAGACCCCCTGCAGCAATATCTGATCCGACAGTGGCTAGAATTTGATTTTGGCGGTACAGCGGATACTATCTCTGGAGCTCACTTTGACGAAGACAGCGAGTTTCACGGTGCGGATAGCATCCCCTCACAAGGTTACAAACCAATTGTAGAACGATTGGCGAATGGATTGGACATTCAACTTGAAACGCAAGTTTCTACGATCGACTATGACACGAAAGGGGTGCGGCTGTTTACAAATAGAGGCATCTATGAAGCCAAGAGAGTTGTGTGCACCATTCCCTTGGGTGTTCTTAAAAGTGGGGCTGTGTCCTTTAAACCCAGTCTCTCTGAATCAAAACAGAGAGCGATCGACCGTCTCGGATGGGGCGTTGTCAACAAGGTTGCGTTATTGTTCAACAGAGTCTTTTGGCCCCCCAAGCAAAGTGGGTTTGGAGTTGTCAGCAGTGAGACTCCGTTTTGCCAGTACATTCTCAACAAATACCCCTTCACTCAAGTGCCCATGCTTGAAGCCTATATAGTTGGGAAGCAGGCGCAAAGGATGGCTGACCTTAGCAATGAAGAAGTTGTCGACAACATCATTCATGAACTAAGCATTATGTTTGGACAAACAGTGGAGATGCTAGAAGACTCCCTCATTCAGAAGATCTACATTCAGAGATGGGAAAAAGAAGAGTTCACACGCGGTGCATACAGCTATGCCACTGTGGGATCTAAAGCAGATGACTTTGAAGCCTTTGAATACTCTCAACTCAAAGTACTTTTCTTTGCTGGTGAACACACCAGTGTTGATTACAGAGGTACTGCTCATGGAGCGTTTCTCAGTGGCAGAAGAGCTGCTCGCGATATTTTGAGTACATTGGAAGATAAATCTCGTGTTCCAGCATTTTCATCGCTAGTAACCTGATGGAAGTAATGTTTTTTTTGCTCCTGTGGGCTGAATTATTATTTGGTTGAGTGTACAGTAAAATCCAGTTGTTCTTGCTCCTGTTGATGGAAACGATTGATCACTGGAGTACATTCCAGCAGAAATGTGGAAGTGTTAAAATCATTCTACCTTCAACAACTCTGTCGAGTCTTTATATACTTTATTTTGCCACGGCACCGGCATGGTGTGGATTTGATACTTCCCCCTCAAAGCCCTGCAAAGGGTGGAGAGGAATGTTCAAATCTAAGCGATGATGAGTAGTTGAACAAGGCCTTGTTCTTGACAGCCAAACCTCCAAACCCATACCTGGGTACGACAACTGGCTTCAATCACACTGAGCGCCCCATTGAATTTTATTAATGCAATTCACAGTCAATGCAAACTTGAAGTAAAAAAATATACTCTCTTTACTAGAGGTGGTAGTTGTTGTGATATATATTGCTTCCTCTGTTTGATACAGCTTCAGCTACTGAATAACACGGTGAAGCTTTCCAGAAGAGGGACTCAAAGATGCTGTCGGTCATTTGATACTCAGGCCTCACACAGTTGATGGTCCAACATTGACGTTCGGGATTTGCGACGTGAGATATCGCCATGCCACTTTGTGGTGTAAGGCGCTATTAGTGTTCGGGATAAAAATGCTATTCGATCGATACTATGTTTTAGGTGGCACTACGTACATTTGAAGTATCACATGTCACTCCTTCCAGATCCTGGAACCAAAGGCATGTCAAACATCAAAAAATGTGCAACATTGCCGTTTTCTGTCTCTTCAACACCAGTTGCTTTGATTTCCAAAGAAGTTTTGTGTTCGCCTCCGTGAATTTCCATGGCATCGTGTTTCTTCAATGTTTTACCATTTACTTCCAACTCACCTTCGACACAGAGCATATACGCTTGACGCTTCTCGCCTAATTCAACTCTCGTAGACTTATTCATTTCGAGCTCTGCGGCGTAGCAATTTGCATCTTGGGCGATCTTGACCGGAGTCTCAACGTCCGTACGGTCAACGTCGGATGCTAAATGCTGCAAAACGTTCTTTTTGCCATCGCAATCCTGTCCTGCATTATAACTTCCGTAGCTGGGCTTAAGGCCTGATTGGCGTGGTACAATCCAGGTTTGAATGAAACGAAGGGGCTTGTCACCATGATTGAATTCACTGTGAGTGATTCCGGTTCCAGCAGTCATGAATTGTATGGAACCGCGTCCCAGTGACTCTCCGTTGCCCATGGAATCTTCGTGGGCAAGCTCTCCATGAACAATATAGGTGATAATTTCCATATTTCGATGTGGATGGGTGCCGAAACCCCGGTGTGGTTGAACCAGGTCATCATTCATGACCCTCAAAATCCCAAAATGGGAGTTGCGATGGTTGTTGTATTCAGCAAAAGAGAAGTGGAAGCGACTCTTGAGCCAATTGGAATTAGTCCAAGCTGGATCATCTGGTGTATTAGCACCATTTCCAAACCAGGCAGGATTGGGCTCCGAGACAAAGAGCTTTTCGTTTGGGATGAGACGAGCAAGAGGGGCCATCGTGCGTTTCATCGATTCGGTCCAATCGGGTTCTGTCGTCGATTTAATCCTTGGAGAATCTGATGTCGCTTTGTTTGCGTCTGTTGCGTCTGTATTGAGACAAGTATTTGGAACGTTGGGTGGTGTTTGATTGGTCAAAGCTTGTGCGATGGAGAAGCAAAGGATGGCGATTGAGAGAATAAACTTGTGAATCTTAATGATATTGGAAAAATAGGTCATGCGATGCAATATGCAATGAACCTGTCTGAATCTTTGTGTAGAAAATGTTCTGCTGCTGGTGGTGCTGGTGGTGGTTTTATTGTCTTGGCGATGCTGCCACTTTAGTGTCGTTTGTTGATTTTAGATTTATTTCGCTTTTTGCATAGATTGTGGAAGAGTCGACGACTTTGAAATTTGCGTTGTGCAGTTTGAATGCAACACAAACCTCATCGTCGGCGAAATTTGGCGGTGAGATGGGAAGAGGATCGAAGTTCCACTTTCTGCCCAGTGATCACTCTTTTTTACGGTTAATTCGCGACCACATTTGAACATAGAGCGACCAGTTCCGTTCGACAGAAGTACGACTTTTATGTCTTTATGTCGTACGTCATCAGAATTGTGAGATAGACTACCGGTACCCTCACAGTAAGCATCTTTTGTCGTATCCTGTAGTACTCGTACCGTAGAGTACCGGTAGTCTGCGATATTCAGAGCGAGGCTGTGTCCTTTCAAAGTACGAAGTACGTACCGTAGTAGGTTTTGAAGTTTTGACTGTGAATGAGAGTGAGAGGGCAGGTGTATCATGCATAATATTATTATGAATACGCCACATCACCACGACATGAATATGAGTCAGAAGATGACCTCATTCGGAGTGGCAGGTGGCAGCAGTGTGTGCAAACAGCGGTGTGATGTCGAAAGAAAAGAGAAAAAGATACAGACCAGACACGCTGCGACACGAAATCATCCCGTGCCTACTGTTCGTAGTGTGATCATGAAGATAAAAGAAGAACTACCGTTTCTGGTGAGGCCTCTCCACTAGCCAGTGGAGCTTACAAATTCAAGTACACGTCGATTATTCACATCCTCAACAGTATTCAATATGGTGTCTTTTCGAGTGATGGTTGCAGCCCTTGCCTTGGGTTCAACGACCGCGTTTGCTCCTGTCTCTACCAAGAATACTGTCAACACTGCCCTCCGAGCTGGTTTTGTATCCGAACTCGCACAAGTGGCCACTGTCGCTGGAGCTGCCGCCACCATTTACTTTGCGGACAAGTCCGGTCCTAAGGTTTCTGCCACTACCGTTCCTGCTGTTGCTGCTTCCCCTGCTGCCGCCGCACCATCCAGTGCTGATATTTCTGTTCCCTACGACGCTGCTGCCATGCTGGCATACGAAGCTGCCGGCAAGCCAGGCGACTTTGCATCCTTCAAGGCAAAATATTTGCAAGAAACCGTGGCAATGATCAAGTCCAAACAAAAGACTGCTGTCGCTGCATAAACAATGGAGATACCAGACAGGGGTTGATTCTTTTTTTGCCTTTTCTCCCGCCAATTTCGAATGTGGCTCGATTCATTTCCTTCCTGTTGAAGGGTGTCGTTGTTGTCAGGGCGGACGTCTCGTTACTGCTCTAACCTGCAAGCAAGAAACAAAACTGCCACTAAATT
The DNA here is from genome assembly GCA_019154785.2 of Nitzschia inconspicua. Classification (NCBI taxonomy): domain Eukaryota; phylum Bacillariophyta; class Bacillariophyceae; order Bacillariales; family Bacillariaceae; genus Nitzschia; species Nitzschia inconspicua. The sequence goes on along the minus strand of JAGRRH010000001.1, from coordinate 1,395,854 downwards.
TTTAGAAAAGTTTGTGTTTTCCTATCTCTATTTGATGGTCATTCTCCACCCTCTAGAGAGATACCTTCGTGTGGGCCGTCTTTGTCTAATGCATTTACAATATAAGGAGGAACTTCAATTGAAACTCGACGGAACCGTTTGAATGGAAGCAAGCCTGGAGCCAAATCGCAAACGAGCAACGCATAGAATCGATTAAGATGGAAGATGACCTCCAAAGTGAGAGTACAGATACTATGAGGCAATGACGTCGAAGTTGCTATATTCTTCAGTTCCGTGATTCACGAATATCCTTGCCTGGCTGTCGAAACAAATCACCTGTAATCAAAACCTAGCACATTGTTCATTGTCCTACTATGTACTTAATTTGGTGCCAAGTAGAGCAAGATAAGTACTACTACTGGAGTACTAAGCGAAATGCACACTACTGCCGTAATTAGTACGACTCTACTACTGCGTATGTTCCTCTTGGATTTTCGTCGGCAATATCGACAAGATTCACAGTCACAGTCAATTTCTGTTTGAATCCCTAACTATATACTACTCTACTATCTAGCTACGGTAGAGTTCTACCGGTAGCTTACATGGCCGTTCCGTCATTCACGGTCAACATGCGCAACGACCATCTTTGATACTTGACTATGAGTTTTTACTGTTAATTTTTGTGTTCGTGTTCGGAGTAGTAAAACACAACTACCTAACTGGGTGCTGACTGCGAAAGCATCACAGTCAAGTTCAGTCTCCTCTATTTTTGCCACTTCCGGCCGATAGCTATCGCCATTTCATCCTTTTGCTTCTCTGAATCATAAAATGGGATATACAAGTGAGGAAACAAGGCCGTTGATGGGATCGAGGAATGGTAATATCGGTGCCTCCAAAAATACCAATGCAGTCAACATCAGTGGAGGTGGCCCACGGCGACGAATGGCACCGTCACAACAACAACAATCTTTCTCACAGCAGCAATACTACGCTAGTGGTGCCATGGAAGACTTCACCAAGCAAAGCGATCGACGGACAGTATTATCAAAATGCTGTAACTCTGTCAACAAGTTTGTGTGTGCTCGACCGTCAGTCGATCAAACGACAGAATACTATGAAGACACGTTTAATGATGAGCCGTGGGAATGCACTTTTGGGACCAGCGACCAAGATGGAATCTGGGTCAATTGCGGGGACAAGGTTGGACAAATAATGTCTTCTATGGTTTGGGTGTTGATATCGTACAGTGTCGTGACCATCGCTCTACTCGCACACAATCAAAACTTGCCAAACAGCATCGCAATGGCATATGCTACCATTTGTGCCTTGGCGTTGGCATCGCACTGCAAAACGATGTTCACCGATCCGGGATCGATACCGCGAGAGGCTGTACCGCGGGCCATTTTGTTTAAGCAGGGCATTACCACCCATGCCATGTGCAGTCATTGTCAAACGTACAAACCACCCAACTCGCATCACTGTCGCATCTGCAATCGATGCATCAGTAGGATGGATCACCACTGTCCGTGGATGAACAATTGCGTCGGAGCGACTAACTTTAGTAAGTGATGATGATGATGATGATGATGATGATGAAAACCGAGAAAGGCACACACGAGGAAAATAGCACTCCTTTCACAGCAACTTACATTGGTTAATTCATTCTCTTTGCAGAACACTTCATACTGTTTCTATGTTATACCTGGATCGGGTGTGCCTTTGCCTTGGTACTTTTTTCCCTAAACTACTTCTTTTGCACCAGCGAAGAATGCCAGTTTGATATCATTCTGATTCAGTTGGTGCGAGTCATGACCTTGCTCTGTATCGGTACTCTCCTATTTGTCAGTTCCATGTAAGTGCAATCGTCCTTTGTTCCAAAAAGTGGATATGTCGATGCAACACGGTCTCACACTCGATTGGTGTCGCTCTTTTTAAATACTACCAAGGATCATGAATGTGACCTACGGGATCATGACTGGTGTCGGGACGATCGATCGATTGAAGAAAAAGGCTGACAACACCGTCTTCGAAAGTGACGAGGAACCAATTGCATTGAAAGATATTTTTGGGATTCAGGGATATTGGACTTGGGCCTTGCCTATTGACCCTATTTTTGAGGACTTTGATCGGGTCATGGGATACAGCATTCCTCAACGATTGCTACGGGAAAAGCAACGGGATGATTTCAAGGGAAGCATGGTGTGATGATTTTGTGACCATGCTTGTTGTCTACTTAGTATTACGTCGTAGTTTGTAAACGAAACTGACTGCTGTAATATCAATCAAAACTTTGCTGTGAGGCTGTGTATGACAAGAGAGATCGATCATCCAATCTATGTTTCATTATAAAGTATACTGAAAGTAGAGCACGAAAGATCTACGACCTTCGTGCTTTCGCACAGTTGTACATGTGTGTGCACGTTTTTGCGCTTTAGGATTTGAGCACTTCCACAGTCAATACCCAAAATTTGGTCCCAGCATGCAAACCGTAAGGGTTGGCAGCTGTTCCCGCTTCGCCAGCAACCAATGCTTCTTGGTACACAATTCGTCCCAAAACGAAGTCTGGACTTCCCTCTATATTGTCTGTCGACAAGTATCGGTGAGGACAATTGGTGTGGAAGGCAAGGTAGGTCCGTTTGCCTCCGGATCCTCTTCCTGTCGGCATGAACAAGCCCACGTCACCAACATCAAAACTGGAGTGGCTGATTTTGTCACTTGGCTTTTCATTGGCTTTCTTCGCTTCCATCAACGCCTCTTCGGCTGCCTTGGCATTCGCCTTGGCCAATTCCAATTCCTTCTTCAGGGCTGCAACTTCTTCGTTGGCAGCATCCTTCATTCTTGTTTCTTCAATATAGGCCTTGGGCGGTTTGCCTCCCAAACGCTCCAACGTCTGTCGAAGAATGGCATTTTCGTATGCCAACGTCTTTCTCTCAGCTTCGTCAGCACCGTTTGCCGGATCCATAATGACATCTTCATTGCCAACGTTTTCTTCGGCGCTAACGATGAGCTGTTCTTGCTGATTGTGAGCGGATGCTGAGGCAGACGGCAAGGCTTCGTCGGTGCCAGTCGCAACACTGGAAACGGAGACCTTTTCCTGTGGCACTTGGTGGCTCTCTGCCGTCAACGACGAAGCACTGCTGACTCCTCCTCCGACCTCCGTAGTTGCATGCATCACAGCATCCTCAATGTCCTCGACACCGATATCGGGCAACGTGTCCATTTCAGCCAGGGCTGGAATTTGTGGAGTAAACAGCGGAGGTGGCGTTGCTAGAGTCGGCACAAAAATCTCAAAGAAGGGAGGCATCAAATGCCGCCCTGGTCCTCGCAAAAACTTTTCCCGGGCCTTGACTTCATCAGCCCTCATAACTGCTAGGCGTTCCATCATGGCCATTGAATTGGATGTGACTGCTTGTCCATACGCTCTTCGGCGTCTTAACTCTGACAAGAAGTCACGATAGGATGTAGCGAGCTCCGCTACATGTTCCAGATGCACCATATTGTCGCATTGTTGAGTAAGAGCTGCCTTCAACACCCCGACGCTGGATAGAACTCGTTGTATCGAAGATTGGGCAACACTGACCTCGCGTAGACGAGTTTTCATACGCTTCATTGCTTCGGTCTTGGCATCAGCCACTTTCTTCGTCAACTCTATCATGAGCTTTTCATCTGTTTCCATCTCTGGTACGATGTCTTTGGCGTCATTCGAAATTTGTCGCAACGGTGTAAAGGCGTTTTGCACTTCATCCTCCTTGCCGTGTTCGACTTCAGCATTGATAGCATCCATGATGATTTTCAAAACTTTGCTGTGGTCGGCCGTCAATCTTTGTAGTCGCTGTGCTTGTCGATCCCTGATTCCCTGGACTGCACCTTGCACTTCGTCTGACAATTGTTGGATACGCTCTTCCGCAAGCAGATCCTTTCGTGTTTCTTCTTCTCTCGAGGCTGGTGTTCCCAATCCGCCAAAGGCAGTTTCCAGTTCCGAAAATAGCGTCAGCAGTCGATCATGTGATGTTTGGCATTGTTGGGCCCAAGCACGCTCTCGTTCGACAGGAACAGTATCCAACAGCGACTCCATAATTCGTCCAGATCCGCGAGCAATAGCGACGAGGGAGGGATGAAGGGGAATATTCCCAAGTGCAGATAGTATCGATTCAAAACGTTGCAGGATCAGTGTATGAACTGCTGTTTTAGTTTGAAAAAGGGATGTGAATTCGGAACGGGTCCGGGCTGCCCCGTTAAAGTGATCCGATAAATTGGAAACTGCTGCTCGCAATGCCCTTGCCATGACAGCTTGTTCCTGAACACACTGTTTGCAAGATTGCAATCTTAAATCTGCAGCATCCGCCAAGACCCTCCCTTGACACAAGTACAACATAAACTGCCGTTCGTAGGCGGATAATGCCTGATGGAGTGGTTGAGATGCAATTGCTGATTGAGTCATTGTAAGAGGGGACGACCCTGACGGTTCTGTGGGAAGTGTTACATTCATGGGTCCCAAAACACATGGTGGAGGTTCTGGAGCATTTTCTGACAAGGCCTGTTTAGAAAAAAGGAATAAACGACGTGCACCGGATCGTTCTGTGGCCGACAAAAGGCTTCGTTGTTGTGACTGTGATATGTTGGATTGTGTATCTGATTGTTGCTGTGTTATTGTTGTGGGAACATCTTTGGCCAGACCTCCTCCACCTCCTCCATTATTCATTGCCTCCTCGTCTTCTTTATCCCCAAGTCGTAGCGAACTTAAAATTTCCAGTGATTGCAGTGTGGTATCTTTCGGTACCTTGTATGGCGGTCCCAGAAGCAGAATCTGATCATTTGGTGGCACGGCTGCTGCTAAATGATTCCGGATACTCGCAACACTATAAAAGCAAACAAGAAACACAAACAATTTTGGAAAAAGAAAAAGGGTACAGGAGGGTCAGAACGTTGATCAAGAACCAAAATGAGTGGTGGTATCCGTGTAAGATCGGGAACAAACTATTGATCCTACGGAAAGAAGGGGACATCCTCATACGTGTCTTCCACATTCCACATGGAATGACCACCCAATAGAAACAGAAAAACACATTCGTGCCACACTACACACAAAATCCATTGACAGCGTCAAAGATGACATACGATCATTTCTTCTACAGTCCATAGTTAAGTTTTTCATTCACGAAAAACAATGCGGATTGATCGAGAATTCTTTCTGTCCGTCCAACGCAGGTCAAGGAATTCTTTTTCGCAACAACAACAACAACAGCAACAACAACATCAAGAGAAATCGCTACTACGTACGTTAATTCTGCGGGATGCAGTGACATTCTATATGTGACCCCGGTGCTGGCTGCCAGCACTCGTATAGTGACAGGTGAAGATGATGACGATGGTAGTAGAGAAGTCATGGCTGTGAATGTAATGTAATGTGATGTAAGTAGGAAAGGAGGAGGCTTTCAAAGAATAATAGAAGACGAATAGAAGAATTGACAGTGAGGAAGAGACGTTGTCTCTCGCCTGGTTTGCACTACACACTACTACCGGTAGACCCGTACTACCGGTACCGGTACTCGACTACGGTACCGTACTGTTTTTATTCACAGTGAGATGCGTGAGTTCCGTTCGCAGGATGCCCGCTATTCTCTCTTTTTTTACAAAATCAATACAGTCGTATTCTTGCCGGTGTATTTGCGCGAGGGACGAACAACAAGACCTCAGTCACAAAAATCAATTTACAGTTACTGTTGTTATAATATATATTATTTGGTTCACGAGTGATGCGTCATTGCGAAAAGCGAAGATCCGGAAGGAAAAAAATCCTCTACCGAGGGTAGCTACCGTAGACTATCGTAGAGTACCGTACTCCGTGCTAGTTTTTACTTGGATCAATCAAGAAGTTGATATCAACTAGCTAGACTACCTAGGTAGCTACACTACCGTAGACTCCGGACTCCGGAGTAATATCATAGCTAGCAATTGCCAACTGCGAGAATGTATGACAGCTTGTACGTACTACGGTAGTCGTTCCTAAACCTATAAGAAAGAGCACAAGTTTTGATATGGTAGCAGCAGCACTCCGCTCTACACATCACGGATACGACTACGAGTACTCCAATCCATTATTTTTTTTTGTACCCTTATAAAACTCCAGCTGTGATGGTGTGGCGCACTACCGGTAGTCCCAGTCTGTGCAAAAACCTCACCAGATATTATTTCCCTATCATGCTACTACCTACATTTACAACGACAATTGAAAGAAACTCCTCCGTATGAGTCGTGGCACGGAAGATGTTCATGTAGTCCACGCAAAAACTAGGAATGACACAGTTGAGGTGCATATATAATATTATGTAACGGTAGTAGCAAGTTCCTTCATGTGCCACAGATAAAATCAAGACATTACATCGTGATCATATAGAATCTTGTCAGTCATGGAAAAGAACATCTGGAGTCTCGTGGGAGCACATTTTTCAGCACCTTTCAGCAGAAATGTCAATCGTGGAGAATTCGGCGTTGCCGTCACGACAACCTCTTCAAAGAAAAATACTGCGAGCTACTTTGAGAAACTTGACAGAAAGACTCATTCATTGGAGAAGAACAAGTCCAAGAAAGGGGCAACAGAAAGTAGCTGTTACGGAGAATTGGTGGATCAGCAATGTCAAAAGATATCGCGAGAGAAATTGTTGCCATGGCCAAAATTGATCATCCTTCTTCCAATTTGGAGCTCCACGTTATTTCCTGTGGATCGATTGTTGTTTTCAAAATTTTCATGGATATTGAAGGAGGACGGCCTGTCTGGGTGATTACCAAGGGTGGTACCCATGATGCGGAGAGAGCCGTCTTTGATGCTTCCAATGTCAATGCAGTCATTGCATTGATCTTGGGCCGAAGAATGCATACTAACAATACTTACTTATGCGCATACTTCAAGAATGGTTCTGCTTCATCTGGAACTATCGCCGAATGGTTGCTTGGGACATCTGATTCACAGTCAGACCCTTCAAACAGATCCACTGTACTGGAAGCCCTGTCGGTCCTTCGGACGTCCCCGTAGACCTATTATAAAATATGTAAAACAGCCAAACTATTACTGTTGAATTTATGCCAGAGTCTCGTCGACGAATTTCTTGAAGGCATCGACGGTGCGTACTTCTGATTCGTACTTGACGACAGTTCCATCGGGCTTGACCACGTTGACAGTGGGGAAGGACTTGGTGTTCAAGTTGGCCTGGACGAATTCACGTTCTTCGTCTCCGCGGAAGCTGTAAATGTCGATCTCTCCACCGTATTTCTCGGCAAAAGATTCGAATTCGTCCTCCATCTTTTGTGAGTATTGGCACCAAGGAGCGTACACCACCACGACGGAAGGCTTGCCAGCATCCTTCACTTGAATGGCAGCATCGACCGACTCGATTTTCTTGACCTTGGATTTGTCGGATTCCCACAAGTCACGGTCCCAGGTCTTTTCCGCACCACTCACGTGGATACCGCACTCCGTCTTGGTGGAACCATCGGCATTGGCCAATCCCACAAAACGTCCCTTGCGTTCACTGGCATAATCCAACCACTGTGTCTTGTCGCCTTCAAACTTGAAATCGACAAATCGGACCGACCCATCTTCCGGGATGGGGATGGTGTCCTTGGCGTCACCAATGGAGGGGTATCCCTTGGCGTGAAGCGGATGGTGAGGGACCTTGTACTTTGCGATGTAATCAAAGGTGTCTTCCAATGTCCAGTACGCGAGAGGGTTGCACTTGGCCAGACCTCCTCCGATAGGTGCATTCTCAAACAAGTCGATCCAGGCTCGTTCAAATCCTTGCCATCGGGTGCGGCCGTTGATCATACAATCGGTCTTGAGAGTTTTGAGGCCACGTTGGAAGGGCTCGACCTTGCAGACGCGATCGTATTCCTCGATGTTTTCCTTCCACAGATCGGCACCGTACCTCTTGTCAAAGGCGGCCTTGTCGCCAACTGGAATGCCCTCGGCACAAAAAACTTCGGCTTTGAAGTCGTAAAACTCTTCAATTTCTTTCAGAAATTCCATAGTTTCAGGAAATAGATGAAAGGTATCTACGACCATGATTTTGCATTTGCCATCCTTGATGTATCCCAAGCGATGCAACAGGTGGGTAATGACGACATCTCCGGCAATCATGGCGTTGGGGAAGACGGCGTTGCCATAATTCTCGCAGGAGATCTTCAAGGCGTACATGGCCTGTTCTTCCAAATGCTTCAAACGCATTTCTTTGGATTCGGCAATGAACTGTTCTTGATCAAAAGTGACTTTGTCTTGGGCGGCAACTTGCAAAGCGCTGTTGGTGCGAACAGAAGCTGCGGGTGATGCCGGAGGAGCAACGAAGGCGGCAGTCAAAGTGACGCCACCATAGATAGCAGAGAGTGCAAAGAAAGCAAACTTCATGGTGACGGGAGATGTAAAATACTGTAGATGATGGAAGATTATTAATGGGTGGACGACCAACTATTACTTCTACTAGTATAATATCAGCAGCGAAAGTAACTTGGAACGATGTGAATTTGCAAACGACAGTCGCGACAAGATCCGATCTTTTTTGTTTTTGTTTGGTCGACGACGATCGACGACCACTCAAAAGAGATGAAGAGATTGGCGGGCAAACGTGGTCTCCTTCGATGCGGCGCGAAGAGTTGTCACAATTATCTTTGTCAGGGTTTCGAAAGTTTGTGTCCGTCCAGAGAATATGTCGAGGTCGACTGTTCGATGGTTTCGTTCGCCCAATGTTCTCACAGTAGAAGGGCGTGGAATCCGAAACTACGAGCTCCGAAAGCGTCTGTTTGTATGCCCAAGTTCAACATTCGTCACAAACATACTGCCAACAAAAAAATCGACCACCGTTCAAGGAAAAAGAGCAGAAACCAGTCGGTTGCAATTCTACACGACGTCTTCTTCGTCTTCTTCTTCTTGTGAATTGAGGCCTGTGAGATTCAATCTTTCCTTCCCTCTCTCGAGTTGTGTCTTTCAACTCATGACTCGCGATTTCCCTACTGTCGATTAGAAAATTCTATCATCTACGGCAGTAGTATTGATCAGATTCTATTGTTGACCAACGATACTATCTGCATTGTCAAGTGTGGCTGTACCTACTGCGAACATACTACGTAACAGGTCGAGTCCCGGAGAGAGGAGGAACCATGCCCAAATAGGAGAATTTGCAACTGAGATTTTTTCGAATGATGTCGTCGTCCCAAAGGGCCAAACAAACTCCAGTCAAAAATAATAAATAATCCCTGGCAGATGCGTCATTTTTTGATGTTGAATTGACACATCACTCATCTGGAAATCACATCACCGAAACATGATGAAGAAGCAACAGAGTGTTGACGACGAGAATGGCAAATTGGCTGTTGAAAGTTCCCTGTCTGTGGAAATGCAGCATGGTCATCATACCTCTAGTACTCATCAACAGCAACAACAACAAGAAGAGAAAGAAGAACTTGCCAACGCCAACTGCGACGAGGAGTATTGGCCGACGATGGCTCATCCGACGACCCAACATGAAGTTCACACTATTGATTTTGGAAATTCGGTCGGAGTGTTAAAGTATAAGAGTATATCCAGTGACGCCATGACTCCGTTGGACATGACGTACCATTCGCAACAGGAATTGGACGAGTTTTATGACGGCACGGGACATTTGTTGTGGCTAGCGGCGATAACGTTGGCACACCTCCTGGCGTATCGCGTCGAATCGCTACAACCGTACTTGCCGGAGTTCGTCGAAACGTCGGAAACTGTCAATATTTGCGAGTTGGGTTGTGGGACCGGAGGTGGCGGCATGGCCCTGATCCTATTTCATTGCCTTCGAAAACAACAACAACAACGACAACAACGAGAGCAGAGCACATTGATACCCAAATTCCATGTCGTCTTTACCGACAATGACGCCGAAAGTTTGGAACTTTGTCGATCGAATTGCGAGCTCAATGGGATCGACCCACGACTGTATTCTCAAAAAATGTTGTGGTGGGGACGAGAGCATCTTTCATACGATGATGACGGTGGTGGTGATTATGATGATGGCAACGATCATTCTTCTATGCTCCTACGGGCAAACTCCTTCCACACTGTCCTTGCCACTGATGTGGTCTATGATTTGAAATTGATTCGACCCTTGTTGGAGACGGCTTATCACTTGTTGAAAAAAGATGATACAACGAGCTACTTTATCTTGTCCCATGTCCCCCGTTTTTGTATACCGAAACCAGACGGTGCGGAGATAGACACAACGTCGGACGAAACGAGCCTTCCGGGAGATGGGGATAATTTTTTCAATGATACGAGACCTTTTGTGGCACTGGAAGAGTACATCGTAGCACAGGCCGCGTTGATGGGATTGATTCTAGTGGAAACGATTCGGCCTGCCAAAGAACTCGTCAATCGAATTCCACTAGCAAGTTATGACGACAATCTCGAGAACTCCGATGTTACGCAACACCTTACGATACATGCAATCGAGGAAGCCCATGCTGTCGTCCTTATCTTTTCTGCTTTACCTTCCAAAAAGTTGGTTTAAGGAAGTACTGTAGCATTAAAAATAGTATAGTGCGGCAGTTTGTGTGGTAGCTAGCCAGTGCGAGAGCAATCTTTCTTCGTCTGGAGTAGACGCTTAAAACTACTACTACTCCGAGTACGTGAATAAAATGTAACACCACGAGGGTATCATACATACGTCGTAGCAAGAACTGATCTAATCGTTTGCAGTCTAATGAGTCCATTGGCAAGGGCATCCGACAAACTGTTCCTTGCATCAGGCCACAGAACGAACCGCTGGCATCGGAAGGGATGATGTGATAGATAGAGATGACAAGGAGCGTTTACTTCACATCCCTGCATAATATACTCCAGTTTTTGTAAATGCTTTTGTGTTCGGTTCTGCTTATTGTTTTGTTGTTGTAGGCTCTGTGACTGTGTCATGGAGGAACGAAAAGAATTGTTGTGTGCTACCAACACCAACGACGCCGCGTTGAATGCTTTGTTCCAAAAGGTCGCGACACTGGTTCGAGAGTCTCATCCTTCCGACGATAACAATAACGACCACGATGACCAGCGAAATAAAAACAACAACGACGAAAAACTGCGCCTATATGGCTTGTACAAGTTTATCCAGGAGGGTCCCTGTGACAACCAGAAGGAAGCGACACCTTCCATACTGCAACCAGTGGCACGTGCGAAATTTGTGGCCTGGAAGGAGTGTTCAGCACGCACGACGAGTCGGTCTGATGCAATGATAGAGTACATTGAAACGGTGTCGTCGAGGAAAGATCGGCTGGGACAAGATTGTAGAATGTTATGGAACGAATTCCAACAGGCAAAGTCGACAGCCGTGTATATGGAAGGAAAAACAAGCAACAATTTCACCACAAAGGAGGCAACAAGCTCCTTCACGACGCCCGACGAGTCGGTGTCATTCGACGAGAACAACAAGTCATATGAAGCAGAGGATTGCATTTCCCCTCCCGAGCTCAAAATTCTATCCCCACACCGCAAGGGCTGGGGTGAGAGGTGCTTGCGTTATCTCGGCGGCCAGCCACTGATTCCCCGTGGACGGCTGGATATTTCCAACGCTGACTTGTGGTTTGCGATTCGGCAATGCCTGACTATGCGGCAATCCAAGATGGAACATGACACGTTGAAACGCCAGATTGCCACTGTTTGGAGTCAGTCCACAAACCAACCATCCGAGTCGGTCGTGGTAGGATTGTCGGTCCGGTCTCTCTTTGATGTGTACCTTACAATGAAGGTGTATCCGGAAGACTCGGAACTCATCGTGGTGCCACCAATCTCCGTTCCTGGGATGATGCAAGTGGCTAAGCACCATAATCTTCGTATTGTTCCTGTTGACATTGACAAGGGAAATGGACAGTGGGTCGATGTCAACTCTGTTCGATCCAAGATATCCAAAAGAACTGTTGCTGTCATGATCGTTCACCCGTTTGGCATGGTAACAGTCGACAACGACAAGTTTGCACAGCTTCGATCGATAGCGGATACTCATGGGCTTGAAATTTGGGAGGATTGTGCCGAATGTTTCACAGGACTAGGACAATCGTCGGAACACTCTTGCTATCTCGGAAACCAACAATACGCTGACGTACGCTACTTTTCATTTGGCAACATCAAGACTGCCACGGCGTTGGGAGGGGGGCTTGCTATTCTAAGAGATCTACAAACTGCCAAGGAGATGGTTAGTTTACAATATTCATTTCTTGCAACGCAACAAACGTCCGTTGAATTCTTTTGCCGGGTACTGTTGGCACTCTTTCTCAATTTCATTGCCGACTCGCCGGTTCGTGTTGGACTGTTAGCATTATCCTGCCGTTTTTGCGGCCTCAACTTTGATTCTGTAGTCACTCATGCAGTACGAGGATTCCGCGTATCTACCACCAAATACCGTACGGAACACAATCGATTGATACGTCAAATCCGGTCACGTCCCTCCAGCGCACTGCTTGCTCTTTTAAAAAGGAGGTTGGAGCAGTCCTCGACAGTTGCATCATCCATACAAGAGAGAGTACTCAGATGCCGTCGTTTCGAGTGTTTGCTGAAACAACATATCCCTGCTGTCGATGTTCCCTTATTGGACACGTACCAGAACACTTTTTGGGCCTTTCCAATCTGTTTCACAGAGCGAAAGTCCATCAGCGATATGATGAAGGATCTCGGGTTTGACGTTACCACCGGCGCTTCTCAACTATGTTCTCTCTCAGAGTATGCCGACGACTTGGATGGTAGGAGGAGCTGTCCCGACACTGACAGACTTATGGACTCTGTCCTGTACATTCCCATACCGAGTCAAGTGATTCCAGATGTGACCATGTCAGATCTTACAATTGCCTTGAAATATGCAACGAAGAACGCTTCTTCGTCGCCAAGAAATGTAAACGGAAGCAAAAACGTCAATATAACTTCATGGGGAATCATTGTGGCAATATTGTGCACACTCACCGTTTTGACGCCCCATTCTATTGTATCTTTCGTCCAGCTTGCGTTTTCTGTTCTGCTCCTTCAGCGTACAGTCGAGGTGATATTGTTGAAGACAACAGCCGCATTTTACTTGAAGGAGTCGACAGCATTTATTGAAAATTGTGATATGCTTGAGGGCCGTCTAAAGAATTCCCCTCACCAACACATTCTTTCCAGCATCAGCGCCCTACATGTTTGTGGCAGCCAAGGAGATTCGAAGAGAAGCGTGATATTGACGGGGGCTACTGGGCTGGTAGGATCATCTCTGCTGAGAGACTTGTTACAATATAGAGATACTCTCTCATTGAAACATGTCTATCTCATATGTCGCAGCAAAGGAAGTTTATCTGCGCAAGAAAGAATCAAAAAGCTTCTGTCATCCTTTGATTTTTTACCGAGGACTGTGATTGAAGGCATGATCCATGCTGTCGAAGGAGATGTATCTGAGGAGAATGCTGGATTGTCACCAATGAACTTATCGACTCTTGTCCATGATTGCTCAATATCCCACGTATTTCACTGTGCTGCGTCTGTCAGTTTTACCCAGGAGCTATCAGAAGCTGCTCGGTCGAACATCGCTTCCGCTCTGAATATGCAGTCCCTCACTGCAAGATTGAAGAACAAAAATGTACAATTTGTTCATATCAGCACATCTTTTGTACATGGTGATCTCACTGGCTCCATTGACAATCCACTTCCAGAGAGACTTTTTGACTTTGGATGCTTTGATCCAACGGAAATTTTTGAATCGATGTTGACTACGCAATTTTACGCAAGCAAAGCAATGACGGAACTGGGATTCCACAATAGCTATTCTTTCAGCAAAAGCGTTTGTGAGCATCTTCTTGCCCGACAAAGCTCTGTGAAGACAGTGATTATTCGCCCCTGTATAGTGGGACCGGCGGCAGAGGCCCCTTTTGAAGGTTGGGCCGGAGATAAGCCTTCTACCATCGTTGCTGGCCCATGTCTACATTTGAGTCATCAATGGAACATCTGGTTCCTGGGACGTCAACATGTTTCATGCATTCCTGTAGATGTCTTGGCGCGCTATATTCTTGCAAAATCGTTTGATGCTCAACCAACAGCCGACTCAACCGGGAATGACGCGGCGTCTTCGGATGGAAGTTTCGAACATGTAAGTCGGATCAGTGATCCCTTATCAGACTTCGGAGAGCAATCTTCTTCAGCGTCGTCATCGGATGGCAATTGTCACCACCTTCAAATTTTCAACGCAGCTTGGTCGACGAATGACAGCAAGTCTGGTGTGTTTACTTGGCTTGAATTCAGTGTCGCTTATCTTCATCTCGGATCTGTGCTTGGATATTTCAGTCGAATGAGTGCATTACTACAGCTATTCGTATCAGCACAAGTGATGCCGTGGCTCCTTCGAGACAACCACAACTTTTTCCCCTTGCTGCACAAGACGTTTATAAGATCGCCATTAGAAAGCTACGTCTCCATATGCGCCCGCATTGGATTCTCATGCCACAGGGTCTCAAAACTTCTATCATTTCTTGACCTGCCAATCCTCTTCTTTCCTTTTATGCGGAAAAACTTCTACTTTGCATCAGAGCTTATTGCGCCGAAATGTTTTGATGCACAACGTTACAGCTTTTCTTGTGGAGTCGCAGCCCACAGATTCATCGCATCAAAGAGCGAAAGGACGAAACCTTTATATCAAAGCATCTCCTGCCTTTGTGTTGGTGGAGCAGATCACAAATTTGGAAGACCGCTTCTATCATGGGCGTTCGCACAGCCGAATGGCTCGATTCTCGTTAGAATTGCTGCAGCTTTGTTTGGCTTGCTTCTTCGAAATGTTGCTTCTATAGTGACAGTTGACGTCACCTCTTTCCGAATGCATGTTCAAGCAGCAAGGAAGTGCGGCAGAAACACAACTTTGGTTTTGGCCCCCACCCATCGCTCGTTTATGGATTTTGTTTTGTTGAGCTACGTCATTTTCTCTATCCCAGAACTTCAGATCGACATTCCCTTCATAATTGCATCGAATGAATTTGAGCGCCTCCCAATGATTGGTTGGTTGGCGCATCATTTGAGAGCATTCTACATCCAACGCGACAGGGAAACAATCGACTCGAAATTACCAAGTCGGCTAGGAGCGTTGAAAAAGGGATCCTCTGACGTTGTAATTGAAGTTTTCATCGAGGGGAAGCGAAGCAGAGATCGCCGTTTTGTTAGACCGAAGACCGGTTTTCTCAAGAGTTTAAAGGAATCAGGAGGCCACCATGTCATCGTACCCATCGCAATCAGTTATGAACGAATTCCAGAACAGGAAATATTGTCTGACGAGGCTTCGGGGGGAAACCGTCTTGGCCTGAATCTTTCCGGCATGATCTGCTGGTTATTCAAAGCAATCAACGGCAATGTCAATCTAGGAAAAATTCACATTGCGGCCAACAATCCCGTAACAATGGCCTCTGAAAGCATCTTGGACTTTGATGAATTGGTGACAGAAATTCAGGGTAAACAACAAGAACGAGTAGTGGTGTCCGATTATCACATTCTCGCCGCTGCAAAGTTTTTTTGTCTTTCTGGTGAGGAGATGAAAGGAGCTATGACGAATCTTGGGTGTAATTTCTGGCCCGATGTAGGACCGACATACCTTCCTGCGTTGCCCCATGATGCGTCGAGTCTTGTCTCCATTTTCTTACAATTTGGTCACTGCCTTGCCCCGTTGTTCGGCGAGGACCAAAAACAGATTGGGTTGTGGCTCAGTCGTTTGGCAGTGAAAAGCGAAGATCTTTCGCCGACCTTGGACCTTCCGACCGAAGTAGTGCGCAAAAGACTTGAACAGTACTTTGCCTCAGCGGATATGATTGTCAGTCAAAGCATTGCGACGTTGCAAGAACGCGGTTTTGAGGAGCCGTGTTTGGATCATGTTTTTCAGATCTGCCGGAGACTGAATTCTGATGATGTTCCTCTTCCGTTGCTGTATGCGGCTGCCTCTTTTAAAGTTCCCACGTTGCTCGAAGGTCCAGACTTAGACGAGCCACGCCTTTACCATGGTCTCCAAGGCCAGAGATGCAGCAGACACGAAAAACTTGGCTTTTGGGGCTTCGATGATTCTGCTTTTATCGCTAGATTAGACAGTGGAGGTCGTCGATACGTGACAATGAAAGGAAATCGCTACAGTTTGTGTGGAAAAAAGCTTTCACAGGTGCTCCCATTTATGGAAAAGGCCCTAGAGGTCAAAGTTGACCTCTCCCAAGAGTTTGGTCGTCCTCTCACTGTACAAGGGATGTGCCCGGAAACAGAATTATGTTCTGCAGATCAAGATCACCTTTCTTTGATGTTTGGGAAGCGAGTCACCTATTCGCTGGTTGAGAGAGCTCGACATGGCAGCGGCCATTCGCAAGAAGACGTTTTCCTTCTTCGATCTGGATCAAAAGGTCGAATTCCGGACGCTGTTGTATGGCCTAATTCTGAGGATGAGGTAATATCTCTCGTTAATGCCGCTCATACTTCTGGCTGGTGTTTGATTCCCTACGGCGGAGGGACGAACGTCACGAGCGCTACAAGGTGTCCCAGTAAAGAGAAAGAACCCCGCCCTATCCTCTCAGTGGATATGACTTTTATGAGTCGCATTATCTGGGTGAATGAAGAAGATGGACTTGCACATGTGGAATCCGGCATCGTTGGTCGTGATTTGATGGAAAAGCTTGAGGAGAGAGGCTACACAATTGGCCACGAGCCTGATAGTATCGAGTTTAGTACACTTGGAGGTTGGATCGCGACGAAAGCCAGCGGTATGAAACGGAGCAAGTACGGAAATATCGAAGACATTGTCTTGTCCATTCGCTTTGTAGGTCCCAACGGCGTCCTTTGGAAAGGTAATTACGATGATGGGAATGCAGCGCCAGGCAGAGAGTCAGAGGGAATGGACGTTCGTTGTCTCGCCGTGGGATCGGAAGGCTGCCTTGGCATCATTACTAGTGCTGTGGTACGGATTTGGCCCTTGCCAGAACTTAAACAATATGACAGTGTCCTGTTTCCCTCCTTTCAAGATGGTCTACCATTTATGCGAGCACTTTCGAGGCAACCGTTGACGATGCCAGCATGCGTACGTCTCTTAGACAATGCCCACTTTCGTCTTGGCCAAGCCTTGCGACCAGACGAAGGATCCTGGTTCCAGGCAGTCACACAAGTGGTCACCAAGATAGCGGCGAAGACATTACTTCCAGGGACTTATGAACCAGACTCGGTTGTGTGCGCAACTATTTGCTATGAGGGAACATCTATTGAGGTAAAACAGCAAATTCGAGCTGTCAAGGCATTGTCCCGTCAATATAGCGGTTGGATGCTCGGTCCCAAGATTGGAAAGGCTGGGTATGAATTGACGTTTATGATTGCCTATTTGCGTGATTTTGCCATGACATACCACATTTTGGGAGAGTCATTCGAGACCTTCGCACCCTGGTCCAAGATTGAGGTGTTGATTGCTGCAACCAAAGCGCGAATCCAGGTCGAACACTCCAAGCGACTTCTTCCCGGCAAGCCGTTTGTAGGGTGTCGCGTAACACAACTTTACCATGAGGGAGCGTGCTTGTATTTTTATTTGTGCATGAGTTTTGCGGGCGTCAGAAACGCCAGTCATGCGTTTGCAGAATTAGAGCGAGCAGCAAGAGAGGAAATATTGAAACACGGCGGATCATTGAGCCACCATCATGGTCTCGGAAAGTTGCGGTCGTCTTTTTTGCAGGATAGGACATCATCAGCTTTTCGGTGTGCTGCAGTATCAATCAAAGATGCTCTAGACAAGGACAATGTATTTGGAGCGAGAAATGGTCTTTTTGTTGCGGGCAGTGATGAAACATGATAGATGGAGAAAACTAGCTAGTAGTCTACAGGAGTAGGTTTCCTTGCTTTCAAGTACGATTAGAAGCCCCGGCGGGGCGAGCGTCGAGTTCCGGCGTGCGGCTTGATTTCATCTGTTTATGGTTGGGGCTAGGGTGAGTTGCTTGAAAAGGTCTCAAGACGGGGATTGTGAAAGTTGAATGAAAACATTGATAGTAAGATAGTCTTAGTACTACAGTGTAGGAGGGGATTGTGAAAGCTGAATGACAGTTCGTGGTCTTTTCCTTTGAGAGGTAATTGCAGTTGAAGCAGGACGTTTAGAATGGTTCGTTTCGTTGTTCTTAGTATGGGTTGTTGTGCCATGAAATATTTTGATGAAGAAATTTACAGACATTTTTTAATGGGTGAGGATAAAAATTGAAAATCCAGGATTGTTCGCAGTTGATTTGGAGAATGTGATTGCCAGTGGTAGAGTACATTCTTGGAGGGTACACCAGAATGAGTGTAATAAACCTGACTTTGGATGCTTTGGTGATTTGGATGGATGGACATATGCAGTGGAAGAACAAGTAAGAAAGACTCTTCATGCCCCTTTCTTGTTGTGGATTAGGGGTTGGAATGATGTTATAAGAGATTTGGGTACAACAGAAGGCAGAAAACGTTACGAAAGGAAGTTTGCAAATATGTTGATAGGGCGATGGTCTACATATGTCGTATATGTTTGGTATGAAAATGACAAGTATCAAAAGAAGGCTTTTGAGTTCATAATTTGTGCATTCATTGAACAACTTTATAAACAGGCTGAGGGAAATGTGGATGGAAGTGGCAAAATTGGAGTTACTTTTCCAAAGAGAATAAAAACTGAACAATATTAGACGAAAAATTGGACAAGTAAACAACAATAAACAACTGATTGGTTTCCTTTCAGGTGCAGGAGGAACTGGAAAAAATCACGTAATAAAACAGTGTGCCAATATTCACAAAAAATGTTTGAAGCAGTGGGAGTGACTTTTGACAAGCGAACTATTGTTGTGAGGGCATTAACAGGTGCAGCTGCTGTTTCCATTAATGGACAATCATCGATTTGATAGGGATCCACAGTGGGGAAAATTGTTAGCGAGGTTTCGTAAGCTTGGTCGGATTACTGAAGATGTTGCTGTTATCAATACAAGGGTAGTCGGAGCGACAAATGGTCCATTGGAGAAAAGAATTCCTCCAGATGCTGTTTATGCAACAGAAACAAATGTTGATAGAATGACTATTAATGATGCCATATTTGCTAAGCATCTAAAGGAAATGCATTCCAAAGATCAAAATGTACAACCTCCAATGCATACATTATGTGTCAAAGCAGGTACCTTGAGATTTCACATGAGAGGAACTCAAAATGAATATCATCCAATGCAGGCAGAGGATATTATAATCTATGCAGCAGTGGGAGAAGCTCATTTACAAGACAAATCCAACAAGTACCATGACCCATTGTTGAAATTGTATTACGGACGTCCACTATGTATAAAGCAATGTTTGAATTCAGAGGAGTGAGATTGAAAGCAGGTGTCTCCAAAACTGAATTTGAAACCATTGTTATGGATGGCTATTACGTGAATTGTGTATCCGTTATACAAGTGGACTCATTACTAGTCAACATGTTAGATGGCAAGGGAGCTTCAGATCAATAAGCTTTCACTGAACTGAAAGCCAAAGTCATATATGCATCAGCAAAGTTTCATGTCCCTCGTACTGGACTCATTGCAAGAAATTGTACGACAACTAAAAGACGTATCAGTTTCGAACAGTTTCGTGTAGGCTGTGGCAATGCCAGAACTGTTCACAAGTTGCAAGGGAGATCTTTCAAGCACCTTTTTGTGAGTACATGGGACTATACTGACAATTGGATTTATGTATGTTTGTTACGTTGTACAATTATGAATGGACTGTTTCTGCGTATGCCATTGAATCCAAGTAAAACAAGAGGCATGTCAGAAGAGGGGGAACTCTTAATTACTACTGGAGTAGCATTCTTAACTACTAGTAAACACTAGCACTGTTGTGATTGGCTAAGCGGAAGGATCGAGAAAGCCAACAGAGCGTTAGTTTCGCCGTTACTTTTTCCTAAGTAAATCAATGCTCCATACAGCAATGAATATATATTATAATGTCATCAAAGTTTTGTCTGTCTTTCTTTCACCAGTCGCACCATTGACTGCGCAAGTACTTCGTAGTAAAAATGTCAGTATGCTGCGGTGCACCGCACTACATCCACCTACCGTATGTCATCATCAGCGTATGCTGTTTTTTTGTGAGCCTTTATTATTTTATGTTATTAACCATTACCAAATGAGGACATCGTTCTCATATCGATTTTGCCCCATCGACCTACCTATTCACCACAGTAACAGGTGCAGCAACAGAAGTACCACAGCTACAGCAACAGAAGCTGGAGAAGTGGTGATGATAGAAAAACAGCTTTTGCACGACTAAATCAGAAAGTACTGTTGTAGAGGATAACAACAATTCTCATTAGTAACATCCGAAACTTTGACATTGGTAGAAACCGCAGCCAGAATTGTTATGATCCTAGTTTCACGAATGGTGCAAATGATGTAGTATGGGGAGGCAAGTGAATGGTAAGAACATATAGGCAGTGTCGCAACATAGCACATTGTTGTTGATGTTATTGCTGCTCCAACGAACTTCCACGTTGGTTTTATTGCTGTCCTGGAAACCCGTCAGAGAACATTGTTGTTGTGTTGGTTCTCACTCGCAAAATGACATGATTGTTGCGACAGTCGACATATCACATCATCCGTTGATGTCACATCATCATGCAGTCCTTGCCACAATATACAATATCATCGGTACATCCGCCATGGCCATGTGCCGTCAGCATGTTAGACAACATGATGGTTAGGACAATATGGTTGGTTGCTACAGTCGACAGTCGACCGTCAACAAGGCAGTAGTACAATGCGCTGTTGCAACAAGAAAGAAACGGCAACGCCACAACACAGCGGGTGGGACTGTTCAATCACAAATAGATACACAACGCGACAAAGAGCTGCACATTGTCATGGTACATGATGCGTATTCTAACAACAACTTGCTACGGTAGTTCAAAACGTCGATCGCATTGTGTGTGTTACTAAGTCGTAGGCGTGAAAATGTTGTGACTCTCATGAGTAATAACCAGACGATGATGTTCCAATGCTTAACTGTAAAAAAAATGAATGCGATGTTGCAAGGTTGATTGACTGTGCGCAATGTACTACGTACTACGTAGTAGCAGTTGACAAAATTTGAAACTGCATAGACTGTGAGATTCAAATTTTCCGGCTGGAAGCACATGCATTGTTGTTAAATATTATTAACCGTAAAATAACCATTTGGTGAAGTTGGGCATGCCATCGAAGCAAAATGGTCTGGCCCTGGTCGGGTGCTAGTACTTTTAGTAATTAAGAGTTCCCCCCCCAGAAGAGGTAAAACTTTTCATGAAGAGTATGCAGGATATCAAGCAACCGAAACATGAGTACCTTCATGGAGATGATCTTTAGAAAACCAATACAACATAAGAAGAAGAGTAGTGGAAAAATAATAAATTAATGAAATAGAAGAAGAATAGAATACTTCGTACTATACTTCGTAGTAAATTAATGAAAGGTACCTTAGCTTACAGTTAATACGAATACGAGGTAAAAGGTAAAAGGAACATAATCATCGAAATAAAAGGGAGTATCAAGTAATCTAGTCAAAATAATGGTTTCGGTAGACTACCGTAGTGGCAAGACTTACGGTACGTTACCATACCTACCTACCGGTAGTCTGCTCCAGTACTACCGTTCGTATGCTGCCTACTGTTCGGTAACCTGTAAGTTCGAACTGCAAGTTGTTGTACCCTCGTGACTACTCCTGTACTCGTAGTACGTACGGTAGTGCGGTACTAGAATAGGAGGGCAATAAATTTTACTACTACTACTATGCTACCATCCTAACGGTTCCTATGATTGCCGTGCCGTGATACGGTACTTCCGCCCAGTTAATTGCGTGTGTAAAAAACTCCGAATAACAATCGTAAAGACGTTCGGAGTCCGGACGTCTGCATTACGTACGTACCTTTGCCGATAGTTGTACTCCGAGTGGTGCCGCAGTCCGATGATCCCCCATTTGTCCCCAGAAAAAGAATGTTGATGATCCTACGTAATAATCATGATGTTTGTTGGTGTGCTAATACAGCCCAACTGATCGAATGTCTTTGAAGACATATCTCGACTTAAAGATTCTTTAGGCCTTAGACCGAAATCATCTTGCAAGCATCGAAGAACCCTTCGTCGCTTCCGGGTATCTTGCAGTTGCACTTTTCGGTGAATCTGACGAACAAGGAGAGCCCTCGGGAGGCAAGAGGATGCTTTAGAAAATCACCCCCATTTTTACTCGATACCCCCTTTATAAATTCAGCGATCCAAGCGATGTTAGCCGTTGCTACCTCGCTGGTACCCCCTTTAGCGAATCCCTCAAATTTTCCGTCCATGTGCTTTCGCAGAAACTCCCTTACGTATTCATACTCAACCATTCAACTTCCACGATCTCTTAGGGCTGCCATCAACAACTTTTCTGACGTATGTCATCACGCCCGCCACATCACTGCCGTAGATAATGAAGATACTTTACAAGAACCTATCCCTTGCTTTTCAGCGAGAGCGTAAGCGAAAAATTGCATCCCTGGCGGAACCGGGTACGCAGTTATGATCATTCATCGAAAGCGACAAAAGGATCTATCCGACACCAACAAAGTACGGTACCCTCTGTCTTTCACACCACCCATCATTCACCACAACATCTTCACAATCTTTTGCATTGTACTCTTCCACTACAACTACTTATTCGTGCTCCAACAATAATACCGAAGGACTTCCCTTGGACTACCTGTTTATCTCTCGATAAATCAACATGACTTCTCGCAACAACTTGTTTTTCATTGTTTCGTTGGTGTTGGTCGTATGTGGAGCGATTGCGTTTCAATCCCAGCAACGTAACAGCTGTAGTCGACCCGCGAATGCCTTTCGGCGACCCGGAGCAGCGCTATTAGCGAATACATGGGGCTTTGCTAGTTGCAATGTTGGAACAGCAACAAGGCAAGCAACGTCTTCCCTTGCGGCCGGTTCCGCCACCTTGGAGAAGGAATCCATCCGAACGGTCGGTCCTGCCGTATTGGACAGACCCGCCACTCAAGGAAACGATGATATTGTCAAGGAGCGTGTAAGAGAGGGAGGGGAGGCATGGGAAGTCCGTATTTATAATGATGGCATGAATACACGAGAACACGTGGCGCGTTCGCTAGTACAAATTACTGGCATGACCGAGATGACTGCCTATCAAACCATGATGCAGGCGCACCAAAATGGAATTGCCAGTGTAGGGCGATTTTGTTTTGAAATCGCCGAAATGTACAATGAAGGTCTGCGAAAACAAGGCATCATCTCGGATATTGTACCGGTGGATGAAGACAGCTAAGAACACAACCGAAAGGTTCGGTGCGGGGCTGTGACATGTTGGAGACCAACCGATGTGCACCCGTGGACTACTACTATTTTTTATTGCTCCAGGACTGCACGACAATTTGAGTTTGATGTATTAGAGTGCAAGCCAAAAAGTCACGCACCTGGATCTCATCGGAAGCTTATGGATGGAGAGTAAGGAGTCGAGGAAGAATAGCAATATTTTAGGATCTTCGTGACTTGTCGGAAGATGGGGTGACGATTGCGTACATACGTACGAGGTACAATTCCTGTGCGTCGTTGTCGTCTTGTCATTCTTGTGTTTCGTTCCGGCACTTCATGAGGGCGCTGCAGCATTATTATGATAGATTTGTACATTGTAAATTATTGATTACTACTACGTTTGCATACACACACGACTTTACTAAAGAAACGTTGGGACAACGTTATTTCTTTTTAGGGTTCAATCGCGGTGGTCAAAGGCACCCTGGAAATCAGTTTAGTCTCCGCTGACTAGCTTGAACATTTACCCCTACCACCTTAGGATTTGAAAGCCAAGATTGGACATGATAACAATTCTGAAGCAGATTTCTCGACTGTTAGCAACATTATATAGAGCCGTGACCACCACGATGTGTGAACAGCGAAGCAATCTACGAGCCACATACACCATCGTTTCGAGCAAAAGTAGGCGAGTCACTTTGGGGCAGTTCTAGTATTAGCAACGATCAAGATTCTCAAGAAGGTTGGTAGGGTTTCCTCTTTGTGCAAAGGAAGAGCGTCCAACTTTTTACTCGTAGGTACATACGTTGCGACGTTATCTATCACGAAGTATAACAGTACGTACGGTAGTTCGTACGTACTCCGTACGAACCTCTTCCGAGGGTAGTATCATACGGAGTACGACGTACAGAAAAAAAGCTCCATCCCTTGACGTGAGTGAAATTGTCACATTCGATCAAGTCGACTCCATCGTACCTGTTTCTTACGACCATCATGACACGATTCCTTTCCACTACTCCACTACTACGTACCAAGTCGTACGAGTCCATTATCAAGTACCGTGTATCATACCGTGGTATCATTTGCTCCTTGGCATTACGTTTAGTACTGTCGTACAGTACCTACGGTAGACTACCGTACATACCGTGCTCGGAGGGTACTGGTACCGGTACGGTAGTCTTCGGGAGTACGGTAGGGTACATAGTTTTAGCTATCTCTGTACGGTAGATAGCTGCAGAAGACATTGGTATCTTTTCAGACGGCGACGACACGACTTCTCGAAAGAACTCTTTGACTGTGAGTAATTTGATAACGAGAACCGACAGTATTTTAGTGTTTTTTATGACACCGTTCTTCCGTTTCAATCTTTCTGTCTCCCTACTACCGGTAGGTAGCTCTACCTAGTAGTGGTAATAGGTTCCCAAATCAACCAAGACACACGAACTCACACACAAATCAACATAAAATCACCACGCAAGCAAGTAAAAGCAAGCGAATTAGCCAAAAGCAGTCTCATCTAATCCACAGTCCCCAGCAATCCTTCTTCCAAGCCAAAGTCGTCATCACCATGGTCGCCGTCGCCCCCAACGTTATCGATGCTGCCACGCAGGCTATCACTAACCAAGGAACAAAGTTGACACCCAAACAACAAAAACGTTTGGAAGAGCAAAAGGCCCGTGAGGCTAAGAAAATGGCGAAGCGACAAGAAAAGGCCTTGCAACGGGAACGAAAGGCGACCGAAAAACAGCGCAAGGAAGAAGAACGAGCCCGCAAAATGGAAGAAATGCGCATGGAACAGGAGGGGAAGACGTACAAGGAAATGGAGGAAGAACAACGGCGTTTGGAGGAAGAGGAACTCTTCCGAAAGGAGTTTGGGATTATCGAGGACGAGAATTCGAAGACACCTCAGACACACGTCAAGAAGTCGGCCTTTGACAGCAACCGTTTGGGAGGCACCCACATGGCTTAAGAAAGAGTTATAACATCTTGATGCCGCATCAACGTTCACTAACAAAGAGAATGTTAGTGTCTATCATGTTAGTTCTGTCGCATTCGTTGCCAGAACCGATGGATGCTGCATCTAGATCCATAGTCACTTCAATTGCAATCGATTAGATTAATATTGTCTAGTATCTACGACTATCACATTCGAAGTCATTTTATATCGTATCCAGATCCATGTTTCTTGACGAAGACCACAAAGCTGAACACGGGGCTGATCGAAAAAGGAATACATGATAGCTCCCAAAGAAAGAGAAGTAATCAAATTCTGCGACGTTGTACTACTCATTGCAAGGTCTTCAAGCGAGCACTGGACAACGATTGCCACCACCAAGCTCTGTCTCCGACAGAACTTCCCTGTTACCTACTGTAAATCACAAATAAATTGTTGTCAGAAACTTGATGAGGCGTGCCATTATTTTCAAGCAGAATGAAACAAAAACAAATGGGAAGAGAACGAGAACCGTGTGGACAACACAACGTCATAAGCAGATCGACTACGACAACCTGGCGACACCACTCACCGTTTCTACCCCATCCAATATTCGTAATGATCGATTCAAGGACATCTACGTGGAAATTTTTATGGGTCTGATCTTTTTAAAATAAAGCTATTGCATGCTACAGGATCAAACTACTAGTAGTCGTACCCAACGTGAAAAATCGGCTTTGGATTACATGGAATGTCTCATTTCGGAAAGACCCGGTGCTAGTAAGCCGTTCAACAGTTCCGACCAAAAACACTGTACTAGGTGAGAGTATGACCCGTCAATGATCAGATCATGTAGGTTATTGACGACGAAGCCAAAAGAGATCAGAAACAAACGTGTAAATTGGAAACACCCGCATTAGGTGAAGAGTTGCTATTGCAACGAACCAATCAGTGAAAAGAATGGATCCGATTGCACAGACGTCTTGTTGTTGTGTTGCTAAAGGTTGGACTTGTGTTGATCACATCATTATTGGACATCATGGGTCTTGTGTTTGTCAAACCTCCAGTACGCGATTGCGACGGTAGTGATACAGTGTGATACACGAAGAATGTTGTTTCTTTTGCCTCCAAGAAACATTGTTCTGGGTGCGTTTTTTCGTTTGACTTCAGAGGCTTCTCAAAAGTATGTTTACAATATTAAGATGTAACGTCAGCGGAACAACAAGTCTGCTTGGTCTAGAGGTATGATTCCTGCTTTGGGTGCAGGAGGTCCCGGGTTCGATTCCCGGAGCAGACCTTTTTTTGCTTTCTCCTCGTTTTCCTGTTCTCATCGCAAAATAATCATCTTTCACAGTCAATTGTTGGCCACGATTCCTATTGCCGCCCTTCCCCCCATCTTTCAATGGTTTCATCAGCATGGACGACGGCCAATGTTCTTTTTTCCAAAAAAGTGGAAAGGCATCATCATAATATTATATTGGACAACATTTGACTGTGGAAACAGGCACAACATCATAATCTTTCAATTGTTGGCCACAATTCCTTTTGCCGCCCTCTCTTCCCCTCTTCTATCATGTGGAAAATCCAAGAGCTGAGGCGTGTACACTGTCCAAGAAAAAGATGACGGAAGACGAACCTTCTTCCAAACTACAGTGGAAGACTTTTTCAAGATGCCCTATGGCGATACCAACAAAATCATCCTGGACAACAACGACCCCAACTGTCGCTTATCGGCTCACCAAATCTTGACAGCACGTTTCCAATTCCAACGAATTGAAACATTCCTGGACGGTGAGATCGTGCTCTTCCTGGACAGGAGCCAATTACATGAGGTGATTCTCCAAAGGCCAGTGTGCATGGCAAGTACTTCCAAAAGGGTAATTTCGGATGAGCTACGGTGGAAATGTGGACCACTGTGTCTACCTTGTGCAACATTGGACGATTAGTTCGAGGTGGACAGGTATTGACTCCCCAAGACCGATTTTCGAATCCTGTCAACGTCATGCTGGCCTTTCCTATCATTGTTCGTAGATACCACTGATACCACTTTGGACTCCAGCAAGCTGCCGCATTCTACCGCGAATTTGTTTCGCCCGAGACCACCAACGCTCTCCTATACAACGCTCTCCTATACAATGGATTGCCCCATTCAAAAGCAAATTGCTCCAGTGGCGAAACGATTGCGTCGAAAGTACGTTGAAGCTTGTAGACTGAAACTTCAAGACAAATGAAACAGGGGAGAGAAAGTTCAACTCAGTGACCTCTGTATCATGAGTCGAGCTCACAGTATGACTTCCCAGCAACTTGATAATATTGTAGAAGAAGATTTGTGCGATAAATTGATATAGCTCATTGATTCTTATCCCAGAAGCCGTTTTAATAACTTCCGGAACTTTTGGAAGACGCATCTTTACAATCCATGAAGGCGGCATGACCTGCTTGAAATATGGGATGCCAAGGCTGCCAATGTGGGAAATAGAACAACCGGCCTCAACAAGGCAGCCACTAGATTGGATGTTAGGTGCAATGATCAGCGTCTGGCAAATCTTTTGAGGGCTCATTAACCCAAAAATGGAATATATATTGGCAAGATATTTTGGATCAAGGAACATCAAAATGTCATGACACGTCCAGCTGATGGAACTCCTTCCGCACACATATCCATCCATCTCCTTCCCAGATGAGTACTTTGTCTACGACGATTTCAGCTTGGAAGGACGACCCTAACGCTTCAAAAGTCGAGTGCGGCAGGATACCTGTCATAATACACCGTCCAGGCAGTCCGATATTCGCGTTTTCAATTAAAGACGTACAAGCTTTACCAAGGGGCACACAAGCGGTGTGTTGTTTTGTGTGAAGGGTACACCATCGTCTATATAGAGGTTGCAAAGATCGCAGACATCCTCCTGGTAGACGTTCCAGAAATTATACCGCTAGACCAATACAGTTCCTTCTGAAGAAGATAACCCCTTGCTATATGGTCCAACGATTGTGTAGTCTGCTTTGCCAGAGCAGATAGCAAGACTATCCAGGAATGAACAGAAAGGAAATGCGGCGCAAAATACTATTGATGTTGTCTCGGTATGGATGCCCCCAATGTGACAAAGGACAGGGTGTCTCCGTTTGTTGAGAATGCGGGATGTTTCTTATCACCAAAGGTACTACTAGCTAGTAGTACATTCAATATAAGAAACATCCAGTAGTAGCAAGGATCTGCTTCCTCTCTACTCTAGTAGAGGGTTCCATTCACAGCAGAAAATTGAAACCTACTACCACGTCAGGACGTAAGCAAGAAGTGGCTACTCCTTTGGTGCGTTTTTGAATCTTCTGCCAGCTACTTTAGAGCAAATGACTCCTGTCGTATTCAGAAGAACAATAATCATACATATTGAGCGAGCAATGGATTATCTAACAAGGAATTAGCTGGAGATGGAGAGATGGGAGCTTGGTTCATCTTTTGACCTTTTTCCTACCGGTAGTCTGCTTACAATTATTAGTTAAAGAATACGACCTGAGTCTGACACCTACCTATACACGTTCAACGTACGGTATACTGCGACAAGAACAAAGCCTTGATACTATCTATGTTTTAAGGGGAAATTGCTATGTCAACACCGAAGCCTTATCTCGACACGGGCATTATTATCTCGACACCGTGCCACCATTATCTCGACACGGGCATTATTATCTCGACACCGTGCCACCATTATCTCGACACCATAAATTCCCCTTTGTTATTTCGACACCATGTACGTCACTATTTCGACACCGAAAAAACCTCTCTTGTTATTTCGACACCGAAAAAACCCCACTTGTTATTTCGACACCGTAAAAACCCCACTTTTTTATTTCGAGACCGTGGCCACTGTTATCTCGACACCATCCTTTTTACCTTTTTACCACATCGAAACTTTAGCACTACAACTTTTACTACGTTTCTACCACAGAGTAGTTACCAAAAGTGTTACCGCCACTACAACTGTTACTGCTACTGTTGGCCACGATTACTATTGCCGCCTTTTCCCCCTCTTCAGACCTTTCTTTTGCTTTTTTCCTGTTCACAACATCACCATCTTTCAATTGTTGGCCACGATTCCTATTGCCGCCCTCCCCCCCTCCCCCCTCTTCTATCCTGTGTAAAATCCAAGAGCTGAGGATGATTTATTTCTTCAACGCCAGCGTGTACACTCTGTCCAAGACAAAGATGACGGAAGACGTACCTTCTTCCAAACTAGTGGAAGACTTTTTCAAGATGCCCGGACGACGGCCAATGTTCTTTTTTCCAAAACGTGGACAACATTGACTGTGAAAACATGGGCAACTCCGTTCGCGAGCCATCCAGCTGTTTTTCTACTTAACCGACCAGTACTTTTGAACCTTGTGAGAAACGCATGTGGAATAACATCATCATTCATCATGATAGATATATTCGATCGAGTTCCACGAGGTCGGGTAAAGCGTAGCTCTGGGGGGTTTGGGGGGGGCACACGGGAAAAAGTCGACTTTCGCGCATGTTCAGTTTACTTAGGGGACACTTAGAAAAAACATGGCATTGCTGGCAACCAACTGAGACATGAGCATTAACGTTTTCTTCATGAATATAAATGAGTCAAACAAAATATTTGAGCCATTTTACATGTGTTTGCGCACGATTCCAGCACTTTTGCTTCGTTAAATATCGTTGCAATTTCGCAGTCACGAATGACGAAAGCCTGCAATGCATCACTCGTTTGGTCACGTGACACAAAAACGACATATTTTGTCGCGCACTTACATAGCTTTGAATTCATGTTCGGAAAAAAATTAAGCTTTTTTAACGCTAAGTTACCTGTAAAAATTTAATT
The DNA here is from genome assembly GCA_019154785.2 of Nitzschia inconspicua. Taxonomy (NCBI): domain Eukaryota; phylum Bacillariophyta; class Bacillariophyceae; order Bacillariales; family Bacillariaceae; genus Nitzschia; species Nitzschia inconspicua. Next base: position 1,365,809 of record JAGRRH010000001.1, on the reverse strand, counting down.
AGAGAAAAAAATAACGACACCTTCCAAGCGTTAAATAGAGGGGCTAGAAACTAAACCGAAAAACGCAACTATTTAGACGAAATTGATCAAAAAACGAACGGATTCATCGTTTTAACCCAACATATCAAATTTTAACCGAGTTGCCTCAAAAGTTGACCGAGTTGCTTGCCATTTTTGCTATGCTATTTTTGCTATGCTATTTTGTTTAAATTGGATACTACACTCGAATTACAACTATCCAAATTGCTACTTTCGTATTACGTGTACTTTGACTGTAGTATTTGCTATGCTATTTTTGCTATGCTATTTTTTAAAAATTGGATACACTCGAATTACAACTATCCAAATTGCTACTTTCGTATTACGTGTACTTTGACTGTAGTATTTGCTATGCTATTTTTGCTATGCTATTTTGTTTAAATTGGATACTACACTCAAATTACAACTATCCAAATTGCTACTTTCGTATTACGTGTACTTTGACTGTAGTATTTGCTATGCTATTTTTGCTATGCTATTTTGTTTAAATTGGATACTACACTCAAATTACAACTATCCAAATTGCTACTTTCGTATTACGTGTACTTTGACTGTAGTATTTGCTATGCTATTTTTGCGATGCTATTTTGTTTAAATTGGATACTACACTCGAATTACAACTATCCAAATTGCTACTTTCGTATTACGTGTACTTTGACTGTAGTATTTGCTATGCTATTTTTGCTATGCTATTTTGTTTAAATTGGATACTACACTCAAATTACAACTATCCAAATTGCTACTTTCGTATTACGTGTACTTTGACTGTAGTATTTAGACTGTAGGTAGTACAGTTACGATACATAGTATCACCATTACCAAAATATTAGGTTTCCTAAAGATCTTCTCCATGAAAATGTACAGTTTTGCATTGTTTTTTGTCTCTCAAACTCTTCATAAAAGACTTTACCTCCTCTGACATACCCTTGGTCATGTATGGATTCAATGGTTCACGTAAAAAAAGACCACGTAAAGTTGTGCACCTGGACAAACAAACATAAGTCCAATTGCCTGTATAATCCCATGCACTTACGACAAGATTTTTTATGGACCGTCCTTGCAACTTGTGAACTGTTCTTGCATTGGCACAATTAACTGGAAATTGTTCAAAACTGATTGTTCTTGAAACTCTCATGCTTTTCTTTGTGATTGGTCCAACGCACGGAACAGGAAACCTAGCTGATGCATAAATAGTTTTTGGCTTCACTTCAATTAAATGTTCTTCGTCTCCTCCTGTCGTCCCATCCAACATCTTTACAACCATTGACTCAATTTGCGTCACACAAACGCAATTGACACAATAGCCATCAATTAGAATCGTTTCAAAATCAGTTATTGAAACACCTGGTTTCAATTTCACACCTCTGAATTCACATGGCACCATTAGCAATGCACCCTGAAACATCCTCGTTTTGATTAATGCACAGTGGGCGTCCATGATACAATTTCAACAGCGGATCATGGTACTTCTTGGTTTTGTCTTGTACATGAGCTTCTCCCACAGATGCATAAATGATATCCTGCGCCTTTTTCTCCATTGCATGGTATTCTTTTCTTGTTCCCCTTACATGAAACCTCAAATTACCTGCTTTAATACATAGTGTATGCATTAATGGCTGTGCGTTTGCATCAGTTGAGTGTGTTTTCTCCAAATGTTTTACAAATATGGCATCATTTATTGCCATTCTATCAACATTTGTCTTGGTGGCATATACCGCATCTGGGGGAATATTGTTTTCCAATGGACCCTTATGTGAACCAACAACTCTGCTATTTATTATAGCAACTTCATCAGTGGTTGGGCCCTTATCACGAAACCTTTCAAGCAGTTTTCCCCAACCGGGGTCTTTCTCAAACCTATGATTGACTTTCAGCTCCATAAAAACATTTATAAGTTGCTTCCATGTAACGCAGTCATCACATTTGTAAAGAGGGACCCCTCCCACAGGGGACAACTGTGTGAAATCACCAGAGAAAACAATAGGAACACCTCCAAAAGGTTCCACTGGTCTGTCCAATATTTCCTTCATTTTTTCATCTAGCAATTGGAGATCAGCAACAGATGCAAAGGAAACTTCATCAACAATGACCAAGTAGGCATTTTTGAACTCTTCGAGTTCATTTCTTACTTCCCTCTTGAAGGCGAAAGCCTTTGCTGTTGTTTCACCATTAATTGAGACAGCAGCTGCACCTGTAAGTGCAGTAACAACTATACTTCTTTTGTTGAATTTTACACGCAGCTCCTCACATAGTTTCTGGGCGTATCTACAAACAGTCTTAATGACATGGCTTTTCCCTTTCCCACCTGCACCAGAGAGAAAGCCAATCAACTGTTTGTTGTTCACTACTTTACCAATTTGGTGTCGAAGAGTATCACAACGTCTCCTCTTTGTAGATTTACGAGGATGATCATTCACCCATTCGTCTTCAACACTTTCCTTTGTGTTTTTTTCAGCTTCTTTATAGAGCTGGTCAATGAATGCACATATAATTATTTGAAAAGACGTCTTCTGATCTACATCTTTGCAGAAGTAAATGTCAGCAAAGTCGCAAACATTTTTCAAAGTTCCATTGACTTCTATATCAACAATGTGTCCCTTCTTATCAAAAATTCGTCTGACACATTTTATAGCCAATTCATTTAATGCTCGAACATTCAACCGATCATCGCGTTCATTTCTTATAGATGTAATTTCATGTTGTTCAGTGATCATCGTTTCATTTGCCTCAATCACCAGGATACGATCGCCAGGTCCTACGTTTGGACAAATAACCAAATTCGTTCCACACTTGTGACTTCCGTAGCATCTGGTTAATATTGACTGAAACTGAAACCGTCCTCTACCATCACGGAAATCATTGTCATATCCCCCTTCCAAAGATCCTGTAACCAAAAAATGATCCACTGCCTCATTTATTAGATCATCCTCTTCCTCCTCTTCAACATCAATCTCTTCCCGGTGTAACATTTTAGAAGGTTTCATAGTTAACCTCTCTATCATATCCAACGGCCGTCCACCATTCATACTGTTTCGACAGTTTTGAACATTCATTAGAAGCTGTTCATGATGTGCTGACAATTTCCCATTTTGTTTCTCTTTCCTCCACCTTTCCAAATAACACCCGTTTGACTTTAAATCTGTATTTGCATTACGAAAGGGAACAAACAACACGCAGCATCGTCTCGCATGTTCTTCCATGATTGAACGTGTCTCAGGGGGTATTGTTTCAATATCACATGTAAATAGATTGTTACCTTCAAACCGTTTTGTATCCAGAAAATCAAGATAGTTGATAACTGGTACACGTTCCTCCTTCAAGGGCCTTATTTTTAAGTGGTTCTTACTTGGGTGAGACCTTGCCCAATCAAGACTTTTTTTTTTACTGGTTTGCAGGCGCTGTATTTTGCCAAAAAATCATACAAACACACATGTTCCAATTCAATAGGGCGGTACAGGTAATTTGCAACTGATGACTTGAAAAAAACAGACCCATTTTCATCTGCTGAAATGTCGAAATCTTCATGCACCTCTTTGAAGAAGCTATCAATATTTACGTAAGCAAAGTCATGTGAAAAATGGAATCTGGAACCGTTCCTGATAAGATATGATGCCATCGGTGCAGCCACCTTGTGAGCTTTAGTTGCCGTTAACGCTGCACCTATCATACCTTTTAAACCAATTGAGGAAGTCTCTTGTTCTTGTTCTGTGTCCCCTGCTCTCATTCTTTCCGTCATTAGATCTTGCATTTTTTTAACCATATGTTTTGCAGCCAGTGCAAAATGTTTGTTATCTTCCTTTTCCGTATTTTTAGAAACATAACATGTGCAATACATAATACTGCCACCATCAACAGCAGTGATGACGTTAGTATTACAACCAAAAAAAATGCTGGCATGCTCACTATTAACATTCACAAATGCATCTACATGTGCCCTTTTTGCAACACAAATAGACAGTGGCCTAGAAACATCATTCCCTTTCCAGTCAAACCACTTCGTGAACTTATCATCAAACTTGATGAATGTCTCAGTTGAAGGGAAGTATGGTATTTTCATCCGACACTCATGTCCTTTCTTAAAGCAAGAAGGACAATGTTCACTTCTGTGCAAATTTCTTAATGCCGTTACAATAAACTTCAATCTTGAAGAAGGTGCAAATCTCTCCAATTGCACCTGTGCCTGACATTCTGAAGGAAGCATTGCATGGAGCACTTCCATTTCCATCAAAAGACGTCACTTTGATAGATGTCTTGATGTTGACCACAATATTTCATTCTCACCCAGCAACGCATTTCCAAAGTACCTCTTCAAGCGTTTGAATGTTAGATCTTCACTTGAAACCTTTACATTGCAGGTAGGACACCATAACAATTTTTTCCCTCCAAAGGATGTTTCCCCATGTTTCGTCCGCAATTGTCTAAGATCTTGTGTTGTGCATTTCAGATATCCTTCTATACCTTGACCAACGCTTGTGCAGTCATTATTACATGCGTTTGGTACAGATCGAGGATTGAAACCATGCAAACGAGTGCTCATCACTCTATCTACATACTTAGAAACCTTACAGACCACGATTTTCGACAGTAATAAAAAAACGTATAGGGCCCTGATTATACTAAATTTTACAATGATATCGGGGAGGAAGAGGCATCATTCTTCTTCTCTCGTCACCAAAATGGAAGATACTCTGACATGGCTGTTAAAGAGTTTGGATTCCCAAACGACACTATCCTCACTACTGGTGCGTCCCATCCCGACCTGACCTCCAACAATGTAACCAATCACGCTCTTCTAATCAGCAACGCCAGCTATACAGATGGAACCCAGTCCAAACGCCCAGCTGTTATACTTCCCTCCCCAAAGAAGAGAGCACGAATTCTCGGCCATGAAACTCACAGTCAATCCCTGTCGTGACACCTCATCTATTTCTCTCGCTCTGCCTACGACGTACATCGTACACTTTTTACCTGCATAAGAATATATTATATTTTACATTTTCCAAAGTAACTCTTCAATCGTTTGACTGTGAATGTTAGATCGGTAGTAACGAAGAATACAGTACGGGTAATTCACACTACCCTCTACTGATGTCATTTTTTTTACAGTTAATTACTTACGACTAGTAGTAGTAACTGAAAGTCGTATTCGCAATCCACGCCGGAACTCGACGCCCCCCCTCGGAGAGGTCCAATTCCTTAATAAGTCGAGACGTACTCCATACGACCAGTAATAAACGGATGTGGAAAATCATTATGATAGATAGATATTACTCGCTAAGTCGTAGACGTACTCCGTACGACCAGTACGTTTGAACGTAGTAATAAACGGATGTGGAATATCATCATGATAGATATCACGATAGAGTCTTTTTCTACTACTACAGTACGAAAGGACGTACGTGTTATTAGAAAACGGACATCTGATAGACTCGTTCATGGTGAAACTCAAACGCTTCACACATCACTGTTTGTTTCTCTCGCTAACAATGGGGTCGGTGCTCCATATTATCCTGTAGTACCACGCAGTATAACCAAGATAGATATAAGAAAATGCTATTATTTCGTCGCAACATCAAACCGATACAATGCTCAACGGTAGGAGAGATCGACAGCAACTGACCGACATGCCCTGATTGATCAAACTCAACTGAAACGTAGCGTGTAAGCATGCCAGTATCATCATCTGCATCCGTCGTAGGTACAGCGGCAGCTGAAAATCATTCACATAATTCACCGCGAAACTACTCACAATCGTAGCCATCATGGACGAAGAAGCCTCTTTTCTTTCCTCCTTGATTCAAGGGGTGGTAACGCTACCGAAATCAACCTTTCCTCGTGTCCTCAACGACAACCAGAACAACAACGGGCAATCATCTTATTTGGTCAATGCCAATGGCGATGCCTACGACCCCTATTCGTTGGCGTGGCGATACCTCGGCATGTATATTGATTGCGACATTGACGAACACAGTCAAAGCAACAGCAACGGCGGTAAAGACAAACGACAACTCCAAAACAGCAATCAACGTCGTGGCCTATCCAGCGGCGATTCCTGTTCCCGCAAGTTGCTGTGGGCGGCCTATCATGATCCTCAATACAGCGATGGTCAAGTTGGAGAATATCAGTTCTATGATTGGCGCAACAAAAAATGGGACACATCCACATGTCAAACAAAGCGGTGTGCCAGGATGAATTGTCATACCAAGCAAACGCACTTTCAACTAGTCGGTGTGTTCAAAGAGACTAACGGATTGGTCGATTGGGCCGAACAACTCATAAAGCACGAAGGATATTGTGTGTGGAACAATGCAGCCGCTAATGTCGCATCAGAAGCGGAAAATGAACAAAGAAATAGCCACAGTGGAGACGGTGGTAATAGTGAATATTTCGACTTCATGTACAAAGATCAAAACAACTGGGCCCAAGGCTGCACGGCAATGTACTTGACCGACTCGTACGGTAATGCGCTCTGGGGAGACATTCGACCCTTGCCAGAGGGAAATATCACCGATGGACTGTATTTGGACAACAAATGTACTCGAGAGTCCTCAATGACATTTGGACAGTATATCGTCCAGTTCTACACCCAATACTACTACGATCAAGAAATGGGCGAGGAAGTAGCCGCGCAATGGAAGGAAAACGTAGCACAGTGGAACAGTATGATGCAAGACTTTAAGATTTGTCAGCCCTGCCGAGCATACTCCAAGACTCTCAACTTCAATGGCGATGTCCGTCAACAATTCCGATTTCTGAACGAAAAAAATAATGACGGCGGAGGAGATGACGAACTCTGGGGTTATAATTGTTACGATTACGCTGGTTACCAAAATTGTAACCAATGCTTCAAATTTGAGGTATGAAATACAGAAACGGGCTGGTCTTGATGATACTTGGTATTTTCTAACGCCATTGCACTAATTCTCTATACGAATAAGACAAAGACAGATTTGGAGCCAGCGTCGACTGAAGATTTGGAACGTGCGTCAGCTCAAGGTACCATTTTGGCGGTCGTGGTGGATGGCAAGATCTATGGCAAGCCAGGCATTGCTTGGTATGAATATGATAAAGATCCACCTAAGACGACCATTTTCATCGTCGTTTTGTTGGCAATCCTTGGCTTCATCATTCTTTCCACTCGAAAATGCAAATGCATTTCCACAATTGTGAAGCGGGTTCGAAGTTGTCAATTCCATCGCAATCTCCGAAAGGCTCTTTTCGAGGACGAAGTCGATGGCGACAAAAAGGACAAGTCCGAAGAACAGCTGAAGGCGGAATCGAACCAAATAAGTGAAAAATGCAAATACATTTTTTCCACAATTGTGAAGCGGGTTCGAAGTTGCCGATTCCATCGCAATCTCCGAAAGGCTCTTTTCAAGGACGAAGTCGATGGCGACAAAAAGGACAAGACAAAAGAAGAGCTTAAGGCGGAATTGAACAAAAAATGTGAAATTATTGAACAACAACAAGAAGAAATGGAGCGATTGAGACTTGAAATAGACCAAGAACTTTCCATCCTGGCAATTGAAGGGCAAAATCCACGAAGCATCCGAGATCAAATCAATCAGAAACCAAAGATGGATGATGAGTGGATTCGCATGGAAGACAAGTTCGAAGATAAACCCGCTGATGACGAGGTCGCCCAAACTGACAGTAGTTCCGACAGCGAGGAAGGAAGCGTTTGAAGGAGTTCCGTTAGTCAATGATGAAACGTTGGAAATTGTGAATACATAATGATTCTTAGTCTTGATTTAGAAATATTCATTCGGATGATTGTTGACGGTTTAAGCGGCCATTTCAGCCTCTTGCTTGGCTCCAATCAGGACTTAAAGTACAACAAAAGAAGCGGTTCTATCATTTGTTCCGGCCACAATCTTTATAGACCTGAAAGATTTTATTCCAATAGACGAACAAAGAGAAGCGTCACCAGAATAGCCAATTACACCACTATTGTTAGAATGAACAATGTATTCCATGTAGGATCAATATTTCATCACTGGGGATTGACGCCATCTACTGTAGTACTTCATCCGCAAAAACCAAGTTTCCTCACCACAAGACCGCAACGTACCTCCGCATCGTCTGCGCCCATTATCCCGAAAAGAAAAACCCCTACTGTGTCCGCCGGACGGTTGACGGCAACCATATCGATTACCCCCACCACGCAAGTACCAAAACCGCCGACATAATCACTGTCAAATACTCGTTAACAGCATCCTCTCCAATCCCGGAGCGAAATTTATGTCCGGAGACATCAAGGACTTTTACCTTGGCACACCGATGGATTCCACCGCCGCTACGTACCCGATGATATCTTCGAACAATAAAACCTCGCCGACCTCTTGGATGGCGATCATATCTACGTTGAAATCCGTTGCGGCATGTACGGCCTTCCCCAGGCCAGCCGCATCTCCAATGACTACCTTCGCCCCTTCCTTGAACCCGCTGGTTACCACCCCACGGAGCACACTCCCGGCCTATGGCGCCAACGTACCCGTGCCCTGGCCTCCTCCCTTGTCGTTGACGACTTTGCGGTCAAGTACGTCGACCTAGCCGTAGTTGATCATCTCCTGACCACCCTCCGCCAACGTTACAAATACAAAGCAGATTGGGATGGTACACGCTGCTGCAGCCTTACGCATTGGATTACCAAGCCCGTACATGTGACATCTCCATGCCCGGGTACGTCGAACGCGCCCTCATCCACTTTGCTCATCCCACCTCACCGCAGTCCAAATATCCCCCCCCCCCTCCCCCCCCCACACACACACCTGGCTCAAACCCGAATACGGGGCCACTTTGCCCTAGCAGACGACAGCTCTCCCCTGCTCGACGCCACGTCAAAAGGATCCAGGAGATCGTGGGAGTATTCCTTTTTACGCCCGAGCCGTCGATTCGACCATGCTCCCCGCTCTCGGCACCATTTCCACCCAACGGGCCAAACACCTCTTATACCCTTACTGCCATCATCAAATTCCCCAACTACGCTGCCTAGAACCCTGATGCCTGTGTCCGCTACTGCCAAAGCGGAATGCATCTTCAAATTGCGACGCATATTACCTCTCCGAACTAAATGCATGCTCCAGCCGGCTACCATTACCTCAGCGAGACCAACGACAACCCTGCCATCCCTGCCAGAGAAGTCATGTGCTCCGCGACCGAAGCCGAACTTGCTGGCACCTTACACAACTGCAAAAAAGCATATTCCATCCGCGTTTGCCTCGAAGAACTCGGCTACCCTCAGGGGCCAACGCCTATCACCGACAATAGCATCGCTGTCGGAATTGCCAACGATATCGTGAAGCAAAAGCGCTGTTTGCTGTGATTACTAGTCGTATTATTAAACAGTTTTCAATTCACAGTCAATCCTATATCAACAATCAACGGTACAAAAATGGTAATGCTTACTTAGTACCTATCAAGCAAATAAAGGCATCATGCCAACGCTATGTCTGTCCTTAGAGCTAGGCATGGGACTATCAACAGAGGGCGGCATGCTTTTGGTAACAACTACAGACACAATATTATATGTGATGATCATTTCTTTTCTAGAGATTCCATCCACCATTTCAGTTTGAAGATCTACAAATTCACTGACCCTTTTGTGTTCTAAACTGTAAGTTTATGGGAAAAATGCTTCACATAGCAAATGTATTTGACATGACACCAACTATTGAATTCAATACATTATGTGATTTCCTGTATTCCACACCGTGTTGCTGATAGGCGTACGTCGTATCTAGGTCGTCTCTCCCACAAATATTTGTCGTATACATTTTCAATTGGCTAATATTGCCACCCCTTTTCCCCGTAACGAATGTTCCATTGCAAAGTATCCATTCTGACTACTTGTCATATACATTTTCAATTGGCGACGATCCATATTCCCGCCCAGAGAACTTGTTTCATCCATCATCTCAATACAAATATGGCGACCTTTGCTAGCTACTGAGTGTGAGTACGGTACCTTTCAAATTACGTTCGAGGCTCGTGGCACTTTCGAACTTGTTCATTTTCCAAACGTGGAAAAAATCGAAGAAGATCAACATCATGGTCGAGACGTGCATTCGAAGTTTCAAGGCTTGAACGCTTGAAATGTCGCACTACTCCGTAAGTAACTACGGTACTGGTAGGCACGACAGTACAGCAGATGGATGGCGCGCGCCACAACTATGATACAACGCTCGTCATCAATCAGTAGTCTTCTCGTCAACAATGATGTTATTTGCTGTTCGAAATTGATCGGTGCTCGATGTCATGTTCAATGTTCTATGTGACCTCTCCAAGATAGATAATAATAATACTTCGAATATTGTTTTTTCGTCACAGCATAACGCTTTTGCTCAACGATAGGAGAGATTTACGACAGCTGATCAACATGCCCTGATCAATACTCAATAATTGAAGCATGAAGAAGAAATGCATATAGTTCGTCGTGTAAGCGTATGTCATCAGCACACGTCGTACTACTCCGCAGGTACATCAAGAGCTGAAGAACATTCACGCCCACCTAATAGTATTTACAATCGCAGTCATGGACGAAGAAGCCTCTTTTCTTTCCTCTTTGATTCAAGGGAAATCAACCTTTCCCCGTGCCCTCAACGACAACGAGAACAACAGCGGACAATCATCTTTTTTGGTCAATGCCAATGGTGATGCCTACGACCCCTATTCGTTGGCGTGGCGATACCTCGGCATGTATATTGATTGCGACATTGACGAACACAGCCAGAGCGACGGCAACGGCGGAAAAGACAACAATGCTTATCATTCGGACGATGTCTTCCGGGAACGCCAACTCCAAAACAACAATCAACGTCGTGGCCTATCCAGTGGCGACGACAGTGATTCCTGTTCCCGCAAGTTGTTGTGGGCGGCCTATCATGATCCTCAATACAAAGATGGTCAAATTGGTGAATATCAGTTCTACGATTGGCGCAACGATGAATGGGACACATCCACATGCCAAACAAAGCGCTGCGCCAAGATGAATTGTCATGCCAAGCGGACGCACTTTCAGCTAGTCGGTGTGTTCAAAGAGACTGACGGATTGGTCGATTGGGCCGAACAGCTCATCAAGCACGAAGGATATTGTGTCTGGAACGATGCGGAAGCTAATGTCGCAACAGGAGCGGAAGATGAACAAAGAAATAGCCACAGTGGAGACGGTGGTGACAGTGAGTATTTCGAGTTCATGTACAATCGTCAAAACAACTGGGCGCAAGGGTGCAAGGCAATGTACTTGACCGACTCGTATGGTAATGCGCTCTGGCGAGATATTCGACCCTTGCCAGAGGGAAATATCACCGATGGACTGTATTTGGACGACAAATGCACCCAAAAGGCCTCCATGACACTGGGTCAGTATATCGTCAAGTTCTACTCCAGATATTACTACGATCAAGAAATGGGCGAGGAAGTAGCCGCGCAATGGAAGGAAAACGTGGCACAGTGGAACAGTTTGATGCAAGACTTAAAGATTTGTCAACCTTGCCGGGCATACTCCAAGACGCCCAACTTTGATGACAACAATCGTCGTGAACTCCGACTTCTGAACGAAGAAAATAACGACGGCGGAGGAGAAGACGAACAATGGGGTTATAATTGTTACGATTACGCTGGATACCAAAATTGTAACCAATGCTACAAATTTGAGGTATGAAACACAAAAGCGGGTTGAAGTTTTATGACACTTGGTATTTTCTAACCCCATCGCACTAATTCTCTACGTCAATAAGACGAAGACAGATTTGGAGCCAGCGTCGACAGAAGATTTGGAACGTGCGTCAGCTCAAGGAACCATTTTGGCAATCAAGGTGGATGGCAAGATCTATGGCAAGGGAGGCATTGATTGGTATGAATATGATAACGATCCGAAAACGTCCATTTTGATCGTCATGTTGTTGGCAATCTTTGGCTTCATCATTCTTTCCACACGAAAATGCAAAAGCATTTCCAAAATTGTGAAGCGGGTTCGAAGCCGTCGATTCCATCGTAATCTCCAAAAAGCTCTTTTCGATGACGAAGTCGATGGCGACGAAGAGGGGAAGACGGAAGAACGGTTAAAGGAGGAACTGGAACAAAAGAGTGAAATTATTGAACAACAACACCAAGAAATGGAGCGCATGAGACTTGAAATGGACCAAGAACATTCCATCCTGGCAATGGAATGGCAAAACTCACGAAACATTCGAGATCAATTCATCGAGGAACCAACGACGGACGATGAGTGGATTCCCATGGAAGACAGGTTCGAAGATGAACCTTCCGATGATGAACTTGCACAAACTGACAGTAGTTCCGACAGCGAGGAAGGACCCGTTGGAAGTAGCTCCGTCAATCAAGAATGAAACGTAGAACATATTGAATACAAGACAATTCTAAAACTTGCATTAGGAAATATATTCAGCCAGATGATTGTTTCGTAGTCTTGATGGTTTTAGTGGCCATTTCAGCCACTTGCTTGGCTCCAATCAGGACTAAAGGGACACCGTTCCCAGGACGAGAACTGGCGCCACAAAACAAGACATTTGGCAAACCAGATGATTTTGGTCCTGGTCGCGTGAGACTTAGTTGGGCGAATCCGTGGCTCTGTGGCAGGGGAGGGAACAAACAGAAAAATGCAAGTCAGAGACGCATTCAACAACGAAAGCTTCTAGTAGTGTGAAATGCTCGTTCGTTGGGACTGACCAATGCAAATGGGGTGCCAGCGGCAAGATTGAATTGATTGGCCCATGAAGCAGGCGTATCGACTACTTCGTCTATGATGTGTTTCTCTAATTCTGAAAGAGTCTCGATCGTCCCAAGTCTCGCGAGGACGGCAGCTCTCATTTCAGAGATCACGGAATCGGAAAACTGTAGCTTGTAGTTTGCCATTGCTTTTTCCCGAGGGAGCTTCGCAAACTCTTCCTCACGTAGGAGCGTTTTGCAGGGAACTAGCACCATGATGGAATCGTACCCACCTGGGGCGGCGGTCGGATCCGTCGCTGTGGGTCTGTGAACGTAAAAGTTGAATGACATTTTATCCACAGACGTTTGAATTCGCTGCTTGGGTGGACGCAATACGTGCCAACTAGCCTCTGCCTTTGATCTGGATTCTGCCATCAAGAAAACATTGTGAGTGATGAGATCTTCCAATCGTTTGTCCAAGGACCAATGAAAGGAGACGACTCCACTGCTGAACGAAAATTTTTCATCCCAATCGTATGTCTCCATTGTTTCAGATTTTCGCTCTGCAGTTGGTCCCGTTGGTTTCTGTTCCTCTTTTAGGAGTGATTTTGATGCATACGGGAGGTCGGCATTGACAATCACCAAATCGGCGGGGAGAAAACGTTGGCCTTCCGTATCGCGAATGTGAACACCATCCTTGTTGATAGCTGTAACAGTTGTATCGCAAGAAATTTTGATTCCAAGCTCATTAGCTAATCTTTCCATTGCGTCGGTGACCGCCTGAAATCCCCCGATTGGGGCAAATACTACAGCAGTGAGAAATTAATATTATTATTACTTGATGAGAGAACTGCGAACAGCATGTTTGATAAACGATCATAGCATCGATGCATCGCAACTCACCTCCCGCCTTGTTGTTGGTTGGATGAAGTTCAATCGCAGCCAATAATCCAAATACAGCGGGTGCTGTTGACTGTAAGACTCCGCCCGCGAAAAGATCGGAATTCTTGTAGGGCTCCAACCCAACATAGAGATCTTGAAAAGATGCCAGGGCCTTTAGCTTGTCCGAATCGAAAATAGCATCAAGGACATCGGAGTGTGGCTTGAGCGGCCATGCCTACACAGAGGGAGAGTGTGCGTGAAAAATGAATGAACGGGATTCGACAGTGACAAAAAAACTTGGACCGGAAGAGATCGAACTCACTTTTGCCGAATCTTTGAGGGACTGCATCAAAAAATTAGGGAAGGACAACAAATCCAGCCGTTCTTCAATGAAATTGGGAAGGCCACAATCCAAGTATGCCGAAGTAATGTCCATGTACTCATCCCACTTACCGGCACCGTTGGGCTCGTAAGAGTTCATCTTGGCACGAGACACTTGCTCCATTCGCCGAATAGAATCGTCGGAGGCGGTTGCCGTTGCGGGGAATCCAACCGATAGACGGTCTCCGTCTTCAAATACAACCTGGTAGGCCGGTACACAAGTTGTCATTTTCAAACCATAGTCGTCGGCAGACTTTCCCGTCGTTTCTGCAAACAATTGACGATAGGTTTCGGGCAAAAGCAACAAGCTTGGTCCTCGTTCGTGTCGTATGCGCAGGTTGTTGCCAATGTCCACCCAAAATGACCCACATCGACCCCCCACTTGACTGTTCTTTTCTAATATTGTCACTTTGATGTCGTCGTTGGCAGCAGCAATGCGAGAAGCCACCGCTAATCCGCCGATTCCAGCGCCGACCACGACGACGTGTTTCGTTCCATGGTTTGACGGAGACGATGAGAACTCCACGGGCTCGCTGGATTTAGAACGGGAAGGCACTTGTATCGATGAGTCATCCAGGCTGGACGAATAATGGGTTGTCGCATGTCGTATCCGAGTAGACTTATATTCCCTTTGAGCGATGAGATGAAACGATTCCGCCCAAACTCGGATGGGTCGAAACTGTGAAGTCGTCGGCAACGCAGAAAACGACGTGACTTTTCCGTTGGAAAGAATCCAAGCAAAAATCATTGCCAATGTTATTCGCAGTGGTTTTGGCTGCATCTTGTTCAGGTCTAGCTAGGGTAGTGTCGATTGGTGGATGGTGCTACAATACTATGGCATATTTCTGCGACATATACATAAAATATTATCATTGACTGTGAGGATTGGCAACCAAGATCCATTTCATTGTTTGGTTTGTCCCCCGTGATTAGTAGTATATTTTTACCGTAACAGTACCGTAGCACATGAAATCTATTGTTGAGGATTGTATCATCATAATATATTGTCGTATGTATGTCTGTCGGATACCTAGAGAATAGAAGGTATTCCACGAGTAGCACTAGCTAGAGTAGGCTACCGTACTCATCCCTTTGGACAGTCTCTGCAAGCGAAAGCTATGGTATGATAGAACGTAGAAGTCGACCTTGCTCTAAAAGTGTGCAGTATCTGACTATTTCTGATTCAAACCTCGCATAGAAAGGGCCAGACCACAAGTGCCCACTAATTTCCTTGCGGAGTTTTAATAGAGCCAATGAAGACCTCTTATTGCTGGCCCTTCCGGTAACCGTGCTCTTGTCGTAGTTGACGAAGCTGTGCTTCGGCCTGCCGGGAGTGACGATCTGCCGCTGTCTGAGCATTGTCAACACCTGAAGCGCTCCGCCAATGTGCCTACGGTGAGCTTCCATTTGTTACCTCGCAACTGCAGCTGCTCCTCCTCCTGGCAGTTGTTGCCGACCAGGGGCTGGCCGGCGTTGTCGTGCCGCTGGATCGTGCATGATTTTATCGACATCAAAATTGATGTTCGCAACCGCACTATCACTGCCCACCTCCTCTTGGATCTTAGCTTTGTACATTTCCGCTGCAGTGATACCCGCCTCTCTCATAGCTTGTGCGTCGTCCTCTTCGGTATTGCTGTGTAATTTGCACTTCCCGCACCTTTTATGATCGCAGTGAGCAGTCTGACCGGTACGCAAACAAAGCTGTCAGAAATCGACAAACACAACGCTCTGAAAAACAGTCAATCTCGCTACTCTACTGGATGAGGAAGTGAATTCATCTTACCTGGCAGAAGTGAGCGTAAGGATCCGTGTTGCAAAGTGGCTTCCGGCAGACGTAACACAATTTCAACCCACATCGACAGATCATCTGTAGAATGCTTATAAATTTAGATTCTCGAATATTTGTACGATACGTATGACAAAAGCCATTCAGAGAGCATACCTTGTTACATCCGGACTCCTTTATAAATTTCTGCTTGCATTTGGGACAAGTTCTCATTTTGGCTTCACTCAAGGCCTCCTCAATCTTCAGGCGTCCCTCGTCTTCTCTCTCTTTTTGTACAACCTCCTCACATCTCAAAGGAATATGAGGCTCTTTTCCACATTTCTTGCAAGAGATAAAGAGGCAATCCATGACAGGACATTCGAACAAAATTTGAGTTTCCGGGACATGGGCGCGGAACCCACACTTTGAACAACTTGACATTTCTTCTCCTAATCCTGCTTGTTCTGTCACAGCAATGTGTTGGAGCTCACAATACTTTTCCCATGTCTTGGTCGGCAAGACACTTTTCAGAAAGAAGTCGTTGAATCCGGACGTGCAGTCACCAGAGCAACACAATATCTCTGTTGCCGGCTTCTTGGTTCGTCGGTCAATTCCTAGACTTCCAGACCCAAACACTTGTGACTCGACGTATTGTTGAATACACTCGCTACAGAACATATGCTGTAATTTTGCAAAAAGTTACAAATCGGTCATTCTGGATTTTAGGAAACATGATAATGGACAATGAAACGATACAATACTTACTCCGTTGTCTTTGCAAGGCACACATTCTGATTCCGCCACGTCGTCATAGCAGCATGCACATGAGATGGATGATCCTTTCGCCAACGAATTTTTTCTGACTGCCTCGCGATGAATCCTTCGTTCGACCGCATCCACCCACTCCTGCAATTCTTCTTCAAAACGATGGACTTCGTCCTGCAGAATTTCATTGGAAATGTTTGGGCGCGTCGTTCCAACCTTTTTCCGTGGTCGCACGACACAAAGATCCACTCCCAGTCGCCTCTTGGTTGACTCCGGAATGCTCCCCCGAATCAGTACTGGTTTGAGAGCCTGATAGTAATTTTTTTCATTGTTTTCATCCAACGGCATCTTTGCTAAATTCTTCTTCTTCTTCTTCGTACTGTTTCGAACTTTGTCACAGCTAACTGCCTCCTTGAGACCCGAATCAAGCCTCCCCACTTTTCCTACAATGGCATCATGAATGTATCGTCTTGCCAAGGTATATTTCTTGTGACGTTGCTTAAAGATATAAGTGATGGTATCCATTTTGATAAATGGAAAGTCGTACACGAGTTGTTGAATGGCCTCTTCGATGTATTCCAGGGTTGGTTGGAACGAATTCGGCGAGGAATAATCGTACTTTGGTTCCTTGCGCAGACGCTCTACTACCACCGACGACGAACGACGGATGAAAGGCGCCCCTGCCAGTGCTGTTTTACCTGTACCTGATTCTGCCGATTTTTGTTTGGGATAGTTTTCGTCCGAAAGGATGACAGAGACGACCGTCTCTGGGTCCCCGTTGTGTTTCGCCAGAAGCTTTTTGACATGAACTACAGCAACATCAGGCAAGACTTCTAGCACTCTCACAAGAGGTGACAGCTCTTTGGATTCGCTCACATCTAAGATTCCAGGCATGGCAGCAACTGGAGGAGGTTTTTGGCTTCCGTGATTGTTGATGCTGTCTAGAATTTCAAAGTCATCAGAAACTGAAGCGGAGTGACGAGGTCTTTTCTTGGCAGACATCTTGCGATCAAGGTCTCCATTTGGAGCCTTTCGTGCTGTGGGCTTCATTTCTATTAGATCTACAACTTCAGGTTGAGGTCTCGTTGTTGCATGATGCTGCAGGGAATATCCATTGACTGGCGACGTCAAGTCAATGAGATCGACATCGATTGGAGAAGCTGAAGAAGATATCTTGAGTCGAGCCGCTGCGGATGTCCTCTCATCATCACTATCGAGTAGCTCAATAATTTCTGGGGTCAAGTTAGGACCCGATGCTGCAGCGGTGGAGACTGAGGAGGTCATGGCTTCCCCCAAAATCTGAGACCCGACCTGGCAAGTTCGGACGGACACCTGCCGCCACCTCCGCTTTTGATGAGAATATTTTCAAGCTTTCGTTGACTTTTTCCGCCTATTCGGGAGAGTGTAGGTGGTGGTGAAGCGAAGGTACAATATGAAAGAGTTTGACCATGTGAAATGTGAACCATCGTCGACGTTTTGAGATAATTGACGGGATGTCCCTCGCAACATTCGCTTACATTGACTGCACAATAGACGTGCGCGCGCCGAACAAGCTTTTTCATGTGAGTTTCCGATAGGAAATTGTCTTCTGACATTCTACTACGCATTTGAGGGTAGTACCAAAGCACTAACTGGAAGTACGGTAGTCGCATTCAGCTGCAAGAAACAAGATGAAGTTACCAAAGTAGGTGACGCTAGTTCTAATATTTCCTCAAAATAGTACTCTAGTATATTGCTCTACGATTTCATAATAGTACGTAGTAGTTGGGTTCCAATCAATCCTGCTGGCCAAGAGCAAAAAACGTCTGAAATGCCGAATCAAATGGTAGCACCATAATCCAAGTATCATCCATAGCATTGGAAGTAGGGAAACTCGCTGGAGTAGGTGTCAAGTTTCCTGTCGGAGACCTTCTTTATTGGCTTCTCATTTCTTTTGCTGAAGTACGAACATCTTCTCGGGTCGTGCTTTCATAAATTCTGTACCCCAATTTTTCCGGCAGAATGATTCTTCAAAACGACAGCGACGACAAAGACAAGCCAGTCTCCCACATTGAAGTTGCAACATCGTTCTTGTCTATAAACATCCCAATGGAAATTCCGACAATAAAGCCCAAAAGAGCACAGATCGACAAAGACACTGTGTGATTGAAGGCTCGATAAGAGCAACACATGCACTTCACTACGAACCACAAGAAAATTCCCATCAAAAGGACTTGAAAAGGGAACCACATAATGGACAGGGAACTCAAAAGACTTTTATTGGATCTTACAAAATCGAGTACGGGATATATATGGGAAAAATCTGGTGAGAAAAACGACCAATCCAACGATGACTTCAGAACGATGTTTTTCCGACGGACGTAGACTACCGTAGTACACCCTCGTTTCCTTGCCAATAGACACCAATGATGAAACAAGTAGATGCACTATCTGTGGAGCCCACCTAGTCGGAAGAATTTTGATTGACGTTGTACAGACAAACGAATACAGAATGCTACCGGTCGTGTATGCCGGTGTTGATGTGGTCGTTTTTACTGTTGAATCTCGTTGCACAACATGATCAAGCGTCATTTCTATCTATGGATGGGGTTAAACTTTCGCCCCAAATTTGAAGAACTACTATTTTTATACTGTTACAGTTAGTAAACACTGCACAGAATGATGATTCTACTGTGAATGGATCATAGTCGTATAGAATCCCATATCTTGACTTTACCTTTTACCTGAAATTCGTACTTTTCTTCCTAGTACTGCACACGGACTTGTCAATCCGTTGTATCATGGAGAGATTTCTTTCGCATTCATGTCGCCTATCTAGACACCGTAAAGCGTCAAAAGTCCGTCTCTCTCACCTACTGTCGAATTCGATGGCTCGTGTCGGTCGCAAGTGCCCATCCAGATTTGTTCAGGGATTGATATTCTCTTGTCGCCCTGGTTCCCCTTTCCACCTAGGTTATTCTTGTAGCAGGAAGCAAAAAGAAATACAAATGTTCCGTAAAAAGATATGACCGAAATACGTTGGTTGTACGACTTTTTGGAAGCAACAAGTGCTCAGCAATCTATGTACATCAATCGATAACCACAAGGAATCGGTGTGTAGTACGTAGTATTTTGCGTGAAGATGATTCTACGATTAGTACGTATCTTTTATTTTATTTGGTACTCTGCTCTAGCTAGTAGAGAGTACGGTAGCTTACAGTTAGGTAACTACCTACCGGTAGTTAGGTAGCTACATACGAGTAGAAGAAAGTCGAATGATGAGAGTCGTACTAGTCGTAGATTGGTCGTGCGCTTCCAGCGGCAAGGGTTCGTACATAGAGCGTTTCGACGGTAGAGTACAGGGAGTCTTTTTAGTGTATCATAGTACCGTAGTGTATGCGAATGAAGAATTTGACGAGTTTCAAAAATCGAAACATTCATCACTCGTCAAAGCTACTTTGGTACTTCCATCTTCATCCTCTCCTACCTGGCGATGGCCACTTGGGACGCTAGAATGGCAAGATGACGATACATTCTATCCCCTTCATTTCGGCTATGGATAGAACTGCCACTTTGTTTTTTTGGATTTTGGCTCTTGTTCTAGTTCAGCCTTCCAAATGCGATGCTAGCATCGCCTCAACCCTAACCAACCCCCATCTCCCCTTTGGAGACATCAATGTTGTTGTGTTGACCGATGTGCATTCTTGGTTGGCTTCACATCGCCGTCAAGAACCGTACATGGATGCGGATTTGGGAGACGTCTTGTCGTTTTGGGAACGGTTGAAATATCACTGTGAATCCAACAACATGGATTTGTTCTTTGGTGCGAAGCGAGACAATGCGACTGGACGAGTGCTTTTGAGTACGCCTCCTCTGTTTTCTTACAATGAAACATGTTCTTTACTTTTCCCTTTTTTCACACAGTCAACAATGGAGACTTTGTTCATGGTACGGGATTGAGTCAAATGCCGGGAAATCCAAGTTACCTGATTCCGTTGTTGGAAAAAATGCCGTACGATGCTGTAAATTGTGGCAATCATGAATTATACGGAGAAGCCAACGTGCAATACATGATGCGACCTGGTGGATACATCGATTGGTGGGGCGATCGATACTTGACGTCCAACATTGCCGTGACATCGACTCACAATGGTGACAAGACAGAAACTCTCTTTGGAAACAGGTACAAGATTTTACACGGCAATAAATCGAAGCTCTTGGTCTTCGGGTTCTTGTATGACATGCCGGATGCTACAACATTAGTCAAGATCCAGCAAGTGGAAGATGCTGTGCAGGAGTCTTGGTTTCAAAATGTTTTGACGGTGGAGCATTATGATGCTATTCTCGTCTTGGCACACATGGATTTGGTAGATCCCTTGATAGAAGTGATACGGTCTGCTATACGAAAACGAGTTGGCGACGGGATACCCATCGTCTTTATTACTGGCCATACCCATTATCGGGGTGTACAGCAGTTGGAAGATCTTACAATGACATTTGAAGCGGGAAAGTATCTGGATACGGTCGGGTTTGTGAGTTTTCCACGAAAAGAATCCGTTCGAAGCACGAACTCCTCAAGTCTTTTTCAACATATGTTTCTGGATACCAACAAAAAAGTTTTATTTGAGGAGACGCTGGGCTACACAGGTGCCAGCGAAGGAGAGACCAAGAATGGAAAAGATCTCTCTGCATTCATTGAAGTGACACGAGAAAAGCTTGGATTAACTCAAGAGATTGGATGTGCTCCTGAATCGTACTACGTTGAACGTCGGTTGGAAGAGCAAAACTCGTTGTGGAGGCTGTACCGTGATGAAGTTATTCCCAAAGTGTTCACGACGCCAGAAACTGAGGAGCAGGGGGGAGACATTCTTCCGATTGCGATGTTGTTGTCCAAAGGAACGTGGCGATACGACATCTTCAACAACGCTACTCTCATCGCTGACGATATCATGGTGGTGGCTCCCTTCAACGATACCATCGTGTACATGGGAAGTTTTCCAGCTAGTGTCATTCTCCAAGTCAATTTAACCATAAACAGTGGCGAGTCCAAATTTGGAACTTGGCGCACAATGCTGCCAGATTACGTTTTGATCGGAGACGTGATTCGAGAAGATCCCTCTTCTACGAATCTGTACCATCTCTACTCCCATGATTTTGATGCCAAGTATATCAAAACGGTAATTGAAAAGCTAGCACCAGATGCTACAGTACAAATCAAGGAAACGCCCTTTCGATCGACGCTTCTCTGGCTAACGTTTGTTCGAGAAAATTGGAGCTGCGACGGCGCCTTGGGCAAATTTTCGAACTTGTCTTCGCCCTCCAAGCGCACTGGCGGTTCAAATCCCAGCGCCATGAGCAAGCGAACCGCTGCCATGGCTCTGTCATTCTTGGTTGCAGCCACAGTTGGAGCTATAACTTGCTGTCTGTTCACAGCAAAAAAAATTCATTGGTGCAAAAAGGTTAGAATGGAAGATGACGAATTGATGGTCCTGAAACGAGACGCCCCTGAATCTGCCATTGAAGTAAGGTCCGATACATCGTTTAGCGACGAGGATCAAGAAGTTCTCTAGCTTCTGATGTCTTTTTGGGTGAGCGGATAGCTGACTCTATTCTCTAGTCTCTAGTAGTAGAGCTGGTGCACGATACGACGGGTGTTAACTGTAAGTTCTTCATACTACAGTAGACTACCTCTGACTTCACTACGGTACCTACCGTACTGGTAAATCGTTCTACTGGTACTCGTACCCCCACCGGTAGCTACCGTAGACTACCAGTATTCACTGACTGTGAGTGCTTCTGTAAATACCCTACCGGTAGTCGTAGTAGACTACGGTTTTATGCAAAAAATGAGTCATCGGCCGACTTGATTCGAGTTTTTCTTTCGTAGTCTTGTTCACAGTCAGCACGACACTGCGACGATGAACTCCGTACCTGTTCAGATGCTGTTCCACCGCATGCCGCACTGCAACCGCTCTTACAAAAAAGAATCCAAACCTACACTTCACAATCTTAACATGCCAGAACTTCCCGAAGTCGAACAGTTTCGCAGCCTACTAGCACCGTTGATTTCCAACGAACACGTTATCACGTTGGAACGACACTCGCTAGAAAAGGCTCCTCCTCGGAAATTCCTTTCCGATGAGGACATTGCCGACATTCGCTCGTCGAAGTTAGTCGTGTCCGAGGTTTTACGAAAAGGAAAGTTGATCTGTATGGTCTTGTCGCCAAAAAATGCTGCAAAAAAGACGAAGAAATATCTCTTGGTGCACATGGGAATGACGGGTCGCATTTCGAATGCATCGCGCATTCCCAAACTTATGGAACTAGCCGAAACAACGGAGTACCCTCCTCCTCACACCTACTTGAAGTTTATCGCCGGACCGTACGACGCATGCTTCTCGGATCCACGGAAATTTGGAAGTGTACTACTAAAAGATTCCATGGACGATGATTTTGATGTCCTTGCACCGGATGCATGGACAGAAATAGTCACCAAAACCAAGCCGGGGGAGATGATAGTGGACCCAACAGCCATTGCAAAACTATCTGAGCAAAAGTTGGGCATTAAAGCGCTGTTGCTGGATCAAAATCGAGCGGTCAGTGGGGTTGGAAACTACCTCGCCGATGAAGTCTTGTATCAATTGGAGATGCACCCTGACCAAAAGTACTTGACTTCCCAACAAGCAGAGACGGTGCTGCGCAAGCTCTTTGACATTTTGAATGTTGCGATTGACTGTTATGCAAAAGAGGAAGATTTTCCGAAGGAATGGCTTTTCCATTATAGATGGGGCAAGGGGAAGAAAGAAGGTCCCAAAGACTGCCACGGACGAACGATAACTTTTCTCACATCTGGTGGTAGAACGTCAGCAATTGTTCCTTCCATTCAAAAGCTCAAAGCTCAGAAAACAACTTCCACGAACTCAGGTACACAAGTGATTACGAAGAACCCGACGACTTCTACGATCAGTAAGACAAAAACCGAAGTAAAATCAGAAAAAATAGCTACTGTCACCTCCGAAACTACAAAAACAAGGGTCCCACAAAGGCCGATAGCACGCAAGCGTAAGGCTGGTGGTTCCTCTTCGACAAATCTGTCTGACGAGCATCATAAGAAAGGCAGTCGGAGGAGTCCGCGTTTGGCATCCAGGCAAAGATAAGTTTAGAACCTTTTGTCTTTTCACAACTATCACCTCTCCCATCTTAATATCGCTAGCTCTACCGGTAGTACGCTAGCCGGAACGATGAGGTTCACAACTCCCCCCCAGTCCGGGACACTGTGATTTATTAGTACGTAGTCTGCGGTAGCTCGCTAAAGAGGGTAGAAGTTTTTCTTCGTTTCACGACTTCCACCCCATCGTTGACTTTGGTAACTTTAACCCTTCCAGAGGCTGTAGCGAGGACGCTTTCATCGTCCATTCTCAAAAATCACCGTCAACTCTCCCCTACATCCACGATACGACATGAAAAATAATGATGTTCCGCCGTGTGTCTTTTCCATTATTTTTCGGTTTTGACAAGACTTCAAGCACTATAAAACCACCACCTAGCAATAAATACCATTACAGATATAACAGTACTAGCCTTGCGATCTTCGCATGTGTTTCTACTGGAGGACTCACGGGAGGCGAAAGGTCAAAAAAAGAAACAGAACCACAGCAGAAATCGATGAAAGCGGTTGACCGAACCACGACGACAGAACCACAACGGATCATTGTTGTGATTCTTGCAATAAAAGAGCTTCTAGCTAGCTAAGGTAAAACCAAACATCAAAGTTCATTTGTAGTTTTAATGTACAAGCCGATGAAGGTGACAACAAATCACAACAACACGCACAGTGAGAAACAAATCACAATGTCTGGTGCCGAGAACAATACCTTCCCTCACCTGACGAAGCAGACAGACCTTAACGTAGTTTCCTACGACTTGGCTCGGCTATTGCGACGGATGTCGTTCATGGACACGACAGAGCCGTTAGTAGCATTTCTTGCCCCAGACGTTGCCGCAACGAATATCAAAACCAAGAAGGAAAACTCCCAAATCGTCTCGACTTTTTCCGAAACAATTGTACTAGTTGCCCCAGCTGTGGCAATCAACTTACCTCTGCCACCGGCGATGAATGATGAAGAAAGCTATTACCGAGGAGGAGCGAACTTCTTGTTGGTCGATGGCGAAGAGGCCCGGCGTGGGGTTATGCTTCCGTTCCATCAAGAGGGAAATCAAGAATCCACCATGGAAGGCGATGAACAAGAATCACCAGCTATAACGAAATTTCGGAAGAAAACCAACCAGCGAACAGATCTTCCACTGAGTGTCCAGCCCAAAGGCTTGGAAGTTTATGATCTCTATGGAAAATGGGTGAAGGAGGCAGTCACCATTGCTCGAAAACGTAGAATGAAACATCCCGAGTTCATCCTTGTGACTATTGGAACTGCCGACCCAGAATCGACTGACGCTTGGAACGATAAAAAGTCGAAAATTCAAATTGCACCCCAACTGAATGTCGGTGTTGATATCATGAAGGAGGCTGCTGCAGCCGGACTCAAGAGATTGAAAAAACTCCACGGCACGGAACTAGACTTCAGTAAAGAAACGGAATCAATGGGTTCTTCAAAAAAATACATCAAAAAGCCTTCCCAGGGACACGCCTTCTCTCGACGGCATTCTTTTCATGATCGTCTTCCATTGACAGAAACTGCCGTAGCAGACAGTTTTGGAGAGAAACCAACCGCTATCGATAAAAGCCTTCCTCCCACGGCTGCTGCCACCAAACCGAGTTCAGATCCAGCTTTGACTTTGTGTATGGACAATACTGCAGCCCTCTCCAAGCATTCGGAAAAAATTATGCACGAGTTAAAGCACACATTCAAAGAGTGGCAACTTCGATCGCAAAATCCACAATGCGACCGGGCCACGTCTGCAAAAGCCAGAGAGGAATCCCTAGAGGAATCTAGTGGTTCCTCTGAAACGGAAACCATCACAGAAATGAGAGGACCAAGAAGCTTAGAGAGTTTGAACGGACGAAAGAAATTTATTCGAACAGCTTCCGTAAATGATCTCGGACACAAAGGTTCCAGTCCCTTTCTCAATTTTCTCCAACGACGAATCCTTCGTGCGTCTGGAAAAAGTACGTTGGCCGAAATCTGAGAAGGACGAATTCAGCTGTAGAAATAATTAACGGCATAGTAAGTTTATGGAATGTTATGAATCTCGGCATATGTCAGAAGACTTGAAGGAATCAGCTTGGGGGACTTCACTATTTCCAATTTTCAGCATGTCACGGAAAAATAAAGAACCAAATCTTTGAAGATACTCTAGTAGAGCCAGTAGCGTACACTTGGATGGGTTCGAAGTGGAGGTGACCACGTGATCAGCTGAAATATTTCACAGGATGTACATACAACAACAATTTTTGTACCACCCCTAGCTAGAGCGACCAAGTAAAAAACACAGCCTGTGGCGATATAAGTCTTCACAAGGATCTGCAATAAGAAAAGTGAATTATTTCCTGAGTTGAGTAAAAATTTAACTTGTTCAGCACTACGTGCAGGTTTAAAAGTGGGATCGGGAGAGGTGGCTATGGCCTACATTTCTTCGTAGTCATCCTCGTCCGCTGAATCATCTAAAATGTCCCTTGGTAGGTTGATGACTCTTCCCACTCCTCTCGGGAATTCATCGAACGATTGTTGCTCTAAGTGTAGATGACTTTTAAATGGCGCAACAGCACGCTCACGGAATTCGGTCTCTGAGGAAAACACATCGACGTCGACACGACTATCACCGTCCCAAACCACCAAGACCGTCCCCTGCGGGGATACGCCTGCAAAGACGAGCCCTCGACCAACACTCTCAATTCTCATTGTCACGTCAGGGTGAAACGTCATCCACAGAATACGTTCCAGCACATAATAATCGATAGTCGTGCCACTGCTTTTGACGGAAAATTGGTGTAGGTGTTGCTCGCCAAATGGATTCTGTGTCTGGAAATGCAATTCACCGGGTCGGTCATATTCTGACTCTCGTATCCACTGGACGTGCTGCGGATCCAGATCAATTTCTTCTACACCACCTTCAATCAGTCGTATTCTTGTAGGTATGCCGGTCGATTTCTTGATTGCGTCAGTCACATTGTTCAATCGACTGAAAAACTGTTTGTCCTGACCAGACAATATTCCTAGTTCTAGAAGAACTTCGTTCCCTAGCTGCATGACGACTTCAGCCCGAAACAAATGGCCATAGTCGATCATTTCTGCTCGTCTCAGTTCCAAAAATTCTCGTCTCCAAACCTCGTTTGAAGGATCTACCATTGGGGCAAGGAAAGTGAATCGATCAGCCAGCAAATGTTGATTAGATTCATCTCTCCATATGCGATCTGCCACCATTCCCATATTCAATGGAGCACTCTGGTCTATCACAGACACAACGATTGGGCCACGATCATTAACAGCATGTTCCATCTGGTTTAAAGTTTTCTCGTTACAAGCAAGCATGCTCTTGAGTTGATGCTCTTCCATGAGCGGGCTATTTACCGTCTCTGTACCGGGGCAACTCCAAAATGCGACCGGAAAGAGATCCCAGTCGCTGGCCGTATTTGCTTCGGCAACAAACAGAGATATCGCTTCGAAACTTGGACAGGGCGTCTGTTGATCACCACACATTACAGCAACTGTGCCTTTGGTCTCTTGAATCATCCCAAGACTCTCATGAATAAGTGCCCTGAAACCAGTCGGATCAATTGTTGGTACCATCTCAGCCACTGTTGCTTCGGCCACATCCTCCTGGCTGCCACAATCTCGATTGTTGATACCCGGGGGGCCGACAACCTTTCGATCTTCACTTTCTGTGGAGGTACCACGAATACCTGAAGTGATCACACGAAACGAGGATGTAGTATGACTTCTCAACTTCTCCACAAGTAACCTCTTAACATCATGTAGCTTGTGAAAGGAGGACCAAACCTGAACATCCAAAGCACAGTATCGTTCAGCTGGCCAGGTTCGCGCAGTAACAGCACATTCCTGAAAGATCACTGTGCCCAGGATCTCGCCGGTCTTAGTTCTGTTGGAAATAGAAGAAAGCTTTGAAAAGCCCAACTCGTCAACCAAAACATTCATGAGCAGCCTTTCGATCTTTGACCAATCTTGTAATACCTCAGCGTCAACAGAGATGTCCTCAGCGTCAATGATGAGCAATATCCCTGCCAAAGGTGTGTTGTCACCACTTGCGGATGCCCCAACTTTGCATCGTCCTTGGGCTCGAGCATCATTCTGACGATAGTCGTGCGCCAACAAAAAGTGCTCGTTGATATCCGCCGATGTTGCTTGGAAGGTAGAAAGATGCGTTTTGATGTCATGCCACTTTTTCATGGTATCAGGATCAGGTGTCAGCAAATCCTTCCGATTGGTCGCAAAAGTGAGGGCCCAAGACTCGATGATTGGAACTTGCTCGTAATAAAGCATGAGAGTGTGGTCAAACATTTCGCTCATTTCCTCCATGTAAACTTCATTTTTGACGAGAATTCTACGTTCGGGAAGCGAGAAAAATCGTGAGTAGTGGTTGACTGTGAATCGAGCGCATGCAATCGATTGTTCAGACACAATCTGGTGACGTACCCATCCGGAGCTAACAGCTGAGCAATGGAATCCCAAACAGTAAGATTAGTCGTCACAGCCAAAGACAAAGGTCCACTTTCACTCAGGTCGACAAACACTAGGTCAAAGGTTCCAAAATATTCGGAAGGTATCATTAGCAAGCTCTTCGCAGCATCACCAAAGTACCATTCAATGCGATCATCGTCAAAGTGAGGCTCTGTAGCAAAATATTTGAAGCATTGTCGCGTGCCTTTTTGATCAAGTTCCAAATGGATGACTTTCTCCAAAGTTTGATTGTATTGCAACACATCTTCGAGCATCTTTGAATCGCCTCCACCAATAATTGCCACTCGCTTCACAGAATCAAGGTACCGAGTGGGAAAATGACATGCCAAGTCATGATAATGTGCAGAGAAGTACGAACATGTTTGGGGTTCACGATCAAGAACGAAACAAACATTCGCACCATTGTCATGCCCCGTGAAAGTGATAGTCTGGTAGCCAGAAGCTTCCACGCTAAGAGTTTCCCACCCTTCATCCGTGCCAGGCCTTACATAATATTGTTCGTTGTAAGTGGGGAATGTCTCGTGATCAAAGGGGTGTCGTTTGCCACGCTGTCGACGGATTTCACGGTACGGATTCATCCTTTTCCCGTGAAGCTTAAAATAGTTGGTTGCCTCCAAAAAGATTTTAAACGCAACTTTCAAGCCATCGAGGTACTTTCTAATGATGGCGAATTCTCGGTCGGAAGGAAGATCGTCTTTCGGGTACAGATCTCTTTCTTCAATTTTCTTTTGGATTACTTCCATTTTTGGTTCTAAGGAATCCTTCATTCGTTGCAAATGTCGCCGAAAGTGAGCATTAATTTCATAGGAGTAATTGTCTCTAGACCAACTAAGCCACTTCAGCTTCAGCTCGTTCATTGGGATGCTACTGTCGTCGCCACCGAATATCGCTGTATCATTCTTGTGACTCAGGTCGAATCCCACCTTAAAATCTTTGTTCAGGAAGGTCCACCTTCGTGGATACTCTTCCACGAAACCAAAGTCCCGCAAGAAGTCTGGAGTTCCATAAAAGGGGCTGACGCGATCTCCCATATTTTTGGCTTGATTGTAGGATCGACGGAGCTCTTCTCCCTTGAGGATGTCGCGCCGCGCATAAATCTGCACCTCTTTGACAGCTCCAGTCTCATGGTTCATAAAGAACTTCACATCTATGTTTTCCGCGGGACCGTTGACATGGTTGTAAAAGTCAAAGACCGGAATCATGTGTTCAAAGTACGATCGCTGCATGACTTGCATTGCCAGCAAAGTTTCGGTGTCATCCCCTTTTTTATTGGCAAAATCAATTTGTCGTTCTCGGTGACATCGCTCTTTATAGTCCTCTTGATTAACGAAGGGGAACCTGGGTGGAATGGCATGCTCCTTGTACAAAGAGTTATAACCCAAGACCTCCAAAAACAACTGTTGCCCTCCTTCAGACCAATAGAAGGGCAATTCGTCCAAAGTCTGCTTGGTCAAAAATGTCACATAAGGAGCATATTCCGAACTCTCTTCCAGCTCCGTTTCCTTCAACAATTTGAGGGTAGTAGCGCAGTAAAAGGTTCCACCATCATCCCATGGCTCCGTATCAAGTTCTTCGTCCCAATCTGCCACAACACATCTGCCAGGAATGCGAGCCAAGAGGTCTCCCTTTGGAATGTCGGTGGCGGCAAATACACCAAAAGTCTCTAGAGCACTATCTTTTTGGATAAGTCGAATTTCTTGCTTGTCACTAAAGAATCCGCTAGCTTTGACAACCCAGTCAATAACATTTTGGTGAAGAAGAGACGTTACTCCGATCTCATCGCTGCTACCGTCGACCACATTTTCATCGCTGCTTCCATCAACATAGGACGGGCAGGATTCAGTATTGTTCTTCGTTTGCGTATCGTAATCACACGTTGGCTCGATTTCTTTGGACGAAACTGTGGCGACAGCGGAATTGGGCAGAATACCCAACAATGTCAGCAAAAGCGGCGATACTTTCCTCATGGAACAATTGAATCTGTTTGCGAGTCTCTCTAAGGATAGGATTGCTGCCCGTTGTAGTTGGTGGACAGAGCATTGGCAAAGGCCAAAAAAATGACTGGCCTTTGGCCACCGACAAAGGTGCGTTTGATAACGATGATAATGTAGTAGTAGTGTAACGATTGTGAAGTACGGAGTATAAATTAGAACAGTATCATCATCCGTTGTCCGCAATTTTTTCATGTTGCATACGCACGGAATGTTAAGTAGCCACATGTCGATTGGCTGCTTCCACACTTGTGCGTTTCAGTGCCATTTCACAATGACAATAAAATGGGATGCGCACTGCCGAGCATGTCGACACTTTTGGTCCCATTTTAATAATTCAGCATGGGCGTTCACAGTCAGTTCCGCTCTGCCAATCGGATCTTTCGTACTACATATCATACCAGTACCGTACTCCAAGTGCTGCAGCGCTCTGCCGGCAGTTCTGTTCCACTCTATCAGACACAAAAAATAAGCGTACTACGTAGTACGATCGTACCTACAGTACTGCTGGCGTACGTTTCATAGTCCCCGTACGACGTACGAACGTCACCAGGTGCAAAAAGGAGAACAGAACTCACAGTCAATCTGTCACCGTCTCAATAAAAAAGAGTTGAACAAAAATACTACTCTACTAGAGTAGCTCTACTAGAGATAATACTTCGTAATGAAGAATTGCAAGTCATACCACCTGCTACCGGCACTCTGGAGTTTTACGTAGTAATACCCTAGCATACAGTATGACCTCCCCAAAGTAGATCACTTTCAGAACTGTGTTTATCTTGCTACTATTTAGTAGATGCCTTTGCATGATTCCTGATAGAGTTGGCTGTGGCGGGCACTTGCCTTTTTGTGGAAGAAATGGCATCATAACTCAACTTAGTGTCAAGTGCATAGGGATGGTACTATTTCATGGGAAATACTACTCATGCTTGCTTGACATGGAAGGTGTCGTTGTACGTATAATCCGTCCTATTCGGTTGCAACAAGTAGAAGATATCAACACCACACCCACCATATCAATGTGGTTACTGCTGTTGCCTTCCCAGGTTTTTGAAGACCGTGTGATATCTGGCGCTCACTTTTTAAGAGGACTTTTCCTCTTCATTCGAGGTTCTTGCCTCCTTAGGAACCAGGCGGGTGAGCCATCTTCTCGGTTTCGTTTCGGTTAGAGTTGAGTGATTGGGTTAGGAGAAGAAAAAGATCTTTCTCTATACGAACTATAGCATTACGACATAGTACGACAGACGATGGTGGGAAAGATTTCCATTGAGTCGCGTCTTCACCTTCAATCACGTCTTTGAGATGCCCGTCCTCCTTTTTCTATTCATTGGCACTTGGCAAAGTATGGTTGAAAGCGCCGCAACGCTTCTCGCAAAGGGACAAAAGTGCAGGACAAGATTAAATCATTTTTGTGTCCCCTTGTTCGACACACAATCTTGGGATTTCGGTGGTATTTTCCAGGATTTTGCAGCAATGAACTGCTAAATGGGACGCTAGGGTATCTAGCATCTAGCTAGCTCGAGTGCTACGTCGTAAGTATACCTACCGGTACTGCTACAGTACCGTAAGTCGTCGGTACCGTATGGTGGTGGGGAGCATACCTCCTGTTTTGATTCACGATCGACTACCGTATGTATCTACCGGTATGTGTATACCGTAGTGAGGTACGGTAGGTGAGTTCATTCTATGCGACGTCTGACATAATATTATTATTATGACTAACTGTAACTGTCAAATTTACAGTTAATGACTATCGAACCCGACCTCCATCAGACGTGTGTCCCAAACTTTCGAATGACCGTCATATTGTTAATATTGAAATATTTTATATATAATATTATAACTTCGTCTTATTTTATTGCAATTCGCGTAGGACGAAGTAAAAACCCAGCACAAAGTGTCATGAGTACCGCGTTGTACGTGACTCCCGCTCCGGATCCGTTGCCAACGTCGCCAGCGGATTCATTCTAACCAATATATATTTTATTGTGACATTAATCACAACTTAGGATTTCCACACCTGATCGTTTTCAAGCAGCCAACATGGCGTCGGATGGAGAGGAAGACGCTGTCGTCGTCAAGCAGAAAAAGTCCAAGAAGGAAAAGAAAGACAAGAAAAAGAAAAAGTCTGACACCGACGTTGGTGGAGATCCGACGGAAAATTCTGAGAGCGCTGCTGCAGATCAAGCACCCACGTCTCCCGAGACCAAAAAAAAGAAGAAAAAGTCGTCTAAAAAGAACGCTGAAGGAGTTGAGGACTTAGATGTCTCCGCTGCTAACTTGATGCTGTCACCCGACAGCAAGAAGAAGAAAAAGAAGAAATCGTCGTCGGAGGACGACATGAACGAAGTTCCAGCCACTCCAATATTATCACCCGAATCGAAGAAAAAGAAAAAGAAAAAAACTGGTGACGCAATTGAAGATACTTCACCCGCCGATACGTTGCTGGATGCATTCTCGCCTTCTCCCAAGAAAAAATTGGTCGTGCTAGAAAAGTTTTCTGTCGAATATTTCGAGGCTGTGTTAGAAGAAGTCAAGGAAAAGTGTGAAAAAAAAATCAAAATCAAATCGAAAGCTCGTGATACCTTTTTGGAAGGGTGTGCTGGATACTATGAAACGTGGTACAACAAGTACGAAAACGAAAACTGGCTTTCAGACTTGTTGGAGAAGGATGCTCCCAAGGAACAAATCGAGGAAGCCCAGAAGTTCGTGGAAGAGTCAAACAAGAGCCTACCACAGCACAAGAACTACTGTATCCGAACAGCTCTTGATATCTTCCAGCAACTCGACGAAGAAAAACTTGCTTCGCTGGAAGACAAATTGGTGAAAGGTGCCATTATTGCGCAGGCGTCACCTCAGAAGCTTGCAGATTTTGCCTCACAAGGCAAGGAAAATGAAAAATTACTCAAGCAACTCTTTTCTCGACCAAAGCTGATGAAGCGCATGCTTCAATTCGGAGGAGCAGCAAAATATGAATACGGCAACGCGATGAGGATATACACGGAATGTATTGGGGTGGAAGATGACGACGAAGACGACCTCCCAGTTCTTGAAGACGACGATGACGAGTATGACGAAGAAAAGGAAAAAGAGAAAGCTTGGAAGCGTGTGAATAGAAAGATTGCCTTGGCTTGTGCCTTGGAATTGGCTGCTCCTTTGTATGAATTCGATACGACCACTCCCATAGATGCAGTCGCTCGATATAAGCACTTTGAGAAAGCTCATCGCAAAGGCGAATTGGATCCAGCATTTCCATTTTTTAGCGTATGGGAAATGAGACAAATTGTGAATTGTGATGCGCCTAATGATCAAATGGAATGGTGCCGCAAAATGGTGTTCAATTACGTGAGTACAACGATTTAGATCGTCAGTGAGGTTTTTCCTGTTTTCATCCTGGGTCGAACTCATCCCTCCAATTCTTTTCGTAACGCAGGTACCTCATCTGACTTGTATCACCGACCACACCTTGCGATATACCTACATGATGCAGTCCGACGTTCGCATTCGTAAACCCAATTGGACTGGTAGTCCTAGAACATATCAAATGGTTCTCTCAGGAGGAGGAAATGAATCTATTAATTCTTGGTTTGGTCGATTTATTCTGAAAAGCTTTGGTCTTCCGACGTGGGGCAGCAAACACCGGCGAAAGGAGGGTTTTATGAGATGGACTCCAGAAGGGTGGAAAGAAATGAACGGTGCCAATTGGGAAACTGGTGAGTGGAACGGAAAATCTGGAAAAGATTTCAAAACAGAAGTGGAAGCCAGAAACAAGGCCCCACAGGAAGAATACTTCAAGAAGCTTGTCACTCTCCAATGTCTTGCAGATGTCGTGGATGGTGATCCAAGTGCCATTCCCGATTATGAAAAGGATGCGTTGCATGGAGAACGCCTGTGGAGATCTCTTTCGGTTGTTTCGATGGAACTGCTCTTCCAGACAGAACCTGAGATCAAACGGACCTTCGAAAGAAAGGGTCATGGCCTCACGAAGACCAAATGTGAGAAGTATCTAGAAAAATATGAGAAAGATGCCCCTGAGACTGAAATAGCGTACACGGAGGAGGATGGAATTCTCATGATCTATCCGAGTCGACACCAATTCTTAGACGGAAACGCTGTTGTCATCGAAAGCTATACAGGTGGAAAGCAATTGAACTTCGTAGCTGATGGAATTGTGGAGTACGAACTTCCAGAAAACATTCCATCAAAGAAATTCAGCCTAGTTTGTGAAGTTTGTACCGTGTCCTCCAACCAGACACCGCTGTTTGTTCAAATTGGTGAGGAGGGGGAAAAAAAGGAGATCAAGATACCATACACCATCGGGGATTGGGAATTTTCAAAACCTGTCAAACTTTCATTGAAATCTGGAGATGTTTTGAGATTCTCACGCCAAAAAGGAAGTTTTGGCCTTGCAATAAAGAAGTTCATGTTACGTTGAACGTTGCTGGTTGGTAATGTCGTTGATCGGTGTTTGTGGTAGCATACCCTACGATAAAAATGATAAAAATTTCCTAGTGTCTGTACGCCAAAATGTTCATTTTATCCAAAAAAAGCAAGGCACAAGGCCCTACTCCAATACTGGTAAAGATCGACCACAGTCGACATTTGCTGCATGCTGCAACATTTATACGTACGACACGAAGTAGCTGGAGAAAAAGGGATTGTTACGCCACAAGACCTAAACTTAGGCACCAGAGGATAGAAGATCTTGCGTTCTTGGAGGTATCGTGTCGCTCATTGACAGAGAGGGTTCCGACGCGACAATCTGGAGATTACCAGTCTGACTTGTGTTTGTTGGCGATGATGTCCTTTCAGATCCCAGATCCACTTCGATGACACTGTAGCTAGCTCTGATCATGCAGAAATTGACCATGCCATCCAAAAAGGTGACAACTAAGGAATGGACCGGTTCATACCCTCTTAATGGCAGTTTCTCCCACGTGTATTCCTCGTACGTACTGAACCCACCACCGCCAGTCTCAAATATCCAGGAGTCCGCAGTATCATTTTCGGCTTCATAAAGAAGATCCAGTTGCACCAACTTCGGTTGTGCACTGGCCATTCGAACTATGATATCTACATAGACCAAACCATCGGCATCTTCGTTAGTATCATAGTGACCAAATCGGTAGAGCACCTGCTCTCCAGGAGTCGTATGAGAAATAAAGCATCCACCATACTCTTTACACACATCGTCCACATTGTTTTGAGCATCCATCCCGTCCTCCTTGTTGAGTTTTGGTCCCTTGGTACAACCTCCTTCAAACACCAGGTCGCTATCTTTGGCAAGGTCGTAGTCCATTGCTCCAATGGCAAAGGGAACGTATCGACGGACAATGGTTGCATTATCATCCATAGGGACTTCTAGCCCCACATCGAGATCGCAGATTTCTTTCGTAGCAGCCACGCATAGTGGACTGCGCGACTTGAATTGGTCGTAACTTTCATACACAGACGCAAAGGCACATTCCTGACCAGCACTACCCGCGGAATAGATTCGAGTGGATCGAAATTCATTCCCATAAACTACCACAGTGGATCCAACAACCGAGTTCGACAGGAAACAATTCTCTTCAAGAATGGTAGGACCTAGACTTTCAATCAAATGTGTTGTACTTTCGGGAGAGGTGTTGTTCCATGTCATGTTGTTGTTCTTGAAAATCGTACCTTGAACGACAAGTCTATTCTGCTCGCTATTTCCCACAATCAAAGCAGTTCGAGATCCGTATCCAAAATAACGATTTTCATGAAAGCGACAATTTTCAAAAGTAACAACCAGCTCCTCATCAGGGTTGTCGACATCGTAATAGTCCAACATGATGAGAGCATCGTGGGTATTGGTGAAGTCCTGGAAAAACATTACTGAGAAAATAATCATCACCAATAACACAAACAGACACTCCAATCCGATAGAGAAAATAACGTACTCTCCACTCGCAATCCCGAAAGGTGACCGAGCCTCGTTTGGTGGCCCAGAAAGAATATTTGTTGGCATTGATAAACACGAATCCCTCTAGTAGGACATTTTCGATGGCCGTGTCGTCGATTCCGCGCATAGCAGTCCCGTCTACTTGCAAGTGACCACCGGTGATAAAACACAAGTTCGCTATGGAACCATCATCCCCGCAACGAATCGTCATGTTCGACCGTAGGGGAAGCGGAGGGCCACCAGCTTGATTTTGACGGAGATTGTGGAAGAACGAATCCAAATACCCTACCTCGTACAATTTGTTGGGGCAAATGACATAAGTGCGATTCACCGATGTATCCAAGATTGCTGATTCTAGATCATAAAGCTCTTGAAAATCTTGAATGCAGGAAGAAGATGCTGTGATTGTTGTTTGCTGCAATGTACGCGATGACCACAGGAGATCAGCCCGGGCTTGTCGAAGACGAGCCGACCCCAGGAAAAGCATTGATAGTACTAGTTCGAACAAGCAACACATGCTTGTTCTGCAGTTAGTATCTCGTACTAGTTCGAGCAAGCAACACGTGCTTGTTCTGCAGTTAGTATCTCGTAGGAGCTAGACGGACTTTTCTGTAGTTTGCTTTCTGATGGGAGCTGGATATACCCTTTTCTAAACCATCTCTTTCACAGTCAAGGTAGCATTTGGCTGCAGGTTGTCATCCAGTATAAAGTACGGAGCATGTACTACCGGTACTAAACGACCTAGTACGGTACATACAACGTATCAGTGGTGTACAAGAACGAAGGAGAACTGACTGTGAGAAATCATACAACAGTACATCACAAATCACAGTCAAGATACACCGGAATATTTCGGTAGATGGATGGATTCCAACAAAAAATTCTTCGGCGGTACTTCAGAAAAAATGCCATAATGAGCGCGAAGCGCGATCCTGAGCTCAGGATAGGCCCCGTCAGGGGCCTATACTGAGCTCTATTGAGCGAGCTGCTGGCGTGCCAGCAGCGGGTGTTCTGAGTTCTGAGCCTCTGTTAGACATTTTAAGGTTAGCGTTAGCTTCACTTCAACTGCTATGATACTTTACAGTTCAGCAGATTTGGAAGTCTACGTACGGTAGCATTACAGTGACCAATTGCTATGACAACATGTACCTAATCTCTATTATAAACTCAACGGGAGTGTTGTCTAACAGCCGAGCTTGGGACGAATCAACCTGTTAGAACAGTAGTAGCAATGGTAGGATCCAGTATCCACATTGTTTGGGCAACACAGAGCTCCATGAGTGATATAGCCACACATTCCACATTGATGTTTCATTACCACACCATTGGCATTGCTTGCCCTCACAAGCCCTCCCATCCTGCAGTAACTGGGGAATGAACCACAAAGTCCAACCGCCAATCCTGGTTTCACAACGTTCTTGCTGGGTAAGACCATATGACCATCTTTCAAGGCAGCAAGCTTTTTGTGTTCGGCGTCGAGATTTTTCATGACAGCTAGTTCTCCTGTTGGAAGAGAGTCAGCCGCAGGAGCCAGAGCAGTATCCGTACCATTCAACCTTCTTTGTTTTGTCCGTTTTTGACTGTGACTGCATGGTTTCAATCTGCTTGGTTTCTGCAGAGATACTTTTGTCAGCGATGTCCATGTTTGCTGCCCTGCTGCATATGCCGACATTGGTACCGTGACACTAGCGGTGGTTCTTGAGGCATCAACAGCAGGTGTTGGTGCACGCTTGCGAAGAAGCCGAGCTATGGATTGCTGTCCTGGTGGGGTTCCACTTGTGTGAGCCTTTGCATCATTCCAGAATATGAGAGGCTGGTCCTTAGGTGCAATCTTTGAATTCTGCTTGTCAAGGCCAAGATTTTTGATTAGCTCTTTTTTACATGCATGGACCCGTCCTCCAACACTACGGAATTTTACAGCTGGCTTCTTGACTTTTTCCCTCCACTCAGTTGTTGGATCATCACCTTTGAGTACAAACAGCATGTCCAGAGCTCGCCTCTCCAGTTTGGCTACTAGCCGAAGGCCGTCACCTCTCACCATGCCATATTTGAGCTGCTTCAACTCTTCCTTTGCCTCCTTGGCTTCTGTCGATTGAGTGACGGCAATTTGCAGGAGCTCAAGGAAATCGGTCAATGCCCAATTTTTCTGTCACCATGTCTTTTGGGATTGGGGTTTTCCCCCCATCTTCCAAATTAAGAATATCCTTGAGGTCATAAAGCAGATCCTTGAATAAAGCGCTTGACCTATCCAATTTGGTCTTTTCTGCTGGCACAGCATTGAAACTTGGGGCTAGCTGTCTGACCACATCGTGTGGCCTTCTTTGCACTGTGGTTGGACTACTTAAGGCAGCAAGAATCATTTCATTATCATCTGCACTATCTTCATCATCTCCATTGTCAACGGCCGCAGGTAAGGTAGAACAGGATTGCTTCATTGGCAAGTAAGTTGGAGGGGTTTTAAAGACGGACATCTTCTTGCCAATGCTTTGTGTTTCTTCTCGCAAGGTTGCCATCTCAGATTGACTGATGGATAAACGGTACTTCACCTCTTTGTTCTCATTGATGAGATTTTCAATCTTTTCATTAAGACTTGACATCATTGCCATGGTGTTGTTCAAAGCACCTGACAGTGACTCAAGGTTGGGTGTCACACACTGTGATTGACAGATACGGTGTTCAAAGATCACTATTGATCAATCCACACCACTTTTGAAGTATTTCAATTGGAGCCAATCTTGGCCAGCGTGGGTCATTTAAACAGGAATGTAAAGCAGCTTTGTTCAAGTGCTGAATAATGGCATTGTCATGGCCACAGTCAATCAAAACGGCCTTGTAATGCTGTAGAAGTGTGGCAAGACAAGTCAAAAGCACAGGCCTAAGTTTGCCCCCCTTATCAAAATGAGGAACGTCAACTGTAAAGCATTTATCCAAAAAGGCATGAAGCTGATTGTCGACCCCACTGCCAATAGCTTGAACTCTAGGCAGGTGAATTTTCTTTGTGTAATCACCGCTGGAAACATCATACCCTGCCCTGGCCATGCCTGCCTTCAACCCATACAGATAGTGCTGGTCGCTGATATAATGATCTTGGGTTGTGCCGGTGGAGTGTCCAGATCTTGCACAACTTTCATAGATCGACAAGGACCCATGGGCAGCAAGCTCAGTAATTCCAGCATCCCTCAAAGATCGAGAGGTAATCTGACTTTTGATATTGTCCGGCAGACACTTCTGAATTGCCTGAGTAAGAAGTTTTGCGGTGCTTGACTCGCCGGTTTTGCACAATGATGGAAAAACAACATTTTGCATCCCTCCTTCTATCTCCTCCATGTTCCGATGGAGTCCATCTTCCACTAAAAACCAAGATCCCAAAGCATGGTAAATGTCCGAGGTCCAATGAGTCTTGTCCGGGACAAAAGGCATGGCGTACGTGTTGACCGTCTTCATCTCAGTCCACTGTGTGTCAAGGACATGGGTAAACTGATGAAACGTCCAGTTATCATAATGAAGATAACGCACCTCTCCTCCTCTGGCCAGAGCCTCGCCGACAAATACCAGCCAACAGCGCTCCTCCAGACTCTTGCCTTTCCTGTTAGTTGCCTTCTGTACTTTCTCTAGAAAAACAGACTTCTGGTCAACAGCCGCAAATGGATCACCAAGAATAACTAGGCCAATAGCAAGATTGTTGTTTTTGTACAGAGGTACCACAGGTTCAATTCCAAACGCTACGTCATCTCCATAAGCTGCCTGAAACTTCTTGCATCTCTTGAGAAACGAATTTCTCACGGCACACCACCAAGGTGTTACCTGCTCCTTTGGGGCATCGGCGGGCTTCTTGAAATCGTCATGGTGAGGGAAACGGTCGTTGATAGCTTGTAAATGTTGACCTAGATATATCCCAAGAGTTTTATAGGTCAAACATCTTCTGCTTGACGGATTGGTTGGTTGAAGATTTTCATCAAAGCAAGATACTCCACCATATGGCACGCAGGCCTTTGACGCCCACACACAGGCTTCGTTACTGTAACCCATGAGATTGTCGCCATCAATCTCCATCCAAGTTACATCTGCAGGTTTGCCTCTGTATTTCCTCCATGCAACGAAGACCTTGATAGAAGCGTTTTTCACGCCGACAATGGAAGAAGACTGCCCAAGGCCCTGGACGCAAAGCCTGGATGTACCGTCTTTCGGCTGCGAGACACCTCCAGACTCGTTCAACAGAGCGGCTTCTTCCTCAAAATCCTCCCCATCAGAATCCCGGCTATCGCCGTCTCCAAAAAAGGGTTGATGGATGACAGGATGTCTAGTCAGGAATGACTGGTAGATAGATGTGCTGATGATGTGCCGACAACGGCGATTCCGCAGAGCAGGCGTCAAGAAGTGCCCGAAGTCCGATGATGTGCCGACACGGGCGAGAGAGATGGGCGATTCCGTTTCCCCATGTCTTGTTAAAAAATTTAACACTCTCGCATGATGTGATGACAAAGAACTTCGAACGTAGTACGTGCCAAGTGACGAAGGTCTGATCCGTCGTCCGTACGGTTCCATCCTGAGTGCTATCCTGAGCGGTCTGTCCGGCCTTCCTTCACTCATTATTGTCTCTGCCCAAGAAAAATTCAAAAAAAAGATGGCGAGGCGCCGATGACCCTCCTGAAAATAACGGTGACGGAGTATAATAATACCGTAAAAAATGTAAAATGCGCTTGATAGTTCCCCCCGAACGACAGCTATGATAGCTGGCACATCATTTCTGTAGGCAGGGGGCTTTTTCAACGCATCTCTAATAAGAACAATTGTATTTTGGACGGTATTTTGAATTTCTTGTTTGTCCGGATTCCCTTCAAACTTCAGATTCCCTTTTTACCAACTGACGTACCCAGTACCGGTACCGTATGTGATGAAGTATGAACTTGAAAGTCCGGTACTCCGTACTCCGTATTACCGAACTCTTAAGTAACGGTACGTAGTCTACGGCGATGCTCCGGACAGACCATTTTATTTTATGATTTTTTACGGGAAAATTGCGATTATAGCCATTCGCCAAACGTGGAATTCCAATTAATGGCCAGTTAGAAATTTGCAAAAAAAGATATTCCTGCTCAAAATTCGCACTAGCCGCCATCTTTACGACACTGACCGCCAATGATATCAAAGATTCCATCTCCAACAGAAAGGCTTGCTGGCCGCAAGGACATCATTCCCAATGCATCCAACGCCATTTGTCGACGACTCTCCAACGAAGATGATGCATGTTGTGTGCGGCAAATGTGTGACAGACTGCAACCCTAAGTCGAGAGCGGCTACATGTTCATTCCCCCCGCAGCTTGCCATGATTCCCACTTTTTTTAGTTGACATTACTTTCGACATTCGTCAACCAAACGTTGAAGGGTGAACGTTTTTGACTCCTTAAGCGTCACATCCAGGAGAAGGGCAGCCGCTGTACTACTCATGGTCCAGAGATTTCTTTCCGGCTTTTGCTTTCACGGGTTGGGCCACAACCAATTGCTCCTCCAAAAGCCGGACTACATTTGCAGATGGCTGAATTCTGACACTGTCCCGAGCATACAAACGCCCATGACTGTGGCCTGTTTGCTGTCGCTTTGATTTGGCATCTACTCTGCGACAAGGATGTTCATCCATCCGTCTTTACACAAGGGCATATTGACATTTTCCCTGTAGCTTTG
This sequence comes from Nitzschia inconspicua, assembly GCA_019154785.2. NCBI lineage: Eukaryota > Bacillariophyta > Bacillariophyceae > Bacillariales > Bacillariaceae > Nitzschia > Nitzschia inconspicua. The sequence goes on along the minus strand of JAGRRH010000001.1, from coordinate 1,324,076 downwards.
CTCCATGGGCTTTCCTCCAACCAGAATGGGCATCTATGGACTAAACATCTTGTTACTTTCCCAGCCTTGCCATGCCGGCTCCTTCCCCAGCTCCTTCCAATTCAGCCATTGAGGACCACACAATTGGCGGATCGTGGTTCCACTTCCTTCGAAGTGGGTGGCATCAATCTAGCCACAGAACCGGGATGGAGTCTGGCCCGACCAAAGAATCGGGACCATAACAAGATCCAATTCTTGGAGTACGAAGACAATTATTTCGAGAAGTTTTTCTCGAAAGATATGGTGTTTGAATCCGTGGGAGACGTTATGGTGGCTATCGACAAATACAAGGAATCATCAGGAAACATTCTGTCCACTACGAGAACGCGTGGTAACGCCAGGACGTTTATCTGCGTTTCGCATGCCAACTGTCCATTCACCGTCAAGTTTGGATCCATTCCCAAACAGGAGAAAATCATCTACAAGCCGCAATATTGTACTGTCCTACACACTGGCGCTATAAAGTTGTCTTTTCCAAGGGTGGACATCGTCTCAAGATATGGTGCAAGGAATCAGTCCACGGCATTGAATCTATTGTTGCTGCTCACAAACACGGTCGACCAACAGCCATGGGCGTGATGAAGACCGGCGCTCACAAGAAGAAAATCCACCTCAGTTGCCACCAATGCTACTGGAATGTCCAAACATGCAAAGAATCTAAGGAAATCAGTGATCCCATGAGCTTCCAACTCTTTGGCAGGTAGACCAAAAACAGTGAGGCTGCGATTGAGGCCCACTAATCCCATCAGCGAGAGAAATTTTCAATTGTCACAACATAAGAACGTGCCAAAGGAGAGACGTTTTTCCGAGAAATGCTGAAAACGCTGCCGCGCGAAGCAACAACAGTGTTTTGTGACCAGTAATCGAAACTAAACTTAACCCTTTTTGTGAATAATTCTGTTGTAGTAGCCATTTTAGATATTGTCATCGGCTAGTTTTGTTTTAAATAAAGAGTGGTCATGGTCATAAATAAAGATGGCCACTAGTGCGAATTTGGAGCGGGAATATCTTTTTTGGTGACTGGCTAAATTGCCATCAATCAGAATTCCACGTTTGGCGACTGGCTATAATCGCAATCCCCCTTACCTACCCTAACCCTGTTATGAAGAGATGATGTATGCATTGGAGTAGATTTGCATCTTTATTACTCTATATAGCAACCAGAAAGCACCAGCTACCAAGTCGTTGTCACCATTCATTTTTTGTTTATATAATTGAAGTTATTCAATGCCAAAAGCGCAGAGGTTCACTTGCCCGTTCAAAAAAGTTACCTTCATCTGGAGCGATCCTGCGCTCCCAACATTTATGGAATCCCACAGAGTTATTGTGTCATACACGTTCCAGTCTTGTTTCCCGATGGTAGAAATGGTTTTGCTGGCCAATGTTGACAAGCCATTGGCAGTAAAAAGCTCGATTCTCAAGTCCCTGGAACGGAAGCTGGCGACTCGAAGAGTAACTTTTAGCGACGCCTTTTCAGTATAGTTTTCAATCGCATAAATGAGAGTCTCGTTGGGCTCGGTAAAAGATACGGTACAGTGTTGGGCAAACTCTGTCGTTGCTTGTTTGCATACCGAATCACTAACCACGTTGGCATCAATGGATGTGTCCTTTCGGTATGGGCAATTTCCAATCCTTTCTGGAGTGTTGTCAATGGATCCTTCCGTGTAATATAAAGCACTGTAGAATCCAGGAACTGTCACTTGGGACCCAATGTTAAAAGGGGGAGGTCCTCCGCCATTGTTGTCCACACCGGATGTTAAAACTGCTACCGAGCAAACGTTCGTACTTCCTGTCTTAGAATAGATCTTCAAAATGTAATCGCCAGGCTGGATGTTGACAGAAGTCCAGAACAAGTCTTCAAAACTTTGGAATCCACTTGATGGAACATCATAAGTTTCATAGGACGACACGGCAGAACCATTGCTTCTCATCAACTCCATTTTTATGTGGCGACCTGCTCGATTGGATGCCGCTCGAACTCGAACGTCGTAGTCTCCCGCGCTATTGGAGGGGATTGTGAAACGGTAAGTCAGGTATTCTTCTGCCTCCCACCATCCAATGTTACAATTTGAACCATCGCGCTCTCTACAGATAGTGTCAGTGGTTGGCTGAGCATCTACACCATCATTGCGCCAATTGCACCCTCCTAAGGATGTGTCCGGAGTCGTTTCAAAAGCCTGGTAGTAGTCAAGAGCACTCCAAGTGATGGGAGGGACGGCAATGACCAACCCATCTGGGTCAGGAGTCAGACCGACGGTTGGGCCAGTCGATGGCTTTCTTGTAGGCGTGAACACCAGAGGAGTAGGATGCAAAGTAGGAAAGGGAGCGGGGTCCAGAGTAGATGAAGGAATTGTGGGCCAAATCTCTTTGACGTAGTTCACACCAATGGAGCAAAAGTTGATGTTGCCATTAACAAACCAAATCCTAAGCGAGTGCGTATATTCTTCTGATCGCAGCGGAACATCGTTCCAAGTAATGGTTCGGTATTCCTTGTAGCCAAGACCAGGACTGGCAAAGGTATCTGAATATTCGACCTGCCCATTGTACATGAGCTCTAACCGAAACAGCTTTTCTACTGTCGGACTGGCAATACGGGCCATGACATCGACCAACACGATGCCATCAATAGCGAAGTTATCAGCATGAGTAAACTTGTAGACGAGATACTCCCCGGCCGCGGAGTGTGAGACATGGCATCCACCAAACTCAAGACAAATCTTGTCATCGGTATTCTGCGCATCGGGCCCATCGACCGTTAGACCTGCTACACGGTTGCACCCTCCTTCCAGAACGGAGCTTCCAACTTCAAAGGCTTCGTCATATTCCAGAGCATTTGTCGTGAAAGGCACAATATGTTTTACTGGATTAACGTCAACAGGTGGTGGACCGCCGGATAAGTGAGCACAGTCCATTAAAGACGAGTCTCCACCGACACATTTTGGTTTCAAAGATTTGTATTGCTGCAACGTCTCAAAAACTGATGCAAACTGACAGCTAATACCACCCGTGTTCATAGAGTGAATCAAGTTTGAAACTAATTGGTTGCCATATATTGCCACAGCTGCGGAGGACACTTTGTTGTTAATGAAGCAACTATCTTCTATTTGGGTAGGACCCAAGGATTCAATAACATGAGTTCTGCTCTCCCCCTAGGCAAAGGATCGAAATATAATTGTGACAGAGGTTAATGCCTGTATGAAATGTGGTCGCTCTCGAGCAGCAAAAATACTCACCGAAGTATTGTTCCAAAGCATATCATTGTTGTCAAAGACTGTCTTGCGAAAGATCATTCGATTTTGATCACTATTGGCAACAACAAGAGCTGTTTGGGCCCCAAGACCAAAATATCTATTGTCCTGTGGGGAAAATTGGGCCATGAAATGAGAATGCCGTTTGTCTGTTCTCGATGCTGACGACTGCGTCGGTACGTACACGGAATAGGCAATTTTCAAATAACACAACCAATTCATTGTTCGCATAGGCATCGTGATAGTCAAGCAAAATGGGACCTCTGGATCGCGTATGTTCCTATGGAAAGCATGGTAGGAGACGAGGGTTACAAAAGAATTCGTGCAGCAGCATGTCCGTAGCAGTTTTGCTCATCATGCAATCCTTACCCTCCACTCACAATCCCGAAAGGTGACCGAACCTGGTTTCATAATCCAAGTGGAATGTTGAACAGAACCAATGAAGACAAAGCCGACTAGTTCAACGTTGTCGAGACGGTCATCGTCCAAGCCTCGAATCGCAGTTCCATCCACCTGAAGATGCCCGTCAGTGATCCAGCAGAGGTTTTTGCGAGCCCCATCGTTTCCACACTGAAGCTTTATGTTGGGACGGAGAGGTAGCGGTGGTCCTCCCCTCTGTCGTTGTCTCAGATTGTAGTTAAAATCCAAAAACCCTACTTCATATAGCTTATTTGGGCAGATGATGTAGGTTCGCTGGGCGTTGGTGTTGGTGACAGCTCGTTCAGCTTCGTAAATTTTGTTGAAATCAGAGAAGCAATTATCAACAACGGCAATCGAGGTTGACAGCATTATCGCCCCATAAAGCATCGCAGACCAATAGGAAAATACATGGCGTGACATGTTGCAGACGCAATATTGGATGGGATAGCTACAACTAGTGTACTAGTATGCGTCAATGTATGTTTTGATGCGACGATCAGCTCCTCGAGGCTATTGGGATGGGAGTATTGATGTTTGTTGGACAGCGAGGAGCGTATGCCAAATACTCGCAGCACTCACAGTCAACACTATCATCAATGCTTCCTTCTTTGGACGGAGATCAACTGGAAGCGTATTCTATTACCACGCTCAAATTGAGCGCTTTTATTCCTAACAACCACATACGACGTATTTCGTACTTATTTTACATGTTGTCCAAGATACCCAGAGGAACGATCCTTCTCTTTCTCTGTCGTGTCTCATTTTTGGTTGCGTATCATACAAACCCACACAAAGGTCCGACTCCTAATAATAAAAGCTGAAGTATTTCATCAGTAGGGACCGATCCACACAAAAACTGATTAATGATGGCGTTTCCTAAGTACCATGAATGGTCGTTATTGGATTGGCAACACTTGGATCGTGGGTGACGGGTGGCTAAAACCGATAAATTGTGCTCGCTTCGGGCCATCGGAAGTCATACCGTATCCCTACTACGTAGTACGAAGTACAATACCATTCGATACCGTCCCATCAATGGGACGGTATGGTAGTTTTTTTACAGCGCCTACACAAAAAATCATAATATTATTATCGTCCCAATTATTTGGGATGGTTGTGCGTCATACCAGGGTAACGTAGTCTCCTACCTACATACCGTTTAAACATACGTGTTGTACTGATACGTCGTACCTTACGTCAAACTACTCTCTCTACTGTCGTAGGTAGCTAGAGAGCTAGGCAATACTACTACTACTCTAGCCATTAATAGCTAGGTACTACTATTTCAGTTGTTTCTGTTAATAATAATAGAGGTATAATAGTACTAAAGCTATCACCTTTATAGTTAACCATTAATCCTCGATTCTACTCCTAGTCGTCACTTCCATCACTATATTCTTCCATGTCTAAGAAATCGGTTGGTCTTCTTCTTTTTCCTCGTCATCATGTTCCTCTCCATGCTCCACTTCCATTAAGTTCTCCAAAACATGTTCGACAACGTTTTCAATGGTATCAAATTAATCTTGTTGATCTTGTGGATCGTTTATTGCCACCTGAGTCTGGCTTCGTTGGATCTGTTGGCTTGTTTTTTGCTGGCAAATGTCTCTTGATAGAGGCATTCGTTGCGTGAAGCTTCCTTTTTTGTGCTTCATCATTCATCTCCCTTGCCATCCTGAGGCGCTTCCTACATTTGCTCTCCTCTGCCTCCAAATTTTGGCGTTCATGCCACAATGTATGACACGATCTCGCACCCGAATTTCCAACAGCTTTTTTGCATAGCATAACCATACAAGTTGGGCACATGTATGTGCTGTTGTTGGCTATCTCATTTGACTTGATAGTGGATGTTTCTGGAATAAGCTTCCCTGGGACAAAACACAATACACATTTCCTTCTCACCACCTTTTGCGAAGTCCCATTCTCAAGGATTACTGGTTGGACTTCCCTGATACGTTGGGGCCTGTGATCCACAAGAGTGCACAGCCTCAGTTTCTTTAGGAATGGATCGCTAGCAAACTTCTTCAAAGCAAATTTTCTGATTGGCCATCTATGCTTCAGAAAATTCATTCTTGAATTTTCATTCTTCCCTTTCTTTTTGTGCCACTTCTGCTGGGAAAAGTGGGATGACCTTCTGTGTCGCCAAACACCTTAGACATTCAAAAGCAACAGCTGCAACAAAATCTTTCACCCCCACAGAGTTGTGGAGTTTATTTCTCAGCTGTGCCAATGAAAGGTGTGACCTTTGTGTACGTAGCCACGGTGAAATCAGAGTCACTGCCTGATATGCTCTCCAGGCATTGACCATGACCGCGTCCACAGTCCACGTAGCTACCCGATGTCCCGAAACACCATGTCCCAAAACACCGCTCCCGACCTCTCTCTCCCTACTGACGAAGATGACGTTAATGTCATCACTGGAAAGTCCACTTCCCGCCCGTCTGCAGCCAACGTCTGGCAGGAAACAGTAGTTAAACTCCGTTTCCAATCCAAGGATGACCTCCAAACAGAAGATGTCTCCTATCATGCATTCAACGTCCTCACAGCCATTAAGCAGTCATTCCAAACTCGAATCTGCATAAAGCCAAACGCCAGCAAGGAACTGCTCACCGTACAAGCTCCCACAAACGATGACGAATTTCAAAAGCTTTTTCGTGTTTCTCATCGCCGTGGCAACAAAGCCAAAAAGATTCAGTCACAATCTTAGATCATCTTCCGGATTTGCACCGACATGACCCTTGCCACCATGCAAACCATTCATGATGCCCTTCAACGCTCCCACGGAAACTTGGTTTACTACCCGTGGACAGAAGATGTCCATGACGTCGTTCCCCTTGATTTCTTCGTAGGACCACTCCCAAAGTACATGACTTCAGCCCAATTTGAGGAAGAACTCATTCCTCTCATCTCGGCCAAAGCAAAAATCGATGCCAAACGCATCCCGAAACACCACTGCGTGATGGAAACCATCACTACTTATAAACCAGGAACTGAAATGCCATCCAGGTTGAACAGCAGCACGCCCTGAAACTCCGAGAAATCTTATATAAAGCTTTCTCTTCAAGAAATGATAACTTGATCTTCGTGTTGTTTGAACAGCGACGAAGCCACCCCGCTATATTTGCAATGGCAGTCCACCGTCAGGCAGAATATGAAGCCAAACATTGCATAGTTGCCATCCACGGCATTCGCCCCGATACAATGTTTGAGTTTGATGTCGTCCTCAGACAAGAGTTCCCACAGATCCTACAAGTTTATAGGACCCCCACCACTGCCTATCTCAACTGCGGTGGTGAACCGCTTGGGCGCTATACCTTGCTATGCAAAACCACCGCTTTTGCAGACCTGGCTCGTGCCCTTCACATCAAGTTGGCCAAGACATACCATACCTTTGTCCAGCAGATCGCCACTCCTCAGTTAGACACAACCCACGCAGAGGAAGTGGGTGTAGTCTCTCGTTTCCCAACACCAAGTACCCCTGCTTCACAAGCCCACTCTTACTGCCCGGCATTCCTATATCACCTGTTCACATAGTGTGTTGACAGAGCAGGAATTCACGGCTGACGCTATTCCACAGAAGAGTTGGTCCGTCCTGACCAAACAGAACCCACCAGTTCCCACCATCATCCACGCCCCTTCTACGAACACCACTCCCCAGGGCCATGCACCATTAGAAGCACCACAGGCACCACAGACTCCCACCCCAGCAACTCCGAGACATACATCTTGGGCAGCAGTAGCGGCAGAAACTATCGCCGCACTACCACCAACCCAACCAGAAACCGCATCAAACACATCATACACAGAGACACAAATACAGGCCCTCCTAGCATCACAAGAACAGCGACTGGAGCAGCGACTAGAGCAGAGACTGGAGGAAAGATTGGCACGCTATGACCAACAGCTCAATCAAATGATCACCATGCTGCAAGAACTTATAATTTCAATGCGCTCCACACCCCAAGATCCCCTCAAAACTCCCTCCCAGACCGTCCCCTCTTCTATGCGACAGCAACGACATACCGAGCCAACTGTCATCCTTCGTCAAAGTGACAACATGTCTGCTGCACACATAGCAAGAAGATCAAAGCCAAAATAGGACATGCCATTATATGTCCCAACGTCTCCACCCTTCTAAAGAATCACTTCAGCCAACGGTGACAGCAGCTCCTGGCACCGAGTTATCACAACCACCCCAACCTCCGTAACTGGCCACACAAACACAAAAACATCGGTATTACACCCTCTCATCTGATCTTCTACTCCACCAGATGGATTTTCCTCCTCCCGTAGGAGGTTTTATACCATAACTATCTCCCTGGAGTATCCTCATGGTACTCCCTGCATTGCCTCGCCCCTCGGGGCTTGGCAGGTGATCCAACTACTTAGAGATGGCACTAGGCCGTAACTAGTAGTTTGGATAGCCTTAAAATAGATTTTTGTTATTAGACCATGACCGCGTCCAGCATTCTGAAGACGTACTTTGTTTCAAAAGGACCCGTGGTGTGAAACGCCACCCGGTGAATGAATCTGGTGGCATGTCGAATGTATTGGAAAAGTTTGTCACTAAGGATGAAGAAATATTGTGTGTATAAACAAACCATCAGTGTTCTATAATACTCCAGTAATAGAACCACGAAGTTGTTTCAACAGAAAACGGAAGCGTGACGGACGATGACGACCGGGGACCGTCGTGTGTTGTCGCGCGCAAAAATTTAACCTTATCCCCACATATTCCGACCAAAAAAATTCGACTCACGTCAGTAGTAGTAACGACGGAAAAGCAGTCTCACAAGGGAAATCAAGGTGGAAGTTCCTCAACATAGTTGGGAAAAAGAGTTTGGTGTGATAAGAAACGTCGGATGTTGCGATAAAACCCAATTTTCTGTACAACTAACAGTAAAAATCAGCTGAAAAATCGGACTGGATCGACCACGGCCACCGTGGGACGGTATAAAAATAGTAGGTATATTAAGGCTACCTATCTCCAAACGTACGATAGCGGATGGGAGTTTTTGTCCATCTTCAGACGCTCATTTATTAAAGGTCAAAATTTCTTCTACTAAACTGTGCCATTTTTAGGAGACATTTTACCCTTTAAAGGGTCATTTCGCGACTACCCCTGAATCCCCACACCCAAAAACCTCTAATTAAAATTCTGGATCAAAAGCCCGAACTCTTTCTACACAAAAATTAATAAGTGTATCGAACGCTTGGAGGCTGGCCAACTTCAAACGTTCCGCCGAACTTCCAACCTGAGGTTTAAAAGATAAATATTCAGCCAATCAGAAGGTCCCATTCTATCAGTTCAGGCGCTATGCGTTTGTATAGCCTAAAACTCGGAGTTTGGAGTACGTCGTACGTAGTAGTTCGTACATACTAACGTAGACTAGTAGGTACTACTACCTACCTACCTACCTACCTGGTAACTCTACGTCGTACGTTTTGGACGATACGTACGTACGTATTTCATTTGCTTTTGCCTTCGGTAGATATCATACGAGTAGAAAATACCGTACCCCGGTATCATGTAAGGCAGTTAGTCGAGGGTAGACCTACCGTACCTCCTTCAATTTATGTATGCATTAGGAAAACTAGAGTGAACAATCCATTGAAACAATTACTACATTCCCAAATTAAAATATCTAATACGTTACGCAAAGTAGTTGCTAGTTTGGTCCTCAAGCTCTTCGATACGGAGTTGGGAAGTCTTCTCATCGCAGCTTATCGATGAGGCAACGACAGTTCGTCTCCACAGGTCGTCGACGTTCAGATGCAGAATCTCTTTCTCAAATAAGATCAGCTACATCCATAGGCATCTCGGTGATTTGGGTGGTGTAAAACTGTTCGATATCACGGAGATAACGGACATCAGATTCTGTAAGAAAGTTGATGGCCACACCCTTACGTCCGAAACGGCCACTACGACCGATACGATGGATGTAGTTCTCTCGATTGGTAGGAAGATCGAAGTTGATGACCAGCGAAACTTGTTGAACATCGATACCACGAGCCAACAAATCCGTAGTGATCAAAACACGAGAAGATCCCGTACGGAATTCTCGCATGATGATATCACGCTCCTTTTGGTCCATATCTCCGTGCATGCAGGATACTGTGAAGTCGCGCTTTTGCATTTCCACTTGCAACCAGTCGACCTTACGACGAGTGTTGCAGTAAATAATAGCTTGGGTAATTGTCAAAGTTTCGTACAAATCACAAAGTGTCTCGAGTTTCCACTCCTCTCTTTCGACGGCTATATAAAATTGCTTGATACCTTCGAGTGTCAACTCATCCTTCTTGACAAGAATACGAACAGGTTCACGCATGAAGCGCTCGGTCACCTCCAAGACATCCAAAGGCATAGTGGCCGAGAAAAGACATACTTGGACCGTTTCTGGAAGGAACTTGAAGATGTCATAAATTTGGTCCTTAAAACCACGAGAGAGCATCTCATCAGCCTCATCCAAAAAGAACTGACGGATGTTGTCCAGTTTCAAGGCACGACGGTTGATCATGTCGGAAACACGTCCAGGTGTACCGACAACGACGTGGACGCCTTGTTGCAGAGTACGAATATCGTCACGGACGGCAGTACCTCCGACACAGGCGTGCACCTTGATATCCATGTAATCGCCCAATGCCAGGACGACCTTTTGAATTTGCTGCGCCAATTCACGAGTGGGTGCCAAAATCAATGCTTGACAGTCTTGAAGTTTGGGGTCCACTTTGGCAAGACTACCAATTGCAAAGGTAGCCGTTTTACCCTTAAGTGTGAGATGAGAAAGATAGGACGGACGGAAGGGAGGAGGAGGAGGGTGTGTGCGAGTGTGAGTAAAAGAAAGACAAACAACGAACAGGTGTATTCTTGCTATGAAACGACAGAAATAGGGTCTGTTTTCGAGTGGAAGTTATCAGACACGTCGAGGACGACTCTTTTCAGACTCGAAAGATGGTTAACACAAAATCGTCCTCCCCTCGTCTGTTCTGCCGACGTTGTGGTGATCCATAAACGCATACACAGATGGGCTACTCACTGTTCCAGATTGGGCTTGAGCAATCAAATCTCTTCCCATCATGGTGGGTTTGATGGCCCGTTGCTGAATAGCAGACGGCTTTTCAAAACCGTACGAGTAAATTCCACGCAGCAATTCCTCCGGAAGATCCATTCCATCAAAAGTTTCAATGGCCTCGTCCCAGTTGGATTGCAAATCCGCGTCGGTCAACCCACCAGGAAGAGGTTCGCCGCTTCCTTCCTCAGGAGGAGTTCCTTCTCCGGCTGGGGGTTCACTGAAAAGAGGTGCGAACACAAAACGTCAGGAAGTCGGACAAAAATGGATGGAGTGAATTTAGGAGGACATCATCAGGTAAACAGGGGCAGTTCCACTGGCCCGGTAAAGGATACAGCCACAATCAATCAACAATCTGCCTTTTTTGGACACTGTCAACATCAGCACGACCGAACCAATCGTCGCAGACATGGAACGATTTTGAAAATGGTCATCACTGATCCGGCGACGAAAGCCAAAATTTCCGCATCCACAAGCAAGAAAGTCGACCAAAAACGCCGCACACACCTAAAGTCTTCTTCTCCAGACATAATGTTGCAGTTCTTGTTTATTTTAGTGATGGTGCTGAAAGCTGAAATACACTGAGCTTGCTTTGTTCCGCTCGTGTATCGTATGAATGAGACAGAGGTAGATCAGTCAAGTCGTAGTCGTCGTTCGCGGCAACCACCAACCCTCAAAACCCGTGGTTGGTCAGGTGCTTGTCTGGGAGGACGATCGTGTATCGTTGGATGGTGGCCACAGAAATGCGTCCAGGAGGAACGATCAAGCAGCCGCCGCGTACTACCGGTAGTACGTAGTAGAGCGTCTGTCCGTCGAAAATGATGGAAGCGTGAAGAAGTCCATCCGTCAGGACAATGGGTTATGAGTTGCTTCCAACTCTATCTGAGCTGCACGACTCGCGACAGCAGGACCGCTTTTGGTTGCCTCCAATGACACACGGTGAGCCGCCAAAATAAAGAAATAATAATAATGGATGTGCAACGACACATCGTGTAAAAACAATCTTGGCGACTAATAACAGCAGTAAAAGAACGACGGTTAGTGTAAAATAGAAAAGGTACCGGTACTACGGAGAACCTACTTCGAAGTACGGTACGTAGTAGTAGTATCATACAGTCCTCTCCCTCTCTTTTTCTGGGAACAAGAAGAAAAACTACCTACACTTATTAACGTAACGGAGAATGGAGAGTTTTCAGTTGAAGTACTACCACTCGAAGTGCACCAAGAAGAACCAAGCCGGTGGCACCCTGTACTGGCTACAACATCAGTTACTATCATCGCCATTGGGATTAATTCAAAAGTGTCAATAGTGTACTAATAGTGGTGAGAGTGTCAGCGGCGGCAACCGAACTATTAAGAGAGAGCACCTCCAAAACACAACACAACCTTCGTTCCTAAAAAGAGAATAATATCTCTCAGTGCTCGTTCCTACTCAACAGGTAGTACTTCAGGAGGAGGAGTTTGAAGAGCCAAAGTACACCATTTACAAAAACAGCTCTGTTCCAAACGGTTGTTTCTATTTGTGATTCTTTGTTGTGATAAGGCGAGAAGAAGAAACAAGAATAAAAAGACAAACTTTCTCTCTACTCCAAGTCTTTGGACCAAAAAAAAAAGAAAAAATACCAAATTCAGACGGCACAATGTTAGGCACAAACTCCCACTCACCCTCTCACCCGTCCTCTCCCGGATCTGTCCAAATCCAAACGACGGAAGCTACAAATGTTCACAACAATCACCAGATGCAACACAAAATGGGCACCATCAATAACGGTATCAACACTGTAGCCAGAGGTCCTCTGGGGGATTCCAATTCGTTGCTCGGTGTGATTGTAGATCGCTCCAGTTTTGATGAAGACGATGAGTTGACCACATTTGGAGCAGGGAAGGATTCTCCGAGCGTGCTAACGATGCAAGATGAGGAGATATCGGACACGGAAGATGGGATTGTCCCGCCTCAAGATGTCACTACATCGAACGGTGTAGTAATGAGAAATGGAAAAGTCCGGCGCAAGTTGCGATGGAAGCCTCGGTTTGGAAAAAAACGAACGTCTTCCGATACGAACATCTCATCGAACAATTCGGTCGTTAGTGCCCTAACGAGTCGATCCACAGCTACCAGTCGATCCACAGCCACCACAAAGTCGTTCTTGTCGCATTTTTCTCGAAGATCCGGCAATAGTTTTCACACTTTTCACAGTACCGAAACCCCAGTTGTGACCAACAAGGCCAATCGCCCGAAAGCGCCACAAATGGTCATGCGACCCAACTATCAAGATAGTTTTGACGCCAAACATTCTACCATTGATACCGAAGGCACTCGTCGACTGCCCTCAAACAGGAGGCGAGGGTCCTTCTCCAGTAATTTTAGCAAGCTAGACAGCGTCAGCGAAACGATGGATTCCTCGTTGCCCGAACAAATCGACGAAGAAGGCGAAACCCCTCTAGTGCCCATATCTCCCAGGTCTCCCATCTCGGAAACATCGCCACGATCCAATGACTTTTCAAAACCTTGCACTCCAGACCCTTCTACAGTTTGTACTTCTTCCAAAACAGAGCCCGAACGGCCATCTCTTGCCAACGGTAGCAAGCTACCAAAACCGAAACGCCCTCCTTTGTTCAAACGTCGATTGCGAAACAAAATGGCCACCAGCAACAAGGATGGAATCAGTAACGCAAGCAACAACAGTAGCCATGCTCTTCAAACAAACAAAAATAATACACCAGTCAGTCCAACCGAGACATCCCTAGCATCGGGTGGGGCGCACACCGAACCCACTGCATCTCTTTCGGCGTCAATCTCATTGGAGCGTGAAAATTCTATTCTGCCAGTATTGTCAGGTGACGAATACGAGGAAGACCGAAGGGTTGGAATTACCCCGCCCAAGAAAACGGAGGAAGACGAGAAAAAGGACGACGATATATCGGGAGTGGATGACCTCCTACTGGAAGAAGGCGTCGAAGAGAATTCCTTGTCGCCCACTGTTGCCGATCAGTCTGTGCAATCCGGATACCAGTCAGTTCAGTCCGGATTTTCAGCCGCCGTCAGTTTTAGTTCGGCTCCTGCGGCTCTCCAAGGACGAAGGATACCGTCTACTGGACGACGCGGTGTTGGTACTTTTCCTTCACCGCAGTCCTTGGCTCAACCCAATACGCAATCGCAACAACAAGTGGCACTTACCCGACATGGCAGTGGCTCGTCGACTCCTTCCACCATGTCCAATTTGTCGGCAAAATCACTACCAACTCCGCACAAGCGCTACAACCGTCCCATCGACAAAAGCTCGGTAGTCATGGACTATCGACGAGGAGGCCGCAGTACAGTTCCCGTGGATCTAGATGAGGGAGCATTTTTGGAGGCTGAACATAATCTCCGTGCAATCCATGAAATGGCCGCAGAGCACTTGGCGCATGGCGAGTACGAAGAAGCCATTGAAGTATTTGAAGAAATTTTACGGGGGCAACAAGAGCGATACGGGCAAGATCATTACCGTGTGGGTACAGCACTTCACAATTTAGGCATTGTCTTTTTGAAAAAGGGAGACTACCAGAAGGCCATTGACATTTGCGGTCGGGCGGTCAAAGTTCGCAAAGAAGCTCTCGTTCCCAACCACCCAGACGTGGCCGTAAGTCTAGCTCAGCTAGGTGTCGCTCACTTGGAATTGCGACAGTTTGAAAATGCACTGACTGCCTTTCGAGATGCTCTACACATTCGCCAAAATTTCTTGGGACCGAGGCATCCAAAATGCTCCAAAATCCTCAACAACATTGGATGCGCACTGTATTCCATGGAAGAATACGGGGAAGCCAAAAAGGCCTTTGACGAAGCGCTGGACATTCAACGCGACACTTTGCGCAATCTTCCATCCACAGAAGGTGCAGAATCCAACGGGATGCAGTCCAACTCCCTGTTGTTGAGTACGGCATCTACTTTGTGCAACATAGGAAGTATTTGGTTGCGTTGGGGCGACTTTGATGAAGCGGCCATTGCTCTCGACGAAGCCCTTTTGGTATGTATCAGTTTTGCAGTTGACTATGTTGGCTTAACGTCACCGACTCGAATCTTCTCTAACGCTCGTTTGGTTTGCTTTTCGTATGAAGATCCAACAATCTGTCTTGGGAGATGATCATCCCACCGTTGCCAGTACTATGGAAAATATTGATTTGGTTGAGACAGCCAAGTATTGTGCAGAGAATCCCTCCAGTCCTCACGGTGACTTTCTGATGCGCGGCGCTGAAAACATGTGCAACTCTCAAGCGCCAACCAACGTTGCCCAAATGTTGGGATTGGAAGTCGGGGCGCTAGACGCATTGGCGCCACAACAATGGTTCCAAAACCCTTGCGGGCCTACGCTATACGAAAATGATTTCACGAAGCGAAATTCCGGAGGACATTCCTTGTCTCTGGACAACAAGAACGAACCCGAGGGATCTGGGGGTGACGAAGACGATCGCCGCGTGTCCATCTGAGAGAGGTCTAGTAACGCTGAGCTAGGACTATTTTGAATGTGTGAAAGTGAGATGTAACACGATCAAGTTCTTATAATGTATAAATCTGATATTTTTATGAAATCTTGTTAGAGTCAAATCATTCAGATGCAAGATAATATAACATTATTGCCAGAAGATTGAACAATGATCCTGAGTGATCTTGGTTTTGCACTAGTTGCAATTGGATAGGATATGCTGACATTGAAACAGACAGCTCGTTTACTTGATCATGCAAGCTGGTAATAGATACTGAGGAGTTTTTTACGGCAGCTCTTGAGCACCGTACTGGTACTGTGCCATCATTGTTGCCGATAATGCGGCACACCACAAAAACTGTCGTTGTGATTATCGATTCACTTGCCACAGCCGCGTAGCAGGGAGCTTGCCGTCTCACAAAGTTTCATGGACTTGTCATTATGGAGCATACAATGTCTGACCATGTTCTCCACGTCGGAACACGATCGAAGATGGTTGGAAGGCAAAATAGAAGCGTCGCTGCCACTGACAACACTTCCTATTCTTCTGTGATGATTCCTAGGAGATAGAGGGGGAGGTATCAATCGTGTTGATTCGACTACAGTTGGATCCAAGGAGCTAAGACTAGACGTAGATACACTGCGGGAAGATAAGCGCAGTGACTCTGGTACGGTAGGGTCCATGTTGTGTGTTGTCGACGCAAGATTCATTGTTGGTGAAACAGTTGTCAGTTCTGTGAAATATGAACTCATGTTGGGATAGCCTTTGAAGTTCGAAGAGAATGGTAACGAGAAATCAATGTTTCCAAGCTTGACAGCGATGCGATTCAACGAGGAGATGCGGTACTTCTACTAGCTACCGTAGTATAGTTCTCGAATAACAATACTACTACTCCGTATACTGAAGTTCTGTCAAACAACAGCTGCCAGGTCTTATTGGAATGGAGAAGCTCACAAACTAGCTCTACTAGTAGTAGAGTGTTCGCCTTTCCGCAAAAGATGCAGAAGCAGTGCAATGGAAAGGGTGATTGATGCTCGAACATTCGAATTTTCGAGGTGTCGACTCACTTTTTTAATCGCCACATCAGACTTCCAAGAAAAGCGGTTTTCCAGAAGAAAAAGCGACCAAATTCAGCCAATAAGAATGATCAGTGACGTGTCGCAGAAGCGGAAGCTGCTTCATCACAGTATCCGCAATCAATGGCATATGGCATAGTGACTTTGGGAGCGTATCATTTTTTTTTGTCGTGAAGGAGGCTTCTCTTTTTACGTCAGCGTACGGAGTAATCGGAGTAATCGGAGTACCGTACGACGTACGACTTGGTCTTACCGCAATCGTCGTCTCGTTTCGTTGCGAGGTCCTCAAAGATCCATTCTACCACGTACTTCGAATAGTACCTAATAATAATACCACAGTATGACTACCGTACGCTTGCTATGTACGTATTGCGACTCATTCCTGGGAGTACGTTAATATGTACTTCTCAATACGGACTACAGTAGTACGGAGTACAGAGTATGAATCTGAGAGTTGACTGAGAGAATCCTTGATCTGCCTACCGTACCTACTACCGTACTCTGTAGTCCTGTCATACCTATTACGGAGTAGGAACGTACATCGAGCTGGCACGAAATGCGTGCACCAGCCTGTAGATGATGCAACTTGATGCAGCTATCATCGAAAGATGGATCCTATACTACGTATTAGACTATCCGAACAGGAGTTTCTTCTTCCTCTTGCTCGTCATCCTCTTTATCGCCATCGTAATTGTCGCTCTCAATGCTGTAGTCGTCACTCCTCGTCCGACGATGCCTATGATCTTCACCCGCATCCTCGTGAATCATTTCACCATATTCCTTTCGATCAGAGATGCGAATGACACCGCAGCATACTTTTCTGCAAGTATAGACCAGCACCACTAGCACACAACAACACGACAGTATAGCAACAATGTATAGAATCACTGCAACAGTCCTGTTGTCACTATCGCTCGCTGATTGCAGGAGTTGCTTATCCAGCTGAGACCACCACTGATTGTCGAATACGCCTCCAAAACAGTGCCAGTTGTGCATTACAAATGACAACCATATTGTGGTGGAAGTCATGTTTTGTGGAATGGGATCAATTAGATCGGGATACAGTTGCCGGAGGGTATCGTGGAAGTGAGAGAGGCTGTACGAGTCGGTGTATAATTCACATTCTTGGCCGGCTGGGACATGACCAGCCAAGATCCATGCAGCCAATGGACTGTAATAGCGATCGGAGGCGTGATCATTCATTGAGGTATTCAGTTGCAATATTACCTCTCCTGGAATCCTACCCACGAGATAAAGTGGCTGGTTGAAGGGACTGACGGCAATGACGTCGTCCAATGTCAACTCGTTGCCGCCCAACAAATCATAACGCCAACTGCCCTGTCCCAAGAACATGGCCCGAGGGATGTCCCCTCCCAACTCTCGTGGCACCACTTCCTCAGCAAACAAGCGCCACAACGAATTTTCATTTGTCATACTAGTGTTCAACAAATAATCTTTCGGTGCACAACCGATCTTGTTGGATAATCCCATCTTTTGTCGTGTCTCAGCAATAAAGACTTCGATCTCTTTGCCCAATATCGTGTCAAACTTCTCGTCGTCGCTGGAAATGCCCAACGTTCGTTGCAACGTCTCCAAGTTAGCATCCAGAAAGACATGCCGGAAGTGCTCGTCAGCCGCAGCAGTTGGCGCGTAATTGGACGAAATCGTTTCAGGATCTTCTGGTGGTAATGTTGCACTAGCAGTTGGAGCGTCAGTGGCGTTGTTGATTGCAGTGTCCTCCACTTGTAGATATCGTTGGCGTCCTTGTCGGACGACGGTGTCTCTGTTGGCAAATGACACCCACCCTATGGTATCTAGATACCTTCCTGCTTCTACCACTGTTGATTGAGAGTCCAGTACAGCATACCGGCGATAATGAGTATGACCAGCAATGAACTGGATGGGCATGTATTCGTCCCGTACAATGTTTCGAATTTCGCGATGAACGGCAGTCACTGCAGGATCGTCGTGGCCGGCGTGAGTCATGACGACAATGGCATTGTAGTCTGTGGTTTCTGTCAGAGCCTTGTGGAACCATCGTTCCTTTACCGCATCTTCGACGTGTTGAACTGTCACTTTGTCGCTCGGATTGGATAAATTATACAGAAATCCAAAAACGAGAATCTTGGAGTGTTTCCCTGTGAGCATTGTGTATTGATTGCCCAAGGGTTGGGCTCGCTTGCCACTGTTGTCTTTTAGATACACGTTGCTGGCCAAGTACCTGTTTCCCCACCAATCGATGAATCCACCCGGTCTTGTAATGTATTCTACCACCTCGGATCGGTACAGTTCATGATTGCCCGTATTCAATACATCAAAGGGCATCTTTTGAATTAAGGGGACCAAATGTGATGGGTCGCCGTCCATGGCCAAGCCGGTACCATCGATCCAATCGCCATTTTGCACCAACCAAATATCTTGATTCGTTTCTTGACAATATGTTTGAATGTGCTGGTAGAAACTCACCACATCTCCGTAGGATGCATCCAGAGAAGGTTCATTGGGATGACCGCCAACCCACGAGTGAACATCGGTCAAAACGACTAGATTGATATCACCAAAGGGGAGGTTGGGAGCGCTGCCCGTTGTTGCCATGGTCAATGATGAGTGTGGATCGAGATGCCTTGACAGTGAAGGAGAGTTGCAATATGTACGAAGAAATTACGGCGTGACAGAAATTTTATGTTTCGAAGAAAATGGGATCGAATCTATGCACAAAATCTGTGTAAGAAAAATTGGTTCTCCGTACTACCATCCACCCATTTCAACCGCCACCCTTTTCAAAAGGCATTTTTAGTGACCTGTCAAAAGTGGGGATATTCTCTCCTCCAAATTCCTGTGGGGGAATTTTGAAATGCACAGAGCACAGAGTGTGCCAGGTTGGTAGACATGGAGTGAAGTCCTCACAATTGCTTCTTAACTCTATCACTTATATGTTGTAACCATCTGCAATCTTGGATGTTGGTTGAACAGTGGTTGTTATCGTCAACTAGTCTCAGCACTAGTGAAATTCTAAGTCAAATGCTACGTGGGTGATTTTTACTTGTTGACCGTTCAGATGGAAAAACTTCAGGTCGACCGCCAAAATGAAGTCGTAAAGTTCCAATGGATCCATTGTCCTCCTTCTTTCTTGTGCGACAGAAACCAACTGCAATCTATCCTTATAACTGGTGTGAGATAGCAAACTCAACTCACAATTAGCAGTACGTAGTTATTGCTACCGTCACAGCATTGTTTTTGTAAGACCACAACAAAATTTGATGTTCTATGGTTAGCACGTTAAGGGACTTTTCCTCTTGTGAGATTTTTCGTTTTTCCAGTTCTGAGTTGTGGGCAGGCAACACAGAGTACCGAGTGGAAAGAAAGCGATTTGCATGCATGGTTTGCCCTGTCCTCTTGTGGGCCAAGCGGGTGCGCCAAATCTCGGCGACAAACTGGTAGTTGATATAACCCGGAATTATATTTTTCCTTACGATGTATCAGAGAAGAATTTGTTTCCCCTTTAATCTCCAATAGTAGTGCGCCAGAACATTTCGAATTACTAAACATTTCTTTTCTAGCTTGGCTTTGGCTCCAACCAAGAGCACGTGCCGTTCCAGGAAGACCACCTTGACGGATAATTGCTGTTCCAATCGTTCTAGATCCTTACGCCCTCGACTCTCTTTATCTTCTTCGGGTATTGTTGCCCACAATTCCACTGCATCTAGGTACCCCAAATCCTCGACATGGAGCCGTTTCAACTCTTTTTGTAGCAGTTTGTTCCACTCCACACTGACTGATGTAGTTTCTTCTTCTGAGTCATCACGGCCTTTTACGACTTGCAATGTCGTACCGTCCATTTTGATGTCAGCGTTAGGATGCTTTCGACGTAAGGCCGAGATCCAAAATGTTGTTAGCCAGGCAGCCTGTGCCAGGGCAATTCTTTTCCTCTTCATTCCTATGGTTTTCGGATGATTGCAACAGATTGTAGGGAACATCACGTTGTCATTGTCTTCCATTCTTTGTTTGCTTCGAGGATTAAAACATAAGAGCTTATTAATTAGCAAGTGTTAGCAATCATAACAGTAAGTAAAAAAGTGGGGGGAAATGAAGTTTACAGTTAGGGTTTCGGGCTGTATCAACTATCAATCTCAGTCAGATCAAGTTTTAAGTTTTTTTTTAGGGCGAAAGACTATAATGACCTCCAATGACCTTTTACAATAAAATCAAAAGGACACTATAGTGAGTATCCACCAATTACTACCACCGGGTTAAACATTACTACCGCAATCGGTAATAATATCCCCGTCAAAACCCTATAATATCCCTTGGCAATTCGCTAAACGTAATAATATCCCCGTCAAAACACTATAATGACCATTTAAAATTTATAATGGATATTATAACACACTCCCGCCATTAATCTCCGTTCACATCTTGAACAGGAAACGCAACTGCCAATGATATCCAATACTCCATCCCGAACAGATAATGCAACACCTAAATATTATGCGACACTGCGACTAGTACTTTACTAGCAGAGGCAGCAAAACAGCAAAATCACTTCTATCACCATCTTCATCTCCCTGTGAATCTTCCATCTTCCATGTATCTCCAATACTTCTTTATTTGTTGCTACCGGTAGTGTTACAAATACAACCAGAGCAGTACTGCTAGCCCAATCGTTGTTGACGGTAACAATCACGGAAAAGGGAGTTTAAAGCGGCAGTGAATGTAATCGTTTACCTCGGCGAACCTGTGCGCGGAAACCCCTTGCGACGGACCCAAATCGTGTGAACTGACAATGATATCCGATACTACATACGGAACAGAAAACGTAATCGCCAATGTCATCCAACATTCCGAGGCAGCCAAATCACAGGCCCAATTTTTCTCCTTTTAACTACCATTAATATCCGATACCACATATGCAACAGAAAACGTGATAGCCAATATCATCCAACCCTACTAGAGCCAGCACAACCGCATGTCCAATTTTTCATCTTCCAACCTGCCGGTGACATCCGATACTACATACTGATTGTCGATGTTATCCCAACATATCTGACAAAAATTGTCACGGCTCTCCGAATTTTCCAACATCACCGATACTTCTTTACTTCTTCCTCTAGTAGTGTTACAAACGCAACAACCGCGGCGCTTTTATCCCTACTATTGAACGCGGCTACTGCCACCGACGAGACATTTTCAAATGCATACAATGCTTTTTGTCGACGACCCTGTGCGTGGAAACCCCTTGCGGCCGACCGCGGATGCCATCCGTGCCCTCGACGGGGAAGTTTGGTTGTCAACCATTCTCATCGACCACCTCCTGCAGACAACGCTGAAGGGATGTGTGCCAGACCACGTCCTAATCGGCTCTTCCGATTGTTATTCATACTTCAGTACTTATAATGACAAACTTGACAAACATGATTGTGCAGATACTGTGCAAATCATGCGGGGTGGATTGCAAGCCTACGCCAACAGTGAATTCATGTACATTTCCGCTGCTTGCCATCAGGGACACTTCTTCGTCGTTGATGTATCTTTCGACAGTCGCCATCCGGCCATCTTCAAACAGGTGAACGTTTATGACTCCCTCAGCATCACCAGCAGGCGGAGGGCAACTGCTGTACTAGGCAGGTTGCAGAGACGACGGTACCACTCCCAAGTTCACGTCCACGGAGCTACCTAGGGGACCCCAGTCACTGCTGATCCACCTACGAACCTTCATCCTTCATGAATACGAGGACAACGGCGTCGATATCCAGGACGACTGGACACTCTTTGATGCAGGCGCCTTCAAGAAATATCGTATCTCTCAAAGGCACGGCAGGAAAGTATCATCCTCAAGCGGGGAAACTGTAACCTGCGGCACAGCGGCGCCGCAGTTACTGCCGCGAAGGCTGGTTGGTGTCTCAAAAAACGTTCAAAGGAAGTTATAAAGCAACTGGAAGATCCGGTGAAAAAGACCACGATGGTTCCAGACCGTTGAAAAATGAGATGGATGACTCGCGCTACGGTTCAAACAAGACCCATAGGGTTCAAGCTAGTATTTCTCGATTAGGGGTTATAGACTCTCTCTTGAGTTTTAGTCGAATTTTAGTCGAAAAAGGTCTACGACTCGTGGGCGTTTTTGGAAAAAGGTCTACGACTCGTGGGCGTTTTTGGAAAAAGGTCTACGACTCGTGGGCGTTTTTGGAAAAAGGCCTACGACTCGTGGGCGTTTTTGAAATTTGGGGGGTCGCGTTTTTCTTTTGGGGACTGTTGATCCTACAACGGATTTCTCTCATAAACACTACCGTAGTACGCAGCTACTATTACGTAGTACTACGTATTAAACGGTAAGAAGGACCACTACTCGTACAAATTACCGTACGAACTACAGTACTTCGGTAGTTGTACTTGTTTTTTTTCATGTCGTACCCTTCGTGCAAAACAATACAAGAGAATGACAAGTCGAAACGGTAGCAGTAGTGAAGTAGAGTCTTGGCGAAAAAGCAAAGCTAAGGCTTTTGTGAAGGAGCTTTTGGAGAATGATGAAATGTACATGGATATGCCTGAAGCCCAGTTGTATCGATTGTATCCACAACATTTTGGTCAGTACTCTCAAAATCGATTTATTTACCAAACCAGTACGATAGCCGCGAACTTGCTGAATTCAAGAACAGGGCCCGTGCACGTCACGAGAACTTCAATGCTCGCATAAAATCTTTCAACGTTCTATCAAACACATTCCGAATTACGCAGAACAAAAAGGAAAAGCACAAATAGTATTTGAAGTCGTATGCATAAAATATGTCAGTATGATATGGAAAACGGGCATCCATTGTGGGATGTGTAACAGTTTGTACAAGTGTAAGATGGCGTAAAAGTACTATTCTACTGCAATAATAGTACGTGTAACAAAAGAAACACTTACGTCGTACGTAGAACTTCTTACCGTAGTAGGAGCTGTTCATTACCGTACTCTCTGAGTACCGTACTTTAGTACGGTAGTAGTACACAAGTGAATGAGTACAAAAGGGGTTATATTCT
This sequence comes from Nitzschia inconspicua, assembly GCA_019154785.2. Lineage (NCBI taxonomy): Eukaryota > Bacillariophyta > Bacillariophyceae > Bacillariales > Bacillariaceae > Nitzschia > Nitzschia inconspicua. The sequence continues at coordinate 1,300,742 of JAGRRH010000001.1, read as the reverse complement.
CCTTTGGGGGATCCCTTTTATTTTAGTCGAATTTTAGTCGAAAAAGGTCTACGACTCGTGGGCGTTTTTGGAAAAAGGTCTACGACTCGTGGGCGTTTTTGGAAAAAGGTCTACGACTCGTGGGCGCTTTTGGAAAAAGGTCTACGACTCGTGGGCGTTTTTGGAAAAAGGTCTACGACTCGTGGGCGTTTTGCAACCCTAATGGAGTTGAGACAAACCGTCACCAGTCAGTCTTGTTAGGGTGGTCGTGCGAGCCATCCATCTCATTTATTTAACGGATCGGAAGTATCGTGGTCTTTTGCACCGGATCTTCCTGGCTGACGATGTAGCGCTTCACAAACACGCCCCACCGACCGCCAATGACGTAATCAAGGCGGGCGTTCACAAGAAGAAAACCCTCCTGAGTTACAAACAATGCTACCGGGGGGTCAACGCCAGAAATGAATCCAAGATAATAAGCGATTCCATGAGCTTCCAGTTGGTTGGGCCGTACGTCGAAGCCTTTGCCCAACGAAACCCCGGTTCAACGGCTTTCATGGAAAGAGGGAGCGACCATCGTATCCAGAGAGTGTTTGTCTGCCCTTCATTCGCAAACGACGTTCTAATGTGCGTCCGTCCAGTCATCTCCATTGATGGTGCCCATATGAGGTCAGAGTGGAAGGGAACTCTATACTTAGCGACCGTGAAGTCCGCTGAGGACGACTTATATCCGGTTGCTTTTGCGATTACGGTGGATGGCGAAGACTTCCAAGGCTGGTTATGGTTCCTACAGCACCTGAAAGCGAGTGCACCAAATCTCATCGCAGAACACTTCAGGCGGGAATGTTCTTACAGACTGTTCACCTTCATGTCCGACCGGTGTAAAGGTCTCAACACTGCGCTCGGCAATGTTTTCCCTGCCAACCACAACTGTTTCTGCGCCGTCCACATCCGACGAAATGTAGAAAGCAATCATGGCAAGAAATTCGCTAGTACGGTGACAGCGTTGTCCCAGACAACCTCACTGCCCGAGAAAAGAGCCCTCCTGACACAGCTCCAGCAGAAATCCCCGGGCGCCTACAAATATGTTACGGATATCGACGCGAATCGCTGGATGGACTCTGCATGGCTGGAAGACGAGAAATTGCCTCCCAGGTATGGGTTTCGGAACTCCAACATTTCGGAATCCGCAAATAACATGGTCGGTGACGCTAGAAATGGCAATTGGTTGGATGCAATTGATGGTATATTGATAAAAATGCCACTTCGTATTACGAAGTCGCAATCCAAGTACGAGGGAAAAGATGGTGTGGTTGGTAGTATCTTGGGGTTGGCCACGAAACGTTGGGAGAAATGCGTCGGATGCAGAGTGTACGCATCCGGCAATGACGGCGAAACTTATTCCGTGTACCAGAAGCTTGGGGGGGAATTGGAGGAAGAGGCACTTTTGAAGGTGCGCCCCGTGGATTGCGTGTGCGACTGTGGAAAGTGGCAGGCGATTGGAGTACCGTGTGTGCATGGTATGGCGTACTTTAGACACCAAATGAAGTGGAGGTTGGAGGACGTATTGGATCAAGCCGTTGACGAGTACTACAAGTACAGGACCCAACGGGAACTTTACCGTCGAAACTTTGTGCCCGTTTGGAGGTACTTGCTGGAACCAGACATGATGACATTGCCGCCTGACGGTGCTGCACGACGAATGCCGGGTAGACCGAAAACGGTGAGACTGAGAAAGAATTCCCGTTATGCCCATGAACCAGAAAAGTCGCCAACGATTTGCAGCCGTTGCCACCAGCCCGGTCACAATGTAAGAACGTGCGTAAGGAGAGAGGCGCTTAAGAAAAGAAATGCTGGGAATGGCGCAGCAACAACCTCCCACAGTGTCTTGTGAGGGACTGGCGGAGATACTTACAAAAAAGAGGCAGGAAGAGTGGCGGTTGCGTTTTCTGTTCTAGATGTGAACGAAGATTATTGGCGGGAGTGTGTTATAATATCCATTATAAATTGCAAAAGGTCATTATAGGGTTTGGAAAGGTCATTATAGTGTTTTGACGGGGATATTATTACGTTTAGCGAATTGCCAAGGGATATTATAGGGTTTTGACGGGGATATTATTACCGATTGCGGTAGTAATGTTTAACCCGGTGGTAGTAATTGGTGGATACTCACTATAGTGTCCTTTTGATTTTATTGTAAAAGGTCATTGGAGGTCATTATAGTCTTTCGCCCTTTTTTTTATTAACAGTAATATATATTATTAGGGATAGAATTTTTCTTTTTTCTTGTGAAGGTGGCCTGTCGACTTCTTGGATGTTCTCTTAATGTGAATTTGATATGACGGCCATTACACCCAGCACTGGTATCATCGGCGTCATGACAGGCAGTGATGGGAAGGTGTCGAGAAAGCTCGCTTGGACATGCCACGAGTGGCCGTCGATGTTATCGTTTTTTTTGGAGAGCAAAAGGAAGTGGTCACAGTAGTACTCGGAAAGGCGAAGACGGTAAATGTTCCTGCTCCCACAACCACAACTGCAACAACGCCGGACAAATAAAAACTTCATCAGCCATCCATCATCGCTTTCCGCTTTACCTCACACTTTTTATCTTCACCATGACGGCATCGGCCACCAAAGCCCTCTTACTGGCGGCTACACAAGCTGCCAACCGCAAGATATTCCAAAAGACCAAAATTCCATCGATGGTTTCTTTCAACGAGATAGCACTCCAATTGCACGATGGGATGACACTTGCGGGCCAACGGTGGACCTATGGTAAAGTAAACAGCAACGACAACGGAAAGTCTACAACATTATCACCGCCTCACAAAATTCTAGCCCTTCACGGCTGGTTGGACAACAGTGCCTCCTTTCATTACTTGGCACCTCATTTGGTGGACAAACTGGGCGGACAAGCCGAATTAGTGGCATTGGACTTACCAGGCCACGGCCTTTCGTCGCATAAATCATTGGACGGACCTCCAACGCTGTTGAGTGACGGAGTTTACTATGTGGCAGAAGCCTTGGATAAGTTGGGATGGACCAAGGCACGCAATGAAAGTGGAATCACGATAACATTGATCGGTCACAGCATGGGTGGTGGTTTGAGCCTGATGTATGCGGCAGCCTTTCCGGAATACATCAACAAGCTAGTTCTTTTGGATATTTACAGTCCCTTGCCCGGTGAACACGACAAGTCGACCTCTTTGATACGCTCGCACATAGAAGCTCGTCAAAAGGGCCCTCGTCCCAACCGCGTTTACAAGTCATTGGAACAGGCGATACAAACACGACAAATGACAGCCGCCAAGGCACCCGGCAAACAGTGGTTGTCGTTGGAAGCTGCCACCGAACTGGTCACTCGAGCCACCATGCCTGTCACCGATGAAGACGGCGCGGAAGGGTTCTCCTTTCGGCACGACACTCGACTGCTATGGCCGTCCCTGCAACACTTAATGCCAGAGCAGATTGATTCTATGATGAAATCCGTAGAATCTCCAACTTGCATATTGGCAGCCGAACATGGCTGGCCATTCAAACAGGAACGAGTGAATAAGGCAGTAGAAATTATACAACCGCGTGTGCACAAGATTTTACCAGGCAGTCATCATTTGCATGCTGATCCGGAAACGGCCGAGGCAGTCTTGGAGGAAGTCTATCACTTTGTTGCGGAAAAGGACTTGACCTATGTCTTGTAATACTTCGTACAGAACAACCAAAAAAATGATTTTCCTTTTACTGCAGTAGATATTTTTCTTCGTATTGGCTAGTTGATGTTGCAATCACGCAAACCACCAAAGAGTGAACACGTCTTACAATGAGCGTACTACTTTGTACTCGGAGTAGTACGGTACGGTATTCACAGTCAGTCTGCGTTTTATGACTGATTGTGTGAGTCATGGTGCGCGAAAACGAGAGCGAAAACGAATTTTCGTTCTCGGAGGACCAAAAACATCACCTTATGGACGCCCGAAAACATGAACGAAAATCAAAAACTTTCTCGGAGAGCCAAAATGAACGAAAAGAGGGGGGTGGTTTTCGTTCAAAATAAGATCCGGCGAAAACGTAGTTTCGTTCTCGGAGGATCAACCAAGTGACCTTATGGAACTCCGAAAACAGGAACGAAATCAAACTACCGTCGTAGTGACACCGCCACATTGATATCATCATACATCAATAACATGTTGATGTCTTAATCACGGCACTTCCGCTCCTCTCATTCTGTTGCAATACATTCCTTCCACCTCTCAAACAACATGGGTAATAAACTACCTACACCTCCGCTTCATTCGACTCACGATGAAAATGGAGAGGAAGCAGCTTCTAATAGTAGCGTTTCCACCGATTCTGAGGATTCTTCAACTGACAGCAGCGACGAGGTAGATTTGGAAGCTGAAGGAGAGGAAGCTTCTCTGCTTACCAATGGGCCTGCTTACTATAACATGTTCTTGGGTTTGGATGAAGAGGAAGACAAATGTGTCAAACCAAATGTGAAGAAGCGGAGAGGTGCGAAAGGTGTTGTTTATTACAGCGGCGAACAAGGCCAGCCGGTGGTTGTGCCACCCACCAGGTCCGTTTGGTATGGAATGTATGTTGAGCACCCTCAGCTTGACAGCCCAAGGTTCCACAAGCGTTTTCGAAGGAGATTTAGGATGCCATAACAAGCATACAAGGACCATTTAGAGGAGCTCAAAGAATCACCGCATTTCGAGCGCTGGAAAGAAGGGAAGACCGACTGTGTTGGAAGACCGGCCGCTCCATTGGCGCTGCTGTTGTTAACTGCCTTGAGATACCTTGGCAGGGGATGGACTTTTGATGATCTCTCAGAAGCAACAGCCATGAGTGAGGAGGTTATCAGAGTGTTCTTCCATCGCTACATTGAATTTGGCAGCACCACTCTATTCCAGAAGTATGTGTTGGCTCCCACTACTCTGGAGCATGCAAATCAGCAAGGAAATGAGTACACGATGGCTGGTCTTGCAGGAGCTGTTGGATCTATGGATATCACTCATGTTTTATGTCATAAGGTTAAACATAAGCTGAGACAATCACACCTTGGGTTCAAGCTGAATGGCACAGCAAGAACTTACAATTTGGTGTGCAATCACATAAGGCGAATCCTCTCCACCACGACTGACAACCCTGCAAGATGGAATGACAAGACAATTATCAAGTTTGATAGCTTTGTCATGGAGCTTTACAACGGTGACAATTTATCCGACGTATTACCGTTCAAAGCATTGCGGACGCCGACAAGATTTGGAAGACATGCTGTGCACTGCATAATATGCTTTTGGAGGTTGATGGCTTGGACGAGAAATGGCAAGATGGTGCGCCAAGGCGATGGTGGCAATCATGATGCCACTGACGTAAGATTTGCTATTAGCAGACTCAACAATCCAGGCACAGCCAGAAATTATGATTCAAGTGCCATGGGTCCTGGAAATAACAGGGACACAGACGTTCCTCCGGTTGATTCCGTACAAATGTTGCCACACCGACAACCTGCAATTAATTCTCTGAGGGCCTTAACACTTGAAGAGTTCCGGAACCGACTTGTTGTGCACTTCGACATTGCCTTTAAAAAGAGAGAAGTTGTATGGCCGATTCGAAATAGAAGAAAACAAATACTAGATAACAACTATTTGGTATTGCGAAATAGAAGAAGGCAAAGACTTTTTAAGAACTATGGTACTAGTATTACGAATAGGTAGGCGGGCTAGCTGGTACCGTAGTGATAGTTGCCTTTTCGTTCTCGGAGACCATAAGGTGAATTTTTCATGATCGCACGAAACGCGCAAATCAGGTCCATTTTCGGTTTTCGTTTTCGGAGTACCATTTTAAGGACTGATCCTTGACCAAAAAAGTTCGTTTACTGTTAAAGTTCAGGCTTTCCCACTGATGTGACGTCACAATGTCTTTCTTTTTTTGAATCTTCTTCTTCCGGTGAACAGCTTTGTGAGGGAAACTCCGCGCGGTCAAATCCAACTTTTCCTCCGATGCATTCATTCTTGACTGCCGATCGCACTCAAATACCTACGGGACTAGGTACACAAGACGTACCGTGCCATGTGCCCACACAAACCGGCAAAGATATACGGAGCAGAGTAGACTATCGCAATCAGAATTACATTTGAGCTGAAAAAGGCCACAATATCGTACAAACAACGCAACAGCTGTAATATATTTCTTAAAATATTGCAATGCGTTTCTCTGTGACATCGTTCCTGGCTGTAGCCGGAAGTGCGGCCGCTCTGGAAAGCAGCGGCAACACTGTCAATGACAGTGAGAACATCGAGATCATCCAGCATGAACAAAGACGAGCCGTTCTCCAGACCTTTTTGGGGGGTGATGGATTGTCGAAACAGAATAAACGCAAGTCACTATTGCAGCAACAAATGAAATACGAATCCAAAATCCATTCCTTGAATCAACTGAAAAATGGAAACGGCCCCGTCCCATGTCTCCCGCCGCAATCACCAGACGACTTGCATAGTACACAAGATTTTTTAGGCATCCTATCGTGTGGAGAAGGCGAATATTGTGCCGAAAGCGATATCAGTTACTTGGGTGGATTCTGTGAACAGCAGCGAGACGGAGAAGATTTTTTGGATCGTCGAAGATTGCAATACTGTTGGGATGTTGCCTTGTACTGTTCCAGCGAGGAAGCTGTGGTGGACTATTGTGCCGACTACGACACAGTCTTGCCGACCTGTGACTGTGGCGATTTCGATGCAGCACAAGATACTGGAACGATTTACTGTCAAGTCCCTAACCGCTGTATCGAAGAGCGCCCAATCCCTGGATTTGCTCCCTGTGAGCCTACCTGTTTTGATACCGTGCGCACCTCGACATATTCTCCAACTTTTGAATCTTCCATCACTTGTACTATCTTTACCGAGCCCTACACGCAGAGCCTGTGCTTTGGATATTCTCAAACGATTGGGGATACTGGATTGCCTGTAGAAACCAGTTGTAACATTTCCCTGGACGGCGTCTACTGCGATTCCTGCAGCGTCGCTACATTTGAAGGTACCCCGCAAACCAATCCCAACTTCTTCGACACTTGGGATTGTAACAACGTTGGACTGGGGGCTTCTCCCACCGATGGATCTGTGGCCACTCGCTTGTTGCTCAATGCACCGTTACTGACAGGCGATCCGGACTGTTCCAAGACAGATTCTCCCACCGTCATGTCTAGGAGTCCTTCACCTTCTCCCTTGGCTACGGGTAGAGTGGAGGATGGGACGGCGGCGATGCCGACACCATCGGCAGCTGGCGTGACGCAAAGAGGAACAGTGATAGCTACCATCGCTAATTTCTTTGGTGCTACACTCTGGTCCATTGCGGCGTCGTATGGTGCTTGAGCGTCAGCTTGACAAGAATCAAATGGAGGTCGGAAGAGTTATTTTTCGTCAGAATCCTTTTCAAAATAAAACTACAAGAGTTTAGACACACTTTTTATTACGTTATCTCGATTTCTCCTAATGGTCTCATGTCTTTCAAAGGCCGAGCTGCACCCTTGCCCCCTCTTCGTCGATGCCGTCGGAGTGACCGAACCTCATCTCGATCGTAAAGCCCGATGCCATCGTCGTCGTCGTCCTTCCATCGACCTGTCAGTTGCATGACACCACACACAACGGGCACTAGCAACAGCGCGGTTGCTATCGTTAGGGCAAAGCCCTTAACAATGGCTTTTTGTCGTTTCTTGCGTTCCTCTATCCTCTTTTTCTTGTCGCTGACACTACTGTGGTGAGCGTTGTTGGTCGCTGGTGCACTTATGCTTGCCGCGGGCGACTCGTCACTGTCGTATTTGGAAGACGGGATCTTGTGTTTATCACCCTTTCCAGGAACATATCCAGCGTATCCCCCCAGTGGAAGAGTCCATTTGGACTCATCTTCTTCCTCGTGTTGGTTCTCGGGGGCCCCAGATTGATCTATTTCATCCATCTCATCCTCGCTATAAGCATGACCGTCCGAGCTCTCCTCTTCTAATTCCGAAGGGTCGTAGAAGTATGGTATCACCTTGTATTCGTTCTCTTTCACACCGTCACACGGGAATGCCGACATGACATAATCCAACCAATAGATGGTGCTACGTTTGCCCGTCGGAGTCACTTGAAAACCTTGGTAGCTGTACTTTTGCAATTTGGCAACAATGGCAGGCACATCGCTCTCATGGGTGTACAGTTTAAACTCCTCAATGGTCTTATACGTTTCAATCTCGCCTGCCAGGACGAAATCTGGGATCATGGCATGAGCAGAAAATGTGTTGAGCGTCTGGTTGAGCCTACGCACCATCCAATCCGGAACTACTCCAATGTAAATGACCTTTTCCATGTACGGGGCGATAGCTATTACGTCGTCTAGTGTCATGGCATCGTTTTGGCCACTCCCTCGTAGATCATATTGAAACGACTCTTTGCTGACCAACATCAACCGATCTTCCCCCTTTTGGAACATCTGTGTCGGCGCGACGTGTTCTCTCCATAACCGCCACAGTGAGTCTGGATGGTGCATCGAGACGTTACGATAGTAGTCTTTACCAGGACATGCCACCTCCTGGTCCAGTCCGAGTGTGTGTTGCGTTTCTTTGATCATTTGTGTTATTTCCTCCCCTCGCGGCACCAGCAACGGTTCGTCGTTTCGCAATGACAATGTATCATGCAAGACGGTCTTACTTGTATTGAGAAAGTCATGCCCAAATTCCTGACCGATTTCTTTGGCATCCTTGGTTTGAGCGTTGGAAAATTTGGGGATGGAAACGAAACCAACAGTGTCGAACTGGCCACCGGGTTGGATATTTCTTGCAAACCGATCCTTTTGTATCTGATCTGTGTACCGTCGCTTGTGGGTATGGCCCGTAATGAATTGAATGGGCACTTTTGCGTCGATATGAGCGCGAATATTGCTGTGAATCTCATTCACGAGGGGATCATTGTGGTCCATGTGGGCCAAGACGACAATGGCATCGTAATCATTGGCAGCCAAAGCGTCCAAAAACCACGCTTGCTGCACCATGTCCTCTATTCTCTCCACCAATATCGTTTCCGAGGAGCTTTCCATGTGGTACAAGAAACCAAACAGTAATACGGTTGAAAATTCTCCTTGAAGCAGTTGATATCGCTCTCCAAACGGTTCCTGAGTTGCCTTCCAAACGACATTGCTGGTGATGTAATTTCCATTCAAGGTAGGCAGTAATGTTTCTCGCATATCGTGCAAAACAGCACTGTACATAGCTTCATGATTTCCCATACTAAAGCCGTCCCAAGGTATGGATTGAATTATTGGAAGTAAGCTGGTGGCATTGCCCTCCATGGCCAGTCCAGTCCCGTGTAGAAAGTTCCCATTGTTCAAGAGCCACAAGTCGGATTGTTTCTTGTCGTGGCAATAAGCCTTGAGTTTTTCGTAAAAGGAGTAAAAATCGCCATAGTCTGCGTTTCTGTCTGGTTCATGGGGGTGACCTCCCACAAAGGAGTGCACGTCGGACAGGACGAGAAAATTAATGTCACCAAAGGGAAGTGGAGGAGGTTGATAGGCATATGCAAAGAACCATTGATTGAAGAGGAAAAGCACCGAAACGAGTGACGCCTTGACAGACGACATGCCACGGCTTCGGTTTCTCGAGGTCATAATAGTTGTCCACAGCGACGTTGTGGGCATTTCAGATTATTATCAAGTACAAGCAGCCCCTCTGATCCTTTCAGTCGCAGTTTGTTGAGTGATAATGATGCTGTAGTTGATTTGTTTGTTGTGATGGTCAGTGTGAGGAAGTCGACCGATCAAATGCAAGAATGAACCCTTCTCGACGAGTTTGCTTCAGTCACGAGGACAGAAGGGCTTAATTAGTAAAAGACTTTCTTTAAAAATAGACTAAATGACACTTAAATAATAAAATGACCCATTTTGACGCGTGACTGAAAATTTCAAATCCAGTCCGCGCCCCGCAATTGTTGTACATATACATTTTGCTTCTTTCTCCCATTGAATGCTTTCGACAGTGATGCGAGAACTTTCGTAACTTCGATTCTTCGTCGCTTCCAACGGCTCTTTTGCTGTCGCTTTTACTCAAAGATCGAACTGACTGCAAGTTCGTTGAATATAAATTTACTGTTAAACCGCCTCGAAGATGTATAACTGCGCTGGTGTCAGCAGCTCCACACCGAGCTTGTTTCAAAGATCAACTTTGCTGGCATCCCGGTGGAAGTCCTTCAAAAAATGGCGTTGTTTCTCACCTTGGAAGATATTCATGTTTGCTTGCGCCCTCTATGTTCGACATTCAAGGACGTGTGAAACCCATCCAAATTGGATTCCCATCATTGCACCTCCAACCCTCACAAACAAAGTCTTGACCATCGAACAGCATGGAAATGATTTGCGTTGTGTCTAAATGCGCCATTACACCCGATGGTATCAAGAATGGCGCGACTTGAACAACCATGTTCAAAGACGACTACTTAGAAAACGTGACTCCGTATGGGATGGGTACTTTAGCCTCGCTCCTTGGAGAAAATCGTACTCCTATCCCACTCCTTGGGTGCACCAAATGGTGTACCGAAAGCCGTGTCCTACAACCACACTTGCATCAACCCTCAATAAAGAACGCCAACTGGCTGTGAGCGATTCCGTTGATCGCCACACAAAGTATAGGCTCATGAAACGTACATTCTTCCAACGGCGCAAATGCACGTGGAGAGAACAAGTTTTGGGATCTTTCACACCAAATGCATTGAACCGGACGAATGGCGCAATGCATCGCGCGTCAGTTCTGACCTTCAAGCGCCCAAGCACATCGTTCTCCAGCCCGCCAACATTCGCATCGCTGACGGATCTACTCGGGAAGATATACTTGATCACGATGTGAGCACTCTTAGGGAATGTAAACAAGTTTGTTTGAAGATTGTTCACAGTCAATGCTACTTCGGAACTTGTCGGTCGTTGCTGCGACCAACCTTGTGTCATCGGACCAATTTTGAGCAATGATAAAGGTTCAACTAACTGCCGTAGGAATATCTACAGGCAACGTGATGGTCATGGACGGCAAGTAACTGAAGTGAATATTCAGGCTCTGCTCGGAGTGAGTCGAAGTCTGGTGAACAGCGTGAACCAACATAGCAACTGCCTCCCAATGGTAAATGCAAACGACTGCGCCATTGTCTATATCGTCGCATCTCATGTGTACGCGTCTGGTCATCCTCGACATGCATGCTTATATTCAACATGTATCTCGGACGAAATCAAGTATGCCCCAAAGGCTCTTTCTATTTTCAAGATCAAGAGTAGCGTGGTAGGAAAGGAGAAGCAACTTCGGAACTTCGGACATATGCAGGTCAACTACTGCGCGCGATTTTCTCGGGCTTCTGGTACATTGTGAGAACAGCTGTTGTATGATGAACAATTGCGATTCTATGGAGGAAGCAACCAGTTGTTCCGTGATCCCTTGTCCCGTTTGTATCCGAAAACTTCAGTTGTGCGGTCTGTTGGACGATTCCATCCCAGAATTTCTACGGAAATTTCATGGAATACTACCCGAGGGGCCTTTTGCCTCTACCTGTAAAGAGGATGTTAGAAAGCTTGAAGAGTACGGAGTATACCTTTCCAAGTAGAAGTGTTGCTTCGTGGTCCAATGGAATGTTGTCATATCTTGTCAGTGTTCTTGTGTGACAAAAAATCATAATCTAGATACTGATTGATAGCGTTTAATTATCTACATTTGCGAGATGGCAAATATCGCGGCGCACCACGTCCCGAAGGCAACGATGCCGAGAATGCTGAAGTCCTTGACGACTCCCTCAGGGCGTACGTGTCGGCGACTGTGAGTCGCAACAAGGCTCCCCACTTTGACCCCATAAGTAAACAAACCATGAACCATTTCATTAGTGAGGCACAAGGTAAACGCTGCAAAAACTGAATCTGCAATCGTTGAGAGGACCTCATACATTGAGCCATCTTGGAAAAATTGATTATACGCCTGTGAACCCCACAAGGCTAATTTAAATCCCAGAAAGGCCACACGTGCTACTTCCGGCAGTTGCCCTACAAAGCAATCATCAAGAAATTTGGTTGCGATCGGTCGAGGTATCAGGGCAACAATTATTGCTGCATCGAGGCATGCAGGCAGCCCGAAGAACGCTTCCAAGAGGCTGTATCTCAGCCCTAACATCAAAGGTCCAATCGATCGCGCCATGGAGGGGATATCCGAAGGTGATGGCGGATCTTTACCTGCCATGAAGTGCGACAAGGTAAGAACAAGTGACGGAAAGAACGTAGAGGAGAATAGAACCAGTGTCCATGTGACCAGGGCTCGAATTCCGCCATCATGGTATTCAATAACGCACATGAAAAGTGCAAAAATACAAATACCAAGCATATCTCCTATAATTGGAGGAGTACCCAACTGCCCTAACTTTATTCCTCTCCAATCTTTGCTTGACTTCTCGTCCGTAAAGTTTAGCGCAACCGATAATGCACCGAACATCGCGGTGCAAAAGCCAATCAAGGCAATTTCCACCAATCGTTCGATTTGGGGGGTCAACAAACTGAAGAGAGCATGGTCAAGCGATATTGTTGAGTTTGAATCGTCTTTCAACAGTTTAGTCCCCGAAATCAATACTTTATCCATACACAAGCAAAAGCTGGACAATCCTTGCGCCCCGATAGTGATGGGTGGTACCAGAAACGGCAGGAAGACCAAGAAATTTACCACACTTGCCCGAGCCTCGTCTCTGCTCCAGAATGTCCGCCATTTGTCTTTCTGAAGAAGCGCCACGGGTGTTGCACAAGTCAAGCAATGGCAATAGTGCAAGATCTGAAAAGAGTCACAAGTACTCATCCATTGATCCCGCACCATCTCTTGTCGGATCGACCCTTGCATGCGACTGATCCCAACAATCTGCTGGCCGACAATGTCCAAGCGCGCGTTCGTTTCGGCTTTGCTTTGTCGAAACTGTTCCACAAACGGCCCGACAGGCGCTACACGACAGTCGCTTTTTTCGTGCTCTTGTATCATACCTCGCTTCCCTGTCCAGGAACAGCCATAGAAGGCATATCGGCAACGCATCGGAACATACTCGCAAACTTTTTCGTGTTCTACAATCATGGACAAAGGCAAGTGTCGAGCGGGACATCCTTCGAAACGACAAGGAAGTGTCGGTCCTGTGTCCATTTCATGGTGTAGGGCTTCGTCTTTAACTATCAGCTCATATTCTACTCGACACATTGGGCACTTGTGCGGCATTCGTCGTCGCGATTCATCTTGATAAACCCGATCGAGACATTCTTGACAAAAACGGGCGGAACATTTGCCGCAGCCGACGGGAATCACCTTCAAAAAGTCGTAACAAATGTCGCACTTGAATCGACTCAATTCAGGATCGTCAAAATGTTGTTGATGTTGTTGTTGTTCGATGTTACTGCCAGCAATCTCTCCAGCAGTGCCATTTCTGGTGAAAGTAGTAGTACCAGTGTCTTCCATTGGCTGTGGCACAAGCGGATCCGTTTGCACCACACGAATATTGATGTTCCCATGTCGTAGCAACCCCGTAGGTATACCATCTGACCCTGGACGGTCGTTGACATGCAAAGGTACCGTGACTACATTTCCTCCTCCCAAATTCAAGCGGACTTGGTTGCCAAACTGTGCAGCAGAGATCCATGGTTGAGCCACATGAGTGGGCACCACATTCGGTGATGCGTGTCCTATCTGAGGTACCGGCAAAGCGCTATTGTTGTTGTGCAGTCGAATCGAGACTCTTTGCGGTGGTTGATTAGTCGATGCTGTTGTCCCACCTTCGGAGGTCCCTAGTGTCGGAGCCGGGCCGTCATGTTCGGTGCTATTCACAGCGCCGGATGCCTCAGAACTTCCTGTCGTAACATCATTATTTTCTAAAGGGGTTGCTGTACCCGGACCATCTTGCGGAACTTCGTTCTGCGCCGTGGACGACGTCGACGAAGCCTCTGCAGTCCTAAACGACTCGTTGGCTATGGTACCGACAGGATCCTGGTCCGTCCCATCCTCCATTGTTTGAAATTACGACCGTTTCTTCAACCGCCTTACTTCAATCATGGAAACTCGATCGAATTTGCATCGGATATATGCTATATGGTCCGAACTCCGGAGTACCGTATGGTTGTCTTCTACTCCGAAGTACGTACGTACGACCTGTCATAAATGAGCGTTAAGGCTAACTAACTTCTGCACCCACTTGCACTTTACTGTTTATGCTCAGTACTAGTTTGTCCTTCGATTTGATGCTAGAATACCTTTGGGATGTTGTGAAAGTAATACAGTAGTATGTTCTTGGAAGCAAGAACAAAGTTACATTTTCTATTGATCCGCCGATCCCTAACAAACATTATAATAGTAATATCTTCCTCTAATTTTGCAGTTATTGGAAATGGAGGGATCGATCACGTTTCTCGTGCTTCATCGGCCAACGCGTTCTGTTTGGTTGGATCGCACGGCGCTGCATGACCAATAAAGAATGATTCGAACGGCTGATATACATTTCGGGGTCCTCTTTGGATCGATTTGTCGCGTTCCAAGAAAACATCCAATTGCGTTGTCGTTGCTGTTGTGAAGGGAATCCGATTTTTACTGTCACCTATTCCGCGAAATTCATCCATTTCATTCACGAAATGACGCAATCTTCGCAAACACAAGCCGCGCTGGTTCCCTTTTCTCTGGGAGCATGAGGAGCATCCTTGACCACTAACATTCTACCTTCAATGTGGGACGTTTCCTGCAAGGCTTGTGTGACTTTGGCATCTGTGAAAGCTCCGGCCGCCAAGTCCATTCGTGGCCGTCCCGGGATGAGCAGTGCCTCCACAGTTTGTCCCGGTATCAAACGTCCTTTCATAGGTGACTCTTCACGAACGACATTGATGATGGGGGGAAACGCCACCTTGAGACAGAAAATTTAGGAAGAACCGTTGTGGATCAGACACATTTCTCAGCTTGAAGACTAATCGATTTCTCTTTTACTGTTAAAAACAAGACGTTCAGACAATACTGCAAGCTTACCAGCAAAACTCCTAGATTCTCTGTAGCAGGTAGTACGTGCTTGTACAATGCTCCAGTGTGTGTGGATCCCAGACTGGTATCCACATAAGATGGGTTCTCTGACAACCACAATTCGCGAGGTAACGAAACATTGGCCTGGAGAAGATTCACAAGGTGCTGGCTATCTCGAAGGTTTACAATTTCCAATTCAGGTAACCGCAAGACGTGTACGTATAGCCCTACTTCCGCCTTTCCTTCAAAGATGCAGGATGGATCGACCCGGACAATTTTGGGTGGAGATTCTGCAAACTCTATTCCAAGATCTGCCTGACCTGGTGGAATGTGGAGTATATGTTTTACCGACGACGAGTTCTCTACAGCCACGGCGACAGCTTCGAGCGGTGTTGACGTCTTGGACATGGTTTAAACAAATCGGTGGAGGAGTTTGTGAGGCCCATCTCCTTTCCGACGGATTTCATCAAAGTATCGAAGGAAGGCGTCGAAATTCGAAATACCCTGGGTATCATATTCTACCGTGAATGAAGAATGGGTATCATGTATCATCATACGTCTTGACACGACGTGAAACAGGTACATATGGCCATACGAGTACGGAAGTAGTGGGTCCTACCGTCCTACCGTACGACTCTACCTGGAGCGTCTTTGATGAATTTGAATCGAGCTGGTCGACGTCAACAAATTCCTTCCTGCTGTTACGTAAAATGCCGTACCGGTACTACTACCGAAGAAAAGTTATGGGACATTCGACGAGTCTGTTACTAGTCTACTCTAGCTAGCAGAGTACCTAGTCTAGGTAGTGAAGTAGAGTAATGATCTCTCTTGATGTGCTGTCAATGGCTAGGTATTTCCTCTCATAGTGGCGGGCGGTACCTACGTAGCTAGCAGTAAGATGAGACTCATTTTACACTTTTTGCAAAGATTTCCAAACTTAACTGTAATCTTTTTTCTCTTTCTGAAAATTGTGCAATCCCATTCACAGTCAACGATCCAATTTTGCAAAATGCATAATATATTATTATTGTTATTTTCTTCATTTTTCATTCATCTAATAACAGTGACCGTCTCACCGACTTTTTTTAATTCATCCGCATTAGTCCACCTTGATGACACAGTACAGCGAAAAAGACAACATGGGTGAGGAAGACCATCGTATTGTGGAGAAAAAATGACAATGATTTTGATAGTGTAATATAGGACTAGAAAATTCTTCTTGATCGGTCGTCGAGTTCTTACCTTGATTGTGCCAAAGATCTTTCGTACAAACCATAGAGAGGTCAGTGTTCCAACCGTTCCAGTGATCAACAACATGGCGGTACAGATCAACCCCATGTAGCCAAAGTAAAGCAGGTAGGTCATGACCATCTTGGACGCCTCCAAAGAGCGGAACCAGAACACGCTGTAGATGAAGGTATACAAAGCCGTCGAGCCAGGAGCAAAGAAGGAGAACCACCACCAGCGATGATTCTCAGCACAGAGCTGGTAGTACACCAAGAGTACCGTCACTTCGGCGCACGTGACAATCAAAATGAGGTACACAATGAGGGTGAATCCAAAGACATAATAGTACTGGTCCATCCACAAACTGGTCATGATGAAAAAGAGTTCGACGTAGGCTGCTGCAAAGGGTACCACACCGGCGACCAAAGTTCCCACCATGGGATGCAAGAGAGGTTGTGGTGGTGGAATGGCTCGAGCAATGGTTGAGGTGACAGTAGGAAACTGGATAGCTTCCTTCTTGTATCCAAAATAGGCTCCGACAAAGACCAATGGGATGGAAACGCAGCACCACATGGCCGCGACGATGATGACATCCAAAAAGGGAGCCGATGCTGAGGACTGTTTGAAAAAGAGGATGATGTTGAAAAAGATGAACAAGCAAAATGCCACACCGGGAAAGAGGATGGCTGTGACTACGGTACATAGTTGCCACATTCGTCCCTTGAAAGACTTGTAAAGGCGGCTACTGACATATCCCGCAAGGACACCCGACAACATGTAAAAGACCAAAATGGCATTCATGAGGGATCCACGTCGTGCGGGGTTCAAGAAACCGACAGCCGAAAAGACAATCGACAAGAAGACGGTGACCAACATTTGGACACCGGATCCCACAAAGACGCAGTAGAGCATGGGGTAATTGTCAGGGGGTCGGAAGACATCGGCATGGATCAACTTCCATCCCGACTCGTCCATTTCTTCGTCACGTTCTTCATCGGCCAAAGCGGCCAAGGCGTTGTAGGCCGCGATATCTCGTCGCAAGTTGCGGACCAAGATGCTGATGACCAACAAACTCAAAAAGAGCACGACGAGGATTGAGTTTGTGATGGAATACCAGTGTACTTGGGCTGGCACCAAATGATCTTCGGACAAATAAATGTCCCATCGAGACGACCAGGCCACGTCGGATTCTTTCCAAATGACATCGTAGGTGTACAAAATCTTGGCACCGTCATCCACGATTTGACTTTCTTCAATGACGGACCGATCCATGTGTTGATCTCCTGCGGGACAGGTGGCCAACTTTTTGTTGTATCCTTCCTTGTCGTCACCGTCCCAATCGTAATTTCCCTGGAATCGGTGTTTGACACTCATCGGTTCTACGGCGAATCCGACGACACGGTACGTGTTGACGTCAGGAGTGGCCTTATGAAAGTCAATGATGATATTGACATGATTGAAGATGAATGGTTTCTGTGTGTCCGAAGAAATGAAACCAATGGGGAAGCCACCGGCATAGTGCTTTTGCTTTTCTCCAGTCTCCATGTTCAAACCGACTGCTGCCGATGGCAAATTATCAATGATCCAGTTGTTGTGATATCCGTACTTGATATGCAATCGGAGTTTAGCCGCGTCCAATTTGGAGAGTTTGACTTGACAGACCTTTTCGCAATAGAGTTCCGTCAACATGTTGATGGAATAGGCCGACGATTGAATCTTGTTTCCCGTCAAGAATTCTCCCAAGTTTTCGGAAGCCATTTGGGGTCCATCGGTCGGTGTACAAAAGGGCAAACGATAGTAATCTTTGGGGATTTGTGTATGAATGGACGTAATGGCATTGACTTTCATAGGAACTTCGTCGCCGGGTGAAAACTCATGGGGTTGGACGCCAGGAATGTAAAAGGCTGTACTAGTGCCAGGCAACAAGACCATGGCCGTAGCCAAGGCATACGAAATCATTCGCGTCATCATGGTGAAACTACGGTAGAAACTGTAGACTAGTACTAACTGTACTAACAAGTATGATTGCAAAGCTTGTAAAACAGTAACAGCGTCGTTTTGGTGGGTTGCTGTTGCTTGCTGACTGTGAAAGAGAGGACACAAGCTACGGGCGGTATCGTACTGACCTTTTTCACTTGCAGTTCAAAAGTGTGTTTGATCGACTCATCATCATCACTCTCGTGACTGCACCGTACGGTATTATACGCTACTACGACAGGTACGATAAAAAGTAGAGCGAACAAATCTCTCTCTGTGTGAGATACACACAACTCTCTCACCGGTCATTTGTTTTTCGTTTGTTTGTTCGTTAAAAGTTACGAGGCTGCCCGCTGGTACTCCGATAACACGTATAAGGAGTACCACACGGTATTTCATACGTATGATACACCGGTAGTACTATGTAGTACGTACGTTGCACCAAAGGGAACAATTGTAAAGGAGGAAAATTTGGGGGGAGGGGGGCAGAGGTTCAAATTTCAAAGTCGATCGATGGGGTCGAACCAATGACAACAATGGTATCCACAATCCACAGTACGGTGGACCACCGTACAACAACGTACGGTACTTCGAAGTAACAGTAAAAGACATATATTTTACAACCATTTCCCGCCAAAAAACATTAAACCATCGTCACATGTTCAAATGTCATCACTCGAAGTCTCACTACCGGTGTAATACCGGTAGTCTACATACCCGCACGACATCTCACAACTACCCTTCGTACCGGTAACCGGTACTCACAGTCACAGTCAATCACCTACCGTAGAAGTACAGTACGTATTATTTGTAGTTGTCATCAAACCCGACGTTTCTTACAATTTTATAGGGAGGACCAGCACAACAACATTCGTTCCACTTCTTGTGTTTCTCCGATTTTCTCAAACACAACACAAGACAACACACACAGACACATAATATTATATTGCCATGAGTGACCAAGACGAACCCATCAGCGCTCGCAAACGTCGTCGTATTGCAGCACACGATGATGACGATGATGACGATGATGACGACGACAATGATGAAAATCATGAGAGTGATGACAATGAAGAAATGGTAGAAGATTCGGCGGCCGATCGTCGTCGACGCCGGGTAGAAGCATTGGCAGCCGAACGACGTCGTCAACGTCTCCAACGAGAATTAGCGGAACTGCACGATGGAGATGCCGATTTGACCCAACCACCGTCTCCAGCAGGTGTTGGTCGCAATTCTGCCCATAATGACGACGATGACAATGTTGATGATGATGATGACGATCTCGATCACGATTATGATTACGAAGACAATGAACATCCGGATGGAGATGCCTACGACCCCGAAGAAGAGGAAGAGGAGGGCGAAGATTTGATGGAAAATGCCGAACGGGATTATCAACGTATCGAGGCGTTGGATACCTACGGCCGGGAGGGCATTGACGATCGAGATTACGAAGCCATGGACATCGATCAACGACGAGCTGCCGAGGCGGAAATTCGTGCCCGTGAACGTCAAGCGGGACGCGGAGGACGGGATGCCGGCATTTATGGAATGGCCTTGGACGATATGGAGGCAGACGAAGACGAAGAGGCAAGGCGAGCACGCCGTGGAATGTTTCGTAGAGAAAAAGAGGGTGATGTCGAAGACGACCAATCGGAACAGGACCAGGAGGATGACCAGAGCGAAGATGATATTGAAGAAGAAGACCTGGACAAGGAGGATCCCATCAACTTGGAAGCCTTTGATGTGCCGTTGAAGGAATGGTTGACCAGGGCTGTCACCATGAGAGAAGTCCAACGAAGATTCCGGGCCTTTTTGCGTCACTTCCGCCCGGAAACCGCGGGAGAAGATTCTCACCGTCGCAGGCGGGCCAACGGAATCTACGAGCAAAAGATTCGCAACATGTGTGCCTCCAACTTGGAATCCTTGCAAGTCTCATATGATCATCTCATGGAGGCCGAGCCTTTATTGGCTGTGTGGTTGGCAGACGCCCCCTGGGATATGTTGCAGTTATTGGACCGGGCGGCAACAAACCATACATTGATGTTGTTCCCATCCTACAAAGAAATCAAGCAAGATGTCCACGTACGAATCAGCGATATTCCCATTATGGACTCCTTGCGTGACTTGAGACGTACCCATCTAGAACATTTAGTCAAGGTACACGGAGTTGTCACCCGACGTGGGGGCGTCTATCCCCTATTGTTGTATCCAGTGTACACATGTGTCAATCGACAGTGTGGTGCAGTCATCTATCCCGAACACGACATAAAGGAACGTGTTGGGAAGGATTCGGGAAAGATCTGGGGACCGGAAGCATGTCCAAGATGTGAGGGATCGCATTTCAAGTTGGACAATACCAAGTCAGTCTATGGAAATGTACAACGCGTAAATCTGCAGGAATCACCGGGATCTGTCCCTCCTGGTCGTGTCCCTCGTCAGAAGGAGGTCTTCCTAACAGAAGACTTGATTGACACTGTTCGTCCTGGAGAAGAAATTGAAGTCACGGGAATCTTTCAACAACAACAAGATTTCTCTTTGACGTTGAAATCCGGATTTCCAGTCTTTTCGACCAACTTGTTAGCCAACCACATTCGCAAGAGAGAGGATGCTTCTAGTGCGTCCAACATGAGTGAAGTGGATGTCCGCAAGATCCTAGAACTTTCACGGGACCCCAAAATTGGAGATCGCATCGTTCAAAGCATGGCGCCAAGCATCTTTGGTCATGACAACTGCAAAATGGCACTGGCCATGAGCCTGTTCGGTGGTGTTCCCAAAAACATCAATGATAAGCATCGCATTCGTGGCGATGTCAATGTGCTCCTATTGGGTGATCCAGGTACGGCCAAAAGTCAACTGTTGAAGTATGCCGAGGCGACAGCACCTCGTGCCGTATATAGCACTGGCAAGGGAGCGAGTGCTGTGGGATTGACGGCAGGAGTACACAAAGATCCAGTGACAAAAGAATGGACGTTGGAGGGGGGTGCCTTAGTGTTAGCGGACAAGGGCGTGGCTTTGATTGATGAGTTTGACAAGAGTGAGTCTGCAATAGAAACTATCCGAGTGTTTTCGACGATTCTTTCTCACGTAAACGTTGCATTTATCTTTCTCTGTAGTGAACGAGCAAGACCGAACCAGTATCCACGAGGCAATGGAACAACAGTCCATCTCTGTCAGCAAGGCTGGTATCGTGACGTCGCTGCAAGCAAGATGTTCGGTCATTGCAGCTGCGAACCCAATCGGCGGACGATATGACAGTTCCAACACCTTGGCTGACAATGTGGAACTGACTGACCCCATTCTGCAACGATTTGACATTCTCTGTGTCCTTCAAGACACTGTTGACCCCGTACAAGACGAACGGTTGGCGTCGTTTGTCACATCTAGCCATATGAATGCTATCCCCACTCGTGATTTGAACAATGGCTTGGCTGTATTGCCACCAAGCAACAGCGCGGCCCATGGACCCGGCATCATTGACCAAGAATTGTTGCGTAAGTACATTCAGTATGCACGAACCAACGTCAAGCCTGACTTGCGAGGAAATGCCTTTGACCAAGAAAAGGTTGCATCTCTGTATGTTGCCCTCCGTCGAGAATCCGCCAACTCTGGCGGCGTTCCTATCGCGGTTCGACACATTGAATCGATCATGCGTATGGCGGAAGCCCATGCTAAAATGCATCTACGGGATTACGTCCGGGACGACGACATGGATGCCGCCATCAAGATGATGCTAGAATCGTTTATTGTAGCGCAAAAGTTCAGCGTTCGCCGCTCGCTGCGGCGCAGTTTTGCCAAATACATCACTAGTGGAGAGGATCGCGCCCATTTACTGTTGCACATTTTGGGCGATTTGATGCGGAAGGAAATGATGTACCAAAAAATCAGCTTGCGTCGCCGCAATCTCCCCGAAGACGATTTGGTTCTGGAAGTACCCTTGGATGAATTGGAATCACGAGCTAGGGAACGTCGAATCTACGATGTGTTAGAGTTCTGCAAAGGTCCAACATTCAATGAAGCTGGTTATGTTTTGGACGAGAACCGAGGTTTGGTTTGTCGATCTGCCGAAGTTTCGTAAATTGTGGATGCGTCGGTGTACCGATTAGGTTAAACTGCAGCTTATTCAATTTCCCAATCAATACTAATTGTAGTTGTATTGTTACATCATCCCCGTCGTATATGCTTTATCGATTCAGGCGGTAGCTTTCCGTAGGGCACAAAATTGGCGCTAGTTTTAGCTTTCCGCAGTTGGTTGTGTAGCAGCGGTCGGTACGCCAGCATCATTGTTGTTACGGTGACCGAGAATGCCAACGGGCAGCGAATTCAACATGACATTACAAAAATAATGAAGAGCGGCGGATCCGTGAATCCACCAAAGATTCTTTGAAGTCTGTCTCCTCCAAAGTCCGCAAAATCATCTTATGTATCAGATACGCGATGGGTACAAAAACGGCGATACACCATCTCAATACTCGCACAGGGCCAATGTAATATATCTCTTTCACGCTTGTGAATACAAAACTAGATACTGGTCCAATCGCCGGATTCGAAACGAGTTGCATCAGCAGTCCAGGAAATATCCATCTTTCAAAGAATTTCTTTGGAACCAGCTCACCTGTGTACGGATCAATCTCACCAGTGAAAAAGGTAACAAAAACATCCATGAAGCAAATGAAAGACAATATGACCATGAATTCGTCAATGAAAAAGTCGATAATCCGCTGATAAATTGACTGCAAAGTTGCGTACGGTTCCGAACAGTACCGTGGATAAGATTTCGTGCGGGCTTTTCTGATCAAGCGGTGAAGGAAATTCTGGCGTTTGTTTTCGCATTCAGGCCACTCCGAAACTGTACCGGGTCTTAGAATAAGTGAAATCACGTCTCCAGCATTGTCTAGAATATTAGAGTACGGTTCATGGCAGTACCATGTTGAATTGACTACAAAATAGTCAGGTTTCTTCAAGTGCAATTTCTGTACCAAGCTTTCTCTTTTCGCTATGCATGCTACACGTTTCGCGGTAGGCTTTGGAATTAATTGCTCTGCCAAGATATCACGAACACTCACTGTATTGTCATCATGTTTGGAGTGTTTCACCATGCTGGGCTTCGCCAAAGGTGTCAACGCTGTCTGTAAAATCTCGGCACAGATGCACATGACAAACATGAGCTTCCACATCACCGCAAAGGTCGTGTTCGGTCGCAGCAACAGCGTCCGATTAATCACCTTCTTAGCTTCCTCAGTGAATTCGTCTTGGAGTTGGTAGAGTCTTCTTCGATCTGTCGAATTCATAGGTTCAGATTCTCTCATCTTCTGCAATTCGAGTCTCTTCAACTCTCGTTTCTTTACCAAAATTCGGTGACGCGCCTCGGCCAATTTCCGTCGCATTGCTGACTGTATTTTCTGTGCTGCAATAGCCTTCTTGTCTTGAGTCCACAAAAAGAGTGCTTGTGTATACCTCCGTGCCATGTGAGCACGCCAAGCACACTGAATAATTGTTGCCGCCTCCAGCTCGCGAACAGGCCCAGACTTTCTCCGAAACAATAAAGCTCGAATCCGTCTCTGTTTGATGGCCACCCTTCGCTGTAGCCGCTTTCTCTGCATGTCTTCGATATTTGCCTTGAGTTTGTTGAGTTGTCCAACGAGTGGGGCTAAGTATTTGATATAACGAAAGTACCTCAATACTGACGACATGTTTCGTAGAAACTTGCGAGGATTGCTGATAGCGTTCCCTAGAATTTTGCGGAGCACTACTTTTTTGCGGAACAGCATGTGAATAGCGTTCTTTCGGACCGACTCTCTTATTTTCGCTCTAGCGATGACAGTGGTAGCCCACACCGTCAGATGAATGTGATGACAAATGGCAGAGAGTAGGCTGTCCCTGGTAGATTCCGTAAACACCTCATACTTTGTGGCACCTCCCAGGTCACCATAAGTCTGTTCCGTGACTGCAACTACAATGGTTTCGTTCAAAGGTTCCTCCATTTTTTCAAAGATTCCTTTCCCATCAACCAAAATCCCAAGCAAGAAGTGATAGATGATCACGTAGAATCCGACGGGGAGGAATAGCATGTTCATCGTAATTTCCAGAATATAAACAATATCAGGATCCAGGGGTTCTCGTACTGTTTTGTTATTCTTGATTCCATTGTTGCACTCTTTTCGATTTAGCAATAAATCACGGTCTTTGTCGATGGACGCTCGTTGCTTGGCCCATTCTGCTTTATTGAAGGCCAACTTGAACCACAGAACAGAAAAGACGAAGGAAATCCCGAAATTACGTTTGTCCAGCCAATGCATAAATGGGATCCACACAGAGCAAAATGAAGAAGATTCGACCATACTGTGTGTATCCAAGCACCCACCCAATTGTATAAGTTCGGGCTCGGCTGTCGCCAACATGTCCAATAAACTCACAATCCCGAGGGAAATGGTCCACATGTACCCATACCAGTGTGTACCAATCTCGTCCAACGCCTTTTCAAAATCCTCCGCTTCCACACCAAAAGTTTCATCCGGGGGGATTTCACATCTGATTTTCAAGTGGCTTGTCGAATTTAGCACCGTGTGTGGGTTGTCGAGGTCATTCTCGGAACTTGAAACGGCGTTTTGACATTTCGTTGGTGTGGCGATCAGAGACGATTTGACATGACGATGCTTCATCTCTGTTGATATCTCAATTTTGTCTGGAGTTATGCTACGTGCCACGCCTTTTCTCATCACATGGATCGTGGGATGGGTGTAACAGTAACGACCAGTCTGGGCTTGATAATGATCCGAGATTTGTTCCTTGGATACGATGAAATGTGCATCAGGTCACCACTCTCGTTATAATCGCGAAGAACGTCGTTATTAGGTTAGACTGAACTACTCCGAGTACGACCTAACGGCGACTCCGCGAAAGAACGAATAGTTCGTGCCACCAATCAATTTTCATTATGAAGTCGTAGTCATCAAGAAGTCTACTACCGTAGCTAGAGAGGTAGCAATTTCCAGCAAGCCAATCTAAACAATATTATTACCTAGCAGTTTATTTGGTACGTACTGTCGTAGGTAGCACTTGTTTATCCAGATGTCATGTCCAATACACCACCAGAATAGGGAATTTCCTCTCCTTCCTCATAGCATCCCACCAAGACTTTGAGCTGCGTCAATTCGGTGTCGCCACCAAACAAACTGGGCAAATCCTGTGGTCCTCGCTCATAGTACGGTCCCAGTTTGGATTGAGCAATCCTTTCTCTTCCTGGCTGGAGACCAATCACCAAGGCATCTGGACCAAAACTGATTCCAAAGTTGGGGTCGTCGCGAGCACAAGCCAAACCGCCTCCACCGACCTTTTGAAGCTTCTGGAAGGTCCCATCGCCCTTCTGATAAAAAAGAAAGGCGGACACGGAAGGCCTGGCACCCCCCAGTGATGCAAAGCCCTTGGGATTGTATCCTCCACAGAGTTGACCAGTCTTAGTCTCGACAAGCACCACTGCTGCCCCCATGCCATCGACGGCACGATGAAAAGCGGTGGGATTCCAGCCATTTTTCTCAGCGTCATAGACTAACCGCAGAGGCCTTGATTCGAGTTGAGTATTTTTGAGTAACGGCCGTAACAGTTTTGCTTCAGAAAGCCGCTCATCCTCTGGCAGTTGTATGTCGTTAACTTCGTACGAAGCGGGATATTGTTCTGGATATTGAACTTGTCGGGAAATAGATACCGCCTTTTGAGGCTCAAAAAAGTTTTCCAGCCAACCGAAGCGAGCGTTGCTACACCGTTGACGTATTTCATGCTGATGAACGAATCCTTGAAACGCGTTCGAACTTTGAAATACCAACAGAGACGCAATCGCATAGAGACGCATCGACAATATCCTTCCGTGTAAATGGTGCTGCACTGTCCAATTCGGCCGCTTGTGTTCAAGGGGACGTTATTAGAGGTACGAATTGAGCTGAAAAGAGCCGGACGAAGTGGCTCTTATACTGGGCATAGGACGTTGTATGTTCGGGGATGCCTGCAACAACAACTTGAAACTCGTTGATTACGCACATGTTCTGCAAGTCAATCACAAGGTGTTGGGCGAACTGGTACTTTCATCACGCTCGAGGACCCAAAACACAATATTCAATACTCATGACTGTCGACTCCGGAGGAAAGACAGTGGCAAGCAATTCAAAACAATTGTATAAACGAGCTCTAGTTGAAGAATATACTCTCCTGTAAACCATTGTTTGTGAATTGAAAGCTGTCTAGGACCTCTCCCGAGTATGGAATGTCTTCTCCATCTTCATAGCTACCAACCAGCACTTTGAGATCTGAAAGCTCCACCGACGTCTCCTTGCCGAACAAGCTCACTAGATTTTCTGGGCCGCACTCAAAGTATTCTCCCAAGTGGGATGTCGCTCTACGCTCTTCCCCAGCTTGCAATCCAATGACAAAATCAGTAAGGCCAAAACTAATGCCAAAGTTAGCATCATCCCTAGCGCACGACAACTTTCCATCCTTGAGCTTTCGCAATTTTTGAAACGTGGGCGGTGTCCCCTCCATCTCGTAGAACAAAAATGCAGCAACAGAAGGCCTGGCTCCACCAAAGGAACAGAATCCTTTGGGGTTGTATCCACCCACGACCTTTCCGGTTCCCTTATCCCGAGCCAATATGACGGTAGCTCCTTTGGCATCCACTCCTTGGTGGAAGGCCCTTGGATCCCATCCATCGTGGTTGGCGTCGTACACCACTGTCAGCGGCCTAGTTTCCAGTTGCGTGTTCTTCAGCAAAGGCCGCACCAATACGGCATCCTCGACCGTCGCGTCTTCTGGAACCGTTGCATCGCTCATTTCGTATGTTGCAAAGGTGTGTTCCATCAACATTCGTGTTGGAAATACCACACTTTGCCTTCGTTTTGTTACAAACGTCAGAACAAAAGCATGGCAAGATGTTTTGTGATAGAGTGCAGCTGTCGCCGATAGGCTGAATAGAACTTTCACAATAGAATAGCACACAGATCTTTTCGTTCGGCGAATTGCGTTCATCGGTTACCGCAACAACAGCCGATTGTTGTAACTGTATGATAGATAGGTATTAGAGGGGTAATGTCGTTAGTTGCTGTAACGGTCAAGAAGCTCGAGTGGCCTAACTACCTACGTCGTAAACAAAACGCAGTGCCGCTTGAAGATTGTTCCTCACTTCTGGTGGAGTGAAAGGTGAAAGTACATCAACATCATCATGTCTGTGCACAAGCATTACCTACGTCGTACCGAGTAGTAGTTTATTATTGTACTATTAATAAACACACATCAGTATTTAAAATTAATTTCCAACTTCGTTGACCATACCAACATGACAGCACCGCTTCCCGTCCGCTCAGCGAAGTTAAGCATGTTCGGGCCTGGTTAGTACTACGGTGGGGGACCACGTTGGAATCCCAGGTGTTGTTCTCTTTTTGTTAGTTTCTAAACACCGGTTGGGGACCACGTTGCTACGGTTGGGGACCATGTTGGAATCCCAGGTGTTGTATCTCTTATGAATTTCAGTTAGTTTCTAAACAACGGTTGGGGACCACGTTGGAATTGTTGTTCCATGTTGACTTTTCAGTTTCTAAACACCGGTCGTGGCGCAACGGCGATTACAATTTCATTCAATCGATTGCAGACCAGCAATCTTGCGGCTGTCTCTGATACCAATCCAGGTGAAAAAACTTCGTTTGCCATGGTTTCAGCCAGCAGGTTTATATCTTCCTCATATGCAAACGATAGTACTCAAAAGAATTGCTCCACAAGGTGCAGCTCGTGATGGATTTCGAACGTCCTACGGAAGGTCATTTCCGAATCTAGCTAACAGCAACATTCATTATTTTTCTATTTTCCGTTGTCAACCAATGGATTCGACCGTGGTATGCAAAGGAACTCGGTACGATGTATGTCAAAAACATTCCCGTATACCTAACTTCGGAACCTCACACCTCACAGTCAATTTGGCTTTTCCACAGCAATAGTTATACATCATTGCTACTAGTACGTTGTAGTAGCATTTATCATTATGAAATCTCCGACTCTTCAATTCTATGACACTAATACACGGAAAGGAAAAAGAGATCGCGACGTTGGTGACAACTAATGACTAATTACGTTATGACATCGCGTTCTATTGCGCCCACTTGGAATATAAAGATTGGTTCTTTCGTTTTCAGCACCGTCCACCTGTCAATAATGTATTGCAGACCCCCTCTCCATAGTCTGTCGTAGCAGGAATAACAATCCCATAAATCAACAATGACATGATGGATACGATCAGACTTCCAGCAATGATTTTGGTAATGATGGGATCAGTGTTGTTGTCCAAGGCCATTTCCAAGTCATACTCATCTTCGTCGTCGTTAATACCGAGTTCTTTTCGTCGCTTCGAAGTGATCTTTTGAACTTTGGAGCTTTGTTTGTTGCGGGGTGTGGCTGCCAAAGAGGTCCTGGTGGTTGGTGTCAACGCCCTCAACATCCCCATCGAAAATCCCTCCCCTGTCGACGACAAGAGCAATACCGACAGCACGACAAGAACGGTAATGGATCGGCATGTATTGTGGAAAGTCATGGTAGTTGGGGTTGCCTTCTGCTGTGTGACCCGTCCGTTTCCTTTTCGTCGATACTGTGATGCCACGGTTACTGGTCTCTTTCACGACGACTGTGACTGTGAGTCGTTTCGTCGTTGCAGTCGGTCTCATGTTTTGGGTGTTGGGAGTTTGTTGGGAGTGGAATGGAAACACGTCACGACGTGTCTGTCTGTGCACCGTCTCCAACCCACCTCCCACCTCCCACTCGATCTTCTCTGGTATCGAAGTCTACTCTCTACGACTCTCTACGATGGAAAAGTTTACTACCGTAGTAGAAGAGCCTACTACCGGTATCATTCTGTAATAGCGTACGATAGTAACTACCGCATCACCTCGAAGCACGCGTAGATGCAATAGTAATACTTTCGTAAAACGAAAATAAAATTGCTGACACGTAATTTGATTGAGTGTGAAGAAGTCTTCCACAATGATGCGGTATGAACACTTATTAAAGAACGAGTAACCCTTTGAGTAGTGTTCCGATAATTTATCAGCCTATGTTGATCTAGAGAGAAATCAGTCACAGCCTATACCAGTTGAGTTTCCACATTTCGCTTAATTTTTCTCATTCCTAAGCCATGTTGCAAGTACGACTGGTATCAGTCACAACTCCTGCAAATCCGAAACTACCAATCTTGAAATTCTCATTTTTCTCTTAGCGAGGAGGATTCTCTTCGTAATATTGCTTGATTGACTTAGTGTCAGGATCGGCCATGGCAAACTTGAAGTAAAATGCAGCGGCAAAGCCCAATGCGATACCATGAGTGGCGGCGTAAGCAAATCCTTGCAGAGGAGGCATCTTGGCATAAAATCCTCGAATACCGCTGGCGGGCAGGCGGGCCACGGGGCCAGGTCCGTACAGGCGCTTGTTGTAGTTGATAATCTTTTCTGCCATTTTTGCGTCTATGTGAGTTTGTCGGTGCAGTAAGCAAAAGTTGGTGAGAGAAAAGAATTTTGAAAAAAGTAGAATGACTGGAAATTGGAATCAGATATGCTTAGTCGATCAAGTCGAAATCGATTTTCAGCGACGGCCGCATCGTGACCCGGTCGTCTCATGCTACTAGACACCAAATGGTGTAAAAACTTCTTTCCACCATGACATGATCCATCAAGTCCCTTTCATCTTAAACACTCGTTTCATGATGACAAAAAGAAGCATCGGCAATAAAAAGGGCACGTACCTTACAGG
Organism: Nitzschia inconspicua; assembly: GCA_019154785.2. Classification (NCBI taxonomy): domain Eukaryota; phylum Bacillariophyta; class Bacillariophyceae; order Bacillariales; family Bacillariaceae; genus Nitzschia; species Nitzschia inconspicua. Next base: position 1,270,771 of record JAGRRH010000001.1, on the reverse strand, counting down.
TCCCAAACAAAGTGCAATGTACTTCGTGTTGAGGCAAAAGTGCTTCGACGTTGTCGTTGGAAGTGGAGAGACTCTTCGGGTTGTGGCCAAAGGAGAAACGATGCGCGAAAATATTTGCGCGGTGACAATTAACTGTAAGAAACGTTAGAGTCGAACCAGTCTAATCGACGAAGCGAAGCATCTTCTGTGATGAGGGAGTCCTTCGGCACAGCTTTTTTCAGAAGACCCTCATAAAACAAATAAATGTACCGTATTGCGAGTAAAGTTGTCTTACAGCAAGCGATAGCACAATGATGAGCCTCAAGTCTGCCATTTCGCCCAAGTTGCGGCCCATGCTTCAACGGGCGGTTGGATTAAACGGAGCCCGTCCCATGACGGTTCTTTCAAAAGAGAGCGCCGAAGAATACAAGAAGGAGGTGAGGCTAGTTCGAATCTGAAGTGACGATGATGCGATCGTGATGTTGGGCGTTGATTCTAACATTTTTTATTTTGATCTTCTTCCTCGTCTTCACACTACCAGAACTACACTGCTCGAATGAAAAAGACGGGCCGGCCAGTGTCTCCGCATGTGACGATTTACGCCTTCCCCGTTGGTGCCATCAGTTCCATCACCAATCGTGTCACTGGCTGTGCCTTGTCTTTTGGTGCCTTTGGTTTGGCTGGTCTCGATTTACTGGGAGGAGCAGGAACGTCCTTGGAACTGATGCAAACCATTGGTTCCCAAGGATTTCTGATCACAGCTCCCGCCAAGTTTGCAGTCACCTTCACCGTTGTGTACCATTATTTTGGTGCCATTCGTCACTTTGCTTGGGATTACTTCCCCGACCTTTTGAACAATGTAGATGTCCCCAAATCTTCCTGGGCGTTGTTGGGAGGATCCACGGTCATTAGCGCTGGTTTTATGCTGCTGTAAACGAGTCGATGATACGGTAGGCTTTCTAGGACCACTAGTCAAATTAGCTTGCAACAGCAGTTCTAAATTTTAGTTGATAAGAACGTAAAAGACTTAGCCTGTCAATGCTCCTCCTCTTCTCATACCAATCACTGGAGCTTGTCGAACCAGTTGTTCCTCCTCTCCATCTGTTTCTGGTACATGCGTTTGAACTGTTCTTCCGATAGCAGTATAGAGCTGATCGTCCTCTAATCCAAGAGTTTCCAACGTCAGTTGCAAATCCTTGGGCGTCATGGCCTCCACCACTGCTTGGAAATCTGTAAAAGAAAGTGGTCCTTTCAGTGGAACAGACTCTTCTTGCAGACCCGACATGAGCTGTGTCCAGTATGAGGTCGTCCTTAACTCAAAATCGTGTCGATTCAGGACTACTCGCTTCGCCGATTCCACATTGTCTGGAGTGATGGGTTGGCTCCTTCGCAAATTGTGCAGAGTTTCTTTGCAAGCATCCAATGCCTTTTGTGCATTTTCCTTGGAGGCAGTAACAGTCACAAGGAACCACCCTCCTAGCAATCGTTCAAATCCAGTGAACGAGAAGTTGGCGTCGTAGGTGAGCTGCTTGCGCTCACGGACATTGCTGAAGAGTCGGCGATTAGCGATCTCAGACAGCAACAATAGTGCAACATGTGCAAAAAGCGGGTGTTTGCGGCGTTGCTTGTCGTAATCTGATGCTCGCTTGTCTTTCTCCATAATCTTTTCGACAACCGTGGATCCATCCGCCAGGTATCCCCACGAATTCGGCGCTGATCCAGCGACATACGCAACGGCACGTGGATCTGAATCAGGAAGTTCCAGTTCCAAGAACTTTCCTGGTTTTGGAAGTGCAGGGACACTTCCTATTCGTGCTCCTTGTTCCTTCGCAGGCTCTTCCTTCAAGTATTCTTTGTTGGCGTCGTCAGGGATAGTACCAATGTATTTGTAAACCATTTCCAGTACATCCGTCACATCAAAATCACCTGAAATGGAAATTTCAATATTGGATGGGGACATTTGGGACATGACAGCAGTTTTGGCATCATCCAGAGTGATGGCGTTTACAGCATCGACATCAATCGAGAGGAAACTTTTTAAAAAGAAGAAAGGAAATCAAATAAGACAGTTGAGAAAATCTACGAAACCATCACAGCTGTCATGTTCAGTCACTTACCGATCATCGTGCAAAGTCATTGCTTCCATAATTCTTTCCGTGCTGAGGTTTTCAAGGTTTTTCAACAAACTCTCATGGGTTGTTCGGAAGCTGGATTTGCTGCGGCCCAGCGCATCCTCTTCCCACTTGAAGCCAACAATAATTTCTCTAACGATTTGCATGACAGATTCGGTTCCGGTGATTCCAAGCTGGACCGCGTCACCAAAACCAACGTTTCCAACGTTAGTCGTAGGGAAGACGAAATCGACCGTGATAGATTCTTCGTTGCAATTGATTTCTACCATCAGAAGATGGTCAACGCAAAAGAGCTCCACCTGCTCTCGAGTCCATGGGCCAAAGGCACCTCCTTCTTGCATCGTTCGAGCTCCAACAGCCATTGATCCCTTTTTGAAGCCAAGTCGCTTTTCAGCATCACGCCCGCCTGGAGCAACGAGTCGGAGGTGACCTCTCTGGGATTCATGTGGGTTGTAAGCAACGCCGATCCGAATTCCGTTTCCAAGACGACGAAGTGTAAACGGTCGCGTGATTGTGTCTGGTGCAGTGTTTGGAGTTCCATCGGTAAATTGTCCACCGAGCCAGACTGGGGGGTTCTTTTCCATAGCAGTTGCCAGTTCGTCTTCTGGTACCAACGTGAATGGAACAACAACATCCTCCTCTGGCTCCACTTCGATCTGGCAAGCATCGTAAATGGCTTGAACCAGACTGTCTTCATCACAATAAGCGGGATCGCCGACTTCTACACCCTTTGGAGTACAAGCAACTGCGATGACTGGCCCTTGCAGAGGGTCGGCTCCGTCCTTGAATGCCATGACGTGGGAACAAAGCTCGGCGGCAGCATTGTTGACATCCTCAACTGTTAGCGACGCAAGCGCCTTTGCTGTCACTTGATACGATTGCTCTGGCGACATAAAGGTGTGACCATTGGCGACCGTTTCCATTAAATACGAAAGTTGGTCTCCGTGGCTAATTCGGTCACCTTGAGCGGCCAGCTGCTCGGCGTCGGTCATTAGCGAGGAAGCATATCTCTCCATTTCTCCCATCGTTACACCAAAAACACCCAACTTTCGAATCTCGGAGAGAGATTTCGCGATAGCATCCTTCCACTTGTGTGGCTCGGCCGTCATGTCTAAACTACACACTGCACAACCTTCACGCGCCGAATCAAGCTGATTGAATTCGACAAAGGTGAATGCCGGATCATCACTTCTTCCACCGACGTTCAAACGGATTTGAAGTGCAGCTAGTGCGACTCTACGGGCCAGGCTTTTGCGGAAAGATTCAATATCAACAATCGGTTCAACGGGTCTCTTACTGAATAGATGCATTGAGAAGGACTGAAGCAATTCGTGACTGGAAAAGGTAAAGGATCGCTGTTAGAACGCAACACAACGTAAACAATAGAAAATCGTACATAGAGTCACGTACCGAAAAATATGAGGTCGGATCTTCTTTCCATTTGCGACCGCCTCTGTCTTCAAAAAGTCGACCTTATCATCTAGAGGGTATGAATCTTGTAGCTGCAAATCATATTTCGATCCCTCGGCAGGAATCAACAATTTTGGATTAATTTCGTAGTCCTTCGGGACACACCAATCATGTCTGACGGGTGGGTAGTGCCAAGATTGCGCAGCTTTTACGGAGCCCTCCACCACTGCATCTGCCAATTCAGCAGCCATTTCTTTGATTTCTGGCAGGCGAATCTCTGATCCCTGCTTCTCTGCCGTAATACGACCGAATTTTTCAGCAATGATCTTTTCCGCCTCGTCAGGGTCGACATCTCCTACCAAATACAACAGCACATTGTCGGGTCTGTAATGTTGGCGATGCCAGGACTTGACATCATCCGTTTGCCAGCTGCGAATGAGAGATTCTTTACCGATCGGAAACCGTTTCGCCAGCCGATTTTCTCGGTGCAAGGTGGACAAAATTTGACATTCTACACGGTACTCAATGGTGTTTACCATGGTCATCTCGGACAAAACTGCGGCCCGTTCTTTTTCCAGTCTGGTGCTTTCGACTCGTGCTTCCATGACATCCACCAACGCATCAAGTGCCATGGGAAGCATGGGAACTCCTCCACGTGGTGTGTTGACAGGGCAGACAGCGTAAAAGACAGTGTGGTGGAAATCGGTGTAGGCTGAGGAGAAAAGTTAAAAGAGTGAGGTTCCCAGAGAACATTGTTAAACACCATAACGTGAAATTGATTCTTGAAGACGTACCATTGGTTTGCGACCCGGTTCCAAAAAGTAGCTCACGTTTTCTGGATCCCATGTACGCCACATGTTCGGTCAAGTGAGCGATTCCCTGTTGTGGCTCGAGTTCATCAGCTGATCCCGAGAAGACTTGCAAATGCGCCTCGAATCGTCCAGGTGGACTCTTGTTGGGCAAAATGATGTAGGGTAACCCATTGGGCAACGTTCCGCTTCTCACATCGGGATGAATGGGCAAGGGGTCCGATTTCGGTTGGACTTGTGGATCAGGTCCCAACCGGTTCAAGGGAGAAATGTGTTTGCGGACACTGGGGTGTGGTTCCAAATTTTTGTTGCTGCTTCCTCTGAGTGTCGACGTGGCGACACTGTCTTCTTTATTCCCCCCGAACAAGTTTGTCAAACTAAATCCGCCTCCGCTCTTTTCTTTCGCCTGTTCTTTCATCACCAACAACGAGGGTCGTTGGTCCGTCATGCCCCGTGGGTGGGACGGAGAAAAGGCGATAACAGTAGTCGTTGATAGAAAACCCCAACATATAGCTACTGCCAAGGCCGAGGACTGTAGATTGGTTCCGCACAGAAGTTTCATGATGTCGATAGATTGCTAAAACAAATACGACAAAAGTAGTACACAACGACCGTTCCAAAGATCTTCACCGAATGTCTCGTTGTTACGTTGGATCCGTTCTGTGAAAGATGTCAAACACAGCACCAAGGAACCAGCTGTTAAGATTAGTACGGTAGTGGTACTCGTCGACAAAAACTTCGGTGCAAGTTCTGGAGAAAGTAATCTTGTTATCGAGAGATAGTGAGGAGAGATGGTCAGTGCTGCTGTGCTGCTGGAGTAGAAGTACAAATTACGTCGTACCGGTATGATAGTGTGTTGTTGGAATAAAACAGTTGGCCTTCCGCCACTTGAAGCTCACTCTCTCTACCGGTAGTGCGTTGTATGATACTTCTTTCGTCACCCCCGTCTGTCCGTTTGGAGGTAGCGAACTCCACGTGGAAAAGAGTTGAGGTTTTCTCTCTCCGTGTCAATCAACGGACAGACCAAAGATTTCGCGGATTTACAGAGAGAAGAATGGAGAAGGAGATTCACAGATTCGTTTTGATTTTTTTTTATTGGTGATGATGCATGTCGAAAACGGCGTACTCGGAATAACCAGTGTAGAACATCGGCAAACAACGGATCGCAGCCTCATATCCATTCATATAATATTATATTCCTTGCCCTGCTGCCATTCATTAACATTGTACCATCATCCTTCTACATCTTGAACAAAGCAACACCATGAGTTCCGTAAATGGCGATCAGCCAGCAAACTACTACAACCAAGGTGGTCCTCCGGATCCAATTTCCTATTTGCGGCGTCTGTCGAATGGAGAAGACCAGGACCTCCAACAACGGACGGATTCAGCCGACGACGACGATGAATACTTCCTCAATAAGTCAGATGGCGATCACAAGCCACCTGCCGCCAAGCGTCGCAAATCCACGAAAACTAGTCCTACAGAGGAACCGCCCGCACGGGAACGTCCGCAACCGGGACAAGCTTGGCCCCATCGCGAAAACTTGTCCTTTACCCGTTCCCTCATATTTTACGGTACCGGTGCGGTAACGCACGAGCATGAACGTGCTTGCAAGAACATCGTCGAATGTCGACAGTTGCGACAAAAGTATTTTGGAAGCGAAGGATCCAAAATTGCCAATCCGGATGCATTGCAAGAGTGCAACTTGCAATTTGTTTTGGGAGAAGATGGCGTCATGGAAGTGTATCAGGCGAGTGATGTGGGGCGCAAAAACAATTTGAGTACCGTGCCAAACGTGGAAGAATTCAGTAAAGACTATCATCGTATGGTGGAAATGGTCAATGAAGGATTCATGAGGTCCTACTGCTTTCAACGATTGCAACTGCTATCGTCGGCCTTTCGAACGCATGTAACAATGAATGGACCCACGGAATCATTGGAACAAGGGAACTTGTTGGGCACCGACTTTTATAGAACTATGAAGATTGACAACCACATTCATGCAGCGGGCGCACCTAGTGCCAAACAATTCGTTAGCTTTGTCAGAAACAAGCTTGAGAAGGAGAATGATACAATCGTTTCCAAAGATGGCAAGACTCTCGGTCAGGTGTTCAAAGAAGCAGGGCTGGACAAAGACCACTTGACGATTGACGCTTTCAATGTTCTTGCTGACTATTCGGTTTATCAAAGATTCGACAATTTTAATGCCAAGTACTCTCCTTTCCGCATGGCCGACATGCGCCGCATCTTTCTCAAATCGACCAACTTTAACGGGGGGCGTTATTTCGCAGAGCTTTTGAAGATTGTACTGAATCGTCACGAAACATCCAAAGGTCACGTCTCGGGAGTCGAGATGCGGCTGAGCATTTACGGTATGGAACGAGAGGAGTGGTTTGAGTTGGCCGACTGGATGCTCAAGGATTGGGGAGGTGACTTTCCCGGAACGATGATTTCCCCCAGTAACCGCTGGATGATCCAAGTTCCGCGCTTGTGGCGTATCTTTCGGATGAAACCAGGAAAAGACGGTAGTGGGTTCAATGAAATGCTTGAAAACATTTTCACACCAATGTTCGAAGCAACGCTCTACCCGGATAAACATCCAAAGTTGGCTGAGGCACTCAAACACATTGTTGGATTCGATTCCGTAGACGACGAGGGAGCTGCAGAGGAGTCGTGCAATTGTCAAAGGCCACACTTATGGACCACGCCCAAGAATCCAGCTTACTGGTGGCAATTGTACTTTTTGTGGGCGAACTCAGAGGTACTCAATTCACTCCGAAAGGCGAGAGGGCTAAACACCATAGCCTTTCGACCACACGCCGGAGAAACAGGAAATCCCATGAACCTCGCTTGCACCTACATGCTATGCGAGTCGATAGCTCATGGAATCAATTTGGACATGCAAGTCAGCCTGCAGTATCTGTACTATCTGGATCAAGTTGGACTGTCAACTTCTCCTCTTTCCAACAATTTTCTCTTCCGGAAGATGGCAGACAGTCCATTCCTCAAATTCTTTCGCCGCGGCTTGAATATCACACTTTCAACAGACGATCCTTTGTTGTTCCATATGTCTGACGATCCTCTTTTAGAGGAGTATTCCGTTGCCCGCGCAACTTTTGATCTTTCGATGACCGACATGATGGAGATTGCGCGTAATAGCGTCCTACAGTCAGGTTTTGAAGAAGATTTCAAGGAGAAGTATCTTGGGAAGGATTATCGTAAGGGCGTCACATTTTGCGACGAACAATTGACTCATGTCCCTTTGATCCGCGCAAAGTTTCGAGCAGAACATCTTGCCATTGAGCATATGTTCTGTGCGCTCATTGCAGCAGGAAAAGGAAAGGCCGTGCTGCAAGAAATGAAGACTCAGTTTGGATTGGCTCGAGACGCGCACAGAAATGTCCTCTTTGATAACTTTGAGGAAGTGCCGTTGTTCCCGGAGCAGGGACAATTGTGAAAAACCCTATAAATTCCATTTGGTATAAACCTTCGTTCAAACGATGGCGTAAACGAAATAAAGAACAGATCACGATTTTTTTCTAATTTTTGTGTCATCATTCTACTCTGTTTTCTCTCCATAAACGACTCTGCTTCCTAGTGGCCTGTGATACCGCAAAGGTAATATTCCCGTCCCCTCTCCTTCGTTCTCGTTGAATACCTGAGCAAAAATAATTCTCCATTTGGGTGTTTGGTGTTGGGTACGTTATCGTTTTACCGATGCATTTCTTGGAACGTAACACTTTGTCCCTTACAGTTAATATTGGAAAGCTCAGTAGCTGTTGTTGGGCAATGTCTTTCGGGAGAGAATTCATTCCCACTTCGGTGTTTATTCCTATTTTTCAGTTAGCTTCTGGCCTTGAAGTTTGGATTATTTTTCAGTCCAACCCTTTGATTCTTCACTACGGTAGTTTTCTCACAATTTCCCAGGAACCCAAAGTTGATGCTGGTCTCCAGCGTCTCCGAAGCTCAAGTTATTACAATGGTTCAGAAGAATGGAAGCACTACAAATAATACAGTTACTGTCATTACAATCGACTACTGGGTACTGGATGGTGGCCACTTTCGGAGTAGTTCATAGGTATCATTCGTACTAACGTACTCAATTTTGAAATGACCTTCCCGAATGTCAGCATTTGACGTCATGAGGGACTCCTACATTCACGAACCAATAGAGTCCTTCTTTGCGTCAAATCTCATATATTTATTTTATGGGAAAGTTCGACTTGTGGCGATTTCGCTACAAACGAAACATCTGAAGTTCTGTCTTGAAAATTCTTTCGACGCAAAAGAAACAACGGCGACCTTTCCTCATCACAATCACAGTCAATGAATCGAATCGTTGATGTGATGTCTTCTGCGAGAAATCGGCATTTTCTCACTCAAGGGCACAGAAGGTTGAAACGTTGAAACAAACCCATCATCATCTCACTACAAAACATCAAGGTTCGCCATTATTCATCGATCGGTGATGCCGTCATGTCGATGACCACTACCACCACAACTAAAAAGGTACCACCTGAAAGAACCATGAGAAATCTACATCTGCTGGTGTCAGCATCATGGATGGTGTTGTTACCATTCGCTGCAACCAATACCAATGCTTTTGTTTTCCAGCGGAACAATCCTTCCGCAACTTCCTTTAATCGTGAATGGTATCGGTTGTCATCCGAGAGATCATCACCAACAAGAATTTCGAACCCTTTTACCACTCTACTATGGGGTGGCGGAGCTTCCAATCTTCCAGAGCGCGACGACTTTACCACACCCTGGGAGCGCAACAAGGCTCGGACCGATATTCGTTACCTGTTGACGCAACGTTCCATCCAATCATTTGTCTACCTTCTCAATCAATGTCGCGAAGAACACACAGTACAATTTCTAGAGGTACGACCATAACATCCGCAAAGGTGCACTAGTAAAACCATGCATTCTGACTCTGCTCACTTCCTTTTCATTACGGCATATCACCGTCCACCGCAGAGAACGCTCGACTTTACCAACATTGATAAGTACCATGGGACAGGTGCCTTCAATCAAACACTCTTTCCCCGCTGGGATTCTATCTTTTTGGACTACGTCGATCGACCGGAGGAAACCATTGTCATCACAGTGAAACAAAGACAGCGGAGACGATCCTCCCTTTCAGGACGAAACACCTATCTGGAAAACATGCAGCCACCATCTGCGAAGCAACAGGCGACCGATAAGGCGACAAACCCACCCAAGACTCAAAAGCCAACCAACAGACCTCCACGAGGCATTGCTGGAAGCTACCTGGACAGTCTCAACGCTCATCTACCAGCGGCCAAACCCTCAGAGTCATCCCCTCTCAACACTCAAAACAATCGCAATAACAGTGGATCTTCTTCTCGCATCACGCCCAAGGGGATTACTGGCAATTACTTGGAATCTTTGTCGTCGTCTTCTGACGGCCAAGGGACTTCGAATGACTCATCTTCTCAGCGGGATTTTGCGACACCATCGGATGCCTTGTCACAAAATCCGTTTGTGGAAGAGGTACGTTCGTTTCCTTCTTCCAGTTCGATTGGTTAGAACTTCATTATGTTTCTTTTGTTACACACACTCATACTTACTTTCTCTGGATACAGAAAACCATTGAATACGAGCTCGATGTGGATCCATCTGCAGTTGTTCGACGAATACTTGCTGTTCGGGAGCAAATCTCACAGGAATGGATTCAAGACTTGGATATGCTCATGCAGCTGAATGATGAAATTTTGGAGACGTATGAAGAGTACAAGGACCAACAGCAAGCGGCAGCAATGGAAGATGATGATGAAGAAGATGAAGAAAGTCTCGGATCCGTTGGACATGGCAACAACGAAGATCAGCTAGACGTGCTTGTGAAAAAGCTGGTGGCTCAAAATTCTAGGGAGAAGGCCCCTGTTTTTGACATCAACGTTTGGTATACGTGGAGCCAGTCGCTGTTCAATCAAGATCGAGATTCGTCACCCTTTCGGAAGAAGAATTTTGACCTCCTTCTTCTGCTTTCTACGCAAGAGAGCGTCCATCGCGTCTTGAAGTCCTACAAGAACGATGATAATGTCCGGCCGGAAACCTACGAATGGCTCTTAGACTTTTACAAGGATACGGTAAGAGACTACTTTGATGGGCACCAGTCGTTTGGTAGTGCAGAGAAGTTTCTTGAAAAGATGCTGCGGTCGCCACCCACCATGATCGAGACGGATACTAAAGTCTTGGGTGTTCTGGCTTGGGTGAACCCTGCTCAAATCGCGGAAGACATTGTGCGAGAGCGATCGGAAGTCGCCCTCGCTTGGATGCAAGTGGCCAAGTCCGCGCAGGATGAGCACACTGATTTGAGGCGGCTTTTGTTCACCAACAGTTTTACCAAGGCCGAGAAGCCTGGTCAGATGATTGCAGACACCATTATCGATCCCGTCTCCATGAACAACCCCAACAGCATTGCGTCAAATTCCACTGTCGGCGCGTTTGAGTAAGCTTCCCGATTCCAACAATTCGATCAACTGCACTTCTAGTCGCATTCAAATTCCATACGAAACATCATTCGTAAGCGCACCTGCACAAAAACTGTCATTTTTCATGTTCCCATCCATATTTTCACTCTACGCATCCATGGCGTGTGATACCGTCATACCAACAAGACACACCACATTTCTCACCGAACGACTGTTCGCCGATCACCACCGCTTTAACTGGGGAGACTTGCAAAAGTCCCACCACGCATAAACATTTCCACCCTTTCCACATGGAAATAGTCGGTCTCGGCTTGCTCTCGAAAGACCATCAATTGAGTCCATGTAATGTAGTTTTCTGCATGGCTCATTTACCATAGCACCTACTTCAAATTCTACGACTAGTATAATAAGCGGAAACATATAAAATTCAGCCACTCATAAAGCTATGGAGATCGACGCTTCTGTTTCGTACTGAACATTCGTGGATAAGAAAACTTTCTTACTCCCTACCAACATGAGTATAAAAACATCCCTGCGGAATCAACAAAGGAAACACCTTCTCTCTTTCTATGAGAGTTCCAAATATTTTCTTCAAGTTCAAACGTATCTTATTGGCAAACAAAGAGGTCGAAGGCTTCAACAAGAACACCTCTCAAGCTCAAGCTTTCAAGAAAGTATGTAAAACTATTGATAATGATAATGGGCATCGAGACCAAATCTTTGGTAAACCTCAAATGGTCCCTCTACCATTCAGTTGTGAGGAACGTATTGTAACATGGGAGATCCAAGCTTTAAAAAATGAGCTTGGTACTTTAACAGATGATCTTGGTGGACTACAGTTTCACTATTTTGTTTACGCTAAGCTTCGAAAGCTGAAAGACAAAAAAAGAATTGTTGGAAAGTTTCGAATCATTGATGCTGATGATACTGAGGATATGAAGGAGGATGAGGAGAATTCCAGCTGAGGCAATGGCATAAGAAAGATGTATTTTTGGAGGCAATAGCTTCAAGAACTGTTATAGTTTACATAGCTAATAAAAAAATTGAACATAGTAGCAACACACAAAACCTCGATTTCCCCTCTCTCCCGTAGGATCTTGCTACTTCTTTGTACGGACTAGAACTACTTACTGTTAATACAGTGCAGACGACTGTGTTGTTCGTAAGACGAAGCTACATAGCTACGAGAAGTTGAGACTGTCTGAAACACACCGTCGGTACGTACATACTATTTGAGATACTATTTGGGTACCAATAGTATCGCTGCGGGTAACCACTAGCTAGCTAGCATAGCTACTACTAGCTAGCTAGTAGCTAGAATAAAGAATCAATGGTGAGGTAGTTTATAAGCTTTCCTTGCCCCTTTTTCTATCCCCTCCAGTACTTTCACAGGCAACATTCACAGTCAATTCGAAAATGTGAAATGCCAACGTACGACTTCCACTAACAGTAAGACGTTACGTCGTATTTACGGAAGTATGATTGATTACCAGACTTCCGATCGACAACTTTCCTTCATTTTCATAGTACTTGCAGTCACACGCACCCCTTTTGTTTCCATCTTTTACAAAAGCACCACCCGTTACTACCAACACCATTCCTTTACATTTCAATTGTTGCTCCTGACAGCCTTCAGGGCTTTCCAGTTCTTTTTTTACAATTAGAAAAGTGTTGTATCACAAGTTCAGAAGTCGGATAAGTGAATTTTTATCCGTTCGACTTGTTGCTGCATCATGACATCACAGAGAATATTATTTCTGTTCCTCACGGTTGCCGCATCCTGCATGTCATGGCTTCAACTCACATATGCAAATAACATCCATTTTGCTGACCAACTTCCCACTCTACATGAAACACAAGAAATGGCTAAGCTGTCTCTCTTGGTGTATAAGTTTCGATATCACCGGAATTTCACCTGTGATAATTTTCCAGAGCATCGGGATGACGAAATCATTGACATCGACTGTCACTTTTACTTGCACGACGAAGCCTTGGGGACGCAAGTATTACTAGTCTCCAACGACGTCGAAAAATATATCTCTGTGGTATTTGCGGGAACAGACGACATAAGAACATCTTTGCAAGATGCGAATATATTCACAAAGCCATTTGGTAATAATGACACGATATTTTTGAAGGATCCAAACGCTCGAGTTCATGCCGGCTTTAACAATGCAGTCTTTACCGACAACATTTGGAATCAAGTTTACAACCAAACAAAAGCACTCTGGTACCAAAAGACAACTCAAGTCAACGGTAACGACTATCAGCTGTACACCACTGGACATAGTCTGGGCGCTGCAAACTCTATGCTCATTGCCACGGCATTTGCGACTCTGAATAATCAATTCCCACCCATTAAGTGCATTAATTTTGGAGGACCTCAAACTGGCAATGCGGATTGGATGCATTATTTCAATGCCACATCGCATCTTCGGGACCAAATGAGCATTTTCCGTGTTGTCTTAGCATGGGACCTGGTAGCGCGATTGCCGGAATTCTTTTACCACGCAGGGCACACTGTGCAAATCGACGGCAAGACCAACGAAGTTCGAGTTTACTACGAACACTATGGCAATGAAGCAAGAGGATATGCCGGTGCCCCGACAAGTTGGTATTCCCGCAGCTATGCTTGGTTACCCTTTGCCATGGATGATCATCATATTCGCAAGTACGTGCGCCATTTACAAGACCTGAACGAGACCACCTGGGCAAAGAAATTCTTCCCAACTGATGGTACGGTCTACGACGACGATCAGTGGGCCAACCCCCCGGACGACTGGATCCAAGCAGAGGAGGATGTCCCCGAAACAGAATTGGTGGAGACATCTCAAGGTGAACAAATGGGTCTGTACCAGAAATTGAAACGACTTTTGTTCGAGAGATAGATTTTGCCTTAGAGATTCACATATTTATTTTTGCATTGAATCTATCTTGCAATCTGTTCATATGTCAACTTTCAGTACACTACGACTTCAGCTCCTCCCTTTGTCAAAGATCCCCGTATTAGGTGAGCCCCCTTGAAGTACAAGTTTTTGGGATTGGTCCATCGTCGAATTAGGCGATGAAGACGTTCGGTGCGCTCGTTCCATTCATCCCGGTGCAATTGCAGGACACTTTGTTTGCGGTACACGCGCACTCGTCTGGACTCTTCGTCCGCTTGGTCAATGGCAACTCGCGAAAAGCCTGCTTCCAACAAAATTTGAAATCGTTTTTCGGGACTCAATTGGCTTTCAGTCGTAAAGATCTGCTTGGCCTTTTGGCGTTCGTAAGAATCCAGGTCATGGTCCTCTGATCGGATCAGCTGGTACGAGAGAGCTACAGGTGGTCCTTTTTCGGTGACGGATTGATGACCAATAGTGTAACGGAACTCGAGTACTTGAACGGAACTGAAGCCCACGTGCTTTTCGATGTCTGTATTTTGTTTCTTGGATTCTTTCTTGGCCTTTTTGTGATGTCGTTGTTTGGAAGATTTCTTCTTTTTCGATTTACTCCTTCTGTTGCTATTACCATTACTTGAGGTCGAAGAAACTGTAGAGGAACTACGCACGGACTCGTCAATGTCCCCGCTATAGTCTACTCCCTTCCGCATCTTCTTCCTTTTCGTCTTGGAAGTATGAGCATCTATCCTTCCCTGCTTTGGAGCCTCTAGCGACTCTTTGGTGCTACTGTTCATGGTGCCAGCGTGTGATGGATCTTTTAGAAATTTGTGTGTGAATTAACAGTAACATGTAAACATAACATAACATTACAGTAGTAACTGTAAGTATCACTGAGCTGAGCAAGATTGCATTATTATACACGTACATAGTCTACCTAGCTAGTATCTGAGAAAAAGAAGAACATCTCGGAGTCTGCGGGATACAGACATTGACTGTGAACGTTGAACGTGAACCTCGAGGAACACGCCATGATTCATGATTCGCAACCGGAGTAAATAATTAACAGCAATAAAGGTGCACTGTCTTACTTTTCATCGTACTCGTAGCACGGTATCATAGTTTACCTACTACCGTAGGTACTCGGAGTAACAGTAAGTAGGCGGTTGAAATCCTGTCAAGGTACAACGTAGGCTCACGCACGCCCTCCATGCATAAAAACTTGATTTTTCCTTACAGTTAGTCTATTACCTCATCGTGGTTCAGTGGTACGGAGTAGATTGTAGCATTCGTACCACAGGGTATATCATTGTTTTATTCCGTTCAAGATCCTTCTAACTACGGTAGACTGCAACAACTGCTACTACTATACTACTACAGTATTGTAGAAAGTTTGACCCAGTGTTCGAACTGTTGTTTTCCTAATACTACGGACATACCGGGTACTCCCCGCCGTTTCTCCGGTGCATCAAAAAACTCAGAAACAACCAGCTCTTCAATGCATCCAATAGAACCAAGTCGTTGTTGTCATAATAATATCTACGCAATCGCAAACTTTGAATCGGAATTGACTGATTTCATCCGTGCGGAAGAAGTCCAATCGACAAAATTGCACTAAGATACGACGTAGTGTATAGCCACGAAGAGACTGGCTTTTTCGTCGCAATCGATGGAAAGTTGATCCAACACAGCCTTACCCATTCTCTCAGTCTTCGACCGTTCAACAAACGATATTGCTAACATCACAACATCAATAACATCTGGAAAAATGAGCGATCACATGACAGCGTACATTACTCAGGCCTGGTCGTTGCAGGGTCAATTGCCGCTACTAATTGTTATTGCAGCATTGTTGGGTCTCGGCAAGGGTGGCGTCCCTGGTTTTGCCACAGTGGCAACGGCTGCCACTGTCGCTACCTCTCCAACCAACATTTCCGGTGGACTGGGACTCGCCGTGGCGTTGCAAGTCCCCATATTGACCATGATTGACATAAGTGCGGCTTGGTTGCATAAGAAGGATTTGGATTGGGACACCATTAAGCTACTTCTGCCTCTGTCATTTGTAGGGATGGGCATTGGACAATATCTCGACAAATTATTATCAGATGCGGCTGCACGGCTGTTGGTAGGGGTACTTTTATTGATGATTTTACTGGTACAGCTAGGGAAAGATTCCATCATGTCGTTTGTGAGTGGTACATCCACTAAGCCCTCATCAAAGCTCCCGCCGTCATCCGAGGAAGAACAAACTGACCTGTTGCGCTTGGAAAGCGGGACGATTCCAGGCCGAAAAGACGCCGGCAGGCTACGCCGGCGCTCCAGCTCGGACGACAAGGGACTGATGGTCATGCATCATGAGTCAACGTCGAACGCTTCCACAACAACAATATCTCCCAGCAAGGGACGAGCGTCGTTGTCGACTCGACCCGAACTCAGTCGCAATACGCAATTTGTGTGGGCATGTATTGTTGGCATTGTCGGTGGTGCTGCAACTATGCTTACCAATGCAATGGGTCCCATCCTCAACGTTTACCTGTTAAGTGTCGTGCAGCTATCCCCCACAGCCTATATTGGTACCCGTGCCATGTTCTTTTGCTTCTTAAATGTGGGGAAAATACCAATGCGGTTCATGGCGGGGACCTTGGGATGGAGTATGTTGCCACTGGCAGGATTTCTGGGCATATTTAGTGTCTTGGGAGTCTTTGGTGCCAAACCCATCATGTTGAGCATGAAGGAAGAGAATTTTGTAAAGCTGGAACTTGCTGTGGTAGCATTTTCGGGATTACGGCTGTGTTATATGGGATTGTATCCATAAAAATACAAGACCAAAAAGCCAGCAAGTGGAATTCCTTGTCGTACTCCGTAGAACAAATACTACTTATAGTTAGGAGGAATAAAATTATGGAGAGTGTAGTCTACTAGTAGCTACTAGAGCAGAAATGGTGATCTCCTATTACCTGTTATGAGAGCTACTGGCTAGTACCAGTAGATTAGGTACCGGTACTACCGGTACCGTATGTGGCCTGATAGAACGATGTTGACAGTGAGGGTGGATGGTATCATACACGTATCATAGTAGCTCGACACAAGGGGTCGTACGAGTCTCTTACCCCACCAAACTCCACGTGCAAAAAGTAATTCGCGTACGACGTCAGACGATCATGGAACACACTACACTCTTTACAGTTAAAACTCTCTCAACTTTTTCTCTCCTTCGTTCGCAGTCGTCGTGTCGTATTCATCATCTCTGCGATAATAACTTCATAAGCTTCGGAATATTATAATAACTGTAAATCGTACTATACATCATAATACATCAACTTCTCCAGTCGAGCATTCTCGGATTACCTTGTTGTCGCAATCTGCAGATATCGGTGTTGACATTGCCCTCCTCTGGCTGACGCTTGAATCGAGCAATATCTCTTTCAACACCATGAGAGCATTCTTATTGATTTCAACATTGAGTGCTCTTTGGATCGGCGGCGCTGCTTTCTCGTTTCAAAATCAACACAGCAATGGACTGCCTGATCCGTCATCCCTTAGCCAAAAGGCAGTTTTCAGCAACAAGATTTACTCACAGCAAAAAATGAGCGTTCCAACGAGACGAGAGACGATCAAGATGCCCAGTCAAACTCCGATGGTCCCATGGAAGGTAAGGCTTATTACTTGTTCATTCCAGGAAGTAGTTGCTGCATGCGTTCACGGTTGATAATGTCTGACAGCACTCACTGCCATCCTGTCATCGACTTGTTTGTCCCGTGGTTGTTAGGCTCCTGGGTCGGATATTGCTCAATTTGTCGACATCAACTCTGCGATGTATCGTGACCGGACCCTTATGATCAACAAGTTCATCGACGAAGAAAAGGCCAACGAAATCATTTCGATAATTTTGTGGATGAGGAGTCAAGATGAGCGGAGAGATATTTCCATTTACTTCAATGTTCCCGGTGCGTTGATGCGTCCTTCGTTGGCCATTTATGATTTGCTGGAACAAACGAAGCAAACGTGCACCATTGAGACGGTCAATCTGGGTCTATGTACGGGTATGGGTGCCTTTTTGTGTGCGGCAGGGACCAAGGGAAAACGATCAGCCATGCCCAATTCTCGGTTTTTGTTACAACGAGCCGGATTGGATCAACCTGTTCGAGGACAGGCAGTGGACATTGTGTTGGAGGTGAAGAATATCAAAATGTGGAACGATCGGGTGGAAAATGAACTTTCCAAGCTGACCGGTCAGCCTTTGGAAAAGATTCAAAACGATTTGAAGCGAGATTTTTATTTGAGTTCGGACGA
Source organism: Nitzschia inconspicua (assembly GCA_019154785.2). NCBI lineage: Eukaryota > Bacillariophyta > Bacillariophyceae > Bacillariales > Bacillariaceae > Nitzschia > Nitzschia inconspicua. The sequence continues at coordinate 1,252,808 of JAGRRH010000001.1, read as the reverse complement.
GGCGGTTCAGTATGGATTGATCGATCAGGTTTTGTTGCCTGCTCCTCTGAAAAGAGCCGCACGTGGTAAAAATGCGGATCTTGGAGCCTTTGAAGGCGATGAAGAACAAAAATATCAAAATAGAGAAACCAACTCGGGCGGGTGGGGAAGTCAGCAGCAGGCACCACCACGAGACCAAGGAAACGACGACGACGACGATGATGATGATGGTCCCAAAATTATGAAGGGTTAAAATGTTCAACACTTTGTTTTTCCTACTGTAGCGGAAGGTTTCTACCATTAGATAGTGCCTACACGGTCGTCACGTCGTCACCCGAAGCCAAAGGTTATTGTTAATCCCTTGTCCAAGTTCAAAGTCTTCTTTTTTTCTTTGGGCTGTTACCACAACTATAATATGTAGAAATCCATACGCCTATGTCCATGGTCGAAACGTCGAAACATAATAATCTTCTGTAGTCGGGATTGTTATTCGGGGCGGGTGGTGTATCTGTGTATCTCATACTCTGGGAGATGGTAAAAATAGTGTTTTTCCCCTCTTTTGGACAAAAGGAGGGAATTGGGTCCTTCAGTGAATCGCTAACCACATCAATCGTAGTTCGAACAACCTGAAACCACAAGTGCCTCTCGTTTTAGCAATTCGGAACTTCATTTCAAGAAAGAAATTCCTAAGTATTAGTGCCTCGATTACTTAACGAAGTAAAAATTCTTAGGAAAGAACAAAATTTTACTTGACAAACACTTTTTTTCTAGCCAGACAGAATTTTTGTAGCCAAACAGAATTTTTGTAGCCAAACATTCTAGCCAAACAGAATTATTACTCGGCGAGGTGGATTTTTTACTCTGCTAGTAGAGTAGGATTTTTAGCGATGCAACAGTTTTTTGCTTCGCTTTCCACAAAAATGTGTGAATACTTGCACTCGAGTACCGGTGGGAAGATGTTTTCTCCCACAGCCAGAGAATTTGTACAAAGCATGCCGTATTTACTGTTAGTTCCTTTTGGATTCTTAAGAGGAACTCGGATATAATCTATCTACCTACACCACAACAGGCAATTTTCACAATGACAAATCATCATCATCATCATAATCATGTAGACTACCACTACTCTACTAGAATAACTCAACAGTCAGGGAGCCTCTTTGGGACTTCAATACTAAGCATGAAGCCTAGAGAAAAGAAATATCAGCAAATTGGTGATGCTACTCTAGCTAGAGAGTAATAGAAAAATTAGCACGGTGCTTTCACTGGTATTGATGGACGCTGCTACTACGTAGTTGTAGTTTAAAAAAATATTAACTGTAAAAGAAAAATTAGCATGGTATTTTCATGGGTATTGATGGACGCTACTAGAGTATTGAAGAGACAAATAGCACGGTGTTTTCACGGGTATTGATGGACGCTACTACCGGTAGCTACTTCGAAGTAGCTAGGTAGTAGTAAAAGAAAAATTAGCACGGTGTTTTCTCGGGTATTGGTCGCCGCTACTAGCTCTACTAGCTAGAGTACATGTCTCCAAATTTGAAGTCTTGTTCTGGTTGCAGTAGTTAGCTTCAAAGATGATGGGTGGATTTTCATTCTTCACGTACATTTCATACTGTGAACGGTCCGTCCAACCATCAGAACTTACGAGACTCAGTTGAGGAGACAAAGGGACTCATTTGAGTCCTGTTCCAATTAGAATAGAAACTCTACCGGTAGTAAACGAAAAATTAACACGGTGTTTTCTCGGGTATTGATGGCCGCTAGCTAGAGAGAGTAAAAGAAAAATTAGCACGGTGTTTTCTCGGGTATTGATGGCCGCTAGTAAAAGAAAAATTAGCACGGTGTTTTCTCGGGTAATTGATGGCGGCTAGTAAAAGAAAAATTAGCACGGTGTTTTCTCGGGTATTGATGGCCGCTAGCTAGTAAAAGAAAAATTAGCACGGTGTTTTCTCGGGTAATTGATGGCGGCTAGTAAAAGAAAAATTAGCACGGTTTTTTCTCGGGTAATTGATGGCGGCTAGTAAAAGAAAAATTAGCACGGTGTTTTCTCGGGTAATTGATGGCGGCTAGTAAAAGAAAAATTAGCACGGTGATTTCTCGGGTATTTGATGGCCGCTACTAGTAAAGGAAAAAGTAGCACGGAGTTTTTGCGCGATTTTCGGAGCGATAGTAAAAGAAAAAGTAGCACGGAGTTTTTGCGCGATTTTCACAGCGATGGTAAAAGAAAAAGTAGCACGCAAAAACAACATGATAATTGAGTGCATGGTAAAATATCTGGAAAATAGCAAGATTTTTACTATCCACATTCGGAAGCCATCATCGTCATTTGTTAAATCAGGGATTTCAGTGTGTGGTAGAATTCAAATGATAATCGTGATTGACATTTCGATTGCGAATAGCGAAAGAGCGAAACGGCTCCTGGGAACCGGAAATTCATAAATTCGGGATTTCCCCTAGAAATTGAAGGGAAAAACCAAATTTTTACCATCTCCCTGGTAGCCATAGTGTACCGTACCCTCCTATGTGCAAGTATCATATGATACCGGTACACATCATGCCATCATCAAAGTCATCAACAAAATCGATCACAGTCAACGCGTTTCCAAACCCTATTTTTTTTTAACCCGCTCATCATCTCATCAATCACATCACGATGACTTTTTATTTATACAGTTTTACACTGTTATTTTTTTCGTCCAGCCACCAACAGTACGTACTGTCGTAGTCAAGACTTTTTTTTATACTTCGATTTTTCTCTCGTTTTTCTTTTTTACAGTTTACGACTTTTTTTTGTTTCAATTTCTTTTTCTTCTTCTGAAGTCTGAGTGAAATGCAGCGAGACTCGTTTCTTCAAAAGCGAAAATAACTGTAATAATAATAATATATCCAACGAACAGCTCCGCGACTTGATTCTCTGGATTATCTAGAGACAAGTGCACACTCCAATATATACATCAAACCAACATCTCTCTCTCTCTTCATCGGTTGCAGATTGATAGGAGATTGCGGGCCAACGATCAGCAAGAGCAGTTTTGTGAGATATTCTTGGCAGAAGTGTGAATTTCTTGGAATCATGGCCGATGACGGTGGTTGTTCAGACCATGAAGACGACTTGCAATATATCAAAAGGGCTTTTTTGCAACCGAGAACAGGCGCTACTACTAGTTCTGCTGGCAACGACAACACGACTGATGTGAGAACGACCGTTGACAACAACAATGGTGGTGGTGACCTGATCTCTATCAATCACAACAACAGCCGACCGTGGTATCGAAGGCACTCGGACGCTGAATATTCCGACAATGAAAGCAATTTTTTCATGAGTGAACCATCCATGAGTGAAGCAGACTCCTCGGAGTATCCAATGCGACTTCTGGAATCACCGTTTCATGGAGAGAGTATTCGGGAAGACGACAATTTACTGTTTTTGGACGACGACCAGGACGACGACGACGACCATGGTGATGTTTATAATTCAGGGCTCCCTCCTCCTCCTCCTCCACCGCCACCACCGCAGCAGCAGCATGTTGTACGAGGCCGTCTTCACAATCACCTCATGGCTCCGCATTCCCCAGGTAACACCAGCTTATCCTCGTGGGATACATCTCCCCATTTGTTGCGTCGAGTTCAAGTCCATTTTTCACCAACACGATACAGCGATGGGGAAAGTACCACAGGTGGACGCCCATCCAATGTCCAACCCTCGCAGCCCTCGCAGCGGTCAACCCCTGTATCACATAACCAAGAGCTTGCAGGAAGGAAAACGCTAGACACATTTCGAGCCGTTACATCTAATGATGACAACTACAATCCAAATAACCACCAGGATCATATTTATCGGTCAAACTCGACCTCTCCAGCATCAGAGGGACGTATGCGACAACTGGAAGCGTTCTTGGACGACCTACGGGAAAATAGTGAGGGAAAGGTTCAGGAATCATCCATGCTGGATGCAAACGTTTCTTTCGAATCGTCGCTGTTTCATGGACTCATGGGTGTGCATGGCGTCCTACGACAACCACCTTCTGGCGAAGAACAGAATACAACAACGGATCCAAGAAAGGATAACGAGGAACAAAATCATGTCGACACTTCATCTGCAAGGAAGACTTCGAACAATTTAAACCTTCCTTCATGTGCAACGATTCCAAATAATTGTGACGACAATACCCTCGCCATGATTCTATCTGACTCAGGGGACGAATTCGATCACAAAGAATCCAATGATAATGCACCCGTGCCCACGAATGATGGCAAAGGTACAGAGATATCTGCACTAGATGAAACTGAAGGTCTAGCGCAACCCTCACAACGATTCGATTCAGAGGAGGCTTCCGCACCCAACAAAGAAGGTCTATCACAACCGGTCCAAGTCGAAACCAAAAAGTCCAATTCCCCGGAGAAACGTGGATTTTTTGAGCGCGCTGGTTTTTTACGGCGAAAAGATCGAAAAAATAAAGGCGATGCTCCTTCTCAAGGGGAAGGCAATGATAACCAATCAAATGTTTCGCACAATCCCAAGCCGAAGCACCGACGACAAAGAAGTGGAGATGCTGCTGCTGCAACTATGGCAACGGGAAGTCATCAATGGAAAGGAATGGAAATGGATCGGATACCGATGCCAGATGAAGTGGGCGACGAAAGCGACACAGATGCTGAGTCTCGACGAAGGGATGGACGTCGGATGAGTACCGGTAGCAAACCTCCAAACGGAAAGGTAAAGGGGACCATCGATGGAAGAGAAGACTATGATCAACGGAAGTCCAAACAAAATGCCGAAAATGGACACGATAATAATGGGATGGCTTTGAAAGAGAGCAAGCCTGTCACCGACAATGGCAAAGCATCATTAAACACTACTACGAGCAGTCAAGCGAGAGAAATTGCCAAGTTTTCGCAGTTTGCCCTTGGATCGGCAGGCGATGATGAGCCAATGTCGCCTCGTCACCGGCCGCGACGAATAAAACAGCGCAGTTATCGTACAATAAGGCAAGCTGCAATCCAAGGAGAGAGAGAGGATCCGTCGTCCCCCGTGTCTGTGGATCCTCCATATTCTGCTTTCTTTCAACCACCTTCTCCACAACAACACCAACAACTGCAACCGCAGCAACAGCAACAACAACAACAACAACACCAAGTACCAGGAATGTACGTCTCTCCTGTATTGTCTGGATACATGGCAAGTCCGTCATCTAGAAAAACTTTTTCCTCTCAGCAGGCTGGACAATGGCAGCAAGGTCATAGTGATGATTATCTCAGACCTATACCACCACCACCGACGATGAATGTTAGTTCAAGCTGGAGTTCACCTAGTCCAATGTATCAGAATCTCCCTCCCTACATCCCAATGTATCGCCCCTGTCGTAGCTTCAGTGGAATGCCAGGTCATTGCCCCACACCGCCCCCTCCTCCGACATTAACTTTTCAAGATTATCAAACCTTACCTCCTGGCGAGGATTTCCACTTTCAAGTTCCCAATCGATTAGCGCCTATGTTTCAGTCGGACAATCATCAGCTTCATCAAACGAATCCGTTGATATTTCCTAGACAGGCTCACAGCTTTGACTACTCGCCGAGTAGCCGCAGCCACGATGTCAGGTCACCGTATGACAAATCTCGGAACAGCCCTAAAAATGAAGATACTCCTGAGCAAGACGATTGCTCTTACTCAAACTCGTATCACTCGGGTGACGAGTCACTAGAATTCGAAAGAAATATTCATCGTTTGCACGAAGCACACTACGAAGAGCGCGTGCTGCGGCAAAATCTAGACGGCACGCTTCCGTTTTCGTTGAGCCAACGGAAAGGACCAACGAAATTCGACAAGCAAAATTTTTTGCCTCACACCAAAATACCAGGTTATGGTCAAGACGAAGATCAGTATCCGACGTATATTTGTCCAGTTTGTAATACACGACAGAGAGAGTTTTTCACAGTCTCTAGCGCGCCCAGACAATTCGAGGGACCTGGTGGGTTCATTGCTTTTTACTTCGCTATATATGTCATCGGATCTCTTTATATTTTTGGATTGCAAGAAGGCTGGACCAAGCTTGACTGCATCTACTTTGCAGTAATCACGTTGACAACAGGTAAGTTCATCTGAATGTGATTTCTCTCTTGATCGAGCCTATGTCTTATCAATTCATCTTTCCATCTCAACTATAGCTGGGTTGGGAGATTTTGTTCCTACGTCCGATGGTGCGAAGATTATTTGCAGCATCTTCATTTACTTTGGCGTTGCGTGCATAGGTCTGTTGCTCGGTTCGTATCTAGCTGGAATGTTAGACGAGCGGTCGCACAAAGAGGCTGTGGCAAATCAGATCAAGGCTTGCCCGAACTGCGCTCGGATCCAAAACATCAAGGATCAAGCCGACAATCACAGACAAGGTCTGTCTAATCATTTGTCTCCCAAGAACGCAATGTCAACCCATGCAAGCGTACATGATTCTCCATTTGGTAGAGCAACCAAAAAGATGAGACATTCACCAAATGTCGGCTTTTTCTCAGAGCGCCTTTCTCCTTCACGACCCATAGACGTTTGCACCCCTCAATCAAATAGCCGGAAGGTGCCAGATCTGCAGCCTTTCGAGTCCCCGCTGCTTCAAAGACCGTTGGTCGAGTTCCCGGCTATCCGAAATCAATTGCTCGCATCCCCGATGACCAGACAAATCCTCGGACGGCAAAATCATACCCGGCACAGTTCGATGGATTTTGGAGGAAGCGTTAAGGGTTCTTCCGGAATCAATCTTCCTTCCACTTCGAACGTAAATCCTATTCGTGCGCGAAACTTTTCGATGGATATCCCTGCGACAGTAGTAGAAGGAGCTCAAGCCAAACACGCCGCTCCTACTCGCTACCTTCGACAAGTCACGGAAGATAGTCATGCATCGAACCCCTCTTTAGAGACTCTGTTTACAGGTTCAGGAACTAGCAGTGAGGAGTCATCTACAGATAGCAGCTATTCGGATAGCGCAGAATTTGAAAAAGATGCTCTTGAAGAGGAGTACAGTGGAGTGAAGAATGCCAAATATATTTTCTTGACATTGCGAGAAGCTCTCATAAACTCAATGGTCATAATCGCGTTTGGTTGTCTCGGCTTCTGTTTGATCGAAGGGTTCACAGTGATTGACAGCTGGTATTTTACTACTGTTCTGCTGACAACCGTGGTAAGTCTCTTTTGAACGAGAGGAAATCCGATTCTTTGCGGTGATCGTCTCACATGATTCCTCGTTGCGATATGATGTCCCAGGGGTATGGGGACATTGTCCCAACAACAGGTGTGTAAATTCTTTCAAAGAGAAACATTCTTTCCTCAGGAATTCAATCTAATGTTGCTCTTTTCTTCTTGCAGAGGGAGGGAAGCTTTTTGCGACAGCGTATCTGTTGGTTGCTGGCACAATTCTTCTGAACAACATGTCGATGATCAGTATGATTCCACTGGAATTGCGTAAGAGGCGGACAGAAAAAGCAGTTCTCACTCAGTTTGGAGATACCCTAGACGACGAAGCGTTGCGGGAACTTGCGACTGGTCCTGTCATTCAGCGCATTAATTTGGCCAGCAAGGACTCGCGTGGACTGGATTTGTGCACACGCGAAATGTTTGCTCTTGCAATGCTGATTCGTTTGGGTAAGGTAACCGAACAGGACATCAATCTGACATTCTCTGCGTTCAGAAAGCTTGATGTCAACAACGACGGAGTTTTGAACAGCAAGTCGATCATTGAGGGAATGATCAAGCGACATGCTTCCCATATGAATCTTGCCAGTTTGGCCAACACCACGAATTCAGGCCGTCGGAAGGGTCGGGCTCGACACAAAACACAATCTTCTCGATCAAACGCCAGCAACTCGTCTTGGTCGGGTTTGGGTGCGTGGATGATGCCTCGAAACTCTGAACCCACGTATTCGGGAAGTGAAAATATGTCGCTGCCAACAACGAATGTCACGACCTCAGAGAATGCTCCTTTGCTGTTTGGATCGGAACGGACTCCAACCTATGGAATCCAGCCATGATACCTACCAGCTATGGACACGATAAAGGAGATGACAAAATAATAAAAACGTAGATTGACAGCCTCAATGTAGCATGACCCTTCAATGGGTTTGGCGCCAGGACAACCAACATCCGTATTGTTTCTTTGAAACTTTTGCCGTCTCTTACTTACAGTTAATCATACAGTTATTATTAATTAACAGTAAAAGTGTACTGGTAGGTATCATGACTCTACCGTACTCTATTACCTACTAGGGCCTAAGTCGTAGGTAGCTTGAGAACCGGCATAGCAGCATCGTAGACTGGTACTTTGGAGGGTATCATACGAATACGTAGAAATGCTGCTATGGTATGCGGTAGTATTTTTTTTGAAACGATTTGATTTGGTCCTATGATGACGGTAGTGTGAATGAGGACCGGCCTTACTAGCTAGGTTAAGAAGGTATGTTCTCTACTCGTACGAGCTACCGCTCTGGCTAGAGAGTGTATCTCATTATTTCGTTCTGAACGCACAAAATTACGACTACTTATCTGTAAGTACCACTAACTGTCATAATAAAACAGTAAAGAGCTACCGTAGGAGCTATAACTGTAAATACATACGTATCACCGACACTCTGCTTGCTCAAAATTGGCAACGATGTCTCGTGTTGAAAGATTGGCAACATGTCCAAGTTTGGACATGTATGATAGTGCTCGAAGTACGGTAGTCCACCGGCCTTGCCAATTTTACTTCCTACCAGTTTACTACTTGTCGAAAAGTGTGTGTATTTTCTTCGCGTCTCGGTCTGCAGTTTCTACTCTCACCAAACGTGTCTGCTCAAAGTTTTTCGAACACATGCACGGAACACTGCGCCAGAGGACGACTCTTCAATCTTCACAGACCTTTCTACAACTTCGCCATGATGTCATCTCGTCAAGTCTCCAACAACGTGAAGAACCGCTCACCGCCTTCCAACGTAGGAGGTCCCTCCCCGGTGCCACTTCACAGGGACCCGTCCTACGATTGGTCGCTCGACTTTCGCAACTCACCGACTCTTGAATCCAAGTTCCTCCACGCTGTCCCCGAAAATATCCGTTCAGCTGCCACCAAATACCAGATTGACTTGCCAACAGAAGCCTTACAATGGCTGGATAGTCACGGTGGCCACTACGAGATGTTCGCGGACCCCAACTCAGACCAAATCAAGAGATGGCTTGACACCTGATGCGGAAATTCACAGCTAGTTTGAGTTTGAGAACACCTTCATCTTTGTGAATCTCCCCGATTTTCCTGCAACTCCCGCCTTACGCCGGCTACTGCTCTCAACTACGAGAAACATTGCCGTATGTTCTGGAATTTCCTAGCTGTGATTGGCGACTATGACAGCATGTTGTTACTGCTTGTTCCGGACGCCTCGCGAAGTTACTGTCCCAGTGTTAACCACAAAAGCATTATATCATACTGTAATCATCGCTACCTATCCGCGAAGACTCCTCTATGCAACGGACTAAGTAACATCCCGTTGCTGGACATCAACGGAAATCGAGTTCTTGCGGAGGGGACTGTGAACAACTACCAGTGGTTGAAAAGTCTATTCGGCGCTTTGTCTTTTCTGCACGGACACCGTAACCAAGAGGCGTCGTACCGGGAGTTTTGCCAACCGTGTCACGACAACTTCTCTCAGGGAAGCCGTAATCCTTGTCCTCATCACGTCCACCACCAAGACTTCTCCTTTTCTGGCAACCCTATTCGATCCGTTCACATAAAAGGATACATTTCATGGCTCGAAAGGCAAAACCATTTACGTAGGTACAATCCTGTGAGGCGTCAAGCATTACTACCAAGCGATGTCTCTGATATCCACCATTACTTGAAGGGTAGGCAATACGAACTTCAATCTCTGAAGTTCTACGTCATGATGCTGAATTCTCTAGAGGGTTCCATGCGATACGTTGATTTCCAGTCGGTTCAGTTTTCCAACTTTGAAGACCACAGCCCCATGTGGATGATATACAATAACGTTGGAATTGAGTATATTGTCCAAAGTGTGATGGAAAAGAATGACAAAGAACCCCAACTGTACAAAATTGGGTTCAAACATCGCCACCCAAAAATGTGCTTTTTACGACACCTCCTTGTGTACGTGCACTGTTCCTCCCATCGGGTTGGATGCCTTTATCCAAACCAAGTCTGCCATTACAACGAAGCTACCACCCTACCCGTTGACGCTGGCAACCCGTCACTGTCCGACAACCACCCTGTTACGTATACTGACTGTTTGGGCTGGATCAAAACCAGGCTCAAGAACGACTGCCGAAACACGCTTAACGGAACATACAAATTCGCAACGCACTCACTGTGTGCTACCTTTTGTTTGTTTGCCGCCCTGGGAGGAAGTGAGGACTTCGGCGAGTTGATGCGCAACGCGCGTCACAAACACGAGCCCACCGCGCGAAAGTATTACGAGGACGCCAAAATAATTAGAGACGAGGTGAAATGCAACGCCACACTTGCTGCGGCGCAGGACATCTGGCCGTTCGAGAGCCGACTTTTACAGAGAGCTGGTGCAAACCTCGAACGTCTCCAAAGGTTTGACCCCGCCCACTTGTCTGTGTCCACGCTTGCAGATGCCGCCCGAGTCTTTGTTGAAGACATGTTGGGTGTGACTTCCTCCAATCCCAACTATCGCACCCCATCGTATCTTCTGGAACGTTCTTACAACAAGGATACCAAAAACGTGCGCCCCGAGATCAAATTTGAACAGTATCTTCACAAGATAGCACCACCCCGAGCTTCATGCACAGCTCCTTTCTGCGTTTCACATTTGCTTGAATGCTTCCATTGCTGCGTCAAATTCGCCTATCAACCACCAAATTCCTCCTCCATCCAATCCTACTCCTACAACATCACCACAACACAGAGGAGCTGGTGTTCGTGACCGGGTCACAAGGGAGATGAACTCCATGCCCCTGAGAGACAAAAACATGTCGCCTCCACCTGCTACTGCCGATACCATGAATTTAGGAAGACCTACGATCGAGATTTTGAGCACCAACAACACAGCCCCCCCTCACTTCCCGGCGCCAGCATTTCAGACTACCTCTCGCACCTCCTGCTCTTTACTCGAATTCCCCGCTCTATGTGGCGATGCTGCCGAGGATTTGAACACCGTAACTCTACAGATGGTTGTCTTCGATCCAGTCTCATCTGAGAAAGCCGTAAACCGGAAATACTATCGTCTCGCCGACCGGTGTCTAGACGCCATCACCCATTTGAAAGGCGAGATTGTGATACGTGCCCTATTTCATTTTGTAGTAGAGATTGCCAAACTCGGCATCATGGAAGCAACGAAGCAGAAGTCACCTCGCCCAGGTGAAGCGGGCCTTTATGACGTGGCAGAGTGCTTTGATTTTGGCCGCCCTCACCTCTGTAAGGAGCGTCGACTCTTTCAAACTACAACAGAAAGAAAGTCATTTCTGATGACTTTTTACAGGTGTCTTTTCCGCTGTCATGGATTCCAACTGAACTCTTTCTTCTGGGCAGTGGACACCGATACTTTTAAAGCTGCGGCCTTCGAAGGATGTCCCAACTGCACATCCGAGGATTGATCATCTATCATTTGAGTAGGTGTGGGTTGTTAAAAGCGTAGTTCGAAACGCTGTATCGTGACGGAAAAGGACGTAGAAACCGTTTTTTACATCTTTGAGGCCAAACTTTTGCAACACTCGCAAACAGTGTTTCTGTTTCTGTCACGGGACATTCATTCGAATTCACATGAAATGGTCAATGCGGTTCTCTTTTATAACCAAAACTAAAACATATTGCCGCATCGGGAAACAACCATCTTCACACCAATTGAAGATTGAAGATAAACGTCTTTCTGTTCTTACGAAAATGCTTGAAAGGTATTCAAAGACCCCTCCAGCCTCGGCTGCGCAAACTACCCACCATACTAAGTGGTTTGGACGATGCAGTTTCATTGATCAGCACTTACCAAAACATCGTGTCGCATCGAGAAGCAGTAAACCCCAAAATCGGCGGAGATAAACATCTTTGGGTTGCCATGAAACCGCCTGGAAGGAAGTCAAGAACACCATTTCAGCCTTGGACAGGCAAGTTAATTAGGAGATGTCATCCAATGGACGATGAAGTTTGGGTGTGGTACCGTTTCACAAACATAATTTCGTATAGAGAAATAATCATCTCAAAGTACGGCGGAGATACATGTCTTTTGGTCCTCGCGAAAACGTTTGGGAGGGGGTCGAAAACATCCTTTGTGGCTCTACCAAGCGACATCCATACGAAGTTGCATGGAACGGACGATGGGATTTCCTTTTGCTATCATCATGCAAACGTTCTGTCATGGGCGCAACCAAAAGTCGTTGCATCACAATCGCAGATTGTGCGACAAAGGAACAGTTCCTGCAGAAAATCGAAAAGATTTTCACCGAGGCCGAAAGATTCCTCGATTCTTCCAAAACAAACCCTGGCAGTTTGTACGCATCGTCACCCCGACTGGTCTTCTTTAGCTTTGAATACGCAAAGGCAACCGTCATAAGGGGTACTGTTAAAAAGGCACGGCTTTGGCGCAGGTTGAGGAAATACTATTTGGGCCAAATACACCAAGCCATAGTGGCCAGAGTTATTAGTTGGCCCGCAGAAACTTGGAATGAAGAGCCGGTCCAGCTTGCCAGCTACGCAAATCTTTCTTTGTTCAACTACTACTACTTTTGGTATTGTTCAATATTCTACAGTTGCGCATACGTCGACATGCTTATCCCAATGCGCGACACAGGAATGGAGGTACTGTACAAGACACAGAAAAATCCCACAGTGCCAATAATGAAAGGCCGATTCAAGCAACATGAGAGAGGTGCTCAAATGCTTTTCTCTCTGCCACGTGTGCAGCGTGCAGCTACTGATAACAATGAAGGCATACTGATGCAAAATGGCGTACCATATATCGTACACATTCATGTGGTACAACAATTTCCGTATTGGTTGCATGGCTGGGAGTGCCTGGAGTGTGGGGGGAAGACAGTAGTCAGCGTGGCAAACCACTGTTTGGAATGCAAGAAAGTAGTATGTTACTTTTGTGTTCAGAAAAAAAAAGGAAGTGGCTTTCGTAACGACACCTGTCGTGAGACTGGTTCCATGAAATATCTCTGCACGAGCTGCAGTGGAGCGAACAGGCAGGAAAATGACAAAACGGAGAAAGGGGGCAAAGAAAGCCAGGCAACATTTAAGGAGGATACTATGGAGCGGGATTCCAATACAACTGTTCGGAAGGGACCACCCTATTTGCTTCGCAAAAAATGCACACTGATTCATCAACCAGTGAGACTGCTAACAATTGATGGAAGTTTCAGAGAAAAAGTGCTACATCCAGAGAAGTGGTGGAAAACAGAATTTGTCGCAACTTTCTGTGCGATGCTAGCACACTCTGTCCACCACAGCGAAGTACTTTATGTCCATTGCTTGTTTTCTAAGCATCTAGAGGAACACACGACTGCTTCCCTTCCTGGCCATGTCAACACAGTGATTAGTGTTGTACACGATCAAGGTCACTTTGTAGTTCTGGAAGTCGATGTGAAAGAAATCAAGGTATGGGACGGGAAGGATTATGACGTAACAACTCGGACGGAAAAAATATCATTTTTGCACCAAAAGATCAAGCTACTCGACTTCGATTGCAAACCTGCTTTCAAAGGCGGTCGGGATAAAGGGGTGCGGGTAGATGTGTTGGTGAGGGGGGATAAAGTATGGACGGTTACCAGAACCAGGATGTTGAATCAGGATGATGATTACAATTGTGGGCCTATTGCGTGTTTGAGGGTGTGGGAAACATTGGTTCCAGGGGTTATAGACATCGGGCAACTCTGTCCAAATGACTACCGCGGCGTAGTTGTCCGTAAATTGGATCAAATGTTTGGAGAACTGAAAAACAATCTCATCTGGGGAGACGAAGAGTTGCAGAAGACAACCTACACAAGAACAATCAGTTCGGAGATTACAGAGATTATAGCAAAAGGAAATCCCATCGTCCGTTCCATGCAACTTCGTATGGATGTCGCTTCGTAGAGCCACAAAGGATGTTTTCGACCCCCTCCCAAACGTTTTCGCGAGGACCAAAAGACATGTATCTCCGCCGTACTTTGAGATGATTATTTCTCTATACGAAATTATGTTTGTGAAACGGTACCACACCCAAACTTCATCGTCCATTGGATGACATCTCCTAATTAACTTGCCTGTCCAAGGCTGAAATGGTGTTCTTGACTTCCTTCCAGGCGGTTTCATGGCAACCCAAAGATGTTTATCTCCGCCGATTTTGGGGTTTACTGCTTCTCGATGCGACAAGATGTTTTGGTAAGTGCTGATCAATGAAACTGCATCGTCCAAACCACTTAGTATGGTGGGTAGTTTGCGCAGCCGAGGCTGGAGGGGTCTTTGAATACCTTTCAAGCATTTTCGTAAGAACAGAAAGACGTTTATCTTCAATCTTCAATTGGTGTGAAGATGGTTGTTTCCCGATGCGGCAATATGTTTTAGTTTTGGTTATAAAAGAGAACCGCATTGACCATTTCATGTGAATTCGAATGAATGTCCCGTGACAGAAACAGAAACACTGTTTGCGAGTGTTGCAAAAGTTTGGCCTCAAAGATGTAAAAAACGGTTTCTACGTCCTTTTCCGTCACGATACAGCGTTTCGAACTACGCTTTTAACAACCCACACCTACTCAAATGATAGATGATCAATCCTCGGATGTGCAGTTGGGACATCCTTCGAAGGCCGCAGCTTTAAAAGTATCGGTGTCCACTGCCCAGAAGAAAGAGTTCAGTTGGAATCCATGACAGCGGAAAAGACACCTGTAAAAAGTCATCAGAAATGACTTTCTTTCTGTTGTAGTTTGAAAGAGTCGACGCTCCTTACAGAGGTGAGGGCGGCCAAAATCAAAGCACTCTGCCACGTCATAAAGGCCCGCTTCACCTGGGCGAGGTGACTTCTGCTTCGTTGCTTCCATGATGTCGAGTTTGGCAATCTCTACTACAAAATGAAATAGGGCACGTATCACAATCTCGCCTTTCAAATGGGTGATGGCGTCTAGACACCGGTCGGCGAGACGATAGTATTTCCGGTTTACGGCTTTCTCAGATGAGACTGGATCGAAGACAACCATCTGTAGAGTTACGGTGTTCAAATCCTCGGCAGCATCGCCACATAGAGCGGGGAATTCGAGTAAAGAGCAGGAGGTGCGAGAGGTAGTCTGAAATGCTGGCGCCGGGAAGTGAGGGGGGGCTGTGTTGTTGGTGCTCAAAATCTCGATCGTAGGTCTTCCTAAATTCATGGTATCGGCAGTAGCAGGTGGAGGCGACATGTTTTTGTCTCTCAGGGGCATGGAGTTCATCTCCCTTGTGACCCGGTCACGAACACCAGCTCCTCTGTGTTGTGGTGATGTTGTAGGAGTAGGATTGGATGGAGGAGGAATTTGGTGGTTGATAGGCGAATTTGACGCAGCAATGGAAGCATTCAAGCAAATGTGAAACGCAGAAAGGAGCTGTGCATGAAGCTCGGGGTGGTGCTATCTTGTGAAGATACTGTTCAAATTTGATCTCGGGGCGCACGTTTTTGGTATCCTTGTTGTAAGAACGTTCCAGAAGATACGATGGGGTGCGATAGTTGGGATTGGAGGAAGTCACACCCAACATGTCTTCAACAAAGACTCGGGCGGCATCTGCAAGCGTGGACACAGACAAGTGGGCGGGGTCAAACCTTTGGAGACGTTCGAGGTTTGCACCAGCTCTCTGTAAAAGTCGGCTCTCGAACGGCCAGATGTCCTGCGCCGCAGCAAGTGTGGCGTTGCATTTCACCTCGTCTCTAATTATTTTGGCGTCCTCGTAATACTTTCGCGCGGTGGGCTCGTGTTTGTGACGCGCGTTGCGCATCAACTCGCCGAAGTCCTCACTTCCTCCCAGGGCGGCAAACAAACAAAAGGTAGCACACAGTGAGTGCGTTGCGAATTTGTATGTTCCGTTAAGCGTGTTTCGGCAGTCGTTCTTGAGCCTGGTTTTGATCCAGCCCAAACAGTCAGTATACGTAACAGGGTGGTTGTCGGACAGTGACGGGTTGCCAGCGTCAACGGGTAGGGTGGTAGCTTCGTTGTAATGGCAGACTTGGTTTGGATAAAGGCATCCAACCCGATGGGAGGAACAGTGCACGTACACAAGGAGGTGTCGTAAAAAGCACATTTTTGGGTGGCGATGTTTGAACCCGATTTTATACAGTTGGGGTTCTTTGTCATTCTTTTCCATCACACTTTGGACAAGATACTCAATGCCAACGTCATTGTATATCATCCACATGGAGCTGTGGTCTTCAAAGTTGGAAAACTGAACCGAATGGAAACCAATGTAGCGCATGGCACCCTCCAGAGAATTCAGCATCATCACGTAGAACTTCAGAGATTGAAGATTGTATTGCCTGCCCTTCAGGTAATGGTGGATATCAGATACATCGCTTGGCAGCAATGCTTGGCGCCTGACAGGATTGTACCTACGTAAATGGTTTTGCCTTTCGAGCCATGAAATGTATCCTTTTATGTGAACGGATCGAATAGGGTTGCCAGAAAAGGAGAAGTCTAGGTGGTGGCCGTGATGCAGACAAGGATTACGGCTTCCCTGAGAGAAGTTGTCGTGACACGGTTGGCAAAACTCCCGGTACGACGCCTCTTGGTTACGGTGTCCGTGCAGAAAAGACAAAGCGCCGAATAGACTTTTCAACCACTGGTAGTTGTTCACAGTCCCCTCCGCAAGAACTCGATTTCCGTTGATGTCCAGCAACGGGATGTTACTTAGTCCGTTGCATAGAGGAGTCTTCGCGGATAGGTAGCGATGATTACAGTATGATATAATGCTTTTGTGGTTAACACTGGGACAGTAACTTCGCGAGGCGTCCGGAACAAGCAGTAACAACATGCTGTCATAGTCGCCAATCACAGCTAGGAAATTCCAGAACATACGGCAATGTTTCTCGTAGTTGAGAGCAGTAGCCGGCGTAAGGCGGGAGTTGCAGGAAAATCGGGGAGATTCACAAAGATGAAGGTGTTCTCAAACTCAAACTAGCTGTGAATTTCCGCATCAGGTGTCAAGCCATCTCTTGATTTGGTCTGAGTTGGGGTCCGCGAACATCTCGTAGTGGCCACCGTGACTATCCAGCCATTGTAAGGCTTCTGTTGGCAAGTCAATCTGGTATTTGGTGGCAGCTGAACGGATATTTTCGGGGACAGCGTGGAGGAACTTGGATTCAAGAGTCGGTGAGTTGCTAAAGTCGAGCGACCAATCATAGGACGGGTCCCTGTGAAGTGGCACCGGAGAGGGACCTCCCACGTTGGAAGGCGGTGAGCGGTTCTTCACGTTGTTGGAGACTTGACGAGATGACATCATGGCGAAGTTGTAGAAAGGTCTGTGAAGATTGAAGAGTCGTCCTCTGGCGCAGTGTTCCGTGCATGTGTTCGAAAAACTTTGAGCAGACACGTTTGGTGAGAGTAGAAACTGCAGACCGAGACGCGAAGAAAATACACACACTTTTCGACAAGTAGTAAACTGGTAGGAAGTAAAATTGGCAAGGCCGGTGGACTACCGTACTTCGAGCACTATCATACATGTCCAAACTTGGACATGTTGCCAATCTTTCAACACGAGACATCGTTGCCAATTTTGAGCAAGCAGCGTGTCGGTGATACGTATTTACAGTTACACAGTTATTTCTTTTGTATACCGAAAGTTACTGTAGTAGCTACGGTAGCTATGATACGTCGTACTCCGTAGACTACCGGTAGTACATAGAGGTGGAGTTTTGTGAGGAACCTCGATAACCCGAATTCCAATCATGGGTGAGAACCGAAGGACAGACTTCGAAGGACAGACTTTTTATAATAACAGACGGCCAGGCAGTCCGCGCTCCACTCAACCTGCAATCGCCCATCCAATCTTCATCAATTGAGTCAAGCATGCAATCTGTCTTAGGCACAAGAAATCGAACAGCAGATGACACCGCTGTTGTTGCCTAAGACTTCGTATACAGCACCAGAGTATCTACTGTAGTAGCTGTCTAGCCTCAACTTTCGTGTGCTTGGCGTAATACTTACAAAAAGAACGCATTTTTTCCCATTTACCACCGGGAGTATTCGCTGTGATAATCTGAAGAATCCTGATAGATACGAATCCAAACGTTGCGAGCGCAATTTCGTGAACCTTTTCCGTAAGGGGCCTAAGCCATTGAACACAGGATCAGCTCTTTTAGAATAAAAAACCATGGGTGGATCAGAGAAGAAAAAGAGAAAGAAGGAGGATGGGACTGCGGCCCCGTCCTCCTCCGAAATTATCCCTCCATCCTCATCCACGCCTAAATTGGATACCTCGAAATGGCCATTGCTGCTCAAGAACTACCATCAGCTCCATGTCCGTACGTCCCATTACACCCCCCTACCATGCGGCTCGAGTCCATTGGCGCGATCGCTCGATCAACATCTCAGCTATGGTGTTATTAATCTAGACAAGCCTGCCAATCCGTCCTCCCATGAAGTGGTCAGTTGGATCAAAAAGATCTTGCGTGTGGAAAAGACAGGACACAGTGGAACTCTAGATCCAAAGGTGACGGGATGTTTGATTGTGTGTATCGATCGGGCCACTCGTCTAGTAAAATCGCAGCAATCGGCTGGTAAGGAATACGTGGCCGTCGCTCGGTTGCACGCAGCGTGTGATGTCGCCAAGGTGCAACGTTCGGTGGAAACCTTGACCGGAGCGCTTTTTCAGCGCCCGCCGTTGATTTCTGCCGTCAAGCGTCAGTTGCGTATCCGTACCATTTACGAGAGCAAGCTCCTGGAGTACGACAAGGATCGCAACTTGGGAGTCTTGTGGCTCTCGTGCGAGGCTGGCACTTATGTCCGTACGCTATGTGTCCATTTGGGACTATTGACAGGTGCAGGGGGGCACATGCAAGAATTGCGGAGAGTCCGATCTGGTGCCTTGGGCGAACAAGACAACCTAGTCACTATGCACGATGTTCTCGATGCACAATTTGTTTATGATACGACCAAGGATGAATCCTACTTGAGACGAGTGGTCATGCCATTAGAAGTACTCTTGACCAAGTATAAACGAATCGTAGTTAAAGATTCCGCGGTGAATGCCATTTGCTACGGCGCCAAGTTTATGATTCCTGGTCTGTTGCGATTTGCCGATGGAATTGAACTGAATGATGAAGTGGTCTTGATGACCACTAAGGGCGAGGCAATTGCCGTCGCTATCGCCCAGATGACGACCGCGGTAATGGCTACAGTTGATCATGGAGTCGTGGCCAAGATCAAGCGTGTCATTATGGAACGAGATGTTTACCCAAGACGATGGGGTCTCGGGCCAATGGCGCAGCGCAAAAAGTCCATGATCAAGGAAGGCAAGCTGGATAAGCATGGCAAGCCCAATGAGAAGACACCCAAGGACTTCTTGGAGTCCTACAAGGACTTCAGCAAATCCAAGCCTCCCGATCTCTCCGGCTCGGAAGTATCTAGTGCCGCTGCTCTGGTAGCCACCGCAACCGCACAACCTTCCAACGGTGACGTTCTCATGGAAGATGACAGCAAGAAACGACCAAAGGAGGAGAGTAGCGGCGACGAACAGCCAGCGAAAAAGAAGGACAAGAAAGATGAAAAGAAGGCAAAGAAAGAGAAAAAGGAGAAGAAGAAAAAGTCCAAATTCTAATTAATATGGAGTAAATAGATAAGTTGATGTTGTAAAGAAATCTAGGTAATACCACGTACTCTCTGTCATCAACTTTCGGCGACGATTGCTAGTACGTACTACGCAGTATTTCGTGTTGATTTCCCCCCGAAGTTGATCAACATACTCGAGTACTACAGTAGAAGTTGGTGTTGGCGCAAAATCTTGCTTACTGTTACTACTGCGACTTTTCAAAACTTCTAGAGGGGAGCATGTTCATAATATACCCGTAATATTATGTGCCAGAGAATTCGGCAAAGGAATCGATGGTTCTGAAAAATGCTGAACTGCAAAAGTAGCTAAATATCACGTTTGGAGAGTTTGGTCTTGATTCTTTGAACCACACACCGGTACTTCGAAGTTGTTGCTGGAACCTTGTTGCTTTGTCAGATTCGCATCATCGCATGGCGATAAATAAGGGACTGTGGATTGAAAATCCTTGAGTCTTGATTTATTTAACGATTTAGAATCGTTCATATCCAATCATAACCACCAACACATCAGGGCTTTGAAGATGAGTAAATAGAAGCCTTGATTTTTTCGCACGTACTGTCGGAGGCAATTGTAGTTGAAAAGTCGATGTCATCGTCATCTTTCCGTCGACGCTAATTTCAACTTGCGCGGCAATTTGCAGCCAGAAAAAGGGCAGACCTCAAAAATGGGATTAACAGCGTGAACAACATTCCACCTTTCAAAAGAGAGATCGATTATTATCACTAGCTAGTAGACTACTTCAATAAATGAAATGGGAAGTGACAATGGCGAGCTTGCACTCCATGATACAGACGACGGAACAAACAGCTTCCACCATGCATGGTCTTTCGTCCACAGCCGTCGTTGATACGTCGTCTCCTTCAGATGGAGGGTTGGATGTATCCGCCCCCGCACCTCATCCACCTCCGGATTCCGAAATAAAGCGTCTCTCCCAAGACACTATTAGGAGGATATCGGCAGAACAAGCCATTTCGGATCTGACCTCCATCGTCAAGGAACTCGTCGACAATGCATTGGATGCTGAGGCTACCACCATCAAGAGTAAGTTGTGCAAGAATCACTCAACTCTGGAACATTCAGCGTTAGCTTTCGTCATGTCCGTCTTAATATCTTTCCTCTTGAACGCCGTTGTCTCCTTTCATGGCCTCCAGTCCGATTATTCCAACAAGGCTTACACATTATTGAGGTCTCGGACGATGGTTGCGGAATTTCGCCTTCATCGTTGCCCTTTATTGCCACACGACATGCCACCTCAAAAATTACCTCCATTGACGATATTTACTCCGGAACCGGCCTCACAATGGGCTTTCGGGGAGAAGCCCTCTTCAGCATGGCATGTGTCAGCAAGGAACTAGTCGTGGCAACAAAGACAGAGGATGATGAGTTGGCCACTAAAATGGTGTTTGGTAAGGACGGACTGCCGTTAGAGGACAAGACAGAACAATTCAATCGAAAGGTTGGGACGACAGTGGCAGTAGTCAATCCGTATAGCAGTTTGCCGGCCAGACTGGCTGATTTGACAAGAAGGATAAGAAACGAACGGACCCGAATCTACAAGCTGGTTGAAGCATATGGCATCTTTAACGTTGGCGTTTCCTTTCAGCTCATCGACATTGGAGACGATGGTGTTGGAACAACGTTAGTGCAAACGAGTCCCAACAGCCAAACGTTGAAAGAGACTGTGAGTCATCTGCTGACGCCGACGGTGTTACGAACCATGAAGGAGGTAGACATCTCTCTAGATTCCATGCTGGAACGAATTTACGGAGAGAATTTGTTTCATTGGGGAATCAAAGGTTTGTTGTCAGTAGAACCGACAATGCAGCAAGGAGCTCAGCAACAAGACCAGCAGCCACCAAACTCCTCAGCAAGGAAATTTGAAAACCGTCTTGTTCAATTCTACAGTATCAACGGGAGAGTAGTAGAGTTGCCCAAGGTTACGGAGCTGCTTCAAAAGTTATGGAAGGCCTTTGGAGGAAAGAAAAAGCCCAGGATCATCCTTTCTCTAACTTTGCCAAATGAGGCGTTTGACATCAATTTGTCGCCAGACAAGCAGACGGTCTTGTTATCACATGAAAAGGAATTGCTCAGTGTGCTTGAACAAGAAGTCACAAAGATGTGGTCGAATTCAGGCAGCAGAATCTTTGGAGTTTCTCGGGCTCCTGGAACTCAAAATGAAGATGTGTCGCAGGTAGTCCACGAGGGCAATGAGGATGGCAGCGACGACGAAAACGACGACGGCTATCGACAGATGCACAAACGGCGATTCGCTTTTGTCCATGATCTTTCCAATGCCAAGATGCAACATGACATGGATGAACGACACATACGAGAGAATGAAATTAAGCAAGACCACGGGGACGTCTCAGAGGGAATCAACTCATCAAGCCATTTAAGAAGTGACGAACACACAAGGGTAGAAACACCAAGGAAAAGAAGAAAGTGCGAATCCATAGAAGTGAAGGAGGGGTCTTTAGATGTTTCGCAAGAGCGCCCAGTTGAAGGCGGGGAAAGCACTGTGTGGAACGCAGTCATAGAGAATCAAGTACCACAACTTTCCGATAGCGATCGGAGAAGATGGATTGGCATACAGTCCACGTTTCTAAGATCTTCAAGCAATGAAACAGACGAGAGAGTCGTTGGTACGGAGCGCATTCTTGCAAGCCCCAACGAAACGCTGGATGACCACGAGCCATTCCATCAAATTGTACCGGACAAGCCAGTGCTAACTTCCCCTCTGGGGAGAAATGATGAAGGAGCTGTGTTGTCCACCGATAGCAACCCAACGGTCTCTACGACACAGCGTGATGTATCCTCGTCAACCAAGCAATTGCGTCTTACAGATTTCACGAAGTTTGGATTCCAAACGTCCTCAGTGGATCCTACGAATAGTCCAGTGAAAGAAAATCTCGATTTCGACCTAACCGAATCCGTTCAACTGACTCGAGAGAAGAGACAACCTGCTGATGATCGCAAACGTCAAGTCTCTCTGGAGTTGTCTTCTCCGAGCCCGCAGCTTCCTGAAAAGCGCATTATTCGGACGGACATTGACAACACAATTAAAGAATTCGAAGACGAACTAGCAATATTTCAAGCTTTTACAAAACGAAACGATGCCGAGGACAAAAACGAAGAAGCTGATGCCGCCGCACAAGTCGTTTGGACCTCCTTTCAATCGACGCAACAGATCTGTCGAAGTTCTAGGATGGAACGCATACATATGCTTCAACGAAAACGGAATTTGAGCTCCACGAGAAGAACTGTTGCTTCCAGTTCGAATTTTTTGACTTTGAATGAAAATGTCATGAAGAATGTCGAACACACGGGCATTGAAGGGAACGATGAAAATGGTGGCAGTAACGAGTCCCCGACTTCCATTCGCATATCGAAGTCTTCCTTTCGGGATGGAATGAAGGTCATTGGCCAGTTCAATCTTGGTTTTATTCTAGCCATTTGTTCTCAAAATCAACTATGGATCCTCGATCAACACGCTTGTGACGAGAAGACTAACTTCGAGCATCTTTGCAAGAAGACTATCATACACGAACAGCCGTTGATCAGGCCACTTCCTCTGGAACTAAGTCCAGCGGAAGAGGCCTGTGTTCTTGACCACATGGACATCTTCAAGGCCAACGGATTTCGGTTTATTTTTGATCCAAATGCCCCTATTCGGCATCGTCTTTCTTTGACAGCCTTGCCTCACTCTGGCGCAGTCGATGGACAAAAAGCCGTGCAATTTGGACCATCCGATGTCAGGTCCCTATGTTCTATTTTGATGGAAGGGTCATCTTATGAACCTGGAGATGGTGGCACAGGTGTTGACGGGAGTGGCATCTACGGCAACAATGCCGTGAGAAGACATGCCAGCTCAGCATCTCGTCTCGGCCAAACTCAAAATGACGGTAAAGGGCGAATGGGAAGGTTGGAGACTGCCGATATTATTTTGGCACGTTTGCCAAAGGCTATTGCCATGTTCGCCAGTAGAGCCTGTCGTACAAGTATCATGATTGGGACAGCCCTGTCTCAGCGGGAAATGAATACCGTCGTGAAGAAATTGGCAGATTTGGACATGCCGTTTACGTGTGCTCATGGAAGGCCAACCATGAATCACGTTGGTGATCTGTCGTCTGTCCTTTTGGAGGATGAACGTCGCGCTGCCGAATACATTGCGACACCAACCATCACGATGGTGCCTTTGTCGCAACAGACAGAAGATGTGTAACTTCTAGCAAATTGAGGTATAGCTCTACGACTACGATGGATGTATTAATATTTTTTCATTTTTTCGCTGCCTCAAGCACGGATGAGACATCCTATCTTTCGCGAAAACGCGGAAATGTCTTACATTGAATTGACAGTGACCTTGTAGCAAATTTTGCTGTTGTCATCGGGAAGGTTAATCACTAGATCACCCTTGAATATTCCACCTTGCCCGTTGGGATTGCAATGGATCTGCAAAGGAGTGGCTGGAATGAGGGAGGGAGGAATAGGTCAGGCTGTGAATAACGTAAAAAAAAACATGCACAAACTTTTAATACAGTCATGCCAAACAGACTTACGTTCTCCATTTCGTCGATCGAGCCGTCCGGTCGAAGGTGACACTGACAGAGATGGATGCGAATCCTTGGAAAATGCCGCATAATAATCTTCAAAGGTCATGCATGGAGATTTGACGGCGATTTCGTAGGATCCACCGGTTCCAGTCGACGCCACATTGAACCCTATTTCACCATCGGGAACCGAGCTGGGGATAAATTCCATATCCGTTGGAATGTTCGGGTCGACGGTGATACCACCTGCTACAACAGCGTCAGCCCCAAGATTTTCCAAGCCAGGAAGTTGGGGTCCTCCTCTGTTATCCCCTCCAAGGCCAGCTTGCGATCCCATCATACCACTGCATTGGGGGAAACGTGTATTTGCATGCATGAAATTGTTTAAGTGATTGAACACACCAACCGAATTCTTTTTGCTTGCTTGATCCTTCCAAACCATTCACACTCACCTGGTGAAGGCAATTTCCTGTTCGGGATTGTATCCTTCTGGAAAGTAATCACCGGTATCGGTCGATCCCATCTTTTCACTATCGGGTTTCCAAGAATTTCCACTCAAATCCATGCCAGGAGTTCCCATGGCGAGAGCGGATTGTTGCCCGTAGCGGCTGGAGGGCGCGAAGGCCATGGCCGATGCGGCCGACAGCGCGAGAATGGCAGCTGACAATTTCATGATAGATGTAGCTGAGGAAACCGTGGAAAATGAGGTACAAGAAAGATATAATGTACTACAGTGCCAGATTCAAGACACGGCAGATCCAATGAATTTTGAGGATGTTTTTTTTTTTTTTGGACTATCGTTGTCGTCTACAGCCGGTCTCTTCCAAACGACAGCTTGTATCATATCTGAACCGTGTAGGAAGTGGAAAGAGCAGTTTTCCTGCTGACTTTTTTCGTTCTTCATCCATCCATCCATCTCTTCTTCAATCTTCATCACAGTCAAAGCATACGTCAGTATCCAACAGACTCCTTTGACTTCTTCATTTATTTTATCCCCATCTCTGATGCTGATTGAGAGCATGGTTCCGAGTTGGTTGCAACGATTCGAAGATGTCCATAATTGAGACCCGCCAGGAAAGATTCATTACTTATGCCTCTGACCTTTTGTGGCAAGTGGCAGGTCTCTGATGAAGGAACCAACAATTACCAACATCTATGATATCTTGCTTGGGAACACAACACACGGACGAGAACTGCTACGGTCTCACACTGTGTTTCACTTTGTTCTCACACTGGGTTTAATTTTTATTTCTCTCCTCTTTGTTGTGGGTACCATTCACCTTCTCATTGGCATAATAATAACAACATAATAATAATAACTTTCTCAGCTGGATAGAGCGGCTCCGTAATCAAACTCTTTTCACCCAACGAAACGTACTAGCACTTGTGGACAGTGTACGGCAAATCTTCCACAACTCCTCTCTTCATCTTTATGGAAAAATCGAAACACCAGCCACACGACAATAACAGTAACAATAACAATCCCATCTTCAGTCCATCGCAACCAGCACAGACAACGTTTATTAGACGAAACTCAAGATCATGCTGGCACGAGCTCGTTTTGAAACTGAAACTCCTAATGTCATTGATGCTGGGGAAGATGCTCCCTCCCGACCCAAACGTCAAGTTGGACGCAGCAGTCGAAATCTAGAACAGCGTCCCCTTTTTGATGAAAACGTCCGAGTCGACAGCACTTCTCAAGCATCCATTTCCACTTCTACTAATGACACTCGACAAACTTTGTATGCCACCAGCAATAAAGGTCATATTTCGAAAGGCATTCGCATCCATTACAGTCTTGAAGCAGATGACGAACCCGATGCTTCTCCTGCTGTTGAAGATGAGTATGGTGGAGAAGATGTCATCTCAGACTCG